>NW_024121100.1:120703-1424589 GCF_016745375.1 Pimephales promelas | reverse complement strand
GCGCTCCCATTGAAAACAATTAAAAACGTACGCGAGGCGCAAGGAAAAACGCTTTGGTGGACACACGGCCTTACTCATGTCAAATGTAGCGTTGTAAATAAATCTATAAATAAATAAATACAGTGGGTCACTCTAGCGGATTAGCTGTCTCTGACGTTGTGAATAGCTAACACGTTTAGCCGCTAGCATAACTGTCGAGGACACGTTTTCAGTGTCGGTTCGCAGAATGATGGAATCAAGCTTTCAAATCTGGCCAGAAAAGTTTCTCTTATATTGTTATATTTACGTTTATCACTGATTCTTCATGTTTGTTGTGTGTTTTAGGGTGTGGTGCACTGCCTTTCTGAAACCGCCAAACTGGGACCACTCGCCTTCTACAAGGTGCCAGTTTTGCTTTATTTGTGATCATGCTAGATTTGTCTAAATGTCATAATCGCGTGTTCGCTACTTCAATCCGCTCATTACATTATCACATCGTTTAAAATGAATACGTTTCTCTCGTCCAATCGTAACGCAGGGTTTAGTTCCGGCCGGGATCCGCTTGATTCCTCACACCGTCCTGACGTTCGTCTTTCTGGAGCAGCTGAAGAAACACTTCGGCATCCTTGTGATCAGCTGAACTTTGACTTCTTGACCTCTTGACCTCTCCCCTTGTGGCTCACGGCTGTATGTTTTCTGGACAATCTCTCTCTTTCTCACACTACTCTGTCACGATAAACGTCACAAACGCCAACGTAACGAAACACGGCTTCATTTCTCCGGGACGCCTGGGAAAACACGACTGGACTCTTCAGGGTGAGGTGTAGATCATAGATGTTATCTATCAGGATAGATATGTTTGTAGTATACATGTATACATTTGATTATGAATAAATGATGATTCCAATTATTATTTTGTTTAAAAGCCGTTCATAAATCCTCATATTGCAGATGTTTTAAAGGAATAATTCACCCAAACACAAACATTCGCATCATTTACTCACCGGATGTTGTTCAAAACCTGATTTTGGTTTTACAGAACTGTTCCTTTAAGACATGAAACGCACACACAAAACGGTCCATATTTATGGTTTTAAAGTGAATTGTGTTTTAATGATGCAAATACTGTATTTTCAAAGAAGAGTTTGATTGACAGATGTTAATTAGGGTTAAGCATGTTTTTTCTTTTATAAGCGAAATATGCTGAGGAAGAAAACAAAATGACCGACTGATGGGGATCCAACGGCTTTTTGCATTGTGAACTTCTGTATTTGGTTCTATGATTTCATTTTTCATTATTTTTCTGTTTCGTTCATCTCTATTAATTCTACATCATTTGTGACAAAAATGAGATACTGTAATTCCTGCAAATGTGCTTTTTATGTTTCAAGGTAACGGGGGCATTTAGTGAATAGACTTATTACTAATTCAGTTTAACGGTTCGGTCCTAAATTTCTAGATTTATCTCGAACTAAGCATGTAACAACAAACGTTTATCACATATTTACTTAGCGTTTAAACTTAATATTTTAGATTAAGTTGGGAAACTACCATATTGGTATAGGCATACAGACACTAAGAGTAAATCTGAACACTGGAGAAGCCTTATTTACCCGTGACCAGCAGATGGCGCTGTGTCATGCCGTGAATGTGTGTGTGCGTGTGTGAAGCGTTAAAGGGACGGTTCACCCAAAAATTAAAATTAGCCCATGATTTACTCGCCCTCAATCCATCCTAGGTGTACAGTAGATGACATGCTTCTTTCAGGCGAATGCGATCGGAGTTATATATAAAAATGTCCTGTGTTTTGAAGTTCATAAAAGTGCATCTATCCATCATAAAAGATTGTATGCACTTCAAAACAGAATCAGCCATACACTGCCGTTATAAAGCTTGGAAGAGCGAGGACATTTTCCGTATAACTCCGATCGTATTCGTCTGAAAGAAGAGCGTCGCACTTGACGGTGAGTAAATCGTGGAGTAAGCTTAATTTTTAGGTGTACTGTCCCTTTAAGGGTTTGCAGGCAAGTTTGTGTTTACCTGGGTACGAATTTTTGTAATTTATGGTTTGGAAATGGAGGTGTTTGTTGTTTGAACAATGTAATTTAGCTGAAAAAAAGTGAAATTATGATGATGAGAGATGAATATGGTCTAAACTGAAATTTTGTCAAAGAAAAATGGAAATAAAAGTACTACTAACACCAGAAAAAATGTGATTTGTTTTTCCTTTAGCATGGAGTGATTTGTATAACTCACACATATTTATAGATCACTCAAAACATGTTTTCGTTCTGGTTATACAACCAATGTTCAGATTCAGAAGTGCATTAAAGTAAATGGCCTATTTTGTCTGAGGTCAGTAGTTGATCACTGTCGTCTCTGATGTTGCCATGTTTAAACTTTTCTTCCGCTCTCAGGTTGAAGTGAAGTTGAAGTCATATCCTTGTGTTAAATATAACGTGTATACCACATAAAAACCCAACACTGGATTAATTTAGTTCATTTGTCACTGGCCATGAGTGTTGGTGAAACGGGTAAGAGCATCACTTACTAATCGATCTTTACATTCAAAAGTGCTTGTGTTAATGCAGTCAGTCATTCGGTTGCTGTAGATCTGATGAGCTTCAACAAACTAAAGACAAACTGATTATTATTTCTATGGATGAAGCTCATATGATTCCTGACATGAGAAATATCTTTTGTTCATATAATTACCAGTTCATTTACACAATCTGATGTTGTGAATTAATAATCTTCAGATGTGCAAAGATCTTATTAACACTAAGAGCTGTTTAGGGTGAACATACACTGATTATGATCATATTAGTGATGTTTAATGCTGTATTATAGATATATTTTATGCTGATGATTATATTAATGCTGTATCATAGTTTTGTTTTATGCTGATGATTATATTAATGCTGTATTATAGATATATTTATGCTGATAATGAGGGCCAGAATGACTTCTCTTCCTCTGATCTTTCTGCTCATGATTCGCGGTGAGTCTCTCTTACATTTCAACTTCTGAGGCGCTAAAGTAACTAGTTGCTTCTCGATTTTTCCTTTTATTCTGATGTTTTTAGTGAAGTTTTTTTATGATTAATGAGCAGTTTTCTGTGGTATGTGGATGTATTTTCTTTTGAAACAGGAAGTTTGGGCGAGTCAGTGGGCTTGTCTATTCTATAAATATCCTGTAGTTTTCAATTACGTCTTTTTTTTGGAGGACTTATGAGAAATAGTCCTCAGATATCTGTACGTAATTTATAGCAGTTTTCATGGTCTGTTGTAATTTATAAAACAACATTTTCATCGTCTGGATGATTTCTGTGTTTCAGGGGTTTCTAGTGCTGATTGGGGTGTGAGTTACAGTCCGACACACATCTGTGCACTAAAGGACTCAACAGTGATAATGAACTGCACTTATACATACCCTACTGGATATAAGATCGAGAAAGTGTTCTGGACCAAAGGCCCTGGATCGGGTGTTGAGCTTCCAGATCTGTCTAATGACCCTGAATACAGTCAGAGGCTTCAGTATCTGGGAGATAAACAGCAGGACTGCACCGTCAGACTGAGTCATGTGACACTGAAGGATTCACGCAAGTACTATTTCAGATTCATCACTGATAAACCTGATGGAACATGGACTGGTGCTCCAGGAGTGACTCTTACTGTCACAGGTGACTTTGATGAGGTTTATCTCTTCTTCTGTGCATTATGTTGAATAATAATCAGTGTGTGACAGCAGCACTAGATATAATAGCTGTGTCTGAAACCGCTCACTCGTTCACTCATTCACTAATCCCTATATAGTGTATGGCATTTGAGTGCACTATATCTGCAAGGAGTGAACGAGATGAAGTGAGTGAATTCGGACGCTGACGTTTACGCTGACGTTACAGAGTTGGAGCTGTCGCAGAAAAGGCTTCGTCACGCGTACTGATAAAACTCCTTTTATCTTACATTACCTACTTTATAAAATAATATTAACAATAATAACAATCATAATGACTTTATTTTGTAATTATACCTCCGTGCCAGCTTTGTAGTTTCATCGACTGAAATTCTACCAGAAAGACTCGGGAGATAAGATACTGTACGATAAAACATTTTATTAACAGCCCAGCAAGCCATATATGCAGTAAAGTTCTTTGGCGTAGGCCCCGTCCGTAACTCGCGATCCGAGGGTATGGATTCTGCATATCCTGCCTGAAGATGAAGGCAGGGGCGCAGCCGACCCCCAAAAATGAGTGGAAGAATAATTCCACTGGACGAAGCCCACCCCCAAAGAACATGAAATAAAAGTATACCCACCAGAAGTATGTTATGTGGTTCCTAAAATAGAAGAAGAAAAAGAGTTAGCAAACAGGTAGTCGACATGGGTATATCAATTTCCGTGGATAGTAGAGTTTCATCGATATTGCAGTGGGAACGGAACTCTACGATCTAAATTCGAGCATGCTTAACTTAATATGAAGATACTTTTCTGCTGCTGAATTACATGAGACATTTACGCATTTGCTCACGCTTAAAATTAATTTATCACTTATTTATTTAATTTATACGAGGCCGCGGTGAGCCACATAAAACGAGGCCACACTGAGCCACATAGAAAGGGCCACGCTGAGCCACATAGACAGGGCCACGCTGAGCCGCATAGACAGGGCCACGCTGAGCCGCATAGACAGGGCCACGCTGAGCCACATAGACAGGGCCACGCTGAGCCACATAGACAGGGCCACGCTGAGCCGCATAGACAGGGCCACGCTGAGCCACATAGACAGGGCCACGCTGAGCCACATAGACAGGGCCACGCTGAGCCGCATAGACAGGGCCACGCTGAGCCGCATAGACAGGGCCACGCTGAGCCGCATAGACAGGGCCACGCTGAGCCGCATAGACAGGGCCACGCTGACCCACATAGACAGGGCCACGCTGAGCCGCATAGACAGGGCCACGCTGAGCCGCATAGACAGGGCCACGCTGAGCCACATAGACAGGGCCACGCTGAGCCACATAGACAGGGCCACGCTGAGCCACATAGACAGGGCCACGCTGAGCCACATAGACAGGGCCACGCTGAGCCACATAGACAGGGCCACGCTGAGCCGCATAGACAGGGCCACGCTGAGCCACATAGACAGGGCCACGCTGACCCACATAGACAGGCCACGCTGAGCCGCATAGACAGGGCCACGCTGAGCCGCATAGACAGGGCCACGCTGAGCCGCATAGACAGGGCCACGCTGAGCCACATAGACAGGGCCACGCTGAGCCACATAGACAGGGCCACGCTGAGCCACATAGACAGGGCCACGCTGAGCCTCATAGACAGGGCCACGCTGAGCCGCATAGACAGGGCCACGCTGAGCCACATAGACAGGGCCACGCTGAGCCACATAGACAGGGCCACGCTGAGCCACATAGACAGGGCCACGCTGAGCCGCATAGACAGGGCCACGCTGAGCCGCATAGACAGGGCCACGCTGAGCCGCATAGACAGGGCCACGCTGAGCCACATAGACAGGCCACGCTGAGCCGCATAGACAGGGCCACGCTGAGCCGCATAGACAGGGCCACGCTGACCCGCATAGACAGGGCCACGCTGAGCCGCATAGACAGGGCCACGCTGAGCCGCATAGACAGGGCCACGCTGAGCCACATAGACAGGGCCACGCTGACCCACATAGACAGGGCCACGCTGAGCCACATAGACAGGGCCACGCTGAGCCACATAGACAGGGCCACGCTGACCCGCATAGACAGGGCCACGCTGAGCCGCATAGACAGGGCCACGCTGAGCCGCATAGACAGGGCCACGCTGAGCCGCATAGACAGGGCCACGCTGAGCCACATAGACAGGGCCACGCTGTGCCGCATAGACAGGGCCACGCTGTGCCACATAGACAGGGCCACGCTGACCCACATAGACAGGGCCACGCTGAGCCACATAGACAGGGCCACGCTGACCCGCATAGACAGGGCCACGCTGAGCCACATAGACAGGGCCACGCTGACCCGCATAGACAGGGCCACGCTGAGCCGCATAGACAGGGCCACGCTGAGCCGCATAGACAGGGCCACGCTGAGCCGCATAGACAGGGCCACGCTGAGCCGCATAGACAGGGCCACGCTGTGCCGCATAGACAGGGCCACGCTGTGCCACATAGACAGGGCCACGCTGTGCCACATAGACAGGGCCACGCTGACCCACATAGACAGGGCCACGCTGAGCCACATAGACAGGGCCACGCTGAGCCACATAGACAGGGCCACGCTGACCCACATAGACAGGGCCACGCTGTGCCACATAGACAGGGCCACGCTGTGCCACATAGACAGGGCCACGCTGTGCCACATAGACAGGGCCACGCTGTGCCACATAGACAGGGCCACGCTGTGCCACATAGACAGGGCCACGCTGAGCCGCATATACAGGGCCACGCTGTGCCACATAGACAGGGCCACGCTGTGCCACATAGACAGGGCCACGCTGTGCCACATAGACAGGGCCACGCTGTGCCACATAGACAGGGCCACGCTGTGCCACATAGACAGGGCCACGCTGAGCCGCATATACAGGGCCACGCTGTGCCACATAGACAGGGCCACGCTGAGCCGCATATACAGGGCCACGCTGTGCCACATATACAGGGCCACGCTGAGCCACATAGACAGGGCCACGCTGACCCACATAGAGAGGGCAACGCTGTGCCACATAGACAGGGCCACGCTGTGCCACATAGACAGGGCCACGCTGAGCCACATAGACAGGGCCACGCTGACCCACATAGACAGGGCCACGCTGACCCACATAGACAGGGCCACGCTGAGCCACATAGACAGGGCCACGCTGACCCACATAGACAGGGCCACGCTGTGCCACATAGACAGGGCCACGCTGACCCACATAGACAGGGCCACGCTGACCCACATAGACAGGGCCACGCTGAGCCACATAGACAGGGCCACGCTGTGCCACATAGACAGGGCCACGCTGAGCCACATAGACAGGGCCACGCTGACCCACATAGACAGGGCCACGCTGAGCCGCATAGACAGGGCCACGCTGAGCCACATAGACAGGGCCACGCTGAGCCACATAGACAGGGCCACGCTGAGCCACATAGACAGGGCCACGCTGAGCCTCATAGACAGGGCCACGCTGAGCCGCATAGACAGGGCCACGCTGAGCCACATAGACAGGGCCACGCTGAGCCACATAGACAGGGCCACGCTGAGCCACATAGACAGGGCCACGCTGAGCCGCATAGACAGGGCCACGCTGAGCCGCATAGACAGGGCCACGCTGAGCCACATAGACAGGGCCACGCTGAGCCACATAGACAGGGCCACGCTGAGCCGCATAGACAGGGCCACGCTGAGCCGCATAGACAGGGCCACGCTGACCCGCATAGACAGGGCCACGCTGAGCCGCATAGACAGGGCCACGCTGAGCCACATAGACAGGGCCACGCTGAGCCACATAGACAGGGCCACGCTGACCCACATAGACAGGGCCACGCTGAGCCACATAGACAGGGCCACGCTGACCCGCATAGACAGGGCCACGCTGAGCCACATAGACAGGGCCACGCTGTGCCGCATAGACAGGGCCACGCTGAGCCGCATAGACAGGGCCACGCTGAGCCACATAGACAGGGCCACGCTGTGCCGCATAGACAGGGCCACGCTGTGCCACATAGACAGGGCCACGCTGACCCACATAGACAGGGCCACGCTGAGCCACATAGACAGGGCCACGCTGAGCCACATAGACAGGGCCACGCTGACCCGCATAGACAGGGCCACGCTGAGCCACATAGACAGGGCCACGCTGACCCGCATAGACAGGGCCACGCTGAGCCGCATAGACAGGGCCACGCTGAGCCGCATAGACAGGGCCACGCTGAGCCGCATAGACAGGGCCACGCTGAGCCGCATAGACAGGGCCACGCTGTGCCGCATAGACAGGGCCACGCTGTGCCACATAGACAGGGCCACGCTGTGCCACATAGACAGGGCCACGCTGACCCACATAGACAGGGCCACGCTGAGCCACATAGACAGGGCCACGCTGAGCCACATAGACAGGGCCACGCTGACCCACATAGACAGGGCCACGCTGTGCCACATAGACAGGGCCACGCTGTGCCACATAGACAGGGCCACGCTGTGCCACATAGACAGGGCCACGCTGTGCCACATAGACAGGGCCACGCTGTGCCACATAGACAGGGCCACGCTGAGCCGCATATACAGGGCCACGCTGTGCCACATAGACAGGGCCACGCTGTGCCACATAGACAGGGCCACGCTGAGCCGCATATACAGGGCCACGCTGTGCCACATAGACAGGGCCACGCTGAGCCGCATATACAGGGCCACGCTGTGCCACATATACAGGGCCACGCTGAGCCACATAGACAGGGCCACGCTGACCCACATAGAGAGGGCAACGCTGTGCCACATAGACAGGGCCACGCTGTGCCACATAGACAGGGCCACGCTGAGCCACATAGACAGGGCCACGCTGACCCACATAGACAGGGCCACGCTGACCCACATAGACAGGGCCACGCTGAGCCACATAGACAGGGCCACGCTGACCCACATAGACAGGGCCACGCTGTGCCACATAGACAGGGCCACGCTGACCCACATAGACAGGGCCACGCTGACCCACATAGACAGGGCCACGCTGAGCCACATAGACAGGGCCACGCTGTGCCACATAGACAGGGCCACGCTGAGCCACATAGACAGGGCCACGCTGACCCACATAGACAGGGCCACGCTGACCCACATAGACAGGGCCACGCTGTGCCACATAGACAGGGCCACGCTGTGCCACATAGACAGGGCCACGCTGTGCCACATAGACAGGGCCACGCTGACCCACATAGACAGGGCCACGCTGACCCACATAGACAGGGCCACGCTGACCCACATAGACAGGGCCACGCTGACCCACATAGACAGGGCCACGCTGACCCACATAGACAGGGCCACGCTGACCCACATAGACAGGGCCACGCTGAGCCACATAGACAGGGCCACGCTGAGCCACATAGACAGGGCCACGCTGTGCCACATAGACAGGGCCACGCTGTGCCACATAGACAGGGCCACGCTGAGCCACATAGACAGGGCCACGCTGTGCCACATAGACAGGGCCACGCTGTGCCGCATAGACAGGGCCACGCTGAGCCGCATAGACAGGGCCACGCTGAGCCGCATAGACAGGGCCACGCTGAGCCGCATAGACAGGGCCACGCTGAGCCGCATAGACAGGGCCACGCTGACCCGCATAGACAGGGCCACGCTGAGCCGCATAGACAGGGCCACGCTGACCCACATAGACAGGGCCACGCTGACCCACATAGACAGGGCCACGCTGTGCCACATAGACAGGGCCACGCTGTGCCACATAGACAGGGCCACGCTGTGCCACATAGACAGGGCCACGCTGTGCCACATAGACAGGGCCACGCTGTGCCACATAGACAGGGCCACGCTGTGCCACATAGACAGGGCCACGCTGAGCCGCATATACAGGGCCACGCTGTGCCACATAGACAGGGCCACGCTGAGCCACATAGACAGGGCCACGCTGACCCACATAGACAGGGCCACGCTGACCCACATAGACAGGGCCACGCTGTGCCACATAGACAGGGCCACGCTGTGCCACATAGACAGGGCCACGCTGTGCCACATAGACAGGGCCACGCTGTGCCACATAGACAGGGCCACGCTGTGCCACATAGACAGGGCCACGCTGTGCCACATAGACAGGGCCACGCTGAGCCGCATATACAGGGCCACGCTGTGCCACATAGACAGGGCCACGCTGTGCCACATAGACAGGGCCACGCTGTGCCACATAGACAGGGCCACGCTGTGCCACATAGACAGGGCCACGCTGTGCCACATAGACAGGGCCACGCTGAGCCGCATATACAGGGCCACGCTGTGCCACATAGACAGGGCCACGCTGAGCCGCATATACAGGGCCACGCTGTGCCACATAGACAGGGCCACGCTGAGCCACATAGACAGGGCCACGCTGACCCACATAGAGAGGGCAACGCTGTGCCACATAGACAGGGCCACGCTGTGCCACATAGACAGGGCCACGCTAAGCCACATAGACAGGGCCACGCTGACCCACATAGACAGGGCACGCTGACCCACATAGACAGGGCCACGCTGACCCACATAGACAGGGCCACGCTGAGCCACATAGACAGGGCCACGCTGACCCACATAGACAGGGCCACGCTGTGCCACATAGACAGGGCCACGCTGTGCCACATAGACAGGGCCACGCTGACCCACATAGACAGGGCCACGCTGACTCACATAGACAGGGCCACGCTGACCCACATAGACAGGGCCACGCTGACCCACATAGACAGGGCCACGCTGTGCCACATAGACAGGGCCACGCTGAGCCACATAGACAGGGCCACGCTGACCCACATAGACAGGGCCACGCTGACCCACATAGACAGGGCCACGCTGACCCACATAGACAGGGCCACGCTGAGCCACATAGACAGGGCCACGCTGACCCACATAGACAGGGCCACGCTGTGCCACATAGACAGGGCCACGCTGTGCCACATAGACAGGGCCACGCTGTGCCACATAGACAGGGCCACGCTGACCCACATAGACAGGGCCACGCTGACCCACATAGACAGGGCCACGCTGTGCCACATAGACAGGGCCACGCTGACCCACATAGACAGGGCCACGCTGACCCACATAGACAGGGCCACCCTGAGCCACATAGACAGGGCCACGCTGAGCCACATAGACAGGGCCACGCTGTGCCACATAGACAGGGCCACGCTGAGCCACATAGACAGGGCCACGCTGTGCCACATAGACAGGGCCACGCTGTGCCACATAGACAGGGCCACGCTGACCCGCATAGACAGGGCCACGCTGACCCACATAGACAGGGCCACGCTGAGCCGCATAGACAGGGCCACGCTGACCCACATAGACAGGGCCACGCTGAGCCGCATAGACAGGGCCACGCTGACCCACATAGACAGGGCCACGCTGAGCCACATAGACAGGGCCACGCTGACCCACATAGACAGGGCCACGCTGAGCCACATAGACAGGGCCACGCTGACCCACATAGACAGGGCCACGCTGAGCCACATAGACAGGGCCACGCTGACCCACATAGACAGGGCCACGCTGACCCGCATAGACAGGCCACGCTGAGCCGCATAGACAGGGCCACGCTGACCCGCATAGACAGGGCCACGCTGACCCGCATAGACAGGGCCACGCTGAGCCACATAGACAGGGCCACGCTGTGCCACATAGACAGGGCCACGCTGAGCCACATAGACAGGGCCACGCTGAGAGATAGACTGCTGCTATAGAGGACAGAACTGACGAATCCTGAACCAGGTTAAAGATTAGTGCTCTGTTAGTTATGATAGATAGTAATTTGATCGTAGATGAGAAGGGACAGAATTTAATCCCAATTTATAAATTGATAATATGATGCAAAGCCTTTATAGTCATTCTTTGAGGAAGGAATTAGGTGAGGAACGAAATTAGAAAAGACTATGGGGAAAATCTGGAGTATTTAGCACCTGGAATGAGCCATGAACGCTGTACCAGACAGCTATAATCTGATAACGATAAGAAGGGACCACTGCAGACAGACGTAATAAAAAAGGGGTTGAGTGGATTTTGCTTTCTGACTTGGAGTGTAATGCTGCTGTTTTAAGCATAACCGACATCTGCAAGGTTAAACACTCAAAGTTCAAACAGTGGAAGAATTCATTTGAAAATTGCTTTAAAGAATACAACAGTGCTGGGAGGAGCTAGTGACATTCCTCTTGGGTTAGTTCATTACAGCCTAAATATAATTGATCCTGCCAGCAGGACATGATATAATATCGAGACAGAATAACCTAACCGGTGACTAGAGATAACTACGCATGAGCTACATAATCCATCAACGACCATCTGGAATGTTGACTATGTTGACACTTCCTGAGACTCCATCTTATGCGATTCCAGTTGAGCAAGTGAAAAAGTTAAAATGTCGGTGATGGTAATCGAAGCTGCACCGAGCTGTTGAAACTCCGATCCCTGTGCTGGAGGCAGCAGCCCTACCACATCCAAATGTGGAGGCGAAACAAACAAAATACCAAAAACGACTTGAAAGCCTTGGAAGTGAAGTTTGAACTTGAACCAGTGAGAGATCGTCTCGTGATTTGCATAGTTGTTATTTCACGTCGGTGGATCGGTGATCTGCGGGATAAATGGCACCAGTTTAAGGAGCAGAATTTCTCATGAAGGCCTTGGCTGATCAATACTCTCCGAAGACCGCTGTGATCTCTCCGATCACGGAGAGCTTCGATACTAAACGCGGGAACCTCGACGTGCAGCAGGAGGTAGAGCGGGACATAGTCGGATGTCGATAAATGTAAACAATATGCGTGTCCTGGATATGTTGGCTGGCGACTGAACGAGAGCATAAGTGAAGCGTCAGCATCTGCGAACTCAGACAAGTGTAAGTAAGGGTCTTTTATACTTCACGTATTAGAACGCGATTGGATAGATGAGAAGGTAATAATGATTGAGTCTTCCTGGCAGAACTTGCGCTACGCTTTCATTTGTACATTAACTCTCACGTTCACAGATGACGTGTCGTCGAGCGCCCTCCGGCGGCCGTTATTATGTTCAAAACGACGATTAACGGATATTTTTCAAATCCTCCACTGGATGTAATGTAATCTCTGGTTTAAACTTGCTCGCGCCGAACTTTCATGCGCGCTCAGTTCTCTCCGCATTGGATTGTGGGAAATAGGGCTTCAGCGAGTGTACATCGAATGTACACTCGAATTCAGAGAGGATTGTGGGTAAAAGTAGTGAATTAATGTAGGGAATGATGTCGTTCACTCAGAATTCGGACACCACTACAAAATGGCCGACACCCGATATAGTGCACTAGTGGATAGGGAGCGATTTCAGACACAGCTAATGTGTGTGTTGTGTTCAGATCTTCAGGTGGAGTCTCCTGAGAGAGTGACAGAGGGAGATTCAGTCAGTCTGACATGTAAAAGCAGCTGCGCTCTGACTGACAGAGCAACATTCATCTGGTACAGAAACTCACTGAAGATATTAACTGAGAGTAAATTCAGGAACACACTCATCCTCAATCCAGTCAGAAGAGAGGATTCAGGCAGATATAGCTGTGCTGTAGACGGACACACACACGTCTCTCCTGATGTTCACCTCAATGTCATGTGTGAGTACAGATTCATGAGTTATTTTTTTTTTAAATTAGGAGATTGAGTTTGAATGAGATGATTTAAAGTTGTTTATTCTTTTCCTTTTTAGATCCTCCCAGGAGCGTCTCAGTGTCCATCAGTCCATCTGGTGTAATAGTGGAGGGAGATTCAGTGACTCTGAAGTGCATCAGTGACTCAAACCCTCCTGCTCTGATCTTCAGCTGGTTTAAAGGAGGAACGATTGTAGAATTTGGAAGAATCTTCATCATCTCAAAGATCAGATCTGATGACAGTGGAGAATACAAGTGCAGTTCATTCAATAGACATGGAGAGAAATACTCTGATACTGTGACTTTAAACGTCATGTGTGAGTTAATGATGTTTCAGTTACAGTAACCATCAAATTAATGGATTTACAATCACAAAACATAAATATACTCTTTCTTTTGTCTATATAAGATTCTCCCAGGAGCGTCTCAGTGTCCATCAGTCCATCTGGTGTAATAGTGGAGGGAGATTCAGTGACTCTGAAGTGCATCAGTGACTCAAACCCTCCTGCAGAAATCCACTGGTTTAAAGGAGGAACGATTGTAGGATCTGGAAGAATCTTCAACATCTCAAAGATCAGATCTGATGACAGTGGAGAATACAAGTGCAAGTCCTTCAATAAACATGGAGAGAAAAACTCTGATACTGTGACTTTAAATGTCATGTGTGAGTTAATAATCATCAGCACATTGTTTAAAATTTCCAAACACATAATTTTGCAATAGTTATTGTGAATTTTCATTTTTGTCTATTTTAGATCCTCCCAGAAGCGTCTCAGCGTCCATCATCAGTCCATCTGGTGTAATAGTGGAGGGAGATTCAGTGACTCTGAACTGCACCAGTGACTCAAACCCTCCTGCTGTGAACTTCAGCTGGTTTAAAGGAGGAACGATTGTAGGATCTGGAAGAATCTTCAACATCTCAAAGATCAGATCTGATGACAGTGGAGAATACAAGTGCAAGTCCATCAATGAACATGGAGAGAAATACTCTGATACTGTGACTTTAAACATCATGTGTGAGTTAATGATCATCTGCATATTGGTTAAACATTCCAAACACATAGTTTTGTAATAGTTAATGTGAATTTATTTTTTTTTAAATGTTAGATCCTCCAAAGAGCGTCTCAGTGTCCATCAGTCCATCTGGTGTAATAGTGGAGGGAGATTCAGTGACTCTGAAGTGCATCAGTGACTCAAACCCTCCTGCAGGAATCCGCTGGTTTAAAGGAGGAACGATTGTAGGATCTGGAAGAATCTTCAGCATCTCAAAGATCAGATCTGATGACAGTGGAGAATACAAGTGCAAGTCCATCAATAAACATGGAGAGAAATACTCTGATACTGTGACTTTAAACGTCATGTGTGAGTTAATGATGTTTCAGTTACAGTAACCATCAAATTAATGGATTTACAATCACAAAACATTAATATACTCTTTCTTTTGTCTATTTAGATCCTCCCAGAAACGTCTCCGTGTCCATCATCAGTCCATCTGGTGTAATAGTGGAGGGAGATTCAGTGACTCTGAACTGCATCAGTGACTCAAACCCTCCTGCTGTGAACTTCAGCTGGTTTAAAGGAGGAACGATTGTAGGATCTGGAAGAATCTTCAGCATCTCAAAGATCAGATCTGATGACAGTGGAGAATACAAGTGCAAGTCCATCAATGAACATGGACAGAAATACTCTGATACTGTGACTTTGAATGTCGTGTGTGAGTTTGATTGTTCATTTACAGTGACATTAAATACTCTAAACATTTCCTGTGATGTGAAATTTATTTGCGTGTTTTTTGCTTAGACCCGCCAAAGAACATCTTAGTGTCTGTCTCTGGTGTAATAGTGGAGGAAGATTCAGTGACTCTGAAGTGCATCAGTGACTCAAACCCTCCTGCTGTGAACTTCAGCTGGTTTAAGGAGAATGAAAGCTCAGCTGTTGGATCTGGACAGAGTTTCAGTGCACTACAGAGTGGACGCTTCTACTGTCAGGCTCACAATCAACATGGATCTCAGAGATCAGACGCTGTAACTGTCACAGGTGAAGCTTTTATTAACACACTCCTGTATCTTCACATCATTCATCAGTTTGGAGAGTTAATCATGATGATCTTCCTCTTTCAGTTCATCATGTTGCTGGTAGGAATGTGATTGTGATCACAGCGACATCTGGAGGAGTATTCATCATCATCATCGTCTTCATCATCCTGTTAATGTAAATTTAATAATAAAGAGTATAAATATAATTTACTTAAAAAATAATGCAGAAGGATATGTCCTTATTATATAAGAATTCTGTTTCTTTTTTGACAGTACGAGAAAAATAATTAACAGAAAATCTGCAGTACACAAGTGTGAGGTGAGCGGATCAAAGAACTACAGAATACTCTCTCTCTCTCTCTCTCTCTCTCTCTCTCTCTCTCTCTAATATATACAGTAAATATAATATATTTCTCTCTGTTTCCCTATAGGACGATGATCCAGGCTCATATGCAGCTCTTGACCTCAAGTCCAGATCATCTGACGTCTACGACACACTCGCAGTAAATTAAATATCAAAAACTTCACGTACAAAAGAGTGTGTTCGTTTAAAACCCGGGTAATAAATAACCAATGTGTTTTTCCCATAGACTGTCCATCCCAGACCTGATGTTCATCAGTCAGACTCTTCTGAATATGAGAATCCATAAGCCAGAAATCCTCAGGTCTTCTCCATATCACCAATGAAGAAGAAAATGTCAATAGATTCAAGTTAGTCTAATCCTTCGAGGAATGAAAATTAATTTACTATATACAGTATGAATGATCAATATATTAAATGTTTTAACAGTAGATTTGAATAATATATTGTGTTAATATATTGCAGGACATTGAATAATAAATAAGGAATTGCCGCTTTTCATATATTTAAAAATATGTGACATTTACTAATATATCGTAATGTTTGTAGTTTTATATTCAGCAACTTCATAATATATGCATATGTGGTCAGAAATGGTACTGCATGTTTAAATATTGCAGATATACTTTTTCAACTATTTATGTTAAATGTTTACTATTTTCAAGGTAATTAACGAAAATCACGCCTGCATGTACTAACTAACTAAAGTGTTTAGTCAATACACACTGTGCTGAGAAGCGCACAATTACTTCTAAAATACAGTCATTTCAGTATTGATGATAGTTGGCCAATGATCAACCGGACCACAAGCTCCATCACAAAAACTCAGACATACCAGAAAAACTTTTTAATTTAAAAATAATTGAACATTATATGACCCCAATTGAAACTGAAACTGTGTGACTGCACACATAAAACATAAACTTTGTACTTCGAAGACAATCTTTGTTGTAAATCTGTTTTGAGTTAAGTTGTTTTTCAAATAATCTGCGAGAGAGTCTGCGAGAGAGGAATGGAGACGGCAGATACACCAAGCAGGATAAGAGGACTCTACTCGAGCCATAGACATATACACTAGACCTCACCTTGGCTTCGGCAGTTCATTGGAACGAATGCGTCAATAGAGCCGCCATCTTGAAACAGGGGAGCCCCTCCACTTTAATGCATCAGACACAGGTCTAACGGAAATAAAATCACCATAAATCATCATGAATGCGATTTTTCTTGTTTTTTTGGTTTGTTCCAACGGTCAGACATGTATTTATCATTGATTCCAGAAAGAAAAAAAAAATATATATTTTTTTTAAAACATTCTTCCTAGTTCAGATTTCATCCGTGAACATCATACGCTGCACAAAAGTCCGCCACCATCAATGAATTCGACGTTAAGGCAGAGATAGCAGCGTTACCTAGCTACTTCCTATGACAAGACCCCTGTTCCAAGATGGCGGCGGTTTTGACGCATGCTTAGAACCCCAAGGTGAGGTCTAGTGTATATGTCTATGTACTCGAGCAACATGATGCTGCAGTCTCACTATTAGCAGGAGCATTAGCAGCGGCGGCGGTCGGAACGACAGTAGGAACAGCAATAGTGATCGGATCAGTCGCAGGAGCAGCGGTCGGAAGCAGGACTCGCAGCTTCAGTGGGAGCAGCTGGGAAAGCAACAGTAATGGGAGCAGCTGGAGGTGCGGCTCTGGCTCTGGCAACAGTAGTTAGTGCTGGAGTATATTGGTGGTACGCTAAATAATGAATATTGTAATTATTACCACAGTTTCGTACCCTGACTTAGTCATACTCACATTCTTGTCGGAATATGAGTCTGAAACTGCTCCGTAGGGCTTTGATTATGAGGTGTGTCTTAACCCTCTGGGGTTGTTCGGCCCAAATGGACCCGAAAAATTTAATTTTTTATTTTTTTTTAAATCACAGCTTGCTCGGAAAGGTCCGAAATTTGGTGACTTTGTTGGTATTTGGTATTTGAACACCCCAAAAAATTGGGGACAGGATGTGAATAGTCTGAGTGGTTGTAAAAAAAATAGTCACACTTGGGGTGTTCGGGTCCAAATGGACCCGCATGCAAAATGAATGGGAAATTGGCAAAAATGTGAAAATAGTGAGTTTTTTTTGTGCGTACAATCTACAAATCAGCCACGATCTTGAAAAAAAGCACACAACAGTGAAGAGGTGAATCTATAAAACATCAAGAGTGCAAAACAGACACATCCAGACACACTTTTATACACAAACACACCAAAAAATTCAGATTATACATGTGTTTTGCATTTTTAAAATGCTCAGTTTGTCCACCAGATGGCATCCATCTCATTTTAAAAATTGCTTTTATGAGGCCTAGGCTTGACTCTAAAATGAAATACAGCTTTAAAAAAATAATAAAATAAAAAAAAAATCTATTATGTTCAATGGGGGGAAATTTTGTCATAATTATGGCATCAATACTAATTATACATTTTTTTTATTTTTGAATTTTTCTCAAAACACCAAAAAAGAAAAGAAAACGTAGCCTACACTTTATTTATTTTAGAAGTTAAATAACGATTGTTGCTTCTTTCACTTACTCCTCCATGAGTGCGACCAAAGGAGAAACCACAACGACCACAGGCTTTTCACTACGTCCCCTCTCTTAGCCAGCTGATAAGTTACACTTTTGCCGAATCATGTCGGAAGGACGGCAAAAATATCTTTCCGATCGACAAATGCCTTGATTGCAGTTTTCTGTTTGTCTATTAAAATGAATGCGCTGTCGATTTATTTTACAAAAGGCGCGACAGCGGAATCTATACATCTCAATTCTCCAGCTGCAGTCAACTTTGACAAGCGCTCTTTGATAACGTGATGATTACATCCCTGCAGATCATCTGTCCATCATTGTATAAAGCCCACTCTGGCAATCTGATTGGCCCGAAAATCTTTTGCCTGATCATAATTACTCCTCAATGGATCGAGTCCAGACCGAACTTCCCGACCAAAAAATGTTGTGGGCGGAGTTCGGGCTGGCATCCAGGCTAACAGTTTCATATTCCTTAGAAATGTTTTCCAGTGTTAAACAAAAGAGTCTTTAAATGAAAAAAGTTTTGATGTGTTAATTCCAGAACACAAGGCATTTTCTTTAATTATAATCATTGGTGTTTGAGGGCTCCCCTCCTGTGGCTGTTTATGGTACTGCAGACAGTGTATTTTGCCCCTATTCTCTTGCTGTAGTAGAGTTGCTGCTGTGATGTTCGTTTTCTGGCGTTTCAGTTCATTAACAGATTAATTGTGATGATAATATGTTTTATTAATTCTCAGTTTCTTTTATTCATGTATTTGAACAAATATACAATGCTTTTAACACTTTAACACAGTTGTTGAGATTGTAATAAAATGTATTGAGGTTAGACCTACATGTACGTCACACGTGAACTTTATTTTGGTCATTGTGTCTATATCTTAAAGTTTCAATGTGTAAAATATTTTTGAGGATCTATTAACAGAAGTGCAATATGACATCCATAACTATGGGTTTCAGCGGTGTAATGTTTTTATTACAGTAGAATGATACTTTTATATCTACATAACCGCGGTCCGCCCCTTCTATGAGAGTCGACATATTGTGTCGTCATGTTTCTACAGTAGCCGAACGCAAACACACAGAGCACGCTTCATCACTACCTTGTAAGAGAAGCAGCAGAAAGCTGGAAGCTAGCCATAAACACCGTGAGTAGTGACTTTCCCCTTGTCAGTGGTGTAAAATATATAGTTGGACAATGCAGCAATGCATGATGGGAGCCATGAATGAGTTTTGATTGGCGGCACCCTGAATGCACTGCAACATTCTTTATTATTGTCACCATTGTTGAGATTCATAGGCAAATTATTGATGTCTTTGTCTTAAAAAAAATTGAAGAGAAGTAAAAAAATTGTGTTGGAGAAACTTTTAAGAAATTAAATTTAATACATTGTATGCGTCATAAATACTATGCTGTGCAAGGTCACTGCTGCTATAATTAATAAAGTAAACCTAACTCAGAAATTAGGCTCTATATGAATTCAGTGATTCAGGTCAAATGAGTTGTGAGTTAATGATTGAAACACAACCATCAGACCACCTTTTCTATTTGTTCATCTGGCTGTTATAACTCATGTGGCCAAACATGATCTAAAGTTAAAGAATTAAGGGTCAAGAGCCCAACTAAAGCAAACACTGATCTCCATAATGGTGACTTAAAAGACACGTTTTTCTTCTTCAGTGATTCTGCTTGTTATCATCAGGTGTCTTCAATAATGCTCAATCATCACTCAATTATTCACTTAATTATCTCATTAACTTTAACACTGCTTCAGTGTTCATTTAACACTCAGCTCAGAGTTTATATAATTCACACTTTAAGATAATTAAATTTCCTCTCTATATGATCATGTTGTGAGTGCCTGTGGCTGGATATTATGAGGAAGCTAAGCTAGCGTTTAAATCATGGGTGTTGGCTGGTAGACCAAGGCAAGGGCCGCTGTTTGAACAAAAGAAAAATGCTAATGCAGCGTATAAACATGCTGTTAGCAGGCTATGATGGCAGAATCTATGGCCGAGAAAGGTAATGGATAACCACACTACTGAATTTTGGAAGGAGGTAAAGTGTCTTAACAAATGTAGTATACCACCCCCTTGCACTGTAGATGGTGTAGATGGTGTATCAGGGGTTGAGAATATTGCAGAGATGTGGAGACAGCACTACATGACCTTGTTTAATTGTGTTAAAAGTGATATTTATATGTCTGACAATATTGAGTGTGCTGATTTTAAGGCAATTTTTTCACATGAGGTATCATGCACAATAAATAAGCAAGTGGGTTGGATCACATCACTGCCGAGCACATTACATTAGCCCCCTTACTTGGTATATGTTTTAATTCCTTTTTAATTCATGGCTTCCTTCCGGACTCAATGATATCTGTCTTGCTTGTGCCGGTGATCAAGGATAAGTCCGGTAAGGTTGGTTGCTCTGATAACTACAGACCAATAGCCCTTGCCAGTGTATTGTCTAAAGTTTTTGAAAGCATCCTGTTGAGCAGTATTGTGGACGTTATCCCATCTACTGACAATCAATTTGGTTTTAAACCAAATACCTGTTAATACAACCCGGTCTCATCCCAAGACGTCATATAACTGACGTTTTGGGACGTCTTTTGACCATACGTCAATATTCGCCTTTTTAGGGCCCCCTTAAACGTCGGTAGATGAGGTTATGGGATCCTAACTCTACCCCAGACCTAAACCTAACCCGTCACCTACCTGACGTTAAAGGTAAAGCGTCAGTTGTATGACGGCCCGGGATCGCCATCTACCGACGTTTAAGGGGGCCCTAAAAAGGCGGATATTGACGTATGGTCAAAATACGTCCCAAGACGTAAGTTATATGACGTCTTGGGATGAGACTGTGTTAGTTAATACCTATAAAGATAAGAACTCCTCAGTTTTAATGAGTTTTATTGATGCCTCAAAAGCTTTTGACCGTGTCAATCATTATAAGTTATTTGACAAAATGAGTAAGAGAGGTGTTTCTAAATGTATTATTAGAATTCTGTCCTTCTGGTATGCCAACCAGTCGATGTTTATAAAATGGGGTCACTGTGTTTCTGCCCCTTTTGGGGTCAGGAACAGGGTCAGACAAGGTGGAATCCTCTCTTGTCTGAAATTGAAATGACATTGAAATGAAATTTCATGTACAAATTTATATGTCGGTTGAATAACTCAGAGAATTATATAAATGTGGCTTTGACCAATATCAAATTTAGCACTACACGGTATGTGTCCAAGTTATGGAAGCATTGGTATAGTTGTCTTTTTTATATATATATATATATATATATATATATATATATATTGTATTATATTGTGTGTACTGTCTTATTTGTCTGTCTTTTTTATTTGGACCGGTGAGAAAGTTTATTATTATTATTATTATTAATACTGGGGATTTTGCTGTGTGCCATGTTTAAACTTTTCTTCCGCTCTCAGCACTGGTTGAAGTGTCATATCCTCGTGTTAAATATAACGTGTATACCACATAAAAACCCAACACTGGATTAATTTAGTTCATTTGTCACTGGCCATGAGTGTTGGTGAAACGGGTAAGAGCATCACTTACTAATCGATCTTTACATTCAAAAGTGCTTGTGTTAATGCAGTCAGTCATTCGGTTGCTGTAGATCTGATGAGCTTCAACACCATTAGTAACTAAAGAAAAACTGATGATTATTTCTATGGATGAAGCTCATATGATTCCTGACATGAGAAATATCTTTTGTTCATATAATTACCAGTTCATTTACACAATCTGATGTTGTGAATTAATAATCTTCAGATGTGCAAAGATCTTATTAACACTAAGAGCTGTTTAGGGTGAACATACATTGTTTATGATCATATCAGTGATGTTTAATGCTGTATTATAGATATATTTATGCTGATGATGAGGGCCAGAATGACTTCTCTTCCTCTGATCTTTCTGCTCATGATACACGGTGAGTCTCTCTTATATTTCAACTTCTGAGGCGGAAAAGTAACTAGTTGCTTCTTGATTTTTCCTTTTATTCTGATGTTTTTAGTGAAGTTTTTTTATGATTAATGAGCAGTTTTATGTGGTATGTTGATGTATTTTCTTTTGAAACAGGAAGTTTGGGTGAGGCATGTCAGTGGGCTTGTCTATTTTATAAATATCCTGTAGTTTTCAATTACGTCTTTTTTTTTTGAGGACTAATGAGAAATAGTCCTCAGATATCTGTATGTAATTTATAGCAGTTTTCATGGTCTGTTGTAATTTATAAAACAACATTTTCATCTTCTGGATGAATGCTGTGTTTCAGGGGTTTCTAGTGCTGATTGGGGTGTGAGTTACAGTCCTTCACACATCTGTGCACTAAAGGACTCAGCAGTGATAATGAGATGCACTTATACATACCCTACTGGATATAAGATCGAGAAAGTGTTCTGGACCAAAACGCTGGTAATGGATAATGAAGAGCCTCCAGATCTGTCTAATGACCCTGAATACAGTCAGAGGCTTCAGTATCTGGGAGATAAACAGCAGAACTGCACCGTCAGACTGAGTCATGTGACACTGAAGGATTCACACATGTACTATTTCAGATTCATCACTGATCAACCTGATGGAAGATGGATTGGTGATCCAGGAGTGACTCTTAATGTCACAGGTGACTTTGATGAGGTTTATCTCTTCTTCTGTGCATTATGTTGAATAATAATCAGTGTGTGACAGCAGCACTAGATATAATGTGTGTGTTGTGTTCAGATCTTCAGGTGGAGTCTCCTGAGAGAGTGACAGAGGGAGATTCAGTCAGTCTGACATGTAAAAGCAGCTGCGCTCTGACTGACAGAGCAACATTCATCTGGTACAGAAACTCACTGAAGATATTAACTGAGAGTAAATTCAGGAACACACTCATCCTCAATCCAGTCAGAAGAGAGGATTCAGGCAGATATAGCTGTGCTGTAGACGGACACACACACGTCTCTCCTGATGTTCACCTCAATGTCATGTGTGAGTACAGATTCATGAGTTCTTTTTTTAAATTAGGAGATTGAGTTTGAATGAGATGATTTAAGGTTGTTTGTTATTTTCCTTTTTAGATCCTCCAAAGAGCGTCTCAGTGTCCATCAGTCCATCTGGTGTAATAGTGGAGGAAGATTCAGTGACTCTGAACTGCATCAGTGACTCAAATCCTCCTGCTCTGAACTTCAGCTGGTTTAAAGGAGGAACGATTGTAGGATCTGCAAGAATCTTCAACATCTCAAAGATCAGATCTGATGACAGTGGAGAATACAAGTGCAAGTCCATCAATGAACATGGAGAGAAATACTCTGATACTGTGACTTTAAACGTCATGTGTGAGTTAATAATCATCTGCATAATGGTTAAAAATTCCAAACACATAAGCTGTGTCTGAAACCGCTCACTCGTTCACTCATTCACTAATCCCTATACAGTGTATGGCATTTGAGTGCACTATATCTGCAAGGAGTGAATGAGATGAAGTGAGTGAATTCGGACGCTGACGTTTACACTGTGCGTCGGAGAGTTGGAGCTGTCGCAGAAAAGGCTTCGTCACGCGTACTGATAAAACTCCTTTTATCTTACATTACCTACTTTATAAAATAATATTAACAACAATAACAACCATAATGACTTTATTTTGTAATTATACCTCCGTGCCAGCTTTGTAGTTTCATCGACTGAAATTGTACATTAACTCTCACGTTCACAGATGACGTGTCGTCGAGCGCCCTCCGGCGACCGTTATTATGTTCAAAACGACGATTAACGGATATTTTTCAAATCCTCCACTGGATGTAATGTTTCATGCGCGCTCAGTTCTCTCCGCATTGGATTGTGGGAAATAGGGCTTCAGGAAGTGTACATCGAATGTACACTCGAATTCAGAGAGGATTGTGGGTAAAAGTAGTGAATGAATGTAGGGAATGATGTCGTTCACTCAGAATTCGGACACCACTACAAAATGGCCGACACCCGATATAGTGCACTATATAGTGGATAGGGAGCGATTTCAGACACAGCTATAGTTTTGTAATAGTTAATGTGAATTTAAATTTTTTTCAATTTTAGATCCTCCAAAGAGCGTCTCGGTGTCCATCATCAGTCCATCTGGTGTAATAGTGGAGGGAGATTCAGTGACTCTGAACTGCATCAGTGACTCAAACCCTCCTGCAGGAATCCGCTGGTTTAAAGGAGGAACGATTGTAGGATCTGGAAGAATCTTCAACATCTCAAAGATCAGATCTGATGACAGTGAAAAATACAAGTGCAGGTCCTTCAATAAACATGGAGAGAAATACTCTGATACTGTGACTTTAAACATAATGTGTGGGTTAATGATCATCTGCACACTGTTTAAAATTTCCAAACACATAATTTTGTAATAGTTTATTGTGAATTTTAATTTTTGTCTATTTTAGATCCTCCCAGGAACGTCTCAGTGTCCATCATTCAGTCTGGTCAGATCTGGGCAGGAGATTCAGTGACTCTGAAGTGCATCAGTGACTCAAACCCTCCTGCTGTGAACTTCAGCTGGTTTAAGGAGAATGAAAGCTCAGCTGTTGGATCTGGACAGAGTTTCAGTGCACTACAGAGTGGACGCTTCTACTGTCAGGCTCACAATCAACATGGATCTCAGAGATCAGACGCTGTAACTGTCACAGGTGAAGCTTTTATTAACACACTCCTGTATCTTCACATCATTCATCAGTTTGGAGAGTTAATCATGATGATCTTCCTCTTTCAGTTCATCATGTTGCTGGTAGGAATGTGATTGTGATCACAGCGACATCTGGAGGAGTATTCATCATCATCATCATCATCTTCATCATCCTGTTAATGTAAATTTAATAATAAAGAGTATAAATATAATTTACTTAAAAATAATGCAGAAGGATATGTCAATATTATATATAAATTCTGTTTCATTTTTGACAGTACGAGAAAAATAATTAACAGACAATCTGCAGTACACAAAAGTGAGGTGAGCTGATCAAAGAACTACAGAATACTCTCTCTCTCTCTCTCTCTCTCTCTCTCTCTCTCTCTCTAATATATACAGTAAATATAATATATTTCTCTCTGTTTCCTTATAGGACGATGATCCAGGCTCATATGCAGCTCTTGACCTCAAGACCAGATCATCTGACGTCTACGACACACTCGCAGTAAATTAAATATCAAAAACTACCCGTGTAAAATAGTTTGTTCATTCAAAACTCGAGTGATAAATAACCAATGTGTTTTTCCCATAGACTGTCCATCCCAGACCTGATGTTCATCAGTCAGACTCTTCTGAATAAGCCAGAAATCCTCAGGTCTTCTCCATATCACCATGGAAGTAAAATAATGTCAAATGTTTTTGAAACATAAAGGATGTTGAATTGCACCAATTGAAAAAAAAAAATGCATTGCATTAACCATGCTTGCATTTTAATCCATTGCATTTTTAAGGCTAGCATTTTTATGGGCTGAAATTCAACATGGTTGAATATTTAAGCTGTGAATATTTCAATTAAAAACATTTCAAACACATTTTCATTATTAAAAATTCAATAATCCATATTCACCTTTCATATTTCACTTCCAAAGGAAGAGCCCTTCACAAGACGTCATTTGCTGAAATGGACAGAGCGATGAGTAGCAAAAAAACATTTGACATTATTTTACTTCCATAGAAGAAAATGTCAATAGATTCAAGTTAGTGTAATCCTTCGAGGAATGAAAATTAATTTACTATATATGAATGATCAATATATTAAATGTTTTAACAGTAGATTTGAATAATATATTGTGCTAATATATTGCAAGATATTGAATAATACATAAGGAATTGCCGCTTTTCATATATTTAAAAATATGTGACATTTACTAATATATCGTAATGTTTGTAGTTTTATATTCAGCAATACACTTCATAATATATAGATGTTTATGTGGTCAGAAATGGTACTGCATGTTTAAAATATTGCTTTTATAACTATTTACATTAAAATGTTTAATATTTTCAAGGTAATTAACGAAAATCACGCCTGCATGTACTAAAGTATTTATCAAATATACTATCACTGTGCTGAGAAGCGCACAATTACTTCTAAATTACAGTCATTTTAGTATTGATGATATTTGGCCAATCGATATTTGACCACAAGCTCAGATATACCAGAACAACTTTTTAATTTAAAAATAATAGAATATGTCCCCAGTTGAAACTGAAATTTAATGTGAATGCACACATAAAACATAAACTTTGTACTTTGAAGACAATCTTTATTGTAAATCTGTTTTGAATTAAGTTTTTTTTCTTCAAATAAACGTTTCAGAGTCAGTGATGTTAAATTGTGCGTATGTATTTTTATTTAGGGTGACCAAATGTCCTGTTTTCACATCCGGTATGAACAGCCAATCGTTAGTAGGACTCCTACAGGTGTAAAACAACAAAAGAAGAAAAAAAAAGTGAAATACTGATTATGTTAAAATATAACTAACACCAACAAATCACCGTTTTCCATTTGGATCGGTGTTCGTAGATCGACTGGTAGAGTCTATTTTTCAAAGATGGCTTCTTCCTGTATTCGCGAAGTTGACTGTATGTATAAAATATCTTCTTATTAAACTGTATGGGCACTGACAAAGTTCTCAATGCTTCGTTTTGAATGTAGGGACCCTTATTATTCTGTCATGTTACCGTGGGGCTGTTTTGAGCCTTTTTAGTGGTAATAACAAGCGATTTTTATTTATCATTACTCTATGCCCTATATACTAGCATTATACTAGCGTTATCAGGCTAAACTGTTTTTAGAGATAAAACTATTTACATTCGGCAATCATGAAAACAAATCTCAGATAACGGTTGACTAGGTAACAATGTGTAATTAGACTAAAGGTTCATTTAGCGGTCTCCACGTTGACAGCATGTTGGATGGATCTGTGCAGCGCTGTTATGATACTAACCATTCAATACACAGACTGGTCGGCTGTCAATGTGTTTGCGAGAGAGAGAGAGAAAAAGAGAATATGTGCTGCACGCAACTCTGCAGTCAATTACAACTTTTCCCATCTTAAATTGTTAAAAACACGGAAATCAATATGTGGCGGTCAGCGCTGATAATGTGGTGGGCTGCCACTAATAAATGTATGGGAAACACTGTACCGGTTATCACTCAGATAAACATAGCTAGGCTATTTTAATACCACCGTCTCCCTCATAGGAAACATTTTTATTTTTTAAAAATTGCGTTTGCTCCCTAGGTCAGGTCGCACCCCACAGCTCAACAACCTGCTCATCACCTTAACTTTCACTGCATTTGTAGTCAATGCCATATTATCCAGTGAACACTAATAAAAGAACAGAACGGAAGTTAACTTTGGGCTAGCTCATCACCATGGCAACGCGTCTGATGAAAGCGTCTATAGAATAGACATCGTCCCAATTCGCTTACTTATACTACGCCCTAAAAGCAGGGTTCTCAAGTCTCACGCATTGGCCGTGAGACACACTCATTTCGACCGGTTCACACGCTCACACGCCACACTGTGTATTTCTCACGCTGAAAAGGCAATGCCAACCAAGTTGTCCTGGCTGAAAGCTTTCTAACGTTGTATACGAGGCGCAGGCAAACAAAGTGAAGTTTCCTGCCGCCAGCGCGTATCTCCGCCAGATTGCGTTCGTTACTAGGCAACATGCGCGCTGCGTGCACCACTGATCTATACATGACATGTCATTCAGTAGCGCGAACACACGGAAATGGACGGAACATCCTCGGCCACCTTACGTTCGTTACTAGGTAACCAAAAACATCGCGCGAACACATGTGATGGAGAAGAAGGTAAGTTGGAAGAAGCTCGTCTAACATTTTTGGGCTAGAACATTTAATATGTAGCCCATCGTACATTATTATTGATGCAGTCAAAAACTCTACAACTACTTTGCAACCAGGCTCAGTTTGGCTATCTTATGTTATCTGAAACTAAGAGAAATGTTAGTGGGTATGGAAAGGAATGAAGATTTACTGATTTTATTTTAAATTATATTATACTGTAATATTAATAGTCTTTCTAGTTACATTAAGGATGTATTACAGCAGATTGCTCTCTGGGTAATATTTAATCATTGTCATAATGTTGCATTTGTATTTTTCAAAGATGTCAGGAAAAAAGCAAGATATCTTGTCATTTTGGGCACCAAAGGGTAAGCCCCCTAAAAAGGTTGCCAGATTAGAGGAGGAGACAGTGGAAGAGGTGGTGCACTCTAATCTGTCCATTTGTTCTCAATGTCCCACCACACAATAAATCATTCGTCTAGATAGAAGACGCATTCAAAAATCAAAATGCAATTTTTAAACATTTGTTTGAAACTGTTTGGAGCAATTTGTTATATTTTTGGTTAGCTATATTTGTAATACTGCATTAAAGAGTATTTGATGTGATGAATTGCTCTGTCATTTATCAGATTTACTAATTGTTATAATTTTAATTTGTTCTGGTTAATTATGAACAATGGGTAAAATTGGGGGCGGGGATGGGTGGGGCGGGGCTTCATTATGGCTCCTCCCCTAACCGCGTGTGCTCTCACTCCAAGCTTTTGCTCAAACTTGAGAACCCTGCTAAAAGTATGTACTCTTTTTGTGAGTGTGTAGCAAAAAAAGTAGGCAAGCTTTGGGACATACTATCACGTCATCTTTAACGGACAGCTCTGTGCATCCTGGCACCGTAAACTGCCCTGTCAATCATCTTGTCACAGTTAAAATCCTCCATTCTATCTAATTTTATTTCCTACCGTTTCGAAGAGCACGTTCATCTGCCAGTTGTGGGTCTTTCATGCTCTCCTCGTGTTTGCAATTTGAATATAATGATGCATTTAAAACGTAATGGCTTAACGTGTCTTTACAAAAGTTCACAATGCTGCTGCAAATGCAATATAATGTGGACAACATTGAATAAATTCATTCTCGCCAGGTTAGATACTGATAATTAATCACTCAAAGCTCTTTATCTAAACCTCTCTACACAACCGCGGGGACTCGCGCGTCCTCCGTATCGAGTACGTGTCTGTAGATTTTTAACACTTTTTACTCGTGTTTGTAGTTCTAACCGAATCCTCGTCCAACGCGCAATGGTTTGTGGGCAATATCAGACGTTAGAGTGTGCATCGATCTACACTTCGGATTCTGAGCGGAAAAAGTAGACCATCCGGGTATCTTTGAAACACTCATTTCAACAAACTACGATTTGGGACGTACTAATTCTATTTTCGAATACTATTTAGGACGGATAGTATGCGAATGGTTTCAAAGATCATTAATTTGACACTTAAATCACGTGACTTTGGCAGTTTGATACAGGCTCTGAATCACTTCTGAATCACTCACTGAATCATCAAATAATGATTCGTAAATGTTTCGAAGCGTGTTCGAAGCTTCGAAAGCCCTCTCATCACCAATGAAGACTCATCAGGGCACTTGTACTGTTACTGTAGCAGAATATGCAGAATATTGTTGTATATAGGGGGAACATATTGGTGATGCAACAATACCTCGTGCGATGTGCGAACAGCGCCATCTTTAGAAGCACATTTGCCGCTGACGGGGTCGGGTGTGCTCTCTCTCGCTCATCTGACGAACGTGCTGGTAAGAACATTTTGAAGTGTATATTTGACTATGTAAGTTAATCGACTTATTTCATGAGATAAACAATGTTTAAGTGAAATGAAAAGCTGTGATGTCATGAAATTGAATGTAGTTAATTGCTTGAGTGTTTTTGCTTACTAGCTTTCTCCGTGCTGTATGAGACTGAGGAGGGGGAGAGACGTGTATCCCACGAAAAAAAGAGTATTAATTGTGCTCTGTATTTCTGCAGGTATGTTAAACTGTTTATTGTGTTTATTGTTGAGAAATGGGTAACACTTTACGGTAAGGGTACATGAATTATCATGAATAAATTAATGCATGAATTATGCATTCATTCATGCATTATTTCTCATGAATCATCAGGAACTAACACAAGTTCAACGTTTTTCATTCATGACTTCATGAATGAACAACACCTTAATTAAAACATTAACTAAGATATGCACATCACCATGAATTATGATTTATTATGCAAGATCATGATGTTTTCTTTGTTCTAAGTCTAGGTCAGTGACCTAGTCACCACTTTAGTTGAGGGGCCACACACATGATGAAGTCATTAATAGATTAATGCTTAGTTAATGATGACTATTGGACAGACACCATAATAGACCAATCACAGCTCATAGCACACAGATTCTGTTAATCAAATACAGAAGTCATCATTAACTAAGCATTATCTATTAATGACTTCATCATGTGTGTGGCCCCTCAACTAAAGTGGTGACTAGGTCACTGACCTAGACAAAGAACAAAGAAAACATCATGATTATGTGTAATAAATCATAATTCATGATGATGTGCTCATCTTAGTTAATGTTTTAATTAAGGTGTTGTTCATTCATGAAGTCATGAATGAAAAATGTTGAACTTCCTGATGATTCATGAGATATTAATGCATGAATGAATGCATAATTCATGCATTAACTCATACATGAATTCATGATAATTGATGTACCCTTACCGTAAAGTGTTACCGAGAAATGTTTGAAATGTCTTTGATATCAGGTTTAAATGTGTTTGATACATGCAAAAAAGTGAGGTCTGTATGCAAAAGTGATGTGATTGTGCAATTAATCAATCACATTAATAGAAAATAAACACAACCAGTGTAAAACTGCTACACTCAAAGTGTAGTTTCCTGGAGATGACGGGACAAAGTGCGTGAACTAGCTGCAACACTCATAATCAGAGATTTAACTTCAGATGAGATCAGAAAATCAGACAACTTCATGACAATTGCCACCAGTAAAAAACAATAATCATAATCATCTTCAGCTGCATCATCTGATCTTTGCTTCCTTGATCACAACAAAGAAACATGTTGCCACAACAGACAGTGAATTTGAACATTAAAACTGGAGCAAAGTGCTCAGCCAAAGGGAACACCTCAGCATAATGCATTAACATTGTTTAAAATGGTTGCTTGCTATCTGGAACCACAAATAAGAAATGTGTAACATTCTTCAAACGTATTTTTTTAATGTACATCAAAAACAGACCAGACAAATTCTAAATTGAAGTACGATTTCGTCAATGATGAGCAGAAAATACCTTGTATTTTAATTAAATAGCATATTGATGTTTTCAATTCTATGCCTATAAAAAAAAAAATTGTGAATGGTCATAGCACTTGCATATGTTACCATAAAGTTTCAATGCTTCTATTGTTTTGAATAAAAGTGTATGCTAATTGATTAAATGTAAAATGTATAAATATGCAAGTGGTGTTAAAAACACAATAGCTGTCAGTGATGTTAAAACAAAAATTTCCACCAGGTGATATTTTTTTTCTTCTTCATCTAATTAAATAATGAAAAATGTTGATCTGGCTAATATGCAATGTCACCTCAAAAACACATGATTTCAATGCCAATTTACTTTACAACATACACCTAAAAAATCTTTAGTAAAAATGTTCATTGAGTTTAATGCCATCACACTGAAAAAAAATAATATGCTTTATCTAATCAATAAAATTGTGGCAACATATTACAAGCAATGTTATTAATTAAATTGTACAAATTAGAATTAATTAGAATATTAATTTGATTAACTATTACTCAATTCTAATTTGTTCAATTTAATAAATAATATTGCTTGTAATCTGTTGCCACAATTGTATTGATTAGATAAAGTATATTCATTTTTACAGTGCAGAATATATTACATATATTTACACTGTAATTTATATGGCTAATAAAATTGATAAGAAACACTGAATTATAATTTTTTTATTCAGCTTTCTGGAAATAAAACCCTTCCGTGCAATGTGATAGACAATAATGTGCCTTCTCACAAATGTCAAATATAAAACCATATTTTAGATCACTGGAGGCAGATAATGTGATTGTATATGATATTATATCAGACATGTAATAAACTTAGTCAGTTATACTGCCCATAAGATATGTGATTGGAAACTGGGCCAATTTAGATAAAAATGTATATGTTAACCAAAAATCAAATCCCTTTATATTGAAATCAAAAATGAAACCAAAAACATTATCAATATGAAGCTTTGACTTTATGATTATTGGGTTGGTCACTCTGTGCATGGAGCCATGTGACCATTATCAATTGGCCTAAAGTTTGGGCATATATAAGGTTGTTGTCAACCTAAAGAACCTTTTACTTCAATGGCATTGACCACTCATACAGTAAATTGATTGAGAATATTTCCAGATCAGCTCACTGCTTCAAATTGTGAATTTGAACTTGGGAGTCATGGGTAGTGGGAAAAGCAGAGGTTGTGAGAACTGCCAGGAGAACTGCAGCGATGGATGCGGTTGCGGATGTCACGAGAGCACCAGTGTGGATGCAGAAGAAGTGCTTGACAATATTGACACTGTGAATGCTGTGAATGTTTGAAGTGTTTGAAATCTATCTTTGATAATCTGGGATTAAGCCCTAATTGCTGTTCAGAAATGTGAGTAACATTATCTTTATAATCACAATATTAATCACTGCTTCTTACAAAATGAAAATTTTCTTAAATTCCCTGCAGAATGTGAAACCTTAATAAATGTTTATTAAAACTGAAAGTAGGGCTGCAACAACTAATCGATAAAATCGATTATAATCGATTATGAAAATCGTTGTCAACGAATGTCATTGTCGATTAGTTGGTCTTATTACGTCACGGGGATTGTTTACATGGAACATGCGCTTCTTACATGCGCGCTTCATGAGGCGCCCACGCAGTCTCTCTCCCTCGCCGCTCTACCCTGTCTCGCGCACGCAACACTGACGGTTTGGAGCACATTATCTTCTGTCTCTCGCGCGCAACACGGACGGTTTGGAGCACATTATCTTCTGTCTCTCGCGCGCAACACGGACGGTTTGGAGCACATTATCTTCTGTCTCGCATGCGCGCTCTTGATTCCGTGAGTTTGAACTAATTTGCGGGCATCAGGAAACCGCTATCAATATGCAGCATACACGAAAATCATTCACCTTTCGGTAAATTCGCCGTTTTGAAACCAAAATAGGTGACCTACGTTAATCGTGTATACTTTATGAAGCCATAGCCTACTATAGTATAATGTGAGATAGAAATGTATATTTAAGTCATTAAATTCAAGTTAACCTAAGCTTTTCCCTCCACTGCGGCTGTCAGTCATTCTCTATTCGCGTCGCGTTACAACAGTTAACATGATGATCTCTTTCCAAGATGATTCAATGTTATTATTATAATTGATCCGTAGATAAAGGTCTATGATGGTTTTTCTATCTTGCTAGACTTTTATTGCTGTAACGTAATCACTTTCTACTGATTGTCTGTTAGATCACAACACTATAGTAGAGTCGGCGCAGTAGGCCTATATTTGTTCTTTACGTGCACAGTAGCCTAACTGAAATTTAAAACTGTTAAGAGAAAAGGCTTAATAAACTATTGCTTAGATACTGTATAATACACAGTCAATATGTCTTTCTCTTTCCTTGGTGCTTTTAACTTTAATGCGGCGGACACTGAAGAGCTGCGCGCCGCCCTGCGCGCTCGCGATGCGCATAAGCACTTTGCAGCTCTTTCATGATCACGTCATAATACTTTTGCGCAATGAAAGCTTATTAATAGCCTTTCTTGTTCTGTCCTATCTATTATATTTTGCTTCCTTACTAAACAGCTGTGCTTTACATTTAAAACAGTTGTGCATCTGATTTTTACGATGTTTTTCATGAATGTACAGTATAACAACAATACAAAGAGCAATGTGTAAGTTTTACCAGAGTTAGTGTTAGTGCTACACTTATCGTCTCTTATTTGTTCCCCACTAAGGAATGTTTTTTTCACTAAATGTTCAGATTTTATAAAATTATTGTGCACTGATATTTCTAGGCTAAGTTTTGCTCAGTTATCCACTAATCTAGTTTACAATAGCATTTTTGTCATAGGTTATGGTCATATATATTTTTTTTATTTGTTGTTTTTCTTTATAATGAAGTTGTCTGTATTAAGTAGATTGTTTAACACACAAAAGTGTGGTTTTTAGGGTTTTATTTTGTTATAATAAACAAAAAAATGGAATATAATTTTTTATCCGATTAATCGATTAATCGAAAAAATAATCGTCTGATTAATCGATTATCAAAATAATCGTTAGTTGCAGCCCTAACTGAAAGCAATATCTGCGTATAATCATGAGTGAAGCTGACACCTTTAACAGGCAATAGTTAACAGTTACAGTAATATTAATGAGAAAATATATTCACTGTTTTCCAGTAAATAAGAAAAGAAAAAACCCTTTAAGAAGCATTACAACAGCAGCATGAATTGACTTAATTCCAAATTTCAAGTAGTACAACTCTAGATAGTCTATATAATATCTGAGAGTGTCAGATATTCAGCATGATCATCTCAGTTTGCTGCTATGACCTACATCTACTACAGCAAAATCCCCAGTGTTAAATTAACACTGAGAGTATGGCTTGTATGCCGACAAGTATGTTTTATGCCGAAACGCGTCATAGTGTTTTTATAGTGTTGATTATGACCAAGCCATAGATACAGTCGGCAACGCGTCATAGTTGGGGGGCGTGGTCGGCGTGGGGGAAAGCAGCGCGACCATCCTATGTATTTGAATGACAAAAATGTCATATTGCGAGTCATTTATGCCTGCCGACCGGCAACGATACATTGCAAATTTAACTGTAATAGGTTATGATTGCCCTTATTTAATTAAAAACTGGGCCAATGACCCAACCAAATGGCCGGAGGTGTCGTTTCCAGACTATTATATCTGGTTGAATCTTCAGGTAAGACATCGCGGAAGCTACCGGCAACACAAGCCTGTAACTCAATCAACTTGCGTATAAGTTACTATAAGTCCATAAAACCATGTCACTTACCAATTGTACGTATGCTTCACTCCAAACTATTAATCCTTTTGTAAAAACGGTGATCAAAGTAGTCGCTACGAAGTTGCAGAGGGACTTTGCTGACAGTTATCCGAATTCTCACAGACTGCAGTCTGATAACCTTCAGCTGATAACGCTAATAACATCCCTTATGAAAAACAACTAAAGGAATCTTGTAGTATTTTAGGACAAACTATTATAGTAACGTTAATCCTATAGGAATACTATAGTATTTTGGGACATAGCCTAGAAGTATAGGTATTAATGAACATCACAGAAGTATTATACACTACTATAGAATACTAATAGCCATAGGATTACTATAGTTCTTTTTCGTAAGGGACGTAACGTCAGACAAATCTGGCCCACTGCCTAATACGAGTTAAACATCTACTACTATATCACACAGGGACCTCTACTCACACAGTAATCTAATAAGATATGATTAATTTTGCCATTTTGTCCTCCTATCCGGTTCTGCATGTATGTAAGAAAGGCTGTAGAACTTCAATTTGTAATTTGTTAGTTTATTGGTGGTACAGAAAACGACACCGCAACCCTTCGGCATGATTGTCCCATGTATTTCAATGAGCGCCAAGGCAATGATTTCCCCCACGGGCTAAATTCACACCACGTGACGGGGCGTTCCCGGGGGCGTTCCCAGACCAACCGACTGTATCTATAGAAATAAAGGCTTTTCAACTTTTCTAAAGAGAGTTCCTTGGATGTTCCTGTTGATTTATAGGCGATCTGATGGTGTTGGTTGTGTTTTTAACATAATCATTAATTGACCTGAATCGCTGAACTCATCAAGAGCATAAATTCTGAGTTAAATTTACCTTAAGAATTTTAGCAGCACAGTCATTTTAGAACATACCATTTTAAGCCTTTTCAATGAAATCCATATGATCCAATAAAATAAATAAAAAAATTGAATTAGCGTATTAATCTCAGCAATGGTGACAAACAGATCACCTACTCTCTCAGAAAAAAAGGTACAAAAGCTGTCACCGGGGGCGGTACCTTTTCAAAAGGTACACTTTTGTACCTAAAGGGTGCATATTGGTACCTTCATGTTACACTTTTGTACCTAAAGGGTGCATATTGGTACCTTCATGTTACACTTTTGTACCTAAAGGGTGCATATTGGTACCTTCATGTTACACTTTTGTACCTAAAGGGTGCATATTGGTACCTTCATGGTACATATTTGTACAATTATGGTACCAATATGTACCCTTTAGGTACAAAAGTGTACCTTTTTGAAAAGGTACCGCCCCAGTGACAGCTTTTGTACCTTTTTTTTCTGACAGTATGAACAGGAGCTCATTATTTATTCATGCAGCAATGCATGATGTTAGCCATGAATGAGTTTTGATTGGTGGCACCCAGAATGCACTGCAACATGCTTTATAATTGTCACCATTGTTGAGATTCACAGGCTAATTATTGATATCTGTGTATCTTAAAAAGAATTTAAAGAAAAGTAAAAATTTGTGTAAGTGAAAATTTTTTGAAATTATTTTTCAATACACCGTTAACGTTAAAAATTTTATGCTACAAGGTCACTGCTGCTATAATTATTAAAGAAAACCTAATTCAGAAATTAGGCTCGATATGAATTCAGTGATTCAGGTCAAATGATTGTGAAATACTGATTATGTTCAAACACAACCAACACCATCAGATCACCTTTTCTATTTATTCATCTGGCTGCTATAACTCACATACAGCAGCCAAACAAAATCTAAAGTCAATAATTTAAGGGTCAAGAGCCCAACTAAAGCAAACACTGATCTCCACAATGGTGACTTAAAAATTCATTTTTTTCTCCTTCAGAGATTCTGCTTGTTAACATCAGGTGTCTTCAATAATGCTCAATCATCACTTAATTATTCACTGAATTATCTCATTAACTTTAACACTGCTTTAATGTTCATTTAACACTCTGCTCAGAGTTTATATAATTCACACTTTTAAGTGTTATTTTAACTCTGGGGATTAGAGTTTGTACGGTACAAAAACTATTACCTATGGAGAGTCCCCACAAAGGTATACAGGCGTGTGTGTGTGTGTGTGTGTGTGTGTGTTTGAGGCATAACAAACGTTTAATATTGAATCTGTTGTTTTTCAGTGAAAATGAAACTGAAGAGTGAATGGAGTCCTGCAGATGAAGCAGTTGGGACGGATTACGGCACCAATGAAACATCATTCAGTTCCTAAAGAAAATGTAATCTGCACATATTTCCAACCATAATCTCAAAATAAACTAAATAAAACATGAATTCAAAGCAGAAATTCTTTAAAAGTATGAGTGAATGAGATGCATATATTGTGTATTACTGGGGCGTCAGTATGGAATTATTTTTGTGCCAATAAAAATTAATGTAACTTTTCAAGAAACTAATGAAAATATAAATTGAAACCTTATAAAATATCTTTGAAACTGAAAAAGAATGAACCGCAAGCAATTTTTTTGACTTTGTTTTTAATAGACTACTTGTTTTGCTAACTATTCCTCATATTTCGTTTACTGATAGGGCTGGGCGATATATCGCACGATATTGTTATGCGCATCTAATCAGTAAAGCCAGTTCCTTGATTAGTAGTAAATCACCTTCACCTGCTTTCAGATGGACGATATAAGTGTTAAATTAACACTCAAGTGTGTTAAAGTGAATGAGATATTCAATGAAATATAAAATGGTCACGCATATGGCTTTGGCTGGAGTGCATTTTTAGACTGCTACAGGGCCAGCTTCAATTTTATTTTCATGAAGATGTTTCATAAAAATAAATTTCTAATAACTTTACAAAACTTTGAAGCCATTTAAAAAAAATGTGTCATTATGACAATAATTAATTCTACATTTACAATAAACTACCAGGTGTAAGCTTTCAAAAGAGATCATACACTCTGAGAAGAAAAGGTTCTATATAGGTTCTATAAGGTTCTATACCCCTAAAATGCAATGAGTGTGAATGATCACAAAATTCAAGATATGGGGGTTAAAAAATGTAATTAATCAATATCACACGAAGAGTGCCATTTCAGTTTTTATCCTCCAAAAATCTGCATGATTAAAGTGGGTTTAAACAGTTTAATAAACAATAATTTAATTACAACTACAAAATGTTGCGGAATAATGTAATATATGAATGAATAATAGCCTTTAAATAACCTTTGTGCCAAAAGTGTTCTTTCTTGTCATTATTGAACCTTTTTTAACATAAAATGTCCTTTGGAGTTGAGTAAAAAACCCTATGCTACATATCTAGAACCCTTTTTTCTAAGAGTGTACTTGTGCTTTTAGTGCGACAGGTTCATGAACTGTATCTGTTTTGTCATTTCTGGGGATTTTTCAAAAGTGTGGTTGAAGCTTAACAGGTTAAGACCTCATTTTGCATGGTTTCCGCATAAATGGTTCAGGTCACTACTGTTCAACGAACGACACTCATTCTAGAGACCAAAGCTCATCTGTGAACACACACTGCACTGTAACTGTAGGAAAGTGCACATAATGGAATCAGACCTCTATGTCAATTTTCAAAGAGATGCTGAGGATACAACTGGACCTCAAACACCAAATAACCACCAGGATGAAGGAAAAGCTCAAAAGTGCAGTAAGTACAAAGTTTATTCTGAAGAAGTGATGGTGGTGATAATGTTTGAGGAATTGAGAAAATGATTTCAATGATTGTTCTCCAAGTACAATACGTCAATGTTTGCATCAAATGAATTAAAACAGATTTCTTTTCATATTTTACCATATATTAATTTCTTATGATTGTCATTTATAAAAGAGCATTCAGAAGAAAACTCTTTCGAATCTTGATTCCGGTTATATCTTTTACTATAGAGTGAACTATTATTTACTGATATCTGTGTGTGTTTTGTCTCTGTTTTTCAGGAGGAAGCTGTTTGGTGTTGATGACAGTGTGTCTCGGGATCATTTGTGTTGTTCTGTTGGTCTTCATCACACTGTTCATCATCATCACAGCAGACAGAGACCTGTTAAAGAGTTACAAGAACACAGTTGAAGAGTTCAATCACACTATCAACAGATTACAGGACAAGAACACTGATCTAATGACTGAAAAAGACCAACTGAAGAACAACTTCAACTCTTTGAGTCAGACGAAACTGGAACTGGAGACCAGAGTCAATGATCTCACTGCTGAGAAAAGTCAATTACAGAAAAGTTTTGATGCTTTGAGTCAGACGAAACTGGAGCTGGAGACCAGAGTCAATGATCTCACTGCTGAGAAAAGTCAATTACAGGGATGTTTTGAGTCTTTGAATCAGACGAAACTGGAGTTAGAGGTTGAACTAAGGAACTTATCTACACAAGGTTTGTACACATGTATGTATATGTTTATTTGCACTTTACACCACAAATACTGACCAAAGTGTTTGTGTTTATTGAAAGCAAAGGACAGGTTTTTCATATGCAGTGAGAGGATGAGCTGGTCTGAGAGCAGACAGTACTGCAGAGATCGAGGAGCTGATCTGGTCATTATCAACACTGAAGAGAAGCAGGTGAGATTGTGTGAGTGACTGTTTATTAATGAGAGGAATCACACTTATGGGCATTAATTTAAGACAGGGAACCTCAGCTTCCCCTATAATGTCAAAAAAAATAATGGTCAAATATGTACTGTTGTGTTAATATTTTAATGACTAAAAACGTGTTACTGAATCACACTTATTCCTGTTTTTATTCACACACAGAGCTTCATAACTTCATTATTCAAGGATGTGTGGTTCAGTGCGTGGATTGGTTTGTCAGACTCTGAGACTGAGGGGATCATGAAATGGGTGGATAATTCACATCTGAATCAAGGGTAAGTGATAAAACACTCACAGAGAAACACTTCGATGCATTTGTTTAATCCTTTCAATTCTCATTAAAAATATACATTAAATCTGAAGATCTCAGCAGAGGAAACAGGGGTTTACCATTTACCATTCTTTGTTTCTTTCAGCATTTGAAGGTATTTCTGCATTAATAAAGAATCAGTCCATTTCCTGATTTTCACCATAACATTAACCCTCCTATTATCCTTGGGGTCAATCTGACCCCATTCAATATTTAACATCTGTAAAAACACAATTTTATTTTTTATTTTGCGTCAAATTTAATGACTTTTCCTAATTTAATGGGGACAACTCTGTAAACATAAAATTAACCTGCTAATATTTTTTCAAAGTCCTGTACAAATTTTGTAACATCGGTGTTCCTTGGGATCAATTTGACCCCAGGCTCTTTTAGATGTATAATAAAACAGAAAAAATATTAAAATTTCACACACATTTGTTTTGGTTGTTATATTGAGGTCATTATAACTTGTTATAATTGGAATTTATAATGTTCATTGTAATTTTACATATTCAATATCATTTTCAAAAAAATGTCCCTCTGTTATAGGACTCCAACCAAACATAACCATATATTGCGAGAACTACTAGTAGTTCACATGACATGTGACATAATTCTGAAGATAACTAATAATTCTTTCCCGTGCATTTGGGAGGGGAAAACATCATTTTTGTGAGAACTTTGATGTTTCCCGTGCCATGGGGGACGAGAAAACATTATTTTTGTGAGATTGACCCCAAACATAATTCGTGTTACTATCCTTGATAAAATAAATAGTTTTTCTTTCCAAATATTATAGATTACAAAAATCTATACTTAGAAATATTATAAAACAAAAAACACCAGATATATTTATACTTTTCCAATTTTAGGTCAAATCAGGAAGATTTTATGTTGATTTGTAAATTTGTCCATAGTCGTGCAATGGGTATTCTGGATGTATAAGAGGTTAGGTGGGGGGTGGTGGGTGGATGTCAACATAAAATGTTACTTCAGTAGTTAACAAAGACATAAATTAACTGAGACAAACCTTTGTAAAAAAAAAAAAAAAACATATTGTGGAGGTTCAAATTGCTGGGGTCAAATTGACCCCAGAGGGTAAAAAGTGTTATCAGGTTTGAGGGTAACAGGAGGGTTGAAGGCATCTTCATCTGAAGATATTTCATCTCATGTTTTTATCGACACAGTAATTGAGTGTCTCTACAGGCTGATTCTACTGCCAGAATAAAAAACTAATACATTACAAATTAAACACAGCTATATTAATGTTCAAGAACCCAACTACAGGAAACACTGATCAGCACAATGGTGACTTCAACTCTGTGTTCCTCTTTCCTTTAGTGAATTTAAACATTAACTCTGTAGAATCGGTCAAACTGTTAATGAAACACAGGGGATTTTACAGCGGCTGCCTTTAGAAAATATGTAAAGCACATCCAAAGAATGTTGTTTGAATAATGTTTTCTGCCAACATTATCAGAACATTCATCAAAAACTAATGACAGTATGTTGTGATAACATGAACATCGTTTTGAAAGTGTTTGACTCTCACACTTGCACAAATATTACATTTAAGAGAAACACATGAATAATGGGACAGCCAACAAAAGGATGTTATTTTAAAAGAGCAACACAACCTTATTCGTCTGAAGTTTGTCGTCATTCTAATGTTTAAAGGATGTTCCAAAAATAATGTTTTAAAAATATTTTCTCCCATTTAAAACATTTAAAAAAATATACAAACAAACACATTGTTTTTTGTGCTAACCTTTTGAGAACATTACTAAATAACAGATAACGTTGAACAAACATATTACTGGAAGAATGATTGTTCATAACTTTGCCAGTACGTTAGCCGAGATTGTTCCCTGGTGATGCTGTGAATATTGTCGGCTCTTTTATGATGAATAGCTTGTTGTTTTCTGAATGCATAAAAACTTTCGTTGAACTGATCTGTGGTCCTGAATAACTGAAAATCAGACACACTTTATTAAGGTTTTGGTACCGAGGTGAGCCGAATAACTTTGGTGGAGATGAGGACTGTATTGAACTGCATCCTGGAAGAGACCCTGTGAACAACTGGAATGATGCGCCATGCTATGCGAATTTGAGATGTATTTGTGAGAAATAAGTTTCAGTCTTGTTGTGCTTTTTCTATGATTGATAGTCTATGAATCATTCTTATTGCGAATGTATAATTTCTGATTGCGGTTTCTGTATTTAAAAAAACTGCCATCAGATATATAAATTTATTTTAGAAGGGAAATGTTTAATTGTCATTATTTTCTCATTGCTAAATTAAACTCAGAACATCATGTTTTTCACGCTGTGAATGAGGGTGATCTGAGACACTAAACCTCATGACTATTATTGTGATATTGAGTGTCTGTAAAAACTGCTTTTGAGTTGGTTTCACTCTGAATAAAATGGTTAATAACCATTATTATTATTATAGTAAACTGTATTTTTGTTTTTATTTTATATTTCATTCTTTTGTATCTGTTTATTATACCGCGTCTGAAATAAGTATTGAACACACCACCATTTTCTCAGAAAATATATTTCCAAAGGTGCTATTGACATTACATTTTTACCAGATGTTGGTAAAAACAACCCAAAGCAACCAAAACAAAGTTCAGAAATTAAGTAATGTGGAATAATGTGAAATGACACAGGGAAAAAGTATTGAACACCTGAAGAACGGGAGGTGCAAAAAAGGCATGGAAAGCCAAGACAACAGCTGAACACTATCAGTAATTAAAAAGCAGCCCTGTCCGTGCAAATTAACATCACCTGGTTCAGTCCCAAAGGGACTGTCTCATTGCCAATACATTTGAGAGATAATAACATTTTTTTTTTTTTTTTACATTAAACATTCATATATAAAACTTTGCAGGATGTTTTTGTTCACTAAGACCTATGTTACACACTACATGAGAGATAATTTTCAAATTTCCATGATTGGTGCCCTTTAATGTCCTCTAAATATTCTGGCCGATTTTTCTCCTTCTGAAGATCCTCAAGTCCCGATTATCTTGATGACAGATTATCAGATTTTCTCGTGGTGTGGGGTGTGTTAAATATGACCGGATCGACTCGGACGCCGATCGCGAATCGTAAATATTCAACATGTTGTGCGGGCAAAACATGAAAATACTTAAAAACATATTCATTCAAATACTGATAAGTATATTTTTGCTTTCTAAGCTTGAGCCTAAAATACTGAAAAAGAGTATTATATATGTAAGATTACACAATTAAACATACATTACATAAGTCTATAGCACACAATAGCTCACAAAGGGTTAAAGGGAACAAATGAGGATCAGTCCCTGTCAATCATATGTGCCTCCGCCCACAGAGCTCAGGATTGGTTCTTAATACAAGAGCTGTATATTTGTCTTCATTGGGTTCAGAGATCTATTGGAGAGACAGAAGGATTTACATCAGAATATAGAGAAGTCTATATAAGCTAAATTTATAGCACAATATTTATTTATTTTTTATTTATTTTAATCGACTCGTTTGAGATGATCGATTGATTTTCTGCTTTTTTTTTTTAAAGTAACGTCGTCTTTGGATGATTTACCTCTTTCACTGTGATATTTTCATTTTTAACACTCCTTCGTTTCTTTCTGAAAGAAAAAATGACAGAAATTAACAGCACATGGACGGCTATATTAATATTATCAAAGTTGTTTATGGTTCTCACATTATAAACAGGATGACGATGAAAATTATGACGACGATGATGAATATTGCTCCACATTCCACTGTGATCCCAAAAACTTGATGCCATCCGGATCTGTGATGCACTGAAAGATGGAAACTTTATCAGCTCGGATTAACAGTCCAGACTGAAGAAAGTCATGTGGGTTTGCTCTTACAAAGCTTCACCTGTGACAGTTACAGCGTCTGATCTCTGAGATCCATGTTGATTGTGAGCCTGACAGTAGAAGCGTCCACTCTGTAGTGCACTGAAACTCTGTCCAGATCCAACAGCTGAGCTTTCATTCTCCTTAAACCAGCTGAAGTTCACAGCAGGAGGGTTTGAGTCACTGGTGCACTTCAGAGTCACTGAATCTCCTGCCCAGATCTGACCAGACTGAATGATGGACACTGAGACGTTCCTGGGAGGATCTAAAACAGACAAAATAAACTCTATATTCATGTTTTGCGATTGTTAAGCCACTCATTTGTTTGTTACTACAGTTACTGAACCATCAACAACTCACACATGATGTTTAAAGTCACAGTATCAGAGTATTTCTCTCCATGTCCATTGAAGGACTTGCACTTGTATTCTCCACTGTCATCAGATCTGATCTTTGAGATGCTGAAGATTTTTCCAGATCCTACAAACGTTCCTCCTTTAAACCAGCTGAAGTTCACAGCAGGAGGGTTTGTGTTACTGATGCACTTCAGAGTCACTGAATCTCCCTCCACTATTACACCAGATGGACTGATGGACACTGAGACGTTCTTCGGTGGGTCTAAAAAGGACAAAAATGAAAACCTCAAATCATCTCATTCAAACTCAATCTCCAATTTTTTTTTTTTAAATAATAAGTGAATCTGCACTCACACATGACATTGAGGTGAACATCAGGAGAGACGTGTGTGTGTCCGTCTACAGCACAGCTATATCTGCCTGAATCCTCTCTTCTGACTGGATTGAGGATGAGTGTGTTCCTGAATTTACTCTCAGTTAATATCTTCAGTGAGTTTCTGTACCAGATGAATGTTGCTCTGTCAGTCAGAGCGCAGCTGCTTTTACATGTCAGACTGACTGAATCTCCCTCTGTCACTCTCTCAGGAGACTCCACCTGAAGATCTGAACACAACACACACATTATATCTAGTGCTGCTGTCACACACTGATTATTATTCAACATAATGCACAGAAGAAGAGATAAACCTCATCAAAGTCACCTGTGACAGTAAGATTCACTCCTGGATAACCAGTCCATTTGTCTTTATCAGTGATGAATCTGAAATAGTACATGTGTGAATCGTTCAGTGTCACATGACTCAGTCTGACGGTGCAGTCCTGCTGTTTATCTCCCAGATACTGAAGCCTCTGACTGTATTCAGGGTCATTAGACAGATCTGGATACTCTTCATTATCCATTACCAGTGTTTTGGTCCAGAACGCTTTCTTGATCTTATATCCAGTAGGGTATGTATAAGTGCATCTCATTATCACTGTTGAGTCCTTTAGTGCACAGATGTGTGGAGGACTGTAACTCACACCCCAATCAACACTAGAAACCCCTGAAACACAGAAGTCATCCATGTTGTTTTATCAGTCACCCTGATTTTGTGGAAAAGGCGCTTATATATATATAAACCCAAAATACTAAAATGAAAGTGAAATGAACATAAAATGAAGTGCATTCAGAACTCAATATGAATTCTCCAGTGGTCAGAGCTGATGTACAGTTGAAGTATTACCCTTATAGTGTTAGAATCAGTATTTCATCACTCTGACCCCCTGAAACAGATTCATGATAAAGACATTAGCAGTCGCTTCTACAATTACTGCAATAAGTCTACCGACTAAAGTAAGAAGATGAGCGGAGGGTGATGATGAAGAAGAGCAAACATGATATTTGCCACGAGGGATGCTGTACATCCTTACTGAACAAAAATATATTAATGTTTTATATATTATATGCCCAGTCAACACGTTGATCTCAGTGATCACAATGTGAGATCACAGTGAGCTAATAGTGTATCAGTGTATGTATGGATCAGTGAATATAAAAGCGATGTGTTGCTGTAACATCAGTCACTTACCGTGAATCATGATCAGAAATATCAGAGGAAGAGCCATTATGACTGTCATCACCTGCAACAACCAATAAACAATCAGATACATACCTGCAATGACTATGATGTAAACGTCTCTCCACATTACAGTTGTTTTGAATTTACAGTCGCTTTGGTACATTTCTCGAATCATCCTCAACATTTGCAAAACAGAAAGTGCATTTCTCAAAACAATCCGTACAAATAGCAAAACACCATGTATTAAGCCAGTCTCTTGCTCAAAATCCTTAGTTCATGTTTTGATGATGATTATTGTAAATTGCAGGTCATTTTTTTTATCTAGAAACGAGGACCCCCTCGAAAACGAGATGGCTCATCTCAAGGGGCTATTCCTCTTTAATAAAAATAAATGTCAATATATAAATGTCAATATAAATTAGTGTACATATGACAATCTCCTCCTCAGGGAAAACTGCATATTTTGAGAACTTGTTCAACCATTTTTATGTAATGCCTAAATGTTGTAACAAACTTAATCTAAAAACTGACAAAGCAAAGAAAAAACAACAACTAAATAATGTAATAAAGGCACAAGCCAAGAAAAGCAGAGGCGTCGACCTGGAAAATCTGGAACAATTCGCGGCGAGAACAATTCAACACCATAACCCCCTAAACATAATTCAGTGACATCATCAGCCGCTTCTACAAATGAGTGAAGATTTACTGCACAAATAATAAAATCCACTGAGAACTATTTAAACAATACTACTTTGATATTAGCTGTGTTACCTTATCCATGTGTGTGTTCCTTCTGTTTTTTTTGTTGTTGTTTTTTTGTGAAACTGAAAGTAAAACAGAGCTGTGCAGGATTTCTGTTGAATAACAGGAAAAGACATCAGGAGTCTCTCTCTAGAGAGAGAGAGAGAGAGAGAGAGAGAGAGAGAGAGAGAGAGAGAGAGAGAGAGAGAGAGAGAGAGAGTTACTTAGGGCATTATATAACTGATGACCTGTCTATAAAAGACAGAAAAAAGTGTGATTTGATAGTGTTGGTTATGTTTTGACATAATCATGATGTGATCTGAAAAATTAAACTTATTCAGATGATTTGGTTTAACTTGTTAGTGGTTCTACTGCATATGATAATCTGTATTTTTCTTATCCAAAACATTTAATAAAACAATGTTCTGGTCAAATCACTTACAAATTAATTGATTTAGAAACACAGACATCAATAATCAGCCTGTGTGTCTCAACAATGGTGACATTAATAATCCTTGTTGCCACCATTCACAACTCATTAATGTCTCCCATCATGCATTGCGGTATGAATAAATTTTGATCCGAAATGTCTATGTAATTTACTTTTCCTAATTGAATATTCTGCTTGTCACCATTGTTGAGATGCATTGACTGAATCTTGAGGTCTGTGTGTGCCTAAAAGAGAGATTTAAAAAAAAAACTTTTTATATTATATGGATATTTATGCATAATCACAGTTATACTGTAACCAACAGCAAAAATCACAAACATAAAGTTCAAATGATGATTCTCATGATATAACTAACACCATTTGATCACTTGTTTTATTTGTTATTCTGGCAATTATAACTATAAAGAAACAACAGCCAAACAAAATCTAAAGTTAATAATATAAGGGTCAAGAGCCCAACTAAAGCAGACACTGATCTCCATAATGGTGGCTTACAATTTTAGATTTTCTCCTTCAGCGATTCTGCTTGTTATTATCAAGTGTCTTCAATAATGCTCAATCATCACTAAATTAATCACTTAATTATCTAATTAACTTTAACACTCTTGAGTGTTAATTTAACACTCATATCTGCATCATATCGTCCATCTGATAGCATGTGAAGGTGATTTACTGCTAATGAGGAAATCGGCTTTACTGATTAGATGCGCATAACAATATTGTGCGATATATCGCCCAGCCCTACTGTGCAGTGTGAAGTATAACCATTTCCTCTTTATGGTGAGCACTATTGCAAAAGCAGTAGTCATCATCCTGAGGACCACACCTCATCTGTGAAGACGTACTGTCCGACACGTGAATAATGGATGCAGAGGACATTTATCAAAATGTTGAACGCAGAGATATTGAGGACACATTTGGACCTCCAACACAGAGTAAGGGCCAGGATGAAGGAAAAGATGAAAAGCACAGTAAGCAGAAAATTACTTGGTGTCAAAAATGGTGTTGTTTATGCTGACACGTACAATGGCATATTTTTCTTGGGAAAAAAAAAAACATTTGAAAGTGGTTATGCTTTAATATTTAATTTATTAACAGGGAATTATTATTAAAAAAAAATTTCACTATGTTCTTATTTGGATATTTTACTGTGTAGCAATGTTTGTCTTTTAAAATAAACCTCTATCTGCATTATCTAAAGACAAGGGTCCTAAAAGGTTTGATTTGAAACGTATTTCTATATGGCGTGAATTGTGGTTAACTGATATCGGTGTGTTTTGTCTCTGTTTGTCAGAAGGAAGCAGGTGTTTGGTGTTGATGACAGTGTGTTTCGGGCTCATTTGTGTTCTTCTGCTGGTCTTCATCACACTGTACATCATCATCACAGCAGAGAGAGACCTGTTAAAGAACACCGTTGAAGAGTTCAATCACACTATCAACAGCTTACAGGACAATTACACTGATCTAATGACTGAAAAAGACCAACTGAAGAACAACTTCAACTCTTTGAGTCAGACGAAACTGGAGTTAGAGACCAGAGTCAATGATCTCACTGCTGAGAAAAGTCAATTAAAGGGAAGTTTTGATGCTTTGAATCAGAAGAAACTGGAGTTAGAGACCAGAGTCAATGATCTCACTGCTGAGAAAAGTCAATTAAAGGGAAGTTTTGATGCTTTGAATCAGAAGAAACTGGAGTTAGAGACCAGAGTCAATGATCTCACTGCTGAGAAAAGTCAATTAAAGGGAAGTTTTGATGCTTTGAATCAGAAGAAACTGGAGTTAGAGACCAGAGTCAATGATCTCACTGCTGAGAAAAGTCAATTAAAGGGAAGTTTTGATGCTTTAAATCAGAAGAAACTGGAGTTAGAGACCAGAGTCAATGATCTCACTGCTGAGAAAAGTCAATTAAAGGGAAGTTTTGATGCTTTGAATCAGAAGAAACTGGAGTTAGAGACCAGAGTCAATGATCTCACTGCTGAGAAAAGTCAATTAAAGGGAAGTTTTGATGCTTTAAATCAGAAGAAACTGGAGTTAGAGACCAGAGTCAATGATCTCACTGCTGAGAAAAGTCAATTAAAGGGAAGTTTTGATGCTTTGAATCAGAAGAAACTGGAGTTAGAGACTGAACTTAGGAAGTTGAAAGAACAAGGTCAGTACAAATGGATTCATATGTATATTTGCACTTTACAACATAATTAATATATACAATTGTTTATGTTTATTGAAAGGAAATGGCTGGTTTTTCATGTCCAGTGAGTTGAAGAGCTGGTCTGAGAGCAGACAGTACTGCAGAGATCGAGGAGCTGATCTGGTCATTGTCAACACTGTAGAGAAGCAGGTGAGATTAGAGGCAAATATATCTAGTTTACGGTAATTCCATTGTAAATGTACATACTTAAATATATTTTGTCATACGTACAAAGAAACAACAGTATGTTTTATGTTTTGACGCGGCTCGGAAAATAAATGCTACAATACGTCTCTCATGTTTTATTTATTCTTGCTGTTGAACATTTATTTTAATGCTGGTAATTGTCTTTATCTTAATAAAGATCTTAAATGTAATGATGATTCTCACTGTTTAATGTTTTTATTCACACACAGAGGTTCATATCTTCATTCAAGGAGAGTGTGTGGATTGGTTTGTCTGACATTGAGACTGAGGGGTTCATGAAATGGGTGGATAATTCAACACTGAATCAAGGGTAAGTGATGAAACGCTCAGACAATCACTGTTTATTTTTGCATTAGTTTTTAGAAGCATATTTATTTGTATAGAATGAGTGAGTACATGCATTAAGAGCTCAGAAACTGAATTTGATTGGATTTCATTCAGGTTTTGGGAAAGTAATGAACCGAATAACGCGAATGGAAATGAGGATTGTATTGAACTGAATCCAGCAAAACTTGTCCTGAACAACTGGAATGACATCCCATGCTCCGCAATGAGAAAATGGATTTTTGAGAAATAACATCCATTGCTTTATCTTTATGATTGTGATCTTCAGAATGAGTTGTGTTTTTGAAATGCTGCAAATTCTATTCTTGTTAAATGTTGTGATATGAAACCACTTCTTGTTTAAAGACTCGAAGACAAAATTTAAAAAAAAAAACTCTCTGTATGATACTTCTGTGTTTGTGTACATTCTGAAGATCAGTATGAATAAATTATGATCTGAATTGTCTTAGAAATCTCATTTTCCTAATCGGAATATTATTTTTGTCACCATTGTTGAGATTCACACACTGAATCTACATGTCTGTGTGTGCCTGAAAAAAAAAATATTTTTTAATTTTATTTTATCAGAACAACTTTTAAGAAATAATTTACATTATATTGAACAACCTGGAATTTATATGGTTGAATCACTTTGATTCTCTAATGACCAATGTACATTCTAATCAGAGATCAGTGCTATTTGAGTTAAGTGTTTCAGGTCATATGGTTGTGAAATAATGATTATGTTATAACATAGCCAACACCATCAGATCACCTTTTCTCTTTGTTCATCTGGCTGTCATAACTCATGTACAGTAGACAAACAAAATCTAAAGTTAACTATGTAAAGGTCAACTGCCCAACTAAAGCAAACACTGATCTCCATAATGGTGACTAAAATTTGAGTTTTCTTCTTCAGTGATTCCACAGATCCTGGTCTCTCCCAATAATAAGACCATCTCTGGTATAAAGCAGGCTTTAGTTGATCGTCAGCTCTGTTCGATCTGAAGCTGCTGTCCCGTATATAGTTCTGCAGTCAGACACATCTCGTCTCATATGTGCTCGTTCAGTCCCTCAAACTGCCACCAGAGGTCACCATCTCCTACAACTGACATCCACCTTGATGATCCTCACCTGGAAATCACTATCGTTCATCTTCACAATTATTCATCTTCAACTTACAGAGAAAGATCATCAGTTTTCTTCAGTTAGTTTTAGTTCAGTAATGTTGTTCTCTTGTTCAGGGAGGGACAGTGATATTTCCGTCGCTGGGTGTTTGTTAATAAACAGTGTTAACCACACAAAGTCCTTCACTGTAGAGCTAAAGTGTGTGTGTTAAAACAGTCAGTCATTCGGTGCTGTTGATCAGATGAGCTTCAACACGGTAAGACAAACACACTCTTGATTAAATAAAACTGATGATTATTGCTCATAACATACGTGTCTTTACATGAGAAATGTTAAGAATAGGGGGATTTACATAGTATACTGTTCACAAGTATATTCTGCTGCATTGACCAATTGACCTGTATTGATTTGCTCCAAAATACAGTAAAACAGTAATATTATGAAGTATTATAACAATTTAAAATAATAACACAATAAAATAAAATTTATTTCAGTGATAAAATCTGACTTTTCACCATCATTACTCCAGTCCTCATCACATGATCCTTCAGAAATCATTCTAATAGAAATCAGAAATGTTTTTTATAGCAACGGAACGGATGTGTATTGTTAGGACAAAAAAACAAATCAAATCGTCTTGAAATCAAATCAAATGGGTCATATACACACACACACATATATATATATATATATATATATATATATATATATATATATATATATATATATATATATGACCCATACACAGCCGGGTTTCTGGCCGAGCATTTTCATTTTACCAGTGATACTTCCTAATTCCCTTCGTTTTTTTTTTTTAATTTTCCCTTAAGTCCCCCTGCAGTCAATGATGTTATTCCTTAAAACTAATCTTTGATAATCAAAGTAAAATACTGACACTCTGTTTTGCATTCAGATGCGTTTTCTCTCTTTGGCCAGGTGAGGGAGCCACATCATCTGACAAATCTTGTAAAAACTTTCTAAGTGTCACCTCACTTCCTCTCACCATTGAGACACTGAACTAGTCTCTTTATCTCTTTAAAACATCAGCATGATTGAATATCTTCTCTGCCAAACAGCCATGTGTTTGAAATGCACGGTACAATGAAAAGATTTACAGTAAATTTAAATGTATGCAGATTCCATCATTGCATTAATATGCAAAGCAACTCAGTTCATATCTTATCCCATCTTAAAGAGAGATCGCAGATCGCTTAATAAACAGCTCATCATGTAGCACAGTGGCATCCTGAGCATTTTTACGTGCACCATGAGAACGCCAAAAACCACTGTTGAGATTTGAGGGTTGATGTGTGTTAAAGCTCCCGAGAAGCAGATATATCTGGGTTTTCACTCATCAGTTAGGTTCCCATAATCTGGACTCTCTTGAGGAGCCGAGAGGATGTGAGAACGCCTCGCAGAAACATACAGTCATATCTCTGATCAGATTTCTGTCTCTGCATGCTGGTTAATAAATCATAGAAAATAAGCAAACATTGGCACTCAACTTCTCCCGAATACACTGAATGTATCACAAATATTGCTTTAATTACAAAAATGCACATTGTTGAGTCCGTCCGGGCTTTCGCTCTTTTTTCTTTCATTCCCTTTAAAACTTTTTTGATTTTGTCACAAATTTATCTTGATAAATCCTCAGCTTATTTAAAAGAGAATCAGTATTTAGTAACACGATTGATGATGAACTTCACTGACACTGTCGGATGAAAACTACATTTGGATTGAATTGAGCTGAATACTGACACGTTTTCTGTCGAGCTGCTTCATTGCTGAAGTGATCTGGTTTTTTAATTAATGAACTTTGACTCTGTGATAAAACTGAATCTTATCAATATTGAACTAACTTGAGCTGAATAATAATAACTCTATCTCATGCTGCTTACTGATGATATTGACGGTGTTTCCAGTTTATTAAGGTGAACCTGCTTGGAAACAAGCTATATAAAGTGCTATAAGAATAAATCACCTTCACCTTCAGTGGTTCTGCTTGTTATCATCAGGTGTCTTCAATAATACTCAATCATCACTCAATTATTCACTTAATTATCTGCTTCAGTGTTCATTTAACACTCTGCTCAGAGTTTATATAGGCTAATTCACCATCTCAGTGTTAATTTAACACTGGGGATTTTGCTGTTTAGCTGTGAAGCCTCCAGGTGCTGTTTTGTGACCATCAGATGTTTGTTTCTGGCATGAAGTGTTTGACTCTTCAGGATTCTTCATCATTGATTATTGAGGCTGGTTTTGTTCAGGACGCCCACCGAGAGCAACAACACTGAACTCTGTCTATTTATAGGCAGTTTGACTTCCTGATGAACTTCATTATCTTCTAAATAATCCTCTTCAGCTTTAGAGAAGAGGTTTTGATGATGGTGCTCTGAGATACTGTGTGGGTCTTGCGTCCGATTTGTGAATGAAGAAATGCGTATTATACACATTCATATTTTTCCTGCGTCTTTTGTTGGACCCGAGGAGGATCTGAACAAAAGCTGAATGTTGCTTGTTCTCAAGGTTTTTTCCCTCGTCAACATCTCAAGGTTGATTTCTCTATGCCTCATTCATCTTCGGTTTGATTGCTGACGGGTTTGTGAGACTGTAATTCATAAAGCTGCTTTGGAACAATATGCACGATGCTACAAAAATACATTTAATTGAAATTCAAGAATGAGAAGAAAAATAATAATTAAATTAATCTTGCTGACAGCAGATTTGTAAAGTCATGGGGTTTTTTTGTCGGAAAAAGAAAATATCAATGTCATAATTTTTTCTTCAGGTTACACATTTTCCAACTAATTTGTTCATGGAGTTCTAGTTTTTAATAACAATGTTCTTTGAGTTAATCTGTCAGACTTCAGGTCGGGTCTTACGTTAATAACCCAGAGTGGTGTTTTAAGAGCTTTGATGTCAGACAGTTCATTCCTCGTCCTCTGTGACCTTTGCATGAAGTTTCTTTAGAGACGAGAGGGATGAGGCGGGTGTTGAGGATATTTACAGTTCATGACGGGAAAACTCAGTGGCTTTGTCAGATTTTAGTCAACTGCATGTTTTTTCATTGGTCAAGATGTTTTACCACCAAATAATTGGAGCACCAATCCAGGAAACACGTCTAGTTAACTGGAATTAATATTCAATATATCTTCATCATTGGATAAAGATTTTGGCCAGCTATTAATATAGCATTGTTATGAGAAGTTTTGACAAAATGTTTAATCAGATTTTATTATATTTATTTATTATATTATATTTTTTATTTATATTTTTTTATTTATTAAATTATTATATTTTTTGTTTTCATTTTTTTTAACAATTTTGTTATGTTTATGTCATTCTTAAAAAAAATAATGTCTATGTTCTTTTAAGGTTTAGTTATGACCTTAAAGTAAGCTAAAATGAGAAATGTTGACTTGGCAGATGAAATGAAATAAGTATAAGTTATAAAATATGTTTTTTTTATTTTTTATTTTAATGTTTATTTATTTAAATGAATGAAAATGTGTTTTATGGTTTTAGCTCAGGGTTATTATTTTAGTGCCATTTAGATACTATTATAGTTTTTATTAATATTTTTAGTTAGATGTTAATTTAATATTTAATATTTTCATTGTTAAGTTTATTAACGACTTGACTTTATTAGTTATTTTAGTAGGCCTACATCAAGTAAAACAAAATGAAAATGAGAAACGTTTCACTACTAACTGAAATAAAATGTTTGTTTTTTTATATTGTATTTCAGTTAAGGTTTATTAAGTAAAAAAACAAAAAGAATATATATATATATATATTTAGAAGTACAAATTAATTACGTATTAGTCGATATTTGTGTATAGAGGTTAGCTGAAGAGTTATGGTTCACATTGTAACTGATTAATTAGGCAAGCGTGGTTTTAATAATGTTTTTTGTGTTGGCGTGTCCAGAATCAGTGGAGGATTGTTGGATTTTTCATTAAAAGCGTATCAGAGAGTTTACACTGACCTTTCCACTCACATTCATCAGCTGGAGACCAACACGTCCCACTGAGAGACAAATGAAAGGAGCTCTATAGAAACACAAGAGCACTGCATGTATGAACTTCCCAAATCTGAGTATTTCTTATGCATATGTGTGTTTTGCAGATGCACACGTCATCAACATTAGAAGCCCGTCTGAACTAATAAAGTCCGGTGAAAGAAGGAAGGACGTCCTGCTCTTCTGTTGCAGGCCGCAGAAAATAGATTCGGGAGAATCGTTCAATTTTTCACTAATGAAGTTTCATTATCAGCCCTTGAAGTCGGCCTCTGTTTCATTACCTCAATGAGAAGCGTGTGTGTGGCTTTGATAGATGTGACCGTTCTCTCTGTTCGACTGGGTCTTCTGTGCCAGACGTCAATGTGGGCACATAAACATCTTCGTAATGACTTTCTGTCCTATCACACATGAATCTGAGGCCGGGCCGCTGACAGAACTGAAACTACACGTCTCCATTCAGTGTGTTATTGATCAGATGCATTTAAAACATCTCCAATGACCCTAATGAGCACTCGACCAGACGATCTGCTGAAGATTGTAATCGACACTATGATCTTAATGCCTCTCTTAGTTTAGTTGGGCTCTGGGCCCTTACATTAGATTTTGTTTGGCTGCAGTACATGAGTTATAACAGCCAGATGAACAAATAGAAAAGGTGATCTGATACAACATAAACATTAGTTGGCCTATCTCACAGAGAGAAATTCTGAATTAAATTAACCTTATGGATTACAGTAGCTAGAGGATGCCATTTTTAACCTTTTCAATAAAAAGCAAATGATCAAATCAATTAAAAAAACATCTTAAAGTATTTCAGGTAGGCACATACTGACATCAAGAATTAGCATATGAATCTCAACAATGGTGACAAACAGATCACCTCTGAACATAATCTCATTATTTATTCATGCAGCAAGGCATGATGGGAGCCATTAATGAGTTTTGATTGGTGGCACCCAGAATGCACAGCAACATTCTTTATAATTGTCACCATTGTTGAGATTCATAGACTGATTCTTAATCTATGTGTGTTAAAAAAGTAATTATTTGGATTATATTGTAGAAGTTACAAATAACTTGCTTTTCAAGGACATTGATGCTATAATTGCTTAAGTAAATTGAATTCAGAAATTGGCTTCTATATGAGTTCAGTGATTCAAATCAAATGATTATGAAATAAAGATCATATTATAACACAACCAATACTATTAACCCTTAAATCATAAAATGGTTTACGTGGCAACATGCTTACTTAAGTGGTTTACCATGTAAACCATTTTAAAACGATAAGAAAACTTTTTAAAAATGAACTCAACTTCATGTTGTTACAAACTTTCTTTCTACTGTGGAACATAAAAGATGGTCTTTTGAAAGCCCACGACGACAACATGGTGTCGATTACACAAGTACCAAATGCGGGCCGGCATAATCATATCAATTTAAGGTGGTAAAGCTGGTTTATTGCTGGTCTGAGATGGTCCAGACAATAAATGTCCAGCTTAGACTTCAAGAAATGTCAGATCAAACCAGTTTAAGGTGGAGATAGTTGCCCAGCTCAAACCAATTACCAGCTCCAACTGGGACCACAAATGACCTTCTGGATACGTTAAAGCAACTCAAGGACGCCTGCAAATGCGTCTTATGGAGAAATATGCTGCGTGCCACCAGGATGATAGATGTTAACCTGATTAGTGAGAGACATTAAGGAAAATGAGCTGTAATGAGAGAGCGATATGTGTAATGGATGGATGTACGAGCCGAAGTGATTCTGTGCACATTACATCACATCTGTGATCGGTCGCCCGCTGCGCACCCTGGCCGATCTCCACAGATGCTCCCGCAGGATTAGATTGCAGTCTTGTTACGCGTGGGAGGCTAATAAGTCACCTTCACCAGCGACCGGCGACATCCGAGCGCCAGAGAGAGGGAATCGAGGCTTTTGAGGCGTTGATGTCGTTTTTCTCTTCAGATGGCTGATGATTCATAAGACGTACTTGACGCATTTATTCTCCGATCCATCTTGAGTTTGTCAGTGTTTTGAAGAGGCCGGCAGTCTCTCTTCATCTTAAATCTCTGCACATGTGCTAAAAATGTGCTGTATGTAAATATGAAGCGTGCGGATGAGGTTTACGGCCCACAGACGTGCCCACACACATCCACATATAGAGATATGTTCAAAGTGTGAGTTATTAAACTACAACGATGGATGAAGGATGTGTTTGTGTTTCCGAAAAGCCTCGTATCGAGAGCTTTAATTACAGGGTCTGAGAGTAATTATAGCACTGCAATAACGGCCATAAGAGCTTTTAGGTCTGAATAAGTGTAATTCCCACTGATTATCTCATAATGCTCCAGTGCCAGCTCTTCAAGCGCTTGCGTCATTTATGTTTTATTCGTGCATTAATAGGTTTTTAATGCGCGTCTTATTCGGTGCTGAAATCTAGAAAATAGGCTATAATGTGAAAAACAACATGAATCAAGGACTAGATCTTCTAGATGATTTATTTATTTATATTCACAGTCCCATAGGGTGTCTGTGTTCACAATATAAGTCTCTTTTATATCGTTATTTTTATCCTTTAATTGATTTTGTAGTTTTTATTACTCTTCTGGTGTATTGTTTCTTTTATTACTTCACCATGAAGTTGCTGAATTCATAATAGGTGTTGATTATGTAAATGTGATTCGGTTTCTGACATCATCATCATCGAGTTTTTCTTGTTTCTTTCCGGTTTCCATTGTGCATCAGACACTTTTATTTCAAAAGATCAAGGATAATTAGATTTAGTATGTTATGAAGTATACATTGAGTGTTTTTAAGCGCTGCTTGAGGCAATGCAGATTTATTATATGTGAAGAGGCTAACAACACACTGAAGGACGCTGTCGTCATGACAATCAAAAGGATTCATTTCTCTCTTCACTAAAGAAGATTTCTAAAATGCTGAGCTCCAAAAAGCATGACGCAAAAACTGTAGAGAGACAACAGATTGTCCTGGACAACCTTAAAGGGATACTCCACCTTTTTTTTTTGGAAATAGGCTCATTTTACCACTCCCCCAGAGTTAAACAGTTGAGTTTTACCGTTTCCGAATGCATTCAGGTGATTTTCTGATATATAGAAGAATATCAGTAACTAGACAGTATCTGGTCTCATTGACTTCCATATAGGAAAAAATATATACTATGGAAGTCAATGAGACCAGAAACTGTCTGGTTACTGCTATTCTTCTAAATATATATATATATAAAAAAAATCGGCTGAATGGATTCGAAAACGGTAAAACCCAAATGTTTAACTCTGGGGGAGTGGTAAAATGAGCCTATTTCCAAAAAAGTGGAGTATCCCTTTTAAAAAAAGGACATTTTCGTACCTTTTTACCACAAAAAGATAAAACCTAGTAAGGTAGTAATGTATTGGTACTACAAATATGTCCTTTTTTAAAGGTTCTGCTCCAGGACAAGCTGTTGTACCTCTAAAGGTACAATTTTGTTGTTCTCTGTGTATATTAGCAGGCTTCTGAAATCCTCTAATAGCTGTACATGAGGAAAAGAAAAGTCATTCTTACTGATGTATGATGGCTTAAATGAGTAAATGTTCAGCCTTTTATGTATCCTCGTATAGAGCGCAATATGTCAGATGTTCATGCTCTGATCCGTCTTCAATGAAGCACGAAATGATAATATCACACTGTCATGAGGGCGGTTAAATGCTGTCAGCGTTTGTGGGTTTCTGCTGGTCACGGGGAGTAATGGAGGTCCTGACGCGCGAGGAAGACACTGAAACACTGAAATTCGGTATCCTACATGATATTAAAATGTATAAAGTCTGTAAAAGCACCATGTTGTGATGTACACTGATATGCAAAAGATTGAGGTCAGTAATATTTTTTTAAATGTTTTTGAAAACTTTGTGTCCACTCGTGAAGGGTGAGGTTGCGTTGTTTCTGCACTGTTAACCCTTGCTGTAAAAAAGGCCAAATTCTGACAGTACCGTTTTCCAGTAAAACATATATTTTCAAGATTTGTTATCACAACATATTTTCTTTTGTCAAATCAACTTTACAATAATTTATTTAGTTGAGATAACTTATTATTTTGAGTTTCTGATGATTAAATTAATCTCCTTCATTGTATTAACTCACTTTTTCCAGTTCAATCAACTTAAAATTTTAAGTCAACCAGGTTACTTACTTTTTTTAAGTTAAACCAACAATATTTTTTTACAGTGTAGTAATCACAAAATTTTTTTCTTTTGTCAAATCAACTTAACTAATTTATTTAGTTGAGATAACTTATTATTTTGAGTTTCTGATGGTTAAATTAATCTCCTTCATTGTATTAACTCACTTTTTCCAGTTCAATCAACTTAAAATTTTAAGTCAACCAGGTTACTTACTTTTTTAAGTTAAACCAACAATATTTTTTTTACAGTGTAGTAATCACAACATTTTTTTCTTTTGTCAAATCAACTTAAATAATTTATTTAGTTCAGATAACATATAATTTTGAGTTTCTGATGATTAAATTAATCTCCTTCATTGTATTAACTCACTTTTTCCAGTTCAATCAACTTAAAATTTTAAGTCAACCAGGTTACTTACTTTTTTAAGTTAAACCATCAATATTTTTTTTACAGTGCAGTAATATAGCATCTGCACTCAGTCTCCTCACAAATACAGTAGGCGACTCTGGAGAGTGATGCATTGTGGGTGGATCGGATCTGGATTCACAGCACACGTGTTTCTCTGAACCCTCAGAGATCTTTAGATCAGAGCAGATCCAGCCTCTTAAGAGAACACACACACACACACACACACTTCGATTCTGCTGATTCAGCAAGCGTTCAGCCTCGCTGCCGAGAGAAACACACGCCGAGTCAGGACTAAACTGCAGGAAAACGGCGGATTTGCTGAACAAATGGAAAGAGGAGCGCAAGATGATGAAACGGCTCAATGAGTGTGTAGTTTCACGGACCTGTTTGTCTTCATCACATCCCCTTTTTCAGACAGATATGATTTCATTACACACACACTATACATGCAATATAAATCTGCCCTCAGAGGCTTTGCTTGGGGGTCTGCAGATGGAAATTAGCCTATAATCGGGCATATTTACATTTGTGGAAAATGCTCATTAATATGTATTGTCCCTTTTGTCTTTTTTCTACAAATAAAAATACGAAAGTAAAAAAAAAAAATAGTGACGCATGTTCAAATGTGTTTTAACGTGATTTTAATGTGTTTGTTTTAGTTCCATTTCATATTTTAATTAAGAATAATTTGAAGAATACACATTAACAATTTATTCGCATAACTCTAAAATAAGCAAACACTGTTTTCACACTCAGTTGTGTTTCTCTTTTTCAGTTCTTGTTTCTCTGTCCTTCAGTAATTCTGCTCATCAGGTGTTCATCAGTGTCTCAATTCACTCACTTCTTTTCATTCAAGTGGACTATATTAGTGAGCTAATGTAGGAAATAGTGAATGAGGGTATAGGGTGTGTGATTATGAACACAGTCTTTGAGTGTCGACATTAAGCACTGTTAAATTAGAGTATATTTCTGTTGGCTATTTTCTCGAAAACGACAAATATTACCCAGAATGCATTGTTTTGCATCCTCCAGGAAAATCTGATTCTCAGAAGCTGAATGAACTGGCGCGGCACGTCTCTTTTTTGATCGGACTTATGTGGTCATGTGACAACAGCGTGGCATTATATTGACAAATATGTATTGCATAATGGATACTGTATTTCATATGGTTTTATGCAGAATTGTGACTAAATCTGAAGAAACTGGGGCAGTTAAATGGCTTTAAAGAATATATTTACATGACGGCTTATAGTCCGTTCAAAGAGATTTGGGGAGGATTTTGAAGCCCAATGTGTGTGTGTGTGAGAGAGAGAGAGAGAGTGAGTGTGTGTCTTTAGTATCATGTGTCCTGGTTCTGTGAGATACTCTATACCCGAGTGACACAAAGCCTGGCCTGAACCCGAGAGCTGATGCTGGACTCACTCGTTAAATCTAATCATTTTCATGCCATCACCAAATATAGAAGCATACATGAATAATATATTCACACAATATTATTTTCATATTGTCTAGAACGTCTTTATGTCAGCAGGAAGAAGTCATAATGAACAATGCTGATAATTACGCTATGAGATATAATAGGCTTATACATTTGGTCCATGAAACTGTCATCTTTGTGCGATTCACCCAAAAATAGAAGCATAATCCTCCTTTTATTCAATTAAAGAGATGTTCAGATCAAATGAAATGCTTTGGAAATATACAGCTTTGTCACAATGAAGAAAATTATGTTTTACTTTGCAGTTTGTTATTCTCATAATTATTTAATTAGACTCACATTTACTGTAATTTAGTGATTTACTGTAATGTAGTCATTTACAGTAATATAGTTATTTACTGTAATATAGAGTTAAAATTAACTCAATATGCTATAATTCGTAAACTCTTTACATAGCAAATATTTGTATATTTTTTAATCCTAATTATTTTAGTCACAAAAATCTTAATGGTAATTTTCTTTAATGTCAATTAAAATATTACTGGTATGTCTTTTTGACATTTTTGGAATAAAATATGATCCATATCTTCTAACCCGAAGATCATATTACATTGCATGCTGTTAAATTTAAATACAATATTAATGCCAGTTTAGCTCAGCAGTGACCCATAGCAATGAATGTTCAGTTAGAGCATTAGCGATTAAAGAAAAAAAAAAAAAAAAAAAAAAAAAAAAAAATTTATACTGGTAGTCGACAGCATGAAGAATATTTGGGTATAATATGTCACATTTTACTTTCTTTTGCTATCCTCACTTGGTCTACATAAATGAACTAAAATAAAAATAAATAAATAAATAAACATTGATATCTGGTGTTGACACTATGTGTTCGTGTCCGTGAAGCTCGTGCACGCTCGCTGAGTGAAGTCTTCTCTCGCGCTCATCCAACTGTAGTAACCGTGCCTTCCACGGTCGGTGACGTCACACCGGGCTCCCGGTAACGGATCTGACCCCTCACGCGCTCTGCTCTCAGCTGCGGGAAACAGCGGCACACGAGGGACAAAACACAGCGAAACTGTTGAGCCTGTGCGCTTCTCTCCGATCTCACAGATCTGTGTGTGTTTGTGTGTGTGTTAGTGGTGGATTACGCGCGCGCTCCACAAACAAACTCTAGGATTTACTGAGGAAGATGAGCAGTTTGAGGGATGAAGCCCGCGCTCTGGACGCTCCTCGGGTGAGTACGACTGTTTTTATTTACTATTATTTGTATTTATTTATCCGTGAAAGACAAAGTCCAGTTGAAGATGCGCGCGCCCGCACGCGCCCGCACACCTGCTCCTCCACCTGAGGCGATTTCTTCTCTCCTAGAAACATGTGTAAAGACTTATAAAAGATGTTCGCACATTCAGATATTAGTTTGAATTACTTCTCTAGAGCTTTTGGTAAAGCTGACCTGCACTTTATGAGGATTTGGTCAAACTATCATCGACGTTGTTTATGAGAGAGAACGTCACACACCACATTATACTGTTTACTTTCAGAAAAACGCTCAAAACATAAAAAATATGAATCCATATTCAGATCTCTGCGGGTTCTTGAAGATCCCGCATGATGAGCAGATATAGCATACAGGAAAGTCCTCATTTAGGCTATACACTTGACATTTTTTGATTGCCATTGTGATTTGAGCAAATTATGATTTACTAGTCATATTAGAAGGTAATATTTGTAATTTTAAAAACAAACAATGATTGAATTGTGGGTGGAGGGGGTTAAAATGTTGAAAATGAATGTTGAATTAGAAGTAGTCTTTTGAAGTGCACATTTTTTGTGTTTTATGCACTTTAAGTCTCCGTGTGTATCTCTCTCTCTCAGTGTGAGTGTGTGTGAGTTAAAGTGTGTGTGTGTTGAATTCATTGTGATTTTGACTTTTTTTTCCATTGAGGTGACTTGAATGAAAAATGTCCTGTATTATTCTTAGAAGAATGGCATTGTTTAAAATAACATAGTTTAGTTAGCAGTGCATCTGACTCCAGATGTTCCCTCGGTCGCTATGATGTTCAGTAAGTGATGTATATTGAATTGATGGCTATAAATAGTGAGTTTCGGTAAACAGTCTGCACAGCACGAGATAGTTTCTTCACGCTGGCCGGTGATCTTCACTTGTCTGGTCATTAAAGGAGATGTTGGCTTGAGTGTTTATCTTATGCAAAACTCATTCAATCCCTTGAGTGTGTGTTTGTGCTCTACTTTGAGAGGCTGCATACGTCGCTTCTCCATGAACAAAGCACGTGTGTGTGTGTGTGTGTGAGAGGGACAGTTTAGTTCTGCAAATTGATCCATAATTAGAAGCAGGCACCCAGAGCTTAAAGCAAACAGTGGAGCGTTACAGGAGGATAATATTGACGTTATATTCCTGGAGTGTTTGAATGTGATACATGATCAGGAATATTTTAATACCTGCACCGGAGCTCAGATGTGCTTACTAATCTCTCGGGATTGTTGCAGGAGCATTTCTGAATTAGCGGATTATTTGGGTGTACTTTGATAGACTGGTCATGTAAGGTGTGTGTGTGTCAGAATAAACCAAACAACAGTCTGAAACCACACGACCAGATATTATTGATTATTTTTTATTATTGGGGAAATCTCAAGCAGCGTAAAATATGATCCACCGGCTTTTTAATCTTTTAATTCCTTCATCATCTTTATATCTATTTTAATTCCTTTTATAACGGTTGTAATTTTTACAATGCTGAATAAAGTCCTTTTTGTTATTTTTGGACCAAAATGTATTTTCGATGCTTCAAAACATTGTAACTAACCCACTGATGTCACATGACTACTTTAATGATGTTTTTATTAACTTTCTGGGCAAGGACAGTATACCGTACACACATTTCCAATGGAGGGACAGAAAACTCTCGGACGGGAGAGTCATTAATGATATCATTTTCATTTTTGGGTGAACTAACCCGTTAAGAAGAAGGAGCTTGTTTACTGTTTTACTTAAAGGAATATTTTCCGCATTATTTCATGATTTCAAGCAGTGTTTTGTTCATATCAGACAAGCGATTATAAAATGGTATTGGTGGAAAGAAATAACATAATGTCTTGAATGTCAAAAATAATGACATAATTGTAATTTTGGATGAAAAAGGTCTCCTAAAAATAATAAACTGTTTCTTTATTGTTCTTTAGAGACTGAGCTATGTGTGTGTGTCTGTCATTGTGTTATTTTTGTGCTATTTTCCCCCTTCTCTCCCATCATATACAATTCCCTTTAGCTTATTCAGCCTAATTTAGTCTGTTGATGGAAAAGTGGAAATAACCATTACTGAATGAATTACTTTTTCTCCATGTGTTTTTATAGACATGTATAAGTGTGTGTGTGAGAGATAGAGAGTGTGTGTTTTTGTGTGCGAGTGAGTGTGTTTTTGTGTGGACGTATGTTTGTTTCAACGTGTGTGTGTTCTCTTACGAGAGGTTATCTCGTACTGTGTATTAAAAACCTCGTTTCCATGAGAGATTGAAGCCAAAAATGATCCTTAGTTTTGAATTTACATGAATAAAGTTAGTTCAGGCAAGAAATTCAATTGTGTAGAAATGAAAGCGTAAATATCAACATTATTAAATTAAGTAAAATTATTCAACTTTTCTGATACTGGTGTTCCCATCATGCACTGGGCCATGAGTAATTAATGAAGTTGATTTTTCACTGTTTTCCAGTTGTATTTACACTATTTTATCATTACTTTTGTTGTTGGGATTAGTAATTTTGTGACATTTGGATTTCATTTTCTACTTAAAATCACACATTCAAACACAAAAAATGATCTATCAAATGTTACCGTCATTGTGTATTGTCTACCAAGTATTGAGGTCTGCGTTCACACACATTATATCTATATTGAATATGTGATGAGACACGTAAGTATTGCTTACTTAAACAGTGTGGTCTAATATTGTTATATTGTTTGAGTAAAATCTTTAATTAGCTAAATAAATATTACTTAATTTCTAACGTTACTTTCACTTAACTTCGTAAAGTATAGTTTACTTAATTATATGTGTGAAATTTACTCGAAAAATATCAGTTGCCTTGAAAAAATTAAGTAAATTTTACTTATTGAGAGAGGCCTTTTTGACGTCAGATCCAATGTGCATGCCTATTAAAATTATTTAATAGTTAGATTAGCAACATTGTTGAACCAACAATTTGAATCAATAGAGATTTTGAGTCATTGCTAGTGGAGCGCGTCCCGAATCATTCCCGGATCAGAGTCCTGGTTTAGGATGTAGGTGCTTACCTTGTAGGTTGTAGTTCACTGTGTTTTAAAACGGCTAGTTTTCTTGGACTGGCGATTCTTCTGTTGTGTGCTTCAGCTTGAATCACACTCACTCACTGCTGTCACTGACATATACGTGATTTGAAACACAACCCTGCTAACATGATCGTTTCCCCCTCAGAGCCCATTGAAGGTGTATTTGTATTCAGGTAAGGTTGTGAATCACTGGTCCATCTCATAGGGACACACACACACACACACACACACCTGAATGGATTGAGCAGAGTCAGGCTGTTTCCCTGAGAAAGAAACAGTTATTACTTTAAAGAAAATATAATCAATCATATTTTCGGCTGCTATAGTTCATCTATAGTGACGTTTATTTATGAGTCTGGATCCTTATTAGTTCTCAGGGCCATTCATCATCACACACATACTGGGTTTAGCATTGAATCTAATCCACAAACTTAAAAATGTGCATGTCAATATACTGAGGTTTGAGAAGGGCTGGGCGATAAAACGCCATCAGTGTTTATCGACGGCTCGATATAAAAAATATTCGATATAGGAAATAAAGACATCATCAAAGTAGTCATGTGACATGTTTTAAAGCATCGAAAATACATTTTGGTCCAAAAATAACAGAAACTACGACTTTATTCAGCTTTGTATTCTCTTCTGGTTCTGTCGTCGATCCGTGTTCAGTGGCGCTGCTGACGTAAGACGCTGCTGACCTGTATCTCGTGTATCTTTTCAATGGAGGGACAGAAAATGTTCAGATTTAATCTAAAATATATTAAGCTATAATATTATTTATCCATGCTGCAATGCATGATGTGAGCCATGGATGTGTTTTGATTGGTGGCTCCTATCATGCACTGCAACATAAAACATTTCTGTGATTGTCACCATTGTTGAGATTCATATGTAGATTATTGATATCTGTGTGTGTGATTTTAAAATCTTCAGATTAGTAATATCTGTGCTCTTTTGAGCACTGGGATTATATCTTGGCTGGATTATTTACTTGTGCCTTTCTTGTTAACTAGCTTGAAAATATGAAACATTAATAACGTTTATAATTTAAAAAAAATATATAAGAAATTTATATAAAATATGTCTCTTTTCTGTATGTTTATGTTACATGAGTAAATATATCTGCAATATATTTATTACACATGCAGTACCATATCTGATCACATATTCTTCTAAATATGATGAAGTGTATTACTGAATATAAAGTTACATTATGATAGATTAGTAAATATATTGTCACGTGTTTTTCAATTTGTGAAATGCGCTCATTCCTTATGTATTATTCAATTGTAACACATTAACACAATATTATTCTGTATATTTTCAAATGTACTGTTAAACCATTTAATATATTGATGATTCATATATTTTCGTAAGGGATGGTGCTTGCAAGATGATTAAATGAAAACGAAGAACCAAGAAAACGTTCATAAATAGTGTTTTTTTTTTTTTTTTTTTTTTAACTTAAGTGACATTATCAAAGCGTTCTTTGAATATATTTGTGTTGGCTGGGTTAATTGTGTGTTTACGGTGTTATTTGGAGCTGGACAGTTCATTGCCCGTTTGTTTGTGTTGAGTTGAAGATTTTTCCAGAAGGAAAGACAGTGATGTCTGACATTTAATAATTGAGTGAATTGATCTTTTAACCCAGAGCTCAGGATCCAGGCTCGGTCGTTTGAGTCTGTTCAGATTAATTGCGTTCGCGTGGGCAGTTTTGATCCTTTTTTGAGTCCTAAAGTCTCGCCCCATTCACTGCGTTTCCAATGTGATGTGTAAATAAATGTGTTGTATACATTTGCTAAACTCATCTAACTGACGATGTCCCTGTCAATGAAGAAATTATGATTTTAGCGCCTATAATGGCTGAATTTATTAAATAATTCATTATGATCAAAAGGGACACGAAATGATAGTGATTCTCGCAGTACAGAAGCTGAAATCATTACCGTGGCTTCTTGAGTTCGTTACAGACTCGTTTACTGCTGATTAATCTATGCTAATGAGCCTTTCCAGATTGGATCGCCGAGGGCAGAGAATAATTGAACGGGCGGAGAGTCTCATCAGATATCAGCCTGACACGGTTTCTGCGTGTATTTATTGATTTTTGCTTTGATAAAACGTGTATGTAATATGTTCAATGCTCCTTCTGAAGCACTGAGATTAATTAATTCATATGACGTCCTTTCTTATAACTTAATTCCAGTGAGAACATTGATTGAGCTGGTCTTTGATGTTGTGTGAATATTAATGAAGAACAGGGATGTGGGCTGCTTTTATCATGGACACAACAGAGTATGACTCGTTATACAAAGGAGACATTGCTATTGTTCCACAGGAAAGCTGCGCTAGCATTACTTCTTAGTATTAAACTCTGGAGCATAACTTATTCAACGTCCATTCATTCATTATTCAACGGACAATAATGAAACATTACATTTTCCAGCTTGAAGTTGTGCTTCGGACTCGCCAGTTCTGACCTGGCAAACAATACAAATCTAATTTCTGAAGGTGCAGGACAGGAAGAAAACACCTCGGCAACCACATAGCAACGCCCTGGCAACCGCGTCATGATGGGATGTTTTGCATGATCCAGCGCCGATCACATTTGCTTTAGGTTAGGTTGTGACTCATCCTGCCACACTCTTATTTAAATAATTAAGCTCCATTGTTATGAACAATATGTAATTAAGATCACTATGCCAGTGTCATTAGTCTCTGTGAGTGTGTGTGTGTGTGTGTGTGTGTGAGAGAGTGTGTGTAACATCTCTTTTGCTCAGCTCACAAAGGGTTTTAGAAACATGAAAGTTTGTGATCCATTACTAGACACTATCACACACCATAAAGTTCAGAAGACAGACACATCAGCACTTTCAGTCTTGTCATTAAATATTATAAAGTATTTCCACTAGACAGCCTTTTACAGGTTTTCACAATCGCTAAGACGCATGTCTCGAACCCTTCTCCCATATTCTCACAACATTAAACACAAATCCACATCTTCAAACTACATTAACAAGCAATTATGTAATAACACAAACACATGACCTGACCTGCCTCTTCTGGCAAAATCAAACAATCGGCTCAAAAACATTTCATTTGTTCTCAAAATCAAACAATGCTCTCAGATCACACACACATTATAAACACTACAGATCTAAGAACAGAGAACAAAATGTATATTGTGTGCAATAAACTAAATTTGCAGTTACGTTAAAAAGTATAGGCTAGTAATCGCAGCTAAGGTGAATTTTAAGTATTTATTGTACTGAATACCGTATAGTGTTGAATGTCTGTATATGCAGCACTTGCATACTGTAAAAAATACAGTAGCCCAAAAGGTCAAAAAACTCTAAATGAAAAACTCTAAAAGCAAAATCAAGTTTAAAAATTCAAAATTTTCAAAATCAAAATCAACTGCAAAATTTGGTTTGGTATGTACAAGGCAAAGAGGACCGCTGCCTGTCGCACCGTGTCCTAACCAGGGCCGGGTTTCCCGATAACGATGTATCTTAGCTCTTTAGAGCGCTCTCTACGTGCAAGGTTACGAACGATCGCAGCAATTCCACGTGCGTTTCCCAAAAATGCACTTAACATGAACGCGCTACTTAAGCGTCGCTATCCATTCGCGAAGTGCTGAAATATAACCTAATATGGAGTCGAATTCTGAACGTTTAACCTAATAATCGTCATTTGTTGTGGATTAGAAATCAAAACAAGTCTATATGGATATAAAACACCTATATAGGCTGACAAAATGGCTGAACAAAAAAAACAAAAAAAAAAACAAGAGAAGATACCTTTCAAAAAGATAAAATTAATGTCCTTCCAGAGGAGATAGAGGGAAACAAAGATTTTATTTTTAACAGATTTAAAGGACACCATACAAATAAGGAAAACAAAACATCTGGAAGGACACGTTGCAAACTAACTGCAATTATTACTTATTTTATGATTTTTTTTGTTCATTCGTTAAATTTAGAATGTGTATATTTCTATTTTTTGTTCCCTTTTTAATTGTTTAATTTATTCATTTAAACAAAACACGAGTACAACAAAGTGTACAATCAAAACCTACTTACGTTGCAGTGTAATCTATTGAATCTAGATTAAAAGTTTAATCTGCCGGTTGTCCTGCAGGTGACCTCATAACTCTTGTCTTCTTACGATGCACTTGGGGATGTACGATTACTCCAGAGCACTCGTAGTTCTACGAAGATTTTCAAGTGCTGCTTAAGTTACGATGCTTTTGGGAAACAGAACATAATATTAAGATCGTTCGTACGATCGTTTTTACGATCAACTTAGGCTTACGATGCTTTTGGGAAACGCAGCCCAGACAGGATGCCAAAAGATTTCAGCGACAAATACTTTGTCCGTCTACACTAGAAGCGATACGACTGCGAGATAAATCAATCAAAACCCACAGCCAATCAGAGCAGCGTGTGGGCGGAGTTCCTGATGGCACTCGCAAGAAAATGTTAAATAGCTACATTTTGTGAATGTGAATGTAATATTTGTGAATGTGAGGGAAGGAAATGAATAGTTGAAATGAATTCAGTATTTTTGTTGCTGTTTTTTTTTTGCGCACAAAAAGTATTCTCGTCGCTTGATAAACGTAAGATTGAGCCGCTGTAGTCACTCGTACTTTTTTAGTTTCAATCCCTTTAGAAGCCTAGAGGAGTGATCCAGGTCTCAGATTTAATCAAAAATATCTTCATTTGTGTTTTGAAGATGAACGAAAGTCTTACGGGGTTAGAACGACATGAGGGCGAATAAATACTGACAGAATTTTCATTATTAGGTGAACTAACCCTTTAAGAAAACAACCCAGCAACATTCACCGGTGTGTCCAATTTTGATCCAGCAATATGTTGCCAAATAGCCCAAATTGGGTTGTTTTCACCCCAGCATTTTTAGACCGTATGAACAGCTAAACTACTGTATGTGGTTAAATATTTCGACGGCCCGAAACTGAATGACACATCATCTTCAGCCTGAAGCTCTAGTGGTCCTTTGAAGAAGTGTTGTTTATGACATTAAATCCAGATTTTGAGATAGTCGTGGCGTATATACAGTGACCCTGGATTGATTTTCTAACGTGTGTTGGCACAGCTGATCTCTGCGCTGTAAATGAATCATCAAAGTTCATCACATGGACTCTGATCACTGGCACTGGATCATTCATGCCTCTAAATTTAGCGCTTCGCTTCACAGTTTCTTACGTTTAGTTTGTTCGCTCCCGTGGGCTTTAACTTTAACACACTAAATGTGGATTTAAACTCCTTCTCTTTCCTTCTCTCTCTCTCTCGTTCGGCCGCACACATGGACCGTTTTTATGGGTCTTTGTGGAGCTTGACAGTGTAGATCAGAAGTTCAAGCTTCTGGTTTCTCCTGCTCTTTTGTTTGTGAGACTGACATCCATCGATCCTCGAGGTCCTGCCAAAAAATGGGACAGAATTACCTGATAGGACGCTGATGTTCGTAACGCTGATGTTAAATCACTCTGACCTTCATCTTCTCTCAATCTCTCTCTCTCTCTCTCTCTCTCTCTGTGTTTGTGAATGATTGACAGATTAATAGATGTGGCATTTAGATTTGCACCATCAGATCTTCTTAAGCCTCCGCTTTTCCAGCTCTTTGTTTCTGACACTGCCGTTTATCGATCTGTCGCTTACTGCCAGAAACGTTTGCAGAGTTACCGAATTACCTCAGACTATTAGTCTCCCTCTGTCTGCTCGTGACGCTCAGATTAAAGAGCTTCAGCTACACACACACACTCACTAACCTCACATGTCCTCGTATCACAGCCTTCTGGCCGCCTCCCACCAAATCACCATATCATTTGCATGTCATCACTATAGTAATGGTCGTCATGGTGATGAGCTTTGAAAATTCTGGTCTCTGTAATTAAGTTAATTGATCTAAGTATTTCTGTTCTGTCTACACATTTAACACGCGTCAAGTAACGAGTATCTGTTAACTGAACTCTTCCTGTCATAAAACGGTTTCACACTTTTCACAAAAATATTATATTGTTAAAACAACCGTAAGTACGAATTTTTACCTTTATTTTGAATAATATTTTCAAAATCGTTAGAAAAAATTATAAAAATGTTAGACGAGCTTTCTTCCCTTCTCCATCACGACGTGTTGGTTGTTGTTGGTTACCTAGTAACGAATGTACGGTGGCCGAGAATGTTCCGTCAACTTCCGTCTATGTTGCCTTACGAACGAAATCTGGCTGAGAGATACGTGTGAGAAACGGGCTAAATTATTTACGACAACGGTAATGGACAATTCCGCTTCCAACCTGTAGGGCGACCGAAGAGGAAAAGTCACTTGGTGTTGCTTTAACTGAACTCTTTCTATTAATCAGATAATCCTGACAAAAATGTTTCAGCTTTCACAAAAAATATAAATAAGCAGCTGGTTTTCGGACCAGTCGGACCCTTATAATTTTGTCAATTGTAATTTCTGCATGCTAGAATTGAATATGAATGTAGAATGTGCCTAGTATTTACTTATTTAAAGGTGCAGTGTGTAGATTTTAGCGGCACCTAGTGGTTCGATTGCGAGTTGCACTTAGGACTCCACCCACTGCTCACCCCTCCCTTTTGAAGAAGCTACAGTGGCTGAAACGGGACAAACACCTCGTCTGAGACAGCAGAGAATAGCCAGAGTAAGCTAAGGGTGTGTAACTAGCCGTGTTTCCATTACCCTTCAAAATGCGAAAATTTTCGGTAATGAAAATACGGACAATGGAAACCAATTCTAAAAATATTCCAGATAATATAACAAATAATTATTGATAGGCCTACTTGTTAAAAGGGCTTTGTGTGTTTCATTTATTGGGTTATCTACTGTCAATTATAGAAGGGGGTGCCCGCAGTTATGTAGATATAAATGTCTCATTCTAAGGCAATACAATTTAATGAATTATATATATATATATATATATATATATATATATATATATATTTAATAAATAATAAAAAAAAAATTCATTGAGTAAGGTCTTTATACACCACTGAAAACATAGTTATGGATATGATGGTGCATTTCTGTCAATAGATCCTCAGAAATATCACACATTGCGGTTTCAAAATATAAAATCATAATTTTATACCATAAATTTGCTATCCTAACTATGAAGGTGTGATTTATTCTTCCATGTGTGGTACCTGTTCTCAGAATCCACATAATGCTGCACTTCACTTCTTTTTCAAGTTTTGTTCTCTGTGTCCTTTTATCGTTTTCTTATATCCCTTCCTTCAGTCCCGGTGGATTTCTCGAAATATTGTATTACGGGTAGAGCTTATGTCTATAGTATTGCAGCAGAAAGTATGGAACTGACTCCAAACACTACACACACACTCTTCACTCAAGCCCATCTGGCTGCTCTCAGATCTGTCAAGTCAGGTCAGCATCTGATTTACCTGTGGAATGGTTCTATATGGAATCCATAGACATTCCATCCTGTCGGGATTCCGGAATGCCATATGCTGGAGTGTTCTTTTGATTCCATTTTAACACAGAGCAATGAGCCACTTGAGCTATTACAGCCATTTTTATTATGGTTAAGAGCGTAAAACACTTACCTCCAGTGACTTACTGATTTAATGAAGGAGCTTCGTGAAATGGCCTCTGTTTCTGATATGTGTGGAATTTGGAATGTCATGGAATTTGGCACATTTTTTTATTAAGAAATAGAAATTTTGACCGAAATATATATTTTAACTGTATGTTGTATCAACGTAATATTATTAATAATAACATGTGAAGAGTTCAGATGCAAAAGCCTCTAAATGCCATTTGGAATTTTCTTCTTTAATGATGATTTTTATCAAGCTTGTATATTTAAGTTCAGTGATTTCACTTAAATGGCAATGATAATTACCTATTAATTGTTATTTAAGTGAAATTACTGAACTTAAATATACAAGTTTGATAAAAATCATCATTAAAGAAGAAAATTTCAAATGGCATTTAGAGGCTTTTGCATCTGAACTCTTCATGTATTCTTTTTAATAAAGAGTTTTAAGGAATGTGACGACATCAAGAAATTTTTTTTGTTTTAATTTATTGTAAAAATTCTCTGATGTGCAGCACTTAATTTGACAAAAAAGAAAACAAAAATTGACTTTTTTTGTTGTATTTTCAGTTTTTTTTTTGGATAATAAATTTGTATTAAATAATTAAAATGCAAAATATATACAAATTTAAATATAATTTGTGAAAAAATAAAATGGAATTAAAAAAAAGCTTGGATATTGTTAATTTTAATACATTTTTTCATCTTAAACTTAAATGAATTTGTGTTGATTTACAGTAACATGCTTTCTGATGTTTTTCATTTAATTAAACCATTAAAACAGAATCCAGAGAAATACAATGGGGGGGATTTGAGAATATATAAATATATATATATATATATATTTTTTTTTTTTTTTTTGGGTGGGGGACTAAATGAATTTTCATTGGGCCCTATTTTTATACAGCGTTCATCATATTAAACTATATCTACAAGTGAGGTTCAACACTTCTGCAGTTCTGTTAAATGAAACCTCAAATGAAATTACTCTAACCGAATTAGAGAGAAACCCTTTCAGAGGAGGGTAATTTAATTGGAAATAAATTAACAAGGCAGATTGAGGGTATTGTCGAGCGTCTGGTCCGTTTGAGCTCGAGCTCTGGAGACTGAAATACAGAATGAACAAATACACACACACACACTGAGAGAGAGAGAGAGAGAGTGTTCATTTGAATTCAATAACACATCCTATTCTTCAGGCCTGATTACACACACATCAATAAACCACACACACACACACACGTCTCGTTCCTCAGGTGTAGCTGCAGATAATGAACGAGGGAATCTGGCTAATGAAATAAAACTCTCCGTAAGTGTTTCCAGTGCAGAAATCCATGAGGTGTCGTGTCTTGATCTCCCGACAGTGAAGGCATCTGGGAGAGGAACGAAGACGTTAAACACTAAAGAAAACACGGACATTAGATCGAGACGCTCGAGGCTAATCATATACGGCTGTGATTAGATCATCGCTCACTGTAATCCTGCAGGCGGATTCCTCTCCGTGGAAAGCAGATGTTTGGCTGTCCGAGTCTGGAGTCGTGATGTGTGCACCTGCAACACACACTCCACTCCAGATGACGTTCATTATCACAGTATGGAGAGAATGGAGTTCTAATGGAGTTTATTTTCAAGCACAATTCCAGTATATATTGTGAAGTCTGATTTGCATTCTGTTGCGTATTCTGTGCTATATTTGAATATACAAATGTTGAATTATCTGCATAACAAATAACAATGCGGGTTACAAGTTAAACTGAAAAGCCTTCAGTAGTTTAGTAAACTCAAGCTTTCAGTGTGCTCTCAGACTTTACAATCCACTATTGATGAATAAATCATGTGGTCATGTTTCCCTGATAAATAAAAAAAGTACTTTATTGTACTTTAACAGGGTTTCCGCGGGGTCTTAAAAAGTCTAAAATTTCTAAATCACAATTCAAGGCCTTAAAAAGTCTTAAATTTGCTGAAGTACAGTGTTCTAGGTCTTAAAACATTTTAATCATGTCTTAGTTTTCCTACGTCCATGTAAATCTCATTGAAATGCTCCCGCAGCGTTTTGGAATGTTTGTTTTTAAAAAAAAATTGTATTCCGTGGTTGTATTTTTTTATTTTGCTTGTTCAAATATAATTCGCTGTATTACGACTACAAAATAGACCAACATGGAACAGCCAATCAGTTTTGAGGTTTCGTGTTATTGGTGCGTATCTCAGAGACCATAGAAAGCCATAAAACAGATTTTATTCAGCTATGGGGAAGTGGAAGTTTAGCGATACTTGGCTTAAAAATCAGAATTTTGGATCAGATTTAGCTTATTTTGTATTTTGCTTTTGGATCAGAGCCGACACTAAAAGCGGAGGACACCAGTCCTACATTGTTTCAAACGATGTTTCCGGACTCTGACATCGCTAAATCCGTCAGTTGCGGGAAAAATAAAACGGCTACAATATGTGCTTTGTAATTGGGGATTTTATAAACACAGAAACGGAACTAATTTCCAAAATCACGGGACCGTTTGTGCCAACCCGATCTCACGACCAAGTCGTACGAATTCGACGAATGATTAAAAAGTGGCTAATTCGTAACAATTCATACGACCTCACTCGTACGAATTAATACGATTTTGCTAAATCGTACATATTTTACGAATTGGCCAATTCGTATGAATTCGTACGAATGACCTACCCCTGACCCCGCCCCTAAACATAACCATCACGTGGGTTTAGACAAATCGTACGAATTAGTACGAGTGAGGTCGTATGAATTGTTACGAATTAGCCACTTTTTAATCATGCGTCGAATTCGTACGAATTGGTCGTGAAATAGTGTTGTTTGTGCTGATTTTCGACGAATGTTCAGTTTGAATAAATTAAATTACTTTGCGAATAATTTTGAGACTATGCGTTTCCTTTGTACGTTTTTTTTTTCGTGATATGGGTCTTAAATTTCATTCATAATGGTCTTAAAAAGTCTTAAATTTGACTTTGTGAACCCTGCAGAAACCTTATTTAAAATGATTTTATTTTAAAATGATGCCTATTATTAGACGTTGTTTTTTTGCAGTATGACATTACAATTAAACGCATTGGTTTAATTTTGTAAATGTTTTATTTAATTATTTGTTTTATTTTATTTGATAATTGTCTTCATTACCATCGTTACATAGTATTTATTGGCATATGTAACATAAATGAATGCGCACTCACTCACAAAGATAATGTTCCAACAAATATACATGTATTAACTCAAATATAGTGAAAACCACAAACAATGGGATTGATTTATGTTTAATATTCATTAGATATCATCATATTTGGTGGATGACAAGGTGTTAAAAATGGCAAATAATAATAATAATCATAATATTTTTGTGTGTTTGTGTTTTTTTTGTTGAGAGAGAGAGCGAGAGAGACGTTTAAAATCTTTTTTATTTCTTTAAAAAGAGAACTTTTTTTCCCCCATTTGGACACAAAACATCTCACATGATCACATCAATCAAGACACTCAAAAAAATAAAATAATAATGAATAAATAAATAAAAAATAAAATACAAAAAAATACAAATATATATAACTTCACAACATATTAAAATTACCTATCACCCATTTGTTGTTTTTTTTAAATTTGTAAAAATTTGCATATGTAACATAAATGAATGCGCACTCACTCACAAAGATAACGTTCCAACAAATATACATGTATTAACACAAATATAGTGAAAACCACAAACAATGGGATTGATTTATGTTTAATATTCATTAGATATCATCATATTTGGTGGATGACAAGGTGTTCAAAATGGCAAATAATAATAATAATCATAATATTTGTGTGTGTTTGTGTTTTTTTGTTGAGAGAGAGAGAGAGAGTATGTGTTGGTATTGGACTGAAAACATCTGCATCTGTGCGAGTGTGTGTGTGTATGTGTGTGTTTGTGAGTGTGTGAGAGAGAGAGAAAGTGTGTGTGTTTTGGTATTGGACTGGAAACATCTGCCGCGTTGGAATGCTGGGATTCTGATGACATCACAGAGATCACTTAATCATTTGCAGACACACACACACACGCACATGTTTACACACACAACCTTTATCTTGTGTGTTTTGCCACAGTAATAACTGGTGTCATATATTTGGCATGTTGATGTTGGCTCGCGTCCACATTACGGCATCTGAACTCAGTGTGTGTGTGTGTGTTCGTCACGTAGTGTCCGCTGCAGGAAATCTCGTCGGACACGTTCAGCCCAGCTCAGGTGTGTGAAAGTGTGTGTTCGCAGAGCCACTCTGAACTGCCAGACAGTGTTTAATGTGTTTTTAGTTCTTGAAACAACTTCACCGGACACTCTTATCATTCACTCTTTTCTTTCTAAAGTGTGTGTATTGTACTGTTGTAATCACCTGTCAAATAAGTGCATATAAATGTGGTCACTTTAAAAATCATAACCCAGAAAAGCCCAGTCCGTTTTTAAATCTCATTAAATAAGATATCCTCTCTCGTTTGGGGGCGCTCATTATTCACTAAATGTTCATTTCGGCCACCAGAGCTGCTGTCAAATGCTCATTTTACCCTTCATATGTTCAGTAATATCTCTGCTTTGATTCATGCTGCGGGTTATGCGATATTAAGGACACTTGAGGACGGTTGAAGAGCAGACACTCCTTTAAGATTACCTTATTGCCAGATTTTTCATTGAACCTCTACAAAAACTTTAGAGTTAATGTGTGTCAGAAACTGTTCTTCTAATGGACATTAACTTACAGAATCATTGATTATTCAGGATTATTTAATGCGATAGAACAGCATTTATTTGAAATATATTTGTTTCCAACATTTTAAATGTCTCTACTGTCACTTTATTTGCACTTTTGCTCTTATTTCACACACAAAAATGCGTTTAGTAAACTATTTAGTGAATGTGTTTCTCTGGTCTCCCATCATTATCGAGTGCAGCTTTAATCCGTTTTTAATACGGTATATTTAGTTGGTTTTGTTGTTTTACACCAATTGAACCACAAAGGAATGTGGCGTTTTTGATTCTGAGCAACAGAGAAATAATCGTTCATGTCAAAGTGAAAGATTTCTGCAGACTGGTCGCGTTATTAGACCCAAAATAATCAATTGCATAAGTATTCACCCCCCGGCGTTTCCTAGATCCACCCCAGCATTGAGTCGTCTGTTTGAACTCTTAACCCTCAGGTGCTCTTCGGTCATTTCTGACCGAAAAAATTTATGTTTTGAAATGTTAAAAATCACAGCTTCGTCGGAATGTTACGAAACTTGGTGACTTTTATTCCATTGGGTATGTGAACACACAAAAAAATTGAGGTCATGATCCGAGCATGCTAAGTGGTCGTAAAAAAAAATAGTCACACTTGTGCTCTTCGGTCAAAAATGACCGACCATAGGAAATGAATGGGAAATTGACAAAAACACAAAAACTTTGAGAATTTTTGTGTGTACAATCTACAAATCGGCCACGGTGCAGAAAAAAAGTGCTCAGCATTGAAGGGGTGACACTCTAAAACATCAAGAGTGCAAACCAGACATACCCACACACACACACACACTTTTATACACAAAAACACCATTTTTGAATTTGAATTTCTAAAAAATCACTGCTTCATCAGAAAGTTACGAAACTTCGTGACTTTTATGGCAACATGTATGTGAACACAAAAAAAAATTGAGGTCATGATTCGAGCACTTTAAGTGGTCGTAAAAAAATGAGATACACTTCTGCTCTTCTGTCAAACATGACCGACCATAGGAAATGAATGGGAAATTGACAAAAACAAAGGCCGAAACGAAGGCTAGTGATTACACCATGATTCTACGCTTTTTCTCTATACTGTAACTAGATGGTGCTAATTTTCTTCAAAAAATATTTTTTTCTGAAGGCCAAGACTCTATAGTATACTAAAATACTGCATTCATAATTTTTTTAAAAAAAAAATATATATTTAGAAAAATATATATACTTTTCCATGGCAAAAATAAACCATAAATATTGCATAAATATTAATAAATTCAATCAAACTGTCTCAAAATACTAAATTAAAAAGAATAAATATTATAGAACAAAAATAAATTGCATTGGTTTTACTGGGATGGAGAAAGTTTTATTTTTAGGTGTCCGGTCACTTTTGACCGGGAAGATAACAAGTGTGACTCCGAAACGAAGAGCACCTGAGGGTTAATGTCACTCAGTTTTCAAGGCATTCCTGCAAAGCTTTGCCTTTGTGCTTCATCATCCAGCTGGAAAACAAATCTCCAGGTTGTTGGAAACTCCTGACGTTTTTTCGCATCCATCTCGTCTGAGTCGTGCCCTCAGCGTGCCTCCACCGCCATCATCACTCTGCACGGTTGGATGCTGTGATGCGCAGTGTTTTGTTTATGCCAAACATAAAAAGCTGATCGTTTGCTGGCTTCTCCCACACTGAGACGCTCCTGGCAAACTGGAGCTCAGAGGTCATGTGACGTTTAGCGTTGGCCTCCAGCCTGTTGTGTGAAGCTCTCAGGCATCAGTTGTGTGTAACTTGTGTAATCTCAGGGACGTCTCTGCCAGAGTCATTACTCACCGCCTTCTCCGAAACTCGCTACATTTCTTAATTATGGATTTAATTACTCCGAGGTATCCGTCATCTGCCTTGCGTGTCTGATTACCTTTTTGAGCATAATACTGAATAAGACCAGAAATTTGACTTTCCAGATACAATGTGTGTACATATAACATCATTAATATTGTTGTTGTTTGTTATTATTAGGGCTGTCAGTTAAACGAGTTATTAACGGCGTTAACGCGAACCCATTTTAACGGGCCGATCCTCTTTTCCATGTTGATGAGAGTATTAAAATAAGAAGAAAAAAAATGAGAAAAAGAAATCAAGAGACATTTAGAATAGATAAAAATGTGCGATTAATCGCGAGTTAACTACGATATTAATGCGATTAATTGTGAGTTAACTATGACATTAATGCGATTAATCGCGATTAAATATTTGAATCGTTTGACAGCACTATTATTATTATGTATTATATAATGTACATTAATTTTATTGTTATCAAAATTCATTTGTATTAACTACAGTTTTTTTTCTGGTTCTCGAATCTGATTGGCTGAGAGTCGTTTCACTGTTTGTATCTCCGTTTCCGTCGACTGTCATGTCGGTCGGGCAAATACAACATATTTTTTACAAACTACTCAAAAAAAATATGGACATAATGTATATATATATATATATATAAACATTATGTCTATAATATTTTTGACATATATAAATGAATCACCTAAACGCTTATTGATTTGAAAGAGCTCAAGTAGTGTTTTCGAAAGCGATTAGGATCCTTCACACAGAATATAAACAACTATATATATATATATATATATATATTGTAAGATTTATACGATTAAAAGATGTATAAGATTATACATGGACACACACTCCAGCAGTCTCTGTAAGTACTCATTACTCATTACTACACACATTACGATGGAGCAGGACTGAAGACATTCACATTAAACACACACGTCTAATGGGCGAGAAACGCAGCTGACTCATGCGCTGTTTATATTCTGTGTGAAGGATCCTAATCGCTTTCGAAAACGCTACTTGAGCTCTTTCAAATCAATAAGCGTTTAGGTGATTCATTTATATGAAGAAGCACGTAATGAGAGTATTTAAAAAGCAATGAAGTAAAGAGGCTCGACACGCACTCCACTTCAGATCCAGCCCTAATTCAGCTTATTACACAAACCATTACATTACTAAATGGTATTTCCAGTCAGCTCTGTTTTTGGTTATTAAGCTTTATTTCATTACTGATGGTCAATCTCTGTCTCCAGTCTCTGTCCAGCGATTCACAGAGATTACTGTGAACAAGGACTTTCTCAAGACTAAAACTAGTTATTTAGCTATCATTTATTTATATTTGTGTATATATGTGTGTGAACCCGTTCGGGCAAAATGAGTGGGAATGTGCACAGGCCAATTACGAAAAACAAGTGAAAAATGTCAATTTTGGTCGATTTTGAGGTTTTCACAGAAGAGTTCACTGAGCTCTCGTCTAGTGATCCCACTGCTCTACATTGCAATTAAACATATAAAATTGTCTTTATTTGGTTTTATAAGGTTTTTAATAGAGAATGTGAAAAAAATAACTCACTATTTTTTTTATTTTGCTATATATATATACACACACATATATATATATATATATAAATTAAATATATATATATAAATAAAATAAAATATATAAATAAAATATATAAAAAAATAAAATATATATATATATATATATACATTTTTTAATAATTTTTTTTAAATTACACAATAAATGTAATAATAAATAAAATTACACAATAAATTAATAAATTACACAATAATTTTTTTTTAAAAATGAAGATTTTATATATATATATATATATATATATATATATATATCTTCAATTTCTAAAAATGACTTCATTTTGTTATTACAATATACACTCAGACTGCATTATTTTCAGTGGGGAAAAACTAATCCTGTTTTCCATAATTGATATGTTATAATGAAAATGAACATAAACATCTAATAAATTGTAAAACAAGTGCGCATGTGTGTGTGTGTGTGTCAAATGAATGACTGCATGTTTTCTAGTGTTTTTCTGTGATCTTCTGGTCTGTAGATGTTGATCCTTGATTGAGGAATCATTGATGTCTAGATCACACACACACACACACACACACACACTGATCTTTAGAGGTGTTTGAGTCAGTAAACACCCCTCTTATTAAAAACATCCATTAACACGGTAAAGACAGATACGGTATAAATGCAAATAGCTCCACTTATCTGAGAAACATTAATGCCACACGGGTTGTGTGTGTGTCTCTAAATTAATGAGTGTCTGTTCATTCTGAAGTGTGTATAACCCTTTCAGCCCCTCTGCATCTGTATCGCTGTTCTCCAGCTGTGAAGAAGAGCTGAAGTCGTTTCACCGGGTCTGATGCCGTTTACTGCGCAGAAGTTTCTCTTTTAGACTTCACAGGTGTGTTTCTACAAGCAGGAGTAGAAATGAGAATAGAAAAGAGCTTCCCACGCTCATGGAAAACTAAAAGCCTGGAAATGGAAATACACTGAAAACTAGAAAAGCGTGGAATGGCATTGAAATTCTTATAGGGAATATATATATATACATATATTTCAACCAATTTCTGCTATCTGAGCATAACCTTGGAAATGGAAGTCTTCAAATGGCTTTGAATTTATATAGGGAATATATATATTAAAAAAAAAAAACATGTTTTCTGAACATAACTACAGAAAAAATGATATCCTTATAGGAATTTCAATGTTTTTCTCCCAGTCCTGCAATGAAAACACACTCACACACACACACACACACACACTGATGGACGTCCAGCAGAGAGAGATTGGAACGGAATGGAATTTGAAACGTTTTAGCCAAAAATGTTGCCATGGTAAAGCTGTTTTTTGCAGAAACGTTTCAGATTTCGTTACGTTCTCCGGCTTCAGGAAAACATGCTGTCGTGTGGAGCGGATCCGTCCCAGCGAAACACATTATCACTCATGTTTCTGCTCTTACTACTGTGTGTGTGTGTGTGTGTGTGAGTGAGAGAGAGTGCGATATGCTGGCATGTTACCAGAGGAATGTCAGTGTGGGAAATCTGAGGAGTGAATCTCTTCCGTTCCGAATGCTCCGCAGGGATTTGGACAAAATTGGAGTCTTACAAATTCTCTCATACACACACACACACACACACACACTATGAGTCTGTTCGATCCCGGAGAAAACAATGAGTTTAATTGAGATGCTTAATTCATCTGTCTGAAGAACATTCCCATCCAAACCCTCAGCATTTAACACTTCTGCTCTTTCTTTAAGACTCTCGTGTGTGTGTGTGTGTGTGTGTGTGTTTCCTGCAGGCGGAGTGATGAAGAGCGAGTGATGATCTGGATGTGAGGAATGTCCGTCTGTCTGCTGCTGGTCCTCTTCACACTGACCACACACACTCAGGTGAAACACACACACACATACGCATCATCATCTTCAGTTTCACATGAACATTCAGAAATCAATATGATTTGATAATTAAAAAAGATTTCTGATTATGATCAATGTTGAAAATAGTTGTGCTTCTGCTTCATATTATCAGGATTCTTGAATTCATTAAATCACACAGATATAGAAATATTTTTATATATTTTAAAATATTTTTTAAATGCCTTCACTGTCACTGTTAAACACATCCAATGTGTCGTTGCTGAATAAAAAATTGACTTATGTTTTTTTTTTTTATCTCACTGACTGAATTAATGAAATTTGTTTTTATAGTCTTTTGTCTGTTTTAAAGGTGAATCTTTTTTGTTAGATTCATGCAGAAAACAATTCCTTCAAGGAATATTCTGTTCAAACTATGAGCTTTCATCATGTTCATCTCACTTTAGGATATTTACATATTTCTACTGCGGAGAAAAAAAGGTGAAAATGCTGATTATGAAAATGATTTTTGCAGTACTTTTCAGTTCTTTTGGTTCTTTCTCAGTCCGTTTTTTTTATTATGAGGCGTTTATGGGGTGTTTATGAGGTGTTTATTATGAGGCATTTATTATGAGGCGTTTATGATGTGTTTATGAGGCATTTATGAGATATTCGTGAAGTTTTTATGAGGCGTTTATGTGACGTTTATGAGGTGTTTATGAGGTGTTTATTATGAGGCATTTATTATGAGGCGTTTATGATGTGTTTATGAGGCATTTATGAGATATTCATGAAGTTTTTATGAGGCGTTTATGTGACGTTTATGGGGTGTTTATGAGGTGTTTATTATGAGGCATTTATTATGAGGCGTTTATGATGTGTTTATGAGGCATTTATGAGATATTCGTGAAGTTTTTATGAGGCGTTTATGTGTTTATGTGACGTTTATGAGGTGTTTGTGTTTATAAGGCATTTATGAGATATTCATGAGGTGTTTGTGTTTATGAGGCATTTATGAGATATTCATGAAGTTTTTATGAGGCGTTTATGTGTTTATGAGGCATTTATGAGATATTCATGAGGTGTTTGTTTATGAGGCGTTTATGTGTTTATGTGTTTATGAGGTTTATGTGTTCGTGAGGTGTTTATGAGGCGTTTATGAGGCATATATGAGATATTCGTGAGGTGTTTATGAGGCATTTATGAGATATTCATGAGGTGTTTATGTTAATGAGGCATTTATGTGGTGTTTATGTGTTTATGAGGCATTTATGAGATATTCGTGAGGTGTTTATGAGGCGTTTATGAGGTGTTTATGAGGCATTTATGAGATATTCATGAGGTGTTTATGTTTAGGAGGCGTTTATGCGGTGTTTATGTGTTTATGAGGCATTTGAGATATTCGTGAGGTGTTTATGAGGCGTTTATGAGATATTCATGAGGCATTTATGTGTTTATGAGGCATTTATGAGATATTCATGAGGTTATAATGTAATAAAAGTGTTAAAATGTAATAACATAAGTTTAATATTTCCAGGTGTCTTCTGGGAAATCCCTGAAACTGCTGCAGGAGCAATGGAGGATCTACACGAATGAGTGTATTCAGAGCTTCATCCACACACCTCCAGCCTCAGGTTTGATGAAGCGGCTCCTGATGAACAGCTGCTGTGTTTATGATGCGCAAGTGTATCCATCACTCTCTCTCTCTCTGTGTGTGTGTTTCAGTGCTGGTGTGTAACAGGACCTTTGATCAGTACGTGTGTTGGCCCGATGGCCCCGCCGGCACCACGGTTAACGTGTCCTGCCCCTGGTATCTGCCCTGGTACCGCAAAGGTAAAGCTCGAGACTGATAGAAATTTTAGTTGATCAACTTAAACTTATTTTCAGCCAAGGCAACATTTCAGGAGGTTGTTTAAGTTATTTATTTTCTACTTATTTTAGTTTTATTTCCGTTCCTGAAAATGATTTGTAATAGTTCATGTGTGGTTTTAGTAATCTGGCTTGGTCTTCATGAATCAGTCCTGTGACCGGTGTGTGTTTGCGGTGTGTTTGATCAGTTCATCAGGGCTTGGTTTATCGTGTGTGTGGCGCTGACGGCAGATGGGCTCGTGGGAAAAACACTAGCGAGTGTGAGCAGGACGACCCAGGACAGGTGAGAGCGCCAGTTTAATGACTTAATGATGTTTCTGAGCGATGGGGCTTACGGTCTGCTAATCCCTCTCTCTCGCTCTCTCTCTCTCTCTCTCTCTCTCCGTGTGTGTGTGTGTGTGTGCAGAAGCAGTACGGTCAGATCCTCAGTAAGTTCAGAGTCATGTACACCGTTGGATACTCACTGTCTCTGACAGCGCTAACTCTCGCTCTGGCCGTCCTGGTCTCGTTCAGGTAACCATATATTACACATGTATCTGATCATATACACTGTAAAAAAATACTAATTTCCCAGAAAACAACTGTGATTTTTTGACGATCATTTTCTTTCATTATAAATTGTACTCAAAACACTGTAAAATTACAAATAATATCTGCAAAATAAAAATTCAGCTGATATTTTTGGTATTGTTTAAATTACGTAAAAAAGTTATGTAAAATTACAAATATAATCTGTAATTAAATGGTAACAAAACAGTTAAATGATTACATGACTGGCTGCTCAAAAAACTGTAACATAAAAGTAAAACGTCATAAATTAAATAAACTGAAAAACACTGTTATTTCACATGTATTTCCTGCATTATAATGAACAAATACCTTCATCACCACAAAATCGTAAAAAAGGGGTCAAATGACCAAATGCCAAACAAAAACCATTAAATTAAAGTAAAATATGTTAATTTAAATAAAGTGCTAAAACTTTAACAGAAATTTGATGTCACCATGATTGAGATCAGTGTTTGCTTTAGTTGGGCTCTTGACCTTTTATTTTATAAAGCAGGAGAAAATATCAACTTATGCTGGTTATTTATTGATGGTGTTAAAATCATCATATGGTAACTTGATTCACTGATATGTAAATACCTCTCATATGTAAATTTCACTCAGAAATACCCGAGTGTATCTGTTGAGATAATGTTATAAATAGACGTGCTTAAGTTTTAGATAAAATCTATGATTGTCATACTTTTCCCCATGAACCTTGAAATATTGAAACAATATATTCTAATCTGAAATTTAAGAAAACTTATCTATTATAAAGAAAATGTTTGAGCTGTTTTTTTAGGAATATGACATTAATAATCAACATATGAATCTCAACAATGGTGACAATCAACAAAGCCTTTATGTGACTTTATAGTAGTTCAGAGTTGATCTCCATTGTGATTCATATGCTGTTTCTTCTCACTCTATATTAGTCACTTTATATTATGACTTGATAAAATCTAATTATCATAGATTACACACGTATCTGACCATATATTACTCATGTGTCTGAAAATGTAAAATGAAAATGTGTCATATTTTGGTGATATGTCCCACTGATCACAGATCTCATGGGTCTTTCCTTCAGGAAGCTGCACTGCATGAGGAACAACATCCACATGAACCTGTTTGGCTCCTTCATCCTGCGCGCGCTCTCCATCCTCCTCAAAGATGCTCTTCTGGACCGGATGAGCAGCGCTCAGAGCTTCCAGGGGCAGCGCTGGGTCAGCGGACAGGTACGGGTGCTCAGATGATTACAGGTACAGCCCAATCCAGAGGAATATCCTGTGAGTGTCTCAAATAAAGTACTTCAAATGTCTGTAAACACACGCTGACTTGCTTTGATATGCGAAATACTAGACAAATGCTGCTCGACAGTAGTGGCTTCACAAACTGACAGCTAAAGTGTCCCAGCATGTCATGGAAGACCAAATGTGTAATTGTGTGAATGAGAGATTTTACTTTCAGTCAGCTAAGACTATGCATTCATCCATCCATTCATTTGTGGAAAAAAATAAATATATATATATATATATATATATATAACATTTTGTTTTGATAAAAAATAAAATAATAAATATGTAAATATACATATTTTTTGTATTTCCCCCCAGTTTCTTTCACTTTTATGATATTCAAATTTCTGTTGTTTTTTGTTGTATTATTATTATATGTATTATTAATGAATAAATATGGAATAATTTTTGGATTTTTTATTAATTAAATCAGTTATCCACTATTTAAAAAAAAAATTAGTACACGTAATTACACATCCCGCCCAATGTTGTCCTCCAAACTATGTGCAATTTTAGGGATAGAAAACTATATGGTGAATTTATCTGTGTAGTATCAATAATAATTTTATTTTTAATAATAATAATTTTATTATTTATAAACTGCAACCCGATAATATTCTATAATAGTGTTTAAAAGGATAAAAAACTGTTATATATCCATCCATCTATTTTCATAAAGACATACATTTTGCCGCACACCAGACGGTCTGTGATTGGTCGGCGGGTGTGTCATCAGAGTGTCATCCGTTCCTCAGACCGTGACTGGCTGTCGTGTTGCCATGGTGATGATGCAGTACAGCGTGATGGCCAACAACTGCTGGCTGCTGGTGGAGGGCTTGTATCTGCACAGTCTCCTGGTCATCACCGTCTTCTCCGAGAGGAACTACTTCTACATTTACCTCTGCATCGGCTGGGGTGTGTGCGGCCACCAAACACTCCTTTCCACTTTCACTGAGAGCCGTTCGAGCAAACGCCTGAAGTGTTTCTGACGCTACGTTGACTTTAAAGTGGTTCATTCAAGATAAGCCAGAGTGATGAATATTAATTAGCTGCTGAGGCTTTGATTGGCCGACTGACTGTGTGTGTGTTGTGTTGCAGGTGCGCCGCTCATGTTTGTGCTGCCGTGGATGACTGTCAAATACCTGTACGAGAATGAAGAGTACGTGTCTTTCACTTCATTTCTGATAAAGTGTTTGGACACTTAAAACTGTCTTTGCATTAGATTTCATTTTTGCACACTCTTAAAATCAGCTGCTGTTCTGATGATTTAAAGGATTTGAAGTTTGGGTTTACATTATGTGTGTGTAGTGTGTATAATTATTTTGAATATATAAATACACACACATGCATGTATATATTTAAGAAATATTTGCATGCATGTACTGTATACATATTTGTACATAATTTATATTAAATATAAATACTATTATTTTATATATTAATAACACATTTTCATGAAATATAGACATGCACGTGTGTGAATTCTTATATACTAAATAATTATACACAGTAAACACAAACTTTTATTTTGGATGCGATTGATCGCGGTTAATCATTTCCCAGCCCTCGAATGCAGTGACTAAATGTCCAAACACATTTTTGTGCTTCTCTATATAAACATGCAAAATTGTCCTGATTTACATCGATGTTTTTTAATTTTTAAAAAAAGGTTTTCAATAGATTTCATTTGGCACATACATGAAATCAGGGTTATTATAATTAGATAAAAATTAAACAATAAAATATAATGTTATATAAAACATTATATAAAAAATATAATGTATTTATGTAATATAATAATCATAGTATTGATTAATAGTGCATATCTAGAAATATTGTTTAAAAAAATTAAACACTAAAAAAATTACTAAAATTAAAATGAAAAAGAACAATATGAAAAAAAATTCTAAATATAAAATATAGCTGCGAGCAGCGATGGCGGGCCCAAGCCGGTGGCACCGCAACCCCGGTTCCTTTAGTTACCTAAAGGCATCCGGGTAGCGGTGCCGAAGGCTTTGGCCCTTTTATGATTAAATGTTAAAACGGCTTGCCATACTCTGTCATTTCGACTAGTCACAATTATGTTACAGATGTCTTAAATGATAATACAAACTATCCAAAATGTAATTACGAATAGACAGAAAGACGTTGTTGATATCTACAATGTTAATTCCGGACAGGCAAACTTAGCTTTTAAATGTTAAAAGGGCTTGCCATACAGGGACGTAGGCTCAGAGAGAGGCTCACCATATTCAAACCAAAATATCTGACTTCCTCTTGGTCCGAGCTAATGACTATGTATTAGAAAGTTGTCCGGCTTGAGGAGTACAATGTATATACCGATTTTTGTAACTGTAGATAAAACTAACAACTCCACTTTTGTCAAAAGGTGGCGCTATTTAGTCCTTGCACATTGCCCGTTTCTGAAACTTTGCACGTCTACTGGCTAATAAATGTGATGTATCTGTTGAGTTTCAAGCAATTTCAATTTCAATTTGACTGTTGAAAAGAAGTGCGCCGATTAGATACTCAGGATCGGTATCGGCTCTGACACTGCCATCTTTGACGAGGCTGATTCAAATTCTATATTGTGCATATACTATTCTGTTAGGCACAAAGGCACAAAAACTTTCTAAAGTACCATAAAGTTTTTGTGTACTGTATTATTAGTGTTCTGAAGCTATTATGTGATATAGAAATTAATATTTAAGTCATTAAATTCAAGAACACAAACTTTTCCCTCTCTGCGCCTGTCAGTCATTCTCCATTCAGCATTCAAACAGCACGTCACATTCGGTTACAGTCAATGATGAAACGATCTTCAATGATTCAATGTTAATCCTATTATACTGGATCTTTAAGATAAAGGTCTAAAGGTCTATATTTTCGAATGAAGAAACTTTTTCTTGCTGGACTTTATTGCTGTAACTTAATCGTGTTACTTTCTACCGGGTGTCGGACGCTGTCGGTTAGATCACAACACTAGAGTCAGAGCACTATAATTGTTCTTCACGCACACAGTAACTGAAATTTAAAACCTTTAAAAGAAAAGGCTCAATAAACTATTGCATAGATAGATAATGTATAATACACTGTTCATAAATATGTATTTCCTTTGTGCTTTGAACTTTTCAATACGGACTCAATGCGCTGTAACTTCATGTGGCTTCAAGCACATCATTCTCCGCTCGGGATGCACATAAGTGCTTTGTGCTGCACCGTATTGGAGCCGTAATATCATAATGCAGTGACGTAATGACAGATTATTAATTGCCTTTCAATTATATGTTGCTTTATAGCAGCCATGGCTATATTTTTTTTATAATGATTTTTGTTATCTTGTTTTTCATGAATGTATTTTTCAAAAATAAGAGCAATGTGTATTATCTATTATTAATATGGTTTATAATAGCATTTTTGTCATAGATTATGACAAAGTAATCATATGATCCACCAGCGAGGAACCAGCAGAACAGAGTGAACATTCTTTCTGTTTAGTTCAATCCTACTTAATAGGAATTTATTTAAAATGCTCGCTCTACTCCACACCATTAATGTCTTGTGCGGACATCCGTATTTTGACTTTCGGTTTTAAGTAAGCGATTTAAAAGCTCCCAAGTCCCAGCGGAGTCACACGTTGATTAACCGGTGGGAATATACACAATAGGCCTACCTGATATTGAACACAAGAGGGCAGTATAGCACTACGTATGACTCAGATTATTATTTTTTTATGAATTTTACAACAATTCTGGCTGTTTTTGAACGTAAACACAATTCTTAAATGAAAAAAAAAGGAAAAATTGGGGAAGTTATAATATTTGTATAATTTAATTTAGAAACAAATGATGTATAATTACATTTTTAGAAGATATGAGGCTTTTAGTGTTTACTTTTTTGACATTACTTTAATCTTTTGCCATAGTTGCACATGTCTATTGGCTAATAAATGTGATGTATCTGTTGAGTTTCAAGCAATTTCAAGCAAGCTAAGAGTCCCAAAAGCATCAAAAAATAATGTTAAAGTTTGTTTCGTTGCCACGGCATTTTGAAAGTGACACACTTCCTGCTGCCAGTTGGTGGCGCTATAACTTTGACTCACAATAGTCACATCCATGTGATCGGTCTCTTACAGCGAAAACACTGCTGAAGTTTCATCAAGATCAGTTAATGTATGCTGAAGTTATAACACACATCCTGTTCCATGTTTCTCGCCATAATTTCGTTTCCTCGCCACGGCCAAACCGTTCGAGATATCAAAAATCCTGTGGCACTTTTTCATCCTTAATGTCTTGACTTCACGCTGATCGAGTTTCGTCGAATTTGGTTCAGTGCTCTAGGAGCAATAATTTAAATTACATTGCATGTGTTTTAAACACAACCCTAAATAGCCAACTTCCTGTTGGGCTGGGGTAAAAAGTAAGAGTGTGAAGTATATATGAAACGATGAGATCTATATGTGTACCAAGTTTCATATTATTACATGCAAGTGTGTTTGATTTATGGACCAAATTTTCAGACCAAGTTTATTGACCAAGTTAATCTGATTAATAAACTAATTATATAAAACTATTGTCAATTCACTACAATTAAACTAGTTATATGCCTTTACTTATAAAAAATAAAAATAAAAACTTATTTAAAAAATACCAGGCTTGAGAAATGTATTTTCTTTATGCAGGTCATACACACAGCAGTGAAATGGTTAAGCCCCCTCCCCCTGCACACACACACACACACACACACACACACACACACACACACACACACAGCCAGCCAGCCAGCCAGCCAAAGGCTCAGAGTGGCCGTATTCAAACAAAAATATCTGACTTTCTGTGGGTCCTAGCTAATAAGTGTCAATTAGAAAGTTGTCCGGCTCGAGGAGTACAATATACATACCAATTTTTGTAACTCTAGTTAAAACTAACCACCCCACTTTTGTCAAAAGGTGGCGCTACTGAGCCCTCACCACGCCCGTTTCTGCAACTTTGCACATGTCTACTGGCTAATAAATGTGATGTGTCTGTCGAGTTTCATGCAATTTGAAGCATGCTAAGGGTCTCAAAAGCATCCTAAAAGCATCCTAAAAGAAGGGTAAAGTTTGATGCGTCGCCACGGCAACAGTTTCAAAGATATCAAGAATCCATTCACAGGTCTACATCTGCCGTATGTTTACATTATACATATGAAGTTTGAAGCAAATCGGGTAAAAATAAAAGGGTGATATCTAAGCATTTTGAAAGTGACACACTTCCTGCTGCCAGTTGGTGGCGCTATAACTTTGACTCACAATAGTCACATCCATGTGATCGTCCTCTTACAGCGAACACACTGCTGAAGTTTCATCAAGATCAGTTAATGTATGCTGAAGTTATAACACACTTCCTGTTTCACGTTTCTCGCCATGATTTTGTTTCCTCGCCACGGACAAACCGTTCGAGATATAAAAAATCCCCTCGCAAACTTTCATCCTCAATGTCTTGACTTCACGCTGACCGAGTTTCGTCGAATGTGGATCAAAGCTCTAGGAGGAGTATTTGACATTCCATTGCGAGCGTTTTACAAACAAACCTCAATAGCCAAATTCCTGTTGGGCTGGGGTAAAAAGTAAGAGCGCGAGGTATAGATGAAACGATGAGATCAACATGTGTACCGAGTTTCATATTATTACATACAAGCGTGTTTGAGTTATGGACCAAGTGTTCGGACCCCGTTCCAGGGGGCGCTGACGAGCTGCCCTGCCACGCCCGGGTACCATCTTCAGCCCGGCTCTGATGGCCGCGGGTTCTGACCCGTGTGCAAAGTTTCAAGAGTTTTCGAGCACGTTAAGGGCCCCAAAAGTGCCCAAAAGGTAGCAAAATAATAATAATACTAAAGAATAATAATCCCAAGGAAAAATATAGCTGCGAGCAGCGATGGCGGGCCCAAGCCGGTGGCACCGCAACCCCGGTTCCTTTAGTTACCTAAAGGCACCGGGGTGGCGGTGTCGCAGGCTTTGGCCCTTTCATGATTAAATGATTAAATGTTAAAACAGCTTGCCATACTCTATCTGTCATTTCGACTACTCACAATTACATTACAGATATCTATTAAATGATAATACAAACTATCCAAAATGAAATTACGACTAGTCAGAAAGACGTTGATATCTACAATGCTAGTTCCGGATAGGCAAACTTAGCTTTTAAATGTTGATAGGGCTTGCCATACAGGGACGTAGGCTCAGAGAGAGGCTCACCATATTCAATCCAAAATATCTGACTTCCCCTTGGTCCGAGCTAATGACTATGAATTAGAAAGTTGTCCGGCTTGAGGAGTAAAATCTATATACCGATTTTTGTAACTGTAGATAAAACTAACAACCCCACTTTTGTCAAAAGGTGGCGCTATTTAGTCCCTGCACCATGCCCGTTTCTGAAACTTTGCACATGTCTACTGGCTAATAAATGTGTCTGTTGAGTTTCATGCATTTTGAAGCATGCTAAGGGTCTCAAAAGCATCCTAAAAGCATCCTAAAAGAAGGGTAAAGTTTGATGCGTTGCCACGGCAACAGTTTAAAAGATATCAAGAATCCATTCACAGGTCTACATCTGCCATATGTTTACATTATACAGATGAAGTTTGAAGCAAATCGGGTAAAAATAAAAGGGTGAGTTCAAAGCATTTTGAAAGTTACACATTTCCTGCTACCAGTTGGTGGCGCTATAACTTTGACTCACAATAGTCACATCCATGTGATCGTCCTCTTACAGCGAACATACTGCTGAAGTTTCATCAAGATCAGTTAATGTATGCTGAAGTTATAATACACTTCCTGTTTCACATTTCTCGCCATAATTTCGTTTCCTCGCCATGGCCAAACCGTTCGAGATATCAAAAATCCCCTCGCAAACTTTCATCCTCAATGCCTTGACTTCATGCTGACCGAGTTTCCTGCCGTGTGTTTGAATTCTCTAGGAGGAGTATTGCACATTCCATTGCGAGCGTTTTACAAACAAACCTCAATAGCCGACTTCCTGTTGGGCTGGGGTAAAAGTAAGAGTGTGAGGTAGAGATGAAATGATGAGATCAACATGTGTACCGAGTTTCATATTATTACATGCAAGCGTGTTTGATTTATGGACCAAGTTTTCGGACCCCGTTCCAGGGGGCGCTGTCTAGCCCCCCTGCCACACCCAGGTACCATCTTCAGCCCGGCTCTGAGGACTGTGGGATATGACCTGTGTGCAAAGTTTCAAGAGTTTTCAAACCCGTTAAGGTCCCAAAAGCCGCTAAGAGTCTCAAAATCATCAAAAAAAAAGAATTTTAAAGTTTGATGCGTTGCCACAGCAACAGTATCAAAGATATCAAGAATCCATTCACAGGTCTTCATCTGCTATGTGTTTACATTATACAGATTAAGTTTGAAGCAAATCGGGTAAAAATAAGAGGGTGATTTCAAAGCATTTTGAAAGTGACACAGTTCCTGCTGCCAGTTGGTGGCGCTATAACTTTGACTCACAATAGTCACATCCATGTGATCGTCCTCTTACAGCGAACAAACTGCTGAAGTTTCATCAAGATCAGTTAATGTATGCTGAAGTTATGACACACTTCCTGTTTCACGATTCTCGCCATTATTTCGTTTCCTCGCCACGGCCAAACCGTTCGAGATATCAAAAATCCCCACACAAACTTTCATCCTCAATGTCTTGACTTCACGCTGACCGAGTTTCGTGCCGTGTGTTTGAATTCTCTAGGAGGAGTATTGCACATTCCATTGCGAGTGTTTTATGAACAACTCTAAATAACCGACTTCCTGTTGGGCTGGGTAAAAAGTAATAGTTTGAGGTATATATGAACGATGAGATCTATATGTGCACCGAGTTTCATATTATTACATGCAAGCGTGTTTGATTTATGGACCAAGTTTTCGGACCCCGTTCCAGGGGGCGCTGTCTAGCCCCCCTGCCACGCCCGGGTACCATCTTCAGCCCGGCCCTGATGGCCGCGGATTCTGACCCGTGTGCAAAGTTTCAAGAGTTTTTGAGCATGTTAAGGGCCCCAAAAGTGCCCGAATAGTCGTATAAATAATAATAATAATAATAATAATCCTTAGGAAAACAATAGGGCCTTCGCCCTTTCAGGGCTTGGGCCCTAATAAAACTATGATACTCTCTCTATCATATATATATATATATATATATATATATGAGAGAGAGAAACAAAAATCAGAGTTAAAAGTTCTGTTGTATTTTGTTTTAATAATATATAATTCAATAATAAATCAATTATTTTATATTTCATAATATATAATATTCTAGTGCTGCATTTTTACCTGTCAATTATTTCTTTGATAAATTGAATAATAATAATAATAATAATAATAAAATATATTCAATTGTTATCCATCCCAATGTTTTTCTCCAAATAATGCGCCACTTGAGGGCTATAAAACAACTGTAGTGAATGTTTCGGCTGAAGCACATCTGGCAGTGTCCGTCCTGCGGGAGCCGTACACTGAATCCTGATGGATAGAGTTTGTGTGGGAGAACATAACCGACTGAGAGACCATCAGCTCTTTATGAGCCGTTCCCTCGGCCGGTCTCCTTAACATTCGAGAAAACACTCACACAGTGTCCCGTTGCTCTTTAATAACACACACTGAAACTCCTGCATGCGTGTGCCGTTAGTATGCGTGGCAGTTGGATACACACACTGATATATACAAAGGCAATGCATTGACAGGTTCTCAAGCATTAACAGTGTCTCATTCGCCTGATTCTGGATCAGTGTGAGTGTTTAGAGACCTGATGAGACTCTGTGACTTTAGCCACGCCCCTTTCCTTCTGCACCAATCACAAGAGTCGCTCTCATTAACGCTTTTCTCTCTCGTCGCTTCTGTATTTGGTCCCTCTTTCTCTTTTTCTCCATGCATTTATTATAACTCCCCATTTTATCTGCCTTTATTGTTTTGAGTTTAATTTGATACATCAGTTGTACATATTTCATAACCCACACTTCAGTTTGGATGGGTTTATCGTCCCTGTTGGGTTTCTTCTTTGTCGTGCGCTATTGCAGCCCAAGGCCTCGGTTATGAATAAAGACGTATAAAAGCTCAATGATTAATTATTATTAAATTATGAAGTTAATTATTGTGAGCACTTTTATAAAATGACATTTCTGCTTTTATATCACCCAAAATATTATCCCGGTTCAAGTTTAAGTTTATTTATGAAAGGACATTTCAAAATTACAAAAAAAAAAAAAAAAAAATCCCTAAAGACTAAAGAAAAACGGACAAATAACAGTTTAAAGGAGATATTGTGTCCCTTTTCTTTAAGAAAAAAGAGGGATAAGTCAAAATATTTTATTAATTTTTTTTTTTATTTTTTTTTTTTATTTTTTTTACAAAATTAAGCCACAAATTTTTATTGAATAGTCATGGAGTTATGCCATACACAAATTCATTTTAAATCCACTGTGTTGATTGTAAATGGATTAGGATTTCTTTATGGTCTGAGAAACGAGTCCCGCTGGGGTATTACAAACTCACACTGGTTCCAGTTCAGACACGTCTAGAGGATTAAAACAGGTTGTGTGTATTTATAAGTTTGTGAAAGACTAAAACGTAGCAGATAAATGGCTATGAAAGCTAATGAGCTCACCCCGCTGGGACAGATGCACTCGTGTTCACAGGTGTATGAGTGGGGATTATTAGAAATGGTTATTAAATGGTTGAGGGGAAAAAACGCCTCTGTTCAAATAACAATGAATCAGATCGTTGGCATGGCAACACCTAATTAAAGACACCAGCTAATCTTAGAGAGAAACTCACACACTCACTTTAAAACCAATATGACATCTTAAACTCTCTCTGATTACTAGTTTCTGGGCTTATGTATCAGCGAATGTTATTATGAAATAAAAACTATAATCAAAATCTAATCAAACTTGGCCTGCCTCTCAATCGACCATCCAATCAGTTCCCGATACAATATGATTCTGTTTTTTCTTATTAAATATGCAGTTTCATTCTGAAATATGTCACATCAGTCGTAGAAGAATAGCTTACGGAAGATCAAGTTTTCGGCCCAAATGGACCCACAGCATTTAAAAAAATATTAAAAATCATAGCTTCATCGGATCGGTCTGAAATTTGGTGACTTTGTTGGTATTTGGTACATGAACACCAAAAAAAAAAAAAAAATTGTGGACAGGATGTGAATAGTCTAAGTGGTCGTAAAAATAGTCACACTTAGGACCTTTGGGTCCAAATGGACCCCCGTAGGAAAAAAATGAGTTTTTTTGTGCGTACAATCTACAAATCAGCCACGATCCAGAAAAAAAGCACACAACAGTGAAGGGGTGAATCTATAAAACATCAAGAGTGTAAATCCACACACACACAAACACACTTTTATACACATACACACTAATAAATTCAGATTATATGGGTTTTGAATATTTAAAATGCACCAGATGGCATCCATCTCATTTCAAAAATTGCTTTTATGAGGCCTAGGCTTGACTCTAAAATGAAATACAGCTTTAAAAAAATAAAATAAAAATTCTATTATATTCAATGGGGAAAAATGGGTCATAATTATTTAATTATAAATTATTTTAATTTTTGAAATTATCTCAAAACACCAAAAAAGAAAATAAAAAATATTATAAAAACAAGTAAAAAAAAAAAAGATTTTATTTTATAAATATGAATCCCGCCCTTTGGGTCCATTTGGATCCGAACACCCCAAGTGTGGCTGTTAAACGAAGGACTCAAGAGGGTTGATTCATTGGTTTTGTTACATTATTACATGTTATGTATTAAACGGCTTGATCATAAACATAGTTTAGCACTAATCTGTTCAGCATGAAGTATAATTCAATCATTTATGACATTTCTCCTTATATTGAACCTTTTTAGCATATAGGGTTGTTTAAAATGAACTTCATTCATTGTTTTCTTCTAGACTGAACTGTAAGTGACACATGGGTTGCAAAAGCATTCCAGGTTGACTTTAAATAGAAAATTCCCTTTCTGAAAAATGAATTATGAATGAGCATTTCTCCATGTTTAAAGCGATGGATTGTGATGTTTTGTCATATGCAGATGCTGGGAAAGGAACATCAACATGGGCTACTGGTGGATAATCCGTTCTCCCATTCTGTTTGCGTATCTGGTAAGAGACTCAGAGTTATATCCAATCTCATTCAACGAGTTTGAAGTGAAAAGAACTACAGATTCGCATGACAACGAACCCTGCTCTGTGTGTGTGTGTGTGTGTGTGTGGTGCTGAAGTATTGAGATTCAGGCGGTCTCTAATAGTATTCTGCATTCAGACACACACACACAATCTCTTGCTGATTTTATCCGAGGACTGTTTCGTGGAGCGCCTCGGGCTCAGGAGCGCTTTGTGAACTCGGCGTGTCACTGAGCGTTTGTTCGCCACGCTCATCAACACATATAAAAATGCTCCGGGGGCTTTACAAAGTATTAAAGAACATCACAACAGAAATGTTGGAAAATATTTATTTCACGAGCATTTGTACTGCAGCAGTGCCATGTTTTGATTTGATAAAAAAGTACACCAAAAACTACATATTGAGGCGTATTGCATTCACTTCAAGAAAAAAAAAATCTACTCTGTTTTTCTGAATTAACGAGTTAATTTTTCATGAGAAAAATAAATTCTCTGTTTTTCTGAATTAATGAGTTAATTTTCCGTGAAAAAAAATTTTTTGCTCCGTTTTTCTGAATTAATTATTTAATTTTTCATGAGAAAAAAAGTTTTGCTCTGTTTTTCTGAATTAATGAGTTAATTTTTCATGAAAAAAAATTTTGCTCTGTTTTTCTGAATTAATTATTTAATTTTTCATGAGAAAAAAAGTTTTGCTCTGTTTTCCTGAATTAATGAGTTAATTTTTCATGAGAAAAATTTTTTTTGCTGTTTTTCTGAATTAACGAGTTAATTTTTCAATTTTTCATGAGAAAAAAAATTTTGCTCTGTTTTTCTGAATTAATTATTTAATTTTTATTTTTTGAGTTAATTCAGAAAAACAGAGCAAAAAAAAAAATTCCATGAAAAATTAACTCGTTAATTCAAAAAAACAGAGCAAAAACTTTTTTTCTCATGAAAAATTAACTCATTAATTCAGAAAAACAGAGCAAAATATTTTTTATCTCATGAAAAATTAACTTATTAATTCAGAAAAACAGAGCAAAAAAAAATTCCATGAAAAATTAACTTGTTAATTCAGAAAAACAGAGCAAAACTTTTTTTCTCATGAAAAATTAACTCATTATTTCCAAAAAAAAACAGAGCAACATTTTTTTTCATGAAAAATTAACTTGTTAATTCAGAAAAACAGAGGAAAAACTTTTTTTCTCATGAAAAATTAACTTAAGGTTTCTGAAAACTTTTTAATGTGCTATGTGACTCCAAAGATGACTGTATATATGATGTACTGTTTGGCGGCAACTGTAGAGCTCGACACTGATGGTTGTATTGATATCTCATCTTACTATATGCGCTAATTAAACAGAGATTTTGGGGTCATTTGAATGACATGATGACACATGTTCTCTCTCTCTCTGTTTCTTTTCTTCTAGATTAATTTCATCATTTTCATTCGTATAATAAAGATTCTGATGTCCAAGCTGAAGGCGCATCAGATGAGATACACCGACTATAAGTTCAGGTAAAGAGCGTCGTCTTTATTTCACACAAACACACGTCACGGCCTCATTGAACGTGTGTATCTCTCTCGACCTCCTCCTCAGGCTGGCCAAGTCCACGCTCACACTCATCCCTCTGCTGGGAATCCACGCCATCCTCTTCACCTTCGTCATCGACGAGTCCGTGCCGAAGGAGTCTCTTCTGAGGCTGATCCGCCTCTTCTATGACCTCCTGTTCAGCTCCTTCCAGGTCAGAGGTCACACACACACACACACACGCACAGATGGGATGTTATCTGCAGATGGAGGAGGTTCATGTGTGTGGTTCTCTGTAACCGTAGGGTTTGCTCGTGGCCATCCTGTACTGCTTTGTCAACAAAGAGGTAAGAAATGTTTCTCTTTCTCAAAATCATCACATAAAATCACAGAAAAGCAGCAGTTCTCAACTGGTGTTGCTTCAGAAACACACTCCTTTTTCTTTTTTGGACTTGATTCTTGTTCTTGTTGTTTTTTTAGTTTTAGTACTGTTATTGTTTTATTTATATTATGGGTTAGTTTTTATATTTTTATTTTCAATTTTTATATTGTTTGAAGTTAACAGTTGAGTAAAATCGCTTATTTTAAGTAATGGAAATGTATTTGTTTTATTTAACTATAATAACCCTGCTCAAGAGAGCTGCAAATTTGCAAAAAAAAAAAATACAAACATCATGCCAATATGAAAAATTATTACATTATTTGGTGGAATATGAAATTCGACCATTTTAGAAAATATATGCAATCGTTGAAGAAACCAGCTCGCTAGTCACGACTGTTTCCCGAAACCACATTGCAGGGTCCCCACGGGTCCTTAAAAAGTCTTAAAATGTCTCAAATAAAAATTTCGCTAAGACCAATAAGCATTTTCATCTGAAGACTAAGACTAAAACAAAAATGGCTGCCAAAATTAACACTGTCGTGTCGTGCTGAACATTTTCCTTGTTTTTTGTTGTGGTAAAGTCTTAAATTTTCCTTTTAGAGGACTTAAAAAGGTCTTAAAAGTCATTAAATTTGCTGTTAAAAAATGTTGTTCAACGGATTAATGATGTCACGCATGTGGTGGAGTAATAACTTTCTTTAATGAATCTGTTTGAGACCGAATTAACGCTGGATGTTTTGCTATAAATTACTGACGTGACATCTGAGGAATATTTCTCGTTTTTCTCAGTTATTTCGCTTTATTTCCAGATTCAATCATAGGCTCGTTCTTACATACGTTCGCACATGCGCTCTTTACATAAAAGGTCCTTTAAATCTCTTAACCAACTAAATTACGTAAATGACATTTGTATGTATTATAAATAAAAGATTTTACTTGGATAGCTTGCTTATTTTGCTCAAGACAAGGATTTATCTACGTAGTCCACATGTCATGCAAACAAGAAACTGCTTCTAACCACAGGTCGAGATCTGTCGTTCCAAACACGCAACTTTGCGATGCTGTTTGCGAATGTTCGTTGGGTTAGGTTGAACTATGGCTGAACCTTGCTGATAACCCTGGAAATTGCGACGATAGTTGGCTAACGATGCTTTCGGGAAACACTGACTCGTTGAACTATGCTGATAACCCTGGAAATTGCGACGATAGTTAGCTAACGATGCTTTCTGGAAACACTGACTCGTTGAACTATGCTGATAACACTGGAAATTGCGACGATAGTTGGCCAACGATGCTTTCGGGAAACACTGACTCATTGAACTATGCTGATAACACTGGAAATTGCGACGATAGTTGGCTAACGATGCTTTCGGGAAACACTGACCCGTTGAACCATGCTGATAACGCTGGAAACTGGACGATAGTTGGCTAACGATGCTTTCGGTAAACACTGACCCGTTGAACTATGCTGATAACGCTGGAAATTGCGACGATAGTTGGCCAACGATGCTTTCGGGAAACACTGACCCGTTGAACCATGCTGATAACGCTGGAAATTGCAACGATAGTTGGCTAACGATGCTTTCGTAAACACTGACTCGTTGAACTATGCTGATAACGCTGGAAATTGTGACGATAGTTGGCCAACGATGCTTTCGGGAAACACTGACTCATTGAACTATGCTGATAACACTGGAAATTGCGACGATAGTTGGCTAACGATGCTTTCGGGAAACACTGACCCGTTGAACCATGCTGATAACGCTGGAAATTGCGACGATAGTTGGCTAACGATGCTTTCGGGAAACACTGACCCGTTGAACCATGCTGATAACGCTGGAAATTGCGACGATAGTTGGCTAACGATGCTTTCGGGAAACACTGACCCGTTGAACCATGCTGATAACGCTGGAAATTGCGACGATAGTTGGCCAACGATGCTTTCGGGAAACACTGACCCGTTGAACCATGCTGATAACGCTGGAAATTGCGACGATAGTTGGCCAACGATGCTTTCGGGAAACACTGACTCATTGAACTATGCTGATAACGCTGGAAATTGCGACGATAGTTGGCTAACGATGCTTTCGGGAAACACTGACCCGTTGAACCATGCTGATAACGCTGGAAATTGGACGATAGTTGGCTAACGATGCTTTCGGGAAAACACTGACCCGTTGAACCATGCTGATAACGCTGGAAATTGCGACGATAGTTGGCCAACGATGCTTTCGGGAAACACTGACCCGTTGAACCATGCTGATAACGCTGGAAATTGCGACGATAGTTGGCTAACGATGCTTTCGTAAACACTGACTCGTTGAACTATGCTGATAACGCTGGAAATTGTGACGATAGTTGGCCAACGATGCTTTCGGGAAACACTGACTCATTGAACTATGCTGATAACACTGGAAATTGCGACGATAGTTGGCTAACGATGCTTTCGTAAACACTGACTCGTTGAACTATGCTGATAACGCTGGAAATTGTGACGATAGTTGGCCAACGATGCTTTCGGGAAACACTGACCCGTTGAACTATGCAGATAACGCTGGAAATTGTGACGATAGTTGGCCAACGATGCTTTCGGGAAACACTGACCCGTTGAACTATGCTGATAACACTGGAAATTGCGACGATAGTGGCTAACGATGCTTTCGTAAAACACTGACTCGTTGAACTATGCTGATAACGCTGGAAATTGTGACGATAGTTGGCCAACGATGCTTTCGGGAAACACTGACCCGTTGAACTATGCAGATAACGCTGGCAATTGCGACGATAGTTGGCTAACGATGCCTTCGGGAAACACTGACCCGTTGAACCATGCTGATAACGCTGGAAATTGCGACGATAGTTGGCTAACGATGCTTTCGGGAAACACTGACCCGTTGAACTATGCAGATAACGCTGGCAATTGCGACGATAGTTGGCTAACGATGCTTTCGGGAATCACTGACCCGTTGAACTATGCTGATAACGCTGGAAATTGCGACGATAGTTGGCTAACGATGCTTTCGGGAAACACTGACCCGTTGAACCATGCTGATAACGCTGGCAATTGCGACGATAGTTGGCTAACGATGCTTTCGGGAAACACTGACCCGTTGAACTATGCTGATAACACTGGAAATTGCGACAATAGTTGGCTAATGATGCTTTCCGGAAACGCACCCCTGGTAAGTCCTTGTTTCTCCTGCTCTCCAGGTCCAGAGCGAGATGTTGAAGAAGTGGAAGAGGTGGAAACTGGGCAAGGACATCGAGGAGGAGTACCGTCACACCCACAGCCAGACTCCCCACGCCAAAAGTGGCAGCATGGCCCTGGCGATGGCCCGCGAATGCCCCGACACCCCAGAGGCGGCGAGCACGGCCTCAGCGGAGTCCCACCGCCTGGTGTCGTGTCTCCAGAACGGGGGGAGCCGGAGCAGAGGACGAGCGAGACTGCAGATGTCCTCCGAGCCACAGGAGGGTGCCAGCGTCTGCAGCTCTCTGACCGAAGACATCTGTCTGGAAGAGCGAATCCTTAACAGCGAGTGCTCGGCGGGGGTGGCGGAAACTAACGTTTGAGGAACGTGATGCTGACGGATGTTTTAACACTAATTGGTCAATGGAAAAGATGGTACATTCCAGATACTGACTTCTATCATGAGAAATAATGGAGCTGTGGATCCTTTAATAACAAGCTGAAACTTGCTCAGTCTCCTGAGTTGGTAAATAACTAAACAGTAGGGCTGACGAAATGGCTAGAAAGCTAAATTTGGATTTCTTTCTTTAATCTCCAGTAGCACCTCATTGCAGTACACGAGAGGGGGGCGGAAGGGGGCGGAGTTGGATCCAGATCTAAGGTGTGGAGATGTGTAGGATTAGGGGTGTGGTTAGGGATCAGTGGGTGGAGATGGGTAGGATTTGGGGTGGGGTTAGGGATCAGGGGCGGAGATGGGTAGGATTAGGGGTGGGGTTAGGGATCAGGGGCGGAGATGGGTAGGATTAGGGGTGGGGTTAGGGATCAGGGGCGGAGATGGGTAGGATTAGGGGTGGGGTTAGGGATCAGGGGTGGAGATGGGTAGGATTAGGGGTGGGGTTAGGGATCAGGGGCGGAGATGGGTAGGATTAGGGGTGGGGTTAGGGATCAGGGGCGGAGATGGGTAGGATTAGGGGTGGGGTTAGGGATCAGGGGCGGAGATGGTAGGATTAGGGGTGTGGTTAGGGATCAGGGGGTGGAGATGGGTAGGATTAGGGGTGGGTTAGGGATCAGGGGCGGAGATGGGTAGGATTAGGGGTGGGTTAGGGATCAGGGGCGGAGATGGGTAGGATTAGGGGTGTGGTTAGGGATCAGGGGGTGGAGATGGGTAGGATTAGGGGTGGGGTTAGGGATCAGGGGGCGGAGATGGGTAGGATTAGGGGTGGGGTTAGGGATCAGGGGGTGGAGATGGGTAGGATTAGGGGTGGGGTTAGGGATCAGGGGGTGGTGATGGGTAGGATTAGGGGTGGGGTTAGGGATCAGGGGGTGAGATGGGTAGGATTAGGGGTGGGTTAGGGATCAGGGGGTGGAGATGGGTATGATTAGGGGTGGGGTTAGGGATCTGGGGCGGAGATGGGTATGATTAGGGGTGGGGTTAGGGATCTGGGGCGGAGATGGGTATGATTAGGGTGGGGTTAGGGATCAGGGGCGGAGATGGGTAGGATTAGGGGTGGGGTTAGAGATCAGGGGGTGGAGATGGGTAGGATTAGGGGTGGGGTTAGGGATCAGGAGGTGGAGATGGGTAGGATTAGGTATATGTAAGGTGGGAGGAGTTGGATCTGGGTCCAACCCCTCCCCCTGGATTTCGTGTTCTGCAGTGAGGACCATCTCTAAATATTAGCAAAATTCTATATTCGAATTCTAAAGGCATTACTTATTGCTTGAGGAAAAGTACTGTCTTCAGCTGATGAACACACACGCTCAGCTCTGACCGATGTGCAGATTTATTGTCAAATTAACCACGCAACCGTGAAACGCTGTACTGGATGAGCTAACAAAAACACACCGTATCAGTTACATCATCATCATGTCTCGCGCACCTCTTGACACACCAAAAATTCGAATGCACGAAAAATTCGAATGCAAATTCGAATTTATTGTTTTAAATTCGACGACTATTTAAAATTCAAATGTATTATTTGACAGCCCTACTGAACAGTATTAATCATTGGTGCTTTCTAGCTCATTCATTTGGGTTGTTGTTGTTGCAACCACCTAGAAACCACTTAACACGGTATTGAAAATACCAATTACAGTTACGCATTTAGCAGCCGCTTTTATCTAAGTGACTTACAATATAGCATAGGAAGAACAATATTCTCAGTATATAATGCCATCTTCATTGGATTAGTTGGAATTGGAAACAAACTAGAGCTGCGGACAAATGAGGGAAGAGAAAATGCTGCTTCTTGAAGATGCGATGATGGTTTCTGCATTATTATTCCACCAGAGAGGACCAGAGAGGGTGAAGGGTCTGGAAAGCTGCCTCGTGACTCATTATGAAGGAACAACAAGACACTTATCATTCAGTGCCAATGAAAAAAACGTGGTTATTTACCCTCTGAGGAGTTAAAATTGCTTTCTTTGAGTCGTCCTTTAAGAAACGCTCACCAAAACACCGTCCAGCATTCAGTTCTGTGTCACTAACCGTGGACATCATCATCAGTCGCTCTGCATCAGTAAGCCTGAGTTTGGTGTTTCACATGGGCTGTTCGCTGGGTATCGTGACCAAATGCTTTAATGAACACTGTCAAATGCAAGCAGATCCGCATTGGAAGCGTACTGTGTAAAGCTGCTGTTTACATGCTATATGTGTATCCACACACTTCACTGAAGTGCCGATCTCACACACTTCCCACTATTCACAAAAAAGCAGCTCAATTGAGAGCTTGTGAATGTTCTTTAGGCTTTGGGATTATTAAAAAAAAAAAAATCTGTGTTTAAGTGAAGACTGGAACATTCTCCCTGTTCATGATGCGTTATTTACTGAAGTTATAAGGTACTTGAGGTGGTTGTTAAATCATGAAAATAAATATTTATGAATATGCATCGCTTAAAATCACAGTCTAAAGCAGCATTTCTCGAATTTTGCCTCAGCTTCAGAAACCCAGTTTTAGATCGCAGTGGATTGGTGATCCAAGAATGTTATGATGAGTAACTATTATACATTTTATTACGATTTTGAATTGGGGAAACACTTTACAATAAGGTTTCATTTTAACATGAACTAAAAATGAACAACACTTCTACAGCATTTATTAATCTAAATGTGCATTTACTAATATTTATTTTGAATCAATAGTTGATTAACATTAGTTAATGCATTGTGAACTAATATGAACTAATAATGCGCAACCATTAACTAACAATAACAAAGATTAATGAATGTTGTAAAAAATAGTATTAGTTAATATTTTAACTAATTTTATTAAATGAGACCTTATTGTATACGTTACTGAATTTGTTTTTATTTGTGTAATTTTTGTTTTTATTTCAGTTAACATTTTGTTGTTTTTTTTTGTAATTTTTATTTATTTTTATTTGTTTATTTCATTTGAATGAAAATTAGAAATTACACCTTGACTGCTGCAGCTGAAATATATACTATATATATATATGAAGGTACAAGAGATTATATTAAGTGTATGAGTATATATTGCCAAAGTGTGTTATAAAGCGACGCATTGTATTCACAGTATAAACCAACAACAAAAGACTAGAGGGTTTATAAAACAAGTAGTTTAGTGCCAAATGCCATCCTTCTGCTTGAAGATTTAGTCCTGATTTACATAACACTGTATTGACCAATCAGAAGCCAAACCTTTAAAAATGTTAAACATGCTGCTAATCATTTACATTTTTTTGTTGTTTGTTTATAAGATTCACATTTAAACGATGAGATTGATTTAGTTCAAACCTGACAGCTAAATCTAAACGACTGTATGTAAAGCTTCACGTATGGATAATGCAGCATCATAAACACGGAGCTTGGTGTGGAGTCCTGGACGTCATGTGATCGTGATCTCACGCATCTGCTTCATTTGAGTGTTGTTCTGTGCTTTGTGGAAAGAATTCGTATGGAAGAGTTGAATTACGGTACATGTGTAAATCACTTTTGTTATTGCCTGTGAGAACATGAAGTAACGGGGGAGCAAAAAAAAAGATGCAGAAATCGAAAGGAAAGTTGTGAAAATAAAACTCCCTGAGCCTGGATGTTTAGTCTGTTGTGGAGGGGTTTGATTTACTGTTTCATGTGGACATCTCTGAACTACACACACACACACACACACACACACACTGTATGTAATAAAGGCCTTCTGAAGTGAGGAATGTACCTCTTCTTCTCCCTCTCAGGTCATTTGCTGAAGCTCATTCTCTCTCTCTTTATGATGCAGTAATCTGTGTGTTTCATATGGACTGATCAAACATCAGAGCTCCACTTCACGTTTCACCGGCGTCATTTCCTCAGCCTTGATTTACAGATGAATGGATCATTGACTGAGATTGTAATTGCGTCATTTACAAAAGATTCAGATACATTCCCTCGTGTAGCTCGAGGCGCCATATCGGACGCTTTTGCAAAAGCGTAAATATCCAACGCACATGGCACCCTTTAACATGAAATGAGACGCAGATATATTTGGGCAGATGGCGCCCCCTAGTGGTCTAACCCTTACCCCACACCATACCTAAACTTAACCATTAACCGAAGCGTCTCATTAGACGTTAAAGGGTGCCATGTGCGTTGGATATTTACGCTTTTGCAAAAGCGTCCTATATGGCGCTTTGGGATGAGAACGCGTTGGTAGCTCAGATCCTTTAGTTCATTTACTGCGGTATATTACTGCGGTACACAAGATAAACTCAGATTCTGTACGGTCAGGCAAACAGGTTTAGCTTTGAAACATTTGAAATGTTGCTTAAAAAAGTGATTTTGCAACGTTCAACTTAAAGGGTTAGTTCACTTCAGAATTAAATTGCCCTGATAATTTATTGTGTTCATGTCTTTCTTTCTTCAGTCAAAAAGAAATTAAGGTTTTGAGGAAAACATTCCAGGATTTTTCTCCATATTTTTGCAGTTTCGCACAGATATCCTGATCAAAACTCACTACAACCTGCAGATCTAAATCTGACTGAACCGATGTAGGGCCAGTTAAGCTTAACTGAATGAACTGAAGGGTTCTGCCTTGAATAAATTAATATGTGAGCACTTTTGAGAAATCTGTTTCAAATGGGTTTGCGATGAAGATCCCTGTAGTCTAATAAAAAATGGCTTTATTTTACAGTGAGCTGGTGACCTCATGGGCGAATCTCATGACCAGCTGGATAATACTCGAATGCAATCACTCCGGTGGGAAGAAAACCGAAAGTGTCAACTTTAATCATAGGAGAGTCGCGAATGCGAGAGCGTATTGTTGCTTAATGTAGAAATTAGTTATTCTAAAAATGTACACATTTCTTTCATTAGACTATTTAGCAGAGTTGTAGTACTCGAGACTCGGACTCGGTCTCGAGACCATATTTTAATGGTCTTGGTCTTGTCATGGACTCGTGTCCATTTGGACTCGGAATTGACTCGTACTCGAACATTTTTTTTTTTAGGACTCGGAATTATTCCCGAGTCCACTCGAGTTCAATTAAAAATATTTTTCATGATTATTAATGTATGTTAATAAAATGTTTCTTTAAATTGATTGACACGCCCAGTGATTGGTGATTTTCTAGTGCGCAACTGCGCATGACAAATTGTAATAAAATTACTTTTAACACCACCTACTATGTGGCCTTTTTACCCTAAACTGATCATATTTTTTTAAAGTCTAAGTAAATTCAGTAAAAAAAAAAACTGGTCTCGGTCTCGACTCGGACTCGACAGTCTCTGGTCTCGGACTCGACTCTATATGGACTCGGTCTTGACTCGGGCTCGACTCTCTCTGGTATCGGTGTCGACTCGGACTCGTGAGGTGGTCTCGACTACAACACTGCTATTTAGGCTACAGTGAAAATCATTTTAAAATATGTTTTATATGTAATTCAGAACGTAAAAAAGAAGCAGGAATGAATACATATTGGATATTAACATGCAATAATGTAAATCGCGGCAGCAGCTTCAGGCATTGTTTTGATTTCAAAATGGCGGCTGTGTGAAATCAACGTAGCCTACTAGTCGAAATCACATAGTCGCTAAAAGTATGTCTGAATTCGCAGTAGACAAACATACCTGGATGACATATTTCTTCCATTGAGATGCTGAAGTGTGCATATGGACACTTTACTGAGCCCACGGGAGAGGATTGTTATGAATTAAAGGGAAGCGATGCAATTAACTGTTGGTAAGTCACATAATGACAACATTTGCAACCATCGAACATTAGTTTTTTATGTGATATCTGGATCACCATATTTTATAGGCTATATTAAAAATATATATATATTGAGCTTTCAGTGTAAACAACAATGACCTCATAAAGCTAAGTACGTGACAGAAATATCTGCGATTATGTTTTAAATCTGATGTATTGTCCAGTTCTTATCGTCCTTCTGCACGAGCTGCGTAAACTCCTCCTGACTCCCATTCCCGTCGTGTTCTCGACCATCTGTCAGTGTTTAATGTGTTTAATTGATGACAAACCGTTTGTCTGGCTTGTGTCTCCACATAATCTAGCAAACGTGTGTGATAATGCTTCTTGTGTTTCTAATCGCAGCGTTCGTCACGCGCGCCTGCCGCGTCAATGATAGTCACGGGGATTCATGTAAGTTGTTTATTTACTTTGAGTTTAAGTTTTTAATTGGAAGTGTCCGTCTTCGTGTATCTCGTTTGCTCGGTGAATGAACTGAAGGAGTGAGTCTGTGTTGCAAACCCCAGTGAGTTGGCTTATTGTACACTGAGATAACTTCCAGTGAAATGGACCTCGTAAATCACCGATAAGCAGTGATGTACGTGTGGATTAGCATGCTTACAGCACAGTAGCCTACTACAAAAAGGATTTTTGAATGCAAATGAATGAATGTAAAGTAATATAGTGTAAAATGCAGTTTATGTAAGCGCCTGCCTGCCTCCTGATAAGCTTTTAGCGGTCGTTTGTGCTATAATGACTGTGATTTAAAGTCATCTAGACACTGCATCCCTGTTCTCATCACACACAGAAAGTCTAGAAACAGAAAGCAAAGACATGCATGGAAAATGCTACTCAAAATTACAGGTCATATTTTTCTTTGATTACACGGCTCCTTTTGAATGGCTGTAAGTGGAGAAAGATGCTTTAGCACATCTGGATTTAAGTTTTCAGTTCAAAACACGGTGTACGTACGTAATATACATTTGGTTCAATATCTGGTTGACTTAAGCATTTGCTTTTTAAACATGTTTCTTTTACAATGGTATTCATAATTAGGCCTATCTGTAAAATGTCCGCATTGGATGTAAGCAATTGTGTGTAAGTGTTCACATTTGGATACAAGTAAAGTTTGTGTGTGTGTTTGTGTGTGTGTGTGCAGTCGTAGCTATAGGGCTATAAACACATTAAATATGAATGAATGCATTTTCTTTGTTAATCAATTTTTCCCTAACCGGCTGCATTCATCTTAATAATTCAAACACACACACTTTTATATATTGGGATTTTCCATCAACAATTTATGGTTTTTATATAGAGCTAATTATATTTGCTCTCAATCTAACCCTCACACAAATCTTCTCAGTGCCAACCTCAACATCACACAGTGTGTGTTCAAATAAAATCAGCCTGATCTCATGAAAATGAGTCTCTATAGCATCCATTGTTTATCGTGCAACATGCGAAAATTAGTTTTTACGTGCATACGCAGTTTTCACGTGCACTTTATTGCGTGTAATACACACGCAACACTAATCCTACCCAACACTACTAAACCGTGCGTATCATATGCATGTTAAAAACTCATTTCCGCGTATAAATTTCACGATAAACAATACCGTGTTGGTTAAATCCTGTTGGCAAAATTTTCTAAAAATATATTTTATGGTCTGTGTCCATTAAATAAATTACAATGTTATTGGTCTCCTGTAATCTCACATTACTCCAGTGCTTTTCATTCATGAAATAACATATGAATTTCATTTGTAAGTTTAATGTTATGCCAAAATGCAGGTTTATTTTGACCTTTAGCTCCATTTAAATGTAAGAATCGTTCAACTGATTATGACGGTCAGAGAAGAGAAATGCAGTATGAAACAGCAGAAATGAAAAAGGCACGTACTCATAAATATTGAAATTTGATCCACCGTCACAGGCATCCGCTCAGTCATGCATAATACATCTTTGCATTTGAATTTTATCATGTCAGATAAATAGGAAGAATCCCAAATTTATTATTCTCCTTTATTTTCTTGGTGCAATCGGACTCCTTAAACTGTAGGTATGCATTGATTGCTGTTCACAAATGTGAGTAACATTAGCTTTATTAATAACTGCTTCCTAATTAACATTTAATTAAATTCAGATTGTGAAACTTTAATAAATGTTCATACAAATGAAAGCAATATCTGCATCTAATCACGAGTGAAGCTGACACCTTTAACAGGCCATTTAACAGTCACAATAATAGTAATTAGAAAAAATGTATTCGCTGTTTTCCAGTATAAAAATAAAAAAAGAAGCATTACAATAGCAGAATGAATTGATGTAATTCCAGATTTCAAATAATACATCTTGAAGATTTTCAAGGACAGTGTTGCTATAATCAAGTGAGTTTTCCTCACGGTGTAATTATCAAGACACTTGTTTCCTTTATTTGAATGTCGTAAGTTTATTTTCTTTTGTTTATTGGTTTACATTTATTCTTCTTTGTTTACTCTGTCTCTGAGTTATGTCACCAAGCTTATGTTTGAATGTTTATTTAGAAGGAGGTTGCCATTCTTTTCCTTATTAAACATTTTCTCTTGGTTACTGGCTAGCTAGGGAGTAAGGGACGATTGTTGTATTTTCTTTTGGGGATTTTCATTTGTTAGGTAATGTTCAATTCCTTGTTAGGTCGAATTCCTTTTGGTTTGTTATTTTGGCTTGAACCCCTCCTGAAGAATCACGCTTTCTGTTTTTTTTTTTCTGCGTAAATAAAAAAGCTTATCTTTTGACACTACATTGTGTTGTGGTACTTTGTATGTGATCTGGGACAGGAGAGGGGATATATCTATTGTTTTGTTATCGGCGTTCCAAACCACACTGTAAAAAAAATATTTTCAAGATTTGTTATCACAACATATAATTTATTTAGTTGAGATAACTTATTATTTTGAGTTTCTGATGATCATTGTATTAACTCACTTTTTCCAGTTCAATCAACTTAAAATTTTAAGGCCACCAGGTTACTTACTTTTTTTAGGTTAAACCAACAATATTTTTTTTACAGTCAAATCAACTTAAATAATTTATTTAGTTCAGATGACATATAATTTTGAGTTTCTGATGATTAAATCATTCTCCTTCATTGTATTAACTCACTTTTTCCAGTTCAATCAACTTAAAATTATAAGGCAACCACTTAATTTTTTAAGTTAAACCAACAATATTTTTTTTACAGTGAAATATACTTCTACATTAGGATGTTTTGTGATGTAAAATTTTGATAACATTATAAGTTGACTTCAGAGAACGTTACAAATGCAGTTCATGACCCCTGTAATACTAGGATCAGAGATTCTCATATAGTGCATGTGACTGGCCCACACTGGGCTGTACATTCCCATAGACTGTATGTACTTGGCTCTTTGGGACTTCAGGTCTGTTGATTGGTTTCATCTGAGTGCTCTTGTCATTCTCGTACACACTGTCTTCCTGCATCAAGAAAACAAAACTGCACTAGTACGTCTGCTGGGTGATTAAACTTAATTATTTTTATTTCTTCTATGTAAAGCACTTTGAATTACCATTGTGTATGAAATAAACTTGCCTTGCCTTGAATAGGCCTACTAAGTTGGGTTTTTAGCTTATTTTTAAGGTCAGTGAGCGACTTACAACATCGTTGGCATTACTCTTCTGTTCATCTCTGCTTTTATTTTGCTTGTTGACAGGCATCTCACTGCCTATGGAAATATCAAAACAAAGAAATCCATTGGTCACATCTTTTTGTTGTTTTAATAATGCTGATGGTAGACATGGCTTATTTGTACATGTACTTGCTGATGTCTTGAGTTTTTTCCTGTAGTACTGATTAACAGCGATCAATCCAACTAGAAGTACGATCACTGCTATGATCAGACCACCGAGAGCATATAGTATGTATAGTGTAGTGTCCAAAGATACTGAGGGAGAGAGAGAATGATATGTGTCATTAAAGTCATTCAGATAGTCGTCATCTGCAGGCTTGTGCAAAATTCAGAATTTCAGAATTGGCCTCCATTCAATTCATTTGTTTGAATTTGAATTGAATTAACTCCGTTGAAGTTGAATTTGAATTGGAATGACATGAAGTGACAAAGTCACACAACAGAAAGAATGTGTTAAATCTCACATACATTCAGCATTGGGAAGGATACTTTGGAAATGGAAATGTAATTGCTTACTGTTATAAGTTACCCGTTATAAATGTGGATTACTTTATTTGGATTCCTTTAGCAATGCAAAGCAATTTCTTTTTAATTTGATTAGTAACTAACTGAATTAAACATTTTACCTCAGTAATACAACTAAATACAATTACATTAATTTTATTACACGTAAGTCACTCCTCAACTCTGCATAAATTTAGTTCTAAAATATCGATAATTATCAAATTCTTGTTATAAATTAGCCTAATTTAACACTGCTCAGAGTATATATAGTCTACAGAGTGTTAAAGTGACACTGAAGCAGTGTTAAAGTTAATGAGATAATTAAGTGACTAATAGGGTGATGATTGAGTATTAGTGATAAACACCTGCCCTGCTGTTAACAAGCAGATTCACTGAAGGAAAGAGAAACACAAGAACTACAACTGACTTCCAGTCAAATCAGATGAAGATACAAAGTAGACATTAAATCTGTGAAGATCTCAGCAGAGGAGGATTAAACAACTCCACAAACAGCATTACCAGCTTAGAGACACAGTGTGTTACATTACCAGTTGAGATGGTCACTGGTGTGACAGTTGTAGGGCTGGTGTTAATGCGGCCAGTGTCTGAAAGTTTGGTTAAATAATGATTAATCAACAGAAAAACAAATATCATGAATGTGTACTGTATTACTGCCATGATGAACGTTACTGTGAACTTGTTCATTCTGGTGTCTGTGAACGCACGCTCTTCTCAGAATAGGGTGCCAGATTTCTATTGTGCCTTCCAGGCGAAAACACACGTAAACCGGCCTTAATATGTAGCTAAAAAACACCCAATCTGGCAACACCAGCCACCAGTGTCGCACTGCGGCCACCGTCGACAAAGCAGCGCGCGATGACGCGTTGTCTGTTTATTTAACGGATTTCAAATCATGACAAGGTGAGGATGGAATAAAATCTTACATTTCTGTGCAAACTGCCCGTCGTTAAAATAATTGTTGTCTGTGGTTGTATAACATATGTTGTCACCAAAAACAAACTTGGATGAAATCCAATATTACACTAACCTGAAGAAGTATGACTGGTAGATGTTGTGGAAGTGATTGACGCTAAAGGACCTGAAACAAAAACGTATTGAAATAGATGCTACATTACTGTGTTTTTCATGAAGACAATTAATATGAGGTGCTTCTTTTGAAAACCACATTCCAGTTTGGCAACTCATTCATTCACCTGTAGTAGTAGTGGGAGTAGTAGATGTTGTGGAAGTGACCGTGTTTAAAGGAACTGAACCAACACAACCAATAAAAGACAAAAACAGCGTTTAAGTCTGACTCAGATGCGGAAGTACTGCATGTAAAGTCATATTTAAAGTCAGTTCTGTGTTGTTCATGAAGACATTAACTATGGAGGGTTGCATTTTAATATCATAGTCCATTTCAGCATCATCCTCACCAGTGGATGTAGAACGAGAAGTTGTAGAAGTGACCCGCTGTGAAGAAACTTGAACAATAACAGATGTTAGATCAGACTCAGATGTTGAAATACTGTGTTCTTCATGAAGACAAATATTAAGAAGAGTTGCTTTTGAAAGCTAAATTCCAGTTTGGCTACTGTGTTTATAAAGACTGCACATTTTGTGCTACCTGTTATTCCTCTTAAACTGAAGTGTTTTGAAACCTTTTATACACTAATGTGTTATAGTTACACAACTTGTGTCAAAATGCCATTAACACATGGAGTGTGTTGTTTTTTCACAGGTCTCTTTTTAGAGTAGAGCCCGACCGATAAAGGGATTTTGAAGGCCTATACAGATATTTTTGGGTTTTAAAATCCGATATATCGGCCGATATTTTTTTATTTTTTATTTATTTATTTTTTTTAATATTGTTGGATTTCACACACGTGTAAAAGAAAATCTAACTTTTCTGCACAAGATACGTTTGATACTTTTTTTCTATGTCTAAATGTTCACTCCTCGCAAGTATAACTTACATTTTACAATGCAGGGACTGTAACTAGAGATATGCTAGCTATATGAATACAGTAATCATTACTTTATTTAGGCAGAAAAAGTTTGTGGTTTCCAAGCTCATTAATGTTAACATTAGCGGTCTTCCACTGATGATAGTGGCATTAGCTAGCTTTGTGGTTAGCTAGTCTATGATGAGCCATAATTTAGCAATAGATAACATACTGCACGTTGTAAAACATACATTTTCAACATAACAGGCCAAGGAGAGATGATTGAAGCGTGTTTCGTCCGTTTTTATTTTATTTTTTAAATATTCATTTATCGGCCATTATAACTGCCGATACCGATATTATGGAAAATGCCTAATATCGGCCGATAATATCGGTCTGGCTCTAATTTTAGAGACTCTGTCACAAACACACCCACTCATATTCACTGTTACAGATCATCGTTCACAGTGTGTTACATTACCAGTTGAGATGGTCACTGTTGTGACAGTTGTAGGGCTGGTGTTAATGCTGTCAGTGTCTGAAAGTTTGGATGAATAATGATTAATCAACAGAAACACAAATATCATGAATGTGTCGAAAGAGCTCATGTGAATATAATTACCTGCACAGTATGCTGAAGGACAGAAAGTTGGATTGACCAGCTCATAGACATAATAATCTCCTGGACAGGCTTTGACTTTAATGGAAGAAGACCTGTAATAGCAGCAGTCACTCCCGACGTCACCGCAGACATCTCGAGTGACGACTCCATCTGTTACTGTTGGGTGTCCACCACGGATCCACATTGCAACATTCGTGCCACATCTGTACTGAGCAACACACGTGTCTGGGATATGAGCGCTCAGGCCGTTAATGAAGAGACGATACCAGCCGCTCCAGGAGACAGACTGGTCACAGTAGGAGTTATATCCATTACTGATGGATCTCCATGGATTGTCCAGCACAGTGTAGTTGTTGCAGGGCTCTGACAGATTAGATGTAGTGAAAATATATTAAGCAACAATGACATGTTATTGTTAATAAAATATTCTTGCTATAAATTCTATCCAGAAGTGCAGCTTTAGTCATTCCTATCTATGGTAATTTCCAATTAACAAAATATTACTTTATAAAGGGGAAGCAAAACTGCCAATCTTGAGTAACACAGCAGAAGTGAACATTATAATAGCCGATTACAGACATCCTTCAAGAATGTAGAAAAATATGACTAATCTCCAGAAACACATTGATTTCCCGTGATTTAATAGCGGTCAGAATAAATTTCTACATTGTCTGCAGACACAAGCTGAGGAAAACTGGACAATTCAGCACAATAAATTACCGAAGGAGGTTGTCTCGTGTGTGACAGTCACAGAGGCCAGGAGATCTGAGATAAAAAATGATAGCAAATACAAATTAATTAACAAATTACAAAAGATTTGAATCAGAAAATTTTAGGTGAACTCTATTAAACTCTTGGCTGTCCAGTACATGAATAACATCACAGCTCAGTCTTCTGAATGAAAGAAGTGTGTCACAGATTAACCCTGTAAGACCAGTGGTTGTAAAATTACAACATCGCTTTTAGGTCTTCGAAAAACGCATTGCAAGTTATTCATTTTTCTAAAAGACCACATTTACATACACTGTTAGACCTTATAAATACTCGCAACACTTTTGCCAGTTATTTACTGTAAAAATGCAATAAAACTCGAGTTATCTAATTTCACTTGTCTTTTTATCTTGCACTGTTAATGATTGGATTTGTCAAAATATAGAAATCATCATATTTTCTGTTCATTTACTAAAGAATTCATTCTCACTCATTCAGAGTTTAATCCTTAAAAAAACTGTTACATTACGACCACCGTGAAACCACAGCAATAAATTACGAATAATTTTTTAACACGTCATACATAAACCAAAAAAAAGAGCTACGCTAACTTGCGGAAACACAACGATATCAAAATTTAGCACATTAATCTCAACAATGGTGGCAATATTTTTTTTATTCATGCAGCAGTGCATGCTGGGTGTTTTATACTATCCTGGAACCAAGCATGCGCTGTTGCATTAAACTTTTGATTGTTACCATGGTTGAGATTCATATTATAATGAACGCTTATTATTATATTATATTATAATATAATATTATATTATAATGAGAGATTATACTGTTTGCTCTCATCCTGCTCAACATTTTGAATTCAATGAGCTCATATATATTACTGACATGATCTCACGTGTTGACTGAGAAGTCTTATTACTATCTTCTGTGTTGAGTTTGGGGAGGTTTTAAATATGGTAAAATGGTTTAATTTTTGGAAACGCATAATAAAGTTAGCCTTAATATTTATTAAACAAACATGTGGGCCTGCTTATGTGTTATTGTCACAACAAAAAAACGATAAGCAAGAATTGAGCAAAAACACTGCTTATTGACTTACACCGCATAACAGAGATGATAGTCTGTGCTCTTAGAAAACCTGTCAGGAAATACAAAGGAAAAAAATCAATAATATTGATTTTGAGAAAACTACATTAATCATCTGTCATAAAATATGAGGAGAAGAGAAGGTGCCATTGTCAGTTTGGTCATTCCGGTGTATTTCTCTTTATATAAAACAGTTCAGATGATGAGTTTCCTTTACAGTTTAGAGAGAGAGAGAAAACAAACAAATTAATCGAGACATTTATGCATGACTTTAGTTTGTTGCAGAACTTTACTAGGAAATTTCACTGTATTGACGAGTTTACAGTATGGAATATAGTTATAAATGAGTATATAAGTGTGTAATCATTTAGAGACACACGGTGGCGCCACTAAGTCTTAATTTTGTTTGTGAACAGAAAGAGAACGTGTGTGTGTGTGTGTGTGTGTGTGTGTGTTTGCAAATATATTGTTAGTGAACAGAATGTTCAAAAGGACCATCAAAATAAAGTGTGTGAGTGAGTGGAGGCGGGGTTAATTTACAGATTCATGTCCCATGCACACTAAATGAAGCAAGGGTGTTACATTCAAGCTATTTTTAATGCATGACTAATATATATATATATATATATATATATATATATATATAATTTAAGAAAAAAAACTTGAAATATTTAAATTTAAATATTTTGATGATCAAAGATGAGTTTTAAGAGATAAAATACTGTCAACAGGGGAACTTTAATCAGTAAAATCATAGGTATAACTCTTATAAAACCTGACATTAAATATGAACGGGAAAAATTCAAGCAAATGAATATGTATTTTATTAAATTATATATTTCTCATACATGTTTTTTAGGCAGTGTGAACCAACCTTTAAATGCTAAAAATTACAAAATACTCACCTTTTTGAGGAGAGGAAGCCATTGTCAATTCTGACAGTCTGATCTATTTCTTTTTATCCAAAAGCCACACCAGAGGGCGAGTTTCCATTACAGATGGAGAAAAAAATTAGTTTACCACTGACGCATTCCTGCTGTTTGTTTCCTCTTTTTGTCAAACATTCCAAATATGCTCTGCATTTATGAATTTAAATTCTATTAATGCGTTATAATCATATATTGTCAAAGAATAATTAAATAAAGCATGAAATGATTCCCAGATGTCAAATATTTTCAGGGTAATTGAAAACCATATAGTAAGCCTAAACAGGTAACAGAAAATATAAATTAATCATCACACATAGTTTCCAAAAACATCACACCTGCACTTTTAGAAAAAATAATTCTATATACATTTTATGCTAAAAAAGGTTCAATAATGACAAGAAAGAACACTTTTGGCACAAAGGTTCTTTATAGGTTATTATTCATACATATATTACATTATTCTGCAACATTTTGTAGTTGTTATTAAATTTTTGTTTATTAAACTGTTTTAGTAACTTAATATCACATTTTAATCATGCAGATTTTTGGAGGATAAAAACTGAAATGGCACTCTTCGTGTGATATTGATTAATGACATTTTTAACCCCCATATCTTGAATTTTGTGATCATTCACATGCATTGCAATTTAGGGGTTCCAAATACGTAGCGCTTTAGAACCTTTTAAGGTTCTATATAGAACCTTTTCTTCTTAGAGTGTGAAATTGTGAAATTCATAAAGATTTCTTTCATAATACTCTAAATTGCTTAAGAGTGCTGACTAAAACATAAATCACGTCAGTCCGTGACCCCACATCAACACATGCCAGTGTGTTTTATTTAAAGAGACTGAAATAAGAAATTACCTGAAATAATCTGATATTCAGTGATGCTCACCTGACACGGCTGACTGGAGATGATATGTGTGTGTTTAGATGTTTATGGAGAAGTTGTGTGTCCATCATTCTGAAAAGGAAGTATCAACCCAAGTCCGTTTCCTCTTCTAATTCAAATTCAAATACACATACCTAAAACAGGTCCGTCCACAGCAAAATCCCCAGCGTTAAATTAACACTTAAAGTGTGAATTATATAAACTCTGACCAGAGAGTTAAATGAACACTGAAGCAGTGTTAAAGTTAATGAGATAATTAAGTGAATAATTGAGTGATGATTGAGCATTATTGAAGACACCTGATGATAACAAGCAGAATCACTGAAGGAGAAAAACGTATCTTTTAAGTCACCATTATGGAGATCGGTGTTTGCTTTAGTTGGGCTCTTGACCCTTAATTCATTAACTTTAGGTTTTGTATGGCTGCTGTATGCATATAAATGCCAGATGAACAAATAGAAAAGGTGATCTGATGGTGTTGGTTGTGTTTTAACATAATCATTAATTGACCTGAATCGCTGTAAAATTAAATTCTAAACTATCAAATTAAATAAAAAAATTATGTAGGAACACACAGACATCTAGAATTAGCATATGAATCTCAGCAATGGTGACAAACAGATCATCTCTGAATATAAGCTCATTATTTATTCATGCAGCAATGCATGATGGGAGCCATGAATGAGTTTTGATTGGTGGCACCCAGAATGCACTGCAACATGCTTTATGATTGTCACCATTGTTGATATTCACAGGCTAATTATTGATTGGCTGTGTGTCTTAAAAAAATGAAAGAAGAGTACATTTTATGAAATTATTTTAAACACATTTGTAAACGTTAAAAATGTTATGCTGTGCAAGATCACTGCTGCTATAATTAGTAACATAAACCTGAAACTCAGAATTAGGTTCTATATGAGTTTAGTGATTCAGGTCAAATGATTGTGAATTAATGATTATGTTAAAACACAACCATCACCATCAGATCACCTTTTCTATTTGGTGTCGTTTAAAGACATTTTAAGCTGCATCTGAAACTGTTATTAACTGTCTTTTGGACCTTGGACCGTCTGGTTCCCATTGAAGTCCATTATATGGAGAAAATCCTGGAATGTTTTCATCAAAAACCTTAATTTCTTTCGACTGAGGAAAGAAAGACATGGACATCTTGGATGACATGGGGGTGAGTAAATTATCAGCAAAAGTTTTTTCAAAAGTGAACTACTCCTTTAACAGGACAAAGTATATCATATGTACAACAATGTGTGTTTGATAATGTGTGCGTCAAATTAATAATATGTGAAATAGATGCACAGTGACAGCCCTTATGGAAAGAAAATATAATAATAGAAGAACTTTGAAAGAAGAGAAGCTACACTTTAAAGTTTAGTTTAGATTGTAACTGTGGCATGGCAAAATATGAGTTTAATGTGAGATGATTAGTTACAAATAACACACTTCTGCATAAGTAACCTTGTTGCACCACTGCTCTGTGTGTGTCTAAATATATCAAACTATGCAGGCCAGAGTGAGGGAATCAGCGGTTTCCATTTCAATAGCTCTCCAGCAAGGACAGATAGCGAGTAGAGAGTGCACCGGCAGTTTATGGGAGTCATCGGTACGCTAAAATCTGCTTTCACCTCGACACAATATTTGCTCTTCAACAGGTTAATCAGGTAAACGACACGAAAACGCACTCTCACTCCAGAGCCAGAAGCATTCAGATGGAAAAGAGACACACAAGAGTCCAGTTGGGAAAGCAACAGATATGGCAGATCAGTGTCTTCACACAGGCGTAATTGAGGCGACTGGAGCTTTAAGTGCCATTGGATTTCCAGTGCTTTTACTGGGTGTCAGTGCTAGATTGGCATATAGTGCACTTGGGGAAAGTGGACTTTCACTCTTATGGACTGGGCTTCAGTCTGTGGGCGTCTTCAGAGGCAGTTTGGCTGCGATGGCATTACCGGCTGTCGGGGGGATGGCAGCGAATGCAGTGGTGAGGATCTCCGGTGTTAAGTGTGTCTCTGGGGTCGCTGTAGCTGGACTTACTGGAGCAACTGTTTCAGCCATCATATCAGCGGCTGTAGCAGCAGAAACTGCCCGAAGTATAAGAGCCAAACACGAGGCAGAAGCCGAAAGCCTCATCTTTTCAGTGGGCTGTGGGGTTTTGTTGGGGATGGGATTGTCATATTTTTTGGAGGAAAGAAACAGAAATGGAAGAGGAACAAACAGAAGTGAGGATGAGGAGGATGAAGATCATGAGATGAATGCTGAGGACAAACACAAGAGAAGGAGAAAGAGAAGAAGGAACAAAAAGAAAATTAAGATTGGTGACTGACTTGAACATCTTTTAGAGATCATAAACAATAATATCTTGTGTATTGTATGTGTTTAGTGCTATAAGATTGTTAAATTTAGGTCAATTGGCTATCGACTAACGGTTTCTCTAACAGTTTATGTTTGTTCATATTTTATGTGTGAAAACTAAATGGTGTTAACTTACACTACTTAAATTGCACTGTAAACATAATGCTACAAATTATAAATTGGTTTGCGTTGGACAAACTTCAGTTTAACAAATTAGTTCAAACTTTTATGTGTATTTAGCACTTTCTTTTTATTTTAAGTTCACTGAACTGAAGTCAATCGTGAAAACACGAACACACTGGAGAGCTGCTTCACAGCGGAAAATGAAGTTGTATTTGTACACTGTTTTTCATGTTTAATACGGTAAACTGCTGAATTGAAGCGATCTCTTATTTAACGTGCTGTATTAGTAAACATGACGTGACTGAATTGCAAATCTTATGCAACATATCTACATTTCTATGATCAGATGTTTTTCTTATGCTTAATTAAAATGCTTGTTTTCTCTATTTTATTGTGTGTTGAAGTGAAGGAAGCCATGCAGCACATTAGTGTTATTCACTGATCTCATTCAGGGTATTAGTTCTGATTTAATAGGTGATGTCTTATGAATATCATCTCATTAATGATAGTAGCCATAACTGCACATCTTGATATTAATGGAGTGTTCCAGCTCTCAGATTTCATCGTATCTTAATTTGTGTTTAGAAGATGAACTAGTCTTACGGGGTTGGACCAACATAAGGGTGAGTATAAATACTTACAGATTTAAAATGTTTGGGTGAACTATCCCTTTAAATAAATATGCCAGTTCATTTTTGACACTTTTAGCATGCGGTGAGGTGGTTTGGGAGGAGCAGAAAGTGTCATGATGAGTAATCAGTCAAGAATGAGAGCACAAAAACAAATACATTCCAGATTGAAATTGGAGTACCTGCACCAACGTATTTCAGGTTTGTCAGAAATGCAAATACGTATTGAAATGAGCCTATTTTAAGAATGGGTGATGTAAAATAAAAAGGTGTGTCAGGAGACTAACAAAACACTCCACCCAAAAGAAAAAATACATTCATTTAAGGTAAAGATTCAGTGGAATCAAAACAAGACCATGACGAAGCACATGTTTTAGCAGTTTTTTGTTTGTCAAACTTTGACAAGATTCACTTCACGTTTGGATGGAAACCCAGCTAATGTTAGAATTACAGGAACTGGTAGCTTCACATTAAACTCTGACCGTTTATTGAGCATGACAGTGACGTGTTGAGCCAACGCATTCTCATCCCAAGGCGTCACATACTGATGCTTTAGCCAATGCATATACATCCAACGGACATGGCACTCTTTAGCGTCAATATAACACGCTTCGGTTATGGGTAGGGTTAGACCACTAGGAGGCGCCTTCTACCCCATATATATCTGCGTCTCATATTGACGCCATGTGTGTTGGATGTCTACGCACTGGCAAAAGCGTCAGTATTTGACGCCTTGGGATGAGAACGGGCTAGATGAGCCGAGCGGTCATTAAAACATTAAATAAAACTTCTGTCCCAGATTCAAACCGATCACAGATTAGAGAGAGATAAACCAAAAAAACAGCTCACAGTTATGCCTGAAAATTAAAAATAAAAGTAAGGAAATTAACTACATTGACATAGGCTTAAGTCTCAGTGAATACGCAAAATGACTGACTGGCAGAAAGCTATTTTTCTTTTACTAATTACTAATATATTAACCACTGAAAACGGCAAAATACTGTATTACGGTAATTAAAACACGCTTTTCTTTAAAAATGAAGCAATGCTCAAACACAAATATTTATATTTTCTATATTTGACATACATTTTAGTTTGAGATCACATAGTTTAATGTTTAATGAGTAATACAATCTTTAGGTCCAGCCTAACGAAACATTATAAAAAGTACAGTTCACATAGTCTTTCACTACACGGGAATTCGTACGAATTTTACAAGGTGGCTAATTCGTAACAGTTCATACGCCCTCACTCGTACGAATTAGTACGATTTGTGCAAAATCGTACATATTTTACGAATTGGCCAATTCGTATGAATTCTTACGAATGACTTACCCCTGATCCCGCCCCTAAACCCAACCATCACGTGGGTTTAGACAAATCGTACGAATTCGTACGGTTGAGGTCGTATGAATTAGTCACTTTTTAATCATTCATACGAATTCATACGAATTAATCGTGAGATAGGGTAGGTAATATTGAAGACAATAAAAATGGGATATTCCAGCTTTGCTCATACTGCCGTGCTTTTGCTCCAGATGTTCATTATCCTTCAAAGCCGCTCTGAGCAACCGCTGCGGCCGCTATCGCCGCCATGAAGAAAACAAACACTCCTTTCAACCAAATGGAAGAGCCTTCTTTGACTTTCTCTGTGTCAGTCTTTCCAAGCATCTCACTGGTGTAGTGCTTCCCTCCATTTCTCTCCAGCATCTTCTCAATCTTCTCCAGCAGTTCAGTGACCTGAGAGCGGTTCTTCATGTCTTCATTGTCAAATGAGTGAAATCTCCCAGCAAAACTCTCAGTAAATGCTTGTAGATCTGGTGTGTCTCTGATATACTCGTCTAATGATCCACCCTTCAGATGATCAGCGTGAGTGAACAGAACGATGGTGTGGTGGACAGCTTCTTCTCCAAAGTTCTCCTGAATCCATTTGACTGTGTTTTTCTCTTCATCTTTGAATCTGTCGTCCAGTCTGATGACCAGCAGAAACACATGAGGACCGGGAGCAGACATCTCCACACACGTCTCAATCTCAGCCTTCGACAGATCCAACAGTCCTGGAGTGTCGATCACTGAGATGTTTCTTCCACACACACCGGCTTCTTGTTTCTCACAGGTTTGAGGGCTTGATGGGAAACTCTTATTCGTTTTGAAGGCATCTCTGCCAACGATGGTGTTTGCTGTCGAACTCTTCCCTGATCCACATCGACCCAGAAGAACGATCCTCAGATCGGACGCTGTGAAGAAACACAATATGCGTATTAGTTCAGTAACTGTTATAGTTTTGAGGCTCAAAACACAAAATATCGCAAACAATGAATAAATGCAAATGTTCTGTCAATGTTTCTGTAATATAAATGTACATCCAATACGTCGTATATTCATCAGTGAATGTTAAATAAATAATTTAATTTTTATGATACATTGATGCAAAATCCCCAGTGTTAAATTAACACTTAAAAGTCTAAATTATATATTATAAACTATGATCAGAGTGTTAAACGAACACTGAAGCAGTGTTAACGTTAATGAGATAATTAAGTGAATTGGATGATGATTGTCACCATTATGGAGATCAGTGTTTGCTTTAGTTGAGCTCTTGGCCCTTAATTCATTAACTTTAGATTTTGTTTGACTGCTGTACATGAGTTATAACAGCCTGAAGAACAAATAGAAAAGGTGATCTGATGGTGATGTTATGTTTCACATGCAATGCAAAATGCTTTCAACTGCAAGTTTATGTCCAAAAATATGTCAATAAACATTGTTAAACTTAATAATTTAAATATAAAACAATTAAAATATAATAGAAAAGGGAAAATGTTATATTTTTCACATCAGAATATACATTTGAACCTCATCCAAGTTATAAAGTTAAATATTTACCTATTGAATGATTTTCTGGTGTGTCTTTCTTCTCCTCGCTGATCGGACATGTTTCATGTTTTCCGTCGCTTTGCTTTCCATCCAAACATTCCCTTTCTCTCTCATTTGTTGCTCTTTGTTGTTTGTTTTCTGTCTGCTGATCCTCTTCTCTGTTCTCTGTTGTCTGCTCCTCCAGACTCTTCTCTGTCCTCGTCTCGTCGGCACTGTTCTTCGCTGAGATCTCTTTAACGTAATGTTCTCGTCGGTTCTTCCTCACCACTTCATCGATGTTCTCCAGCAGACTGGCGATCTGCTTCTTATCTCTCTTGTTTTTGTGAATGATCACGTCACATTTCTCTTCACAGAAGCTCAGAAGTTCTCGGGTTTTTCTGTGAAGTCTAAACTCGATCCATTCCCGTTTGGACATGGCCTCTCTTCCCGTGAACAACACCATGGTGAACCTGAACGCCTCTTTTCCGAAGTGCTCGTGAATCTTTCTCACGATCTTATCCACGTTTTCTGTGAATCTGTCGATTCTGATGACGAGCAGGAAGACGTGAGGACCAGGATCAGAGAGATCCAGACTCTTCATCATCTGCTTCTTCATCTCTTCATCAGTCAGTTGAGTGTTGAAGAATCCTGGAGTGTCGATGATGGAGATGTTTCTGTCTTCGACTGTTCCTCTCTGGATCTCACTCTCTCTGGTTCTGCTCTCTTTAAACGCATCTCGGCCCAGTATTACGTTGCCTATTGAACTCTTTCCAGCATCACTTTTTCCGATCAGCACAATCCTCAGATTCTGTACAGCAAGGGCTTCATCAGACTCTGGGAATAAAACAGAAATAGTCATTAGAGGAAAGTTATATATCTACAATATTATCTCGAGTGAACAGTTAAGGTATCATATAAATGTCAATGTTTGGATCATGAAAGTGTTACGTAATAAAACATAGCAGGTGACAGTCGAATAATATAGAGGAATTGGTGACAGTGCAATCCATAATAGAGTGTAAAATCTATCTATACTCATTTTAATGTTTCTTAACAATTATTATAAAATAGATCAAACCCTAACCTGCCACAAAAAAGTGATCAGTTGACTTAATTTAAAAAATTGAGGAATCCCGTTGCCTTAAAATTTAATCAGGAAAGAATCTTCATGCGTAATTAACAAAAAAACATACGTTTTGTGAATTTGCGTAATTGAAAAAATTAAGTTATGTGAACATCTTAAAGCAAAGGGTTTCCTCACTTTTTTTCGAGTGAGATCATACGGATTTGTATAATTAGCCACCAATTAAACCAAACATTAAATTACGGATTGCTGTGAGATTTGTTTAAGAGACAATTAATTTCAACAGGAAGTTGCTGCCTTTTCTTAAAGAGACAGTGTCTTAAAGACCAAGCACATGATCCACGAACATTACCAAATTAGTTACTAAAGTAATAGGAAGAGTGAGAGATTAACACATAAAAAAACATAAAGAGATGAACACATAAAAAATATTGTTGGTTTAACTTAAAAAAAGTAAGTAACCAGGTTGCCTTAAAATTTTAAGTTGATTGAACTGGAAAAAGTGAGTTAATACAATGAAGGAGAATGATTTAATCATCAGAAACTCAAAATTATAAGTTATCTGAACTAAATAAATTATTTAAGTTGATTTGACAAAAGAAAAAATGTTGTGTGTATATCATTAAATTGACTGTAGATTATGGTCGATGTAGACGACAAGACAGGACCTTTTTAAAAGATGGAGCTATTAAACCCTATTTTTGATATATCATTGTTTTTTAATTGTAACAATGGAAATAAATCATTCACAATGATAAAAAAAATCTAAAAGTTATACGAAGTGAATTGGCTCATGTGAACTTTAAAACTGAGGAAAAAATGCATGTCTCAAGACAGAGATTTCCTTATAAGACTAGTTCAACAATTCAACTGGATCACAATCACTTCAGCCTAAATTGATTGTATCTGTATTGTATAGCATCATATAAAAGATCATAGACTTGATAACCTGACAGCACAGAATGTTGAACTAGGTTTACTATTGTATTTAGGCTATTAGTTCAAACATACACACATCTTTTATTCAACATGTTTGATATATAATTATAGATAATGTTTCATTGTTTGTGTGAAGATACAAAATCTAGGTTATATCACACACCTTAACTCTGAGAGTCATTGATATCAACTACAGTCTAGTTAAACAGGTTTTTTGTGTATGTTTGCCTCTAAAAACAAAATGATTATAGTATTTGGTTAGAGTTGGTTAAAGTACAGTAATTGAAACGTACCAGTACGCGCGGGATTCATTTCTGTGTTCGGTTGATTCCTGTAGTTTCTCAGCCGTTCAATCTCAGTGTGAATCCAGTGACAGAATGAAGGTATTTGAGCTCAACTCTTGTGACCCGTGAAACTCCCTCTATTGTCATGAACTATGACAGTTATTGCCTAACGCTAGTGTGCAGTTAAAAGTCTTTCTGACGCATGCTTTTATGAATGAAAACATATTTCATGGCAGCGTAATACACTTTGATTTGCCTGGATTGGATTCAATTGAAATAGAGTTTAAAGTTTGAGTGAGCACATGACGACAAGAAAAATGAAAATTTCACAAAACTGAAAATTCTGTAGTAAAAGTTCACATCCCTGATCTCTAATATCATTCACTTCACAATCCATATTGAGCTGCAACACAAAACTGCTGAATATATAACAGTTCAGTTTGTTTCTGTGCTCCACCCTTCAGTTAAACCTGTCCAAACACATCAGAAGTGTTATTTATAGACATGAATGACACTTCAGAAGTTTGTGTCGTGTTTGTTGAACAGGTTTAACTCTAGACATTCATTGTGTGGTTTTAAAGCTGCGCTGAACTCCAACTGAACAAACCAATGAACAGAGAGTGAGAATCATCACTGAAGGAAATAGAAAACTATGATAAATCGATAAATAAAACTAATAACGATGAAGGCATAAAAATTGTCCAAGCATTCATAACATCGATTCCAACGCATTCTCATCCTAGGGCGTCATATATTGACATTGCTTCTTAATCCAACACACACCCTTTAGCGTCAATATAATACTGTGTTTGACCCCCTTTCGCCTTCAGAACTGCCTTTATCTACGTGGCATTGATTCAACAAGGTGCTGAAAGCATTCTTTAGAAATGTTGGCCCATATTGATAGGATAGCGTCTTGGAGTTAATGGAGATGTACATCCAGGGCACGAAGCTCCCGTTCCACCACCACATCCCAAAGATGCTCTATTGGGTTGAGATCTGGTGACTGTGGCGGCCATTTTAGTACAGTCAACTCATTGTCATGCACTGTAAAACATTAATACGACTGAATATGTTAAATCTAATCAATAAAATTGAGGCAATAGATTACAATCAATATTATTAATTGAATTTAACAAATTAGAATTGAGTAACGAATTACTTAAAAGTTAACCATTTAAAATGAGTAGAATTTACAATTTTTTTAAAACAAAAATAATGTTAGTGCTGGGCTATTTTGAGCCTTGTTAGTGGTATTAACTAGCGATTTTTATTTTTCATTACTCTTTGCCCTATATACTAGCGTTATACGCTAAACCGTTTTTAGAGATAAAACAACCCGATCTCATGAGAATTCGTACGAATTTTACGACGTGGCCAATTCGTACAAATTACGAATTAGTACGTTTTTGCTAAATCGTACATATTTTACGAATTGGCCAATTCCTATGAATTCGCACGAATGACCTGCCCCTGACCCCGCCCCTAAACCTACCCATCACGTGGGTTTGGACAAATCATACAAATTTGTACGAGTGAGGTCGTATGAATTAGTACGAATTAGCCACTTTTTAATCATTATACCAATTCGTACGAATTGGTCGTGAGATAGCATAGGATAAAACTCTTTACATTCGATTATAGTGATAACAAATCTCAGAGAACGTGTACCAATGTGTTACTACCAAAGTTTCGTTTTGCGCCGGAGTTGTTTTTTAAGGTTGTCAGTTTTTATGTAAATGGTATTTTTACAAAAAAATGAATAGTGTGTTGTGTATTCAGCAGTTGTACAATATATATTTATTTTTATTGTTTCTAGTTTATCTTTTTTAACACTCTGACAGATAATTGTCATTTTTACAGACACCAGCTCATCTTTATGTGGTCTTCTCTCTGTTTCACACTGTAATGTCTAATACACAGCCAATGAAAGGCATTGAGATGGTATTCAAAGGGGCAAAGTTCAGTTTATACACTTCCAGTTTATCAGATTATATCAGCTAGTTTAAATCAATACTCAGAAATCTCTGGCTTCATCTAGTGGCAAATATGAGTTAATGTGTATTGAAAGGGCTTATATTCGACACAGTGGCTCATTAGGGAAACACTGTCGACTCATAACAAGATGGTCTCCGGTTGCAGCCAGGAATCCTTTCTGTGAGGGTTTGCGTGTTCTCCAGTGTTAACGTGGGTTTCCTCATATAACATCAATGAATATGATCAAGTATAAACACATTAAGTTGCTGGACATTCAGTAAAGTTACCTATAAAGTGTCATTGAGGACATTTTTTTTTTTTTTTTTGAGTGCACACAATCTCTCAAAGCTTTTTATACCCCATTAGCTCTTCAACAAACCAATATATCCTCACCAGTACATATTTGAACTAACAACATGCATTTTGACAGACTGATATAAATAGTTTAATAAAAGTGTATTTGTAACCACGGGTTTGTCATTAAAGCGCATTTGGGGCCTCATGAAATTCACTGGTGCCAAGCCTCAAAACAGTTCCTATCAGCAATCACACAGAGGGCCACATCACAGGTTTTGCATTTCTATTTTATTTATTCTTTTATTTATTATGTTCCTTTTTATTCTTTTATAATACATTTATACTACTATAATACTTTTTTACAGTAAATAAATAAATGGCACTTCAGCTGGGTCTATCCTGGTAATCTAGTTCCTCATCTGTCAAAAAGCTCTGTTCTCCTGAAAATCCATCATCCTGCAATGCACCAAAATAGACCAGCGCTTTATTTACGTCCATTTCGCTGTGTTTCTCTGTGAATCGCGCGTCTCTGTGAGTCTCTCTATCTCTCTACACTATATCAGCGCTTGGTTCATGCGTAATGACGCACAATGTTTACGACGGATCAGCCTGTAATTGGTCAAAAACCATCACGTGAAAACATCACGTGATATCCAGAATGGCCGCTAGCATCGAGCTAGCGGCAAAAATGACGGAATATTTATGAATTATGGACTTCAAGATTATCAAAGTTTGACATAAAGCGTTTGGATTTATTGCTGAAAACCTCTGAAAGGAATCACAAGTTCCAGGCTGGATAGAAAACCTTCTGTAAAGGCTAGAAAGACCCGAAAGACACCCCCGTGATGGGTAGCTCGTTAGCTTTCTGCTGGAAAAAACGGTAAGAAAATCGATAAATCTGTCATCGAGTTATGTAAACATTTATCGGAGGTGACGTGTGGCGTCGTCGACGATGCCGTCGGGCTCAGGAGGTTAAAGTAACCACAGAGCTAACGTTAAACAGTAAAGAGCACAACTAAAGCAAACACTGATCGTCATAATGTTAACCTCCAACTTTTTTTTCAATAATATATCAACATCGAAACCTCTATTAATTCTCAATAAGAGCTTCTGTAGACTTCTGACAGTCTGGTAATATAGTAAGAAGTGAAGCTGGTAGTTCTGTGTTTGTTGAGATCTTGAAAGATTGTTAGTGTTTAAAGTTCTGTTGGGTTTTATAGTGTTTCTGTTTAGTTTGTGGGTCACCATTGTGTTGAAGAGTAGAGCCTGTGCTTCACAGGAGAAGAGCAAGTAACACTGAGATTATGTTGTTTTTTATTGTTTTTAACACTATTTTATTGTTTTGAATAAAGGGGCAAAACTTACGTACTGTGCCTTTAATAAAAGCTGGATGATTTGTGTTGCTAAATGGCATGCAACTAATTTAAAAAAATTGTATGGTGGAGAAAATTAATAAATAAATCTCTTCCTTCTGGTTATGCCATGATGTTACCCACTTGACAAAATACCCTTTTCCTCAAATTTGTGTTTTATTTTGTGTTTTTTTTTTCCTTTCTGCGGTAAACATGATACTCGTGTTAAATAAAGATAACATTTCCTCAAACAAAAATACTAACCGTGATGAGCTATATAGCAATTATTAGTTTACTGTTGATAAATGTATCCAAACAGTTGCTCATCTGTCTTAATATACACATACTAAATGTAGCACTAAGAATATAAAATGGGACAGATATCAAGGCACCCCCTTTTTTCTAAAACTGTTAATGTTATTGTTAGTGGCTGGTATGATTTTATTACATGGTGTTCAATTTGGTGAGACTCGGAGTCGCCAGCAGGGGGCACTCGGGAGTTGCGCAGCGCATGAGTGGCTGACTATTGAGCAGCGTAGAAGTAGTCCAGCACGAGATGAAGCGCGAATGTGCAGAGAAATGTGCTCCTTGTTTGAACATTGCATTTTTGTGTGTTTTATACAGGTAAGCTGACAATAACCCTACACTGGTATATGTATAACAGTATTGTATTCTTATAGAGCCATAGTTCGTGCCTGAAACGTAAAGAAAGTGAGGTTTTAACCGTGATTGAGAGTGACATGCGTGAAATGGCGGACGAGAGTGTTAATTGCTTAATTAGTAGAAAACTAGTAACTCTTAACGTGAGCAAAACGGACTAATAAAGGTTTAAAAAGATATATACTCGACGTGAGTGTGGGATGAGGCATAATTAACTGAATATGTGTGTATGGACATTGATTAAAATGCGTGTAGAGACAAGTCTGGCAATTGGAGTTAATAAGGCACACGTGACTGTTGTTAGCCCTCGTCTAGCATTGCTTTATTAGCCATTACATGTAAAGATAAATTAAGTTAATACTGTTAAATAAAAACCACAGTCAGATTGAGAGGTAAAACAGTTTATTAATAATTTTGTGAGTTCATAGTGATAACACAGTAACTGTTAAATGGTTAAAACTTAGTTCATAATGCAGTCAGTTCATTAGCATGTTTCATGGAAAAGTATAAACAGATTAAAGACAAGTGAAACAGTGATATGAAAGAGTATTAGAAATATCTGTGCAGTTATAAATGCTAGAGTAATGTGAATATAGACTAAACTATTGCTGATACCTGAAGATCTTTTCTAATTCCAAATACTATTCACCTGCTTACTTGTTTGAGTTTAAATGTATGACTCATAGAGTTTATTGTACTTTAATGATGTTATTTTTCAGACCTTTTCCTTTTATATTGTTTAATAACGGGCATAGCACATGTTTAGATCCATGTTAATGTGGTTGTAACATACACCTGACTAAATATTTAAGTATATGCTGTTTCCATGGTTTCAGTAAAAGTTAGTCAAAATTGAGGGTAACCCAGATATGACATAATTGATGGACATTGGGCCGTGTCCTGGTTAAAATAGTTGATTTCTCTGGATTTAAACATTGTTAGAAATGCTTGGAAGGTCAACAAAATATACAACATTGTTTAAGTGCTTTTTGGATATTTTAATCTAAAAGTCTTGCACATTGTGCCTTTAAAGCTTGAAACTATTCACTGTTCACTGTGAGATCGAGTTTATTCAGACTAATGCTTTTCAGACAAATGACTGAATTTTCAGTATTGGATGAACTACTCAAAGTATCATTTGACTGTTCTTTTAAGACCAAAGGTCACCAATAAATTTAGGTTGGTTGTATAGTTTCCCTCCATTTAAACTGAAACCAAAAATAAGATGACATCTGATTACAGACAAACCTCATCTATAAATCCAAAATACATGTGCAACCTTTCCATGTTTGTCATACTGAGTCTATTGTGTAAGGTACAAATTATATTATCAGAAATAAAAATTGAAGTGAAAAGTTTTTTTTTTTTTACATAATTACCCACTTGTTTGACTTAACTTTACGACTTTCTTTTTATGTTAATATATTTATGCATATTAATTGTGACATAAGAAACTATAAGATCTGGATAACAAACATGTATTATGAATAATCATTTGCATAATTCATGTCGTGTGACGAAACTATGTCTTTCTGAGGTAACAGACCTTAATACACAGGACAGAGTTAAATAGTTCAGAATTATGACTTTAATAACCTATCAGATAAAATGATAAATACAGACATATAAAAAATGACATGTAGCAAAACCCTTTGTACACAACGGTGCGATCTAATGGAAGAAGACAGACACTGTGTAGAGGACTAAACCAGCATCCAACCAAATTATTTTCAAGAAAAACTTTGTATAAAAATGCAAACACTACAACTGCAGAGCGATGATGATATCAGCAGATATGAGTCCAGGCGTGTTATCTGTCATCTTCAGAGGAAACACTGAGGATTCGACTGGCTTATATTATACAATGAATGTAAACAGAATATAACTTTATCTGCTGTAGTTTGCTTGATCTGCCAGAGTCCTTCAACGGTGTTGATGAAACGCTGCGAGTGTATAATAATTATGACCATAAGCAAAGTAACTTATTGAAATCATCTACCGCTCCATCACATAAATAAAAATAATAATGATGAAGGCATAAAAATTGTCCAAGCATTTATAACATTGATTCCAACGCATTCTCATCCTAGGGCATCATATAGTGACGCTATTGACATTGCTTCTTAATCCGACACACATGGCACCCTATAGCGTCAATATAACACGCTTCGGTTATGGGTAGGGTTAGGGTTAGACCACGAGGAGGCGCCTTCTGGCTCATATATAGCTGCATCTCATATTAAAGCTAAATGGTGCCATGTGCTTTGGATGTAGACCTACAGTAAATGACGCCATGGGATGAGAACGGGCTTTTGATTCATTGTGGATTTTAAAAGTGATACATTTAAAAAGCATTTAACTAACAATTCAATTGTAGATGTTTACTGAGTTCCTTCTATAATATATTGAAACCCACAATAATATTCAAAAAGTATTAAAAAGTGTAATATAAATCATGATTTGCATACTTAAAAGTAGCTGTCCCAAACTGGTGAAAATTAAATCAGAAATAATTTTTGCATTGTTGTTTTTAAAAAGTATTTTTTTAGATTTTTAAAAACACTTCATGTAAAGAAATGTCACATTAGTCACTGAACAAATGTGTTTTTAAGTATTTTTTAGCTAGACTAATTTTAACCACTCCTACATTAAATGTGCTTCATGCCTGAAACATGGGATAAATTATCAACTAAGATTTTAGTCTTTGCTTCAATGTATATTCAAACTGATGAATCCTTAACGTTGAAATCATTATGATTAACTTCATGCATTTTCCAAAGAAACATTAGATTCAGAATACAACAAATCTAATAAATTACACTTTAAAATATTGTTAAAATTGTAATTTTATTGATGTGATAGTACAATAGCAAAACATATGTTTGTAAGGTAGATGTAAACAAAATCATAATAGTTCAGTATAAGCCTTCTTCTTATTAAATCATATATTATTGTGTTTTGGAGGTGACAAGCACAAATATTCTAAAACTTTCTGAAATTACAACATGAGAATTAACTTCACAATGACTAAATGTGTACCCTACCTTTCCCATGAAATTATGTTGCAAAGGGAACAATGTGAGCAAAACCTGGAAAACGACATCATGACTCAATTAAAGGGAAAACATTCACAAATAGACAGCATATAGCTCACAATTGCAATTCTGTTTCTTACAATTGTGACTATTAATCAATGTCACAATCACAATTGTGAGAATATCGCATAGACAAGACAATTGTAATTACTTTTTTTGTTGTTGTGTGAGTGAAAAATGCTTGAAATGTGTCTCTGTGGTTCCTCGCAGGTTGTTAAATCTGACACAGAGACACTGAAGATTCGGGATAAACCCCAAATCCAGCATAGAGGGGTTCAGTGAATGTGGTGTTGAATGTGTATATGTGTGTGCGTGTGTGTGTGTCAGAGACGCCGTAGAAGGAGAGAGTGCCGGCAGACTCGTCCACATACACTCCTATTTTATTAGAGCGGGCTGACGGGCCAGATACATCAGTGCTCTTATTATTGAACCAGACTGTGTAATTCATATCAGAACAGTACATACTCCAGGACTTATCATTCAGTCCAAACCAACAATCAATCCCACTTTTCCTGCAGATTTCTTTATATGCCACTGCTACATGACCCGAGCCACTCCATTTAACCTCATAGTAAGAGCGTCCAGTCAGACTCTCATGACACAAAACCTGCTCCTGGAGCTCAAATCTGTCTGGATGATCAGGATATGGCTGATGATCTTTCACACATGTTGCCTTTCTGTTGTCCTCAGACAGGATGAGTTGAGTGTGTGCTGTGTTTGGATTCAGAGTGAGATCACAGGCATCTGAACACAACAGAGATTTGAACATCTTTGACATTGTTAAATATGCACAGGTAGGTGTGTGTGTGTGTGTGTGTTCTCTGTACACATTATGAGGATCAAATGTCCCTAAAAGGTAGATAATAACAGTGAGTTTTGATATTTTTTGGTCTCCATGAGAAAAAGAGCTTATTATACAGTCATATTAAATTACATTTTTAATTTTGAAAATGTATAAATGCAGTGACTTTTCTGTGATGGGTAGGATTAAATTTGGTGGGATGGAATATTCAAAGTTCTGTTATGAAACTCTAGATGGCGCAGGAGTATAGGTCTTTAACTCAATCTGCCTACCAGTGTGTGTGTGTGTGTGTGTGTGTGTGTGTGTTTGTATGTGTGAATATGTGGGTGAGAGAGGACCTACATTTTCTCAGTCCTTCTGTGATTCTGAAATAATCTCCATGGTCCAAACTATACAGAGACAAAGACAAACAAACAAAAATTACATAATATGTGGGAAGGTTCTTAAAATTGCAAATACAATTATAAGTTCTGTGGCTTGTAGAATATGAGTTCTCCCAAAAAAAACATTCTGTTGTAAATTACTCTCCCTTGTGTCATTCCAAACCCATCAGATTCATCTTCAACACACATTAAGATATTTGTTTTAATGAAATCTGAGAGATGCATGTAATTTTAAGTCGTATAAATGAAGCAGTTTAATCCAAGTCTTTTGAAAAAACACTATCACATATTTAATGTTTATGATTTATGATGATTCTTTAGTTCATAGTATGGAGTTTTAGTTTTTCAAAAAAAAAAAAAACAGTTAAAGGGGTGATAAACTGAGAAATTTTGACATATAAGAGGTCATCAGATTATAAGAATATCCTGAAAGTTTCAGAACTGAAAACTTCCTTGTTAGTCCAAAATCATCTTTTATTGTTACCAGGCCCAGTGATTGACTCATCCTGGACTGTTGTGTCCTTAAGCTGTATTGGGTTTAAGAGCAAATTTTAGCAATACATACTTGTTGAATTACTACTATATGTAGGATGTATGTGTTGACCCTAATATTAGAAGCAACATGCCCCTAATTTTTAAGAGTTGCTCCTAATTTTTTGCATTAAGAGTGACTATTAACCTTAAGATTCTTTAGAGAATACAGCCCCTGATTTTGCATCTGTGTCACATGAACCACTGCAGCACACTCCAGTCCAGACCAAAGACAGGATAGCATAGAGTTGATCATGTCAGCACAGACATCTAACATTGCAGACAAAATGTTTGTCCATATAAATATCTATATATAAATGAAGAAAAGACCACAATAAAGTTTTAAATAAGTTCTGCAAATTGTGATTTGAGCATTTAACCCTTTAAAACTAGACTCTCAAATCCTTATAGAACTTTAAAAATATACGGGTTGTAGTAATTTGTTATTAAAGTAACAGTTCTATAGTTCGAGACCCTCACATTTTGATATGACATCCGCTCCCTGTTTTCTCTTATGTGAAATTTGTGGATTCAGCTGTATTATATCAGATAAAGCAGTTATGTAAAAAAGTTATGAGCCCCTACAAATATGTCATTAGGAATTTCTTAAAAGATCCGTCTTAGGTGACCCCTAATACAGACACACATATGAGTCATAGTGTATGAAACACACTTGAGTATCTCCAGTTTATAGTTTGGATCCTTCAGTTTCTCGGAGAGCAGCTTGACTCCTGATTCTCCAGGGTGATTGTAGCTCAGATCCAGCTCTCTCAGGTGTGAGGGGTTTGAACTCAGAGCTGAACACACATAACCACAGCCTTCCTCTGTCACCATACAGCCGGACAACCTACAGACACACACAGTCAGATCATCTACAGACATACATCAACATTATGACCGGATGACTGTACATTATCCCTTACATGATCTAACTCACCTCAGTATCTCCAGCTGACAGTTTGGACTCTTCAGTCCACAAGAGAGCAACTTCACTCCTGAATCCTGCAGGTCATTGTTACTCAGGTCCAGCTCTCTCAGGAAACAATTTGAGGATTGAAGAGCTGATGACACAGCTTCACATAATTGACCACTGAGATTTAAGCCAGCAAGACTGAAAACAATTAACACATGAAAATTAAGTTTTTAACCTCATTCTTTGAAATGGTTTTTTTTGGTAATATTTCATATTAACATTTTTTCTTTTGTAAAAGACATTCAAAAGAAAAGATTAAGACAATTTAAGACATTAAGATGAAATTAAACACGTACAGAGCTTTTGTGCAGTTGATGACAGCTGGTATCAGTCTTCTTCTGCCCTCATCTGATGTGTTGTATTTGTTGAGGTCCAGCTCATCCAGCACCTCCTCTGACATCTGAAGCATGTAGGCGATTGTTGAGCAGTGAGCAGGAGAGAGTTTCTTCTCTGAGTGTTTGTCTGATTTCACAAACTCCTGAATCTCTCTGTACAGAGTCTGATCTTTCACTTCCAGCAGAGAGAGGAACAGATTGATGGATCTTTCAGTGGAGAGTCCATGTCCATCTTTGATCTTCTCTTTAATGTACTGTGTGGTTCTCCTGATGCTCTCTGAGCTGTTCTCTGTGTGTGTCAGTAGATCCTGTAAGAGTCTCTGATTGGACTCCAGTGAGACTCCCAGCAGGAACCGCAGGAACAGATCCAGATGTCCATTCTTACTCTCAAGAGCTTTATTAGTTGCATCCCTGTGCAGATTATGTACTACATCACAAAATTGCAACTTGTCAAAAAGTTCGATAGCATAATGATAAAATGCATAGAACGCAGCGAGAAACTCCTGGACGCTCAGATGAATGAAACTGTAGACTTTCCTCTGATGAATCACAGATTCCTCCTTAAAGATCTCAGTGCAAATCCCAAAATACACTGAGGCGTCAGTGACGTCTATGCCGCTCTCAATCAGGTCCTCCTCATAGAATATCACATTGCCCTTCATCAGCTGATGGAAAGCCACTTCAGCAAGTTTCACAATCACTTCTCTGTTGGACTGCAGGAGTTTCTCTGGATCTCTCTCTTCATACTTCTGATTCCTCATGTTGATCTGAATCAGCAGGAAGTGGATGTACATTTCAGTCAGAGTTTGAGGGATTTCTGCACTCAGATCTTCTTCCAGGAGCTTCTGAAGCACAGTGGAGGAGATCCAGCAGAAGATGGGAATGTGGCACATGATGTGGAGGCTTCTTGCTCTTCTGATGTGAGAGATGATTCTGCTGGCTTGATGCTCGTCACTGATTCTCTTCCTGAAATATTCCTCCTTCTGAGGCTCATTGAATCCCTGAATCTCTGTCAGACGGTTGATGTATTTGGAGGGGATCTGATTGGCTGCTGCTGGTCTGGAGGTGATCCAGATGAGAGCTGAGGGAAGCAGATCTCCTTTAATGAGGTTTGACATCAACACACCCACTGATGAAGTCTCAGTCACATCAGAAACTTCCTGAGTGTCTGAAAACATCGGTGTGATTCTGCTTTCATCCAGACCATCAAAGATGAACACAACTCTACACTCCTCATACATCTTTGAGTCCAGATCTTGAAGTTCAGGATGAAAGTCCAGCAGAAGTGTATGAAGACTGTACTGATGATCTCGTATCAAGTTCAGCTCTCGAAATGAAAGCACAAACATGAAATCTACATCCTGATTGTCTTTTCCCTCGGCCCAGTCCAGAATGAACTTCTGCACAGAGACGGTTTTCCCGATTCCAGCGATGCCTTTAGTAAGAACAGTCTTGATTTGATCTTTCTCCTGGCGTCCTGGTTCAGGAGAGGCTTTAAAGATGTCATTGCAATCGATTGGAGTGTCTTGTGAGTGTTGTGTTCTGGCTGTTTTCTCCTTCTGTAAAACCTCATGTTCTTCATTCACTCCTTCTCTCTCTCCCTCTATGATGTAGAGCTGTGTGTAGATCCTGTTCAGGAGAGTTTCATTCTCTTGGAGTTTGGTTCCTTCAAATAACTTATCATACTTGTTCTTCATGCTGATTTTGTGCTGATCTTTGACCAGCACAAAATCTCTGCAGGTCTCCAGTCTCTGCAGGTCTCCAGTCTCCAGTGTTTTGTCCTGCCTGCCATGAGCGTGATACTGGGATGTACTGGAACATACAAAAGACACAACATCAACAAAATGTATGCATTAAAAAGTTCACATAACATTAATAATTAGTGATGCACCGTTTCGGATGCTGTTTATTTTACAAGAAAACTGTCCAATTCCGAATTCTGTTTTATTCTTTCTTTAAAGGGGTCATGAACTGGCTTTTTAAATTTTATTATATTGTTGTCTGAGGTCAATGACGTTCGCTTGGTTTTTGCATTCAAAAACATCAAATTGAATAAGTTATAGGCTATTTTGTACCCAAGTTTTGAGCCCCGCTGAAAAACGTTTTTATGGGCGTCTCGCATTGAAGACTTGGAAGTAAATGTTAAAAAATAAAGTTTATCCTTGCAGTCCTATTGGAATCCAGAGGAAGCATATGCAGCAACTGTCTTCTTCCACAACCAGGAGCTGCACAATATTTTGTATTGCTCGGTAGCTCAATCCGGCTTGTCATCACGAGGTAGGCATCTATGTTATTTGCTATGTGTGTAATGCGCGAATCGGTGGGTGGGGCTAAAAGTAGGCATTGATCTTTTTCTGCGGGGGTGGTTGTTTTATCCTCTTTGACGTCATAGTTCCCCACTTTGAAAAATGAGTCGTTTGCTGAGCCTGGTGTCAATAAAACTTGATTTTATTGTCAAAAGCTAGATGTCAAAAGCTCAAGGAAAATTTGATTTCTCAGTTCATCACCCCTTTAAGCAACAAAGTATTCATAAGCAAGATGTTTATTTGGTATTCAACAGGCCAAATTGGCCTTTGGCTATTAAAAATGCAATAACTGTAACCATCTGAAATTAACGGCAAAAACTGAGCAGTAAGCGCATTCAATACAAACAAAAATGGGATTGACATTTAGCATCAGTATCACTTTTGTTTTTAAATTTGGTTGAGCTTGAAACTACTAGGGATGCACCGATCCAATAGTATCAGTATCGGCTTTGAGACTGCCATTCTTAGCCAGATCTCATATAGGTCAGACGAGGCTGATGCAAATCTATTCTGTAAACACTATTCTGTGTTATTGTTAAGTCACATAAAGGCACAAAAACATTATTAAGCACCATAATGTTTTAGTGCACTTTATTATAAAGTGTTCTAAAGCCATTCTATAGTATAATGTGCATAGAAATAAATATTTAAGTCATTAAATTCTAGTTCACATAACGACGACGACGACTTCACATAAACTCTTCTCTTCTTTAATGTTAATGTTTTGTAAATTTCGGGAGGAATGTCCTGTAGTCCCTATCAGTCTGTTGAAGATCTTAAAAAACTATTTATGTAAAAGCAAACATCTTCCTTTTCTTTGAACCTTGAGTGTTGTAACTTTGCAGATTTTGTTTATGCTCAAACAGCAACATCACACACTTATTAAAGTTAGAAAATTGAAATATTAATCAACCGCCACTTTAAGACTAGCTTTTTCAAATTGTGGACCTACTGTTTGTCTATCAATCTGTTGTCCCAACATGTTCTACTATGTTGCTTGAATGCACTGTAAATTGTTTTTAAAAAAAGCATTTGCCAAATGCATTCATGCATCATACTGTACCTGAGGTCAGAGGGGAAAGAAATGGGTTTGTGCATGGACTGATCACTCCTCATTGACACACAGCTGGGTTCTGCACCACACTCTTCTTTCTCCTTACTGTCCTCCTCTCTCTCTTCACAGTGATGCATTTTGGAGGTGTGTTTCCCTTCTCTTTCTCTTCTTTAAGGACATTAAAAACAAATTTATAGTAACATTGGAAATAATCATGTTTAATCTCTCACATTCATGGATTGAAAGAGTACATTTTAAGCTCCATTTCACTTCAAAATTCGTAACACTCAATCTTGCACTACCAGGTTCTGAGGTCAAACACCTGCTGCTTGCAGATGGCAAGATCTGATTATTATCCTAAACATTGTGTGCTTGCACCATTTTTTTCCCCTTCTACACTAAAACTTCAGTGAATCTCAATCAGAAGGCTATATCATACTAAAGGCGTCTCAGTTGAAGGATCCTTTTGGCAGCTTTAATTTTGCGTCCATCATTCAGCCTGTTTTGAAGGATATAAGCATCATGTTAATCCTTTACATCCTCCAATCACCCACAATCCTTTACACAAAGTTCAATTCACAACAAAAGTATAAATGGGAAATGAATGGACACTGAGCTCGCCTGAGTTCATTATGAGATGCAAATATTTGCAAAGATGAAGGCATCATGATAAGGGCATTATTTTTGTTACATGATGCTTAACTTTCCATGATGCAAATTACTAGGAGGCCACAGGATGTTTTTATTCACTGTGCTGTATTAACAGAAAGACAGAACATGTGAAGATTTGAATTATTAAGTATTTTTAAATAGTATTTTTGCACGAACACTAAGAGGCAGAAACCTCTGACAATGTCAAACGAACTCACATGACTTTCTCATTCCAGCCTTTATGCTGTCTTCATGTATTACTCGAAATATCGGAGAAGCTGATATTGTCAATATTGTGTGTAACAATAACTCTGAGATATAATTAACCATATGTTAGGAAGCAACTTATTAATTAAATGTCGCTCTGGTGTTTAGTGTATATGTTACACCATCTACGTAGTGCTCAGGCGGACAGAGGAATGTGTCACTAGGCTATAACAGAGCTGACATAACATACATACTTTGGCACAGACCAAAAAAACTATTTTTGCCACTAGAACATAGACAAAGGATGATTTAAGAAATTAATTGCTGACAAATGCAGCTAGAATTGCCTGTGATAGATTGTTAAAATGTCTTTTGTAATGGGTATTGAGCTATTACTTTGTGTTAAATCCTGAAGTAGGACAGTCAAAAAGTCACTTTTGTGTGGCGGTGTCTGGGTTTTGCACTCGATAAATTAATCAGTGTAATTAAAGCAGTACCGATATGTAACTTGGCATCTTCATTCACCAACTACCAACACAGACTGCCTTGCTAAAACACATATGTTGGAGATGCCAAATGGATAAAAATAACTAAAAAATAAAACAGGGCTTGAATAATCCCATTAATGACATGTTTGAGTCATGCTCTTAACACACTATATTTTATCTCCTCTTTTCATATTGTGAATAATAAATGTGTATCCTTTTAATTTGCTTGTTACACAATTATTTGACATAGCGTATTTTTACACTCCTCAATTATTTATTTATTTTATTTATGTATTTATTTTTGCATGCAGGAGATTTGGTCGTGTGCAGGAGCTGCTGAGAGAAAATGGCACTGTCATAGAGTCTAAAGATGAATGTTGACAGAAAATAGGGCAGACAGAGAAGAATGGAAAGACTATGCGTTCCACTCAAACAAGGTTGGCTTTATTTAACTTTTTTAATCAGAATCACTGAAGGAGAAAAACATATTTTAGATCACCATTATGGTGATCAGTGTTTGTTTTAGTTTGGTTTAACATCTACGTATCCACATTACACATTTAAATACCTGCATTCATCAAATAACTATTTTCTCATTAAAACAAACAGAAAATAATAATAAACTATTTGATGGCAGATTATAGCCATGCCTCCTCTGGCACTAGTTGAACACCAAACCAGGAGACAAGCATTAAACGTGGCTCTGTTTGTATTCACTGATTGACAGATAAGAACAGCTACTAACAACATATTGCAGTAGGCTATAAGTATGAAACATAGGTTAAGTCGACAAATTAAACTGCCCCACTTTTTAAAACAAAATTCGCCAATGCTTTATGTTAGTTTCATCGAGGATGTTTCCATCATTATAGGCTACATCCAACGTCTATCTTCCGGTATGAAATCCTCATAAGGAACTGGAGAAACTTAAATGACAGTGCATAGTTATGGCCTACACTGTAACATAAAGATTAACTTCTGAACTTACCTAAACGTATAGGTTACCGGAGATAAATATACAGGGTTTATGTTTTATGTGTTCGGACTGGCGTCTCTTCCGTTTCTTCTTTTACTTTTGTTTTCTCACATATGGTGACTCGAGGTGTGTTCCTACCTGTCAGTGCTCGGAGTGAAATTCCTGTCCGTGCATGCTCAACTGCACAGGATATAACCTGGACATGTCGATACATCACTTCACTGCGCAAGCGCGACAGTTACAATGTGACTATTACGATTATGTTTAAATAAGATCAAATAATAAATACATTACGTGAACACATTGTAATATTAATATTAACATGGCAACATTTACCACTAGATTGACTTCAAGTTTGATATATTCACTAATTAATAATACAATTTATTTAAGAGCAATATTAAATATAATATGATGTAGCTATGAAGTAGATTAATTTAACCATCAGAAACTCAAAATAATAAGTTATCTCAACTAAATAAATTATTATAAAGTTGATTTGACAAAAAAAAATGTTGTGATAACAAATCTTGAAAATATTTTTTACAGTGTTGTTGATACATTTATATTGTATACAAAGTTGTATGTAATACAAATGCAATCTCTGTGTTATGTACACACACAAAAAAATAAAATCAATAAATTAGACTTTTGAGCAAGCACTTGGTTTCATTATAAATTACCTCTTTATTTTCTGAAGATTATTATTTGTTTATGTATCCCCAATGTTATTTATTTGTAATTACTTATTCATTAGTTTATTTGTAGTTTCACTGCATGTTTTGTGAATTGTTATTACTTTAGTAGTAGACTATATGTATCCCTTGTGCCTTTTGTTCAATAATATATATATTTTTTTTAAAAGCAATAAGCGCGTCACTTTTTGGCGTCCTCCATGGAAACATTTCCGTTGTGGTCTTTTATTTGCAGCACGTTTCTATATTTGGTTGTGTTTTTAGTATTTGGAGCATACGTGTGCCGTGAAACTGATGAATATGTTTTCTAAATTTGCGTGTGTCTTTTTCTGTTTGCATGTTGTTGTTTTTTTCTATTTGCATGTGTTTTCTTTTCTATTTGCATGTGGGGTTTTTTCTGTTTGCATGTGTTTTTTCTATTTGCATGTATTTTGTTTTTTCTATTTGCATGCGCTTTCTTCAGTTCCAGCATGTTGAGCTTTTTTGGCCACCGTAAGAATCATATTTAGTATTGTTATATTGTTACTGCTTTGTGCACTTGTCTGCAGTTGGTGTGCACAAAAGGACATTCAGTACTGCATTGTTTCCATTACTTCCTGGACTCACCAATGTTACACTGACAGAACAACACTTTATAAAGTTGAAGATGAATGATAATAAAGATACTTTATTGATTTGCAACCTCTCCTTAACCTTAACAACAACCAAAGTCTTTTTAATTAAAGCTTACAGCATGGTTAACTATTATTATTATTAATTTTTTAGTTCATATATATATATATAGCAGATTTCAAAATGCAAGTGATAGCAATAGATAAGCAAATTAAAAATGGAAAAGCTGGAATACTACTAATTAAAGGTGCAGCAATTTTAAGAGAAGTGTGATATCATAATGCAGGATGGCTCAAACTATTATTAATAATTTTTTGCAAGTTCCCTGCTCAAGTTTAATTGACACCCATAAAAACCCCCAACAAACTTTTGTCACTAGAGGACTAGCTGGGTCAAACACATGTTTGACAACATCCGCATGAGCAGTGCTCAGTATCCGGCAGGGTAACCGCCTTTCCTGTAGTCAGATTCAGCACAGAGTGAGTCCCCCTCTCGGACAATCGCCTGGACCACCGATATTTCAGAACTGTTTTTTATTTCATGCTTCATCTTCTCCCAGTCTTTGATTACTTCCTGAATTCATAAACACAGAAAAAAAATTACTATATTTCTCTCTTTTATGACTTTGTGAATCTTATCAAGATGACAAACTTTTGTTGTCAAGTGTAAGAATCCTACCTTATCAACAAATGTCTTATTACACCAGGTCTGAACTCTTGGTTCTCTAACAGCTTTAGGCAAGTTATAGCCAAAGTACAAGTAGTTCATGATCACCTGAGAGGGGAGAGACAGAATTTTAGATAAAAGAAAAATTGATTTAAAATAGTTTTGTCCATTTATTTTAACACAACCTATTCAAAATAAACAAATGTTTTGTATCGAATGATAATTCAGAATAATCAAATGTGATATTGCTTTCTGTGCTGTGTGTTGAGTAAAGTATGTAAACTCTCGGCAGTGTGTGTCACCTGAGCAACTGCAGTGGTGATATTGGTCCCGCCTGCACCTCCAACCACCATTTTCACTTTTTTATCTTGGTCCAATATTATTGTAGGACACATTGATGAAAGTGGCCTTTTACCTTGTCAAAGCAATTAATATTTTACATGTGAATATGTTTATTTAGATACAGTAGCCACAGTATAATACAATATTACTTCATTTATAGTGAGTTTACTGTATGTAACACAGAGAATGTCAGTTTTATTTATTTATTTTACCTGGTTTAATGAAGTTGTTTTTGCTATGTACACATTTCATATTAGGATTAGTGAAATCGTCCATTTGGTTATTAAATACAATGCCTGTTGACTTTGACATCACCCTAGATCCAAATCTGTGAGAACACACAAAAAAATTCAACTATATAAATATATATAAGGAAATAAACAGACCTTCATAAAAATAGACACCAAAAGTACAGATGAGGTATATAAATTTAATAAAATTAATGAAAAATGTTTTTCTTACTTTTGATTAAATCTTGTCCAAATTATTTAATAAATATGTCTCATGGCTATCTCCCACTATAGCTAGATGAAACAACTTACCAGCTAACAGAATTTTGTTATAAGAACATTCTCCAAATATTTAGTGTTGGTTCTGGGAACGTGATAAATGTCCAGTTTTCTTGATGTTAGAGGACGTATTTTAAAAAGTATGGTGTTCCTCAAATGTTTTTTAAACTTAATTTTGATTTAAAATTCAACATTCTAGGAACATTGATTTCTCACATTGCAGGAACATAAAAATGTCCAGTTTCCTGAATGTTAATATAATGTTATTTAAAGGTTAGTGTGATTCCGAAACATTCTTTCAATCATTCAAACCCCTGCTGTGAACAAGCACTGAAAGACAAATAAGAACACAAACTACAACTTTATTCAGACACAGTCTTAGATGAATTGAAGATAGAAGACATTAAATCTCTCATGATCTGATTAATCAACTCCACAAACAGCATCACCAGCTTCACTTATTACTAACCAGACTGACTTTATTTCTGTCAGGTGTCTACATAAGATCTTATTGTATAATATATTCCTCATTAAATATTCCTCAAACGTCAGAAAAACTTTTTCACGTTCCCAGATCCAACACTGAATATTTGGAGAACATCTTATAACAAAAATCGGTTGCTTTTGTAGAGAATGTGACCAAATTGACTTACAACAGAAGATTACAATTTAGATAATTAGGTTTGCCTTGTTGATTACAGCAGCCTGGTGATTCTAGTGATAGATTTTTAATTTTTTTTATTAAGACACACAGACATCAAGATTCAGCCTGTGAATCTCAACAGTGGTAACCATAATAAACCATGTTGCAATGCATTCTGGGTGCCACCAATCAAAACTCATTTATGGCTCACATCATGCATTGCTGCATGAATAAATAATGCCCTGAACTGTCCTTTTCCTAATTAAATATTTCATTTGTCACCATTGTTGATATTCATACGCTCATGCTTGATGTCTCTTAGTATCTAAACTTTTTTTTATTATTTTATCAGAACAAGTTTTAAGAAATCATTTGGAATATGTTGAAAATTCTGGCTCTTGAACTGTAGAATCACTGTGATGCTGCAATCGACAATATAAATGTAAGTCAGAGATTAGGCTCTAAATTAGTTTTGTGAAATTTTAGTAAAATAATGATTATTGCCAAAACATAATCAACAACTTCAGATCACCTTCTCTCTTTGTTCATCTGGCAGGTATAACTCAGTTACAACAGTCGAACAAAATCTAAAGTTAAAAATGTAAGGGTCAAGAGCCCAACTAAAGCACACACTGATCACCACAATGGTGTGAAATGGTGATTTTCTCCTTCCGTGATTCTGCTTGTTAACATCAGGTGTCTTCAATAATGCTCAATCATCACTCAGTTAATCACTTAATTATCTCATCAACTTTTATCACTGGAGTTTGAGCTGTGTTCCTTTTAGGAGAACATTCTGGGAACCAACATAAAACTACCCGCTGAAAAAATTATTAGAACTTCATGGTAATGTTCCCAGAAAGTTTTTAAAACAAAACATTTCTAGCTGAGGCTCAGCGCTTTGTCAGTCTTTAGTGTAGCAAAGTGCTTTTTGGTAAGGGCAAGGCCATGAGAACAGGTTTCACTGGGTCTGATAATATCAAACATGTCCTGAAGGAAGTAGACATACAATGACATCTCCCAACATGTTCAATATTATCAGAGCCAGTTGGATAGACATCAGTTGTTGAATCTATTGATGCTATCCTGCTGAGAGACTGTTACAGTTGTGTTTAGTTTGGGTATGTTTTCTCACTGTCTGCCAGATTCATTAGTTATGCTGTATGGTTATGCGTATATATTTGAATTGTTTCATCATTCTGTTCAGCTCAGCTGTGTTTGATTAATTACCTCTACACGAAACTACAGTTTTGGACCTATTTATTGTAATTATAAGAGAAATTATGTTTTAGAATTTGAAACTGAGTGTATCAGATCAAGTTCAGGGACCATAAACAATGCAATTTTTTGAGAAGGCTGTCTAAAGAACTATAATTAGTCTGACCAACTAGCAGATAGCAACTGACTCCGGAACGGATCTGCCGCGGAGGTAAGAACAAGGTCCGGAACGGAGTCCACTTGCACAGCGCAACGGATCCGGAACAGATAAGGATTGCGGATCCAGACTAGATCCGCGCCAGACCCTATCCGGATCCGATCTGGACCCGTTCATTTTGGTCTGAAAACCTTTCAGATCACTCATTCAAAACTAGTAATCTGGCCAAAACTACAAAAATATTTCAAATCTATTGGTGGACCAACATTAGATAGACTGCCCACTAAACAACATGATGTCCAAAAGATGTCTTTTCAATGTCACAAAAGTTGGATGCTGAAAAGACGTCCACTGAGGAGCCAGAATTAAAGTTTTTATGACGTGTTTTTTTTTACGTGTTGCACGTCCGATATAGACGTTCATCGAACCTTCGTACAAGGTTAAAAACTAGGTCAAATGTGGCCATCATGTTTAAAACTCATGTTTATATCAATGTAATTTCCTTACATTGTTTAGATGAGGTTTAGATGTTATGTTAAATTTTAAGTCACCATTGTGGTGATCAGTGTTTGTTTTAGTTGGTCTCTTGGTCCTAATTCTTCTTACTTTAACTTCTCTTTGGGTGTTGTAACTGTGTGTTTGTATAACACTATTGTTTTTGCAGAGAAAGCCAAGAAAAAAAATGCTGTCATCAGCTCCTTGTTGATGATGACAAAAACACAAAGTGAGCATTTAATGGTGTGTTTAGACTTTTGTCCTTATATCTTCCATTTATAACCACGTATCTTGTGGAGCTGTGAGCTGTGTGGACCAGTACGATTATTATCACTTATTTGAGGGTGAATAAAAATCATGTGTACACAATGTTTTGAGCAAATATATCACATAGTCACACACAGACATCAAGATTTTGCATATGATTCTCAACAACGGTGACATCCAAAAAAAAAAAGCTTGGGAATCGAGGATGTTTTGTACTTTGAAAGCTACCCATCATGCATCGCAGCATGAAGCTTTTTTTAATTGTCACTGTTCTTGTGATACATACGCAAATTCTTGATGTCTGTGTGTGACTATATGATTTTCTAATAACATTGTTTAAACAAGCTTTTTTTTATTCACCTAAGTAAGAAGAATTGGGACCAAGAGCCCAACTAAAGCAAACAATGATCACCACCCAATGGTGACTTAAAATTAAACATAACATCTAAACCTCATCTAAACAATGTAAGGAAATTACATTGATATAAACATGAGTTTTAAACACGATGGTCACATTTGACCTAGTTTTTAAACTTGTACGAAGGTTTGATGAACGTCTATATCGGACGTGCAACACGTCAAAAAACACGTCATAAAAACTTTTAATTCTGGCTCCTCAGTGGACGTCTTTTCAGCATCCAACTTTTGTGACAAAGACAATGAAAAGACATCTTTTGGACATCATGTTGTTTAGTGGGCAGTCTATCTAATGTTGGTCCACCAATAGATTTGAAATATTTTTGTAGTTTTGGCCAGATTACTAGTTTTGAATGAGTGATCTGAAAGGTTTTCAGACCGAAATGAACGGGTCCAGATCGCATCCAGATAGGGTCTGCCACGGATCTAGTCTGGATCCGCAATCCTTATCTGTTAGGAGTCTATGAGTCTAGCAACTATGAGTCAGTTGCTATCTGGGAGGGAAGTCAGTTTTACTTCTCAGTTTCAAATAAGACCAATCAACATTTTTGTTGTCTTAAGCTATGATCAGTCTTAAAAAAAAATGGGTGAATAACTTCTAAAACTGGCCCCAGGATTAAGACACACTAATCTCTTTAATATTTCTCTTACTCGTCATTGATACTGCTGGTGACTGCCACTGCATTCCCATATTCATCGATGATTGACAGGTGGGATGTCCCAGAGTCCTCAGGACAATCAGTTCCACTGCAGACTTGAAATGTCCCAGTGTTACCCGGCCAAGGGTAATCATAACTCTCTCGTTTGATGCTGTCATTAATCTTTGCCCTGATGTCGGCTGCAGTTTTGACTGAGGTCATTTTTTGCACAATCTGTAAAACAACCTGTGACAAAATTATTAAAAATAAGAACAGCGAAATGTCTGAGAAAATAATTGCTGCTAAAATAAGTTACTCCTGTATGTGAGATGTGAGTCGGTTTAAAGTTTATGTTCAGTCAAAACAGTAAATTCAGTCATTGTTTCTTCACCTTCTGACCATGAAAATCACAACCTGATTCAGTCACATCAGTTTGATGTCAATGACTGCACGTGTCTTTAGATCTTGTGTGCCATGTAAGCTATTACATCACATTTGTTCAATATACATGGAACATTGTCAATACATAAACAGTTAATTTTCTCTTACAAAGCTATTGTACACTCAAAAAACTATATATATGTGTGTGTGTATATGTACATCACCTTCTGTATGCTATTTTGCACAATACTGAATGCTCAGGTACATAAACAAACTGTGTAAATCATTACTAATAAATGAACAAATCGTATGCATGTAGTGGTTGGCCTTTTGCTGTAGAGATTTTCCATTTACTACATACATTTGGCACTCTGATTCCATGTATGAGGCATATATTATTCATATGACACACAAACACAAGTAGACAAGACCTGTTTCACTCGTCAAAAAAAAAAGATCACTCGTTATGGAAAAGCGCAGATCATAAGTGATGATACGAGCAGTGCGAGCGCGGCCGCATCTGTCTTGCGTGTGCGCCAAGTATGCACACTATTGCCACTCCCCACCCTGCCTTCACGTTACCCCTATCTTTACTATGAGTACTTCGACCTCGTCTAACATACCAAGTGATAATAGACAAAGTCTCCACCACAATACTGTCGCCGCGATCGCGGAGAGGCTCTGATGAAATGGCTAACTCTCACACTAGCTCCTCTTTTGATAGCACTGATTCAATGCGCTGTAACTTGAACATTTTGTATAGAAACATGATGTTTTTTGAGTCGGGATGAAGTATGACATGTCTGCCATCCAGGGGAGGGGACGCCGAATAAAATTTAATACCCAATTTGAGAAAATTCTCGATCAAGGCGCCAGAGGGTTAAATTAACACTGGAGTTTTTGGGTGAAATAAAAATATGGTTGGACTTTTACTTTACTGTGCTGTCTTGTGCTTCTCTCACCGGACTGGACTATAATCATCTACCAAAACTCACTCAATAAATAAATCATTTTACTTGCTATTGGATCTTCTGTTTATTCTCTGACAGAACAATCAGACCAAGCATGGATCCAGCAAGTCATCCAGATCTGGGTGAGTTCCTGTCCAAGGGCATATCCAGAATGGATCAACAAGAGGGCAATCTGGCCATCACAGGACGTGCGGTACAAGCCTTGGTAGCACAGGTGTCCGAGCTTACCCAACAGCTGCAAGATCTAGTTGGTCTCACTGCAACCAGCCCACCGCCTGTTCCCCCCACTCCACCAGCACCCAGCCACCAACTGGAACCAAGTCTTCACCACTCCAGAGTTATATGCTGGTGAGCCTTATTACTGTTTGGCATTTTTAACGAAATGTCAGAATTTTTATTTTTGATTTTTTTGTCCTTCAACCACAAACCTTCTACTCAGAGGAATCTAAGCTTACCCAATCTAAGCTCTGATTCTCACATTACCAGAGGCGATGCGTCTCATTGAGCTGGCACTAAGGGTGGACGCTTGCCTTCATCGTCTGGAGCAACAGACCAGGACAGTCCAGTATCCCATGAGCGCCGAAAGCCACCAGTCCAGTGGCAATACTCTCAGCCCAGCTTTCGATCCCAATCCCATGTAGGTGGGTAGAGCTCGGCTTTCTCGAGACGAGAGAGAGCAACGGAGATCCAAAGGTCTTTGCCTCACCTGTGGTGGGGCCAGAGACTAGTTAAACAACCTGCCCAGTAAAAGACCGAGCCTGGCAGTAAACAGGAGGCTACTGTCAGACCAGACCATGGACAAGACTTCATCCTCTACTCTCCACCCGGATAGACTGCTGTGGGCAACCCCGTCCCATCCCAGTCAAGCCCTTCTGGATTCAGGAGCTGAGGGTAATTTTATGGACTTCACTTTGGCTCGAACACTCTAATTACCCATCACCACACTCAAGGACACCATTTCAGTCAGTGCACATCTACATAATGCCTATCATTTGGTTTGCATCAGGGTGTATGAGTGAAAAAAACACTTTCAACACCCCCAGGGATTTTGAATATATTTAGTTATGCCGTGCGTGCTGTACAACTCCCCAGTAGTTTTCCAGACACTCGTCAATGATGTGTTGAGAGACATGGTAGACCAATTACCATTGTGTAATGACAGTGTACTCTTCTCAGCCTCTTTCCTCCTCTTTGTTTAGTTCTGTTGGAATTGTCATGCACGTTAATTCTGACCAATCAAAGTGCAATTGTGGAAATATGTTCAAGACACAGCTGGCCAACAAGTGATGTGAATGTTGTCACGTCACTGTATTTTGGTTAGTTTCATCAACTCATCAACTCATTCGGACCAGAGCAATCGGTGTGGTGTGAAATGGAACCAACACTACTGAAAATGAAACAAAGTATAATTTTTCGCCCTTAGTCCGGACCAAAAAAACCGAACTTCAGATGTTAAAGCACCCTACAGGACTGAAGAACTATAACTAAACTAAACCTAAACTATAGAAACAAACTATAGTTATCGCAGGGAGCCAAGGAAGACAAAACTGAACCAAACACAGACAACAACAGAAATCAAAACAGACTGACATTGTGACAATATATAAGAACAGTTGAACTCACCTCGGTGATGTTCTTATCAAGTGGGTCTCCCAGATTACTCTTTGCGACATCAGCAAAGTGGAACGCCTCTATAATACGATGATAGGTCAGATTCTTGTTATTTGGTGTGGACACACTGCTGTTTGTGAAGTTGTAACCTGATGTGAAATGTTTCATAATTATTTGAAAAGTATCTTAATGATTTTCCATTCTCATTTTCACTCTCTGAATGAACACTCATTTAAGGAGTATTACAATGTACAGATACACAAGTAAATTACCACTGATCGAACCATCGCACTCTTGAATGAGCTAAAGATTGAACTCTTAAAATCACCCTGGGTGTGTGTCTGTTATCTGAGTGCACAGCTCAGTCAACACATGAGATAATGTGATGATCACACTGACATCACACCATTCTCATATGTTTATACTTACAGTGTCAGTAGTAATATATGAGCTCATTGAGAATTCAAAATGTTGAGCAGGTTGAGAAAAGCCGATTCAAATATCAGTCACTGGGGAGAGATTCTACTTCCTGTTTCACATCACTTTCACAGTGGTGAGCTCAGTATGAGCGCACTCACAGATAACAGATTTTTGTCATAAGAATGTTCTCCAAACGTACTGACGAATTGGGGAAATCTACCATCTACTCTCGGCAACCAGTAAAAACGCCGGACACTCTGCGCTTCAGCGTGAAAAAAAAAAAAAACGCTCTGCGCCTCGATACGCTCATGGCGTTATAAAAACGTGTCGCTCCCATTGAAAACAATTGAAAACATACGCCAGGCGCGTGGAAAAATGCTTTGGTGGACACACGGCCTAAGCACTCCCAACCTGTAATCCACATACAGACATACACTCACTGACCTTCGAGTATATTGAGTATCAGAGCGAGCACAGGTCCACCAAATGGAGCAGTAGGAGCATGAAAAGTGTAGTTTCTCAAAGTAAAGTTTAAAGCATGCTCGTTCAGCACTGCCTTATAATTTATTAGGTCCTCACGTGCTATAATCCCTCCTGTGACATAAGACAAAAACCATCAGAAGGATTTTGCAGGCTTTGATCAAATTAGATTAGCAGACCCTCATAAAATGTAAAGAATTAAATAACCTGCATCCATAATATCTTTCACTATATCATCAGTCAATGACCCATCGTAAAAGGCTTTTGCTCCTTCCTCTGCTATCGTCTTGAAGGTGATAGCAAGTTTGGAAAATGATTTAGAATCGTTTTCCTTCAAAATGCTTTTTGAGCCGTAAATCATTTCACTAGAACAAAGAGAGACAAAAGCAGATGCAAGATGATGTTATGTAAGTGAAAAGGCTGATGCTTTAGGGATGCACAGCACAATCCCTGGTGTCAGTTAAACTAACACTGCTCAGTGTTTAAATGAGTCCACACTCAAAGAGTGTTAGATGAACACTGAGGCTCTGTTTACATGAGAACGCTCGCGGGTGGAAATGTAAAAATATTTTATCAGATGTGCCTTTCGTTTACACGGCAACGGCGATTTTGGGGCATAAACGTGTAAAAGGTAAAAACACTAAAGTCTGCTTGACAGTGAAGGTTGTACGCAGGCGCGTGGACCTGGTGGTGTTGTGTGGCAGTGCTTCACGTGGCCACCTAGCCGCCTGGAGTGCATACTACATTGAATTTCACACACTTTTGCGTCACCATTTGCACGCAGATTTCCCACCCAAAACGTTCATCTAAACGCAGAATAAAAAGTGATAACACAAAGCCACTTGTGCGTTTTCTCTTCAGAATCGTTTCTGTGTAAACATAGCCTGAAGCAGTGCTAAAGGTAATGGGATAATTAAGTGATTAACTGAGTAAAAATTGAGGTGTCTTGATGGTGTTGTCATGGTGTGATGTCAGGTGTCTTCAAGAATGCTCAGTTATCACTCAATGAATCATCTCATTAACTTTAGCACTGCTTCAGTGTTCATTTAACACTCTCTGAGTGTGTGGACTCATTTAAATACTGAGCAGTGTTAATTTAACAATAGGGATGTTGCTGTGTGTGTAAATAAAAGACATACAACATAATTAAGCTCTCATTAACAATTGTATATCTCTAAAAAATTATTCATTATATACAAAATTTGCAGTGACTATTAGGATTTATGTGGTTTGGAATTGTTAAGACTTGCTTGGAAAAAAAATATGATCTGAAAATTAACTATGCACACACTGGATCTATCTTGTGGCCAAAACAGCTGCCACTGAGAAAGTGTTTTTTATTTAAGTTTTTAAATAAGTTAAAGTTTTTAAAATATTAAGTTTTAAAAATATAAGTTTTTTGCTAGTTCACAAATTATTTAATCTTACCACAATGCATTATTACAAAGTTTGCGCTCTTCGTCTTCAATGGCTTCAGCAAAGGGCTTGCCAATCAGAATCCCATCCTTTACCAGCTTTATACTGGGCTCAAACAGCTCCTTCCATGGCAGTCTCCCGTGCCTTTGGTGTGCCATCTCATAACCACGCAGTTCTCCTGGTACAGCTATATATAATGCTGCCATTCATATAACAAAAAACAAAAGAAGTGGTCAAGTCATTCAAAGGCTGAATCAAGAATGAAATTTAACTAGCCAGAAATCACAAGAATAACTTATTTTCGAGTTTTAATGATAACTAACATGAATCTTGTAAGTGTGAAATCATCATGGTGGTTAGATTTTGTGATATGTTCTTCACTGTTGGCTTACCTTTATTTGTGTTGTATTTTTTCTCATTCTCAAACATGTTCTCTGAAGCAGCCCTCGGAGCAGTTTCTCTAGCATCAATCGTCTCCACATTTCCTGATGGGGGGTGGGACATGAAATTTAATTGTCATTTGACAGTGAAGTGTTAGAGCCTTTTTAATAATGGCAGTCATTGTGTTTCCTGGATTACAATTCCTGTGTGAACACAGTCCTAATGTGGATTTAAACCATAACCTACACCAAAATCAGAGGGAAATGATAGGTTGAACATAATGGAATACACCAGTAAGCAAAATGATGTTCAAAAGGCGTCTTTTCAACGTCTTGGTCACAAAAGCGTACATTGAAAAGACATCCACTGAGGAGTCAGAATGAAAGTTTATATGACGTCTTGTTTTAAACATGTTCTGCAAGTCCAATATAGATGTTCATTGAACCTCCATTCAAGTTTTTAGATAAAAAAACTAGTTCAAATTTGGGATTCGAACCAGGGAGCATGGAGGCAACCAATGTTACCCACTGAGCCACTTGTGCTGCAGACATAAAATACAGATGCTTTGACTATTCCTGTCAGATGTCTACAGAAGCTGTCATTGAGAACTAACATAGGTTTAGACGTTGATATTTGTTTAATTAATAAGTCACCATTGTTGTGATCAGTGTTTGCTTTAGTTGGGATATTGGTCTGTGCAACTTATTTTAACTTTAATTTTGCTCAAAAGAAAATTTTCTTTTGGTGTTTTGTTCAAGCAGGGTGTCAGTATATCAGCGCCTTTCTTATAGAAATTGATTCTATGATAAGCGCACTATAAATTTCAAACTTTGTTTGAAAAATATTTGCTGACATGTACATTAAATTTTAATTTTCATGAATTCCTGTAACTATTTTAAGAGATAACTGGGGGAGTCTGGTTTAAGTCTTAAGCCCAAGTACCTGTTGATGCATTGTAGATGGTGAAAACTACACCTCCTCCAATACCCATGCTTTGGGGATTATACAGACTCATGCACAGCAGAGCAGCGATAGCAGCATCAACTGCTGAACCGCCACGCTTCAACATGTCCCTGCAAACACAAAGAGCTCTGTGTAAAGTTAAACAAAGAACAATGACTCCATAATAGTAAGGCCGACAGGGTCTCATTGCTCATGTTAATAATCTTTCCCAGGAACATTAATGTGGCTCTGTGGTATCATACCTCCCGATCTCAGAACAACGCCCGGCATCCGCTGCCACTGCTGCTTTAGAGTAGCATTTATCAGAGGGTCTGGGAATGGGTATCAGAGTGACTGTCAAAACCACTGTAATCAAAACCACCAATGCAATCATGGAGGCGAACAACACACATCTGAAAGTAGACCACGAGAGTTTGAGATATTTTATATTTATTCATCACACAAACATAATTCTAATGTTCTTTCTGTGGTATCATTTCATTTATTGAAAAGGTATATTCTTCCTCCTAAAATTGTCACACCTGGTCAAATCATGTCAAATATTATCAAAATAATATGAAATATGCAGAGGTGTGTAATCCATGGGCCAAAGAGTAAAAGTCCTGCCATATGTTTATTCCACCCATGAACTCAGTCATCTGATTTCACTAATTAGTTCCCTCTCCTGTCTGAATTAGCAAATCCAGGGGCCTTCAACACTGCGTACGTACAAAAACAGGGCGTACACCAGTTTTCACGTTCATGGCCAGATGTACTAACAGTGAAATTAACGTAAGAATGTGCATTCCTCCAAGTAAACTTCATGTCTGGCGTACGCACATTTGCCTTGATTTTTGGCATAGAGGCAATAAAGTGAAGTGGAAAACATTACACTACGAATTGTTCTAAAGCACCACCAGCTGTCAGATATTGCTTAATAATATGTCAAACAATGTCAAATTGTGTCACACAAGTCTTATTAAAATATTCGATTATGCAATTAAGTAAGAACATAAAGCATGTGCAAACCCACTAGGAATAAAAAATAAACTTGATTAATTCGGTCAGTAAAGGTAAAAAAAAAGAATCCTGAAAATACTATCACAGTTTCCATGAAAATATGAAGCAGAAGCACAGCTGTTTTCAACATCATCAAATCATCATATTACAGTAATTTCTGAAGGATCATGTGACACTGAAGACTGGAGTAATGATGCTGAAAATACTGCTTTCATCACAGGAATATATTACACTTTCACATATATTCACATAGAAGACATTTTCAGTGAAATTTCGTTTCTTGCTTGCTTTAGCCATGTTCTTGCAGGTTTCTTTTGCCAAACTTGACCAATTACCATATTTAAATGTATTTAATTGAGGGAGGAGACTGGGTGGGGCATTGTGCTCGTGCATATCCATGTGCGCTCAATTTTACGTTAATTGGGATGTACAAAGAGAATATGCTTGGGTTGCTTCATACACAGAGATTCATACATCTGTTTTTTTATTTGTTTGTTTTTTGTTTTTTTTGTTTTTTGGTGTTTTTCAATGTTTTGGTTTGAAACTTTGAATTCAACGCAAAGTCTTTGTACATGAGGCCCCAGGGGCCTCATTTTATAACCATTGCATACGCTCAAAACAGGCCCTGAAAGAGGCGTTTCTATACATGTAAGTATAACCTAAGCTTTATACTTGGAAGCAACTCAGTGACCAATTTAGCAAAACAAAACGAATGGGCTGCCGATGTACGCGTTGTATGGGCCATTAAGACAAAAAAAAAAGTAGGCTATGACGATAAGATGTATCGGTTCAAAAAGCACGTCGGTCACCGGGAATCTCAAGCTGGCTACACCGGGATGAGAAGGCGTACCTTTATACTGGGCTTTCTTTTTATTTTGTTGCTTTCTCTGTGTTCATCCCTGTGGACCAGAAGGTTTATACCGCTTCATAAACCTCGGAACCCCCAGAAAAGATCGACAATTCATCAATTCAATCTAATAATCAGTAATTAAGTAATTAATTAAATGTGTGGATTATCATGTTCAATAAACATTTTCATTTTTTTCGCCTTTCATTCCAACTCTGTGATTTCTCTATTAATGGGGAGTAGCAGATAATGTGAAGGTCAAGGGCGACAATAGAGCGTGCGCCCGCGGCGCCCCCAACGCATTTGGCGCCCTAGGCAACTGCCTAGTTCGCCTATAGCAATCGCCGGCCCTGCGTCTATATTGGATCTGACAGGAATTGTGCAACACACGGACTCTGGGTCAAATATTTATGGGTGAATCATTCCGGTTGCCATTTTACAACATTGGACGTGTTCAGAACAAATATACAGTAATTTGTTGCAAAGAAAGCCTAACCAATACAAGCCAAGAGAAGATGATCAGCATACTGTTTGTAATTGATATAGTCCATTCTCTTTCATTGGATTTATTTATTTATTTATATTAAAATATTCATCAGGATAAATCCTTTCATGTTCAGTTATTGAGTGAACAATATTTAAATTGCGCATATCCAAAAAGTAATGCAATGGCACAACATGCATACTGTAATTTTTATTAGACCCATTTTTATTAGAACTTTTATTACACTTAGCCTTGATTCTGTAATGTTGGAGTTAAAATTCAATCACTGAATAAGAAACAAACATGTACCAATTGTCTTTGCCAATCATGTTTGACTTCAAAACACTCTCACCACCAATTTTTTAAAAATAAATAAAACAAAATGTGTGTCTGAAATACTTACATTCTGTAAATATAATAAACGGCAATCAGGCCTTAAAATATCTTTTTAATAAACCAATTATTTGGTGAAAGACAGACAGACATACATACCCTTTTTTCTTATTCATGGTTGTATCAAAACAAGACTGGGCTGATTTAATCTGTGGAAATTAAAATGTAATAGGTTAGTTCATTGGCTATACTGATACGGCAGGAACAAATCAGCTATGCCCTATAGATGATGATGTGATTTTTTTTTTTGATGTGAAGTTTTCTTAAATTACCTAAAAATGTATGTAAAATTACAAACATAATCTGTAATTAAACAGTAACAAAACAGTTAAATGATAAAATGGTCAAATGACTGGCGGCCCCCCAAAAACGGTAACATTAAAGTAAAATATCCTAAATTAAATAAACTAAAACACTTCGATAATTCAGGATATAGGCGACTTGTAAAATAACAATCATATACCTTAAGTGAAAAAAGAAAACATAAAAAAGGGTCAAATGACTGGCAGCTATTGAATATACTCGCAGTCAAATGAATGACTGCATTATTATGATCAAATACCTTCATTGTAAAAAAAAATCGTAAATAAAGGGTCAAATGACTGGCAGCTACGGCTGCCAAACAAAAACCATAAAATTAAAGTAAAATCTTCTAATAAAAAAAAAAAAACACTGTTATTTCACAGGTATTTCCTGCATTATCATGATCAAATACCTTCATTGTAAAAAAAAATCGTAAATAAAGGGTCAAATGACTGGCAGCTACGGCTGCCAAACAAAAACCATATAATTAAAGTAAAATTTAAATAACGTGTAAAAACTTTAACAGGAATGTGATGTCACCATGATTGAGATCAGTATTTGCTTTAGTTGGGCTCATGACTCTTGAGTTTTAACATTAATTTTTCTCTGGATGTTCTAACTGTGTTTTGATGCACATTTATTATGGAAATGATTGCAAGAGAAATTATAAGATGATCTTGGTCGTTTATTGATGATTTTATAGTCATCAAATGAGGATATGATTTACTTTATAGTCAAATCTCTGTTAGCTGTATAGATGGAATTTAGTGTTATACAAAGGCCATTATTAATATAATATTTTTTTCACATGATTTGTTAAAATATTGTGGCATCAGTATTATAGCAATCTCAAAAATTCATGCTCATTCATGTTTATTTGGCACTGTGACTGGTATTATTAAGCCGGAAGAGAGATCAGCGCTGCTGCTTCTCTTGAGCTGCGCCAGAGCGATCTCACGCCACAGCACCAAAACGCTATTTATGTTTTTGAATTTCTAAAGAAAATGGACGTCATTTGAAAATTGAGACTTTGTTTCATATCAAAAGTAACAAAGGACAAAGATTATTGCGATTTTATTTTTGGATGCGCGCAGCCGTGATACAATGATCCATTCATTCAAACGAAACAGGATGACTAATCGATTCTTGAGATTTAAGAATCGATATCGGTTCGTAAAAATGAGAATCGATTAATATTGAGAAATCGATATTTATTACCCAGCCCTAATATATATATATATATATATATATATATATATAAACAATATTCAAACAGTAACTTCAGAATTCGAATAGTATTGATTTTTTCAATATTCAAATTATATTAGAATTTCGGAATTAGTTCCAACAGCCCTATATACTGTATATATTTAAACATACATTTTAGTTTTCTAAGATAAGATCTTACCTGATGTGGTGATATACAGTGATCCTCGCCGACACAGCTGACTGCTTAACTAAGCTAACATTGTTTGTGTTGAGATATTTATTGTGAAGCTATCTGTCCATTATCAGGAAAGGGAAAATGAGCCCACTGTTCCCTTATTACAAATTCAAATTTGTATACAAATGTATTCAAAACAATTGCTCTCATTCAGTTCCTTTTTAGTGTATTTTTAGAAACTTTCCACACAGCATCATGATTAATTTCCTATAAGGTTTTTGTCAGTTTGAACCACATTGTCTGCTGCAGGGAATTGATCTGTAGGTTGTTGTTGATGTTGCATTTAAAATACAGAAATGCTGTTGACGTGTGGAGGATGGCTTTATTTGGTCAAACTAGGATATTCTATATCTCTAATCAGAGTCTGTCTATTATGGAGCCTTTTTCTTTTGTTGAAGGTGAAACTAAATATTCTGTGTTTCCCCATGCTGCCTTCCCGCAGTGCGATTTTATTCACGCTGAAAGGCAGTCTGGATCCCATGGCCCTAGCAGCAGACACGAAGCTACCTTTTGATGTAGCCTTATATTGTTCTAAGTAGTTTAGAACGCAAGTTTATTCAGAAAAAAGAGCAGCTTTTGGCGTTAAACTTCGCGAGACCCCAGTTATTATTGTTGTCTCGCCATTAATCGCCCTAATGGAGGACCAGTACAGGAGATGGTCAAGCTTGGAATATCTGCCGCTCAGCTGTGTCCCGAGAAAGATAATGCAATACAGAATTGTCGATACCAACTTCTGTTCGGCAGTCCCGAGGCCTGGATGAGCGCAAAGTGGCAAGACATGTTAGCCACGAAGTTGGATAGTAACCTGCCAAGCATCGTTGTCGACGAAGTCCGTTTAACTTATAAATGGTAAGTGGTATTTATTAATATCACATTGTCAATATGCTGTGGTTGTCACAGTGCCACTAAGTTGTGTTGCTTTTCAATATCAGTATACAATATCAATATACAGCTACTGCTTTAGTAGCATAACTTTCAGCTGTGCACACTTACCTGATTAAAGTTGTTGACACTTTAGTCATTAAATTAATTGTTTTTTTTTTTGTTTGTTTGTTTTGTTTTTAACTTGTGAAGTACAAGCGCAAACAATTTCCAATGTTTGCTGGCCGAAAACAACGCCGTAATCCCCATATGTCATCCAGACAAAAGCCAAACTGCCACCACCTTTAGCCCAAAACTCAGCCACAACTTGTACAGAAACTCCAGAAAACAGCAATATTATACCAGAGTCCCCGAAACTGAACCAGATATTATCCCTGTGTAATACTTATATATTGTGCAAGGAATAATAATAAAAATGGCACTACAGAAATGCAAAGTACAATATTTTATTGAGAGGGGAAGAAAATCTCAGCCAGATAAAAGGAAAAAATAAAAGACAAACCAATACTAGAGTAAGGCAAAACAAAGACACAGCAATAAATTAAAATGTCACAAAAAATAATGCAATTATGCAATTTAAAAAAAGAGTATGTGGCATGCTTAAATAATGAGATACAAAAAATTGTAGTTGAAAAGTTACTTATAATCAGAACGTCTAAAGTGACTATCAAAATAAAGTGTAATGCAAATTATATTTACAGATGTGCAAAAAAGGTAAAAATATTAGTTGCAACAATGTAAAACAGATTCCCAAATAGCTCAAATTGTGTGGTTTACATTTTGCAAAGGTGTCCTTTTTCTGCCAGCCTTCCAGTCACCAGTTAGATGAAACCAACTTTTAAAGGGATAGTTCATCCAAAACTAAATTCAGTCAGTAATTACTTACCCTCATGTTGTGCCAACCCTGTAAGACTTTTGTCTATCTTTTGGAACTCAGTTTAAAATATTTTTGATAAAATCTGAGAGCTGGATCACTCCTCCATAGACTTCTATTGTAACTGAAACTTGCCGGCCAAAAAAAGTTAGTAAAAGCAGTCCAACGGCCCTATTTTAACGATCTGAAACGCAAGTGTAAAAGCGCAAAGCGCAAGTAACTTTGTGGGCGGATCCCGGCGCTGTTGCTATTTTCCCGGCAGGACAAATGCCTCTTGCGCCTGGCGCAAATCTAAAAGGGGTTGGTTTGAAGTAGCTTCATTATTCATATGTGGTTTGGGTGTAACGGAAATAAACCAATCAGAGCGTCATATCACATTCCCTTTAAGAGCGTGATGAACGAGGTGCACTTGTTCCATGGCGCAATACTATTATAACGGCGCATTTACTAGACGCGCTTCAGCATCGGTTCGCAGCCGAGGAGATCGATGTTCTCGTCAGGGCCGTAAAAGAAAGAGAAGTGACATTGGGGATGGGACAAACACCCAAATTAGCTTTGGTTAAACATGTATATGATAATTTGGGTAAATGTGTATGCTTTATGCCTATTTTTCCCATCGTCATGGACACAACAATGATTTCCCTCATGTTTATATATTTTCCTTATAATAATGTATCATTTGCAAAAAGTAAAATGCATCTGTGTAGATGAGAGAATCATCTACAGTGTATGGACGTTGTTCACACTGTATTATGGCCAAGCATGCGCGCTTAAAATAGCATCTGAATGTACGCGCAACGCGCCACTGACTTTAGACCAGGTTTAACTCTGTGTTTCATTTACTTTATGCACAAGCCGTTCTTTTTGTAAAACTGCTCATCCGAAAATTAATAAACATTTCATTTTTCCCCCTCTTTTCCCTTTTTTTTTTTTTTTTTCTTTGCTGAAGTGAAAATGAAATTACCCAATGCTCTGCCTTACAGGAATAGTCCTGGTTTACTGGAAAAGACGTTGACTTCAGGGGAGAGGCTAGATTTGCCTCAATGGAAAATAAATTGATTTACTTATATGGGTATATTTGCTCATGTTCAAAAGCACAAACATACAGGTATGCTAAAGAAGTATAATGATTGTAAAAATGGTAAATGGACTGCATTTATATAGCGCCTTCATAGACCTAATGGCCACCAAAGCGCTTTACATTTGCCTCACATTCACCCATTCATACACTCATTCACACACCGACGGCAGTGTCAGCCATGCAAGGCGCCAGCCAGCTCGTCGGGAGCAGCTGGGGTTAGGTGTATTGCTCATGGACACCTCGACACTTGGTCAGGTGGAACCGAGGATTGAACCACCAACCTTTCGGTTCGTAGACAACCCACATGAACCACTGAGCCACTGCCGTAAAAGGATTAATACATTTGTTTTCAAGTTACTGGAATAAATATTAATCAATGGCTACATCCTTATAGAACAATACATATGGGAATATACTGCAAAATATAATGGGATATATTACATAATACATTTTCATATCTGTGAAACTAGTGCTTATATTTTTCAATATACTGCAATGCATTGGCGATGTATGCACTATGCACAAAAAACTATATGTTGGCTTTAATTAACTTTTTTTCTGTCTACAGGTTGCACATTACTGGGTTACATTAAACAAACATAATTTGTTCATATAACTTCAACACATTCAAATAAAATAATGTTGGCTTTAATTAACTTTTTTATGTCAACAGGTTATGATATGTTGGCTTTAATTTTTTTTTATTTCAACAGGCTACACATAACTGGGTTATGTTAAAGCAGTGTTAAAATTAATGAGATGATTAAGTGAATAATTGGGTGATGATTGAGCATTATTGAAGACACCTGATGTCTAAAACAAAATCTAAAGTTAATGATATGAGGGTTAAGAGACCAACTAAAACAAATACTGATCTCCATAATGGTGACTTTAACGGGCTGCAGAGTGTATTCAGCTGGAGATTTCTACAACTCCGCTGTAAAGCAAGGACAACAACTCTCTGGGCAGGGAGAGGAGACTAAGGAGACTGAATGACACATGAATTATAAAGGATATTATATTATTTTTAACATTATATTTAACACTCAATATTCACATGTGATAATAACTTCACATCTTGTGCACTGTTGTACTTGTGTATACATTTTATACTTGTTAAGATCCATTGTATATTTTTATTCATTTTTTATTTTTATTTATTTATCAGTATATGTCAGTTTATGTAATATGTATGGTTTGTATTCTGTGTTAAATCCTGCTGCAACACTGCAATTTCCCCTTGGGGATTAATAAAGTTTTTCTAATCTAATCTAAATTTCGGTTTTCTCCTTCAGTGATTCTGCTTGTTAACATCAGGTGTCTTCAATAATGAGACATATAAAATATACCCTCATTCACTATTCCCTACATCAGTCACTGATATAATCCAATTGAATGAGTGATTGACTAGAAGTGAGTGAATTGAGACACTGATGAACACCTGATAAGCAGAATCACTGAAGGACATAGAAACAAGAACTGAAAAAGAGAAACACAACTGACTTCCAGCAACATAGAGTGTGAAAACAATTTACAAACCAGTTGAACATTATTACTTTCACACATGTACAAAAGTTCTTGTTGAGATTTAACAGATGTTTAGATGTTAAATTGAAAATAATAAAGTTTGCAGTCACCATTATGTTGATATTATTTTTCTTAACTTAAGGGTTTTTTTACAGTATAGGACTGTGCAATTAACAGTAAATGTCTGTCAACAATGCAATACAGTAATTATTTCTGTATAAAAAGTGAATAATGAAAGTCCTATAATGAAATATTGCAGTCCTTCTTTAGGACTCATAGACTGTTATAGAGCACTTAAAGTGGACATGATTAATGACTTTAATTGCTATTTAGCACCATTTTTGTTTAGAATGCAGTAATGCCTCATATGATTTACAAATGTCTCAACCAATTGCAATGTTGTGAAATGCAGTAATGTATTTTGCTTGCTAAACACACCTGAAAAGGTAAGTGAAACCTTTTTTTATAAGTCTGTTGTCACAATACTGTTCAAACAGGATCCGACTGCACAAACCGGATAGTGCCATCCATGCCCTTAATGCAAACACAGCCTGTGGTAGAGGTCTATCCTCTTGTTATTTCTGCTCTATATGGATTACAACACTTTGACTAAAAGATCACTTGGGATATTAACGACACCAGTAAGGTATGTCAGCTGCTATATTATTATTTGCTAGAATAACACACTTGTTCTGGTTTTGTTTTCTTCTTCTTGTAGTTTGTGTCCTTCCGATGCACACATACAGTATAATTATAGACAAATAAATTTGTTTTTGCAGCTTTTTGAGATTATATTGCTAAAATACTGTATTTCCTAAATGCATGTAACAGTCAAACTTTTATTTTAGAAATGCATTGTTCTAGAATAACAGTTGCACACCAATGAAGTACGATCTTTTCTGGCAAATCACTGTCTAAATTTATTTAATTTAAAACTCTTGTTTTGTTTTTATTCTACAGATTATATCAGTCCAGTCCACTTTTCTATAAATCCACCTATTTAAGAAGAAAACTTTTAGTTTTAGGACATCATGAAAAAGAGGTATGTCTATCTTTTACAAGTCTTGATTTATGATTCGCACTAATAATTTGAGTGAAGTATTGTGACATGAAACTTTGCATTGTCACCATTGTTGAGATGCATGTGCTGATTGTTGATGTTGATCTGTGTCTTAGTCCAGGAGGAGATTGAAATGTTTTATTTCTCTATATCATTTCAATATCCTTCACAACAAATCTTTACAGAAACATTGTAGATTCAAAGATAAATTATTAATATTTTTCAATTATCTACAAACTCAAAACTTATACATAGAAAGACAACAGTGAATCAGCCAATAACAATAACCCTTTGCAAACACGAATGAAAAGCTACGGTGACTGATGTAGGATAAAATATGTCGTCTGAGACTGCAGAGAGTAGAGAGTAGTCAAGCAATGCTGGAGAAACAACAGCAGTATCAATAAATGAAGAGCTACATGACACAACAAATGAAAGCTTTATTTATAAAGCACTTTTAACACAATAAAATTGATCCAAAGTGCTGTACATAGTAAATAGCGTGACTACACTATAAAACATAAAATAAAAACAGTCGCATGATTGTAATACATTACTGTACTGTAATCCTTTACTGTTTCAATGTTTTACGGTCAATAATACTAATCAGCTGAACGTAACCAGCACATTCCTCCCTACATAGCAAACCCTTAACACAGCGAGGGAGAATAACCACGCGAAACTATCCAACTACATTTTTTTTCTAACGGGGTAGTAAAAGTTTAACTGGCTAATATGAGCTGTTGTGCTGTAGGCTAACATTACTGTTTTACGGTCAATAGTACTAATCAACTGATTGTCTCATGAACGTAACCAGTACAATTACCAATATGAATCTCAACAATGGTGGCAATCACACAAACGCTATATGTTGCAACGCATGATGGGCACCACCAATCAAAACGTATCCATGGCTCACATCATGCATACAGCATGAATAAATTGTGCAGCTGAATTGTCCTGTAATTTTCATAGATTTTTCCTGTTTGCTTTTATTTTGCTACTGTTTTGTTTGTTTTTCTGATGTTCAGAGTTGATCGGTTTTTCACTAGTTTGTTTATTGTCACCATTGTTGAGATACACATGCTGATTTTTGATGTCTGTGTGTCCAAACACAGTACTTTTGAGCAACTTCTATGCTCAAAGTATTTTCAAAAATGTTCATTTTGGTGTTGGATGTCGAACTGTAGAATATCAGTGCTTCAATCACCAATGCTAAAATTAGACATCAAACATATACTGTACATATACTATATATATTTAGACTCTAAACGAGATGAAATTGACTACATGATGATAATGTCACCACATTACATATTGTGAGTAGGTTTTCTCTTGCAGTATAAATGTGCTTTATAATCAAAATGACTGAATGGACAGAAAATTAAGGTCAAGAGTTCAACTAAAGCAAATGCTGACCACCATAATGGTGACTTGAAACAAAAAAATTCCATAAAACATTTCCGTCCAAAATGGCTCATTTCCACTGAGAGGTACGGCATGATACGGTACAGTACAGTACAGAACGGTTCGTTTCGTTTCGTGAGAGAAAGAGTAGTTTTGCAAAATTCACCTAAACAGTTTAAACCATTAAGACAACACTGAAAAACACAATACTAATGCTCTGAAAGCTTGATAAAGAAATATACTAGCAAGGGTTTATGGTTCTCTTTGTGTTGCTGAATAAGGCTGCGTTCGTTGAGCGGCCTTCCTGTGTGTCGGGCTTTGTGATAACTAAGTTCGCTCTGAACGAGTCAACTGAAGCCATTAGGGCAGAGTTTCCTGTGGGCTAGTTGGTGAGTTACCATGTGGAAGTTAAAGGTTAAAAGTTTTTTAACTGTGAGGTTGAAGGAGTCCCACATGACAGACTTCTGATTCTCTACATTATTCTCAACAAGAACATTTCTACATGAAAGAAATAATGTTACACTGGTTTGTAAAATGTTTTCACACTCAATGATGCTGGGAGTCCGTTAATTGTAGTTTTTGTGTTTTTGTTTTTTTTTCTGTTCTTGTTTTTCTGTCTTTCAGTGATTCTGCTTATCAGATGTTCATCATTGTCTTGATCTGAGTGGCTCTGAGTGTCTGTATATTACTGTTTATTAATGTTTTAATGGAAAATGGTATGATATTGTCAGAATTTGTTGTTTTTTACAGCAAGGGTTAACAGTGTAGACTTTATCACCACAAAACATTTTCATTTTTCTTTTTTTTTGAGTGTGTATAATGAATACATATCAAACTTCTCAAACTGTACTCTGGTGGTTTACTTTCAGAAATTGGTTTGCCATCGGGATTGCAGTGTTTTTACTGGCGCTCATTCTGACACTCTCTCTGCTACTCACTAAGAGATCCTTGAATTCCCAGCAGTTTACACCCTTGAATTGCTATGCTAAGTCAGCAGTGGCAGAGTATGCTGGGGAATGCTCTGATAATTGCTATGCTAAAGCAGCAGTGGCAGCGGATGCTGAGGTTTGCTCTGAGATCGGGAGGTACGATTACAAAGAGACAAATTTATGTTTCTGTGAGAGATTTTGCAGCACTATAGTCTGGATTAATAATATGGAGTTCGCTTAACTTTACACAGAGCTCTTTGTGTTTGCAGGGACATGTTGAAGCTTGGCGGTTCAGCAGTTGATGCTGCTATCGCTGCTCTGCTGTGTGTGGGTGTGGTGAATCCCCAAAGCATGGGTATTGGAGGAGGTGTGGTTTTCACCATATACAATGCATCAACAGGTATGTACAGAATATAGGATTTGAGAGACTTAAATCAGACTCCCACAACGGCTACAGTTCAAGAAATAAAAAAAAAACACACTTCGGTGTTCTTTATAAAGCACATCTTGAACTACTGATTTTTTTGTTTAACCATGTGCAGTATTTGAAGATTGTTTTAGACTGAGATGAAAAACAGTGCCCTAGCCCCTAAGTTAAACAAACTTTAAGATTATTAAGAGTTATCAAAGAAGTGGTTTCCTGCAACACCTCCTTGGAAATGTGCAATTTCTGTATTAACCACACCTTGACTAGGCATGAATATGTTTATATTAACTATTTTCTAGATCAACATCCTTACATTCTGGAACAACATTTCCTATAATCTATCACATTTTGGGGCTGGATATAAGAGTTTATGTTATGGTTATCCTTTGGGCTATTGGGGGCTTCTAGACCCCTGATTTTATTATTATTGCTAACACCCCTGCATATTGTATAATATTAAGAAACAGCAAAAATAAAGTACATCACTTGCTTTCTTAAAGCTGCACCCACAGCTTGCTAAAGGATCTCAAGTTAAATTCTTAAATTCGTCAGTGTCCTCTTTGGCTTAATCACTGCAACCTCTTGACCACTGGGCCACATCTTTGTGTTAAAATCAAAGTTTCATGTATTCACCTTCAGGAACGGTGGAAACTATTAATGCCAGAGAAACCGCTCCAATGGGGGCTTCACAGAACATGTTTGACAATGTCTCCGAGACAGGAAAAGGTAAACCACCATAAATCGACATATCTCCAAATCCAGCCTACATTTAAGGTTTTAAAGCAGATTTAGCATAAGCAAATTCATCCACACTTTAAAATATTAAAACAGCAAAGTTATTTTCGTCTGTTTGGCCATTGAATGAGTTGTCCATTGCTCTGTTTTATATGAACCTCATCCCAGGGTTATATATCGCTGTACCAGGAGAACTGCGTGGTTATCAGATGGCACACGATAGGTACGGGAAACTGCCATGGAGGAAACTGTTCGAGCCCAGTATAAAGCTGGCCTCTGAGGGTATTCAGATTGGCAAGGCCTTGGCTGTTGCCATCAATGAGACTTGTCAAACAATTCTGAATAATACTGCATTGTGGTAAGAATATATCAATTGTGCATTACAAAGCAAAATCCCCAGTGTAAAATCAACACTGCTCAGAGCTCACTCCACAGAGTGTTAAAGTAACACCGAAGCAGTGTTAAAGTTAATGAGATAATTAAGTGATTAGTTAAGTGATGATTGAGCATTAGTGATGAACACTGGCTGTTAACAAGCAGAATCACTGAAGGAAAGAGAAACACAAGAACTACAACTGACTCCTCAAAAGAGTCTGTTTGCAAACAGCAGAAGTCCACCTTATGTGACACACGCACAGTAAACCTGTATTGATCTGCGCATAATAGCAGAGAATTACTAAAAAACACAATATTGACCCATGTTCTGTTTTCTATTACATGTTTGCTATGATGTAATATGCACGCAAAGGGAGCAGGTTTCGATAGAATAGGGTAAATATACACTGGGGGAGGGGGGAGGGTATATCAGAGCTCGAGTTGAAGCTGCTTCATCGACCCCCTCTCCAGTGGACAGCAAGACAAATAAGTTTAACCTAATATATTAAAGGTTTTATGGGCAAACAAACTCGTTAATTAATGAAAACAAAGCTTTTTGAAAATGCTCTCCAAAGTGGATAAATTTGAAAACGCTGTTTTTACGTTGTAGTGTGGACAGTGAAAACTGATTTAAAAACGATGACGTTTAGTCATGTGATTCATGTTGTACCAATAGATATTCATGTTTACCGGTATAGTGCCTTTTATGTGCCATTCACTTCCACACATTTGCTAGTTTATGTATAATACTATAATATTAGCTATAGATTACGAAAAATCGTTTACAGAATTAGTTAAATAGTGACTATAGTGAATAGTAAAATAAGTTAACTAAAACATTACTGTTCTCATGTTTTGCCGCAGGGAAGCAAATGTGAGTAAATTCTGTCGTCTTTGCAGTAACTGTGATATGAAGAGTATGCAAATTAACATAATGGAACTCTAATCACTCTTATGGTGACTTCAAATGGAACACAGAGTTTAATTCTGAATAAAATCTTCTGTAGAAGTCTGACAGAAATAAAGTCAGTCTGGTTAGTAATAAGTGAAGCTGGTAATGCTGTTTGTGGAGTTGTTTAATCCTCCTCTGCTGAGATCTTCAGATTTAATGTCTTCATTTCTCTTCAGGTGATTTCATCTATAAGGCCCCATCAACACTTCTGCGTTTTCGTTTAAAAACGGAGAATTAAAACGTATACGATCTCCGTCCACACCAGCGTTTTATCTGCGTATTAGAATTGATCTCCGTCCACATTAAAACGACTGAAAACGTGGATCACGTGACCATTCACCAACACTGGGCATGCGCGTGCCGGTGTAAACAGTGGCTGACGAATCAGGGAAGGGTACGTCATGACTGATAACACCCAATCATAGAGCCGAGAGTCAGCCTCAGCGTTAGCGTTTCTGAAGTCCTCCATTTTAGGTCTTTGTTTTTTACATTTTAGTCTGGACGGGAGGTGCAAACATAGCAAAAGTCTCAGTTTATAAACGAAAACGCAGTAGTGTGGACGGGGCCTAAGACCGTGTCCAAAGTCAGTTGTAGTTGTTCTGCTCATCTTTTTTTCCATTCTCTTCTTTCCTTTAGTGATTCTGCTTGTTAACAGGCTTATTAAAGTTGAGATGACCTCATATTTAATATACACAGATTTTGTGGCTCAGATAAAGTCCAGTTCTGGTTTATTTCTTTGCTCTTGGCTGACATGTGGCATTGCTATGACCTGCTTGTGGCCCAGATCTGGCAAACAGGAGTGGGCCACCCAAGCGCCGTCAGTCATTGCTGCATGTGGGCCAGATCCGCATCCCACAAGTGCCAGATGTGGGCCGGATCTGGGCCGAAACAATGTTTCTATGTGGCTTGGCTTGGTTCTATATAGCTATATATTATTGTTATTTATTGAATTGTTAAAGCTGTTGTTGAGGATGTGTTAGAGTCAGGGCATAGTCTCACAAAATACATTTATTTTTATATAGATTTTATATGCATTTATAATAAATAAGTAACTATATACTGTAAAAGTAAAAGGTTTTTGTTAAAAAAAACAAAAAACAAAAAAACTAAAGTGACTATATACATTCATTTTATACCCAAAAGCAAGTTTGTGTGGACCACCCCTGTATCAGCTGTTAAGAAAACAAATGTACCTTTGAACTGTATCACTGCCTTAATTTTTGTCCAGGTTTAAATGTTATCTTTTTAAAATTAGTAGCTATTTTCTCAATGATTTGTAATAGATGATTGATAGCACTTAAGTTATTGGATTAAAGTTTACTTGTTCTTTTTAAGGCAATCGGTTTGCATGGTTGTAAACTGAATTGCTTTTGAAGTAAAGTAAACTCAGTAATTCCAAGTTGTATGCAGAAAACATCAGAGTAAACACAACTTGAATAATTGATTAGTTAGGACTACTCACAAAGTATATTTTACTTGAAAGTATTTAGTTGTTAAAATAGTCATTCTGAGTAGTCGATACTAAGACAAGTACATCTAAAGTAAAATATCAAGTATACTTTACAAATGTGTTTTAAGTTACTGAAACTCTCTTGTAAGTTTACAATACTAGACAGGCACTTGTTAGTACTACAGGGTAATCAGGTTTGCATGCTTTTTTTAAGTAAGGTTTACTAATTGGATTTTACAGTATACTGACACTGTGAGTATCACCATATGAGAATGGTGTGATGTCAGTGTGATCATCACATGATGTTGACTGAGTAGTTTGGACTGTGAGAAAACACAAATGTATCTGGATGAATGTAGATGTAGCCATAGTTCACCTTCATTCAGTTCACCTGTTGTTCGTTAATTAACTAATTAGTTCCCTTGTTTAGTTCTGGTATAAATACTCCCTGTTTTGTTCAGTGTTTGTCCTGTCTCGTCAGTATTTTTGCTTTCATTATTGGATTTAAGACTGTTTTCTGGTCTGCTCACTTGTTGTGTGCTTCCTTGCAACAGCCACCAGGTGACACTTTAAGGCAAATCTGACATATTATAATATCATATCTCTACTTACAGCATGATCCCTATATATATATATATATATATATATATATATATATTAGCTTCTGCTCATCTCTGTTTTCTTTCCAGGGAAACGTTTTGCGGCTTGAAGGAAAATGACACAAAGACAAATGAAACACTAAAACAATTCCCCAAGCTAAGTCACACCTATCAGAGGATCGCAAATGAAGGACCAGATATCTTTTACAATGGCTCACTGAATATATTGGATGATATCAAGGCTGCAGGTTTTTCATGCTTAAATTTGACTATTCACATCCAAGGGGTATCACAAATATGTCTGAATCTTTGTTTCTTGTAACACAGGAGGCAATATAACACTTAACGACCTAAAGAATTATGAGGTGAAGAATGAGTCAGCATTGAACTTTACTGTGGGGAATTACATATTTCATGCTCCTGATGCTCCATTCGGTGGACCTGTCCTCGCTCTGATATTCAACATACTCGAAGGTCAGTGGATGTGTGTCTATGACAGCGTTCGCACAGCACCAGAATAAGGTTGTCAGTCAATATTTAAGTCTTTAATACGGTTTCGCTCACACATAATTTAGTTATTTTCAAGACTCTTAAACAGATTGTCTGAAAACCAGAGCCTTGTGAACAAAACCAGACTGGACATAGAGAGAGCCATTCCGCCCTGCACAAACACATATCTACTGTGTGTTGTGGGTGATTATAGCCTATATGCTTTTTGCAATATAGATGTGGTTTCTATGGTTACTTGTAAGAGATTACAGGATTAACTGTTCAGTAACAGTAACTGTTCAGATCCGATTTGTGAGTCCACGAAGCCCTTCCCTTACGAAAAAGAAGTATATTTCAAGTTCATTTTATGTAGTATACTTCAGTAATGTTCAAGTATATTTTTAAGTATACATTATGTAGTAAGTATACTAATGTCACTATGTACTAGTAGTAAACTTGTAAGTGTACTATTTTAATACCGCTTGGGACTAAATTGGCCCACTTTTAGTACATAAAAGTATATGTTGAAGTGTACTATAAGTGTAACAGTAAGTGCACAACTAGTTCATAATAATGTATCTCATGTGTACTGCAAGTGAATTTATGGGTATACTAGTAGTTTACTTTTTTACTGTAATACTTATACAAGTATACTTTGAATACTTAATTATACTTTTAAGTATTTCTGGATCAAAAGATTGATTACACGAACAGGACAAATATACTTGCTTTTCTCTCAGTATAAGTCAAGTACACTTAAGTGTAATTTGAAGTATATTTCTGAGAATATAGTATACTTTTGAGAAGTACAGGAAAAATAAAATTTTTAGTTTAAAAGAAGTATACTAATGGCACACTTGAATAAACTTTTTTTTCGTAAGGGTTGTGCAATACGGCTCTGACATTGACATTGATGGAGGGGTTTGCATTTGCAATAGAGATATCGTCTTGTTTCAATTTTACAATATGGAACACATGCAACACTGTTGCCAGTGGTTTACTGTCAAATCTGTTTTTTTGGGTCACCATTGTGCTGAAGTGTAGAGCCTGTGCTTCAGTCCAGGAGAAGATCTACAGTGATGATATGCTGCATGTTGCTTTATCTGGTGGTGACTGTAGTTTCTGGTCCAGTGTTCCAGTTTTTATTTTAGCTCACATTATTAATGCATTAGAAAGTTTAGTTAATACATTTAAATGCAGTCCATTTCTGCAAGTGAAATTAGTTAAATCAAGTTATAATTTAGTGCATGGTATTTTTACAGTAACATACTGTAGATTACAGTAAACTGTACATTAACAGTAAATTACTGGCAACACTGTTACACATGCGAGGTCTCTCGCTTGCTTTCCCTCCCTTTGAAACCAAACTGAAATAAACATAACTATATATATATATATATAATTTTCATCGGTTCAGTTAAAAAGAATTAAGTATTTATTTGCAGGTTACAATATCTCAAGCAGCAATGTGACTTTGATGACAAACAAGACTTTGATGTTTCATCGTATGATAGAGGCGTTCCGCTTCGCTGATGCCCAAAAGAGTAAACTTGGAGATCCAGACGCATATGAAAACATCAATGAGGTGAGTTCCACTCAACTTATGCATTCTTATGGTTAAAAGAGATATAGTTAAAAAAAAATAATAATCATTTCTTGGCCTCCAAAGAGACAAGATGGGGACATTTTTCCCTTCATACCATAGTTCAGAGTGACCCTTTCAAACTCCAAACATCTCCGTTATCTCAGTTATGTTGAGAAAGAAACCATGTTTGCCATAATATTTGTTAATGTTAATAAAACAACAAAATACAGCTTTAACAAAGACTAAACTATATTTAATTTCTACAGCTAACAAATAGTGTTATTTAACATTTAGGCTTAATTATATAAGTTCTGTACCTGAATAGCCTTTTGTGTATTTCTTTTTATTTCATTACTGACGGTTCACTTGTTTTTAATGATGTTTGGACTTTATCAGTTAAGAGCATGTTCTCTCCACTGAAATCTTCTTGCAGCACATCTTCGTCTTAACAAACTCCTAATTACAACATCATATAGATGACGTTGAATCAAATGATGCTCATAGGTTTCTTCATATTGTGTTAGTAGCTGATAACATCAAATCAGTAAAATAATAAAAATTGTACTTCGAAAGATCTCCATAAATTGCCCGTTTTTGCACTTCATGCTTTTTTCCTGCTTGAGATTTTCTGTCCAATGAATGGGTGACATTAGCACACATGTGGTTTGGTTTGGTCCGGACCAAATCAAGTGTGAATACACCCTAAGTGAAGCAGCAATTCAGATTGTTTAGGTTTTTATTGTTATACAGATTTTCTTATTTAAACACGGTTGGATGACCAAATGTTTTCCAAATGTTGAATCCATACAATAGATGTGTGTGAGAAGCAGATTAAAAATAATGTTCCCTTCCACATATGAACTAAATTTGATGTAAGCTAGCATGACACACAAGATCTGAAAACACCAGTAAGTGACATCAAACTGATGTGATTGAATCATGTTGTGATTGTTGTGTTTTAGTTTTGGGTGACCTTTAAGCCACTACATTATTTCTGTACTATTGTCTTTAGTATCGTTTCCTCATCTGATCTAACAGGAGTGAGTTATGTTAAAGCAGACGTCATTTTATCAAAGCTTTTCCCTGTTCCGAAATTTATTTATTTTGTCAATTTTGTTTCACAGTTGGTCAGAAATATGACCTCAGTCAGCTTTGCGGAGGAAATCTGGAGAAAGATTAATGATAGCATCAAACAAACCAGCTATGGGGACATTAATATAGTGCCTGATGACCATGGCACCTCTCACCTGTCTATTATCGCAGAAGATGGGAGTGCAGTGGCCGTCACCAGCAGTATCAATGACTAGTAAGAGAAATATAAAGAGACAAAGAGATCAATGTTACTTAAGCCTAGTTCACACTACATGATTTTAAAACGTCGGGCTGAACTGTCCGGTTCACACTACATGACTTGCTCTCAGTGAAATCGGGAGTGTTCAAGTTGTTGAGCTGTTCACACCACACAACATAATGTGATTGATCCTCAACAGGAGGTAACTCACTACACGAGTTGACAACAACTCTGTCACGATTCTATCTTGTCTACAAACCACCGAAACAGCATGTGCGCCAATACCCAGCGAAAAATACGGACCTCAACCCATGCCTTGGTCTGATTGGCTGTAGCTCATGACATCACTGAGGTTGAGTCGCGTGACATCTCTGGATATCTAGCATGCTAGATATTTATCTGGGCTCTGTGATGCGTCCTTTGTGTTGTTGGCTCTTGCATTCTAACAGATTGGTGAGCGTTCATCGCCCGCTAATCCCCCGCGATTTGCACGCGATAACACCCTGACCTGTCGGCGAGCGGTAGTGTGAACTAGGCTTTACAAACACACCCAGATTCAGTTATTGAGTCACGATATTGGTTTCACGAGACCGAGACAATATTTTTGAACAATATTTTATAGAAATCCACAATGACGAAATTCATGACTGGAAAAAAACGGTCGGTCTGCAGGTGCATTTAAAATGTTTTCACTAATAATCTGTTAATGAATGTCATTTCAGTTCTACTTTATTAGAATGAATTACCAAACTCATTGAAAGACAAAATGCAAGCACTCTAAAAGGTTTTGACACATGCTCACCTGACTGGCTTTTCTCCTGAATGATTTCACAGTATCTATACTGCAAAAAAAAATTCTGGGGAACAATTTTTGAGATGTATTTTTTATTACTTGAAAACAACCCCGTTTTTATTATTTTCGGCCAATTTCGCTGGTACTTGTGACCAAGTGACAATAAAGTTCATTCAATCCCAACAGAATTATTCCATAGAATTTAGCGATTTAGCGATATGAAAATCAGCACCTCCAAATCCGAGGCCACGGTCCTCAGTTGGAAAAGGGTGGCTTGCACACTTCAGGTTGGTGGAGAGGTCCTTCCTCAAGTGGAGGAGATTAAGTATCTTGGGGTTTTGTTCACGAGTGAGGGAAGGATGGGACGGGAGGAGCTCAGAGTAGAGCCGCTGCTCCTCCACATCGAGAGGGGTCGGCTGAGGTGGATCGGGCATCTGATGCCTCCTGGACGCCTCCCTGGGGAGGTTTTCCGGGCATGTCCCACTGGGAGGAGACCCCGGGGAAGACCTAGAACATGCTGGAGAGACTATGCCCCTGCTGGCCTGGGAACGCCTCAGTGTCCCCCCGGAAGAGCTGGAGCGTGACCATAAAGTCCAGTTGTGGTTTATTTCTTTGCTCTTGGCTGACATGTGGCATTGCTATGGCCTGCTTGTGGCTCAGATCTGGCAAACAGGAGTGGGCCACCCAAGGGCCGTCATTCATTGCTGCATGTGGGCCAGATCCGCATCCCACAAGTGCCAGATGTGGGCCGGATCTGGGCCGAAACAATGTTGCTATGTGGCTTGGCTTGGTTCTATATAGCTATATATAATTGTGGGCGACCCAAGGGCCATCATTCCACGCTGCGTGTGGGCCAGATCAACTTTCCACAATGTTGCTCTTGGGGTGTTACTTAGCGGGGTAAGTAACACCCCAAGTCCAACGACGGAACACCCTACCAATATTGACTCTTGGGCAACTTTGAACATGTTGGAAATTATCGGAGCCTTCAAGGCCCAGAGGGAACAAATACATCATGCACCTTCATATTTTGAGATTACAAAATACCCCTCATTTAAGAATAGATCTACCCCCACCCCCGCCACACACACACACACACCTGATAGATTTTAAAAAATGTACTGTTGCTTTGCTGATATTTTTCATTCTTGTCTTGATCTTTTTTTGTGTTCTCATAGTTTTGGCTCTGAAGTGATGTCAAACTCTACAGGCATTATATTTAATAACCAAATGAAGGATTTCAGTACACCTAGAGATAAAAATGTTAACAAAAACAACTTAATCAAACCAGGTAAAGAAAATAGAGTTTAAATGAGTTGCAATGTTAAAGGGACACTCCACTTCACAGAATAGCACAACGGCGAGCGTGTGAAGTATAAACGCCTCGTCCGTTTGGAGAGGTGGACAGTCAGCGGAGACTCGCGCTCGTGCGGACGCGTTGTGCTACTCCAATGAAAATTCTGTCATTATTTTCTCACCCTCAAGTTGTTGGAAACATGTATGAGTTTCTTTCGGTTACACTTTATTTTGATAGTCCACTTTAGACATTCAACTAACTATAAGAAACTTTGCCGCTATACATGTCAACTAACTATCATTAGAGTATTAGTAGACTGTCAGCTTAATATCTGCTAACACTTTATTTTGTTGGTCCCCCAACAGATATTAAACTGACTATAAGTAACTTAGCAACTACAAGTAAACTTATTCTCCTAACCTGAACCCTAACACCTAACCCTAACCTAACAGTCTACTGACAGCCTACTACTCTAATGAGAGTTAGTTGACACATAGTTGAAAAGTTACTTATAATTAGTAGAACGTCTAAAGTGACTATCAAAATAAAGTGCAACCTTTCTTTCTTCTGCTGAACACAAAGCAAGATATTTTTAATAATAATTGGAATTTTGGCACCATTGACTTCCACAGTATTTTTCATTTTTGGGTGGAGTATCCCTTTAAGAACAAGTAAAAATACCTATATAAATACACAAGTTGATCTGTAAAATAATATTTGTTCTTGACAAGGTAAAAGGCCACTTTCATCAAAATGTCCCACAATCATTTTGGACAAACAAAGCGGTCAAGTGAAAATGGTGGTTGGAGGTGCAGGTGGGACCAATATCACCACTGCAGTTGCTCAGGTAACAAAACAACTCTGAGAAGAGCTGAACCAATTAAGCATTGAGTTACAATTTATTTCAATAGTCCATATTAGACATTCTACTTACTATAGTAACTTTTCAACAACATGTCAACTAACATTAGAGTATTAGACTGTCCGCTTAATATCTGCTAACACTTTATTTTGTTGGTCCCCCAACCCGAACACCAACACCTAACCATAACCTAACTGTCTATACTACTATAGTCTACTAATACTCTAATGAGACTTAGTTATAGTTAGTAGAATGTCTAACGTGGACTATTGGAATAAAGTGTTACCAAACATTGCTTAACTTTACATTACAACACATTACAGAAAGCAATAAAACATGAATACAATGACATTTGGTTATTCTGGATTACTATACTGATTTTGAAAAACATTTGCTTGTTCTGAATTGGCCAATGGCTGATATTATGTGTTTTAATCAACGCATTCTCACCCCAAGGCGTCACCTTTGACCATGCTTCAATATTTGACGTTTTAGGCGCCCTTTAGCGTCACTTACATGACGCGATCCTAGGGCGTCATCTAACTGACGCTAAAGGGCGCCTAAAACGTCAGATATTGAAGCATGTCCAAATGCTTCCCAAGATTGGGGGTGAGAATGGGCTGGTTTTAATAAATAAACAAGTAAACCGTTGGATGAAGACGGACAAATAAGTCGAGAAAGGTTGCGAGAAATCCAGTCTTTCTTTACTCAAAATAAATCCTGTGGGCTCTCTGCCCTCTCGCCACAATTAGGTTTGTGTGATTTGGTAACACTTTAAGATAAGGTTGATTAGTTAACATTATTTAACCAGTTAACATGATCTAAGAATGAACAACACTTTTTTTTAGCATTTATTAATCTTAGTTAATTTTAATTTCAGCATTAACTAATATTAAAATCAAAGGTTGTATTAGTTAGCATTAGTTATTCACCATGAACAAACAATGAACAGCTGTATTTTTTTATTAACTAACATTAACAAAGATTAAAAAATACTGTAACAAATGGATTGCTCATAGTTAGATGGAACACTAACTAATGTGTTTGTCTTTTATCTTTCCTATTTGCTCTGTCTCTCTCATCTCAGGTGATCCTAAACTATCTATTCCTTGATTATAACCTGACAAAAGCTGTTGCAGAACCCAGAGTCCAGATCCCGGAGAATGTGACAAACGTAGAAAAAGATTTTGACGAGGTAGAATTCTTATAACACTTATCAACAAAAGTTTGTCATCCAAATTAGATTCACAAAGTCAGAAAGTGAGAAATATTCAGATTTTCTCTCTGTGTTTATGAATTCAGGAGGTAAGGGAAGGCTTGGTGAATAAGAATCACGAGATAGGAAACAAAACTGAATTAACAGTGGTCCAGGCGGTTGTGCGAGAGGGGGACTCACTCTGTGCTGAATCTGACGAGAGGGGTGGCGGTCGTCCTGCCGGATATTGAGAACTGCTCCTGTGCTAATGCTGATGCTGTTAAATGTGTGTTTGACCCAGCTAAAGTCAAACCATTGTCCAGTGACAGATCCAGACTTGTTTGGTGGGGTGTTTTATGGGGTGCAAAAAGCTGTTCATAACATTGTTTAAGCCATCCTGCATGATATTCACAGTAGTATACATATCAAGATACACTCAAAAATACATATTTTCCCTGTTGTAAGCTTTACTAAAAAGAGGTTGATAGAGATAAATTGTCTTTAATGTCTTTTGAATGAGTTGTTTCAAATTAATAAAGTATGTCATCATAAGCCCTGATAAGAATCGTTCTGTAACTTTGGTGAGTTAGTGCAGAAATTGGATGCAAGTATGTCCTTTTGTCCACACCATATCTGGTCTTATTCACATCTTATTCGTTTCATCTTGTGACCCACAATCCTCTCTGATAGGCTCCTGTACACGTCCGTCAGTTTCCAGAAGCATGAAGAGTCTCTCAGTGAAGCTTCAGTCTCCGTCAGCAACGAGGAAATTCACTTTTATTTGATTACACCCCGGTCATTTACCACATCCTGCCAAATTAATATTATTATATGAAGAAACTCGAGATGGTTCTCACAGCAGAATATGAAATCCACGGGGAGGAGTCGGATCCAGATCCAACTCCTCCCAGCACACACACCTAGGCTGCGTTCGGAATCGCATACTCAATTACTTAATTAGTACTTACTCAACGAGCACTAAAAGAGTAGGTACTTTATAACCAAATCTCGTTGAGTATGAATGCGAACCGGGCATCTGCCATGTTGACGTTATAACCTACAACCCCAGACAGCAAACTGACATTGAATCAACGTGGAAACGACGTCTCTCATGACATTGAAACAACGTTGATTTGCTCATCGAATTAACGTTGAACCAACGTCAGACGCGGCATTCTTCAAAGCTAAATAAAAATCGAAAATTGGTTTGCTTTCATAACGTTGAAACAACGCATTGATTTCAAGTTGATTTTCCGTTAGTTTTGAAAGAATGACGTTGGTTCAACGTTAATTCGATGAGCAAAACAATGTCAGATCAACGTTGTTTCTATGTCATATTTCCACGTTGATTCAATGTCAGTTTGCTATCTGGGACGCGTTATCACAAGCGCAACACCTTAAAATATACAACGACACGTTTAATTCATCTATCTATAAATATCTTGATATTAATGAAACGTGCTCATTTTGTGGTAGTATTGTTGAAGAAACAGCTGCCCATTTATTTTGTGAAAACGTTGATATAAAGTGTTATATTTGCTACTGAGAAACTCTGCGGTTACTTTACGCCACAACACTGATGCCAATACATGTTTCACCTTAAAAGGTACTTCCACCGGTGGAGAATATGTATAGAAAGTGGGTCATATATGTAGTAGAATAGTATCACTCAAAAAAATGATGTGTTGGCTTTACTTAACTTTTTCACGTTAACAGGTTCCACCGGTTGCACATAACTTGGTTTCGTTAAACAAACATAATTTGTTCATGTAACTTCAACATAATGGAAGTCATTTTAAGCCATCCAATCAAACTCTGAGAAGAGTGTTGAATGAACACTGAAGCAGTGTTAAAGTTAATGAGATAATTTAGTGAATAATTGAGTGATGATTGAGCATTATTGAAGACACCTGATGATAACAAGCAGAATCACTGAAGGAGAAAACCGGGGGTTCTTGACCCCCACATTTTCAACAATGAATTGGCAACGGATGACGGCATAAATAACATCAGGGAGACAGTAAAAGCAAATTCATTGACGTCTTTCAAACATCAGCTTTCAATTTCTGATGCACACATTGATATTGTATAGTGTTGATCTCTTAGTGTTTAATGTTGTGAAGGGTTTCTGTTGAGTTTTGTGTGTCACCATTGTGTTGAAGAGAGCCTGAGATTCAGTCCAGGGTGAGCAGTGAAACTCACATATGTATTATTTGAAGATATTGATTGATTGATATTGTTGATGCATTTGTTACAGTCTTCAAATCATTTGCGTAATGTTGTCATCTAGCAGAATTGAATTGAATCCATTGCCACTTACATGAGGAGAGCAATAGAAACGAATAAACTAACTAGGGAAACTATATATATATATATATTAGAGCCAGGACTTTAATGTGTTAATTAAGATTAATTATTACAGACTTTAACGCATTAATTAATTCCACAAAATAATTAACGCATACATAGACGGGCGACGAAACGGAAATAAAAAAAAACGTCCCGTGTCTTTGAATTAAACTATAAATTTCTCCGGATTTGAAAGTTGGTGGAAACTGTCGGGATAATGTAAGTACACATCTAATAGAAATATATAACATAGATACAGTTATTTTTAAAGCAGAAAAAATACATATTGTGGCTTTAATTAACGCATGTTAATCACACATGTTTTTCCACTGCGGAACATTTCTCACTGGATTAGTTTCAGCGGACCGATTATACTGGAGCACCAACTAGCGTTCATGACTTTTTTTACAGTCTATGCTTCATACAACTAAACAACAAACCACAGTGAACATGAACGAAGAAGCTGGCGAGACCGTTTTGGTTGGTCCCGTGGATGGGAAATTTTGTTATAAAAACGAACCGATGGAAGCGTCATTAAGAGCATGTTTGTGTGCAAGCTATGCAACAAGGAATTCGCATATCACATCGACCCTTAAGTTTCACCTCAACGCAAAACATATACAATTGCACTGATCTGCTGGACTTGGTTGAACAAAAATAGACACTATTTTGTTGCTTAAGCTTATGTATTCAGTCATTATTCAATGGTATACTAAAAATCCATGTGAAAAAAAAAATCGTCTCACTGTTCTCAGTTCAAATATTTATGCAATTAAAATGCGATTAATTTCGATTAATTAATTACAAAGCCTCCAATTAATTAGATTAATTTATTTTAAGTCCCGGTATTTTAAGTATCGAGTCCCGGCCCTAATATATATATATATATATATATACGTATACACAGTTGCCCTAGTTAGTTTATTTGTTTCTGACCTTTAGGTGAGGGTATTTGTTACCCCTTTTCACCATCAGAACTGCCTTAATTCTATGTGGTATTGATTCAACAAGGTGCTGAAAGCATTCTTTAGAAATGTTGGCCCATATTGATAGGATAGCATCTTGGAGTTGATGGAGATTTGTGGGATCGAAGCTCCTGTTCCACCACATCCCAAAGATGCTCTATTGGGTTGAGATCTGGTGACTGTGGCGGCCATTTTAGGACAGTCAACTCATTGTAATGAACTGTAAAAAATGATTATGACTGAATATGTTAAATCTAATCAATAAAATTGAGGCAACAGATTACAATCAATATTATTAATTAAATTTAACAAATTAGAATTGAGTAATAATTAACAAAATTAATTACTTTAAAGTTAACCATTTAAAATAAATTTAAATTAAAAAAAAAAATACTGTAAGTGTGGGGCTATTTTGAGCCTTGTTAGTGGTATTAACTAGCGATTTTTATTTTCCATTACTCTTTGCCCTATATACTAGCGTTATACGCTAAACCATTTTTAGAGATAAAACAACCCGATCTCATGAGAATCCGTACGAATTTTACGAGGTGGCTAATACGTAACAATTCGTACGACCTCACTCGTACGAATTACGAATTAGTACGTTTTTGCTAAATCGTACATATTTTACGAATTGGCCAATTCGTGTGAATTCGTACTAATGACCTGCCCCTGACCCCGCCCCTAAACCTACCCATCACGTGGGTTTGGACAAATCATACAAATTCGTACGAGTGAGGTCGTATGAATTAGTACGAATTAGCCACTTTTTAATCACTCGTATGAATTCGTACGAATTGGTCGTGAGATAGCATAGGATGAAACTCTTTACATTCGATTATAGTGATAACAAATCTCAGAGAACGTGTACCAATGTGTTACTACCAAAGTTTCGTTTTGCGCCGGAGTTGTTCAGTTTTTATGTAAATGGTATTTTTACAAAAAAATGAATAGTGTGTTGTGTATATTCTGCAGTTGTACAATATATATTTATTTTGATTGTTTCTAGTTTATCTTTTTTAACATTCTGACAGATAATTGACAGATAATTTTTACAGACACCAGCTCATCTTTATGTGGTCTTCTCTCTGTTTCACACTGTAATGTCTAATACACAGCCAATGAAAGGCGTTGAGATGATATTCAAAGGGGCAAAGTTCAGTTTATACTCTTCCAGTTTATCAGATTATACAGTCGGACAAAAACAGATTCTGCATGACTTAAAAACTGCATGAGACATAATGGACTCAGAACATGAAGGTCAGTGTAAATGAATTAACCTAATTTGATACTCACAGCTAGTTTAAATCAATACTCAGAACTGAATTAAATGCTGGGATTTATGTTTGTGGTGTTGACAAAAATGAAATGCAAAACAGGTTGTAAAAACAGAATGAAATCTTATAGGATAAGATGGTCATATTACAAAGCTTCTGATTTACAGCTCATTTAGATTCAACTGAATCATTATCGTATGTAAAATTCGATTTTGTGGTTTTAAAAATGAGACGTGACAGAGAGCACATTTGCAGACTGACAGTTTTCAGTTTCTTATGTCATGATCTGAGACGGGAGTTTCATACACTGTCGCTGCTCCTATATTTTAGTCTAAACTCTGAATATAACTTACTGTCTGTGATTTTCAAGTAATAATACAAACTGGTTCAGGTATTTTGGTCCTTACATTTATAAGACATTGGACCAGGAAAGTCTAAGAATTGCTTTACTGCATGCGTGTCATTCAAACTATCTGTTTTAGGCTATAAAAGTTTACGGTTTACTGACAGCTGGCTATCATTATGTCATTGGGTCCAAGGTTAATAAACAGCTCGATCAGAGCAGATACTTTTGCGATATAAATCTAATGTGCCAATTAATATTTCACAATGAAGGATTAGAGATTTGTTTGTTGAAGCTGAGAAACACAGGATTGCATCAGTATCTGGTTCAACAGGAGTGAAATGTTTTAATAGGCCTATAATATAATAATTTAAGAGGTCAACACATCCAAAACGGCTTTTTATATTTTTAAAATAACTAACCAACCAGTGTCCGGATTCACAAAACATTCTTAAATTCCCCTAGTAGTAATTATTATATCTCTTAAAACTCATCTTTGATAACTAAAATATCTTATTGAAAAGTTTTTTCCTGTGATTTTTTTTTAATCATGCCTTAAAACAGCCTGAATGCAACTCTACACACTTGCATCATTTAGTATACACTGATTAATGAATATGTAAACTAGCCCCGCCTCCACTTACTCATACCAGAGGGTTGTTCCATAAAACAAGATTAGAAAATAAGCCAGGCTTATTTTGGTTAGTCAAACTTATTGTCGGTGAATTCTGTTTCATAAATCAAACTTAAAATAGTTCAAACTCAGTTACGCTGGAAACTTATGCTGGGAAACTAGCCTGGTCCGGGGCAGGCTAACTGTCAGGCTAAGTCTGAGTTCAGGCTTAACGAGCATACAATTTATACTCACCTGCTGGTATTTCGATGTCATTTTATTTTACTTAACCACTATTAATGCATCTTTTTTTTTTAAATAATTTTTTTACAGTGTGTTCCATCATCCAGTGATTCAGAATTTAAGTCTGAATGAGCATGAGCACATTATGGTAGAATTAGATCCAAATCGTGTCACTGATTTTGATGTTCGCTATACATAAATACATAAATTGTCAAACGACCCAAACAGGGAACATGATCACCATAATGGTGACCAACTGTTTTAAATAAAACTTCAACATCTAAAAATGTCTTAATTCTCAAAAAGAAACATCTGTAGATGAATGACAGAAATAAGGTCCAACTGGTTTTAGAGTGTCTTTTCAGGTCTGGAAGTCAGTCGTGTGTTTCTCTTTTCTTCTTTTCTGCTTGTTAATTATCATCAGGTGTCATCAATAATAAAACAATCAAAATTAAATCAATATCTCAAGCTAATGACATGAACTGTTTAACAGGTTTTTCACATGATCTGAGGATTGTGTTACTGGGAGTTTCTGGAGCTGGAAAGAGTTCAACTGGAAATGCAATACTGGGTCGAGAGGCATTCAAAGAGAGCAGAACCAGAGGGAGTGAGAAACAGAGCGGAAGAGTAGAAAACAGAAACATCTCCATCATCGACACTCCAGGATTCTTCAACCCTCAACTGACTGATGAAGAGATAAGGAAGCAGATGATGAAGAGTCTGTATCTCTCTGATCCTGGTCCTCACGTCTTCCTGCTCGTCGTAAACCTGGAGAACTTTAAAAACGTTGAGAGTAACATTGTGGAGCAAATTCAGGAGATCTTTGGAGCTCAGGCTTTTAAGTTCACAATGGTGCTGTTTATTGGAAAAGAAAAAATGTCAAAGATAGAATGGATGCACTTTAGACTTCATCCAGAATTTCAAGAGCTGGTCAGGCCCTGCAGAGATCATTATCATGGGATCAACAGTAAAAATGAGATGAATCAAACTCACATCAGGGAGCTTTTGGAGAAGATTGATGAGTTCGTCAAACAGAACAATCACCAGCATTATGATAGTGGGATTTTCTCTGTGTCTCGAACAAAGAGCATAAGAATAAGGAAAAAACAAGAGGAAATACAGGCATCCCAAAGAACAGAGCAAGAAATTAAACAAAAGCAAGCTGAAACAGCATGGGAGACTTTCACAACCCAAAGCGTCATAGAAAAGAGAAGACGTGCTGTGATAGAACAAGTAAAGGAAATCACTGGAGAAAATAAATTAGAAGAAAAAGAGACGAGACAAGAACGAGCAAAAACAAAGTCAGTGACTTTTGGAATGGGAAATGTGACAGAAGAAAAAACAATACACACTGTGACTGATGAAGAAACTGAGAGTTGTGTTTCTAATATCAGACAAAGAATGAAAACAACTATCATTTATGAAAACCTGGATAATTCATCATTGGACAGATTCGTGGAATTCTCTAATGAAAAAATGGTAGACAAAAATGTAGGCAAGACATCAGAAAAAATATGGGAAATGAGCCATAAAAAGAAGACATACAAGATCATATCAAAAGGTAAGGACTTTCCACAGCACATAAACCAGACATCAATAGTGAATTCAAAAAACCCAGAAAAATGAATGCTAAAATCAACGGCCAAGAGCCCAACTAAAGCGAATACTGATCTCCATGATGAGGGCAGAGGTGGAAAGAGGAATACAATATTGTACTCAAGAAACTTGAATACATTTTTACTTAAGTAAAGTAAAAGTACCAGCCTAAAAATCTACTGAAATAAAAGTTAAACGTTACTGGGTTTGGGTTTGAAATGGTATGAGATTTTCACAGTATGTCAACCGTCTCAGAAAACATCATGGTTTACATCTTAAACAATTATTACATAAATAAATTGTGTTACTAAATTAATATTATCATCTGTTGGTCAAAACCAGCTTGATTTTGGTGGAATATTAATAATATGACAGTAAGTGTTTGACCATATAAAGTCACAATATCAACGTTGAAAGCACAGTGTTTAATTATTTAAAATATTCAGTGTTTTTTTTCCTGAAAAGTAGCGGTTTTGGACATTCAAGGTTTCTTCCAGACAGCGATGATAAAGCTACTGGTTGAACGGGTATTGAGGATTTATAGCTGCATGTACACAGAGTACACTCTTTGAATCTAATAATTGTGTTATTTCATTAATATTATTTTCACATCACAAACCCTGTGCTACTGCAGCATGAGATCCAGCAGTACTATAATAATAAGTTAGAAGATTTTAACAAACATGATCATGGAAACAAACATCAACAATCAGCTCATGAATCTCAACAATGGTGACAATCAAAAAATGACATTATCAAATGTCATGACGCTTGATGAGCGTTCCAAATATGGATAGGGGCGTGACATTTTTGTCACACGCTTACGGTTTTTGGTCCAATCACAATGTTCTGGATCGCTGGATCACTTAATTATCTCATTAACTTCAACACTGTGTCAGTGTTATTTTAACACTCTGTAGAGTGAACACATATACACTGGGGATTATGCTGAGAGTAAATCTTTATTTAGTACATGTTTACACCTATGCTTATATATTTTTTAATCTTGTCAGAGCTCAGGATCGTGATGGTTGGTAAAACTGGAGCTGGAAAGAGCGCAACGGGAAACACCATCCTGGGACAAAATGAGAATGAGACGGGACACATTCAAATGAAACGAGAGGAAACTGCGCTGTTTGTTGTAAAAAATTCTTCTGAATCTGTGACTAAGGAATGCCAAAAACAGCAGAAGATAATAGATGGTCGAAACATCTCAGTGATCGACACTCCAGGACTGTGTGATACTTCCCTCAGTGAAGAACAACTGAAAGAGGAGATAGTGAAGTGTGTCTACATGTCTGTTCCTGGTCCACATGCGTTTCTGCTGGTCATCAGACTGGACGACAGATTCACAAAAGAACAGCGGGACACAGTCAAATGGATTCAGAAGAACTTTGGAGAAGAAGCTGCTCGTTACACCATCGTTCTGTTCACTAGAGGAGATCAGTTAGAAACACCTATAGAGGAGTTTCTGACTAAAAACAAGCAGATTAATGAGCTAGTTAAACAGTGTAATGGCAGTTATCATGTGTTCAATAACAAAGATAAAAGTCGATCACAGGTCATTGAACTGTTAAATAAGATAGAAAGCATGGTGGGTAAGAATGGTGGAGGGCATTACACAAATGAGATGTACAAGGAAGCCCAGAAAAAGATAATGCTAAAGAAGGCTCAAGACGCAGCTTTAGTGGGAGCGAGTGTAGCAGGAGTAGGAGCAGCAGTAGCTGGAGGTGCAGTACTGGTCACGGCCACTGGGGGAGCGGCTCTGCCTGTAGCATTACTAGCAGCAGGAGCCGCTCTAACAGGAGGAACAGGTGCTGTTAAAGCCATTGCAGATCAGGTTAAACAATTCAAGGGGAAGGTAACGAGGGGAAGTTCCAATTGGTATGCTGAATAATTCTCAATTTAATTATCACAGTTTCTTTTTCCTTTATAGGCTTATGTATTTCTTTGTATTTTAATGTTTTTCTGCTTCAAGGGATTACCTACAGATTTATATGATTATTATTATTGTTGTTTTCATCATAAAATGTGATTTGTATATACAAATATATTTATCTTTGTCATGTAAACTTACCCTTAAAGGGTTAACCCCTTAACTGTCACCGTCCCGGTACCGGGACGCCTAACTTTACTTCACTATATTTCTATTAAATCCTAATCTAATTATGACAAATTATATATTTTTGGAAAGGTCTAAGACTTCTAATTAAATATTCGACCCCTGTTTTGTGTTAAAAATTATGTAGGAAGAGTAATTAATGAATTTATGACAAGAGTGCACCTAAAAAAATCTGCATCATAACAGGAGGTCTGACCTTTGTCACAAAAAGTTGATGCACCCACTTTTAATCATTGAAACTTCTGTTTTTATGCTAAAAGTTCATAATAAAACATATAATCTAGTATTTTTCAATAAAAAATAAAAAGTATAGTATAACATTATCCTCTAAAAATTATAATATATATGTATATATTATCCTCTAAAATATAATAATATTTTTTATCGCCTTTTTTATTATATCACATATTTTAGTAGTTATCATAAATTAGGTATCATTTGAAAGCTTATAAACTCAGAATTCATCTTGTGAAAACTGTTTTATAATTGAACGTTGCGTTACCATAGAAACGGTACTTATTTTATGAGGCTCCTCCCCTTTTGGGCATCCTTATATTTCATAATTTATGATCAAAACCTTTTCTAATCTTGACAAAACACATATTGTCAGAAAGGTCTGAGTCTCAGGGTTCCAAATTTTGTGACAAAATTGGTATTTGGACAGAAATGTATTAATTTGTTAAGGCAGAATGTATACAACTACATTCAATGGAATTCAATGGCACCCGGTGGCTATTTTTGGTACTACGCCTAAACAAAATCTCATGGGAACTTCAATTTTTGTGATATCAACTTCAAATTTGGAACATAACTTGGTTAGATTTATGGCTTTGATTTTATAGTAATTTTATAGTAAAAATATTTTGTAAAATATATATTTTATATAAAATGAAAAATATATAGTACAGTATATTTGATTTACTGTGAATTAAAACTTCCATAACGTTTTCATACTTTCATTTTTTGAAGTGTTTTCACTTTAGCAATAATCTGCTGAGTGTTTTCTTTAAAACAAGACCAAACTTGGGTATATATTTCAAGGCATTCTTGAATTACAACCGTTTAAGTGTGAATAGAGCATTTAACCCCCATTCTCAAAAAGGGGGGGGGGGGGGGGGTGAACAACTGGAATGATGCACCATGCTCTATGGGGAAGAAATGTATTTGTGAGAAATAAGTTTCACCCAGTCTTGTTGTGCTTTTGCTTCTATTATTTTAGTGAATCATTCTTATAATCAATGTATTTCTGATTGTGGTTTCGGTCTTTTAAAAAAACTGCCATCTGATCTTTATATAAATTTGTTAGAAGGAAAATTGCTGTAATAAACTCAAACATCCGGAAAAAAGGCTGTTCTTGTAACATATGAAATATGATTGTCGGAAAAAAAGTTGTGGTGTAGTATAACACCCAGGTCTTTTACTTTAGAGGATAAAGTGACAAGACATCCTTCTATATTAAAGTTATTTTGTGAGGGTTTTGTGGGTAGTTTTTTTGGACCAATAAGTAATACTTACGTTTTATCTGAATTTAATAGCAGTAAATTACGTGTCATCCAGCGTTTTATATCTTTGAGACACTGTCAATTTAGATGAGTTAGTGTTTTCATCTGGTCGTGATGAAATATATAATTGAGTGTTGTCAGCATAACAGTAGAAATTAATTCCATGTTTTCTTATAATATTACCAATTGGCATCTATTGAGAATAGCAGAGGGCCTAACACCTACCCTTGTGGTATTTCATTGGTGATTACAGTTGTTACCCCTCTCAAAGCTGTCCAGCAGAGGGCGACAGACATGCTGTGAAAAAACAACAGCTAAACTTCATGATTGTCACGTGGTGTTTCAGGCAGGAAGACGAAGACAGATCCAGTTCAGAAAACTCAAAGTATAATCACAAAACTCCAGACAGGCAATGGCAATGAAGGAACAGGTACAACGAGCTGCACAAACGAGATAGAGAAGGGTACACCGCTGATCTAGATGAACTAATAATGACCGTCACCATATTATAGCGCGAGGAAAACAGGAACTGAAGAAATGCAGAATAAAAGTCCAGCCACCAAACACAACGTAATGTTGACAATGATGAAGATGAACAGAAAAATACACATTATATAAAAAAATATTTAAACTTGAAAAAAAAAAAAAGATGTTTCTTTAGAGTTTTGTCTCAGTGATGTTGTTCTTTTAAGGGGAAGGAGAGACAGAGACATGTCTGTGTGTTAAAAAGAAAACGGTGTTAACCACACAAAGTCCTCAGGATAAAAATATTGCAGTCAAGCCGTCATTTGGTTGCTGTTGATACAACACAGCAAGACAAACACTCTTACTAAATAAAAACTAATGAAACAGGAAGTTAGGCAGATATATTTATTTAGTCTTTTTTAATAACTTATACAATAATAAAGATTTGCCATTTGTTGCATTATGTGACAGAGCAGCATGTTGTTGATGATTTGAATCACTGATCTAAAAAAATTAAGTTTTTCTCCTTCAGTGATTCTGCTTGTTATCATCAGGTGTCTTCAATAATGCTCAATCATCACTCAATTATTCACTAAAAACCAACTACATTGATTATTTGCTCTGATTGTTTGCTCACGTTTGATCTTAGGGGATTTTGTGAGATTTTCTGTCTGACTTGGGAATGCTCGGGAGTCAAATTGATTTGTGTGTGATGTGTTGATTTTGCCGTGTGGCTGCGCACCACACATTGTAGCTGGGTCAATGACGTGACGCTTGCTTTTTCTGTCCGACTGAACTTTTTACCAATTAATAAACATTAAAATTAATAAAATTATAACATGTATGTCTACCACCTCCCTTATACATATGCCCACTCTTATTTCTTTAAAATTAATTGGTTTATTGGCATTTTCTTCCACCTGAAGTATGAAAACATCATGTGGGGCGACCGTCCGGCCTTGACTTCTGTTTGGATAACTGGTTTTAAATCAAACTAAAACAATTTAAATATAATCCTTACCCTATTTGGCATAATTTTAAACTTGTTTTCCATTGATTGACAAAGTTATGAAACATTTGTACACACATTTCAATCATAATAAACAAACAAATCTTGTCCGAAGATGTTCATTGTCTGAAATATCATCTGGGGCGACCATCAAAAAAATACAAATAAGGAACTTATATTCTGATAATCATCTCAAAGAGGATGTTGCATCAGCCAGCCTCATGGTGAGGGTCCCACAGAGACAACTAGCAGGTGAGTAGTCACTCTCATTTTTACAAACAAATCCTCTTTAAAACTGCTGCAGTGTATACGTCACATTTTGATATCATGTGGGGCGACCAACCTAAAACTGTAAGTTTTATACGCAAATCTTTATTTTTAAATTTGTAAATTGTAAATTTGTCAGTGATATGTGGTGAGAAGAAGCTAGCTTGGGTTCTATAGCTAAGCATTAGCCTGTTATACTTGATTAAACTTGAAAACATCATCTGGGGCGACCGAGCATCATGTGGGGCGACCGCCACTGATTGCTTAAATGATAGAAAACACATACAGTATTATTAGTTTCTGTATGCAAATGTTTTCATTCAATATGCATTTAGTTGTTTTAAATAACTTTCTTCATTTCACCACATATTTTTTCTAAATTTCAATAATTTCCATCCTACTTCAGAGAGGACTAAGCTTACTTCTTTTTGATTATTATGTGTTTTTTATCAAAGAAATGTGTGAATATTAAGCATTCGTTCTACTTTTTCCAATTCTTTTTCTAACTCTGTGTTTGTTTAAATATAATTTTTTCTCTAGATGGCCACACTAACGATGGCAAATAAAAGACTGCTCGCTACAGGCAGTGAAAAATGCTGTTCAATGTGTCTGCAAAATGCTGCTATGTTCAACTGTTAAATGAAAATAGTAATGAAAATGCAAACATTGTATGTTTAAGTGATTAATGAAATGAAAATGAAAAAGGAAAATGCTGTTTAATGTTATGTCCAAGCGTTTAATGCATTAGTATTGAAAATTTTCATATGATAGTTTTGTGTCAAATGAAATAGTGAGGAAACTGTTAATGTTATGAAATGTGTCAAATGAAATGGATATGCTGATTCTTCATAAAATTTAAATAAATATGCTGATTCTTCATCAAAATTTCATTAAATGTGTTTTAAATATCAAAATCATTGAATAGTCTTAATTGCCTAATTGTTTTTCATCATGTGGGGTGACCATTTGTCATGTGGGGTAACCAACTATATTCAATTCTGCAGTAAATTCAAAAAATAATGTCTGTCGATTTTGGTTGAAATATAATTCATTGGTATAACATCAATAAGTGGGTACTATATCTACACATTTAAAATCAGTTTTATGGATTATATGAGTAAAAAAAAAATATGTAATTGCTGTATGAGGGTGACACTGCCATTATAGATAAAAATGTATTTAACATCATTTGCAATAAATGGAAAGACACGAGTATATCTTTCTTAAACAGTTCAATTAATTACTGATACCTCTTAAAATATAACTTATGTAAAGGAAACCTATTAATTATAAGAAAAATTACGGTCGCCCCAAATGACTTTTTTAAGGTTAATTGCCCTATTCATTTGAGTTTAAAAGCACTAAAATATCTTTGTTTGAAGTTTTCACACACATGCATGTGTAGACTACACTCCACATGTTTAGAAAATAGACAAATATATTATTATTTCAAGTATTTTAAAAATGGGCCTCTCAAAGGCCTTATACGTCATTTACCCAGCTACGACCAAAACTGTTAGACCCGTGATTTTTTATCGCCGTGTGTGGGGTCTCTCAGGTTTGGAAAATCAGCCGACAATTTTAAAATCACCCCGTGTGAACCAGGCTTGAGTCAGAGCTGATTGCAGAGCTCATGATCCACCCTGAACCGTGACAGTTTAATGTCCCAGACCAGCGCAGTCTCACCCCAAAAAGTCATATAACTCACGTTTTGGGACGTCTTTTGACCATACGTCAATATTCGCCTTTTTAGGGCCCCCTTAAACGTCGGTAGATGAGGTTATGGGATCCTAACTCTACCCCAGACCTAAACCTAACCCGTCACCTAACCGACGTTAAAGGTAAAGGGGGCCCTAAAAAGGCGAATATTGACGTATGGTCAAAAGACGTCCCAAAAAGTCAGTTATATGACTTTTTGGGGTGAGAATGTGTTGCCCAGACTACCTCTGAGGTCCCTGTATTTCATAATATCATAGAAAAAGAAAAAAACATGAAAATATCTTGAGCTTGTGTTTTGAACTTTTATCAAGCATTTTACCAAAAACCCATTGACTTCAGGACGATGCGCCCGCGGAAGTGCTAAAATGTCTACAAAAATACGCCAGCCTTGCATTTGACAGCTGTGTGTAAAACAGTGTTAACCACACTTCACACATTTAAAAGTCCTTCACTGCAGAGCTAAAAGTGCTTGTGTTAAAACAGTTGGTCATTTGGTTGCTGTTGATCTGATGAGCTTCAACACGGTAAGACAAACACACTTATATTTCAATGAAAACGGATGATTACCCTGCTGAAAAATCCAGCTAAAACCAGCCAAGGCTGGTTGGCTGGTTTTGGCTGGTCTCCCAGCCTGGTTAGTTGGTTTATCAGGCTGGTTTTAGAGGGGTTTTGAACACTTTTTCAGCTGGTCAGGCTGGTCAAGTTGGTAGCCAGGCTGGGAGACCAGCTTAACCAGCTAAGCCAGGCTGGGTGACCAACTAAAACCAGCTACTTCCAGCCTAAACCAGCTAAGACCAGCCAACCAGCCTAGGCTGGTTTCAGCTGGATTTTTCAGCAGGGTATTTATATGGATGAAGCTCATATAACACACGATTCCTGACATTTAAAAACTTCCGTACATCTAATGATCAGTTCATTTACACAAATTGATGTGCATTAATTAACTTCAGATGTGCAAAGATCTTAATTACACTAAGAGCTGTTTAGGGTGATGACACTGATTGTGAGCGTATAAGTGTTTAATGCTGTATATGTACAGTATATATATGTAAGCAATAAGGTACGAGAGGCTGTGCTGTATCGTGAATAAGTAACGGCTGAAGGGCGTTGTTAGGCTCGACGCGAAGCGGAGTAACCCCTTCAGCCGTCACTTATTCACGATACAGCACTTGCCTCGAGTACCTTATTGCTTTTATAAAACGGTTGCCACACAATATTAAAGTAAAAAAACAATGTATTAGTGCAACTTTCTTGAAGTAAAATCACTAAAAGCCTTCCTTCCGCTAGAAAAAATAGTCCCTGAACGTGAACAGCAACAACGTTCAAATGTGTAAAACGCATGAAAGCTCAAATAAAAACAACATAGAACTGCAGTGTTGCGTTTATCGTGAATAAAGCACAGCTCTTGACCAATCAGAATCAAGGATTCAAACTAACCATTACATATATATATATGCCCAGACAGCAAACTGACATTGAATCAACGTGGAAACGACGTCTCTCATGACACTGAAACAATGTTGATTTGCTCATCGAATTAACGTTGAACCAACGTCAGACGCGGCATTCTTCAAAGCTAAATGAAATCGAAAATTGGTTTGCTTTCATAACGTTGAAACAACGCGTTGATTTCAAGTTGATTTTCCGTTAGTTTTGAAAGAATGACGCGTCTGACGTTGGTTCAACGTTAATTCGATGAGCAAAACAATGTCAGATCAACGTTGTTTCGATGTCATATTTCCACGTTGATTCAATGTCAGTTTGCTATCTGGGTGTATATATGTAATATATGCTGATGATTATATTAATGCTGTATTAAAGATATATTTTATGCTGATGATTATATTAATGCTGTATTATAGATATATTTTATGCTGATGATTATATTAATGCTGTATTATAGATATATTTTATGCTGATGATTATATTAATGCTGTATTATAGATATATTTTATGCTGATGAGGGTCAGAATGGCTCCTCCTCTTCCTCTGGTCTTTCTGTTCATGATTCACGGTGAGTTAACGTTACGTTATTTTTTTTATTTACGTTTACGTTTCTTTTTTTTTCAAAACCTCATAATAAGGGTTTAATGAGCAGTTTTCTATGGTATGTTGATGCATTTACTTTTGAAACAGGAAGTTTGGGTGAGGCCTGTCAATGGGCTTTTATAAATATCCTGTAGTTTTTTTGTTTTTTGCTTACGTCACGTCACAGGGGGCGTTAGATGTGTAGGATTAGGGATCAGGGGGCGGACATGGCTTAGGGTTAGGTATACGTAAGGTGGGAGGAGTTTGATCTGGATCCAACTCCTCCCCCTGGATTTCGTGTTCTGCAGTGAGGATCATCTCACTTGCTAGTCAGTGCCAGGTGGTTTAGGGGAGGGACTTTCTCACTCATCAGAGCATTTGATTGGGCAAACAGATGTTTTTGTTCATTTCTCCAGAAGATATTGTGGAGATGTGATCGAGCAATCCTGTTCCTGCAGATCTATCTTCCTGAAAAGTTCAGCTTCAACCCTGATCAAACACAACTGAACCAGCTAATGAAGATCTGCAGAAGCACGTGATCATTGCAGACAGGTGTGTGTGATCAGGGTTGGATCTGAATCTGATCTCCAGGAACAGGATTTGGTTTCCTTGAGGAAGAGGTTTGTGTATCAAATGATTTTGTCAGTATAGACGTTTTCTTAGACTTAATTGTGATGTTTTTGATTATTTTAGAGGGCAGCATGTTGTTCATGACTGATGTCTTTGCCAGACATCCCAACCTGCAAGAATTCATTTCCGGGAGGTATATTTCGGTAACAGGATCTTGGATGGGAGGGAGGGCTAACTTTCGCGTTCGCGAGACACACTCGGTCTCTCCCTCTGTTCAGTGCACGCGCAGCGCGCTATGTATGTTATGCGCGCAGTATGTCTCGCTCTAGATTCCGGGAGATTTGAACTAATTTGCGGGCATCAGGGAGACGCTATCAATATGCGGGAGACTCCCGGAACTTCCGGGAGACTTGGGATGTCTGCTTTGCTCTGGTTTCACTTCTGTTTATTTCTGCAACATCCTCCATCAAAACTGATAAAGAAATTCACACTTAGATCCGTCAACACTCAAACGATTCTGAGAAGATTCACTTATAATATTCTCTGTAATGAGTCGCTGTTTACAAGTATAATAAAGTGTTTGTGATCTGTTGGAACTGATAAAACAACATTTTCAGCAGTTTGACTTCTGTGTTTCAGGGGTTTCTAGTGATGATAACGGTTGGGGTGTGAGTTACAGTCCTCCACACATCTGTGCACTAAACGACTCAACAGTGATAATGACATGCAATTATACATACCCCCGTACTGGATATAAGATCATGAAAGTGTTCTGGACCAAAAAGCCTGTAATAAAGGGTGTTGAGCCTCCAGATCTGTCTAAGGATCCTAAATACCGTCAGAGGCTTCAGTATCTGGGAGATAAACAGCAGAACTGCACCGTCAGACTGAGTAATGTGACACTGAAGGATTCACACATGTACTATTTCAGATTCATCTCTAATATAACAGGAAAAAAATATATTGGTGATCCAGGAGTGAATCTTACTGTCACAGGTGACTTTGATGAGGTTTATCTCTTCTTCTGTGCATTATGTTGAATAATAATCAGTGTGTGACAGCAGCACTAGATATAATGTGTGTGTTGTGTTCAGATCTTCAGGTGGAGTCTCCTGAGAGAGTGACAGAGGGAGATTCAGTCAGTCTGACATGTAAAGGCAGCTGCGCTCTGACTGACAGAGCAACATTCATCTGGTACAGAAACTCACTGAAGATATTAACTGAGAGTAAATTCAGGAACACACTCATCCTCAATCCAGTCAGAAGAGAGGATTCAGGCAGATATAGCTGTGCTGTAGACGGACACACACACGTCTCTCCTGATGTTCACCTCAATGTCATGTGTGAGTCAGATCATTTTTATTCAATATACACCTTTTAAAATAGGCTAACAGAGTTAACAAAACTAATAAATGATCAGTGAGTTTAATGGGAGCTCTTGTGTTTTCACTGAAATCTGGAAGAAAAAAACAGATGTATTTCGTCTTAAATACAACAGATTTCTAAACTAAGGCTGAGAGAGAAACTGGAAAGACTGTTGTTTCAAATTGCAGTGTTTTGTCAATGAATAAAAATGCATATAAATTATGCATATAAAATCTAGTTCTGTCCACATGTCTCTGTTTAGCCAATTGCTGATTCACAATATTAACAACATTTTTGCCAATCAGTGTCCTCATATCTAATCCGAAAATATTATTTTATGGCCGCAGCCGCTGCTAAAGTCAGGACTATAAGCTGAATAAAGCAAACCAGTGTCTCGCTAGTCAAACTGCATTAAACTGTTTTATTTATTTTTTATTCGCAGTTCAGTATTAAATCATACTGGGATGTTTGTTGAAATTGTCCATTAACTGCAGCCACTGATAAATACTTTTACCTGACATCTGTAGATCCTCCAGTGAATCCTGTGATCTCCGTCAGTCCATCTGGTGTAATAATGAGTCAGTGATGTCAAATTTACTTTGATTGTTGGTGTTTTTGTATATTTCTGTTTTAGATCCTCCTAGAAACGTCTCAGTGTTGATAAATGGATCTGGTGTAATAGTGGAGGGAGATTCAGTGACTCTGAAGTGCATCAGTGACTCAAACCCTCCTGCTGTGAACTTCAGCTGGTTTAAGGAGAATGAAAGCTCAGCTGTTGGATCTGGACAGAGTTTCAGTGCACTACAGAGTGGACGCTTCTACTGTCAGGCTCACAATCAACATGGATCTCAGAGATCAGATGCTGTAACTGTCACAGGTGAAGCTTTTATTAACACACTCCTGTATCTTCACATCATTCATCAGTTTGGAGAGTTAATCATGATGATCTTCCTCTTTCAGTTCATCATGTTGCTGGTAGGAATGTGATTGTGATCACAGCGACATCTGGAGGAGTATTCATCATCTTCATCATCATCATCATCATCATCATCCTGATTATACTGTGAGTTCAATAATAAACGTCAGTTATTGTTCATGTTCAGTTTTGGTCTGATGTAGAAGAAAATGGCTAATTTTTGTTTTATTAATAATCTTTTAAAAGAATAATTATATTTTGTTAATGTCTGTGATTATAACAGAAAGAAACGAAGGAGTGTTAAAGTTGAAGATCAGGTAAATCATCTAAACATGACTTCACAAAAGCAGAGAATGAATGGATCAGCCGTTCTCTGTTTCAGACTGTAAATGATTCAAACCTTGCATACATTTTTACCGTTAAAATTATGAACGTTTTTTACAGTGTGGTAAGAAGCCAAGAAAAGCATAAACGCCGTACCCTGAAAAAGCCCTTTACTTTGAACATTGTCAGGGAACTATTTTAATAGTGTTTCTATAAAATTGTTTGAGTTCCAAAGTTCATCATTGATCATGTTTTTAATCATTTTTTATTTATTATTGTGATATTTTGTGATGTAAGACTTTCTGTCTCTCCTGTAGATCTCTGATCCCAATGAAGACACATATACAGCTCTTGACCTCAAGCTCACGACCTCTGACCTGTACGACACACTCGCAGTAAGTGAGACGTCCGTCAGATACTCCATCACAGATGATCACATGACCGATCTCTCGCTCTCTTTCACACAGACCGTTGATCGCAGACGTCCTGAAGACTCCTGAAGACTCTTGATCCTCAACATGAGAATCCATCAGTAAGTGTCAGAACCTGCAGCTCTTCTCAATATAACTAATAAACTCTCTTCAGTATAGTGGGATTGTTTTATATATCTTATGAAAGGGTTTATAAGGTTGTTGATGAACTTCAGTCAGTCAGTCTTCATCTTATTGTTTGTTCAGATCAACAGGAAGAAGCTGCAGAGAGAGGCGGAGCACAAATGAACCAATCCTGAGCTCTGTGGGCGGAGCCTAAGATGATTGATTTTATTCTGATATACTGAACAAAATCATAATTATGCGCATTCACAATGGAAAATGTATCAGGTTTTTTTTTGCTCTCAGAGTGCTCAATATTATAATCTTCTGTCATTATATGTTCCTGTAACTCTCCCTTTAAATGTTCAATTGTATCTGTGATCATCTCATATTTGCTTTTACTAACCTTATGAGTGCATCGATACTGTAGTGTTGATATAGCGATACTCACAAGCTACTTTTTTGGTATTGATTGTATTAAAAAATATTAATAATTAAAATTATATTACAAAACACGAGTTTCTGCATTAATTTTACTTGTTTTCAATACTTTTTCATGTTAATGAATGTGATTTACCTTTAAAGTCATCATGCTGTCGTTGTCTCCACTTCATTGACAATCGCTTTTTCTTTTGATAACTTTTTTTTTTTTTTTTAAACCAACTACATTGATTATTTATGTTTGATCTCGGGGGATTTTGTGAGATTTTCATTCTGACTTGGGAATGCTCGGGAGTCAAATCGATTCGTGTGTGATGTGTTGATTTTGCAGTGTGACTGTGCACCACACACTGTACACCAAAACTGTTAGACTCGTGATTTTCTATGGCCGTGTGTGGGGTCTCTCAGGTTTGGAAAATCAGCCGACAATTTTAAAATCGGCCCGTGTGAACCAGGCTTGAGTCAGAGCTGACTGCAGATGTCATGACAAACACAGTCAACAGGGGAAGCTCATGATCCACCCTGAACCGTGACAGTTTAATGTCCCAGACTACCTCTGAGGTCCCTGTATTTCATATCATAGTTAGAAACATGAAAATATCTTGAGCTTGTGTTCACCACAGAACTTTTATCAAGCATTTTACCAAAAACCCATTGATTTGAGGACGATGCGGCCAGTAGTGCTAAAATGTCTACAAAAATACGTCACTCTTGCATTTGACAGCGGTGTGTAAAACAGTGTTAACCACACTTCACACATTTAAAAGTCCTTCACTGCAGAGATAAAAGTGCTTGTGTTAAAACAGTTGGTCATTTGGTTGCTGTTGATCTGATGAGGAACAACACGGTAAGACAAACACACTTATATTTCAGTGAAAACTGCTGATTATTTATATAGATGAAGCTCATATAACACACGATTCCTGACATTTAAAAGAATGCATTTTGCAGACGCTTTTATCCAAATAAGCGACTTACATTGCATTTCCAGGAACACATTTTACATGATCAGTTCTTGACTTGAAATATCTTCCGTACATCTAATGATCAGTTCATTTACACAAATTGATGTTGTGCATTAATTAACTGCAGATGTGCAAAGATCTTATTAACACTAAGAGCTGTTTAGGGTGATGAATATACACTGATTGTGAGCATATAATTGTTTAATGCTGTATTTTATATATATATGTAAGCAATAAGGTACGAGAGGCTGTGCTGTATCGTGAATAAGTAACGGCTGAAGGGCGTTGTTAGGCTCGACACGAAGCGGAGTAACCCCTTCAGCCGTCACTTATTCACGAGACAGCACTTGCCTCGAGTACCTTATTGCTTTTATAAAACGGTTGCCACACAATATTAAAGTAAAAAACAATGTATTAGTGCAACTTTCTTGAAGTAAAATCACTAAAAGCTTTCCTTCCGCTAGAATAAATAGTCCCTGAACGTGAACAGCAACGTTCAAATGTGTAAAACGCATGAAAGCTCAAATAAAAACAACATAGAACAGCAGTGTTGCGTTTATCGTGAATAAAGCACAGCTCTTGACCAATCAGAATCAAGGATTCGAACTAACCGTTATATATATGTATATATATATGTAATATGCTGATGATTATATTAATGCTGTATTATAGATTTATGCTGATGATTATATTAATGCTGTATTATAGATATATTTTATGCTGATGATTATATTAATGCTGTATTATAGATATATTTTATGATGATGAGGGTCAGAATGGCTCCTCCTCTTCTTCTGGTCTTTCTGCTCATGATTCACGGTGAGTTCATGTTTCATTACTTTTTTATATTATTTTTATTTTCAAAACCTAATAATGAGGGTTTAATGATGTTTTCTATGGTATGTTGATGCATTTACTTTTGAAAAAGGAAGTTTGGGTGAGGCCTGTCAATGGGCTTGTCTCTTTTATAAATGTCCTGTAGTTTTTTTGTTTTTTCCTTACGTCACGTCACAGGGGGCGTTAGATGTGTATTAGGGGTGGGGTTAGGGATCAGGGGGCAGACATGGCTTAGGGTTAGGTATACGTAAGGTGGGAGGAGTTTGATCTGGATCCAACTCCTCCCCTTGGATTTCATGTTCTGCAGTGAGGATCATCTCACTTGCTAGTCAGTGTCAGGTGGTTTAGGGGAGGGACTTTCTCACTCATCAGAGCATTTGATTGGACAAACAGATTTTTTTGTTCATTTCTCCAGAAGATATTGTGGAGATGTGATCGAGCAATCCTGTTCCTGCAGATCTATCTTCCTGAAAAGTTCAGCTTCAACCCTGATCAAACACAACTGAACCAGCTAATGAAGATCTGCAGAAGCACGTGATCATTGCAGACAGGTGTGTGTGATCAGGGTTGGATCTGAATCTGATCTCCAGGAACAGGATTTGGTTTCCTTGAGGAAGAGGTTTGTGTGTCAAATGATTTTGTCAGCAGATGCTTTCTTAGACTTAATTGTGATGTTTTTGATTATTTTCGAGGGCAGCATGTTGTTCATGACTGATGTATTTGCTCTGGTTTCACTTCTGTTTATTTCTGCAACATCCTCCATCAAAACTGATAAAGAAATTCACACTTAGATCCGTCAACACTCAAACGATTCTGAGAAGATTCATTTATAATATTCTCTGTAATGAGTCACTGTTTACAAGTATAATAAAGTGTTTGTGATCTGTTGGAACTGATAAAACAACATTTTCAGCAGCAGTTTGACTTCTGTGTTTCAGGGGTTTCTGGTGATGATAATGGTTGGAGTGTGAGTTACAGTCCTCCACACATCTGTGCACTAAAGTACTCAACAGTGATAATGAACTGCACTTATACATACCCTACTGGATATAAGATCGAGAAAGTGTTCTGGACTAAAACACTGGTAATGGATAATGAAGAGCCTCCAGATCTGTCTAATGACCCTGAATACAGTCAGAGGCTTCAGTATCTGGGAGATAAACAGCAGAACTGCACCGTCAGACTGAGTCATGTGACACTGAAGGATTCACACATGTACTATTTCAGATTCAAAACTGATAGACCTAATGGAAAATGGATTGGTAAATCAGGAGTGAATCTTACTGTCACAGGTGACTTTGATGAGGTTTATCTCTTCTTCTGTGCATTATGTTGAATAATAATCAGTGTGTGACAGCAGCACTAGATATAATGTGTGTGTTGTGTTCAGATCTTCAGGTGGAGTCTCCTGAGAGAGTGACAGAGGGAGATTCAGTCAGTCTGACATGTAAAAGCAGCTGCGCTCTGACTGACAGAGCAACATTCATCTGGTACAGAAACTCACAGCCATTAACTGAGAGAAGAGACAGAAACAATGAAACGATTGTAGGATCTGGAAGAATCTTCATCATCTCAAAGATCAGATCTGATGACAGTGGAGAATACAAGTGCAAGTCCATCAATGAACATGGAGAGAAATACTCTGATACTGTGACTTTAAACGTCATGTGTGAGTTAATGATGTTTCAGTTACAGTAACCATTAAATGAATGGATTTACAATCACAAAACATTAATATACCCTTTCTTTTGTCTATTTAAGATCCTCCCAGAAACGTCTCAGTGTTGATAAATGGATCTGGTGTAATAGTGGAGGGAGATTCAGTGACTCTGATCTGCATCAGTGACTCAAATCCTCCTGCTGTGAACTTCAGCTGGTTTAAAGGAGGAACGATTGTAGGATCTGGAAGAATCTTCATCATCTCAAAGATCAGATCTGATGACAGTGGAGAATACAAGTGCAAGTCCATCAATGAACATGGAGAGAAATACTCTGATACTGTGACTTTAAACATCATGTGTGAGTTAATGATGGTTCAGTTACAGTAACCATCAAATGTATGGATTTACAATCACAAAACATTAATATAGAGTTTATTTTGTCTGTTTTAGATCCTCCCAGGAGCGTCTCAGTGTCCATCATTCAGTCTGGTCAGATCTGGGCAGGAGATTCAGTGACTCTGAAGTGCATCAGTGACTCAAATCCTCCTGCTGTGAACTTCAGCTGGTTTAAGGAGAATGAAACCTCAGCTGTTGGATCTGGACAGAGTTTCAGTGCACTACAGAGTGGACGCTTCTACTGTCAGGCTCACAATCAACATGGATCTCAGAGATCAGACGCTGTAACTGTCACAGGTGAAGCTTTTATTAACACACTCCTGTATCTTCACATCATTCATCAGTTTGGAGAGTTAATCATGATGATCTTCCTCTTTCAGTTCATCATGTTGCTGGTAGGAATGTGATTGTGATCACAGCGACATCTGGAGGAGTATTCATCATCATCATCATCATCCTGATTATACTGTGAGTTCAATAATAAATGTCAGTTATTGTTCATGTTCAGTTTTGGTCTGATGTAGAAGAAAATGGCTAATTTTTGTTTTATTAATAATCTTTTAAAAGAATAATTATATTTTGTGAATGTCTGTGATTATAACAGAAAGAAACGAAGGAGTGTTAAAGTTGAAGATCACAGAGTGAAAGAGGTAAATCATCTAAACATGACTTCACAAAAGCAGAGAATGAATGGATCAGCCGTTCTCTGTTTCAGACTGTAAATGATTCAAACCTTCCCAATCCGGCAGTAAACAGTTTGTACTATACTACAAAAAAACATGAACTAAACTTACAGATTTCAGAGGAGATTTTAGTGAATTTAACCAATCTGGTCCGTGTAACGCTTCACAATTCAGTTTTTTCAGAGCAAACAAGGCAAATGAAAACATTTTAAAATGTCTTTTTCCTCCCTTTTTCAATTGTACTTGTGCTATATTGTGACTCCAGAAACAAACATGTTAATAAATGACATCTAAACGATTTTCTTTTTTTCATCTTGTAATTTGCGTCGTGGGCGGGACCATTAGCACGGGGGCGTGGCCGTGAACTAATCTTTAGATCTCTGTCGTCAAACCTAAAATATTGCTACAATCATTTTTATGGTAATTCATTTGCAAACAGCTGCCAGTGTTTTATGTTAAACTTTAGTTCAATGCCGTAAAACATAAATATTTCTACCAAATTTTTTTCAGTGTACTTACATATATACATTTTTACCTTAAAATGTGGAAAGAAGCCAAGAAAAGCATACGCCGTACCCTGAAAAAGCCCTTTACTTTGAACATTGTCAGGGAATTTTTTTGATAGTGTTTCTATAAAATTGTGTGAGTTCCAAAGTTTATTATTGATCATTTTTTTAATTATTGTTATTGTGATATTTTGTGATGTAAGACTTTCTGTCTCTCCTGTAGATCTCTGATCCCAATGAAGACACATATACAGCTCTTGACCTCAAGTCCACGACCTCTGACCTGTACGACACACTCGCAGTAAGTGAGACGTCCGTCAGATACTCCATCACAGATGATCACATGACCGATCTCTCGCTCTCTTTCACACAGACCGTTGATCGCAGACGTCCTGAAGACTCCTGAAGACTCTTGATCCTCAACATGAGAATCCATCAGTAAGTGTCAGAACCTGCAGCTCTTCTCAATATAACTAATAAACTCTCTTCAGTATAGTGGGATTGTTTTATATATCATGTGAAAGGGTTTATAAGGTTGTTGATGAACTTCAGTCAGTCAGTCTTCATCTTATTGTTTGTTCAGATCAACAGGAAGAAGCTGCAGAGAGAGGCGGAGCACAAATGAACCAATCCTGAGCTCTGTGGGCGGAGCCTAAGATGATTGATTTTATTCTGATCTACTGAACAAAATCATAATTATGCGCATTCACAATGGAAAATGTATCAGCTTTTTTTTTGCTCTCAGAGTGCTCAATATTATAAGCTTCTGTCATTATATGTTCCTGTAACTCTCCCTTTAAATGTTCAATTGTATCTGTGATCATCTCATATTTGCTTTTACTAACCTTATGAGCGCATCGATACTGTAGTGTTGATATAGCGATACTCACAAGCTACTTTTTTGGTATTGATTGTATTAAAAAATATAAATAATTATAATTATATTACAAAACACGAGTTTCTGCATTAATTTTATTTGTTTTCAATACTTTTTCATGTTAATGAATGTGATTTACCTTTAAAGTCATCATGCTGGCGTTGTCTCCACTTCATTGACAATCGCTTTTTCTTTTGATAACTTTTTTTTTTTTTTAAACCAACTACATTGATTATTTATGTTTGATCTCGGGGGATTTTGTGAGATTTTCATTCTGACTTGGGAATGCTCGGGAGTCAAATCGATTCGTGTGTGATGTGTTGATTTTGCAGTGTGACTGTGCACCACACACTGTACGACCAAAACTGTTAGACCCGTGATTGTCTATCGCCGTGTGTGGGGTCTCTCAGGTTTGGAAAATCAGCCGACAATTTTAAAATCGGCCCGTGTGAACCAGGCTTGAGTCAGAGCTGATTGCAGATGTCATGACAAACACAGTCAACAGGGGAAGCTCATGATCCACCCTGAACCGTGACAGTTTAATGTCCCAGACTACCTCTGAGGTCCCTGTATTTCATATCATAGAAAGAAAACATGAAAATATCTTGAGCTTGTGTTCACCACAGAACTTTTATCAAGCATTTTACCAAAAACCCATTGACTTCAGGACGATGTGCCCAGTAGTGCTAAAATGTCTACAACAATACGCCACTCTTGCATTTGACAGCTGTGTGTAAAACAGTGTTAACCACACTTCACACATTTAAAAGTCCTTCACTGCAGAGCTAAAAGTGCTTGTGTTAAAACAGTTGGTCATTTGGTTGCTGTTGATCTGATGAGGAACAACACGGTAAGACAAACACACTTATATTTCAGTGAAAACTGCTGATTATTTATATAGATGAAGCTCATATAACACACGATTCCTGACATTTAAAATTGTGCATTTTGCAGACACTTTTATCCAAATAAGCGACTTACATTGCATTTCCAGGAACACATTTTACATTATCAGTTCTTGACTCGAAATATCTTCCGTACATCTAATGATCAGTTCATTTACACAAATTGATGTGCATTAATTAACTGCAGATGTGCAAAGATCTTATTAACACTAAGAGCTGTTTAGGGTGATGAATATACACTGATTGTGAGCATATAAGTGTTTAATGCTGTATATATATATGTAAGCAATAAGGTACGAGAGGCTGTGCTGTGTCGTGAATAAGTAACGGCTGAAGGGCGTTGTTAGGCTCGACGTAAAGCGGAGTAACCCCTTCAGCCATCACTTATTCACGAGACAGCACTTGCCTCGAGTACCTTATTGCTTTTATAAAACGGTTGCCACACAATATTAAAGTAAAAAACAATGTATTAGTGCAACTTTCTTGAAGTAAAATCACTAAAAGCCTTTCCTTCCGCTAGAAAAAATAGTCCCTGAACGTGACCAGCAACAACGTTCAAATGTGTAAAACGCATGAAAGCTCAAATAAAAACAACATGGAACAGCAGTGTTGCGTTTATCGTGAATAAAGCACAGCTCTTGACCAATCAGAATCAAGGATTCGAACTAACGGTTATATGTATATATATATATATATATATATATATATATATATATATATATGTAATATATGCTGATGATTATATTAATGCTGTATTATAGATATATTTTATGCTGATGATTATATTAATGCTGTATTATAGATATATATTATGCTGATGATTATATTAATGCTGTATTATAGATATATTTTATGCTGATGAGGGTCAGAATGGCTCCTCCTCTTCCTCTGGTCTTTCTGTTCATGATTCACGGTGAGTTCATGTTTCATTACTTTTTATATTATTTTTATTTTCAAAACCTAATAATGAGGGTTTAATGATGTTTTCTATGGTATGTTGATGCATTTACTTTTGAAAAAGGAAGTTTGGGTGAGGCCTGTCAATGGGCTTGTCTCTTTTATAAATGTCCTGTAGTTTTTTTGTTTTTTCCTTACGTCACGTCACAGGGGGCGTTAGATGTGTATTAGGGGTGGGGTTAGGGATCAGGGGGCAGACATGGCTTAGGGTTAGGTATACGTAAGGTGGGAGGAGTTTGATCTGGATCCAACTCCTCCCCTTGGATTTCATGTTCTGCAGTGAGGATCATCTCACTTGCTAGTCAGTGCCAGGTGGTTTAGGGGAGGGACTTTCTCACTCATCAGAGCATTTGATTGGGCAAACAGATGTTTTTGTTCATTTCTCCAGAAGATATTGTGGAGATGTGATCGAGCAATCCTGTTCCTGCAGATCTATCTTCCTGAAAAGTTCAGCTTCAACCCTGATCAAACACAACTGAACCAGCTAATGAAGATCTGCAGAAGCACGTGATCATTGCAGACAGGTGTGTGTGATCAGGGTTGGATCTGAATCTGATCTCCAGGAACAGGATTTGGTTTCCTTGAGGAAGAGGTTTGTGTATCAAATGATTTTGTCAGTATAGACGTTTTCTTAGACTTAATTGTGATGTTTTTGATTATTTTAGAGGGCAGCATGTTGTTCATGACTGATGTCTTTGCTCTGGTTTCACTTCTGTTTATTTCTGCAACATCCTCCATCAAAACTGATAAAGAAATTCACACTTCGATCCGTTAACACGCAAACGATTCTGAGAAGATTCATTTATAATATTCTCTGTAATGAGTCGCTGTTTACAAGTATAATAAAGTGTTTGTGATCTGTTGGAACTGATAAAACAACATTTTCAGCAGTTTGACTTCTGTGTTTCAGGGGTTTCTAGTGCTGATTGGGGTGTGAGTTACAGTCCTCCACACATCTGTGCACTAAAGGACTCAACAGTGATAATGACATGCAATTATACATACCCCCGTACTGGATATAAGATCACGAAAACGTTCTGGACCAAAACACTGGTAATAAATGGTGTTGAGCCTCCAGATCTGTCTAATGACACTGAATACAGTCAGAGGCTTCAGTATCTGGGAGATAAACAGCAGAACTGCACCGTCAGACTGAGTCATGTGACACTGAAGGATTCACACATGTACTATTTCAGATTCATCACTGATCAAGATAAAGGAAAATGGATTGGTGATCCAGGAGTGACTCTTAATGTCACAGGTGACTTTGATGAGGTTTATCTCTTCTTCTGTGCATTATGTTGAATAATAATCAGTGTGTGACAGCAGCACTAGATATAATGTGTGTGTTGTGTTCAGATCTTCAGGTGGAGTCTCCTGAGAGAGTGACAGAGGGAGATTCAGTCAGTCTGACATGTAAAAGCAGCTGCGCTCTGACTGACAGAGCAACATTCATCTGGTACAGAAACTCACTGAAGATATTAACTGAGAGTAAATTCAGGAACACACTCATCCTCAATCCAGTCAGAAGAGAGGATTCAGGCAGATATAGCTGTGCTGTAGACGGACACACACACGTCTCTCCTGATGTTCACCTCAATGTCACGTGTGAGATCATTTTTATTCAATATACACCTTTTAAAATAGGCTAACAGAGTTTATAAAACTAATAAATGATCAGTGAGTTTAATGGGAGCTCTTGTGTTTTCACTGAAATCTGGAAGAGAAAAACAGATGTATCTCGTCTCAAATACAACAGATTTCTAAACTAAGGCTGAGAGAGAAACTGGAAAGTTTTTTCAATGAATATAAATGCATATAAATTATACATATATAAATCTATAATTCTGTCCACATGTCTCTGTTTAGCCAATTGCTGATTCACAATATAAACAACATTTTGCCAATCAGTGTCTTCATATCTAATCCGAAAATATTATTTTATGGCCGCAGCCGCTGCTAAAGTCAGGACTATGAGCTGAATAAAGCAAACCAGTGTCTCACTAGTAAAACTGCATTAAACTGTTTTATTTATTTTTTTATTCGCTGTTTAGCATTAAATCATACTGGGATGTTTGTTGAAATTGTCCAATAACTGCAGCCACTGATAAATACTTGTACCTGACATCTGTAGATCCTCCAGTGAATCCTGTGATCTCCATCAGTCCATCTGGTGTAATAATGAGTCAGTGATGTCAAATTTACTTTGATTGTTGGTGTTTTTGTATATTTCTGTTTTAGATCCTCCTAGAAACGTCTCAGTGTTGATAAATGGATCTGGTGTAATAGTGGAGGGAGATTCAGTGACTCTGATCTGCATCAGTGACTCAAATCCTCCTGCTGTGAACTTCAGCTGGTTTAAAGGAGGAACGATTGTAGGATCTGGAAGAATCTTCAACATCTCAAAGATCAGATCTGATGACAGTGGAGAATACAAGTGCAAGTCCATCAATGAACATGGAGGGGAATACTCTGATAATGTGACTTTAAACGTCATGTGTGAGTTGTTGATGGTTCAGTAACTGTAGTAACAAACAAATGAGTGGATTAACATTCGCAAAACATGAATGTAGAATTTATTTTGTCTGTTTTAGACCCTCCAAAGAACGTCTCAGTGTCCATCATTCAGTCTGGTCAGATCTGGGCAGGAGATTCAGTGACTCTGAAGTGCATCAGTGACTCAAACCCTCCTGCTGTGAACTTCAGCTGGTTTAAGGAGAATGAAAGCTCAGCTGTTGGATCTGGACAGAGTTTCAGTGCACTACAGAGTGGACGCTTCTACTGTCAGGCTCACAATCAACATGGATCTCAGAGATCAGACGCTGTAACTGTCACAGGTGAAGCTTTTATTAACACACTCCTGTATCTTCACATCATTCATCAGTTTGGAGAGTTAATCATGATGATCTTCCTCTTTCAGTTCATCATGTTGCTGGTAGGAATGTGATTGTGATCACAGCGACATCTGGAGGAGTATTCATCATTATCATCATCATCATCATCCTGATTATACTGTGAGTTCAATAATAAACTGCAGTGACTGTATAAGTTCACTTTGGTCTGATGTAAAAGAGAATGTCTATTTTTTTTAATTAGTAATCTTTAAAAGCATTATTCATATTTTGTTAATGTCTGTGATTATAACAGAAAGAAACGAAGGAGTGTTAAAGTTGAAGATCTCACAGTGAAAGAGGTAAATCATCCAAACACAACACGAGTTTACAGAAGCAGAAAGTCAATTGTTTTTTGTTTCAGACTGTAACTGTACAGACTGATGGGAAACTCACATTGTCAATTATTAGACGTTATCAATACAATCCAGTAAAAACGGTTATAAACTAATATTTATCTTGTTTTAGACCAGTGAATCTCAAACTGTATGTACAGCGCCCTCAGGTGGCGTGACACATGAAGAAAAAAATCACTTTTGACATTATTTTTTTTACATGGTTTCACTCAATTTTCTGATAATTTTAATAATATAGATGTATTTTCTAATAATGTGATAATCATTAGTATATTTACATCAGCAGTTTGATTATTTTTAACTCATTCTGTCTTTTTCTTCTCCTACAATTAACAAGTCTCTTTCTGAACCGGATTCAGTCGGTGACGCTCAGTATGCCAGTGTGAAACCCAAAAGATTTAGAGGAAAAACTCCTGAATCCAGAGACACTGAGGAGGTCCAGTACGCAACTGTCCAACATCACAGAAAGACCGAGACGAAGAGCGCAGAGGAGAATGAAAGTCAACGTGATGAAATAAGAGATCATGAGCTGGATCCTGCAGTGAGGTGAGAAAAAACAGCTTAACCAACACCAACTTAACCAGCACCAACTTAACCAGTACCAACTTAACCAGTACCAACTTAACCAGTGCCAGCTTAACCAGCACCAGCCTTAACCAGTACCAGCTTAACCAGCACCAACTTAACCAGCAACAGCTTAACCAGCACCAGCTTCACCAGCACCAGCTTAACCAGTACCAGCTTAACCAGTACCAGCTTAACCAGTATCAGCTTAACCAGCACCAGCTTAATCAGCACCAGCTTAACCAGTACCAGCTTAACCAGTACCAGCTTAACCAGTATTAGCTTAACCAGCACCAGCTTAACCATCACCAGTTTAACCAGCACCAGTTTCCTGAATCCAGAGACACTGAGGAGGTCCAGTACGCAACTGTCCAACATCACAGAAAGACCGAGACGAAGAGCGCAGAGGAGAATGAAAGTCAATGTGATGAAATAAGAGATCATCAGCCGGATCCTGCAGTGAGGTGAGTAAAAACAACTTAACCAGCACCAACTTAACCAGTACCAACTTAACCAGTATCAGCTTAACCAGCACCAGTTTAACCAGCACCAGTTTAACCAGTATCAGCTTAACCAGTACCAACTTAACCAGCACCAACTTAACCAGTACCAGCTTAACCAGTACCAATTTAACCAGTACCAGCTTAACATGTACCAGCTTAACCAGCACCAGTTTAACCAGTACCAGCTTAACCAGCACTAACTTAGCCAGTACCAGCTTTACCAGCACCAACTTAACCACTATACCACCTTAACCAGCACCAACTTATCCAGTACCAACTTAACCAGTGCCAGTTTAACCAGCACCAGCTTAACCTGCACCAGCTTAACCATCACCAGTTTAACCCGCACCAGCTTAACCAGTATCAGCTTAACCAGCACCAACTTAACCAGTATCAGCTTAACCAGTACCAATTTAACCAGTGCCAGCTTAACATGTACCATTTTAACAGTACCAGCTTACCAGCACTACTTAGCCAGTACCAGCTTTACCAGCACCAACTTAACCACTATACCCCAACCAGCACCAATTGTCCAGTACCAAATTAACCAGCACAAACATAACCAGTACCAACTTAACCAGCACCATCTTAACCAATAGCAATTTTACCAGTACCATCTTAATAACCACAGATCCTATAATCTGGGCTATAATATTGTTGTGCTGCTGTTTGTTTGATTGTTTAGGCGATCATCTGTTCAGATTGTGGAAGATGCTTCAGTGATCTACAGCAGCATCAAATGAGTGACAGAGACCAGCGAACACAACGCCTGTTCAATCGTTTAAGGAGTGATGGTGATAGGAATGTTGGACCAACTTAACCAGTATAAACTTAACCAGCATAAACTTAACCATTACCAGCACCAACTTAACCAGTATAAACTTAACCATTACCAGCACCAACTTAACCAGTATAAACTTAACCAGCAACAACTTAACCATTACCAGCACCAACTTAACCAGTATAAACTTAACCATTACCAGCACCAACTTAACCAGTATAAACTTTAACCAGCATAAACTTAACCATTACCAGCACCAACTTAACCAGTATAACTTAACCAGCAACAACTTAACCATTACCAGCACCAACCTTAACCAGTATAAACTTAACCAGCAACAACTTAACCATTACCAGCACCAACTTAACCAGTATAAACTTAACCAGCAACAACTTAACCAGCATAAACTTAACCAGCAACAACTTAACCAGCATAAACTTAACCAGCAACAACTTAACCAGTATAAACTTTACCAGCAACAACTTAACCATTACCAGCAGCACCAACTTAACCAGTACCAACCTAACCAGTACAAGCTTAACTAGAGATGTTCCTTCCCGATTCCGATACCTAGACTCAGGGTATCGGCTGATACCGAGTACCGATCCGATACCTGAGTGTGTACAGGATCTATACAGCTGCAATTCATACTAGCACTGTATGAATTGATCAAATTATTATGATGTGCTTCAGACTTATCCCTCAATAAAACATGAACAAATACATACAGTGAACTAGAGTATTTTTTATTATATGAATTACATTTCACAGCAATATATTATTTACTTTAAGTGAAAAAGAACTTAATGCAGCCGCACATCTAATACTGTAAACTGAAAAAGGTATTTTAGATTTACAAAATAACTATATAAAAAAAGTGCAACAAATAAATCTAGGAATCTAAAAAGATTATACATGAATAATATAATCTCTTCATAGGTGAAGATCAATAAACAATTTTGTTAAATAAATGACATTTCAGTTTCGACAGAGGCTGGGAGAATAATAAACTCAATAACTTACATGTTGTTGGTTATGTTTATCGCTCGGCTGTAAATAAAAATATGCAGTTTGTAAGTCTTTTTAGAACGATATTACATTAATAAATAATAAAAGATGTTTTGACTAAAGCTACAAAAAAAATCCAGTGATCTGTACTGCTTATCAATATTGAAATGTATTGTTTTCTATTATGCTGTATTGTGTAGTTTCCTTTTCATGTTTTACTTGTATGTTTTTACAATTATGGCAGAGCTTCAATAAACCTGATCATGAACTCATGCAGTTTCAGGCTGTCGTGTCTCTGTTTCTATTGGTTAAACTGCACTATTAGGACCTCTAGTGGCTGATTGGTGAATTATTGTTCACTGATGTGACGAACAGATATTTGAAATAACGTGCAACTAATTTCCCTCTCGAAACTGTATGATCTTTTCTCTGAATCGACAGATCTGGATCTTAATGTCATATTCAGTCTGATTAAAAGAGGAAAGCGAATTATACTGCCTCTTAAACTGAGTGCTCTGCGAGTTGTGTATAATACAACTATTATAAAAAAAAGAAACCCAGAGTTACATTAATATAATAATACTACAAACACTCTGTTACTACAGCATATAATAAAGTTATTATTTTTATTTTTTGTGCACAAAAAGCATTCTCGTCGCTTGATAAACTTAAGGTTGAGTCGCTGTAGTGACTTGGACTATTTTAACGATGTCTGCCTGTGGAGGAGTGAGACAGCTCTCAGATTTCATCAAAAATATCTTACTTTGTGTTCTGAAGATGAACGAAAGTCTTACGGGGTTGAACAACATCAGGGTGAGTAATTACTGACAGATTTCTTTCATTTTTGGGTGAATATCCCTTTAACATAGAGAGCGGCAGGTTTATTGAAGTCCCTGTAAAGGCAATTCTACAAAAAAGTTCTAAACACATTATAAATGTTACACATGTATTGCTAAAACATATTACAAAGACTGTGAACTGTGAAGTACTGAAATGTGGAGTTAGACCGTTAAACAGTTTTTCACCATTGCTATTTTACGGATTGTTTGGGCGGGGCTAAAACAGGCCTCGATGACGCACTGGAGCCCATGAGCTGCTGGACACGCCCCTATTTGATGACGCACAGAGTCTGATCTCTCCCCTAACACACAATAACACTCCCCGAGCACATTCGCATTCACCGCTCAATCGCGAGTGACTGTCAATACAACTACAGATGAGCCTACAGTTTTCGATGCCTTCGACACAGAAATGCATTGGCTACCTGGATGCGATCATGTACAAAACAGATCGGTATCTTCATTTAAATTCCCCTAAAAACGATCACATCAAGAAGAGGTTTTTAGAGAGCCAACCTTGATGAAGAGCTGAGGATCACCGCCAACACCCGCCTCTGTAGTGATCGTTTTATAAACTTTCCTCAGAGACAACTGGGATTCACTGATGATCCGCTGTTACTGGTGAACGGGGCCGAAACGACTATCTCCCGCCTCAGCGTTCATCCTCCCGTCCCAAAAGCAGTTTCACCTAATATCACCGTCGACAGCTTTCCCGTGAGTGGGCGTGGTTTCAGCGTAGCCAGCGGACACGCCCCCAGCGTTTGAGAACAGAGATAACTGCTCATTTTTTCAAGATTTTGATAGCTTATTTTATGTACTTGCCGGCTTTTTTTATCATTCAAATTTGGCTGGGTGACTAATATCACATTTTACTGTGGTGTGACAAACTCAGAACACATACAGTACTTAATTTTGACTTTACAGAGACTTTAAGCTTGTTTCACTTAACGAACTGACACACATATCCAGTGTCCCACAGGAGTTTTCTTTTCTTTCTTTCTATGTTCACTTATGACGATTGTGCACTCGGTAACCCAGACATTGTGACATTATTTTTCAGTGTATTTGACCGTTTAAGTGTAGCCTGGATGCCAGTCCGAACTCCGCCCACAATATTTTTTGGTCGGGAAGTTCGGGCTGGACTCGATCCATTGAGGAGTAATTATGATCTGGCCAAAAATGAACGGGCCAATCAAATTGCCAGGGCGGGCTTTATACGATGATGGACAGGTGATCTGCAGGGACGTAATCATCATGTTATCAAAGAGCGCTTAACTGTCTTCCCTCAGAGTTGACTGCAGCTGGAGAATTGAGATGTAGATTCTGCTGTCGCGTCTTTTGTAAAATAAATCGACAGCGCATTCATTTTAATAGACAAACAGAAAACTGCAATCAAGGCATTTGTCGATCGGAAAGATATTTTTGCCGTACTTCCTACATGATTCGGGAAAAGTGTAACTTATCAGCTGGCTCTGACGGTCGTTAAGAAGATGGGACGTAATGAAAAGCCTGTGGTCGTTGTGGTTTCTCCTTTGGTCGCACTCATGGAGGAGTAAGTAAAAGAAGTAACACTCGTTATTTAACTTTTAAAATAAGTAAGTTCTGTAGTTGACAACCGTATGCAAAGTAGGCTAGTTGACTTACTGCGTTCCTGATATTGACGGAAATCTGTCTTACTCCCATAACGACGGATAACTTACATACCTTATATATTAGTAAATAAATATATTGTCTCACAATTTTAAATACATGAAAATTGCTTATGTAATATGCAATAGCCTATATGCATTAGCACCGTATAATTCTGTATGTTTTCAAATATACTGTTGAACCATTTATGATAAGATTTAATTTCTTTTCATTGGGGAACCCAAGACAGTTAATATTGTATAACATCGTGTTTTTTTTTATCACTAATTAGTCCAGGATATTGCATGAATGAAGTGAGTGATATTACATGTTTTAAAAAAATAAAAAAAAATAAAAAAAATCATGATATTACATAATATTTAACTGTCTGAAAGATTTTAGCTGTTATGAAAAGATAATATAATTCCATATATATATTTTTTTAATAAATAACCAAAATAACCAAATTATTGTGACACAATAACCAAAGCTGCCCAGCAGAGGGCGACAGACATGCTGTGAAAAAACAACAGCTAAACTTCATGGTTGTCACGTGGTGTTTCAGGCAGGAAGACGAAGACAGATCCAGTTCAGAAAACTCGAAGTATAATCACAAAACTCCAGACAGGCAATGGCAATGAAGGAACAGGTACAACGAGCTGCACAAACGAGATAGAGAAGGGTACACAGCTGATCTAGATGAACTAATAATGACGGTCACCATATGGATAGCGCGAGGAAAACAGGAACTGAAGAAATGCAAAATAAAAGTCCATGCACCAAACACAACGTAATGTTGACAATGATGAAGATGAACAGATAAATACATACTATAAAAAAAAATATTTAAACTTGAAAGGAAAATGATTTTTCTTTAGAGTTTTGTCTCAGTGATGTTGTTCTTTTAAGGGGAAGGAGAGACAGAGACTTGTCTGTCACTGTGTGTTAAAAAGAAAACGTTGTTAACCACACAAATCCTCAGGATACAAATATTGCAGACAAGCAGTCATTTGGTTTCTGTTGATCTGATAAGCTACAAAGCGGTAAGACAAGCACTCGTACTAAATAAAAACTAATTGAAACTGTTGAAATGGGAAGTTAGGCAGATACATTTCTTTGGTCTGTTTTAATGTACATAAAATAAAAAAATAAAAATATGTGTCATTTGTTGCATTATGTGACAGAGCAGCATGTTGTATGTTGCATGAACTAACTTTTCTGCATCAGAAACAGATGTTGCGTTGCTTAGCAATGTTTATAAAGTGGGAAAAGGCTGTTCTTGTAACATATGATGTGATGAGTGATGATGTAAATGGAGAGGAGAAGTGGTCCAAGCACTGAGCCCTGAGGCACCCCAGTTAGATGTTGTATCTTTGACATCTCACCCCTCCAAGACACCCTGAAAAGGTATGACTTGAACCACTGGAGTTCAGTTCCTGAGATGCTCATCTTCATGAGGGTTTACAGGAGGATCTGGTGGTGAACTGTCGAAAGTAGACAGATCCAGCAGGATGAGTACTGAGGCTATGAAGGGATTTCTCAAAAAGATTGAAACCACAACAGTGACAGGTGTTGATCTTGACAATCAGTTTGTGATTTGAACACTGTGCTGCTTAAGCTTAGTTCACACGGCAGGATAATTAGGCCGGTTTTAGCCCCGATTCACTTCTTCCGACAGTCTTAGGGATGCTCCGATGATCAGATATTCCTGCCGTGTGTGGTGTGTTAAGACTGCTCTCGTCTGCTCGGAAGGACGTCGGGACCGCTTCAATCTCAAATTGGTATCCTACATGGTGGATTTTTTGTCTTGATTTCTCCTTGTGTGTGGTGTCCCCTGGGGACAAACGAGCACTCAGCCTGTGGACTGTGGCGTACAGCCAATCAGAAAGCGAGACGCAAAGCGCCGAGGAAGCACCAGGAAACAAAGTCAAAATAGTCCATGCTGGCGTTGTCTCCACTTCTTTGACCATCGCTTTTTCTTTTGATAACGTTTTTTTTTTTTTTTTTTTTTTGGTTAAAAACAAACAACAATCAAACTACACTGATTGTTTGCCCTGAAGTCACGTTTGATCTTGGGGGATTTTTTGACATTTTCATTCTGACTTGGGAATGCTCGGGAGTCAAATCGATTCGTGTGTGATGTGTTGATTTTGCCGTGTGGCTGTGCACCACACACTGTACGACCAAAACTGTTACTGTGCGTTCACACCGGGCGCGAATAGCGCGTCAAATTCGCACCTAGTTTGACGCTTGACCACTTTGTGTTAATTCGCGTGTCAAGAGCGAAACTGACGCGGGTAAAATAAATAGTTTGAAGCGAAATTTACGTAACCTGGCCCTAGCCAGATGAATTTCGCTCCGCCTAGCTCCACTCATACATCTGGAACCGATCCATTGAAATGGCGTTTCAGAAGGCTGGGCCTTATCAAAAATCCTTGCATATGATTGGATAAGCCACTTGTCTGTCATCTTTATCGACGTGCTATTTCAACCACTCACACCGAAGCCAACCCGTGACGCTGATGAGAGCGACGCAACTGAAATATTAGGAAATATTAAATGAAACAATATTAGGTAGATTGGACAACACGGATGAAATAGCAGCATCAATGTTAACGCTTGCTTCCTCGATGCGAGCCGCCATTGTTGTCTGAATCAAAACAGTCTCACGGTCGCTTCTCCACTACGTCACATTTATGAAACTCCCGCCCTGCGTCCTGATTGGCTAAGCCATAAAGTTGGTTGGAGAAATCACTCTCAATGGAAGAGGTTCCAGATGGATATGAGTGAAGCTAGGCGGAGCTAAGCGGAACGACATTCATCTGGCTAGGGCCAGGTTAAAATTTACGTGCGTCAAAACCGAAACCCGTTGACGGCCATCTTTGTTTATGTATACTCATTTCAAAGAGGAGGATAAACACTCAGGGGATGCCAAGATGGTCTCACTTCACTTGGATTAAAGAGCGAGAGAAGGCTAAATTACTTCCAACCGCACTGCCGTCTGTGAACGCAAACCTCTCTGCTTGCCCTGTCCCGAGGTCGAGAGACACCAGGTGTTTCTCAATGTCAAGGAAGGATCCTTGGAAGCCGGAATTTCGAGGATGCTACGTCATCGACGTCTGTCGAAGGACTGTTCCAATGTCGAGGATCCTCAGAATTTCAACCAAGAGTCCTTCGTTCGGAAAATATCCCATACACAGGCGCGAAGGCTACACATATGCATCCTTTAATAAATATATAATTAAGAAATAACTCCAAATGTAACAAAATTAGCTCTCACAAATTACAAAAACGAACTAACAAAATGTATCTAGTTTTCTTCCTCCTTATCCTGTTTTTCTTCCTCATCCTCCTTGTTTGCCCATCTGATCTTTCCCAGACGTTTTTTGAAAACCAGGACATTTTCAAAATTAAAAAAATAAAATAAAAACAGCCAGGACAGGACGTGAAAACAGAAAATGTCCTGGTAAAACAGGACTGTTGGTCACCCTAACCACATCTAAAGTATGGCGCGTTACGTGTACTTTCAGATGCTATTTTAAGCGCGCATGCTTGCAGATACAGAGTGAACAACGCGCATACACATAGATGATTCTCTCATTTACACAGATGCGTTTTACTTTTTGCAAATGATACATTATAAGGAAAACTATTTAAACACGAGGGAAATCATTGTTGTGTTCATGATGACGATAGGAAAAATAGGCATAATACACATTTGCCCAAATTGATATGCATGTATAACCAAAGCTTATATGGGTGAGTTTGTCCATCCCCAATGTCACTTCAATTTCTTTTACGGCCCTGACGAGAACATCGATCTCCTCGGCTGTGAACCATCAGACTTTACTGTGAACCGATTCTGAAGCGCGCCGCCGCCTGCAGCTGCGTCTCGTGTGACGTCATCGCCGAGTCGCGTGAAAAATAACCGTCACTAAACAAAAACTACAAAAACTGGACTTTAACACCATTTTGGAGATATTTCTAACTGTATATACATATCTTATCCGCTTTATGTAGCCATTAATCGACAGTAGTGTTTAACCTGCACCATGGCCTTTAAGTCAGAGCTGATTGCAGATGTCATGACAAACACAGTCAACAGGGGAAGCTCATGATCCACCCTGAACCGTGACAGTTTAATGTCCCAGACTATCTCTGAGGTGCCTGTATTTCATATCATAGAAAGAAAAACATGAAAATATCTTGAGCTTGTGTTCACCACAGAACTTATCAAGCATTTTACCAAAAACCCATTGACTTCAGGACGATGTGCCTAGAAGTGCTAAAATGTCTACAACATACGCCAGCCTTGCATTTGACAGCGGTGTGTAAAACAGTGTTAACCACACTTCACACATTTAAAAGTCCTTCACTGTAGAGATAAAAGTGCTTGTGTTAAAACAGTCAGTCATTTGGTTGCTGTTGATCTGATGAGGAACAACACGGTAAGACAAACACACTTATATTTCAATGAAAACTGATGATTATTTATATAGATGAAGCTCATATAACACATGATTCCTGACATTTAAAATTGTGCATTTTGCAGACACTTTTATCCAAAGCGACTTACATTGCATTTCCAGGAACACATTTTACAATCTTATCAGTTCTTGACTTGAAATATCTTCCGTACATCTAATAATCAGTTCATTTACACAAATTGATGTTGTGCATTAATTAACTGCAGATGTGCAAAGATCTTAATTACACTAAGAGCTGTTTAGGGTGACGAATATACACTGATTGTGAGCATATAAGTGTTTAATGCTGTATTATAGATATATTTTATGCTGATGATTATATTAATGCTGTATTATAGATATATTTTATGCTGATGATTATATTAATGCTGTATTATAGATATATTTTATGCTGATGATTATATTAATGCTGTATTATAGATATATTTAATGCTGATGATTATATTAATGCTGTATTATAGATATATTTTATGCTGATGATTATATTAATGCTGTATTATAGATATATTTTATGCTGATGAGGGTCAGAATGGCTCCTCCTCTTCCTCTGGTCTTTCTGTTCATGATTCACGGTGAGTTAATGTTTCATTACTTTTTTATATTATTTTTATTTTCAAAACCTAATAATGAGGGTTTAATGAGCAGTTTTCTATGGTATGTTGATGCATTTACTTTTGAAACAGGAAGTTTGGGTGAGGCCTGTCAATGAGCTTGTTTACTTTATAAATATCCTGTGGGTTTTTTTAGTTACGTCACAGTCTTGAACATGAATTGCTAATTTCCTACTTGCTACAGTAGCACCTCATTGCAGTACACGAGATCCAGGGGGCGGAGTTGGATCCAGATCTAAGAGGTGGAGATGGGTAGGATTAGGGGTGGGGTTAGGGATCAGGGGGCGGAGATAGGTAAAATCCTCCCCCTGGATTTCATGTTCTGCAGTGAGGATCATCTCACTTGCTAGTCAGTGGGTGCTTCTCAATATCCCTCCTCGTCTCCTCGCTCCTCCGTCCTCCCTCCTATGACCCGGAAACCGATCGAGCTCAGCCATCTTGAAGGACATCTCAATTCTCTAATTGCACCGTGAGGAGTCGAGGATCGAGGAGTGAGAAGGCTTCACATCGGTCACAATCATTTTAATTTATACTTTACCTTTGCAGTTTATATAAACCACACATCTCAGATATTTCAACAGTATAGCCTATCTTTATTATTATTTATTATGAATTTATTAAATAACCAAACTTCAACAACATAAGGGCAGATGGCAATAAGGGCCCAAGTACTGTCCCAATACACAAGTTTGCATTTTGGCAAGACCGGTTAAAAACCCCGGATGTGTTCTTGACACTCCCATTTTACCGAGGATGCATCGGTTGGTAACTTGTGTGAACTTGACGCAGAAATATCCCATAATTCATTTCGGCATTCACGGAAGGAGCGGGAAGCAGAGAGAGGCAGGTCAATTTTAAGTTGTTACCTGAATATTACCGGCGTTTTTTCCCGCCGTTGGCTAGTACACAAACAAACAACAGAAGCAGAATTAAAATGAGACAGGTTTTGCTTTATTGTTATGAATATACATTACATTGTAGTGTATGTAGAGTAATCCCTTAGGCTTGGGCGATAGGCTGTTATCGTCAATAATTCTTGTTATGTTTGGGCACTGCAGACAGCGTCTGTGCGGGGGTAACGTTACTATTGCTCAATACCAGCAAGAACACATCGTCTCAAACTGTCAGCAGCGTTCTGTGTGCTCGTCACCTCGTGAGTTCGTTCTTCCAAGAACAACTAGCAAGAGCTTTCTTCCCAAGAACACAAGTCTGTTCTTTGCATTCTTGGTTTTGAGAAACAGCCCTGATCTCCAGGAACAGGATTTGGTTTCCTTGAGGAAGAGGTTTGTGTGTCAAATGATTTTGTCAGCATAGACGTTTTCTTAGACTTAATTGTGATGTTTTTGATTATTTTCGAGGGCAGCATGTTGTTCATGACTGATGTCTTTGCTCTGGTTTCACTTCTGTTTATTTCTGCAACATCCTCCATCAAAACTGATAAAGAAATTCACACTTAGATCCGTCAACACTCAAACGATTCTGAGAAGATTCATTTATAATATTCTCTGTAATGAGTCACTGTTTACAAGTATAATAAAGTGTTTGTGATCTGTTGGAACTGATAAAACAACATTTTCAGCAGCAGTTTGACTTCTGTGTTTCAGGGGTTTCTAGTGCTGATTGGGGTGTGAGTTACAGTCCTCCACACATCTGTGCAGTAAACGACTCAACAGTGATAATGAGATGCACTTATACATACCCTACTGGATATAAGATCGAGAAAGTGTTCTGGACAAAAGGCCCATTACAAATGGGTGTTGAGCCTCCAGATCTGTCTAATGACCCTGAATACAGTCAGAGGCTTCAGTATCTGGGAGATAAACAGCAGAACTGCACCGTCAGACTGAGTCATGTGACACTGGAGGATTCACGCATGTACTATTTCAGATTCAAAACTGATAAACCTAATGGAACATGGATTGGTAAACCAGGAGTGAATCTTACTGTAACAGGTGACTTTGATGAGGTTTATCTCTTCTTCTGTGCATTATGTTGAATAATAATCAGTGTGTGACAGCAGCACTAGATATAATGTGTGTGTTGTGTTCAGATCTTCAGGTGGAGTCTCCTGAGAGAGTGACAGAGGGAGATTCAGTCAGTCTGACATGTAAAAGCAGCTGCGCTCTGACTGACAGAGCAACATTCATCTGGTACAGAAACTCACTGAAGATATTAACTGAGAGTAAATTCAGGAACACACTCATCCTCAATCCAGTCAGAAGAGAGGATTCAGGCAGATATAGCTGTGCTGTAGACGGACACACACACGTCTCTCCTGATGTTCACCTCAATGTCATGTGTGAGATCATTTTATTCAATATACACCTTTTAAAATAGGCTAACAGAGTTTATAAAACTAATAAATGATCAGTAAGTTTCATGGGAGCTCTTGTGTTTTCACTGAAATCTGGAAGAAAAAAAAAACAGATGTTCCTCGTCTCAAATACAACAGATTTCTAATCTAAGGCTGAGAGAGAAACTGGAAAGACTGTTGTTTCAAATGCAGTGTTTTGTCATTAAAAAAATGCACATAAATTATTCATAAAAATATATAATTCTGTCCACATGTCTCTGTTTAGCCAATATTAACAACATTTTTGCCAATCAGTGTCTTCATATCTAATCCGAAAATATTATTTTATGGCCGCAGCCGCTGCTAAAGTCAGGACTATGAGCTGAATAAAGCAAACCAGTGTCTCGCTAGTAAAACTGCATTAATCTTTTTTATTAATTTTTTTATTCACTGTTTAGTATTAAATCTTTTCCTTTTTAGATCCTCCCAGAAACGTCTCAGTGTTGATAAATGGATCTGGTGTAATAGTGGAGGGAGATTCAGTGACTCTGAACTGCATCAGTGACTCAAATCCTCCTGCTGTGAACTTCAGCTGGTTTAAAGGAGGAACGATTGTAGGATCTGGAAGAATCTTCAGCATCTCAAAGATCAGATCTGATGACAGTGGAGAATACAAGTGCAAGTCCATCAATGAACATGGACAGAAATACTCTGATACTGTGACTTTAAACGTCATGTGTGAGTTGTTGATGGTTCAGTAACTGCTGTAACAAACAAATGAGTGGATTAACATTCACAAAACAGGAATATAGAGTTTATTTTGTCTGTTTTTAGATCCTCCCAGGAGCGTCTCAGTGTCCATCATTCAGTCTGGTCAGATCTGGGCAGGAGATTCAGTGACTCTGAAGTGCACCAGTGACTCAAACCCTCCTGCTGTGAACTTCAGCTGGTTTAAGGAGAATGAAAGCTCAGCTGTTGGATCTGGACAGAGTTTCAGTGCACTACAGAGTGGACGCTTCTACTGTCAGGCTCACAATCAACATGGATCTCAGAGATCAGACGCTGTAACTGTCACAGGTGAAGCTTTTATTAACACACTCCTGTATCTTCACATCATTCATCAGTTTGGAGAGTTAATCATGATGATCTTCCTCTTTCAGTTCATCATGTTGCTGGTAGGAATGTGATTGTGACCACAGCGACATCTGGAGGAGTATTCATCATCATCATCATCATCATCATCATCCTGATTATACTGTGAGTTCAATAAAAAATTTCAGTTATTGTTCATGTTCAATTTTGGTCTGATGTAGAAGAAAATGGCAAATTTTTGTTTTATTAATAAACTTTTAAAAAAATGGATTCAGTGAGTTCAATAATAAATTGCAGTGACTGTATAAGTTCACTTTGGTCTGATGTAGAAGAAAATGTCTATTTTTTTAATTAGTAATCTTTAAAAACATTATTCATATTTTGTTAATGTCTGTGATTATAACAGAAAGAAACGAAGGAGTGTTAAAGCTGAAGATCACAGAGAGAAAGAGGTAAATCATCCAAACACAACACGAATTTACAGAAGCAGAAAGTCAATTGTTTTTTTTGTTTCAGACTGTAACTGTACAGACTGATGGGAAACTCACATAGTCAATTATTAGACGTTATCAATACAATCCAGTAAAAACGTTCATAAACTAATATTTATCTTGTTTTAGACCAGTGAATCTCAAACTGTATGTACAGCGCCTTCAGGTGGCGTGACACATTTTAATAATATAGATGTATTTTCTAATAATGTGATAATCATTAGTATATTTACATCAGCAGTTTGATTATTTTTAACTAATTCTGTCTTTTTCTTCTCCTACAATTAACAAGTCTCTTTCTGAACCGGATTCAGTCGGTGACGCTCAGTATGCCAGTGTGAAACCCAAAAGATTTAGAGGAAAAACTCCTGAATCCAGAGACACTGAGGAGGTCCAGTACGCAACTGTCCAACATCACAGAAAGACCGAGACGAAGAGCGCAGAGGAGAATGAAAGTCAATGTGATGAAATAAGAGATCATGAGCCGGATCCTGCAGTGAGGTGAGAAAAAACAGCTTAACCAACACCAACTTAACCAGCACCAACTTAACCAGTACCAACTTAACCAGTACCAACTTACCCAGTATCAGCTTAACCAGCACCAGTTTAACTAGCACCAGTTTAACCAGTATCAGCTAAAACCAGTACCAACTTAACCAGCACCAACTTAACCAGTACCAGCTTAACCAGTACCAGCTTAACATGTACCAGCTTAACCAGCACCAGCTTAACCAGTACCAGTTTAACCAGTACCAGCTCAACCAGCACTAACTTAGCCCGTACCAGCTTTACCAGCATCAACTTAACCACTATACCACCTTAACCAGTACCAGCTTAACCAGTACCAACTTAACCAGTGCCAGTTTAACCAGCACCAGCTTAACCTGCACCAGCTTAACCATCACCAGTTTAACCCGCACCAGCTTAACCAGTACCAACTTAACCAGCACCAACTTAACCAGTGCCAGTTTAACCAGCACCAGCTTAACCATCACCAGTTTAACCCGCACCAGCTTAACCAGTATCAGCTTAACCAGCACCAACTTAACCAGTATCAGCTTAACCAGTACCAATTTAACCAGTGCCAGCTTAACATGTACCATTTTAACCAGTACCAGCTTTACCAGCACCAACTTAACCACTATACCACCTTAACCAGCACCAATTTGTCCAGTACCAAATTAACCAGCACAAACATAACCAGTACCAACTTAACCAGCACCATCTTAACCAATAGCAATTTAACCAGTACCAACTTACCAGTACCATCTTAATAACCACAGATCCTATAATCTGGGCTATAATATTGTTGTGCTGCTGTTTGTTTGATTGTTTAGGCGATCATCTGTTCAGATTGTGGAAGATGCATCAGTGATCTACAGCAGCATCAAATGAGTGATAGAGACCAGCGAACACATCGCCTGTTCAATCGTTTAAGGAGTGATGGTGATAGGAATGTTGGACCAACTTAACCAGTATAAACTTAACCAGCATAAACTTAACCATTACCAGCACCAACTTAACCAGTATAAACTTAACCAGCATAAACTTAACCATTACCAGCACCAACTTAACCAGTATAAACTTAACCAGCAACAACTTAACCATTACCAGCACCAACTTAACCAGTATAAACTTAACCAGCAACAACTTAACCAGCATAAACTTAACCAGCAACAACTTAACCATTACCAGCACCAACTTAACCAGTATAAACTTAACCAGCAACAACTTAACCATTACCAGCACCAACTTAACCAGTATAAACTTAACCAGCAACAACTTAACCAGCATAAACTTAACCAGCAACAACTTAACCAGTACCAGCCCCAACTTAACCAGTATAAACTTAACCAGCAACAACTTAACCATTACCTGCACCAACTTAACCAGTATAAACTTAACCAGCAACAACTTAACCAGCATAAACTTAACCAGCAACAACTTAACCATTACCAGCAGCACCAACTTAACCAAGTATCAACCTAACCAGTACAACCTAAACTAGAGATGTTCCTTCCCGATTCCGATACCTAGACTCAGGGTATTTGCTGATACCGAGTACCGATCCGATACCTGAGTGTGTACAGGATCTATACAGCTGCAATTCATACTAGCACTTTATGAATTGATCAAATTATTATGATGTGCTTCAGACTTATCCTCAATAAAACATGAACAAATACATACAGTGAACTGGAATATTTTTTATATTACATTTCACAGCAATATATTATTTACTTTAAGTGAAAAAGAACTTAATGCAGCCGCACATCTAATACTGTAAACTGAAAAAGGTATTTTAGATTTACAAAATAACTATATAAAAAAAGTGCAACAAATAAATCTAGGAATCTAAAAAGATTATACATGAATAATATAATCTCTTAATAGGTGAAGATCAATAAAACAATTTTGTTAAATAAACGACATTTCAGTTTTGCCAGAGGCTGGGAGAATAATAAACTCAATATCTTACATGTTGTTGGTTATGTTTATCGCTCGGCTGTAAATAAAAATATGCAGTTTGTAAGTCTTTTTAGAACGATATTACATTAATAAATAATAAAAGATGTTTTGCCTAAAGCTACAAAAAAAAAATCCAGTGATCTGTACTGCTTATCAATATTGAAATGTATTGTTTTCTATTATGCTGTATTGTGTAGTTTCCTTTTCATGTTTTACTTGTATGTTTTTACAATTATGGCAGAGCCTAAATAAACCTGATCATGAACTCATGCAGTTTCAGGCTGTCGTGTCTCTGTTTCTATTGGTTAAACTGCACTATTAGGACCTCTAGTGGTTGATTGGTGAATTATTGTTCACTGATGTGATGAACAGATATTTGAAATAACGTGCAACTAATTTCCCTCTCGAAACTATATGATCTTTTTTCTGAATCGACAGATCTGGATATTAATGTCATATTCAGTCTGATTAAAAGAGGAAAGCGAATTATACTGCCTCTTAAACTGAGTGCTCTGCGAGTTGTGTATAATACAACTATTATTAAAAAAAAAACAGAGTTGCATTAATATAATAATACTACAAACACTCTGTTACTACAGCATAATATAATAAAGTCATTATTTTTATTTTTTGTGCACAAAAAGCATTCTCGTCGCTTGATAAACTTAAGGTTGAGTCGCTGTAGTGACTTGGACTATTTTAACGATGTCTGCCTGTGGAGGAGTGAGACAGCTCTCAGATTTCATCAACAATATCTTAATTTGTGTTCTGAAGATGAACGAAAATCTTACGGGGTTGAACAACATCAGGGTGAGTAATTACTGACAGATTTCATTTTCGGGTGAATATCCCTTTAACATAGAGAGCGGCAGGTTTATTAAACTTCTTTCACTTAACAAACTGACACACATATCCAGTGTCCCACAGGAGTTTTCTTCTCTTTCTTTCTATGTTCACTTATGACGATTGTGCACTCGGTAACTCAGACATTATTTTTCGGTGTATTTGACCATTTAATTGAGTTTGGCACTCGCAAACTGTAGAGGTGGCCTAATGTGTGTGCGGGAATGAAAATGAGCAAAAATCCTGCAGCGAAATTCAGATCATTCAGATTCCCTAACGATTTGCATTTTACTATCCGTTTGTGCATGTTTTCTTTACTATTATTAGGGACATCAGAAATTGGTGGTATACACATTTTAACAATTTAAAGATGTTTGAAGGATTTCCTGCTCTCATCGCACCACCTCGGCTGGGAATCACGTGTTTAATACATTCAGCACACGTAAAAGCTTTCTCTAGCCTCAGATTATTGTGTGATCAAGGGCTCTTTGGAGCTCCAAGTGGACATTTTTGAGAAAGACACTAGTCAGAGAAATAAACAAAACTCTTTTTTTTTCTTTAAATATATCTGTCACAGTCTCGTCTGCATCTCCTACACTACACTTCCCATGATCCTCTTGCCTCACACCTGAACTCACTCCCTCATCAGTCTCATCAGTTCATCGTCATGTTCATCTGTTTCACCTGTTTTCACCCCATTATGTTTGATTCCTCTGTGTATTTAGTTCGCTCGGTTTGAGTCAGTTCTTGTCGGTCAATGTCTGATGTTAGCCTTTGTTGCGCCCGTATTCCTGTCTTCTCGCCTGTATTTTGTGTTAAAAGTGATCTTCGTTGCTAATTTGGTCTTCTCTGGTTCCTCTGCTTGCAACACACCCTGACAATATCATCCTTAACCTTGAAACATAACTTATTAAGACTTGTGGCTTTGGGTGCAGTATGTTTCTACATGTCACAGGCATTTTTATCTTTATCTTTTTTTTTTTTTGATGATGATGATGAAAAGATAAAAACATTTCCCTTCTAAATTACTTCAGCTTGTCGAAGGATCTAAGGGTTTTCAATAACAACCTGTGTGTTTTAAATTTAAAAAAGCAAATCATTGGTGTTTCATTTACTTCATTTTTCTATTTCAATTCGTAATATTTTATAATCCTTACACATTTATGTGGAGAAGAGAACAAGATCAGTTTGACCAGTGTAATAGAGTAGATCCTCTTTTCACATTAGGATGTTTGTATCTCATTATTTATGTGCATAATTATGTGATAGTTGTTTCTGTGTAATGTGTTAATGATTCAGCATGAAATTATTCAATTAAATCAGAACTACACCATTGGCTGTTCAAGTTATTAACAATATTTCTAAAGTATTAGAGGTGTATATACAAATATTCTCCAGCAAAATATCTTCAAGTAAGAGCACAGACACGAAATCAACATGCATCGCAATAACAAAAAAGTAAAATAAAAGTATATATTTTTAAAAATCATAAATTTTAGCAAGTGAATCCTAATGAGACACATAAATTAAAGATGTCCCGTAGGGCAACATAAAAAAAAAGAGGAAAACGAGTTTCCTCTTTCTGAATGAAAAACAGGTATTTCCACACAGCTCATTAATAAACACTGTTAACACACAACGTCCTTCACTGTAGAGCTAAAGTGTGTGTGTTAAAACAGTCAGTCATTTGGTGCTGTTGATCTGATGAACTTCAACACGGTAAGACAAACACACTCTTGATTAAATAAAACTGATGATTATTTCTGAAACTTATTTAACACATTATCCCTGACATGAGGAAAACCTGTTGATCTAATGATCAGTTAATTTACACACACTGATGTTGAGCATTATTATTACACTCTCAGATGAGCAAAAATCTTATTTTAACACTAAGAGCTGTTTAGAGTGATGAACATACACTGATTATGAGCATATGTGATGTTTAATGCTGTATTATAGATATATTTTATGCTGATGATTATATTAATGCTGTATTATAGGTATATTGTATGCTGATGATTATATTAATGCTGTATTATAGATATATTTTATGCTGATTATTATATTAATGCTGTATTATAGATATATTTTATGCTGATGAGGGTCAGAATGGCTCCTCTTCTTCCTCTGGTCTTTCTGCTCATGATTCACGGTGAGTCTCTCTTACATTCACATTAAAAAATCTGATTTTATTTAATTTTACCCCCTTAAGATTCTTTCAATGTTGGAGTAAAACAGATTAGCCTGTATTTTTTACGTCACGAGCCACCATTTTCATGTAATAAAAACTTTCATATTCTTTCATTGGTGGTTGTAACTGATCAAAACAACATTTTCAGTCTGTGTTTCAGGGGTTTCTAGTGCTGGTTGGGGTGTGAGTTACAGTCCTCCACACATCTGTGCACTAAACGACTCAACAGTGATAATGAGATGCACTTATAAATACCCCCGTACTGGATATAAGATCATGAAAGTGTTCTGGACAAAAACACCGGTAAAATATAATGGAGAATTTCCAGATCTGTCTAATGACCCTGAATACAGTCAGAGGCTTCAGTATCTGGGAGATGAACAGCAGAACTGCACCGTCAGACTGAGTCATGTGACACTGAAGGATTCACACATGTACTATTTCAGATTCATCACTGATAAACCTAATGGAAAATGGATTGGTGTTCCAGGAGTGACTCTTACTGTAACAGGTGACTTTGATGAGGTTTATCTCTTCTTCTGGGCATTATGTTGAATAATAATCAGTGTGTGACAGCAGCACTAGATATAATGTGTGTGTTGTGTTCAGATCTTCAGGTGGAGTCTCCTGAGAGAGTGACAGAGGGAGATTCAGTCAGTCTGACATGTAAAAGCAGCTGCGCTCTGACTGACAGAGCAACATTCATCTGGTACAGAAACTCACTGAAGATATTAACTGAGAGTAAATTCAGGAACACACTCATCCTCAATCCAGTCAGAAGAGAGGATTCAGGCAGATATAGCTGTGCTGTAGACGGACACACACACGTCTCTCCTGATGTTCACCTCAATGTCATGTGTGAGTATGAATTAAAATTAAATTATTTCTGAAAAGCAAAAAAAAACTGATTCAGATCAGATCTTTTCATTCACAAAGCAGTGCTTAACAGGGAACGTTCACATAACTTTGACTAAGTTCTCTTAAAGTTATGAACAAATCAGTCAAATCCAGTCATTTGAATAGAGTATTTAATAATGTTCTATAAAAGGTTAGCAAAACATGTTTTTTTTTTACTTATACATTGCAGGTTTTATAAATACTCTGATTATGTTGGCAGAAATCATTCTTTAAATTTCCTTTAAATTTTAAGGGTCACTAAATTTTCAGCTGAAAGATTGCCATCGTGAAACAATCGTTGTGATAACTGTGGATCCTAAACGCTGGTCCTGATTCAAAGAGGGCCGTTGTCACGATCTTGACACCAAATATAACCTATGATAATTATCTTTACATAATTATATAATAATTGTCAGATATTCAGCATGATCATCTCACAGTGTGTTTGCTGCTATAACCTACAACTTCTGACCAGCCCATAAAAATACAACATGAAATCGACCCGACACTAACATTGCTTTCCCCTTCCTCTTTCACCGCTTCTCCTTATAACGACAACTGCCAAAGTATTATTCATCATTGTCTTCACATGCTGATGAAGTTTTGTTCGTCTATAGAAACTAACTTTTGGAGTGATCAGTGTTTCCTTTAGTTGGGCTCTTGACCCTTCATAGTTTCCTCTTGCTGCTTTAACAGTGTGTTCCAGATCTGATGACGTTAAATACATATTTATGGTGAGATCATCATGAAGTGGCTTAACTTCCCTTATTGCATCTGAAGAATAATCACTGATTATCCTTAACCCTCTGAGACCTAAGGGTATTTTTACAATAAATTTTCCGTCTGGTGTCATTTACTAAAAAAGCTTGTAAAATATCAACCCTTTGGTGCACAGACAATTGACACACCTCTTTTTTTTCAGGACAAATTGAACTTTCAGCATATTTGTGTTACATTGATGTCACCTGAATGTAAAATAAGTTATGGGACCATAAAGACAAATGAAAAAATAAATCGGAAATGGAATCACTCAATTATTTATTGAAATCACACACAAATAAATAAAAGCTAAGCAATTTTCCTCTGGAAAATAGTTTGTTCATGTCTTTGGAGTCCTGGAGCACAGGAATAAACATTATAACTTGTACAGAACAAAAACTATTGACATTTTTCCAAAAGAAGTCCAGGCGTTTGGGGCCTCATGAAATTCACTGGTGCCAAGCCTCAAAACAGTTCCTATCAGCAATCACACAGAGGGCCACATCACAGGTTTTGCATTTCTATTTTATTTATTCTTTTATTTATTATGTTCTTTTTATTCTTTTATAATACATTTATACTACTATAATACTTTTTTACAGTAAATAAATAAATGGCACTTCAGCTGGGTCTATCCTGGTAATCTAGTTCCTCATCCGTCAAAAAGCTCTGTTCTCCTGAAAATCCATCATCCTGCAATGCACCAAAATAGACCAGCGCTTTATTTACGTCCATTTCGCTGTGTTTCTCTGTGAATCGCGCGTCTCCGTGAGTCTCTCTATCTCTCTACACTATATCAGCGCTTGGTTCATGCGTAATGACGCACACCAATGTTTACAACGGATCAGCCTGTAATTGGTCAAAAACCATCACGTGAAAACATCACGTGATATCCAGGATGTCCGCTAGCATTGAGCTAGCGGCAAAAATGACCGAATATTTATGAATTATGGGCTTCAAGATTATCAAAGTTTGACATAAAGCGTTTGGATTTATTGCTGAAAACCTCTGAAAGGAAGCACAAGTTCCAGGCTGGATAGAAAACCTTCTGTAAAGGCTAGAAAGACCCGAAAGACACCCCCATGATGGCTAGCTCGTTAGCTTTCTGCTGGAAAAACGGTAAGAAAATCGATAAATCTGTCATCGAGTTATGTAAACATTTATCGGAGGTGACGTGTGGCATCGTCGACGACGCCGTCGGGCTCAGGGGGTTAATACATTTAAATAATCAGCATATTAAATTCAGCAATATTAAGACGCTCCAGTGCATGATGCATTCATACAGAACTCATTTGTGGCTCCCAGCATGCATTGCAGCACCAATAAATGATGCAGCTGAATTATTTTAATTGTTGATTGTCACCATTGTTGAGGTTTGCATGAGTGTTGAGGTGTGTCTGAAATCCCGGAAAATGCTTGCATATAAATGTTTTAGTAGCCTACATGAAATGATCTTTGTTCACCTTATTGTGTTTATGAATTGTAGTTCTTATATTTCATCAATCAACTATACATCACTAACAATCTCATTCTCCTGATATCCTTTCTTTACAACATACAAGTGTTTTAGTTAAAACACAACTGCACTTTCTGAGCAAGAGATCAACTAAATCTAACATTGATCACCATAATGGGGACTTGAAACTATTATTTTAAATAAAACAGCAACTTCAAAATCTCTTAAAGAACTGAAATGCGAGTAGAATCAGTCACACATTAATAAATGCTGAAATTTCTGTAAATACTACCTGACCTCTTGTAGATCTCGAATCCTGTGATCTCCATCAGTCCATCTGGTGTAATAATGAGTCAGTGATGTCAAATTTACTTTGTCAGTGTTTTTGTATATTTCTGTTAGATCCTCCAAAGAACATCTCAGTGTTGATAAATGGATCTGGTGTAATAGTGGAGGGAGATTCAGTGACTCTGAAGTGCATCAGTGACTCAAACCCTCCTGCTGTGAACTTCAGCTGGTTTAAGGAGAATGAAAGCTCAGCTGTTGGATCTGGACAGAGTTTCAGTGCACTACAGAGTGGACGCTTCTACTGTCAGGCTCACAATCAACATGGATCTCAGAGATCAGACGCTGTAACTGTCACAGGTGAAGCTTTTATTAACACACTCCAGTATCTTCACATCATTCATCAGTTTGGAGAGTTAATCATGATGATCTTCCTCTTTCAGTTCATCATGTTGCTGGTAGGAATGTGATTGTGATCACAGCGACATCTGGAGGAGTATTCATCATCATCATCATCATCATCATCATCATCATCCTGATTATACTGTGAGTTCAATAATAAACGTCAGTTATTGTTCATGTTCAATTTTGGTCTGATGTAGAAGAAAATGGCTAATTTTAGTTTTATAATTATCTTTTGTTAATGCCTGTGATTATAACAGAAAGAAACGAAGGAGTGTTAAAGTTGAAGATATCAAAGAGGTAAATCATCCAAACACAACACGAGTTTACAGCAGAAAATCAGTCGATCAGCCGTTATCTGTGTTTCAAGAAGGGCAGAGCACATGCTTTTTTTGCCCTCCGAAGTGCCCTTTGGTGCTGGTGTTCTTCAACAAATTACAAATATGTACCCAATGAAAGATCTTAAAAAGAGCTCGTGTAAATCTTGTTCGATCCTCAAACTGTCAGTAAACCTGATAACTCTGTCTTGACTGAATGAACTGAATTTCCACCGCAGACACAGCAGCTGAACGAAGTTTTGCAACAGTAAACAGAGATCTTGTTTTTCGAACAAGTAGAATACAAAACACATGTCTATAAAGGCTCATATTTAACTTATATGAGACGTGGGACCTGAGAGCGAGGTCTAGCATTTGCCATCTAATCATAGCTAATAAATAGCCACTTAAAGTCAGCGTGAAACGGAAGTTGAGATTGTAATTTTTTCCTTGTCGTGATGTATATCCGAGTGAAACGGCTTCTGAAATTAGAAAAAAAAATGATTTCGTCCTCCGGGAGTTGATTGGATCGTTGGAGGTTGGGCGTTGAAAACAAACGGAGGCAGATTTGAATGCGATCCTCTGAGAGGCGGTTCACCGATAGCCACACCCTCATTAAACGGTCTGTATTAAAAAGTTCTCAATGCTTTGTTTTGCATGTATGGAGCCTCATTATGTTACTGTGTTAGTGTGGGGCTATTTTGAGCCTTGTTAGTGGTATAATCTAGCGATTTCTTTTTACTTATTATATGCCCCCATTACTAGCATTATACGCTAAACAGTTTTAGAGATAAAACTCTTTACATTCGATTATCATGAAAACAAATCTCAGAGAACGGTTGACTAGGTACCGATGTTTTATTAGACCAAGGGTTCATTTCGCTCATTTAATATAAAAAAGGGGAGGGGCAACACATCAGTTTCAACATGTGTACCTCAAAAGGTCTGTGCACTGGCCCTTTTAGCATTTCCATCAGCACAGCAGTGGATGTCACATACAATACTGATCTGTCATTTTCTTCTGCTGTACAATTATATGTATGTATTTTACGCCACTACATTGATGTGATTTAAACTTGATCTGAAAAGTTTGAAACTGCTCTAGACTGAGAATCTACATTTAAGATCAAACTGGTCTTAATAATAATTACAAATGTTCTTGTATTTCAGAATGATCTCTATTCTGATGCGTCACAGGGAGTTTCAGTCCATGACAAGCCTCTTTCTGAACCGGATTTGGTCAATAACGCTCAGTATGCCAGTGTGAAACCCAAAAGATTTAGAGGAAATTCTGATCCTGAATCCAGAGACACTGAGGAGGTCCAGTACGCAACTGTCCAACATCACAGAAAGACCGAGACGAAGAGCGCAGAGGAGAATGAAAGTCAACGTGATGATATAAGAGTTCATGAGCCGGATCCTGCAGTGAGGTGAGAAAATACAGCTTAACCAACAACAACTTAACCAGTACCAGCTTAACCAGTACCAGTTTAACCAGCACCAGCTTAACCAGTACCAGCTTAACCAGTACCAGTTTAACCAGCACCAGCTTAACCAATACAAGCTTAACCAGTACCAGTTTAACCAACCAAACTTAACCAGCAATAGTTTATCCAGCACCAGCTTAACCAGCACCAGTTTAACCAGCACCAACTTAACCAGCACCAGCTTAACCAGCACCAACTTAACCAGCACCAGCTTAACCAGTACCAGTTTAACCAGCACCAACTTAACCAGTACCAGCTTAACCAGCACCAACTTAACCAGCACCAACTTAACCAGCACCAGCTTAACCAGCACCAGCTTAACCAGTACCAGCTTAACCAGACCAACTTAACCAGTACCAGTTTAACCAGTACCAGTTTGACCAGCCCAACTTAACCAGCAATAGTTTATCCAGCACCAGCTTAACCAGCACCAGTTTAACCAGCACCAACTTAACCAGCACCAGCTTAACCAGTACCAGCTTAACCAGACCAACTTAACCAGTACCAGTTTAACCAGTACCAGTTTAACCAGCCCAACTTAACCAGCAATAGTTTATCCAGCACCAGCTTAACCAGCACCAGTTTAACCAGCACCAACTTAACCAGCACCAGCTTAACCAGCACCAACTTAACCAGCACCAGTTTAACCAGCACCAGTTTAACCAACACCAACTTAACCAGCACCAGCTTAACCAGCACCAGCTTAACCAGTACCAGTTTAACCAGCACCAACTTAACCAGTACCAGCTTAACCAGCACCAACTTAACCAGTACCAACTTAACCAGCACCAGCTTAACCAGCACCAATTTAACCAGCACCAGCTTAACCAGTACCAGCTTAACCAGACCAACTTAACCAGTACCAGTTTAACCAGTACCAGTTTAACCAGCCCAACTTAACCAGCAATAGTTTATCCAGCACCACCTTAACCAGCACCAGTTTAACCAGCACCAACTTAACCAGCACCAGCTTAACCAGCACCAACTTAACCAGCACCAACTTAACCAGTACCAGTTTAACCAGCCCAACTTAACCAGCAATAGTTTATCCAGCACCAGTTTAACCAGCACCAGTTTAACCAGCACCAACTTAACCAGCACCAGCTTAACCAGCACCAACTTAACCAGCACCAGCTTAACCAGTACCAGTTTAACCAGCCCAACTTAACCAGCAATAGTTTATCCAGCACCAGATTAACCAGCACCAACTTAACCAGCACCAACTTAACCAGCACCAACTTAACCAGCACCAGCTTAACCAGCACCAGCTTAACCAGCCCAACTTAACCAGCACCAGCTTAACCAGTGTCAGCTTAACCAGCCCAACTTAACCAGCAATAGTTTAACCAGCACCAGTTTAACCAGCACCAGCTTAACCAGCACTATCTTAACCATCACCAGTTTAACCAGTATAGATCATATAATCTGAGCTGTAACATCATTGTTGTCTTGTTTGTTTTTTAGATCAGATGTACAAACTGTGGAAGATCCTTCAGTAATCTACAGCGCCGTTAAATGAGTGACAGAGTATTATGTAGTATAATGTATAATGTCAGTGTTTTATAAAGAGTTTCCACTTCCTGTTTTACTCTGTATGTTCTTAAAGGGGTGGTATAACTATAATTCCCCTTTCAAATGATAAGTAAAAAAAGTTTTGTTTTCCCCAGAGTGTGTGTGTGTGAAGTTTTAGCTCAAAATACCCTACAGATATTTTATATAGCATGTTGAAGTTGTCACTTTTGAGGGTTAGCAAAAACACATCGTTTTGTGTCTGGCCCTTTAAATGCAAATGAGCTGCAGCTCCCGACACAGTGGGCGGAGCTTCAAGAGTGTGCGATTACTAGACACTAAAATGTCAGAACTGTTCTGCCTTTGATGTTTAAACTGGATTCATACAAAGATGGAGAGATCAGAAGACGTGACAACATGTAGAATGCAACAGGACGTCTCTGAATGGTTAGTTGATGAATATGTTGCTGATGTGGCGTTAACTATCTCAATTAGCATATTCTGTCAGGATAATCTATAAATAGGAACTGTTGTGAGATGCACGCAGAGTGACTACAACAGCTCTTCCTCTTCTCAACATAAACTGTGTTTTCCTACATTTTAAGGTTAGTGATGTCGCTATACACAAGTTTACGCGCCAAATTATGAGCGCCGCCAAAACTCTACTTAAATGCACGTCATTTCCGCCGGAAGTGCACAGCGTCTGCCGTTGTAAACACAGCGATAGTTCCACTACTTTGACTGGATGGTTTTACTATCGCCCACCCGAATTCAGTGCAGAACACTAACATGACGACGTGGCCCAGCGTAACGTACGGCGAGATTTGCTCCTACTTCGTGCAATCCATGGCAATAGATGGAAAAGCAATCGGACAATCTGAAAGCCGCCGATGCATATCAATATCTGCACAGCAACAAAGTCGGTTGAGTCATGTCATACACAGGGCTTAAAGTATTCCGGGACCGCACCGGATCTCCGGCATGCGGCCGTGAGGAAAAAATTATTATTTTCGCAATAAATTTTTTCCAGATTTAACGTGTTAAAATATTGAATGCAAACACAGCATCTGTTCTTTCCTACGCTATCATACAAATTCGTACGAGTGATTCAAAAGTGGCTAATTCGTACTAATTCATACGACCTCACTCGTACGAATTTGTACGATTTGTCTAAACCCACGTGACGGTTATGTTTAGGGGCGGAGTCAGGGGTAGGTCATTCGTACGAATTCATACGAATTGGCTAATTCGTAAAATATGTTCGATTTAGCAAAATCGTATTAATTCGTACGAATCTGGTCGTATTAATTGTTACGAATTAGCCAACTCGTAAAATTCGTACGAATTCCCGTGAGATCGGTTCTTTCTGTAATTCTTTAGCTATAGGATTATGACCATGCTCTTATTCACGCAAATGCTTTAACGCACTCATGCGCGACAAGACAAAAGAGAACGCGCTGTCAGTGAATGTCCTCCTGACGTTGGTATGCGAACTATATCATAGGCTACTAAGCTGTGCGAAGTGCATTTGGACAGTTTGACCAGTGTAATAGAGTAGATCCTCTTTTCACTTTAGGATGTTTGTATCTCATTATTTATGTGCATAATTATGTGATAGTTGTTTCTGTGTAATGTGTTAATGATTCAGCATGAAATTATTCAATTAAATCAGAACTACGGCTTCAACTACACCATTGGCTGTTCAAGTTTAATAACAATATTTTTAAAGTATTAGAGGTGTATATACAAATATTCTCCAGCAAAATATCTTCAAGTAAGAGCACAGACACGAAATCAACATGCATCGCAATAACAAAAAAGTAAAATAAAAGTATATATTTTTAAAAATCATAAATTTTAGCAAGTGAATCCTAATGAGACACATAAATTAAAGATGTCCCGTAGGGCAAAATAAAAAAAGAGGAAAATGAGTTTCCTCTTTCTGAATGAAAAACAGGTATTTCCACACAGCTCATTAATAAACACTGTTAACACACAACGTCCTTCACTGTAGAGATAAAGTGTGTGAGTTAAAACAGTCAGTCATTCGGTGCTGTTGATCTGATGAACTTCAACACGGTAAGACAAACACACTCTTGATTAAATAAAACTGATGATTATTTCTGAAACTTATTTAACACATTATCCCTGACATGAGGAAACCCTGTTGATCTAATGATCAGTTCATTTACACACACTGATGTTGAGCATTATTATTACACTCTCAGATGAGCAAAAATCTTATATTAACAATAAGAGCTGTTTAGAGTGATGAACATACACTGATTATGAGCATATATGTGATGTTTAATGCTGTATTATAGATATATTTTATGCTGATGATTATATTAATGCTGTATTATAGATATATTTTATGCTGATGATTATATTAATGCTGTATTATAGATATATTTATGCTGATGATTATATTAATGCTGTATTATAGATATATTTTATGCTGATGATTATATTAATGCTGTATTATAGATGTATTTATGCTGATGATTATATTAATGCTGTATTATAGATATATTTTATGCTGATGATTATATTAATGCTGTATTATAGATATATTTATGCTGATGATTATATTAATGCTGTATTATAGATATATTTTATGCTGATGATTATATTAATGCTGTATTATAGATATATTTATGCTGATGATTATATTAATGCTGTATTATAGATATATTTTATGCTGATGATTATATTAATGCTGTATTATAGATATATTTTATGCTGATGATTATATTAATGCTGTATTATAGATATATTTTATGCTGATGATTATATTAATGCTGTATTATAGACATATTTTATGCTGATGAGGGTCAGAATGGCTCCTCTTCTTCCTCTGGTCTTTCTGCTCATGATTCATGGTGAGTCTCTCTGACTTTCACATTAAAAAATCTGATTTTATTTAATTTTACCCCCTTAAGATTCTTTCAATGTTGGATACAGAGTAAAACAGATTAGCCCGTATTTTTTATGACACAAGCCACCATTTTCATGTAATAAAAGCTTTCACATTATTTCATTGGTGGTTGTAACTGATCAAAACAACATTTTCAGTCTGTGTTTCAGGGGTTTCTAGTGCTGATTGGGGTGTGAGTTACAGTCCTCCACACATCTGTGCACTAAAGGACTCAACAGTGATAATGAACTGCACTTATACATACCCCCGTACTGGATATAAGATCGAGAAAGTGTTCTGGAGCAAAACACTGGTAAAAGATAATGGAGAGATTCCAGATCTGTCTAATGACCCTGAATACAGTCAGAGGCTTCAGTATCTGGGAGATAAACAGCAGAACTGCACCGTCAGACTGAGTCATGTGACACTGAAGGATTCACACATGTACTATTTCAGATTCATCACTGATCAAAGAAAATGGATTGGTTATCCAGGAGTGACTCTTACTGTCACAGGTGACTTTGGTGAGGTTTATCTCTTCTTCTGTGCATTATGTTGAATAATAATCAGTGTGTGACAGCAGCACTAGATATAATGTGTGTGTTGTGTTCAGATCTTCAGGTGGAGTCTCCTGAGAGAGTGACAGAGGGAGATTCAGTCAGTCTGACATGTAAAAGCAGCTGCGCTCTGACTGACAGAGCAACATTCATCTGGTACAGAAACTCACTGAAGATATTAACTGAGAGTAAATTCAGGAACACACTCATCCTCAATCCAGTCAGAAGAGAGGATTCAGGCAGATATAGCTGTGCTGTAGACGGACACACACACGTCTCTCCTGATGTTCACCTCAATGTCATGTGTGAGATCATTTTTATTCAATATACACCTTTTAAAATAGGCTAACAGAGTTTATAAAACTAATAAATAATCTATGAGTTTAATGGGAGCTCTTGTGTTTTCACTGAAATCTGGAAGAAAAAACAGATGTATCGCGTCTCAAATACAACAGATTGTGAGAGAAACTGGAAAGTTTTTTCAATGAATAAAAATGTATATAAATTATGCATATAAATCTATAATTCTGTCCACATGTCTCTGTTTAGCCAATTGCTGATTCACAATATTAACAACATTTTTGCCAATCAGTGTCTTCAAATCTAATCCGAAAATATTATTTTATGGCCGCAGCCGCTGCTAAAGTCAGGACTATGAGCTGAATAAAGCAAACCAGTGTCTCGCTAGTCAAACTGCATTTTCTGTCAAACTGCATTAAACTTTTATTTGCTTTTATTTTTTCCCAACTTTTTCTTTTTTTATTCGCAGTTTAGTATTAAATCATACTGGGATGTTTGTTGAAATTGTCCAATAACTGCAGCCACTGATAAATACTTTTACCTGACATCTGTAGATCCTCCAGTGAATCCTGTGATCTGTTTTTGTATATTTCTGTTTTAGATCCTCCCAGGAGTGTCTCAGTGTTGATAAATGGATCTGGTGTAATAGTGGAGGGAGATTCAGTGACTCTGAAGTGCATCAGTGACTCAAACCCTCCTGCTGTGAACTTCAGCTGGTTTAAGGAGAATGAAAGCTCAGCTGTTGGATCTGGACAGAGTTTCAGTGCACTACAGAGTGGACGCTTCTACTGTCAGGCTCACAATCAACATGGATCTCAGAGATCAGACGCTGTAACTGTCACAGGTGAAGCTTTTATTAACACACTCCTGTATCTTCACATCATTCATCAGTTTGGAGAGTTAATCATGATGATCTTCCTCTTTCAGTTCATCATGTTGCTGGTAGGAATGTGATTTTGATCACAGCGACATCTGGAGGAGTATTCGTCATCATCATCATCATCATCATCATCCTGATTATACTGTGAGTTCAATAATAAACGTCAGTTATTGTTCACGTTCAGTTTTGGTCTGATGTAGAAGAAAAAATAGCATTTTTTTGTTTTATTAATAATCTTTAAAAAGGAAAATTATATTTTGTTAATGTCTGTGATTATAACAGAAAGAAACGAAGGAGTGTTAAAGCTGAAGATCACAGAGTGAAAGAGGTAAATCATCTAAACATGACTTCACAAAAGCAGAGAATGAATGGATCAGCCGTTCTCTGTTTCAGACTGTAAATGATTCAAACCTTCCCAATCCGGCTGTAAACAGTTTGTACTATACTACAAAAAAACATGAACTAAACTTACAGATTTCAGTGGAGATTTTAGTGAATTTAACCAATCTGGTCCGTGTAACGCTTCACAATTCAGTTTTTTCAGAGCAAACAAGGCAAATGAAAACATTTTAAAATCTAACCAGACATTCAGTTGTCTTTTCCCTCCCCTTTTCAATCTTACTTGTGCTAAATTTAAGAAACAAACATTTGAATAAATTAAATCTAACCGATTTTCTATTTTTCGTCTTGTAATTTGCGCCGTGGGCGGGACCATTAGCACGGGGGCGTGGCCGTGTACTAACTATCATTTCATTGATGTAACTGCTTTATTTACACTGCATGCACGTCGATGAGAAGTTTAAAGACTGAACATGACGACATTTTTCACCCGAAGTGCCAGTTTGTGTTGTTAATACATGTTAACTATTGCTGTAAAAAAAGGCCAAACTCTGAGAATATCAAACCATTGTCCATTAAAACAGTGTTGCCAGTGTTTTTACTGTAAGATCAGCTGGTACGGTCTAACAGTGTGTGTTAAATGTAGAGCTCAGGTCTGGCCATCGGGGGCAGCGGCGAGACGGCGAGACGAGCCCCGCTGGATTGTGTTTATCTGGGCTAGCCTACTTATTCATTATTACTTATATTGATGCATGCATTGATACCCTCGAATGATTTATGAACTCACCATTTGATAATAAAGTTCAATGCCATAAAACCTCAAATATTACTACCGTATTTTTTACGGTAAAGATCTTGCAACCAGCTGCCAGTTTATTACTGTTAACTGTACTTCAGTGCTTTTAAAAATTTAATATTTCTACCGTATTTTTTACAGTAAAGCACTGTCAACCCCTTCCCAGTAGCCAGTGTTTTACCGTAATCTTTAGATCACTGTCGTCAAACCTAAAATATTGCTACAAGAATTTTTATGGTAATTCGCTTGTAAAAAGCTGCCAGTTTTGTACATTAAACTTTAGTTCAATGCCGTAAAACATAACTATTTCTACCATATTTTTTTCAGTGTACTTACATACATGCATTTAACACAGTATTTGACTGTAAAATTACATTAAATGTCCCGTAAGACCTATTTCAGTTTTTCCACTGTATATAGTAAGGGTAAAAACTGTTAAGCAATAACATATCTTTTCCGTTGCTTTTTTACAGTTTTTTACTGTTAAAATTATGACCGTTTTTTACAGTGTGGTAAGAAGCCAAGAAAATCATACGACGAACCCTGAAAAAGCCCTTTACTTTGAACATTGTCAGGGAACTATTTTAATAGAGTTTCCATAAAATTGTTTGAGTTCCAAAGTTTATTATTGATCATGTTTTTAATCATTTTTTATTAATTATTATAATTGTGATATTTTGTGATGTAAGACTTTCTGTCTCTCCTGTAGATCTCTGATCCCAATGAAGACACATATACAGCTCTTGACCTCAAGTCCACGACCTCTGACCTGTACGACACACTCGCAGTAAGTGAGACGTCCGTCAGATACTCCATCACAGATGATCACATGACCGATCTCTCGCTCTCTTTCACACAGACCGTTGATCGCAGACGTCCTGAAGACTCTTGATCCTCAACATGAGAATCCATCAGTAAGTGTCAGAACCTGCAGCTCTTCTCAATATAACTAATAAACTCTCTTCAGTATAGTGGGATTGTTTTATATATCATGTGAAAGGGTTTATAAGGTTGTTGATGAACTTCAGTCAGTCAGTCTTCATCTTATTGTTTGTTCAGATCAACAGGAAGAAGCTGCAGAGAGAGGCGGAGCACAAATGAACCAATCCTGAGCTCTGTGGGCGGAGCCTAAGATGATTGATTTTATTCTATGTACAATGGAAAATATATCAGGTTTTTTTTGCTCTCAAAGTGCTCAATATTATAAGCTTCTGTCATTATATGTTCCTGTAACTCTCCCTTTAAATGTTCAATTGTGTCTGTGATCATCTCATATTTGCTTTTACTAACCTTCTGAGCGCATCGATACTGTAGTGTTGATATAGCGATACTCACAAGCTACTTTTTTGGTATTGATTGTATTAAACATATAAATTATTAAATTATATTAGAAAAGATAGGTTTTTGCATTACTTTTATTTTTTTTCAATATTTTTTTCATGTTAATGAATGTGATTTACCTTTAAAGTCATCATGAAACGGAAGCTGAGATTGTCTTTTATCCTTATTGGGACGTATATATCTGAGTGAAACGGCTTCTGAAATGAGAAAGAATGAAGGGCGGGGCTTGATTTCGTTCGGGAATTGATTGGATCGTTGGAGGTCGGACATTGACAAATGGAGGCAGATTTGAATGCCAGTTTACAGTCAGTTGTGAGGATTTCTCCACCGTTACCCTCGCATGAAGACACGTCATAGGCAGAAGAATATCTCCATCAGTTATACAGCGGACACCAGGACCCAGTTCAGTCCGAAGTGACTCTCCTGCGTTATTTATTCTCCCCAGGGTGCCAATAGTGTAGTAAAAAAGGAATACTAGCACACACACACAGAGAGGATACAAAGCTCCATCAAGGTTGAAGTAGGTTGAGCTTTATCTCTAACAAGACATGTTTTAAGGAAAGTTTTAACAATGTTAATTTTGGTGGGTTTTTTTTTTGTTTTTTTGTCTATATAGTGCTGGCCTTCTACAGTTACTGAGGGTTTGCTCTCAATGTGGATCAGACTTTGACATTAAACATAATGCAAAGAAGAGTAATATTATGATTGTTAGGAGTAGGGAAGACATGAAACAGTCATTTCCTGATTTCTCTCTGTCTGGTACTGTATAATTAGGACATTATATGAAGCTGAAGCTGCTGTCCCGTATATAGTTCTGCAGTCAGACACATCTCGTCTCATCTGTGCTCGTTCAATCCCTCAAACTGCCACCAGAGGTCACCATCTCCTGCGACTGACATCTACCTTAATGATCCTCACCTGGAAATCACATCGTTCATCTTCACAATTATTCATCTTCAACTTACAGAGAAAGATCATCAGTTTTCTTTAGTTAGTTTTAGTTCAGTAATGTTGTTCTCTTGTTCACGGAGGGACAGTGATATTTCCGTCGCTGGGTGTTCGTTAATAAACAGTGTTAACCACACAAAGTCCTTCAATAGAGCTAAAGTGCATGAGTTAAAACAGTCAGTCATTCGGTGCTGTTGATCTGATGAGCTTCAACACGGTAAGACAAACACACTCTTGATTAAATAAAACTGTATTTTCTTTAAAGCTGCTTCGAAACTAAGAGTATTGTGAAAAAGTGCTATTCAAATAAATGTGAACTGAATTGAATGCAGATGTATTTTATGCAGATGATTATATTAATGCTGTATTATAGATACTGTATATTTTATGCTGATGATTATATTAATGCTGTATTATAGATATATTTTATGCTGATGATTATATTAATGCTGTATTATAGATATTTTATGCTGATGATTATATTAATGCTGTATTATAGATATATTTTATGCTGATGATTATATTAATGCTGTATTATAGATATATTTTATGCTGATGATTATATTAATGCTGTATTATAGATATATTTTATGCTGATGATTATATTAATGCTGTATTATAGATATATTTAATGCTGATGAGGGTCAGAATGGCTCCTCTTCTTCCTCTGGTCTTTCTGCTCATGATTCACGGTGAGTCTCTCTTACATTCACATTAGAAACACTGATGTTTTATTTAAGGCGTCATGAGCGGCTGATCTGCACTTTCTTCTGTCCTGTACTCACATATCCCACATATGTTGGTTCTGGGAACGTGAAAAATGTCCAGTTTTCTTGACGTTAGAAGAATGTGTTTTTAAAGGTATAATGTTCCTCAAACGTTCTTTAAACGTAATTTTCGCTTAAAAATTCAACATGATAGTAATGTTGATTTCTAACATTACAAGAAAATAAAAATGTCTAGTTTCCTGAATGTTACTACACAGCAAAAACTCAAGAGTGTTAAAGACTCAAGAGTGTTAAAGTGTTAAAATTTGAGTGTCAATTAAACAGTGAAGAGTGTTAAAGACTCGAGAGTGTTAATGTGTTAAAATTTGAGTGTTACTTAAACAGTGAAGAGTGTTAAAATGAATGTGCTTTTTAAGTTAATGATTGAGGGATGATTGAGCATTATTGACAAGTGACCAGGTCAGACTTCTTCAGAGATACTCAAATCTAGCCCAGATCTGATCTTTTTAAATCAGAAAGGTATATTGGTCATTACCGTATCCAAGTGATTTAACAGCATAAAATCCAGATTTTTTTTCAAAATAATCCAAAAAATGTCCTAAAAGTTGTTCAGGTCAAAAGTCGTTGAAAATGGAATTTTGTTTGGACACACAGACATCAATAATCAGCCTGTGAATCTCAACAATGGTGACAACAATAAAGCATGTTGCAGTGCATTCTGGGTGCCACCAATCAAAAATCATTCATAGCTCCCATCATAAATTGCGGTATGAATAATTTATGATATGAATTGTCTTAGGAATATTCTTTTTGTCACCATAGTTGAGATTCATACATGTCTGAATCTACATGTCTGTGTGTGCCTGAAAAAAGTTTTTTTTATTATAATTATAATTTATAAATAATTATATATATATATATATATATATATAATTTATCATTTAAATTATATTAAATGACCTGGAATTTATACAGTTGAATCACTTTGAATCTGTAATGACCAATATACATTCTAATAAGATAATGACTACTTAAATTCAGTGATTAGAGTCATATGATCGTGATGTTGATCGATGTTAACACATAACCATCACCACCAGACTGCCTTTTCTCTTTGTTCATCTGGCTGTCATAACTCAAGTAAAACAGCCAAACAAATTGACCCTTCGCTAAGCCCCGCCCTCCCTAGTTACAGTTGCTACGCCTGTCAAGCTTTCGCGGCTGGCACATCTATTACAGTGTGTATACACCGGTGTCAGACATTCCCAATGAGATAATTAGTAATTTCCGGAAAAATCTGAGAGAGCAAGACAAAAGGGACTGCAGGAGTCCATTCGAGGGATATATTCACGACATAATATGCAACCGATTAGAGAATAATTTCTTAAAAATTTAAGCTAAAGCCTAACGTTTTAGTCCCAGCGCAAGCAGAGCAGCGCCTCATACGCTGACCGTTCAAATGGAAAACACACAAATTGAGGAACAGCTATGTTCGTGCACAGCAGGGTATGTGAAAATAATCTTAATATTTATAAATCAAACAGCTTATCCATAAAACTTGTGGAATAAAACTAATACCGGGAGAGCCGCGATCGGATTGGGTTAAAGTTAGTCGGGGTAACGTTAGTAGGATATCGATTAACAAAATGCTGAGATGTATTTTAAAGTAACGTCATGTCAGTGAGCCTTTGTCTTGTCTCTTTAATCGTCTTATTTTACGTTAGCATCATTATGATCAAAGAACCGCCAATATTTCCTAGCAATAACATTAGGTGTTTTTGTTAATAATGTCGACATTTACTGCTTGATCACGCCCATCATTTCTCCCCTTGGCTTTTAGATTTTCTGGAAGGAAAACTATTCCTCTCCCCCGTCCAAACTTTTAAGATACCGGTATCAGATTTGTACAATCGATACACACAATGCTTCAGCATGTTTCCCTTGCTTGAAAGCTTGCCAGACCTCCCGAGCTTAGTTACGGTTGCTAAGACAGGATTGGCCAGTGGCAGTTTTTGGGCGTGGCTTAGTGAAGGGTCAAATCTAAAGTTAACTATGTAAAGGTCAACTGCCCAACTAAACCAAACCCTGATCTCCATAATGGTGGCTAAAATTTGAGTTTTCTTCTTCAGTGATTCTGCTTGTTATCATCAGGTGTCTTCAATAATGCTCAATCAATAACTTAAATAGCACATTCATTTTAACACTCTTAACTGTTCATTTAACACTCAAATTTTAACACTTTAACACTCTTGACTTGCTAGTCAGTGTCACATGGTTTAGGGGGAGGGACTTTCTCATTGTTCAGAGCATTTGATTGGACAATAATCACTATAGCAGCAGATCATGAATATTTGTGACTGAATGTGAATGTGTGTGTGTTAAATAATTATCACGTCAAAGGAGTTCACTGGCATAAATTAGCTCTGAGCTGATAGATAAGAACTAAACGCCACAAAACTAATATTTTGATGTCATTGAGTATTTAGTAAATCAACTTTGATTATTTTCTTTGTCTTTTTTTCATATATTTCATTATTTGAGAGTGCATCACGTTGTTTTTTGCTGATTTCTTGGTTCTCTCTTCACTCCTCTGTCTGTACATTAACTTCTGCTTTTCTGCAACACCCTCCATCAAAGATGATCGCTCATCAAAAAAAATTTAAAATGTTTACATAGTACAATGACTGGTAGGCTACTTTTTTTTAAATTGCTTGATAGACATTTCACTATTTCAGTTCTTTCAATTTCTTTCACGAATTCAATTCTTGTGATTTGATTCCGATCTTGATTCAATATCAATTAATTTGGATAAATATTAGGTACCAGTAGATAAAATGTTCATTTTTCTCAAGGAAAGAAACAATCTCACACAATGCTGTAAACATACTATTATAATAACATTATTTTTGTGTGTGTGTGATATAGGTAAACATATGATAAATATGTAATATAGTGCACATATATACTCTTTAGCTAAATTTTCCAGCTAACATACGTGCTATGGTCATTAAATGTCTTTCCTGAGGTATAGTTTTGTTTCTCTGTTTTATCGACCTTTTTTCCGCTGTTGAAAAACACTGATTGATCGATATCATGAGGTCTTGCACACACAGAAGAGGCTGTGTTTTCTGGTGTCACATATCATTTCTATTTCTGTCACACACTGTACAATCTAAAAATTAAAAAAGACCACAATAAATGGGTTTTTGTTGTACAGTGTTGAAATAGCTGGCAGTGTGCCTCCATGTCAAAAAGGGAAACGCCATGCTGCTCACCACTGCCCTCTAGTGTCACCCACCAGTATATTTAAGTGATGTTAATATATACTTGTATAAACGGTAACCAGAGGTGGGTAATCCAGGGGCCTGTCATATGTTTATTCATAAATACTGTATGTACTAATACCTTTTTATGTAATTGCAAAATTAGTAGTGTGTAACGAATGATCTGTTTCTAATATTCACTGGTGTGTGTGTGTGTGATCTGAAAGCATTGTTTGATTTTGCCAGAAGAGTCAGGAGATTCTCTGAGTTTTGAACATTTGGTTTTGTGTTTAAGGTTTGAGAAAGTGAGTGATGGTTTCAAGAAATGCGTTTTAACAATTCAGAAAACAACTGTAATAGGTGGTTTGCGAAGTGACGTCACATGAAAACAAGCTATTGAGCTTTGCTTGCTGTTTTTGGCGGATTTCTTGGTTCTCTCTTCACTCCTCTGTCTAAAAGTAATTCACACACACATTGTTTATTTACATTGATCTTATATTTCCTGTAATGAGACGCTGTTTTCAAATATTAATAAATAATTGTCATGTTTCCATGATCCAATATAACAGATAAAACAATATTTACATTTGATGAATTCTGTGTTTCAGGGGTTTCTAGTGTTGATTGGGGTGTGAGTTACAGTCCTACACACATCTGTGCAGTAAACGACTCAACAGTGATAATGAGATGCACTTATACATACCCTACTGGATATAAGATCGAGAAAGTGTTTTGGACAAAAAGCCCTTTAATACCGGGTGTTGAGCCTCCAGATCTGTCTAATGACACTGAATACAGTCAGAGGCTTCAGTATCTGGGAGATAAACAGCAGAACTGCACCGTCAGACTGAGTCATGTGACACTGGAGGATTCACACATGTACTATTTCAGATTCATCACTAATATAACAGAAGGAAGATGGATTGGTAAACCAGGAGTGACTCTTAATGTCACAGGTGACTTTGATGAGGTTTATCTCTTCTTCTGTGCATTATGTTGAATAATAATCAGTGTGTGACAGCAGCACTAGATATAATGTGTGTGTTGTGTTCAGATCTTCAGGTGGAGTCTCCTGAGAGAGTGACAGAGGGAGATTCAGTCAGTCTGACATGTAAAAGCAGCTGCGCTCTGACTGACAGAGCAACATTCATCTGGTACAGAAACTCACGGAAGATATTAACTGGGAGAAGAGACAGTAACAAACTCATCCTCAATCCAGTCAGAAGAGAGGATTCAGGCAGATATAGCTGTGCTGTAGACGGACACACACACGTCTCTCCTGATGTTCACCTCAATGTCATGTGTGAGTGCAGATTCACGTTTTCTCTCTAACACTCATGCACTTTCGATTTCTGGTTACAGCCGGTGTGATCCGGGTCATATTAAACCTGTATTCAATTCCCCAAAAAAATCACACTAATAAAACAAACTTACAATAAGGTACAGATAATTACCTTAACTTTTAATATCAATACTTTTCACACATTACAAAGATAAAAATATATGAATTTATAATTTATAAAAATGTTATAACCACTTTTGTTAAGACTGCCCCTGATACCTGTGGGACACTTGCCATTATCTATATAAATAACAGAAACGTCTGTCAGTTATTCGCATATCTCGGTAAAAAAAGCACACATATCGTTTAACGGTATCGTTTTCTCAGAGTTTAGGCTCATTATTTATTCATACCACAATGCATGATGGGAGCCATGAAAGAGTTTTGATTGGTGGCACCCAGAATGCACTGCAACAATCTTTATTATTGTCACCATTGTTGAGATTCACAGGCTGATTATTGATGTGTGTGTGTCTTCAAAAAAAATTGAAGAGAAGTTAAAAATTGTGTAAGAGAAACTTTTAAGAAATTATTTTGAATACATTGTAAATGTTAAGAATACTATGTTGTACAGGGTCACTGCTGCTATAATTAATAAAGTAAACCTAACTCAGAAATTAGGCTCTATATGAATTCAGTGATTCAGGTCTGATAATTGTGAAATTCTGAATATGTTAAAACACAACCATCACCATCAGATCACCTTTTCTATTTGTTAATCTGGCTGTTATAACTCATGTACAACAGCCAATCAAAATCTAAAGTTAAAGAATTAAGGGTCAAGAGCCCAACTAAAGCAAACACTGATCTCCATAATGGTGACTTAAAAATTCTGGTTTCCTCCTTCAGTGATTCTGCTTGTTAATATCAGGTGTCTTCAATAATGCTCAATCATCACTCAATTATTCACTTAATTATCTCATTAACTTTAACACTGCTTCAGTGTTCGTTTAACACTCTGCTCAGAGTTTATATAATTCACACTTCTTAAGTGTTAAATTAACACTGGGGATTTTGTTGTGTAAATACTTTTAAAAGTAACTTGCCCAACACTGGTGATGTCTAATTTCATTTGTTGATTTCTCTGTTTTAGACCAACAAAAGAGCGTCTCAGTGTCCACCAGTCCACCTGATAATGTGACTTTAATCGTCACGCGTGAGTTAATGATGTTTCAATTACAGTAACCATCAAATGAATGGATTTACAATAAAAAAAACATGAATATACCCTTTCTTTTGTCTATTTAAGATCCTCCCAGGAGCGTCTCAGTGTCCACCACTCCATCTGATAATGTGACTTTAATCGTCACGCGTGAGTTAATGATGTTTTAGTTACAGTAACCATCAAATGAATGGATTTACAATAAAAAAAACATGAATATACCCTTTCTTTTGTCTATTTAAGATCCTCCCAGGAACGTCTCAGTGTCCACCAGTCCATCTGATAATGTGACTTCAATCGTCACGTGTGAGTTAATGATGTTTCAGTTACAGTAACAATTAAATGAATGGATTTACAATAAAAAAACATGAATATACCCTTTCTTTTGTCTATTTAAGATCCTCCCAGGAGTGTCTCAGTGTCCATCAGTCCATCTGGTGTAATAGTGGAGGGAGATTCAGTGACTCTGAACTGCATCAGTGACTCAAACCCTCCTGCTCTGAACTTCAGCTGGTTTAAAGGAGGAACGATTGTAGGATCTGGAAGAATCTTCAACATCTCAAAGATCAGATCTGATGACAGTGGAGAATACAAGTGCAAGTCCATCAATGAACATGGAGGGGAATACTCTGATAATGTGACTTTAAACGTCATGTGTGAGTTAAAGTGATAGTTCACTTTGAAATTATTGTTGATATGTTTAAGCTTACCTCAAGGGCATCCAAGATGTACTTGTCTTTGTTTCCACAGTATTTTCAATTTTGACATTTTTTTGGTCAAACCGGTGTTGTCTGTCAGTCATATAATGCAGGTTTAGGGTTTCCACCTCAAAGAGCATGCACAGAGAAGTCCAAATTAAACATGATTTAATGACTTGTGAATGTAAGTACACACTGATGGCCTAAGACACGAAACGAGCGGTTTGTGTGAGAAAACCAACAGTATTTATATAGTTTTACCTCTTGTTAACAGCCGTCGAACTGATCTGAATCAGATGTCCAACTGAACTGAACTGAACCGTCTCCAGACGTTACGCCGGAAGTGATCTCTCGCTCGTCTACGTCACGCATTGTTTACACGGAGATTTCGGAAGTTTTACCTTTTACTAAACATATTTAGATATATCGAAATCGTCTGTGATTTCCCGTATATCTAAATGTTTAGTGAAAGGTAAAACTTCCGAAATCTCCGTGTAAACAATGCGTGACGTAGACGAGCGAGAGATCACTTCCGGCGTGACGTCTGGAGACGGTTCAGTTCAGTTGGACATCTGATTCAGATCAGTTCGACGGCTGTTAACAAGAGGTAAAACTATATAAATACTGTTGGTTTTCTCACACAAACCGCTCGTTTCGTGTCTTAGGCCATCAGTGTGTACTTACATTCACAAGTCATTAAATCATGTTTAATTTGGACTTCTCTGTGCATGCTCTTTGAGGTGGAAACCCTAAACCTGCATTATAGGACTGACAGACAACACCGGTTTGACCAAAAAATGTAAAAATTTAAAATACTGTGGAAACAAAGACACCTAAATGACACACACAAATGACCTATCACTTTAATGATTGTTCATTAACTGTGACATTAAATCCTCTAAACATCTATGATGTCAAGTTTAATATGATTGTTAAAATATTCATATTTCTGTTTTAGATCCTCCAAAGAGCGTCTCGGTGTCCATCAGTCCATCTGGTGTAATAGTGGAGGGAGATTCAGTGACTCTGAACTGCATCAGTGACTCAAATCCTCCTGCTGTGAACTTCAGCTGGTTTAAAGGAGGAACGATTGTAGGATCTGGAAGAATCTTCAACATCTCAAAGATCAGATCTGATGACAGTGGAGAATACAAGTGCAAGTCCATCAATGAACATGGAGAGAAATACTCTGATAATGTGACTTTAAACATCATGTGTGAGTTAATGATCAGCTTCATATTGGTTAAAAATTCCAAACACATAATTTTGTAATAGTTAATGTGAATTTAAATTTTTTTCAATTTTAGATCCTCCAAAGAGCGTCTCGGTGTCCATCAGTCCATCTGGTGTAATAGTGGAGGGAGATTCAGTGACTCTGAAGTGCATCAGTGACTCAAACCCTCCTGCTCTGAACTTCAGCTGGTTTAAAGGAGGAACGATTGTAGGATCTGGAAGAATCTTCAACATCTCAAAGATCAGATCTGATGACAGTGGAGAATACAAGTGCAAGTCCATCAATGAACATGGACAGAAATACTCCGCTGTGACTTTAAACGTCTTGTGTGAGTTTATGATGGTTTATTAACAAGACATTAAATACTCTAAACATCTATGATGTCAAGTTTAATATGATTGTTAAAATATTCATATTTCTGTTTTAGATCCTCCAAAGAGCGTCTCGGTGTCCATCAGTCCATCTGGTGTAATAGTGGAGGGAGATTCAGTGACTCTGAACTGCACCAGTGACTCAAACCCTCCTGCTCTGAACTTCAGCTGGTTTAAAGGAGGAACGATTGTAGGATCTGCAAGAATCTTCAGCATCTCGAAGATCAGATCTGACGACAGTGGAGAATACAAGTGCAAGTCCTTCAATGAACATGGAGAGAAAAACTCTAATACTGTGACTTTAAACGTCATGTGTGAGTTAATGGTGGTTCAGCAACTGTGACAATAAATCTTTGAAACATCTGTGATGTCAACTGTCATTTGATTGTTAATGATATCAATATGCCTGTTTTAGATCCTCCCAGAAGCGTCTCAGCGTCCATCAGTCCATCTGGTGTAATAGTGGAGGGAGATTCAGTGACTCTGAAGTGCATCAGTGACTCAAACCCTCCTGCAGGAATCCACTGGTTTAAAGGAGGAACGATTGTAGGATCTGGAAGAATCTTCAACATCTCAAAGATCAGATCTGATGACAGTGGAGAATACAAGTGCAAATCCTTCACTAAACATGGAGAGAAATACTCTGATACTGTGACTTTAAACATCATGTGTGAGTTTTATGAATCATATTCTGTATTGTAACCACATACACTTGCTTACTTTTTTATTTGTCAGTATGTTTTGTCTGATCTAGTCCTGTTAAACATTGGTGTGTTTTATTTCAGCAGTCAGATGTTTCTCGTCTGCAACTGTCAGTGTAGGTGTTGCTGTCGGTGTTTTACTCGGTGGAGCATCAGGTGCTTTTATTATGTACATTTGGTAAGAAGTTCATTTTAGCGTAAGTTTTGCCTCTTTGTCACCATCTCTGTTGTAAACCTGAAATTGCAGTTATTTGTGGTGTAAAAAAGACAGCCCAGCCAGAGTGTCGTCCCGCCAAGACAGCCCTGCCAGTGTCTCGTCCCTCCGAGAAAGCCCAGCCAGAGTCTCGTCCCGCCGAGAAAGCCCAGCCAGAGTCTCGTCCCGCCGAGACAGCCCGGCCAGAGTCTCGTCCCGCCGAGAAAGCCCAGCCAGAGTCTCGTCCCGCCGAGAAAGCCCAGCCAGAGTCTCGTCCCGCCGAGAAAGCCCAGCCAGAGTCTCGTCCCGCCGAGACAGCCCGGCCAGAGTGTCGTCCCGCCGAGAAAGCCCAGCCAGAGTCTCGTCCCGCCGAGAAAGCCCAGCCAGAGTCTCGTCCCGCCGAGACAGCCCGGCCAGAGTGTCGTCCCGCCGAGACAGCCCAGCCAGAGTCTCGTCCCGCCGAGAAAGCCCAGACAGAGTCTCGTCCTGCCGAGACAGCCCGGCCAGAGTCTCGTCCCGCCGAGAAAGCCCAGCCAGAGTCTCGTCCCGCCAAGAAAGCCCAGCCAGAGTCTCGTCCCGCCGAGACAGCCCAGCCAGAGTCTCGTCCCGCCGAGAAAGCCCAGCCAGAGTCTCGTCCCGCCAAGAAAGCCCAGCCAGAGTCTCGTCCCGCCGAGACAGCCCAGCCAGAGTCTCGTCCCGCCGAGAAAGCCCAGCCAGAGTCTCGTCCCGCCAAGAAAGCCCAGCCAGAGTGTCGTCCCGCCGAGACAGCCCGGCCAGAGTGTCGTCCCGCCGAGAAAGCCCAGCCAGAGTCTCGTCCCGCCGAGAAAGCCCAGCCAGAGTCTCGTCCCGCCGAGACAGCCCTGCCAGAGTCTCGTCCCGCCGAGACAGCCCTGCCAGAGTCTCGTCCCGTCGAGACAGCCCTGCCAGAGTCTCGTCCCGCCGAGACAGCCCGGCCAGAGTCTCGTCCCGCCGAGACAGCCCTGCCAGAGTCTCGTCCCGCCGAGAAAGCCCGGCCAGAGTCTCGTCCCGTCGAGACAGCCCTGCCAGAGTCTCGTCCCGCCGAGACAGCCCGGCCAGAGTCTCGTCCCGCCGAGACAGCCCTGCCAGAGTCTCGTCCCGCCGAGACAGCCCGGCCAGAGTCTCGTCCCGCCGAGACAGCCCGGCCAGAGTCTCGTCCCGCCGAGACAGCCCTTCCAGAGTCTCGTCCCGCCGAGACAGCCCTGCCAGAGTCTCGTCCCACCGAGACAGCCCTGCCAGAGTCTCGTCCCACCGAAACAGCACGGCCAGAGTCTCGTCCCGCCGAGACAGCCCTTCCAGAGTCTCGTCCCGCCGAGACAGCCCTGCCAGAGTCTCGTCCCACCGAGACAGCCCTGCCAGAGTCTCGTTCCACCGAAACAGCACGGCCAGAGTCTCGTCCCGCCGAGACAGCCCTTCCAGAGTCTCGTCCCGCCGAGACAGCCCTGCCAGAGTCTCGTCCCACCGAGACAGCCCTGCCAGAGTCTCTTTCCACCGAAACAGCACGGCCAGAGTCTTGTCCCGCCGAGACAGCCAGGCCAGAGTCTCGTCCCGCCGAGACAGCCCGGCCAGAGTTTCGTCCCGCCGAGACAGCCCGGCCAGAGTCTCGTCCCGTCGAGACAGCCCTGCCAGAGTCTCGTCCCACCGAGACAGCCCTGCCAGAGTCTCGTCCCACCGAAACAGCACGGCCAGAGTCTCGTCCCGCCGAGACAGCCCTTCCAGAGTCTCGTCCTGCCGAGACAGCCCTGCCAGAGTCTCGTCCCACCGAGACAGCCCTGCCAGAGTCTCGTTCCACCGAAACAGCACGGCCAGAGTCTCGTCCCGCCGAGACAGCCAGGCCAGAGTCTCGTCCCGCCGAGACAGCCCGGCCAGAGTTTCGTCCCGCCGAGACAGCCCGGCCAGAGTCTCGTCCCGCCGAGACAGCCCTGCCAGAGTCTCGTCCCACCGAGACAGCCCTGCCAGAGTCTCGTCCCGCCGAGACAGCCCTGCCAGAGTCTCGTCCCACCGAGACAGCCCTGCCAGAGTCTCGTTCCACCGAGACAGCCCTGCCAGAGTCTCGTTCCGCCGAGACAGCCCAGCCAGAGTCTCGTCCCGCCGAGACAGCCCTGCCAGAGTCTCGTCCCGCCGAGACAGCCCTGCCAGAGTCTCGTCCCACCGAGACAGCCCTGCCAGAGTCTCGTCCCACCGAGACAGCCCTGCCAGAGTCTCGTTCCACCGAGACAGCCCGGCCAGATCCAAAGATCGTCCAGCCAGAGCCAGAGACCAGGATCCCACCCAGCCTCCCTCTCCCACCTCCTCTCATCTGCCACCTTTCAGCCCTTCTACCTCTGCCTACCAGCCCTGATGATCCAGCCTGGTGGGTGGATCCCCGGCCTCTGCCTCCAACCTCCTCAACCAGGACTCTACCTCAGCCCTTCGTCCCATCTGCTCCCCCTTGGCTCCTACCTCCCTCAGCTCCACCATGCCCCCTCAGTCCACCAGTTCTGCCAGGCTCCCTGGTCCCCCCGGATTCACTTTGGTCCCTCGTCGGCCTTCCCTTACCTTTGGACTTCTCTCCTCTGGCTACGCATCGTCGTTTCATCATCCCCCCCCCGGTTCTGTTGGACTCCTCACTCCCCTCAGTCTTCACGTCAGTCACCTGAGCCTGTGGTCTCACCATGTTCCTCCAGTCCCTCAACATCACCCTGTCTCGTCGGCTCTACGGCTTCACCCTGGTCTCCTCTCCCACCTGCTCCCACCTGCATTTTCTGTTTTAGTCACATGTCTTTTGTTTTCCCGCTATTCTTTGGTTTCCATAGCAACCATTATTAGTTCACCCTCATCACCTGTGTCCTGATTATCTCCTTCATCTGTATCACCTGGTTATGTTCATCAGTGCTTGTATTTAGTTTGCTTCTGTTCAGTCTGTCCTGGTCGGTCGTTGTAAATGTTACATTGTGTTTGCTTCTGTCTGCCTGTATCCGTGCTTGATATATTGTAAGTAAAGTAATATTATTTGGAATCTGGACTCTGTTTGTCTGCCTGCACCACAACCGTGACAAACATAAGTGAAAGCTTACCTTGGTGAATCAGGCTAAGATGAAGTGATAGTTCTGAACACTGATTGGTTATGTACTTGCTCAATAACACGTTTTGGATCATTTGTAACCAAAAAAAGTTACAGATTGCAGCTTTAAGTAATATATATTCATAGATATGCACACACAAAAACATATTTAAATGAGTTGTTTATTCATCTTTCTTCTGACAGTCTTACTAAAAGGATGAACAGAAGATCTGCTATGAAGGAGGTGAGATGATCTCAGTTCTTCAGATGTTTCAGCCGCTATGAGCCGTACAGAGATATTAAGAGTATAAGACACACGAGTCTCGTGTCCAAACACCTGATTCTTCAGTTCTAGATCCAGTAAAACTGATTTCCATCAAGATCCTCTAAACATCACAGTCAGCGTTTCCTTCTGTCTCTCCTGTAGATCTCTGATCCCAATGAAGACACATATACAGCTCTTGACCTCAAGTCCACGACCTCTGACCTGTACGACACACTCGCAGTAAGTGAGACGTCCGTCAGATACTCCATCACAGATGATCACATGACCGATCTCTCGCTCTCTTTCACACAGACCGTTGATCGCAGACGTCCTGAAGACTCCTGAAGACTCTTGATCCTCAACATGAGAATCCATCAGTAAGTGTCAGAACCTGCAGCTCTTCTCAATATAACTAATAAACTCTCTTCAGTATAGTGGGATTGTTTTATATATCATGTGAAAGGGTTTATAAGGTTGTTGATGAACTTCAGTCAGTCAGTCTTCATCTTATTGTTTGTTCAGATCAACAGGAAGAAGCTGCAGAGAGAGGCGGAGCACAAATGAACCAATCCTGAGCTCTGTGGGCGGAGCCTAAGATGATTGATTTTATTCTATGTACAATGGAAAATGTATCAGGTTTTTTTTTTTTTTTTGCTCTCAAAGTGCTCAATATTATAATCTTCTGTCAATATATGTTCCTGTAACTCTCCCTTTAAATGTTCAATTGTATCTGTGATCATCTCATATTTGCTTTTACTAACCTTATGAGCGCATCGATACTGTAGTGTTGATATAGCGATACTCACAAGCTACTTTTTTGGTATTGATTGCACTAAAAAATATAAATAATTAAAATTATATTACAAAACACGGGTTTCTGCATTAATTTTACTTGTTTTCAATACTTTTTCATGTTAATCAATGTGATTTACCTTTAAAGTCATCATGAAACGGAAGCTGAGATTGTCTTTTATCCTTATTGGGACGTATATATCTGAGTGAAACGGCTTCTGAAATGAGAAAGGATGTTGGGCGGGGCTTGATTTCATCCTCCGGGAATTGATTGGATCGTTGGAGGTCGGACATTGACAAATGGAGGCAGATTTGAATGCCAGTTTACTGGTATTGTATAATTAGGACATTATATGAAGCTGAAGCTGCTGTCCCGTATATAGTTCTGCAGTCAGACACATCTCGTCTCATATGTGCTCGTTCAGTCCCTCAAACTGCCACCAGAGGTCACCATCTCCTGCGACTGACATCTACCTTGATGATCCTCACCTGGAAATCACTATCTTTCATCTTCACAATTATTCATCTTCAACTTACAGAGAAAGATCGTCAGTTTTCTTTAGTTAGTTTTAGTTCAGTAATGTTGTTCTCTTGTTCAGGGAGTGGACAGTGATATTTCCGTTGCTGGGTGTTCATTAATAAACAGTGTTAACCACACAACGTCCTTCAATGTAGAGATAAAGTGTGTGAGTTAAAACAGTCAGTCATTCGGTGCTGTTGATCTCATGAGCTTCAACACGGTAAGACAAACACACTCTTGATTAAATAAAACTGATGATTATTGCTCATAACATACGTGCCTTTAATTAGGGACGGGAGTTGTAAATTAGCATTAGCTACAAACTCTATTTGCTGCGCATCAGTTACAGGCTTTGTATTGTGACTATGTTTCACTGTATGGTCCCTGTTAAATAAATGAATAAATTAATTTAAAAAAAATTACATGAGAAATGTTTAGGATATTGGGATTTACATTAGTGTGATTTTGTATATATCACAAATTGTAATGTGGACTTTCTTTAAAATGTGTAATGTGGGTTTTCTTTAAAGCTGCTTTGAAAAGAGTATTGTGAAAAAGTGCTATACAAATAAATATGAATTGAATTGAATGCTGTATTATAGATATATTTAATGCTGATGAGGGTCAGAATGGCTCCTCTTCTTCCTCTGGTCTTTCTGCTCGTGATTCACGGTGAGTCTCTCTTACATTCACATTAAAAACACTGATGTTTTATTTAAGGCGTCATGAGCGGCTGATCTGCACTTTCTTCTGTCCTGTACTCACATATTTCTGTCTGAAACAGGAAGTGTGTGTTGAACATGTCAAACGCTCGTCCCTTGTAGAAATGTCCAATAGTCTTTTGCTGCTTGCTAGTCTGTGTCACATGGTTTAGGGGGAGGGACTTTCTCATTGTTCAGAGCATTTGATTGGACAATAATCACTATAGCAGCATACATACATACATACACACATCTTCTTCCGCTCATCCGGGGCCGGGTCGCGGGGGCAGCAGTCTAAGCAGAAATGCCCAGACTTCCCTCTCCCTAGACACTTCCTCCAGCTCTTCTGAGGGGATACCGAGGCGTTCCCAGGCCAGCCGGGAGACATAGTCTCTCCAGCGTGTCCTAGGTCTTCCCCGGGGCCTCCGCCCAGTGGGACGTGCCCGGAACACCTCCCCAGGAAGGCGTCCAGGAGGCATCCGAAACAGATGCCCGAGCCACCTCAGCTGACCCCTCTCGATGTGGAGGAGCAGCGGCTCTACTCTGAGCTCCTCCCGAGTGACCGAGCTTCTCACCCTATCTCTAAGGGATCGCCCAGCCACCCTGCGGAGAAAGCTCATTTCAGCCGCCTGTATCCGGGATCTTGTCCTTTCGGTCATGACCCAAAGCTCATGACCATAGGTGAGAGTAGGAACGTAGATTGACTGGTAAATCGAGAGCTTTGCCTTACGGCTCAGCTCCTTCTTCACCACAACAGATCGGTACATCGACCGCATTACTGCTGAAGCTGCACCGATCCGTCTGTCAATCTCCCGTTCCATCCTTCCCTCACTCGTGAACAAAACCCCAAGATACTTAAACTCCTCCACTTGAGGAAGGATCTCTCCACCAACCTGAAGTGGGCAAGCCACCCTTTTCCGGCTGAGGACCATGGCCTCGGATTTGGAGGTGCTTATTTTCATCCCAGCCGCTTCACACTCGGCTGCAAACCGTCCCAGTGCATGCTGAAGGTCCTGGTATGAAGGGGCCAACACGACAACATCATCCGCGAAGAGCAGAGACGAAATCGTGTGGTCCCCAAACCTGACACCCTCCGGCCCCTGGCTGCGCCTAGAAATTCTGTCCATAAAAATTATGAACAGAACCGGCGACAAAGGGCAGCCCTGCCGGAGTCCAACATGCACCGGGAAGAAGTCTGACTTACTACCGGCAATGCGAACCAAGCTCCTGCTTCGGTCATACAGGGACCGGACAGCCCTTAGCAAAGGACCCCGGACCCCATATTCCCGGAGCACCCTCCACAGGCCGCCTCGGGGGACACAGTCGAATGCCTTCTCCAAATCCACAAAACACATGTGGACTGGTTGGGCAAACTCCCATGAACCCTCCAGCACCCTGTAGAGAGTATAGAGCTGGTCCAGTGTTCCACGGCCAGGACGAAAACCGCACTGTTCCTCCTGAATCCGAGGTTCCACTATCGGCCGTATTCTCCTCTCCAGTACCCTGGCATAGACTTTCCCAGGGAGGCTGAGAAGTGTGATCCCCCTATAGTTGGAACACACCCTCCGGTCCCCCTTCTTAAAAAGAGGAACCACCACCCCGGTCTGCCATCCCAGAGGCACTGTCCCCGACCGCCACGCGATGCTGCAGAGGCGTGTCAACCAAGACAGCCCCACAGCATCCAGAGACTTAAGGTATTCGGGGCGGATCTCATCCACCCCCGGTGCCTTGCCACCGAGGAGTTTCTTGACTACCTCGGTGACCTCAGCTAGGGTGATGGACGAGTCCACCTCCGAACCCTCAGCCTCTGCTTCCTCAATGGAAGACGTGACGGCGGGATTGAGGAGGTCCTCGAAGTATGCCTTCCACCGTCCGACGACATCCCCAGTCGAGGTCAACAGCCGCCCACCCCTACTGTAAACAGCATTGGTAGGGGACTGTTTCCCCTTCCTGAGGCGCCGGACAGTTTGCCAGAATTTCTTCGAGGCCAGCCGATAGTCCTTCTCCATGGCCTCACCGAACTCCTCCCAGGCCCGAGTTTTTGCCTCCACGACCACCCGGGCCGCAGTCCGCTTGGCCTGCCGGTACCTGTCAGCTGCCTCCGGAGTCCCACGAGCCAACCAGGCCCGATAGGACTCCTTCTTCAGCTTGACGGCATCCTTTACTTCCGGTGTCCACCACCGGGTTCGAGGATTGCCGCCTCGACAGGCACCGGAGACCTTACGGCCACAGCTCCGAGCAGCCGCTTCGACAATGGAGGTGGAGAACATGGTCCACTCAGACTCAATATCTCCAGCCTCCTTCGGGATCTGGTCGTAGCTCTGCCGGAGGTGAGAGTTGAAGATCTTTCTGACAGGAGATTCGGCCAAACGTTCCCAGCAAACCCTTACAGTACGCTTGGGTCTGCCGAGTCCGTCCAGCCTCCTCCCCCGCCATCGGATCCAGCTCACCACCAGGTGGTGATCAGTTGACAGCTCCGCCCCTCTCTTCACCCGAGTGTCCAAGACATACGGCCGCAGGTCAGATGAAACGACCACAAAGTCGATCATCGACCTACGGCCTAGGGTGTCCTGGTGCCACGTGCACTGGTGGACACCCTTATGCTTGAACATGGTGTTCGTTATGGACAAACTGTAACTAGCACAGAAGTCCAATAACTGAACACCACTCGGGTTCAGGTCGGGGGGGCCGTTCCTCCCAATCACGCCCCTCCAGGTGTCACTGTCGTTACCCACGTGAGCGTTGAAGTCCCCCAGTAGAACAACGGAGTCCCCAGTCGGGGCACTTTCCAGCACCCCTCCCAGAGACTCCAAGAAGGCCGGGTACTCTACACTGCCATTTGGCCCGTAGGCACAAACGACAGTGAGAGACCTATCCCCGACCCGTAGGCGCAGAGAAACGACCCTCTCGTTCACCGGGGTAAACTCCAACACATGGCGGCTGAGCTGGGGGGCTATAAGCAAGCCCACACCAGCCCGCCGCCTCTCACCATGGGCAACTCCAGAGTGGTGAAGAGTCCATCCTCTCTCAAGGAGTGTGGTTCCAGAGCCCAAGCCATGCGTAGAGGTGATTCCGACTATCTCTAGTCGGAACCTCTCAACCTCACGCACAATCTCGGGCTCCTTCCCCGCCAGTGAGGTGACGTTCCACGTCCCTAAGGCTAGATTCCGTGTCCAGGGATCGGGTCGCCGAGGCCCCTGCCTTCGACTGCCGCCCAATCCTCTCTGCACCGGCCCCTTACGGCTCCTCCTGCAGGTGGTGAGCCCACGGGAAGACGGTCCCACGACGCTTCTTCGGGCTGAGCCCGGCCGGACCCCGTGGGGAGAGGCCCGGCCACCAGGCGCTCGCATACGAGCCCCAACCCCGGGCCTGGCTCCAGGGTGGGGCCCCGGCTGCGCCATACCGGGCGACGTCACGGTCCTTGGGTGTATTTCCTTCATAAGGGGGTTTTTGAACCACTCTTAGTCTGACCCGTCGCCTAGGACCTGTTTGCCTTGGGAGACCCTACCAGGGCATATAGCCCCAGACAACATAGCTCCTAGGGTCATTCGGGTACTCAAACCCCTCCACCACGTTAAGGTGGCAGTTCAAGGAGGGGCGCTTGGCCTATATATAGCAGCAGATCATGAATATTTGTGACTGAATGTGAATGTGTGTGTGTTAAATAATTATCATGTCAAAGGAGTTTACAGTAGTAAGGTGAATAAATACTATATGTAGTAAATACATTTTTATGTAATTGCAAAATTAGTACTGTGTATCGAATGATCTGTAGTGTTTCTAATATTCACTGGTGCGTGTGTGTGTGTGTGTGTGTGATCTGAAAGCATTGTTTGATTTTGCCAGAAGAGTCAAGAGATTCTCTGAGTTTTGAACATTTGGTTTTGTGTTTAAGGTTTGAGAAAGTGAGTGATAGTTTCAAGAAATTTGTTTTAGCAATTCAGAAAAAAATAACTGTAATTGAGCTTGTTTGTTGTTTTTGGCCGATTTCTTGGTTCTCTCTTCACTCTTCTGTCTAAAAGTAATTCACACTCACATCATTTATTTACATTGATCTTATATTTCCTGTAATGAGTCGCTGTTTTTAAATATTAATAAATAATTGTTATGTTTCCATGGTCCAACATAACAGATAAAACAATATTTACATTTGATGATTTCTGTGTTTCAGGGGTTTCTAGTGCTGATTGGGGTGTGAGTTACAGTCCTCCACACATCTGTGCAGTAAACGACTCAACAGTGATAATGAACTGCACTTATACATACCCTACTGGATATAAGATCGAGAAAGTGTTCTGGACCAAAGGCCCTGTAATATCGGGTGTTGAGCTTCTAGATCTGTCTAATGACACTGAATACAGTCAGAGGCTTCAGTATCTGGGAGATAAACAGCAGGACTGCACCGTCAGACTGAGTCATGTGACACTGAAGGATTCACACATGTACTATTTCAAATTCATCACTAATATAACAGAAGGAAGATGGATTGGTAAACCAGGAGTGACTCTTAATGTCACAGGTGACTTTGATGAGGTTTATCTCTTCTTCTGTGCATTATGTTGAATAATAATCAGTGTGTGACAGCAGCACTAGATATAATGTGTGTGTTGTGTTCAGATCTTCAGGTGGAGTCTCCTGAGAGAGTGACAGAGGGAGATTCAGTCAGTCTGACATGTAAAAGCAGCTGCGCTCTGACTGACAGAGCAACATTCATCTGGTACAGAAACTCACTGAAGATATTAACTGAGAGTAAATTCAGGAACACACTCATCCTCAATCCAGTCAGAAGAGAGGATTTAGGCAGATATAGCTGTGCTGTAGACGGACACACACACGTCTCTCCTGATGTTCACCTCAATGTCATGTGTGAGATCATTTTTATTCAATATACACCTTTTAAAATAGGCTAACAGAGTTTATAAAACTAATAAATGATCAGAGAGTTTCGTGGGAGCTCTTGTGTTTTCACTGAAATCTGGAAGAAAAAAACAGATGTATTGCGTCTCAAATACAACAGATTGAGAGGGAAACTGGAAAGTTTTGTCAATTAATAAAAATGTATATGCCTATAAATATATAGTTCACATGTCCACATGTCCAATTGCTGATTCACAATATTAACAACATTTTTGCCAATCAGTGTCTTCATATCTAATCCGAAAATATTATTTTATGGCCGCAGCCGCTGCTAAAGTCAGGACTATGAGCTGAATAAAGCAAACCAGTGTCTCGCTAGTAAAACTGCATTAAACTTTTATTCGCTTTTATTTTTTCCCAACTTTTAGTTTTTTATTCGCTGTTTAGCATTAAATCATACTGGGATGTTTGTTGAAATTGTCCATTAACTGCAGCCACTGATAAATACTTTTACCTGACATCTGTAGATCCTCCAGTGAATCCTGTGATCTCCGTCAGTCCATCTGGTGTAATAGTGGAGGGAGATTCAGTGACTCTGAACTGCATCAGTGACTCAAATCCTCCTGCTGTGAACTTCAGCTGGTTTAAAGGAGGAACGATTGTAGGATCTGGAAGAATCTTCAGCATCTCAAAGATCAGATCTGATGACAGTGGAGAATACAAGTGCAAGTCCATCAATGAACATGGAGAGAAATACTCTGATACTGTGACTTTAAACATCATGTGTGAGTTTTATGAATCATATTCTGTATTGTAACCACATACACTTGCTTACTTTTTTATCTGTCAGTATGTTTAGTCTGATCTAGTCCTGTTAAACACTGGTGTGTTTTTATCTGTATTTCAGCAGTCAGATATTTCTCATCTGCAACTGTCTGTGTTGGTGTTGCTGTCGGTGTTGGTGTTGCTGTTGGTGTTTTACTCGGTGGAGCATCAGGTGCTTTTATTATGTACATTTGGTAAGAAGTTCATTTAAAAAATATCTACCGCTTTATATTTGAAGAATTACTATATTACATTTAGGGCCCAGGACTCCTTCTGTATGTGTACAGACGTGAGGTAATGACACTTTTCCCCAATCAGATTATAAAACATTATTACAAGCTTACCTTGGTGAATCAGGAGATAAGGACACTGGACACTGATTGGTTGTGTACTTACGCAATAACATGTTTTGGACCATTTGTAACCAAAAAAGTTACAGATTGCAGCTTTAAGTAATATATATTCATACATATGGACACACAAAAACATATTTAAATGAGTTGTTTATTCATCTTTCTTCTGACAGTCTTACTAAAAGGATGAACAGAAGATCTGCTATGAAGGAGGTGAGATGATCTCAGTTCTTCAGATGTTTCAGCCGCTATGAGCCGTATAGAGATATTAAGAGTATAAGACACACGAGTCTCGTGTCCAAACACCTGATTCTTCAGTTCTAGATCCAGTAAAACTGATTTCCATCAAGATCCTCTAAACATCACAGTCAGCGTTTCCTTCTGTCTCTCCTGTAGATCTCTGATCCCAATGAAGACACATATACAGCTCTTGACCTCAAGTCCACGACCTCTGACCTGTACGACACACTCGCAGTAAGTGAGACGTCCGTCAGATACTCCATCACAGATGATCACATGACCGATCTCTCGCTCTCTTTCACACAGACCGTTGATCGCAGACGTCCTGAAGACTCTTGATCCTCAACATGAGAATCCATCAGTAAGTGTCAGAACCTGCAGCTCTTCTTAATATAACTAATAAACTCTCTTCAGTATAGTGGGATTGTTTTATATATCTTATGAAAGGGTTTATAAGGTTGTTGATGAACTTCAGTCAGTCAGTCTTCATCTTATTGTTTGTTCAGATCAACAGGAAGAAGCTGCAGAGAGAGGCGGAGCACAAATGAACCAATCCTGAGCTCTGTGGGCGGAGCCTAAGATGATTGATTTTATTCTATGTACAATGGAAAATGTATCAGGTTTTTGTTTTTGTTTTTTGCTCTCAAAGTGCTCAATATTATAAGCTTCTGTCATTATATGTTCCTGTAACTCTCCCTTTAAATGTTCAATTGTATCTGTGATCATCTCATATTTGCTTTTACTAACCTTATGAGCGCATCGATACTGTAGTGTTGATATAGCGATACTCACAAGCTACTTTTTTGGTATTGATTGCATTAAAAAATATAAATAATTAAAATTATATTACAAAACACGGGTTTCTGCATTAATTTTACTTGTTTTCAATACTTTTTCATGTTAATGAATGTGATTTACCTTTAAAGTCATCATGAAACGGAAGCTGAGATTGTCTTTTTTCCTTATTGGGACGTATATATCTGAGTGAAACGGCTTCTGAAATGAGAAAGAATGGGCGGGGCTTGATTTCGTCCTCCGGGAATTGATTGGATCGTTGGAGGTCGGACATTGACAAATGGAGGCAGATTTGAATGCCAGTTTACTGGTATTGTATAATTAGGACATTATATGAAGCTGAAGCTGCTGTCCCGTATATAGTTCTGCAGTCAGACACATCTCGTCTCATCTGTGCTCGTTCAGTCCCTCAAACTGCCACCAGAGGTCACCATCTCCTGCGACTGACATCCACCTTGATGATCCTCACCTGGAAATCACATCATTCATCTTCACAATTATTCATCTTCAACTTACAGAGAAAGATCGTCAGTTTTCTTTAGTTAGTTTTAGTTCAGTAATGTTGTTCTCTTGTTCATGAAGGGACAGTGATATTTCCGTTGCTGGGTGTTCGTTAATAAACACTGTTAACACACAAAGTCCTTCACTGTAGAGCTAAAGTGCATGAGTTAAAACAGTCAGTCATTCGGTGCTGTTGATCTGATGAGCTTCAACACGGTAAGACAAACACACTCTTGATTAAATAAAACTGATGATTATTGCTCATAACATACGTGTCTTTACATGAGAAATGTTTAGGACAGGCGGATTTACATGCAGTGTGATTTTGTATATTGTGAAATAAATAACTTAGACAGTTCCCTCTGAAATTGTAATGTGGACTTTCTTTAAAGCTGCTTTGAAACTAAGAGTATTGTGAAAAAGCACCATACTACAATTTGAATTGAATTGAATGCTGTTTTATAGATATTTACATTTAGTCATTTAGCAGATGCTTTTATTCAAAGCGACTGAGGACTAAACCAAGCGAGTCATCGTGAAGAGGCCAAAACACTGCAAATGCTTAAACTGAGAAGGTCAGCTGGTCATTAAAGATTACTCCAAGATTTCTGACTGATCTTGATGGGGTGATTGAGGAAGAATCTAGCTGGATAGAGACAGATTGGCAGGGAGGATGAGAAGCTCAGTCTTAGCCAGGTTGAGCGGTGATGTTTCTTCATCCATGTTGAGATATCAGCCAGACAGCTTGAGATCACACATTTACAAAAGAAATCTAATAGAAATGGATGCGTTATGACAACTAGTTCAACCATTTTGCATTTAGTGACTTGTGCAAGGAGCTTAGATGTGTTGAGCGGTATTCAACAGAGAACCATTGATCAACATGACCCTAGAGATTGATTATAAAACAGCAGACAGGTGTACATAATCAATTGCATGAATGTACCAAAGCATTTCAAACTTGTTCAAAAGAATGAGAAATTGCTTTTATGTGAACGAGTGACTCGAGGATGTGGAGGTTGAACGAGTTTGAGAGTTTCAGGAGTGAAGAGATGCATCAAAGCAACTGGGAATAAATGCAATAATGATCTGCTGAATGAGGCGCTTTGAAATGGACTGGAAGTCTGAGATGGATTGAATAGTGTGATTGTGAAGGCCGCAGATCTCCAGATACGACAGTGAGAAGAGTGTGTCCTCTCTGAGAGTGTTGTCAGGAGATGATTATATTTAATAACTCACATTAAAGCCGTGAATAATCATGCAGAGGAGCTTTATTTCAGGATGTGTTTAGAGGAAGTTTCCCATTATCCGGACAATGTCACGGCTCGTGACTGAAAGACACTCGTGTCCTTAAAAACAGAGTACCAAACAAAACCCTCATGCGATCGCTGAGATAATGATGGAAATATTATAATGAGTAAATCTCAATATCTGACTCAACACTGAAACAAATTGAAAAAAGCTAAGCAACTTTTTCCCACTCAGAAAATGCTAGTAAATTTACAAAGATTTGCCAAGTAAAAACCTAAACATATTTATCAGTAGCTTTAATTAGAAATCTTAAGTTAAAATTTACTTGGAATATGGAATTAAGTAAACTTTAATTTAGTCAAGTGAAAGTAACAAAGAATATAAGTAACTTGGCTAGTAATAGGTTGATTATAGTTGTAATTTCCTTTGCATTTCATTTCACTCAATTAATTTTATTGAATTATACCAGTCATTTATAGTATGTATTTTACTTAGCCAATCTAAGTAATTTATACTTCATCATGTCAGATGCTAAGCATGATGTGAATGCAAAGACCTCAATACTTAGACAATACACAATTTTTTTGTGTTTGAACGTGTCATTTTGAGCAGAAAATTCCCTCAAAATGCCACAAAATGGCAAGTTACTAATCCTGACAACAAAATCAATGATAAAACAGTGTAAATACAGCTGGAAACCAGTGAAAAATGAACCTCCAGTGCATGAACTCCAGTATCAGAAAAGTTGAGTAATTTTTACTTTATTTTATTAAGTTCATATTTATGCTTTCATTTCTACTCGCTTGAACTAAGTACTGATATGAAATTTACTTAGTTTTTTTTTTTTTAATTCTTGCCTGAACTAACTTTTTCTTGTAAATTACATTGTTTTTTTTCAGTAGTATTTACCTTACCAAAAAATCTAAACAGACAAAGTTGAAATGCAAGTGTCTAAAAGTTTGAATGATATCTATCTATCTATCTATCTATCTATCTATCTATCTATCTATCTATCTATCTATCTACACTCTAAAAAATGCTGGGTTGTTTTAACCCAATTTTGGGTAAAATATGGACAAACTCAGCCATTGGGTTACATTTTTAAATTACATTTTTAACCCAATGGCTGGGTTTGTCCATATTTTACCCAAAATTGGGTTAAAACAACCCAGCATTTTTTTAGAGTCTATCTATCTATCTATCGCTCTATCTATCTATCTATCTATCTATCTATCTATCTATCTATCTATCTATCTATCTATCTATCTATCTATCTATCTATCTATCTTTTAATCCATTTAAATAAATGTAATTATTTAAATAAAAAATATATTTACACTAAATTAAAGATACTGAAATTAAGACTAAACACTACACAATAGGGTGAATTTTGCAATAAGAACATGTATAAGTTGCGCAGTGCTAAACCTAAAAATAAAAAAAAATAATAATTATATGTTGTGCAAATAAAATTAATTTCCTAAAACAGGCCTCATATTCAAACAGCAAAACATAATGTACACTCTAAAAATTGCTGGGTTGTTTTAACCCAACTTTGGGTCAAATATGGACAACCCCAAACGTTGGGTTAAAAATGTAATTACAAAATTTAACCCAATGGCTGGGTTTGTCCATATTTGACCCAAAGTTGGGTTAAAACAACCCAGCAATTTTTGTGTGTAGTTTTCTTTTGATTTTGAGGTGAACAACGACCCAGGCATGTTCTCAACAGTCTTCGTGAGAAACCACAATAATCGCAGCTCTCTCTCTCTCTCTCTTTTACATAATCTTTGTTCTGTCATCGCTTCTTTTCTTACTTCCACAATTAGTGTGTGATTAGACGTGTCTTGCGTGCGAGTCGTTCTCCTCCATACACCTGTCCATCTGTCACACACACCGCTGTGCTTCTGCGTAAATCACGAAGCCTTCAATGATCTAATCATGGCCTGTTCGTACATCACACAAGCGTCCCGCGGGGAGCAGTTTCTGCCAGAACAACATACCGTCATCTTTTTATAAACGCTAGCTTACATTTTACCTCAAAATACTATTTCTGTATTTCTATATCAAAATCTCCTGTTTCATTGAGTGTCATTTGCTGTTTCTGAGTGAAAATGTCTCTTCACCAAGTTTCAAATCTCCTTCAAACAGCTGACGGCATTTCTGTCATTCGTTTTCTTTTTCAGTAGAGGTTAATAAACTTAATAAACTAAGAACAAACACACACGGCTGAACCAGTCATTTACCAAACAGGTGTGAATAGTACTGACATTTACCATGGTGTTGTGAAACACACACACATATAAGTGACATTATTGATTTCTCTGGTTTATTTTGATGAACCGACATCAGTTTTTAAATCACAAGATCGAAATTTAAAGGCCAGAATGATAGCTATAACGATAACGATAAAGATGAGTAATTTTAACTATAAAATATTGTAAATAAGCTACAAAAATCATAATTCCTGTAACATTTCTTGTAATTTTACAATAATACGCTGTCAATTCTACAGTTTTTATAAGTAAAAAAAACCCAAAACAAGTCAAAGTATAATTTAGTCAGAATTTCCTACTTGACATTTGAAGGTATTTATCATGTTTTTTAAAAAGTTTTGTTTTGTAAAACCACATAAATGATCAGTTCTGTTGTTTTAGTGAATGTTTATTGCATTATTTGTAGTGTGTCAGTGTTTGCGTGAAAGACTCTTTACACTATTATTGTACTCTTATTTATATATTACTCTGTTATTTAAAATGATTTTTAAAACTAGTTAAGAGTGAATGGGCCTTTTGTCTAATCACTTGATTGAATAGTTATGTTTGTGTCTCCTAGATAAGGTCGTTTGCTTTGGTCTCTAACTCTTGGTTTTCAGTACACACAGTCAGCCAGGTCATTGAAACTCCTAACACATGAGAAGAAAAGGAAGAAGGCACTTGAGTGTGTATTGTGTGTTGTGAAGGACACACACGTGCCACTAGGACACATTGCAGAGGGTCTGTTGCCATGCCAACACCACATCACTCCAGAAGAGCACAGTAACGTTGTGTTTTAGTGAAACCTGAGCATCAATGTAACTCTTAAATGTGCCAGAGATCTCAATGCGAAATGACATTCAATCATAAACTCTCGGGTTTTAGCATGTAACAATGATAATATTGGCAGACTATATCAACTATATAAATATACTATAGCCTAAATATTAAAAAAAAAATATATATATATACAAAAATATATTATAAAATACATTTAAATTGTAAACTCATGTAATATATATGGCAGTGTTTAAGCTGAATATATTTTAAACCTGAAAAATATACAGAAAATCTGTAAGCTGCACTGTTTATATCCTACTTTTGTTTCATTTTGTATAATTCTTTAGTTTAGACAATTATATCTCATACAGAAGGTATTTCACATAAAATGAACACATACTGGAAATGTAATGACAAAACAGTAAAGTATTACATCTCAAAACACCCACATTCATTTGATAGCTCTGCACTGTAAAAAAAATATATTAATGGTTTAACTTAAAAAAGTAAGGAACCTGGTTGCCTTAAAATTTTAAGTTGATTGAACTGGAAAAAGTGAGTTAATACAATGAAGGAGATTAATTTAACCATCAGAAACTCAAAATTATATGTTATCTGAACTAAATAAATTATTTAAGTTGATTTGACAAAAGAAAAAATGTTGTGATTACTACACTGTAAAAAATATTGTTGGTTTAACTTAAAAAAGTAAGTAACCTGGTTGCCTTAAAATTTTAAGTTGATTGAACTGGAAAAAGTGAGTTAATACAATGGAGATTAATTTAATCATCAGAAACTCAAAATAATAAGTTATCTCAACTAAATAAATTATTATAAAGTTGATTTGACAAAAGAAAAATATTTTTTACAGTGTACAGGCTACTTTTCACTCATTTGGTCGGTCTAAAAAAAAAAAAAAATAGAAACAAAATTGTCTAAAGCTTACCTATACTTAACAATATTCATTAAACCCCCATTAAGTCTCCCGATGAATGAAAGAGAACAAACATTAGTCCTCTATCCATCAGCTCCTGCATTTACGCCACTCACACACACTGACCTTCACACTCACACACTCACATCCACAGACACACAGGCAGATCAGTGTGTAGGAGTGCAGGTTCAGCTCCACATAATGGCTGTTATTCTCGGACTGTTTGAGTTCCTGATGTGAAGGGTTCATTTCTGCGGTCATGATGATCCTGTTGCTTCACGCTGTCAAACCTTAGAGACGAGACTGAACATTGTAACAAGCAGCAGTGAGTCTGTGTGGTCATCGTGTGCTCTGAACATATTCTGTACTCATCCACAGCATCTCTGACAGATCAACACAGAGCCTGGTCAACTTATATAGCAGTTCATATGATCCAACAACGTTTTATGATCCAAAACTTTTTTTTCATATATTTACATAAAATTAATTTTAAAATTATATATATATATAAAATGATATATAAAATAAAATGATATATAAATATATAAATATATATATATATATTATAAATATTGCCATTTATGTAAATGTATGGTCTAAATACTGTATATTGTTCAAAATATTTGGTAAAAATACATTTAGAATTCTCTCAAAATTAATTTTAAGGTTGGAAATGTATATTTTGTAATATTTTTTGACAATTGAAGGTTTAAAGGTCTGGAATAATATATCTCCTAATCTGTGCAGTTTGCATATTTTTAGCATAGGCTATATTTGAAAATATTAAATTAAAAAATATATAATTTTTTTATATACTGTACATTTAGGTAAATTTAGTATACATACAGTATATAACATGTACACACTGTGGATAGACTCTGCAGAAATGGTGCATGTTTTAGTGTGGCATTTTTCAAACATATCCAGAGAAAAGAAACATCAAATTGAAAACTCAAGGATCTTCCTCTCAGTCGGTCAGTATTTCATTTCAAAGCCATCATCATTTCTGCCTGTGGAGATAAAATGTGTGTCTACACATCTGAATAGGTGTAATTATGAATCTCTCCTGCAGGATGAATAACAAACTCCACTGCCTTTCAGTCTATTCAGCTGCGGAAATGTCAGCCGGCGCACAAACAACTGCCCGACGTTAACCCTCTACAGACCGCACACACACACTCCACCTGAAGAGTGTGTGCAACTCAAAATACAAGAAACGAACTCTGGAGAAACACCAGACATCAGTAGCATAGATAAAAAGGACGGACAGACGTGATTACACGAGGTAAAAACGATATAAATCCTGTTCGTTTTCTCACACAAACCGCTCGTTTCGTGTCTTAGGCCATCAATGTGTACTTGCGTTTACGAGTCATTAAATCATGTTTAATTTGGACTTCTCTGTGCATGCTTTTTGAGGTGGTGACCATAGACCTCCATTATATGACTGACAGACATGAACGGTTTGACCTAAAAATATCAAAATTGAAAATACTGTGGAAACAAAGGCACCTACATCTTGGATGCCCTTGAGGTAAACTAAAACATATCAAACATTAATTTCAAAGTGAACTATCCCTTTAACCCTCTGGAGTTGTTGGGCCCAAATGGACCCGAAGAATTTAAATAAAAAATTTTTTAAATCACAGCTTCCTCGGATCGGTCTGAAATTTGGTGACTTTGTTGGTATTTGGTATTTGAACACCCCAAAAAATTGGGGACCGGATGTGAATAGTCTGAGTGGTTGTAAAAAAAGAAATAGTGACACTTGGGGTGTTCGGGTCCAAATGGATCCGCATGGAAAATGAATGGGAAATTGGCAAAAATGTGAAAATACTGAGTTTTTTTGTGCGTACAATCTACAAATCAGCAAAGCACACAACAGTGAAGGGGTGAATCTATAAAACATCAAGAGTGCAAATCCACACACACACAAACACACTTTTATACACAAACGCACCAAAAAAATTCAGATGTGTTTTGTGTTTTTAAAATGCTCAGTTTGTCCACCAGATGGCATCCATCTCATTTCAAAAATTGCTTTTATGAGGCCTAGGCTTGACTCTAAAATGAAATACAGCTTTAAAAAAAAATATATATATATATATATATTTTAAAAAATCTATTTTTTCTATTATGTTCAACTGGGGGAAAATTTGTCATAATTATTGCATTAATACTAATTATATTTTTTTTTTTAAATTTTCTCAAAATACCAAAAAAGAAAAGAAAAAATATTATAAAAAACGAGTAAAAAAAAAATCATGATTTTTTTTTTTTTTTCAAATATGAATCCCTCCCTTTGGGTCCATTTGGACCCGAACACCCCAAGTGTGACTCTGAAACGAACAACCCCAGAGGGAAGAGCGATTTCTGCCAGATTTGACCCATAAATGTTTTATTTGTGTCGATTAATGTATTCAGCTTGATCCAGTGAGTTTTTAATAAAAACAGTGAATTTAGATTTACCACTTTTCTAGTCTAGGCCTAAAGACACTCCAATGCCAGGAAAGAGAACACATTATATTCAGTGCATGAAGTTTTATCAAGTCTGCAACTACTGTATGAGACATCACATATGAGCTCTTTCATGATGCCCTGTAGAGCTGGATGTGGTTTAGAGAGACAGAAAGGGGAAGGAAATGTTGATATTAGTTGCTGACACACATTGTCCTCTCAGTACGGAAGAGAAGGACAGTAACGTTTGTCACACAGAGTTTGTTGTTTTATTTGAGCGAAACGCTCGTCAGATGTCATGATGTTGGACGTCCTGCTGCTCTTTTCCAGCATCTGTACAGGTGAGTTTCAGACTCTCAGCTCTTTTACACACAGTTTGACATCTTGATCATCAGACTCATATGGAGGAGATTTGAGAGTTATTATTCATCTCTTTCTCACACATAACAGCTCTATATGATGATGTGTGTGTTTTCAGCTGTTGGTGGTCGAGCTCCACAGACAATTACTGGATACAGAGGAGAGAGAGTTGACATCAGATGCTCATATGAATCTGGATATGAAACATATTCAAAGTTTTTTTGTAAAGGGAAGTGTAACTATAAAAACATCATGGTTGAATCAGGATCTCCAGCTGAAGACGAGAGATTCTCTCTGACTGACGACACGACGGCCAGAGTTTTCACCGTCACCATCACTGATCTGAGAACAGAGGATCAAGGCCTATACTGGTGTGGTGTGGAGAGGAGTATTACTATTGATGTCTATTCAGAGATTATGTTGCTGGTTAAAGATGGTGAGTGATTAAATATGTCAATAGCAGAAATGAACTACATGGAAACAAGAGAGTGAGAGATCAAGTCATTAATCTTCTACAAACCCAAATCCACAAAAGATGGATCATTTAGTAAAATGCAATACTATCAGGGATCTGTGATTTGTTAATTCTGTTTTATCTTTATTTGACTGGCGAAAGTAAAAAGAAAGATTTCTGATATTGATGTGTATTCAGAGATTGAGAGGGAGAGATCGAGTCATCAAGAACTTTGAGTTGTTTGACAATCCTCTCGTGATGTTTGTTGATTAGCCATGACACATCTATGATCACGATCCCTTCACCTACAGTTACCAGCTCTCCTGTGTAGAAATGTAGATGATTCATAATATTCATATTCTTTTTTCCCATCTTCAGACAAGATCACTGAGGTCTCAACAATCAGCTCATTTTCAGTCTCAAGTGAGTAAGTGCCAGATCAGATCTGGGCCGAAACAATGTTGCTATGGGATATTATTTATATTCATATTATTTTTTTTTCCACCTTCAGACAAGAGAGGTTTAACGACCACTGAGGTTTCAACAATCAGCTCATTTTCAGTCTCAAGTGAGTAAGAACTGAATCCATCCAGCAGCGACACATCATCAGATCTCTTCATCTCTTCAGTCTTTAATACGCTTTATCTCTGGTTATTTCCTCACCGGACACAGGTGAACATCTCTCTGCATCCCAGCATCCATCTCACCCCTCATCGCAACAGCAGGTCAAAGGTCTGACAGACGTTGTCATGGAAACATGACTTTCAATAAGCCTCATATACGTCTATTTTCATGCATATTCACCAATTTGTATCTTGATCCTCTGATATTCTGAGTCTTCTGGCTGTTTCTCTCTTGTGTTTTCCAGGTTCATTTGTGATTATCGTCACTGTGGAGGCTTTAGTTTTACTCCTGATAGCAGTTCCACTGATTATAGTGGCTGTGAGAAAGAAAAAGAAGAATAAAGGTAATATTTCACACTAAATATTTGGTTGTGTGTGTGATTACACGTGTGGGAACTGAATTAAAGGGTTTTATAATTATGAGTTATAAGATGACTGAAGAAGTGAGTATCTATGTTGATCTATTGCTCAGGTCTGCTGTCGTCCAGCACTGTTGTGTTTATTCCAGTGATTTATGATCAGGTGAGTCAGCAGAAACTGATGATTATTAATTGAACTCGAGGTTTACAGTAGTAATTGTGTTGGCAGATCCATTGAAACACAATCAGATTTAATGTCTTGCTCAACACTGTGATGATCCTGAAACAGGACTGTGTGTTTTTACTGATCTTCAGGCATTGAATCTCTTGTGTGTGAATGATCATATTCACGTGTAAACATTATAAATAGATTGAGTTATTTCTCCATTAACGTAAAAACTGTTGTTTGTGTGATTATAGATCAAAGACACTGGACTCTTCTGTAATCCAGAGGACAGAGACACACAAACAACTGTATTTTACAGCGGCGTTTCATAAACTATAACGTCCTCCTTCATAAACACAGATGAGTTCGTTACACCAAACCTCAGACTGGACACACACTTGGAGATTTTAAACCTCGGTTTGCACCGCATCCGATCGGGGGTCGCGGTCGATTCAATGCTTGTCGCAAACGACTTTTTTTCTATTGTGTGGAGTCATTACTGTTATTTCACTTCTCCTGATCACATCGGTCTCCCACAGTTTTGAAATATATAATAGTTACAATATAATATACCAAATTGTCTTCATCCTCGTCATTTTTCAACGCGGTTTTCAAAGCACTATTGTATCACACACATGCTTATATGGAAATAACAATACCACATGGTTCCTGTTTTGCTTTGTTCTTTTCCCGCCACTAGTTGCCATGGACACCTTGATTATAAGTTTCAGCCCAGCTGTGTTAATCATGATCTCGATAGTGTCAGCTGTGTCTTTCTTTGATTAAGTCCATGTTTAATCCCTGTGGTCTCTCTCAGTCTCTGTCGCTTCTCGTTAATGTGTGTTGTGATGTGGTTTTCACTTGTTTTTTTTCCCTATTCCTGAGTGTTTTATTAAAGTCTTCCTTCTAGAATTAAAAAAATAAGAAACCATTTTACGTAGCAATTATGTTGTGTCTGTAGTAGTTATTAATGTGAATATCGTTTCCTTGGATTCATCTGTTCACTCCTGCTGGTTGATGTTGTAACTGCACCGTTCAAAAGTTGCTGAATATCCGAGTAGTATGAGACTCGGAGACCTGCATCTACAGTCCCCCTGCACACAGAGTCCCGGATTCTCAGACCCCTCGTTTTTCGGGACAGCGCCTCCTATCAAATTGTATCGGATAAACATGTGAAGAACTCAAGCCAGAACGTGAGTAGGCTATCTTCAATTTTATTTAGCGAATCGTAGTAGCCTACTCGTTTGATTTATTTTTTAATAAAACTAATTTATCTCATCGATACAACATATGAATAGTCCATTTAATATTTGTAACGATAGTTTGTAACAAGATTTGAGCCGTACTTTTTTTCGTCCTCTTTCCCCCGAAGATATTTAGATAGCTTACGTTTACGTTAGCCTTTAACCTTGGACATTTTGTAGAAATGTCTTAAATGCTGCAATTTTCACTGCCCATTTTGTGCCCCCGTATATTTCAAACCCACAAAGTTGTCCAAGTTCAGAACAAGCGGCAACCTCCCCGTCTCTCTCTTGAAGCCAACACGGAAGTGAATTAAACTGCAATTTATCGAGTGGCCGCTTGAGGCAGGCTGCAGAAGCGAGTCAAATCTGTATCTCCCCCATGTTAAAATGCCCAACTTTACAGCAGAAAAAAACATGTTTACAGCCTGGAGCAAAAAGTGGCTTTGGTCTATAGAGCTCATTTTTCCCTTGAATTTTTTTTTACAACTCATCTGTTTAAATTATATTTAAGCCTTAAAGTTCTGCATAATTAAGGGCGTGGCCACTTGAGTGACAGGTGTATTTTTGCAGCCGCTTTCACTGCTAATCGTTAGTCTGCTGTCTGTTAGCGTCACCCTCAGCTGTGTTTGTGCTTTTCCGGGATTATTTCATACAATTTAATACATGTATTATACCTGTATAGTTATGTTTATTTAATATAATTTTAAAAAGAAGCATATAAACACAACGAGGGGTGTCTGTTTTAGGCTATCTGTTTTTGCGACTAACGTTTCTTTAGTATAACCATGGAGTATAAAATTCAATATAAATTCTCGGTATTGCATTGGACTCTATGATCGGCGGAAGTTATCGAGCATCCTTAATCCTTCACCGGAAATAACGCCGTGCATAGAGCCCATTTAAAAAAAAATCCCACAATGTACGATCATTTCAGAATTTTGTGGCACTTCAAATGATGGTTGTTGTAATCGTAGGGTTTCTATACACATAGATCTAGCTGTGGATTATACGTCTATTCCGTCATGATCGCGTCGTCCATCTCATCTCACGACGTTACTTCTCGGCCAATCGAGAATGATTGTCTCTCATGAGCACAAGTTAACGTTTCTTTACTGTAGCCTATACAAAGTTGTAGCTATTTCATAAACATGTCATCTCTGGATGTTTTGCAAGAAAAAAAACTAAAAAAGTGACCGTTTAGGTCAGTTTTGTTGCCAAGCGGAGGGCGAAAGTTTAGCAATTACCGTTAGGCCTATGTTACAGCGCAATTTTTTTTACATGGATGGATGGATGGATAGAAGTTCATGTAGCCTTGACGTTTCCAGGTTCACTTCCTCTTCTTTATCTTCCAGCACATCCTGTTCAGCGACTGAAGAGTGTTATGCAACCGGAGCGAGTCAAGGCTTTATCGTTTCATCTGGACGCCCACATGCTTTCAGTTATTTATTTATTCTGAATGCATGAATCGTGACACACTCCTCTCCACTTCATTACACTGGTGAGTTGGCATCTGTCACTACAGCGATTCACCAAATCACAGGACTGTACTCGTGTAAAAAATATTTTATTTAAAACGTGTACAGATATTAGACAGTCAGCATCACATGCATTCAACAAACCAGCCGAGCAACATCAGGCTTTATTATTTCACACCGATGTTTCGTTTAATAGGCGAGCGAGCCGTAAAAGTGGCCTAAAGATTGACGTCAACAACATTATCATTCACAGCATTGTTTGCAGTCATTAAATATGGCATCTACTTTAAGGCAACAGAGGATCCTTTCGATTATGGGTTGATATTAAACACATTTTTACAACATTAAATCAATTTCAGCTAACATTAAAGAAGCTAAAGTTCAGATAAATGTTTCATTGTCCCTCCCTCATTCATTAAGTAAAATAAAAGAATAGTTATGGCTATTTTTAAATACATTCATGTGCATTTTACTCTCTGGTGCTCTTCGGTCATTTACGACCGAATCATTTTTACATTTCTCTTTTTTGGGAATGTTTTTTTTTTTTTTTCTTCATAGGAACGGTACGAAACTTGCAAAAGGGTTTGACGCTAAGTGAACAAGATCACGGATATTATTTGAACAGGTAAAAATGAGCACATTGGAAATGAATGAGAGGCGAGTTTCCTCTAGTGGAAGCGTTCGGTACTGCGGCCAAACACACTCTTACTGAACGCACATCTACTGAGATATCAGCCTCAAACCTGTTTAGATTTATGCCTTTGATTTCTTCACAGTTTTAGAATAAAACAAAAAAAAGTAATAAAATAGCATTTTTTTTCCACATTTTTCACAACAATAAAGTCAAATTCTGTACCTTGTGTAAGTTTAGGCTACTTTTTAAAAACTTTTTACTTCAGCAAGAATCTGCCGAGTGTCGTCTTTGAAAAGAGATCAAACTTAAATTTTCAGGTCTATGTTCAAAAAGTGACTAGATAATAAATACAGCGTAAATATAATTTAGTACCACAAAATCCCCTAAAAATACTAAATATTAAATAAAAAAAAAATCAAACTAAAATACAGTACATTAATTTCATTGAAACAAAAATAATAAACGGTCATATTTCACCAACACGTGAAGAGCACCAGAGGGATTTACTAGGCCAAGATTGAAATATAATATATAATATAATAGTAAACAGTGTTGTGATTCATCCATATGCACCCAAAAAAAATTCCCCCACTTGTCTGGAAACGTTGAGTATTGTCAGTGCTGTTAGTTTTTACAGTTCTGTCTCAGTTTCACTGAATCGGACACCTGTCCAGCGCTCGGCCCTGTTTTCCATTGGCTTTGGGCCCGAGCACCAGCCGGAGGTCAGTGCCGAAGCTCGGCCTGCGCGCGAGTGGATATACGGCTCCACACGGGGCGTCGCTCGCCGCCCGCAGCGCCTGGTATGAGCGGATGGACACCTTGCGGTGCTGCGAGGGTCCGGTCTCCAGCGGGAGTCCCCCGCGCCGCGCCAGCGCCTCGAACACCTGCTCCAGATTCACCGCGTCCTTCGCCGACGTCTCCACCAGAGCGCAGCCGGTACCGAGGCGGCGCTGCACTTCCGTCCGCGACACCGCGCGCCGCTCCGACGCCAGGTCCAGCTTGTTGGCGCAGACCACCGTCGGCACACACACTTTCTGCTTGTGTAGCGCCGCTTTAGCCGCTTGTATCTCGGCGTGAAGAGCACACACCTCCTCGAACGAGCTGCGGTCGTCCAGACTGAACACCAGCAGGAACACATCGCCTGAAACACCCGAGAGAGAGAGAGAGATGCCGTCAGACACTCGGAGCATTCAGGGAAATCACGGATATCGGCTAACGTATCGGTATCGGCCCATATATATGTTCATTTTTTGACCAAAGGTTAAAAAACTAAATAAACAAGATATAAAAATGTACAAAAACAATATAATTAAACAAATCGAATTCCACTTTTAACACACTGTAAATTGTTCGCGAAGAATGTGCTGTTGTTATCAGCCGATATCTTAAAGTTGATATGTATTATTTCCATGCGCACTGTTCATCATGAGGGTTGATTGGAAACACTTTAGAAAGAAACAAACACAAGTCTGACATATCGGCTACATGGCATATCATGAGAGCATTATAATTTTGTGTTTGGGATTTTAATGGTCAGACTTTTGTTTTTGTAATCCGGCTCTCAAAATTTATATCAAAATTTTAAATTATCGGCCAATATATCGGTTATCGGCTTTCGGATATAAAGAATTATTATCAGTATCAGCCAAAATTTTAATATTAGTGCATCAAGTGCAACTTGTAACTAAAACTGCAGACAGAAAGTTTAGACACTCCTGCTGGAAGTAAATACCGCCATCAATTCATATAAACGGGTTTATGATAATATGAATATTTTATGATTTATGTTACATGCTCAAAATTATTGAACTCAACTTTGCTCTATGATCAAGTTTAGTTTCAGAGATTGATTGTTCAGTCTGAGATTGAACCTTTTGAGGGATGCTGATGCTTTAAAAAACTGCATCCAATAAATTAAAACATAATATTCGGAACACAAAAAAGATTCCAATTAGAACCAAAAAAGATTTAGCGCGTCTCTTCATCAATGGATCTTTAGAAAACATTTAAATCTCAACAACTTCAAAACAGCCATTTAGTGCAACACGGTCTCATGAAAATGCGTAGCTCGAATTGTATTTATCGCGCAGTTTATACGCAAAAATAAAGAGTTTTTACATACGCACTGTAAACCCCAGTGCTTTGCGTGCGTATAATATGCGTGTACAAACTTTTTTTTTGCGTATAAATTGCACGATAAATACTATTCGAGCAATAGACGCGCACTTTCATGAGATCCTGCTGGCATTTACAGCTCAAGAGTGTGTTAGTAGCTTTCCGCACCGGTGAGGATGGAGAGTCTCCTCTTGGCGGGGAACGAGCGTTCCCCGGACGCGTCCAGGATGTCTATCTGGTAGGTCTCGCCTCGGATGTGGTAGAGTTTGCGGTGGAAATCTTCAGCGGTGGGCTCGTATCGCTCCTCGAAGCCGTCGCGCAGGAACCGGCGCAGGATCGAGGTCTTCCCGACGCGCGGCGCGCCGAGCACCACAACGCGCCTGCAGTTCTGCGGCTTTGCGGAGCCGTGCGCCTGGTTCGCGAGCGGCTGGAGACGCGCTTGCCCGTGCAACACCAGCGCGGCCAGTTGGTCCAGAGGAGACTTGCTGCAGTCGACTTTCCCCAGACTGGACGCGCGCACCACCCGCGCTTTCTTCTCCTGCTGCTTCAGGTGAGTCGTGGCCAGTTTCAGGATGCCCATTCCCGCTTTGGAGAGCGTGCTGACTTTGAACCCGGTCGCGCAGAGTCTCTGCGTCGCGTTTTTGTACGCGAGGAGGACGCTGGGCGAGCTGGTACCGGGCAGAGCGCGAGACTGGTGCTGCTGGATCACCGCGTTCACACTTTGGTGCAGGTCCATGACGGGACTCATTGAGGCCCGGTGAAATTGTTGTAGTGTGTGTGTTTGATATATCCACGAGCTCTGCGTAAAGTGCCGTACCTCTGTGCGATCTGACAGCGCGCGACTTATATACACACGCCGCGTCATCCGTGTGATTGACAGGTGCGCAGCGCGTGTACCCGAAAGGAACAAAACGTTTTGCGGAACAGTGCACGATGATGAAGGCGAATCTTATGAGCGCTGCTTATGGCTGCGATAAAGTGTGTTTAAAGAGAGTTAGGACAGAACAAATTATCATCAATAAAGAAAACTGAAGAAAAAAAGAAAGAAAGAACCTACATTCCTATTTTAAGGGAATGGAGAATGAACGTAGTTCAAATTTGACCCAATAAGTGACAGGGATGGTAAAAAGAGAAATCTTTCAAAACAACAATAATCATCAATAAAGAAAATAGGGAAAAAAGTTGAAATAGCTAATTACATTTATTTCAAGGGAAAATGTTGAAGAATTAATGTATTTTATTAAAATAGCCTATATTATTCATGTATTCAATATTTATTTAGGATATTCTGACCCGATATTTGCACAGGATGTCTCATCCGGGATGTCTCCCTACTTTTATTAATTTGAGAAAATGTTGTTTCTAAACATGAATTTTTGGGTAACAAATTAAATCACCAAACGTGACTTTTTAAAATAAAGGCTAACAATAGCCTAATAATAGGCTAAACACCTAATTCAGACACGAGGGTCTGAAGGGTTTTAAAGTGTCCTTGTCACATGACTCAAAATGGCTGTGTTGAATGGATAAGCTCATCATAGATAGGCTATTTTAATAGGACTTTTTGAAATATCAGAAATAAGTTATAACTAAACTTAAACCATTTAATATAAATCATAGAGCGCCATTTAAAAAATAAATAAATTGTATTTTAATAGCTTATTTCTTCCAAACAAATATTCGCGTCGCCATTGATCTATAAGCAAATCGATACATTTGGAAAACACGCCATTTATTTCCCCTAATTTGAATCTACAGCAGAGAAATGCGGTAAATATGATTTTAAGACGTACCTCAGCTCACCTGTGTCAGTTTTTCGCGATGACTGGATCCTGCTCGGCGTGCGCGCGCAACCCGTTGCTACGACAACGCACACGCGCGTGGAAGTGTCTGTAAACAGAGACAGCAGGAAGTCTTCAACTTCATCTTCAACTTTCTGGGTTTTACTGATGAAATAGTTCCTGGGTTTCTAAGACGATCTTCACCAACATATATATTTTTCTAAAGTGTGTTTGTTTGTAGATGGTTCATTGGCTTCATGGCGAGTGTCGGGAAATCAACCAGCAAGATCAATAAAAGAGAAACGAGGCCTCGTACTCCATCAGGTATTACCCATATCAATATTATTAACTTCTTGACATGTGTAACGTTAATCATTCTACATGATCAAATCGAGACTCATGATTCAGTTTATTTAGTGATTACCGTGAGTCAGGTGATCACGTCACGTGAGCAGATGAGAGACATGTTTGATCATTTCTAAGTTACATTTCTACACAAGCTGTGTGTATAGAAGCTGTGACAGAGAGATTGGAGTGTGTTTGAATGTAAGTATGACTGGTCACTCTCACTTTCAGAGAGAGAGAGAATGATGATGATGATGATGATGATGATGATGGGTCCACCTGTGAAACTGCAGGATGTTCTGACACCTCACAGAGACTGGGGTTTACCATGGCAACGGCGACCCGTCTCTAAACACTGAGGTTGTGCAGGCTTATATAACGACAGGTCAACTCTACATGACTGAGTGTGTATGTGTGTGTGTGTGTGTGTGTGTAGAGGAGAGTACACTGGGTCAGCTGGAGTCGGTGTAGAGTGTACAGTGACTCAGTGTTGTCTCTCCTCTGAGTGGGCTCTCTCTCTCTCTCTCTCTCTCTCTCTCTCTCTTCAATTTTATATTAAACATTTTCTTTTTTATATTTCAAACTTCTTAGTTTCTTTTTTACACATTTCTGTAATTTATAATAAAACAATTGTTATATTGTGCTAATATTCATTTTATATACTACATTTTTCAAATAATTCAAATCATTATATTATAATATAATCATATGACATATCGCAATACTTTGTTATATTTTACAAATGCAAATGTTATTTGACTATAGAGGGTATGCGCGTGACGTCACCGTCGGCCTGCAGTTCCTCACAGCGAGTGGCAAAAAGACTGAGCGGCTGTATATGTGTTCAGCGTGAATGCCGGGAAAAACAAACACAACACATATAAAGTGAGATAGAGCTTTGAGATTGACTGTACAACTAGATTTGACAAAAAAATCGGAGGTATATTTGTACAGACTGCTATAGAAAGAGGAGCAAATGGATCGCTGCAATTCACAGAAACAACTGGACTTTGCAGTTATCATTTTCTGTCAATATGCTGAATTTAGCTGTAAAACCACCCATATATTTTGTAACAACTCATCAATTAAATATTTATCATTGCATATTCTGCATTATTGGATGTTTTTTAATAAACACTGACCAAAAAAAAAAAAAAAACTATAAAGTTTTAGGGCCTATATATATGATTATATATATAGGCTATATACAGTGATGTGAATAAGTTTGGACACCCATGCTAAAGTTGCCTAAAAAGAGGAATAAAAAATCATCTTTTGGATATTGATCTTAATGCCTTAATTAGAAAAATGAGGAAAACTCCAACCTTTAAGGACACCAATTTTCTTTGTGAATGAATAATGTATCATAAATAAATAAATGTTTTTTCCTTAAAATAATATGCATCCTGATAAAGTTCCCATTTATATTATATTTTTTTAAATATAATTCAACACAATGGAATTTTTTTTATTGCACTAATGTTATTTTTATATCCTAATTTTTTCATTTTAAATAAAAAAAGGTAATATTTAAGTGCTATTTTATATAAACCCTATATATATATATAACATTTTTCCATGTCTTCAAATTACATTTCATTATTTTTTCGCCATTTCTGTAGTATTATATAACAAATTGTTACATTGTGCTAATGTAATTTTTAATATCCTACTTTCTTTATATCCTAAGTTTTTTTTCATTAAGTTACAAAAATGGTCTTATTTAATTAATTCATGAATATGTGTGTGTGTGTATCCAGACTGAAGCTCCTGACGGTTACAGACGTTCTATAAGCCAGTGTGTGTTTATGACGGCTATAAACGTATAAGCCGCTCGTTTGCATTCAGTGTGTGTGTGTGTGTGTGCCTGCAAGGTGTTTCCACAGCCAGTGTGTGTGTCTGCGCCTGCGAGGTGTTTCCACACCTGGTGTGTGTGTGTGAAGCTGCTGTTGTAGCTGATGGATTATCAGATATCATAATTTCCCCTCGTCTGTCTGACACTCACACCAGCGCGTGTGTTTCCCTTCTTTTGTTGATCAGTGTTTTGTCTTCTGTGGACGATAAGAGACGTCTGTCTCTTAATGACACATTGTCATGATCGTGTAGCTGCGGGTGTTTAGGGTTTGTGCTGGATTGATCAGACGTATATACCGGTAATGATGTGCGGAATATGATGAATATTTGATGAGGAAATTCATACTATTTACACTACAGTTTAAACGATCATTGAATAAATGTGTTCTTCTGAACCTTCCAAAAGTATCTCAGTTTCCACAAACATATGAATCAACATTAATAATAATCATAAATGTTTCCTGAGCATCAGATCCTCATATTAGAGTGATTATTAGAGGATCATGTGACACTGAAGTGGAAATTCTGTATATTATTCACATAGGACACAGTTATTTTAAATTATAACAATATTACACTATTTTTTGATGAAATAAATACAGTCTTGGTGAGCAGTTTGTGCTGTGTGTGTTTGTGCTCATCAGCTGTGCTTCTGTCCTCTCGTGTGTGTGTGTGTGTGTGTGTGTCAGACAAGAAGCTCCTGAGAAGCTGCGAGGAGATCTCCTCCTCCTCATCATCATCATCATGTGTGTGTGAGGAAGACCACAGCCTGGCTCTGAACGGACATGACATCCAGAGTCTGGCCATCACAACACAAGACCTGGAGCGGGTGCGTTTACACACACACATCACATTTCTGGAGGATCATGTGACTCAGCTTTATCACAGGAATAAATTACACTTTAAAATATGTTATAGATTGAAATAATATTTCACAATTTTTTCATTTTATTAAAAAAATTCAATATTTAAGTGCGATTTTATATAAACCCTATATATATATATAACATTTTTCCATGTTTTCAAATTACATTTCATTATTTTTTCGCCATTTCTGTAGTATTATATAACAAATTGTTACATTGTGCTAATGTTATTTTAATATCCTACTTTCTTTGTTAAGTTTTTTTTTTCATTAAAATACAAAAATGGTCTTATTTAATTAATTCATTAATGTGTGTGTGTGTGTGTGTGTGTGTGAAGCTCCTGACGGTTATAGACGTTCTATAAGCCAGTGTGTGACACATGTGACACAGCTTTATCACAGGAATAAATTACACTTTAAAATATATTATAGATTGAAATAATATTTCACAATATTACAGTTTTATGTATTTTGAATCAAATAAATGCAGCCTTGGTGAGCAGAAGAGTTAGACGTGTGTGTGTGTGTGTGTGTGTGTGTGCAGCTGCGAGTCCCTAAACCCCCGACTGATTCCCAGAAGCCCAAACCCATGATCCGTGTGTACGTGCGGAAGACACGCCCCCCGGACGAGGTCGGCAGAAAGGTCCAGGTTACCGTAGCGAGGCCCCTCCCACAAGACGACCAGACCCCGCCTCCCTCATTTGAATACGCAGGTGTGTGGGCGTGGCTTTGAACAGGAAGGTCAGTGTGATCGGTGTGTTTGACTCTCTCTCTGCGCCTGAAGGTCCCGGGGGGCCGCGGTTTGACGCGCAGGGGATGGTGCTGCCGCACAGCATTCTGGGAAGCCTGGAGGATTTCAGAACAGAGATGCAGCTGCGAGGCGAGGCGGAGGTGAGAGTCGCGGGAACTGCACGTTTATGCTGTTTTCAGTACGTTGAATGAAATCCAATACTTGTTTCGGGGTGCTGACTCCAGCACGACACTTTTGCTCTCAAAATATGGTTCATTTCATTGCATTTTTGCTTTCCACAAGCGTTTGTATGGTATCTTATTGACCAATGACACTGCCACAAGCTGAATTGTTTCTGCTAAATTGCAGATGTTGTGAAAAAGCTTATTTTGTTCATTGTAAACTTGTTTTTTGACACTTAAACAAACTCGTTTACATTTTGAATAGTTATTTTTTGTCATTAAAACCTATTTTTGCATATTTGACTGCTTTTATGTATGTTGATGAGTTAATCAATGCTGATGCATGTAAATAATTTGAAAGATCTTCATTCTTATTTTGCGGAACGGTTTTATTGATATTTTTGAACTCGTCGTCATCATCATCCTCATCAAGATGCAGAACATTTATCCATAAATGTTGTTCTCTTCAGCTTGTAGAGCGGATCCCAGTCGCACAGGAACTCCTCCTTCTAGTGGTGGCGACTGAGAGTGACAGCGATGATGTAGCCGAAACGGGGCGGAGCCACCAGAGCCACGCCCTCCAGCACTGGCACCATCACATGACCGAGAGACGCAGACAGCAGGACTTCATTTCACGTGAGTCCGTCTGTCGTGTTTCTCGGTACGTGTATCTGTGTACTAAAGATATTAATGAAATACTCCTGAAATTAGCATTAAATCGCCTAAATTTATTACATTCACATTTTGTTCTGCTTTCGAAAGAAATTCGAATTTTAGTCGTTATTTAACAAAAAAAAAATTTGGTTATAAAGTTCATTTTAAATTCTCATATCATAAATTCTGTGCTGAATTTAAATGTTTTGCACTAGGGGTGTCGCAATATCGCAATACACAAAATGCAACAATTTGACAATGTGTATTGTGTTTAGTTCACCCAGAATAAAGATTTAGTGTCAGTACTACTACTAATGTTGAATATATTGCATAATAATGCAATGTGTCCTGATAATGCCAGATGTCTGATGTTACCAGTAAAAAGTGTTTTCAATATATCTAGTCAGAGTGAAAGCATATTCGTCTAAAATGATTCAGTATTTTCTGCTTGAGAATCACGAATATTGTTATTCTGTTGTCTCTATTGGCCCGTGCTTTGGGTTATCAGTGCCAACTCCAAGACTATTCACTTACACCCACGTAGCATTGCAGTAATATCTCATCGTGATGTGTGTCGTATCATGACATGAGGGTCTCGCTACACCCCTCGTCCCTGTAACTCTCTGAGCTGTTGAACTGCTTTCTCTGACTGTGGATCTTTATATAAGTGTGGGGTCGTCTCTGGAGGAGCGATGAGTCAGAAGTGATGAGACACACACTCTCCCTCCACAGCCACCCGGTTAGATGCTGTATCTGTGTGTGTTATGATGATATACACTGTGTGTGTTTCAGGGCTCCTGCAGAAGCCAGCGGCGTCTCTGCTGATGACCCGCTCCGGCAGATTCAGACGCATGCAGGAACACAGGAAACTGATACACAGAGGCCATGTGAGGATCCACTCTTATACTGTCTTCACACACACACACTGAAACACACACTGGACAAAATGCTTTAGATTTAAATGTTGTGTGCAGTTTGCTCTGGTAATGAAGTTTTGAGATCTGGTCATTTTATTCTAGGCTTAATTATATACGTAGCGTTCAACAGTTTGTGATCGGCTCTCTTCGACTCGCCAATTTGATCAAAAATAAAATAATATTGTAAAATATTTGCATAATTTAATGTAACTATTTCCTGTTGTAACACAAATGATGAATTTTCAGCATCAAAGCGAAGAGAAGATGGTGATCTACTTATTTCCAAAAATAAGTCATTTTTATTTAGACAGTGCTTGATTCAGTTCAATAACTGTGATGTCACACATAAAGGCTAATATATCACTCATTAATAACAGCTAGATAATGCTAGTAGTGATCATAGCCAGTCAGTTTGGATGAAGTCACAGTGTTTGATGGGCTGTCCTGCGTTCAGTGTGTGCTAATGTGTTCCCGGTGTGTGTGTGTGTGTGTTCAGGATCGGCGCGTGGGCCGTGAGTTCTGGAGTCTTCCGCAGCGTTACGGAGACGAGATGAGCGGGATCACAGCCACTCTCACACAGAGCGAGAGAGGAAACCCTCCAGACGTCACACGCATCAGACACACACTCGCCACGCGCCTCGAGTCCGGTGAGCGTCCAACAAACGTCTGAGTAATGTGGGCGGGCCAGTGAGTAATGTGGGCGGGCCAGTGAGTAATGTGGGCGGGCCAGTGAGTAATGTGGGCGAACCAATGAGTAATGTGGGCGGGCCAGTGAGTAATGTGGGCGGGCCAGTGAGTAATGTGGGCGGGTCAGTGAGTAATGTGGGCGGGTCAGTGAGTAATGTGGGCGGGCCAGTGAGTAATGTGGGGGGTCAGTGAGTAATGTGGGCGGGTCAGTGAGTAATGTGGGCGGGCCAGTGAGTAATGTGGGCGGGCCAGTGAGTAATGTGGGCGGGTCAGTGAGTAATGTGGGGGGTCAGTGAGTAATGTGGGCGGGCCAGTGAGTAATGTGGGCGGGTCAGTGAGTAATGTGGGCGGGCCAGTGAGTAATGTGGGCGGGTCAGTGAGGAATGTGGGCGGGTCAGTGAGTAATGTGGGCGGAGTGAGTAATGTGGGCGGGTCAGTGAGTAATGTGGGCGGGTCAGTGAGTAATGTGGGCGGGTCAGTAAGTAATGTGGGCGGGTCAGTAAGTAATGTGGGCAGGCCAGTGAGGAATGTGGGCGGGCCAGTGAGTAATGTGGGCGGGTCAGTGAGTAATGTGGGCAGGCCAGTGAGTAATGTGGGCGGACCAGTGAGTAATGTGGGCGGGCCAGTGAGTAATGTGGGCGGGTCAGTAAGTAATGTGGGCGGGTCAGTGAGTAATGTGGGCGGGCCAGTGAGTAATGTGGGCGAACCAGTGAGTAATGTGGGCGGGTCAGTGAGTAATGTGGGCGGGTCAGTGAGTAATGTGGGCGGGTCAGTAAGTAATGTGGGCGGGTCAGTAAGTAATGTGGGCAGGCCAGTGAGTAATGTGGGCGGGCCAGTGAGTAATGTGGGCGGGTCAGTGAGTAATGTGGGCAGGCCAGTGAGTAATGTGGGCGGGCCAGTGAGGAATGTGGGCGAACCAGTGAGTAATGTGGGCGGGTCAGTGAGTAATGTGGGCGGGTCAGTGAGTAATGTGGGCGGGTCAGTAAGTAATGTGGGCGGGTCAGTAAGTAATGTGGGCAGGCCAGTGAGTAATGTGGGCGGGCCAGTGAGTAATGTGGGCGGGTCAGTGAGTAATGTGGGCAGGCCAGTGAGTAATGTGGGCGGACCAGTGAGTAATGTGGGCGGGCCAGTGAGTAATGTGGGCGGGTCAGTAAGTAATGTGGGCGGGTCAGTGAGTAATGTGGGCGGGCCAGTGAGTAATGTGGGCGGGTCAGTGAGTAATGTGGGCGGGCCAGTGAGGAATGTGGGCGAACCAGTGAGTAATGTGGGCGGGTCAGTGAGTAATGTGGGCGGGTCAGTGAGTAATGTGGGCGGGCAAGTGAGTAATGTGGGCGGGTCAGTGAGTAATGTGGGCAGGCCAGTGAGTAATGTGGGCGGACCAGTGAGTAATGTGGGCGGGCCAGTGAGTAATGTGGGCGGGTCAGTAAGTAATGTGGCGGGTCAGTGAGTAATGTGGGCGGGCCAGTGAGTAATGTGGGCGGGCCAGTGAGTAATGTGGGCGGGTCAGTGAGTAATGTGGGCGGGCCAGTGAGGAATGTGGGCGAACCAGTGAGTAATGTGGGCGGGTCAGTGAGTAATGTGGGCGGGTCAGTGAGTAATGTGGGCGGGCAAGTGAGTAATGTGGGCGGGTCAGTGAGTAATGTGGGCGGGCCAGTGAGTAATGTGGGCGGGCCAGTGAGTAATGTGGGCGGGCCAGTGAGTAATGTGGGCGGGCCAGTGAGTAATGTGGGGGGTCAGTGAGTAATGTGGGCGGGCCAGTGAGTAATGTGGGCGAACCAGTGAGTAATGTGGGCGGGCCAGTGAGTAATGTGGGGGGTCAGTGAGTAATGTGGGCGGGCCAGTGAGTAATGTGGGGGGTCAGTGAGTAATGTGGGCGGAGTGAGTAATGTGGGCGGGCCAGTGAGTAATGTGGGCGGGCCAGTGCATAATGTGGGGGGTCAGTGAGTAATGTGGGGGGTCAGTGAGTAATGTGGGCGGGCCAGTGAGTAATGTGGGCGGGCCAGTGAGTAATGTGGGGGGTCAGTGAGTAATGTGGGCGGAGTGAGTAATGTGGGCGGGCCAGTGAGTAATGTGGGCGGAGTGAGTAATGTGGGCGGGTCAGTGAGTAATGTGGGCGGAGTGAGTAATGTGGGCGGGCCAGTGAGTAATGTGGGCGTAATGTGGGCGGGTCAGTGAGTAATGTGGGCGGGCCAGTGAGTAATGTGGGCGGGTAAGTGAGTAATGTGGGCGGGTCAGTGAGTAATGTGGGCGTAATGTGGGTGGGTCAGTGAGTAATGTGGTAGGGGTAAGTGAGTAATGTGGGCGGGCCAGTGAGTAATGTGGGCGTAATGTGGGCGGGTCAGTGAGTAATGTGGGCGGGCCAGTGAGTAATGTGGGCGTAATGTGGGCGGGTAAGTGAGTAATGTGGGCGGGTCAGTGAGTAATGTGGGCGTAATGTGGGCGGGTCAGTGAGTAATGTGGGCGTAATGTGGGCGGGTAAGTGAGTAATGTGGGCGGGTCAGTGAGTAATGTGGGCGTAATGTGGGCGGGTCAGTGAGTAATGTGGTAGGGGTAAGTGAGTAATGTGGGCGGGTAAGTGAGTAATGTGGGCGGGTCAGTGAGTAATGTGGGCGTAATGTGGGCGGGTCAGTGAGTAATGTGGTAGGGGTAAGTGAGTAATGTGGGCGTAATGTGGGCGGGTCAGTGAGTAATGTGGGCGGGTCAGTGAGTAATGTGGGCGGGTCAGTGAGTAATGTGGGCGTAATGTAGGCGGGCCAGTGAGTAATGTGGGCGTAATGTAGGCGGGCCAGAGAGTAATGTGGGCGTAATGTGGGCGGGTCAAGGAGTAATGTGGGCGCAATGTGGGCGGGTCAGTTAGTAATGTGGTAGGGGTAAGTGAGTAATGTGGGCGGGTCAGTGAGTAATGTGGGCGTAATGTGGGCGGGTCAGTGAGTAATGTGGTAGGGGTAAGTGAGTAATGTGGGCGGGTCAGTGAGTAATGTGGGCGTAATGTGGGCGGGTCAGTGAGTAATGTGGGCGGGTCAGTGAGTAATGTGGGCGGGTCAGTGAGTAATGTGGGCAGGCCAGTGAGTAATGTGGGCGGGTCAGTGAGTAATGTGGGCGGGTCAGTGAGTAATGTGGGCGTAATGTGGGCGGGCAGTGAGTAATGTGGGCGGGTCAGTGAGTAATGTGGGCGTAATGTAGGCGGGCCAGTGAGTAATGTGGGCGTAATGTGGGCGTAATGTAGGCGGGCCAGAGAGTAATGTGGGCGTAATGTGGGCGTAATGTAGGCGGGCCAGAGAGTAATGTGGGCAACGCCCCTGCTTAGATGTCTCGAGACCTTGTGTTTCCCCCATCTCATGTCACTGTGTGAACCAACCCTTAACTCTCTTTAGCCGTTTTTACTTCACTGGAGTGGTTTGATGTTTGGTGACTTTAGTGGCATCGCTAAGTGAAAGGCTTATACAGTCACACTCTTCGTTTGTCTTCTTAATATTCGGTCTAAAGGTTCAAATTCTTCCATATTTAGCAAGTTCGATTTGTCTGACTATTTCAAATGTCAGGCTTAATTAAATTTCACATTTAAAAAGATCTCATCGACGTTACATAACTATAACAACAGCGACAGTCGGCAGACCTGTGTGTGTGGACTGAACATCAGTTTAATCACAGATGAATGCCTGTACTTCACACATGTTGAATCCTGGGTGGTTATAGGCTGTTACATGACTGATGTGAGATCAGACTGCAGTCGACGAGCTGTAATGAATAACAAGGTCTTTTGCAGATTGATTCAGTCAAAGGAGTGGAAATCGCTTTGTCTGCCTTTTCATCAATACACAATCACCACATACACAACACACAGATTACAGGAGAGCCAGTGTAATTCTCTCTGGATGTGTTTGTTTGGTGTTTATATGTAATGGTGTGTGTGTGTTTATATGTAATGGTGTGTGTGTTTATAGGTAATGTGGTGTGTGACACGCTCAACAGCGGCTGGGATCAGAGTTTGTACCTTCAGCAGCGACTTCATCAACTCAAGGACACACGCGGAGACTTCAGTCCTGTAAGACACACACACACACACACACATCATCATTTACATGAGTAACGTTCTCATCCTGCTATCTCTAAGCGAGTGTGTGTTGTCCAGGATCAGTTGTTATAGACGGATCATCACCCTGTTCTCGCTCTCAGAGGCTCTTAATGACACGGGACTGCAAAGACTTCTGGGAATCATTTCTCCAGTACATGCAACGTTTCCAAATGATGCATCTAAAAGCATGCTTTTGAACAAGAGCAGTGTGTGTGTGTGTGTGAGTGATAATGACTGCAGGAGATGCTCGGATCTGCTCTCCAGGGCTGATGGGAACACATGTGCTGAATACTAATACACATCACACAGTAACAACAGCATCAGATCTGGTGTGTGTGTGTGTGTTGTTCTGGTCGGACTCTCTGTTCTTTCCGTGGTCTCAATCGCAGCTCATCATCAGATCTGGTTTCTAAAATAAAGCTCTGGGACGATCATGATGTTCCTCTGCAGTGTGTGTGTGTGTGTGTGTGTGTGTGTGTTGAACGTCCTGAACTCAACATCTGCTCCTCTGACCAGAGTTATTCTCCGTCTCACACACAGTCTGAGAAGTATTCCAGTTCACATTCACGTCTCTGATCTGTGTGTGTGTGTGTGTGTGTACTCTCAGGAGGTCGAGGGTCTGGAGGTCATCGGCTCTGCGGCTCGTTCTCCTCCGCCGGACGAGAGAGAGGAAGAGGAGGATGAAGAAGAAGAGCAGAAGGAAAACCAGTACGGCTCTGTGACCTCACTCTCCTCCTCGTGAAGTGGATGACGCTCATGTTCTCTCTCTCTCTCTCTCTCAGAGACCCTCTGGCGCTGTTTGATGACGTCATCAGCGATGTTGATCTGCGTCCCGCTCTGAGGGTCAGTGGAGATCTGGCGCTCTGGACTCGCATCACTTCCTCTCAGCAGGTGAAGAGCAGATCTTATATCACGTATGAGTCAATGTGGACCAGAACTGTAGATATGATCACGATACATCAGCTCATGAAAGTAAATGCAGATACTTTGGGAGTTTAAACATATGTGGATTTGGAATGTTGGAATGTTGGAATGTCGGAATGTTGCTCGGCAACCATAGAGAATGTAATCCTTGAACTTAACTGATACATTTATTATTTTTTTTTAATAGTGTGTGTGTGTTTGTGTGTGTGTGTTCAGGGGCAGAAGGGTATCTCTGCCCGGCTGATGTTCGAGACGGTCACGGGACAGAGTGTGAGCGCTGATCTGGAGTTAAAGAATGAAGGAAGCACCGTGATTTACTACAGCTGGGAGAGACTGACACACACACACACTCGCACTCAACACTTCTACTTTAACAGCACTACAGGTATACACACTCTCTCTCTCTCACTCTCTCTCTCTCTCACACACACATACACACACTTACTGATGTGTTTGACTCTCTCTGTCAGCGGTGATCTTACCCGGCAGCACTAAACGCATCAGCTTCATCTTCAAGAGTGTGTGTGCGGGGATCATGACTGAGGTGTGGCGTCTGAACACACACCCGGTGCTGATGGGCGGAGCTTCAGTGCTGGTCACTCTGAGGGGCGTGGCCTTAGATCAGGATAAGAACGCACAGCAGAGAGCGGCACTCCAGGTGTGTGTGTGTAGAGATATATCAGGGGTGTAACGGTACATCATGTATTTCCTCCTGAACAGGAGGCTAATGGATATTTAAATATCGTTTGAGTGCATATTACTAGGATATTGGCCGTTTATTAGTACTTATAAAGCACATATTAGGCTAATTCTGCTTGATCATATTTGACATCCCTTATATATATATATATATATAATTATAAGATATATTGTTGAACTGACCCTGTGTGAGCAGCAGGAGCTGGAGAGGAAAGCGTGTGTGTCGTTGTGTCAACGGATCCTCATGGATCTCATCAGAGGAGTTCGTTCTCCAGAGCGTCCCATATCTCCTGATGATCTCTACATCACAGAGGAGCAGCTGTTCCTCACACACAACCCTGGTGTACGTCATCACCGTAAAACACACACACACACACAACCCTGGTGTACGTCATCACCGTAAAACACACACACACAACCCTGGTGTACGTCATCACCGTAACACACACACACACACAACCCTGGTGTACGTCATCACCGTAAAACACACACACACAACCCTGGTGTACGTCATCACCGTAACACACACACACACACAACCCTGGTGTACGTCATCACCGTAAAACACACACACACACAACCCTGGTGTACGTCATCACCGTAAACACACACACACACAACCCTGGTGTACGTCATCACCGTAACACACACACACACACAACCCTGGTGTACGTCATCACCGTAAAACACACACACACACACAACCCTGGTGTACGTCATCACCGTAACACACACACACACACAACTATGATGATCTCTACATCACAGACAAGCAGCTGTTCCTCACACACAACCCTGGTGTACGTCATCACCGTAACACACACACACACACAACCCTGGTGTACGTCATCACCGTAACACACACACACACACACACAACTCTGATGATCTCTACATCACAGACGAGCAGCTGTTCCTCACACACAACCCTGGTGTACGTCATCACCGTAAAACACACACACACACAACCCTGGTGTACGTCATCACCGTAACACACACACACACACAACCCTGGTGTACGTCATCACCGTAACACACACACACACACACACAACCCTGGTGTACGTCATCACCGTAACACACACACACACACACAACCCTGGTGTACGTCATCACCGTAACACACACACACACACACAACCCTGGTGTACGTCATCACCGTAAAACACACACACACAACCCTGGTGTACGTCATCACCGTAACACACACACACACACAACCCTGGTGTACGTCATCACCGTAAAACACACACACACACAACCCTGGTGTACGTCATCACCGTAACACACACACACACACACACACAACTCTGATGATCTCTACATCACAGACGAGCAGCTGTTCCTCACACACAACCCTGGTGTACGTCATCACCGTAACACACACACACAACCCTGGTGTACGTCATCACCGTAACACACACACACACACAACCCTGGTGTACGTCATCACCGTAACACACACACACACACACACACAAAACCCTGGTGTACGTCATCACCGTAACACACACACACACAAAACCCTGGTGTACGTTATCACCGTAACACACACACACACACACAACTCTGATGATCTCTACATCACAGACGAGCAGCTGTTCCTCACACACAACCCTGGTGTACGTCATCACCGTAACACACACACACACAACCCTGGTGTACGTCATCACCGTAACACACACACACACAACTATGATGATCTCTACATCACAGACGAGGAGCTGTTCCTCACACACAACCCTGGTGTACGTCATCACCGTAACACACACACACACACATACACAACTATGATATATCTACATCACAGACGAGAAGCTGTTCCTCACACACAACCCTGGTGTACGTCATCACCGTAACACACACACACACACACACACACACATACACAACTATGATGATCTCTACATCACAGACGAGAAGCTGTTCCTCACACACAACCCTGGTGTACGTCATCACCGTAACACACACAACCCTGGTGTCCTCACACACAACCATGGTGAACGGCATCACCGTAACACACAAACACACACACACACACACACACTTAGCCCTGGTGCATGTCATCACCGTAACACACACACAGAGCCCTGATGTACGTCATCACAGAAACACACACACACACTCACACACACAACCCTGGTGTACGTCATCACAGTAACACACACACACACAGCCCTGATGTAAGTCATCACAGTAACACACACACACACACACACACAGGCCTGGTGTACGTTATCACAGCCACACACACACACAACCCTGGTATACGTCATCACCGTAACACACACACACCGTTCTGTTATAAGGACAGGCCTGATATAATAGAACTTATCTATCTATATATATATATTATATAGAAGATCATTACATGTAATACCCATAATGCTGTTCCATTGAGTGATATTTGCCTTGCATAACCTTTCATATAAAAGGACATCCTCGTAACAGTCAGTTCCTGTGCAGCAGTCTTACACTCGGTGATTGTGCAAACTCTCATTATTTATTTCCATTTATAAGCATTAAAGACGAGGCCGGAATGATTAGGTCACATCTACACACACACACACACACACTTCAGCTTAACACTCATTTTCCAGACCTCTCGTTGTTCGCCCAAGCTTGTAAACAAACACACCCACACACACATAGAGAATAGCGGTGATGATAATTATCTCCATTTAGCGTGTAATTGCTTGAGTTGTGTGCTGTAGTCAGGAGCATGACTGAGGGTCCCGGTGTGGCTCAGTGTGTGTGTGTGTGTGTCAGGTCCCTCGTGTTCCCGCTGAAGAACAGCCCCATTGAACCCGGGAACGCACAGATCATCCTCACATTATACAGTTAGCCGACACATGTTGTTCCTCTTAGCAGAGCTGATGGTTACAGTTTTAGTGACTTTCTGTGAGTGTGTGTGTGTGTGTTGTTCTTCCACAGGTGCAGTACCAGCGTGGGCCTGTGAAGGCGCTGCGGGGCTTATGGGCGCAGGTCAGCGGGTCAGCACACACACCTGTGTGGGATCTGTCGTTACACGCACTCAGACAGGTGCTTATCAACACACTCTCCTCGTCTGCTTGAGGATGAACTTTTTAGGACCATTAAGAAATTTTTATATATATATATATATATATAATATGTATATATATCCTCATTGTCTAAAGTTAGTTAATGGTCACAAATAAATTATATAAATTATGTCTCTCTCTTTTATTAGAACATGTTTAATTTTTATCTTCAATTTTTGTTATTTAATTTGTATTTTATGGTTTAATTATCACCTCATGACCCTCAGTTTGGGAAACCCTGCTTTAATAATTAATTAGTAATAATCCTAAGCAATTTTAATTGTTAAAATATGACAAATTACAGAACAAATTGGAACTGAATTTTACTTAAAGCCTATTTTTATGATCTCCATTCATTGTGACATTTACATCAAGCACATTTATCTGGCAAATTCCCGTTTTCACAATTCACATAAAAAGAAAATATCTCGTAACTTAATTGTATAACACAGTGGCACGGACACCTTAAAATAAAGTGTCACCATGTTTTATTCACCCATCATAAACACAGTGTGTGTGTGTATATTAGTATTGAATAACACAGCGCTCTGTGTAAGTGTGAAGTTCATCCTTTACTCTTCTCAGTCCAAACTCATGTCTTTCTTCTGTGGGACACAATCTTCCACACTTCCAACACAATGACCGGTCAAAGTGACCCTAAAGCTCACATCAGACGAGCATGCAGCCTAGTAAACGCCTCAGTGTGTGTGTGTGTCCTATAGGCTGTGCTGTCCGTCCCTGAGACACACAGTGAGATCAGAGAGACGTGTCTGAGCCAGTTTAACTCCCTGATGCTGGAGCTGCAGCGGCCACACACACACACACCAGCCGTGACATCACACATCATCAGGTCATACACACACAGATGATTCATTTCTAATCCATTACAGTGAGTATTACAGTGACCATTGTGTGTGTGTGTGCAGTCTGCAGTTATGGAGGGAACTGCTGGACGGTTTGGTCACAGAGTCTGTGAGATTGAGACACAAACTGGGGCTTCCAGAGAACAACACCTGGAGTGACACGACACACAACCTCCACACCTGTGAGTACACACACACACACACACACACACACACATTGAGGATGATCTAACATTTAACATGATCCGCAGTGGAGCAGAAGGAAGAGGAGGACAGGACAGGAGGCAGGCCGGGAAGAGCGAGAGCAGAGGTGTGTGTGTGTGTGTGTGAGCTGTGATGAGTGCTGCTCACCAGCAGAGGACAGCAGATGCCATCACACCTATAGCACTCAGTCTCCAGAAGTTCAGAGCTATTAAAATGTACAAGCTAATTTATACTTTTAACTTAAAATGATCATGTAATGTCATCTCAACTTACATATTTTAGTAGTAGAAACTTGCTAGCTAATTCAGTGAATGTTAACTTGCTAACTGGAATCGCAATACTTTTGATAGCCTGCGGGTGTATAAACACTCATACTGACGTTCTACACTCTGATACGCTGTGTGTTCTTCCTCGCGCCTGCCGTATGTTTTCAGTTGTTTTCAATGGGAGCGCCGTGTTTTTATAACGCCATGAGCGTAACGAGACGCTGAGCGTTTTTTTTTTTTTTTTTCACGCTAAGGCCGTGTGTCCACCAAAGCGTTTTTAGCCAGCTGAAAACGCTAGACCGTTTTTTTTTCCCGTTGAGACGTTTCGTTGCTATGATACAGAATATCCGCAGCAGTTTGAATGTTGTGACAGTTGGTCGGTGTGGTATTAGTCCCGCCCCTCCTCCACTGTGATTGGACGGCTGGGTAAAAAGTGACAGTGATGAGCGCTGCGTTTTATCCAAAGTTGAACATTTTTAACGTGTAAAAACGTCGGGCGCGAATCAGCGTGAAAAAAACGCTCAGCGCCTCGTTACGCTCATGGCGTTTAAAAAACGCGGCACTCCCATTGAAAACAATTGAAAACATACGCCAGGCGCGTGGAAAAACGCTTTGGTGGACGCACGGCCTTACTGGTCGCCGAGAGTTGAAACATTTTCAACTTTGGGTAAAACGCAGCGCTCGTCACTGTCACTTTTTACCCAGCCGTCCAATCACAGTGGAGGAGGGGCGGGGCTAATATCACACCGACCAACTGTCACAACATCATCAACCGGCAGAGCTAACCCAACAACATGGAGGAAAAATTAATTTGTAGTATGAAACAAATTATCTGCGAAATCAGTTACAAGTAAACCGTGCCGCGGATATTCTGTATCCTAGCAACGAAACGTCTCAGCGGAAAAAACGCTGCGCTGCCAAAACGCTCTCAAGCGCCACAGCTAGGCTAAACGCTTTGGTGGAAACACGGCTTTACACATATGTGCTTTTAAAACCGTGTGTGTGTGTGTGTGTGTGTGTGTGTGTGTGTTCAGGAACGCGGGAGCTTGAAAAAGCCAGAAGAGAGGAAGACGGACTCCAGCTTTACTACTGACCGTCCTGAACACACACACACACCGCAGGACAGATACAGACGGCTGCTGCACACACAGGCAAGACACACACACACACCTTTGTGATGTTTCAGCACACATTCACACATGCAGTCATAAGCTGATGATATGTGTGTGTGTTTCAGGTGTGTGTGCTGATGGAGAGGATGGTGGACTCTCTGTGTGATTTACTCCACGACTCTGAGACGCCACATTAACACACCTGTAGCTCTCTGGTGTCTGAAGTGTCAGATCTGGATTATATGTGTCCGCACATGTGCTTTTACTGTCCACAAGGAGTTTCCGGAAACACTTGAAACGGTTGTTTGACGGTGAGAGGATTCAGTAATATCATATGAAGGGTTGAGCTTGGAGTGGCTGAAGATGAATCTGGTTATTGTCACCAATCTCCGGTGGATGCTGTAACGCCACCTTGAGGGCCTTTGTTTATGACCGTCTGATGTATGCTATATTCTGATCAAAATAAACATGTTTGCAAGCAATAGTTGAATTGCACATATTTCAGTGTTTATAATATATGCATAAAAAATAACAAAAATGTAAATCTTTATGATACAGTACCAGACCAAACCTGTGTATAATTATTTTGTATATATAAATACATAAGCATGCATGTATATATTTAAGAATTATTTGTGCTTCTGTATATATATATATATATATATATATATATATAAATATTTTATTTATGAATAACACATTTTTCTTAAATTTATACATGCATGTGTGTGTATTTATATATACAAAATAATTATAAACAGCACACACATATATTATGTAAACACAGACTTTTATTTTGGATGCGATTAATCGCAATTAATTTTTGCACAGCCAATATATATATATATATATATATATATATATATATATATATATATATAACTGTTTTAAAGGGTTCAGTCACTGAAAACATCTGAGAGATTTCCGTCCTTCCATTGACAGCTTCTGCAACTACACTTTCTTCCATAGACTGTCAATGGAGGGACGGAAAGCTCTCGGGTTTCATCAAATATCTTCATTTGTGTTCATCGTGTTTGAAACGACATAAGGGTGAGTAATTAATGACAGAATTTTAATTGAGGGGTGAATTAACCCTTGAAATGCAGGTCCCGCGGGCATGGTTTACATTTAACAGTCGAAGCTGCAGTCTAACAACTTCTATAACTATTATACTTACATTTTTAAAACGAGTTGTAATTCTTTTTTAATCAGTTTTTAAATGGGATAGTTTACTTTTTTAAATACATTTTTGATATGTTTTAGCTTACTTCAAGGGCATCCAAGATGTAGGTGTCTTTGTTTCCACAGTATTTTCAATTTTACATTTATGAGTCATTAAATCATGTTTAATTTGGACTTCTCAGTGCATGCTCTTTGAGGAGATCCCCATATGACTGATAGACAACAACGATTTGACCTAACAATATTAAAATAAATACCGTGGAAACAAAGGCACCTACATCTTGGATGCCCTTGAGGTAAGATAAAACATGTCAAAAATTAATTTCAAAGTGACCTATCCCTTTAAGGCCCATTCTCTGGAGAATGCGATTGTAAATGAATAAAAGGCTATGAATTCCAGTTGGCTATCTTTAAATAAAGTAATTAAAACATTATTCAGTCACACAGAACCTGTCTATTTTCACATAGTCATGAAGTGATATGTTGTATTATTAATGTTTAGCTATAATAGTTAAACTCGGTGTATTTATTTAATAATTAATGCTAAGTAAACAGATGATGTTTGGGTGAGGGACTCCGGCAGTGAAGCGGTTAAAAGCTGAGTGCGCAGAGCATCTCTCTCTCTCTCTCTCTCTCTCTCTCTCTCTCTCTCTCTCTCTCTCTCTCTCTCTCTCTCTCTCTCTCTCTCTCTCTCTCTCTCTCTCTCTCTCTCTCTCTCTCTCTCTCTCTCTCTCTCTCTCTCTCTCTCTCTCTCTCTCTCTCTCTCTCTCTCGTGATGATGATGACGGCTCGTGCCTCCACACCGCATGCGTGAGTGTGTGTGTGTGTAGATGGATGGATGGATCATTTTTCTCTCCCACTCCACACCGAAAACACTGCAGCATCCACGCGATTCTCCTCCACAGATCGACGACAACACGAACAGATCATCCTCATCCCGGTGTGTCGGTCGGTATCCCAGGATTCATGTCGGTATCCCAGGGTTCAGTCGGTGTATCGGATCGCGGATGCTCACTGAGATGCTGCAGGTAAGCGGGATTCCTCTCCTCCATTAACCCTCACGTGCGTGTGTGTGTGTGTGTGTGTGTAGATCTGATAGATTGCAGATGTTCTGTGAGTGATCTGTGTCAGAAGAGCATCTTATGCTCAGGGCTGGAGCTGAAGGCCTACTGGAGCATCCACAGTCCTGAGGCTATTTCTGGTGCTCACTGATGCTGTGTGTGGGATCTGCTCATTATCTGGAGATTTAACAATCTTACATTAGAGGTCAGATTAGTGTGTTAGTTCTGTGTATGTCATCAGTAAAGGTGAAGCATATCTTCCTTCTGTGAAGCATCACGATTCTAAAGAATCATATAGAACACCAAATACGATTCTTTTAACTTGTAAAGAATCATAGAATGTTCTATGACGTTATAAGAACTTTGAAATGTGTCATAGACATCACGGAATTCAAAAGTGCTAAATGACATCATGTATGGAATGTTCTAAATCATAGAACTTGAAAAGGTTCTACTCTAGTTATGATATTTTATGATGGAACTCAAAGGGTTAAACGATGACAGTAATTTTATAAAGGTTCTACAATGATTTTATTAGGAAAGTGTAACTGAAACTGAACATTCTGTTGACTTATTTTCATAACATTCTAGGATTCATACATGGTGATGGAAAAAAAACTGTTCGCTCACAAAACCTTTTGAGCTCTATGAGAACTAATGCAAAAGGCAAACTTTTTTTTTTTTTTTTTTTGCAAGAGAACACAAACTTTCTTATGGAAAACACAAAACATTTACTCAGAGAACGCAAAAGCATTGACAAATATGTTTCCCTTCACCATGTCCCTTTAGGGGCTCCGTAGATTTGTAATGACCCAATGGTACATTATGTTGTTGAATATGCATATGGATTCATCTACTATAAACCGTCTACATTATCATTATCACCATCAAACAATACTATGCTAAGAACATTGACATAAACATAAAAATTTTCAATAACATTGCAGAACTGAAAAAGGACATCTGACATGAAAAAGGACAAAGGACATCTGGGACAGGAGACAAAATGACCATCGATAAACTGATCCGGTTAAATCCAGTTTGGCAAGTCAGCAGTGGGTTACTATAACCCAGCAGGTTGGGTAGTTTGTCAGAGAAACAACATAACCCAGCAGTGGGTTACACAACAATGTGAATATTACCCAACTGGCAGAACCCAGCAGTCTGGGTAAAAAAAAATAACCCAGCTAATTTTAGAGTGTATGAACTTGAAGATGTTCTACTGTGACTTTATTAGGACTTATAATGTTTTATGATGTCATAGTGACTTAAGGTTCTGCTATATTACTTTATTAGGACTTAAAATGTTTTATGACATCATAGTGACTTAAGGTTCTGCTACATTACTTTATTAGGACTGGACTTAAAATGTTTTATGACGTCATAGTGACTGAAGGCTCTGCTATATGACTTAATTAGGACTTAAAATGTTTTTTGACATCATAGTGACTTAAGGTTCTGCTATATGACTTAATTAGGACTTAAAATGTTTTTTGACATCATAGTGACTTAAGGTTCTGCTATATGACTTAATTAGGACTTAAAATGTTTTATGATGTCATAGTGACTTAAGGTTCTGCTATATGACTTAATTAGGACTTAAAATGTTTTATGATGTCATAGTGACTTAAGGTTCTGCTATATGACTTAATTAGGACTTAAAATGTTTTATGACGTCATAGTGACTTAAGGTTCTGCTATATGACTTAATTAGGACTTAAAATGTTTTATGATGTCATAGTGACTTAAGGTTCTGCTATATGGTTTAATTAGGACTTAAAAATGTTTTATGACGTCATAGTGACTTAAGGTTCTGGTATATGATTTAATTAGGACTTAAAAATGTTTTATGATGTCATAGTGACTTAAGGTTCTGCTATATGGTTTAATTAGGACTTAAAAATGTTTTATGACGTCATAGTGACTTAAGGTTCTGCTATATGACTTAATTAGGACTTAAAATGGTTTATGATGTCATAGTGACTTAAGGTTCTGCTATATGATTTAATTAGGACTTAAAATGTTTTATGATGTCATAGTGACTTAAGGTTCTGCTATATGATTTAATTAGGACTTAAAAATGTTTTATGACGTCATAGTGACTTAAGGTTCTGCTATATGATTTAATTAGGACTTAAAATGTTTTATGACGTCATAGTGACTTAAGGTTCTGCTATATGATTTAATTAGGACTTAAAATGTTTTATGACGTCATAGTGATTTAAGGTTCTGCTATATGACTTAATTAGGACTTAAAATGTTTTATGATGTCATAGTGACTTAAGGTTCTGCTATATGATTTAATTAGGACTTAAAAATGTTTTATGATGTCATAGTGACTTAAGGTTCTGCTATATGACTTAATTAGGACTTAAAAATGTTTTATGATGTCATAGTGACTTAAGGTTCTGCTATATGATTTAATTAGGACTTAAAAATGTTTTATGATGTCATAGTGACTTAAGGTTCTGCTATATGACTTAATTAGGACTTAAAAATGTTTTATGATGTCATAGTGACTTAAGGTTCTGCTATATGATTTAATTAGGACTTAAATGTTTTGTGACTTCATAGTGACTTAAGGACGGTTCTGCTATCTGACTTAATTAGGACATGTTATATGGCATCACAGAGCTTAAAAAAAGGGTTCAACGAGATATGAATATTAATAGTTCTATGGCATCTTGGAAACTTGAGGTTTTCTTGTGGCATCATGGTAGCTTTAAAATGCTCTATGACATCACTGGAGGATGCTTTCAAGTTCATATTACATCACTGAAATTTTTGCCCTTTAATGTGAGTGGGAAGAGTCTGTGATCCCCCGCAGGAATATGGAATAATCTAATAAGCAAAGCATTAAAAGGCCATTGCCAGAATAAAGCGTCTCCGTGGGGATGTTCTCGATGAAAGTGTGTCATGTTGTGGAGCAGATGTCTCCGCTGAGATCACACTCATCTGTGCTCAGAGACTCGCATCACACAATGTGTGTGTGTGTGTGTGTTTCTGGACCTGCTGTTGTGTTTATTTTATGACAGTGGCCTGCAGGTCAACCAGGACTACAAGCCAAGTAAGTCTGCACTAACAATGTTTCATTTTGCTTGAAACAAAACATTTTTTTATATTGTAAGTAGCTGGGATAGTAGCTTGGAACCCTAACCATATTTGCATAACGTCCTATGAATAGTACATCATGTTGTAACATTGAAAACATTTGGAAACTGCACAAAAAAAAGGTTCCCTCACTTATGATGGTGTACTTTAAAGGGAGCAGAACGTCCAAAATCTAATATTGTTAGAACCATTCTCAGATATTAATAAAAACATCATGATGTTTACCAAAATGTAACATGCCCTGTTAGGAGATAATGTACCTTGAGTTAATAAAATATTTAAAGTTATCCATTCACATGTGAAAATCTGAATAAAAGCATTTATTGTTAGATGATCAGCTAAAAGTGTGTTGTATTTCTTCACATTAATCCCGCTGATCTAGTTCTGAAGATTCCCGCCGCTCCTGGACTAGCAGTTGTGCCAGTTTTTCTTCTTTGGAAAGGTGTGGAAGGGATGTATAGTGTGTTTTAAAGTCTCGTGGGTGAATGACGGGAGCTGATGAGGAGCGCTGTGTTTAGAGAAGAAGGAAGGATTAGGTTTTGCCGCACACACAGAAATGCAAAGTCAGGAGCGCAGCCGTGAAGGGCAGAGGTGTGCCGTCTCGTCCGCTGACACTACAGCTTTACTGATAAACACTGTTACTGTAAGACTGGTTAACGGTACGTTCACTTACTCTATATTGGATTCATGATATTTTACAGTAAAATACTGTTATATGTACAATTTTAGTTATAATTTACTGTGAAAAATCGCTTGAATAATAACTTTCTTTGTAATTTTTTTCTTATCGATTAGGCATAATGTGCATCGTGGATCTCATGTTGTTAACTCTTTCCCTGTCTGCGTTTTTTTTTTTTTTTTTGCCAGTTATTATCAGCATTTTTGATCATTTTCATAAAAGTTTCATGACCTGCAGAATATTTTGTTTAATGAACAGAGCCTCTGTGTTTAAATGAACAAATAAAAGTGTAGTGAACTCTTCAGATTAAGTGAAGTGGACTCTTCAGATTAAGTGTGGTGAACTCTTCAGATTAAGTGTAGTGAACTCTTCAGATTAAGTGAAGTGGACTCTTCAGATTAAGTGTGGTGAACTCTTCAGATTAAGTGTGGTGAACTCTTCAGATTAAGTGTGGTGAACTCTTCAGATTAAGTGTAGTGGACTCTTCAGATTAAGTGTAGTGGACTCTTCAGATTAAGTGTAGTGGACTCTTCAGATTAAGTGTAGTGGACTCTTCAGATTAAGTGTAGTGGACTCTTCAGATTAAGTGTAGTGGACTCTTCAGATTAAGTGTAGTGGACTCTTCAGATTAAGTGTGGTGAACTCTTCAGATTAAGTGTGGTGAACTCTTCAGATTAAGTGTAGTGAACTCTTCAGATTAAGTGTAGTGAACTCTTCAGATTAAGTGTAGTGAACTCTTCAGATTAAGTGTGGTGAACTCTTCAGATTAAGTGTAGTGAACTCTTCAGATTAAGTGTGGTGAACTCTTCAGATTAAGTGTAGTGAACTCTTCAGATTAAGTGTAGTGAACTCTTCAGATTAAGTGTGGTGAACTCTTCAGATTAAGTGTAGTGAACTCTTCAGATTAAGTGTGGTGAACTCTTCAGATTAAGTGAGGTGAACTCTTCAGATTAAGTGTAGTGAACTCTTCAGATTAAGTGTGGTGAACTCTTCAGATTAAGTGTGGTGGACTCTTCAGATTAAGTGTGGTGAACTCTTCAGATTAAGTGAAGTGAACTCTTCAGATTAAGTGTGGTGAACTCTTCAGATTAAGTGTGGTGAACTCTTCAGATTAAGTGTAGTGAACTCTTCAGATTAAGTGTGGTGAACTCTTCAGATTAAGTGTGGTGAACTCTTCAGATTAAGTGTGGTGAACTCTTCAGATTAAGTGTGGTGAACTCTTCAGATTAAGTGAAGTGAACTCTTCAGATTAAGTGTAGTGAACTCTTCAGATTAAGTGTGGTGAACTCTTCAGATTAAGTGAAGTGAACTCTTCAGATTAAGTGTGGTGAACTCTTCAGATTAAGTGTGGTGAACTCTTCAGATTAAGTGTAGTGAACTCTTCAGATTAAGTGTGGTGAACTCTTCAGATTAAGTGTAGTGAACTCTTCAGATTAAGTGTGGTGAACTCTTCAGATTAAGTGTAGTGAACTCTTCAGATTAAGTGTGGTGAACTCTTCAGATTAAGTGTGGTGAACTCTTCAGATTAAGTGTAGTGAACTCTTCAGATTAAGTGAGGTGAACTCTTCAGATTAAGTGTAGTGAACTCTTCAGATTAAGTGTGGTGAACTCTTCAGATTAAGTGTGGTGAACACTTCACTAACCCCTCCAGTGTCGTCTGAATGAAAGAAACGCGGCTCATGCCGACTGTGGCGTGAGTCAGAGCGTGCCGCTGGTCTCGGGGAGCCCGTGGGCTGATGGGTAACAGCGTGAGTCGGCTCTTTGGGGGCGTTTGTGACTCATGCATGACACATTTATTCATTAGCAGAGGCTTTCGGGCAGCATTTCAGATGCTTTAATCATTGGGTCTGTAATCTGGGAATCGAACCCTTCACCTGAATGTTGCGAGCGCAGGGAAGCAGATGAAGTTTACAGAGATAATGCCGACCCACTTTCTGTCCCGTGTTTTTAAGACAAGTGCTAACTGGAGAGCCGAGCTGAATTATTGATGATCCTGAAAATGCTAATCGCTCTGGTCTCGCTGCAAATGAAGAGGGAGGGGGCATTTTTAATTAGCTCAACGGTGTCCACTAATGTGTTCAAAAGCTTGTTAACCCTCTATGAACACATGATGAACAGAAACTACAGTAAACCAGGTTTAGGAAATGACTTTTGAAACTCTCTTTCATGCTTGACAATGGACTAAAAAAAAAACCCAATATAAAAATATATTTTATTTGTAATTTATAAACATTATTATTTTTATTTGTGTATAAACCTCTTTAAAATAGATTTTATAAAAAAATACATTTTATTTATTCACCAACAATAAAACAATATTTAGCTTTTATTTCTGTCATCTTTATCTTTTTATCATACTTTTTAGGTGATTTTACAATTTTTAATTAGTTGAATTATTGTATTGTAGTATTGTAGTTAATGTATTGCAGCAACAATTGTAGTGTATTTTTTATTTCTATTTAACTTTAAGAAATTCAGTTACTCAACTATTGAAAATATAATTTCTTATTTTCAATTTAAAATTTTCGTTATTTTTTTCAGTTTAACTTTTTATCTAATATTTTATTTTATTTCAGGTTTATTTCGATAAAACAATTTTTAATAGTTTTAATTAACAATACCATCCTTGATTCTGATGTAGATTAGATGTCCATGATGCATGTTTTTTAGTGTGATGCTAAGTATTTTCTGAATGCATTATAGTCATGTTTCATCTGCACATGATACCAATATTGATACATTAATATGCATATAATCATATCAATACAAGAATGCTAATTTTGTACTAAATATTCCATACAGACCATTTACATTTTGAACAAGTTTGAAGACAAAAATATCAAGACAAAAAAAAATATGCTGAAGTCTATCAGATTTCTATTTAGGTGTGTTGCCTTGGCAACTAAAATACTCTATCCCTCGACACATAACAAAACTAGCATTCCATAAAACTACGAGTCGATATGACTTCATAAGCATTTAATTACAGTTTTTGAAGAGTACAACCACTTGTTTTTTTTCATTTGCGTGTGATTTATAAATGTCCTGGTAATGTGTGTGTCTCTCTCACAGCTCTGGCTCTCTTTAGCGTGAGCGTCTGTGTCGTCCCACACACACCGTCGCCATGACGACCTCGGCCCTGCGCCGGCAGGTGAAGAACATCGTGCACAACTACTCGGATGCGGAGATCAAGGTGCGGGAGGCGACCTCCAATGACCCCTGGGGCCCGTCCAGCTCGCTGATGTCAGAGATCGCGGAGTTGACCTTCAGCGTCGGGGCCTTCAGCGAGGTCATGGCCATGGTGTGGAAACGCCTCAACGACCACGGCAAGAACTGGAGACACGTCTACAAGGTGCCCGAGTCTGGCCTCTAGGGGACTTCACCCGGAAATTAAACTTAGCCCAATCCAATTTTTTTAGCATTTTTACTCACGACATGCTATCCGGCAACGAAGGGTTCCATTCATTATGCTAAGCTAAGCTAAACTAGCGGCGGCGCTGCCAAACCAAGACACTTCATGCGCCGAGACAAAAATGCGTTTGCCTGCTTAATCTAAATGTAGAAGATATAATAATAACAATTTCAAAAAACAGTGTCGTGTTCCTTTAAGCAGACACGTTCAGTTTACGCGATCGGTGCCGTGGTGGGCTTGTTTCTTAACACCGACTATCGTAGCAAGCCTAGTCTAAATCAAAAAAGTGTGTAATGATGAGCGGGTGTCGTGTGTGTGTGTGTGGTCCAGGCTCTGACGCTGCTGGACTATCTGGCCAAGACGGGTTCGGAGCGGGTCGCCCAGCAGTGCCGCGAGAACGCCTTCACCATCCAGACGCTGCGCGACTTCCAGTACGTGGACCGGGACGGGCGGGACCAGGGCGTGAACGTGCGCGAGAAGGCCAAGCATCTGGTGTCTCTGCTGCGGGACGAGGAGCGTCTGAGGCAGGAGAGGGCGCAGGCGCTGAAGACCAAAGAGAGGATGGCGGGCGGGGGGGCGGCTCCTCCCGCGTGTCCCAGCCGGCGCAGCAGTCAGCCTAGCATGGCCGCGCTGTACGGCGAGGAGTTTAGCCACTCCAGGGGATCCCCGTCCTCCTTCAACTGTGAGTAGGGTTGGGTACTCTTAAAGGGATACTCCACTTTTTTTGAAAATAGGCTTATTTTACCACTCCCCCAGAGTTAAACAGTCGAGTTTTACCATTTTCGAATCCATTCAGTCGATTTTTGGATATTTAGAAGAATATCAGTAACCAGACAATGAGACCAGAAACTGTCTGGTTACTGATATTCTTCTAAATATCCAAAAATCGACTGAATGGATTTGAAAACGGTAAAACCCAACTGTTCAACTCTTGGGGGAGTGTTAAAATGAGCCTATTTCCAAAAAAAAAGTGGAGTATCCCTTTAAAGGTGCAGTGTGTGGTTTCTAGCGGCATCAAGTGGTGAGGTTGCGAGTTGCAAACAAACAGTGAAGAATATCAACTTTGTGGCTTAAAGGGATACTCCACTTTTTTTGGCTCATTTTACCTCTCCCCCAGAGTTAAACAGTTGAGTTTTACCGTTTTCGAATCCATTCAGCCGATTTTCTGATATTTAGAAGAATATCAGTAACCAGACAGTTTCTGGTCTCGTTGACTTCCATAGTATATTTTTTTTCATAGTATTTCCCCAAAAAAGTGGAGTATCCCTTTAAAGGTGCAGTGTGTGGTTTCTAGCGGCATCAAGTGGTGAGGTTGCGAGTTGCACCCAACAGAAGTTACGGTGGCCGACAGGAAGTGATGTCATCTGAGACAGCGGAGAGTCGCCACTTCAGCAATTAGGTTTACTTAATTATTCAGTGAATGATATGTTATTGCGAATACTTGTTCATCGTTATGTCAGTGTTTTATTCGCTGACTTTAGCTACCCAGACAGCAAACTGACATTGAATCAACGTGGAAACGACGTCTCTCGTGACATCGAAACAACGTTGATTTTGCTCATCGAATTAACGTTGAACCAACGTCAGACGCGGCATTCTTCAAAGCTAAATGAAAATCGAAAATTGGTTTGCTTTCATAACGTTAAAATAGCGTTGATTTTCCGTTAGTTTTGAAAGAATGACGTGTCTGACGTTGGTTCAACGTTAATTCGATGAGCCAGATTAACGTTGTTTCGATGTCTTGTTTCCACGTTGATTCAATGTCAGTATGCTATCTGGGTAGATCTTAGCACGAAAAACAACATAGTGACGAAACGCGTTTGTCCGTTCAGGGCCACCGTAGAAACATGTCGATGTAAGGGGAACTGTGGTGTGTGTGTAGAGAGAAATGGCTCATTGAGTAAGGTCTTTATACACCACTGAACACATAGTTATGTATATGATATTGCGTTTCTGTCAACAGATCTTCGTAAATACTACACACTGCCCCTTTAAGTTTTAAATGAGTCTCATCACAGCCGCTTCTGTCATGTGCTGTTGTGGTTTTTCTAGTCTAATGAGGCCTTGTGACAGCGACACACTAACTGAAGTGAGATGTTGATGCTTTATGGCAGTATTACACTCATAAATATAAAGATTAATGTCTGTTCGCTCTGTCTGTCAGCGTCGTCCTCGTCTCCCCGAGCCTCTGATCTGGAACAGACTCGACCGCAGACCAGCGGAGAAGAAGAGCTACAACTGCAGCTCGCCCTGGCCATGAGCAGAGAGGTACACACACACACACACACACACTCCCTCTCTTCTTTACATTAGACTGTTTCCTGTAAACGATCGCTGTTGGTTTTCAGTGTCTGTGGTGTCTCATGTAGTCTCGATCCACTGTGTGTGTGTGTGTGTTTGTTGGAGCAATTTTTACCGTAAAGCTGCTTTGAAACAATCTATATTGTTAATATATATACAGTTTATAGTTTTAATATAGTTTTGGTGGTGTTTGAACAGGCTTGCACTGACCACTTCTTCCTCTAATTATATTTCTGTGTTCTCTCATGTATTGTCCTGGATGTGCCTGAGCTCATTAACCTCCTGCTCGTTTAATCCTAATTAATCCTTCACTGCCTGTCTGACCGACGGCGCCCCCTTCAGGAGGGTGTGTGTTAATCATGTGTCCTGTCCCGCAGGACCAGCGCGGTCGCCATGGAGACGACCCTCAGCCTCGTCTGCAGAAGGTCGTGCAGGAGGGCGAGAGACAGTCAGAGGTGAGAGAGAGAGACTTTCTACGTTTACATGCACATCTTTTGTTTCAATCGGACTGAATTCATAAATCTGAATGTGCATGTAAACGGATGAACACCGGCATGATCTGCTGACGCTTGCTCTCCTCTCGCAGTCGGCCATCATCGATCTGGTGGATGTGTTCGGTCCCGCGCCGCTGGGCGAAGACCCCTGGGATGCCCCGCCCACCTGCTCCGTGACCTCTGACCCCTGGGAGTCTGTCGGTCAGTCTTCAATGTGCTAGTTTTGTTCACACATTTGTGTTTTGTAATAGTTTGGCGAAATGTTCTTTTTGCAAATTAGATTGAAAATGCTTTTTCAGCGTTATTTGAACATTTTTATCAATGCTGAAACAACTGATGACAATATTTCAACCACATTTAAACATAGAAAGGTAGTTATACGTAAAAATATATAAAAACAATATTGAGCTCTGTGATGCAATATAACATGTCCTTAAAAAGTCCTATGGCAGAGCCTTAAGTCACTATGATGTCATAACACATTTTAAGTCCTAATAAAGTCATATAGCAGAACCTTAAGTCACTATGACGTCATAAAACATTTTAAGTCCTGATAAAGTCATATAGCAGAGCCTTAAGTCACTATGATGTCATAAAACATTTTAAGTCCTAATAAAGTCATATAGCAGAGCCTTAAGTCACTATGACATCATAAAACATTTTAAGTCCTAATTAAGTCATATAGCAGAGCCTTAAGTCACTATGACGTCATAAAACATTTTAAGTCCTAATAAAGTCATATAGCAGAACCTTAAGTCACTATGACGTCATAAAACATTTTAAGTCCTAATAAAGTCATATAGCAGAACCTTAAGTCACTATGATGTCATAAAACATTTTAAGTCCTAATTAAGTCATATAGCAGAACCTTAAGTCATTATGACGTCATAAAACATTTTAAGTCCTAATAAAGTCATATAGCAGAACCTTAAGTCACTATGACGTCATAAAACATTTTAAGTCCTAATTAAGTCATATAGCAGAGCCTTAAGTCACTATGACATCATAAAACATTTTAAGTCCTAATTAAGTCATATAGCAGAGCCTTAAGTCACTATGATGTCATAAAACATTTTAAGTCCTAATAAAGTCATATAGCAGAACCTTAAGTCACTATGACGTCATAAAACATTTTAAGTCCTAATTAAGTCATATAGCTGAACCTTAAGTCACTATGACATCATAAAACATTTTAAGTCCTAATAAAGTCATATAGCAGAGCCTTAAGTCACTATGACGTCATAAAACATTTTAAGTCCTAATAAAGTCATATAGCAGAACCTTAAGTCACTATGATGTCATAAAACATTTTAAGTCCTAATAAAGTCATATAGCAGAACCTTAAGTCACTATGACATCATAAAACATTTTAAGTCCTAATAAAGTAATATAGCAGAACCTTAAGTCACTATGACATCATAAAACATTTTAAGTCCTAATTAAGTCATATAGCAGAACCTTAAGTCACTATGACGTCATAAAACATTTTAAGTCCTAATTAAGTCATATAGCAGAACCTTAAGTCACTATGACATCATAAAACATTTTAAGTCCTAATAAAGTCATATAGCAGAGCCTTAAGTCCTTAAGTCACTATGAGAACCTTAAGTCATAAAACATTTTAAGTCCTAATAAAGTCATATAGCAGAGCCTTAAGTCACTATGATGTCATAAAACATTTTAAGTCCTAATTAAGTCATATAGCAGAACCTTAAGTCACTATGACGTCATAAAACATTTTAAGTCCTAATTAAGTCATATAGCAGAACCTTAAGTCACTATGATGTCATAAAACATTTTAAGTCCTAATTAAGTCATATAGCAGAACCTTAAGTCACTATGACGTCATAAAACATTTTAAGTCCTAATTAAGTCATATAGCAGAACCTTAAGTCACTATGACATCATAAAACATTTTAAGTCCTAATAAAGTCATATAGCAGAGCCTTAAGTCACTATGACGTCATAAAACATTTTAAGTTCTAATTAAGTCATATAGCAGAACCTTAAGTCACTATGATGTCATAAAACATTTTAAGTCCTAATAAAGTCATATAGCAGAACCTTAAGTCACTATGACGTCATAAAACATTTTAAGTCCTAATAAAGTCATATAGCAGAACCTTAAGTCAGTATGACGTTTAGGGCTGTGCAGCGATTAATCGCGATTGATCACATCCAAAATAAAATATATATATATTTACTTAATGTGTGTGTGTATGTGTGTAGTACTGTGTATAATTATTTAGTATATATAAATACACACACATACATTGCTGTAAATCTATGACGGTCGCTGATTTCTGTAGTAAAAATGCGACAAAAATAAAACATTTGTGGATGTTGTTTCTGCTTCCGCTGCAGTGAAGTCCAATAACCCGGTGGTTGGTAGTCCCTGGACGGCCCGCCCTCCCTCCAGTAGCCCCGCCCACCCCTGGGGAACCAACCAATCACCTCCTGACCCCTGGGATGCCCCGCCTTCAAAGTGCACTTCTAATATGGATAGAAAACCCTGGAGGAGCCCAGCGCGAACCGGTACAACACATGATGGGCCCTATTTTCACCTTCTTAGTCCAAATCCACTTTTGATAGTAAAAGTGTAAAAGTAGACGGGTAAAAGTGGTCGGCGCTCCCGGCACATGGTCTAAAAGGGTCATCCCTATTTCTTAATGAGTAATGGGTGTGTTCTGAATAAACCATTCCCATTCCCTTCAAAAGCCAGTTGCGCTCGCGCCATGGCGGATTCACGGGATTTCCAAGCGGAAAGACTGAACGCTTCTCTAGCAAGGAAACGGATCTGCTGATTGTGTAAAATATGTTTTAAATATGTATAAAATATTTATATATAATTTAAAGTATATACAAATATATATATAAACAGGCAAATATTTCTTAAATATATACTTATATATGTGTGTAAATATTTATGTACATATGTTATGTAAACATATTCTTTTGTTTTGGATGCGATTAATCGTCGCCCAGCGGTAATTTAAAGTGAAAGGCTGTGGTTCTCTAGAGATCCATCTCTATATTCTCTGCTCTTCATTCCAGTCCCGAGCGGGAAAGACCCGTTTTCCATTCCAGAGGAGGAGGAGCTTACAGAGGAGGGGGAGGGGCCTATTGTGGAAGGGGTGGGGCCTATCCAAGTGTTCAGCCCTCGCTGTGAGAGTCCCGCAGGTCCTCATCAGACCCTCGTCACACTCGTTTCCCTCTCTGAGTTGAGTTGAAGCTCATTCGCATCTCTCGTTCCAGATGCCGATCAGTTCGGCGAGTTGGTGTCGGGCGTTCAAGTGAACGGATGGGGAAGTGACAGTCCGGAGACCTTTGACCTCTCCCGTCTCGGGCCTCCCCTCGACGCGGTGACCCAGAGACAGTGCCGGACCCCTGAGGCTTTCCTCGGACCCACCGCCGCCTCCCTCGTCAACCTGGACACACTGATCCCAGCCAATCCACCGGCCAAGAGCAAAAACCCCTTTCTGTCAGGTGGGAACCCCTCATTGTAAATGTATCACAATAGAGTTCACTTCAGAATTAAATTTTCCTGATAATCTGCTCTCCTCCATGTCATCCAAGATGTTTTGAGGAAAACACTCCAGGGTTTCTCCATATAATGGACTTCAATGGGGTCCAACGGGTCCAAATGTGAGTTTCAGTGCAGCTTCAAAGTCTCGAAACGATCCCAGCCGAGGAATAAGAGTCTGATCTAGACAACCCAGTGGACATTTTATAAACATTTATAAACTTTTTAACCACAAATGCCCATCTTGCAGCAGCTCTCGCATTACGTAATCACGTTGAAAGGTCACACGTGTTCCGGTTCAAAAATGTAGGATAACGAAAAACTCCATCTCATTTTCTCCTACAACTTCAAAATCGTCCAACCGTTGTTTTATTTTTTGGAAATGGGAGTTTTTCTTAGTCTTTGCGCGTTCGCTTTGTAAACATCGGGTCTGAACTTACGCCTACGTCACGCTTGACCTTTCAACCTGATTACGTAATGTGTGGCGTTTGTGGTCGTTAATTTTGTTATAAATGTCAGCTGATTTGTCTAGATAAGACTCTTATTCCTCGGCGGGATCGTTTCGAGACTTTGAAGCTGCACTGAAACTCACATTTGGACCCCATTGAAGTCACTGTATGGAGTAAAATCCTGGAACGTTTTCCTCAAAAACCTTAAAGGACAACTCCGGCGCAAAATGAACCTTTGGTCTAATTACACATTGTTACCTAGTCAACCGTTATCTGAGATTTGTTTTCATGATTGCCGAATGTAAATAGTTTTATCTCTAAAAACAGTTTAGCATATAGCGCTAGTATAACGCATAGAGTAATGACAAATAAAAATCGCTTGTTATTACCACTAACAAGGCTCAAAATAGCCCCACAGTAACACGGTAGCATAATAAGGGTCCCTACATTCAAACCGAAGCATTGAGAACTTTGTCAGTGTCCAAACAGTTTAATAAGAAGATATTTTATACACACAGTCAACTTCGCGAATACAGGAAGAAGCCATCTTTGAAAAATAGTCTCGACCAGTCGATCTACGAACGCCGATCCAAGTGCGCTGAACTGTGCAGAATCTCATATGGTCCGTTGTTTTCGGATGAAACACGAACCGTTTTCTTCTCTTCAATATGTACATGTAGACTACTGTTCGCGCTCACCTTATCACCTTATTCACATCTCACCAGCGCACTTGGATCGGCGTTCGTAGATCGACTGGTAGAGTCTATTTTTCAAAGATGGCTTCTTCCTGTATTCGTGAAATTGACTGTATGTATAAAATATCTTCTTATTAAACTGTTTGGACACTGACAAAGTTCTCAATGCTTCGGTTTGAATGTATGGACCCTTATTATGCTGTCGTGTTGGTGTGGGGCTATTTTGAGCCTTGTTAGTGGTAATAACAAGCGATTTTTATTTGTCATTACTCTATGTGTTATACTAGCGTTATACTAGCGTTATAGGCTAAACTGTTTTTATAGATAAAACTATTTACATTCGTCAATCATGAAAACAAATCTAAGATAACGGTTGACTAGGTAACAATGTGTAATTAGACTAAAGGTTCATTTTGCGCCGGAGTTGTCCTTTAATATCAAAGGTTGACGTGAGTAAATAATCCGTAAACTGTGAACTAATCCTTGCTGATTGTGTGTCTCAGGTCTGAGCTCGCCGTCTCCCACAAACCCTTTCCACTGTGACCCGCCGAGACTGACCCTGAATCAGATGCGTCCTCACTCTCCCGCTCTGCCCTACAGCGCGTCTCTTCCTCAACCCCTCCTGCAGCAGAAGCCCCAGACTCTGCCCTCGTCACACACACAGCCGCCCCACGGCCTGCTGGATCTGCCCAGCAACCTGCCGCTGCCCCTGCTGCCACTCACACCCTCCAGCCGACACACACCTCCGCAGAGCCACAACCCCTTCCTCTGAGGTCACGACCCCACGCCGGATCCAGGAGATTCAGGCTCAGTGTGAACTTTTACAGTGACACTATCCTTCCAATAGATACGACACACGTTTAATGAGCGTCAGAGCAAAGACTGGATTATCACATTTATATCGAGCTTAAGGTCAACATGAACTCAAGTCAGACACCGTTTACTTTGCTTATACACCGTCCTGATCTTATCGTGTCGTCAGTGCATGTTATATTTCGAAAACCTTTGGTTATAATCACAATATTTCGTCTGGCATCATCTAGGTCAGGAGTTTTCAATTTTTGACACTCATCCTAAAATCTACAAGGCAGAAACGTATATTTGACCCATTGAAATTTAATTAAATATTAAATTATTAAATAAAAGGTAATACTATAATTTTTTGTGTAAAATATTATTTGGCAAATATTATGTTTTTTTTTTTTTTACTTATTATTATTTATTTATTTATTTATTATAATTAATATATTTGCATGTGAATACTTGGGCTGCACTGTTTTAGAAAAAAAATGGTCTTGTGATGTTTTGCTTTTCTGCGATATATAGTGAAAGCCGCTGTATATTCATTGCATATATATTATATGGTGTATTCATTTACACGCTTGCGGCTCATAAAACCACTTTATTCACAGTAAATGACGTTCTGAGACGTCTAAAAACTGTATCATAATCTATGTTTATATATTATAACATGTATTACATGTATTAATTAAATCGCAACTTGCGTGATTTCACAGTTATAATATTTTTCCGATAGATTATGCAGCCTTCGTAAAGACCCAATTTATTTTAATATTAATTTTGAATTTAATCTTATTTATGTATTTAATTTATGTACGTTTTACTCCGAATTTATTTATTTATTTATTTGACAGTTTTTCCACCGTTTCCCCTGTTGCGATTGGAAAACCCCTGATCTAGGTCATGTGTGTGGGAAAAGTAATCTAAACCAATACCCAAATAGTTTCCTAGGCTTTATAAAGCCACTGATGTATAGGGTTGGGTATCATTTGAATTTGAACGATTCTGATTCCGATTCCGATTCCTTGTTTCGATTCCGGTTCCTAACGATTCTCGATTCCGATTCTTTTAAGAGGCAGGGTCAAAAAAGTTTAGCTAACCTTGCTAACCAACGGCCTTTCTGAAGGAAATAATCCTTCTGTAAAAATACTCCTTTTGTCACAAATTTTGCATTTTGCCGAGATTTCGTTATTTTTAGAAAAGTGAAGCCACACTTTGGATCGCCGACGTAAGGTACTCATGTTCGACTCGCGTGGTTATGCCAACACTTCTGGTAGACGCTTCTTCGTTGGTGTTGTTCAGCGGTTTCTTCTTCCGCGCGGCGGACTGTAAATATCGAAACTTTTTTTTTTTTTTTTTTTTTGTGAAGATCGAAACTAGGAATCGAAATTTTAACTTTTGAACGATTCCGGGAAAACGAAAAGTTAGTCCCGGTTCCAATCGATACTCGATTCTCGATACCCAACCCTACTGATGTAGGTGGTGATCTGCAAACAGTTGATTTAGGAACTAATGCTGGCTAACATAATGCAAACGACAGCAATAATAGCCATTCTGGTATGCAACGCTCACTTTTCACAACTCCTGATTGGTCCCTGATGATGTCACACTATGGGTTGTGAGTGTGGTTTCATGTTGACTTTATGACGCTGGCTCAACGCTTTACTCTTGCTGCACAGGAACAGCATGCTGCTAATGAACCGACGAGACATTTCAGGAACCTTTCTGTTGCCTCGAATCAGTGGGCTGATTGTAACCGAGCTCCTGCCTCACAGACAGTCCCACAATGCACTGGGGCTGGCGCCTCACTTCCTGTTTGGATCTCACAGGAACCCTCATAGCCAATTAAAAGTTTAATAATCGATACGACGCTGAATGATCCGATGCTGTTATTTCCGTGATACCAGCTTTACTGTTGATCACTGATAAAGAGTGTGTGTCCCAGTACAGGAGAACCAGGTTTATCCTAATGGTGTGTATTAAAGACACTAATAAATGAATGTTATTCACTTTTAACGCCACATGTTCTGTCCCTCAGCCGTCTCCTGTCCAGCAGAGGTCGCTCTTTCTCAATCAGCCGGGTCTGTTCCATCAGTATTAATCATTTCTGTGATGTACAACTAACTGGAGAGGATATTCGGAGATCTAAAAGATGATTTTCCATCATTCAGAAGTCATTCATTTCCAATGTAGAGCATTTCCGAAGCGTTTGTTCAGGATGTGATGTGTTCATTATAACGATCAACGCGAGATGAGAGAATTACCAGTATTTGTCCATTAAACATTTTTGTAGAATTGCATGCAGTTAGAATTATGCTTGATATAATTATTTTATAGAGAGAGAGAGACAATATGTGTGTGTGTGAGAGAGAGAGAGAGAGACAATGTGTGTGTGAGAGAGAGAGAGAGGGTTTAATGGTCTCGCTGATCTCACATGTCTGAACCTGCAGCTTTTTACAATATAACTGCACTTTTACCTAGAGGTTTGGCAGGTTTCAGGTGCACCTGCTTCACTCGTGTGTGTGTGTGTGTGTGTGTGTGTGACCGGCGTAAACTCTTGCTTTTGTATTCAGATATATAGTTCATAGATGTGAGCATGAAACCTCATGACAAAAAAAAAGCAAACAGTGTTTTATATAAATATAATTCAGTGCTTCACATGATGTTTTACTCCCTATAGTTCATGTGAACTGTTGCTTATATAAAATATTCTTATTTACAGGCTTTATTGATGTTGATCTGCCGTGATTTTCAGACATTAACGGCTAATTCTCTTCCTCAGATTGTGTTTGCTGAGACTCGTCTGTTTTCTCTTCGTGTTGCGTTTTCCTTGTCTTTCTGTCCGTGTTTGAAACGCAACAGACAAGGAGGCGGAGTCTTCAGCAGAATGGGCGGAGTCTTCAACAGAATGGGCGGAGTCTTCAGCAGAATGGGCGGAGTCTTCAACAGAATGGGTGGGATCATCCACTGAGGGGACGGGGTCTTCTGTAGAATGGGTGGGGTCTTCAAATGAATGGGCGGGGTCTTTAACCGAATGGGCGGGGTCTTCAGCCGAGGGGGCGGGGCTTCCTGCATTTGTATCTGATCTAATATCTGAAGTAGTGGAAGCGCTTTGGTCCACGTGACCTCGGACTGAAGTGTGAGGGTTTGAGACGTGTGAGTTTGAAGGCACGGACTGAGAAAGCTGACAGAGTGCGAACGCTGCGGTCTTCTCTACAGACGCATGATCCTCTTCCTGTGATGTCACAGCACCCATAACCCCCTGCTTCAGCAAGCAGCTCTGTGATTGGCCGAGAGACATCTTCATTGACAGGTTCAGAGGACTGTCTCTCCTGGAGAGGTTGAGAGGAACCAAAGCATCATCAAATGTGTCGTTTCCCGCTCTTTCCTTCTCTCTGAATGCAAGAAACAGGACACAAGTCAATATATTTAAACATGGGATTATGTATTTTTTTTATTTTATTAAATTAGACATAATTTGTAGAGTTCTAAATTATTGAATTGAATCAGTAATTAATTTGTTGCAGATCTGTCCTCGGGAATATATTGTTATTTTTGCTCAGTCTAACCTCTCAGGAAGACTCTGTGTGGCCACGCCCCTCTCCTCTGATTGGCTGGCTGCAGCCTCATCATGTAGTGGGAATGTCTGGGAATGATCAAACCCGTCGGGTCTGTCCGGTGATCCAGCAGCGGATCGCCCCGTCTCCGGACTCGCCTGAACCTCCTTCCCCGCCAGATTCACCACGAGCGCGTACGGATCATACGGGATCCCGAACGAGTACGCGCCGGGAGTCGGGATCGTGCAGCAGTTCCTGAAACACTCCACGGGGAACAGCATCTGTGGGAAGAGTCCGCGAGTGACGTACGGATGAGCGACCGGCTCGTAGCTGTACGGGTTGTAAGGAGCATAGAAGGGGAACGGGAAATGAAACCCCGGATGATACGGGAAATCTTCGGCTCGCTCCTGAACGAGTGGCTTGTTTAGGAGGTTCGGAGCACCGGGAGTGAACGGCACCGGAGGCCTCCAGACGGACGCGGGAGTGAGAGGACGAATCGCTTCCGGTTTGAACACGGTCCAGGGAGTTTCCTTGGATGAGGACGCCGTTTGATCCACTGGGATCTCCTCTGGGATCTCCGGGTCCTCCTCGTCTTCATCCGTGTGTGTGGAGGGGTTGTTTTCCTCTCGTCTGCCGGGTCGGGAGCTCACGGACATGGATACGTCACACAGGTTGTACTTCATGTGGTTGAACAGGTGGGATTTCTGGTTGCAGGTGAAGGGACACTGGAAACACTGGTACCGGAAGGGTTTCCCGGCGGGACGTGGGATGTAGTGAGGCTTCTTCGGCTTACGCTCCTTCGCGGGGATGTCCATCGTGGCCATTTAGGGTTTGCAGAGAAGGATAATGCTCGTTTTTAAACACAGAAGCGTATAAATGACCCTGTAAACACAACAAAAAACAGGTGAGAACAATAAACAGCGTTTGGTCTGTGATATCCTCTTGGTAATGGTTAGGATTTCCACTAATAGTAAAAGCATTTTTTCTCAGTTCTGCCTACTGTGCGTTCACACCAGATGCGAATAGCGCGTCAAATTCGCACCTACCGCATCTAGTTATACGCTTAAAGACTTACGGTGCGGATCCATTTGTCCGTGCGGCACTTCTGTCGCGCTCCGCTTTATTCCTATGGGTGATGTCACGCGACTTTGACGCACCCGTAAAGCATTCTGGGAAGGCGGCACTTCGTTTAGAAAAATGCTGCGCGTAAAAGCCCATCTTTATGCAAATGAATTCCGTTGAACGCGCCGCGACTATCCAATAGAAGTAGAGCATATGGAGACGGGGGGGGAAGTCTCTCGCAGGTCCTCCGTTCTAGACTGGCCGCTGGCTCAAAACCACGGCCATAGCGGTAAACTTAAGGAACGCCCATCAAAGTACAAATGTGGGGAGGCGTCGCGACAGCACGCGACTGACGTGTCGGACAAGTGGATCTCTAGCCTTAATCCATTCGCGCATCAAGAGCGAAATTGACGCGTGTAAAAACAAGCGCGTCAGAATCAAAACTCGTTGGCGGCCATCTTTTTTATGTTCATTCATCGCGAGAGTCATATTGTGTCTTTAAAGGGATACTCCACTTTTTTGGAAATAGGCTCATTTTATAACTCCCCCAGAGTTAAATAGTCGAGTTTTACCGTTTTCGAATCCATTCAGCCGATTTTTTGATATTTAGAAGAATATTAGCAGTTTCTGGTCTCATTGACTTCCAAAGTAGGAAAAAAATATACTATGGAAGTCAATGAGACCAGAAACTGTCTGGTTACTGATATTCTTCCAAATTTCAAGGAAATCGGCTGAATGGATTCGAAAACGTTAAAACTCGACTGTTTGACTCTGGGGGAGTTGTAAAATGAGCCTATTTCCAAAAAAAAAGTGGAGTATCCCTTTAAAGCTTGAAGCCAGGGGCGTTTCTAGGTTTTAAAAACATCAGGGGCTGGGGTGGGTAATAAGATAACATGATTCGATACAGAGAAAAATGTATATTGCAGGCCTATAAGAAAAAAACATCCCTGGCACTATAACCACACCAGCCCACATTACCACACAGTCACACACATGATTTGGATTTCAAATGCAGAATGTTTCTGCTTAATGTTGACAATCCACAATCACATATTTCAAATAGGAATGGCCTTAATGAGAAATCTTTCAAGGATTATTTCACATGGATGTTATTTCAATCAAACACCAGTGCAATCTTTTTGTGTCCAGAGGAAAAGGAGCAATTTATATATTAGCATTAAAGATTGGTTTCAGCAACTAGTTTCTTTCTAAGGTTAGCTAATCAATATTTTTGGCACTAATCTGTTAAGTTAAAGTTCAATTGTGGACTCACAAAGACAGTCACTTGTCGCCACCTACTGGCTTAATAATGCAAGTTGGGCAAACACAGACAGGCGGAGTGATACAAGCGGTGAAAAGGCTGATAATGGTGAAATATTCAAACACATTCGAGGACCATACAAATATACATGTTCTAAATATATATTTATACTTATGAATTGAGCTTATAGTTTATGTAATTAGCAAATGACATCTGTGTTAAATAGGAATATATTGGAATAATGTTAAAAGGCGTAGAGCAAAATATCTTGGTACAATCATTGATGATAAACTTTCCCTCCAAGACAATGTGGATTTTATGGGCTACATAAGAAAACTAGACAGCGTTTAAAAGTCTACTTAAGAAATGTTTGCCATTGAAAGGAGGATCTTAACCATTGTTTATAGATCAATGATTGAAAGTGTTTTAACTTGGTATTACAGTGAAACAGAAGAATGAACTAACACGAGTAATCAATGAAGCAAATAAGATCATCGGCCAAAAACAGAGCACATTACTACAAGAGCTATTCACATTTTATTTTTTATTTTTTTTTTGGGGGGGGGGGGGAGAAAAGGGCATTATCAATATATTCAGACCAGACTCATCCCCTCCATTCCTACTTCGAGATCCTTCCTTCGGGGACGCAGGCTACGTGAGGAATATTTAAATAAGAGATCATTTCCATTGGCGGTGACTGTTTTAAACTCAATTCTCAATTGAGGTGATTTTTATAGATGTGCAAATTTGCACATACTGTATTAATTTAACTTATTTATGTGTCATGATTGTGCTCTCTTGTCCTACTCTTGAGGCAGTATCATGACAGATGGGCTGTGTGTGTTTGCGGTGTCTCGTTCTCTGGCCCCACCCCCTTGTTACCGTCATCATTGCTTCATCTATGTCACCTGCTGTCAGTGTCTTTCTCCCTATTTGATCCCCTTATGTTTGCTGTCCTGTACACGTGCCATGTCTATACCTTGTCTTAACGAAGTTGTGATCTTGTAAAATCCTCTCTTGTTCCTGTATAGTTTAATGTCAAAGTCTTAGTTTAGTATTATTTTCCCTACCAGTGTTGTTTGCCCCCTCGTGGGTTTTGTTTTCCCAGTTTTCTGTTACCAATAAACGTTTCGTGTTTGCATACTGTCTGCAATTGGGTTCATTTGCTATCCACATAGCAGTATGTATTAATTATTTATTTCTGTTTTTGTGGTTGTTGTGCCAGTGTCATGAATTTCTGTCCACATCTGAACAGACAATGAAGTTAATCAAATCAAATTCGCATTCATGTTATTATCTGCCTATATATAGATGTCAGTCGTAGATGATGGACTTGATTTTTGGTAATTGAGAATGAACGTGCACGCGCATCCCATTTACGACAGGTTGGAATTCATTAACACACACATTTCACTATGACATCTGACGTTTACGATGTATTTGTGAATCATGAGAAGAGTTTTCGGGAAGGTCTCTCTACGCGCAAATCACTCATATTTACACTCTCATATTTACATATTTATGAATGAGACTCACTGTGAGGAACTGCAGGCACTCCGGCCAACGGTGACGTCACGCGCATACACTCTATTAATAATTTCTGAACATTGAATCTCAGAATTTATTCACCCTTTTCTCATGGTTTCTCAATAGAGTTCATACAAGTATAGAGTAGAAAAGCAATAATTCTAATCATTTGCTCATTGCAACGCAGAGTGACAACATGCCCCGCCTGCACAACTGGGACAAAGTTCTCTTAAATATAGCATTTAAACCCGGCTGGTCTGTCTTCTGCTGTCACACCAGCGTTCAAGAACTGTCTCAACTGTTAATTAACAGATATAAGATAAAATAATATTAGACTTGTTTAAAATTAACACAGGAAACTTACTTTTGCTATGGTTAAATAAATGTTCAGTAATCTTAAATACATAGGCTATATATTTTTTAAATTCTATACTGTTGATATGGCAACTAGAAAATTCGTCCGCTAACCTCCGTAATGTGTCGTGTTTTAAATCAATGCCAGTTGGAACTGCTAATCAAATGATAACATTAATTACTGCCAGGTGGTGGTTAATTAATTGAATTAACGAGATGAATGCGTTCCTGATATATTAGAGTCTGAAGAGCGGCTTGATAAGGGTTAGTCTTGGGTGATTTGTCCTCATGGCTGTGAGAGAGAGATTTGTGTTTGGAAGAAGCTCATTTTCACTCTTTTTCTCTTTGCTGTTGATGGACTTAAAAAACCAGGTAAGTATCATTAGGCTTTGACGTGAACAGAAGCATTCTGTTTTTATGTTGGAGTTGTGTACTAATCTTTATAGATTGTGAAAATAAGCTTGGTTTCTTGTACGTTAACTGAACTTCTCTACAGGCTCCTCGGGTAGATGGAGATTTGGTGCAGAAGCTGAAGGTTGAAGTTCAAGGGGCGGTTGCGGTTGCCTAGGTCTTTGTGTCTCACTGCCTCATTGCTTCTCTGGCTACGTGGTGTGCTCCACCTCCATCACCTCTGGTAATCCCCTTGGTAGTGTTGGGACTCTTCACTCCATGGCTACTCCATTCTGTGCCGCCGCTGTGGGATGCAGTCCTGACTGTGGGCTGGGTCTCCGTCGGCTTTTCCCTGCTCAAGGCCATCTCCCTGGCTGTCACCACCACCTGCACCAACCTTTTTTCATGGTTCTCTTAGGCTTTTTTCCCGTCCGTCCGTGTCGTCCGTCCGTCCGTGTCGTCCGTCCGTGTCGTCCGTCCGTCGTGTCGTCCGTCCGTCCGTGTCGTCCGTCCGTCCGTGTCGTCCGTCCGTCCGTGTCGTCCGTCCGTCCGTCCGTGTCGTCCGTCCGTCCGTGTCGTCCGTCCGTCCGTGTCGTCCGTGTCGTCCGTCCGTCCGTGTCGTCCGTGTCGTCCGTCCGTCCGTGTCGTCCGTCCGTCCGTCCGTGTCGTCCGTCCGTGTCGTTCGTCCGTCCGTCCGTGTCATCCGTGTCGTCCGTCCGTCCGTGTCGTCCGTCCGTGTCGTCCGTCCGTCCGTGTCGTCCGTCCGTCCGTCCGTGTCGTCCGTCCGTCCGTGTCGTCCGTCCGTGTCGTCCGTCCGTGTCGTCCGTGTCGTCCGTGTCGTCCGTCCGTCCGTGTCGTCCGTCCGTGTCGTCCGTGTCGTCCGTCCGTCCGTGTCGTCCGTCCGTCCGTGTCGTCCGTCCGTCCGTGTCGTCCGTCCGTCCGTGTCGTCCGTCCGTCCGTGTTGTCCGTCTGTCCGAGCCGTCCGTAGCTGGAGGAAAGGTTGGTGCAGGTGGTGGTGACAGCCAGGGAGATGGCCTTGAGCAGGGAAGGGCAGATGAAGACCCAGCCCACAGTCAGGACTGCATCCCACGGCGGCGGCACAGTATGGAGTAGCCATGGAGTGAAGAGTCCCAACATTACCAAGGGGATTACCGGAGGTGATGGAGGTGGAGCACACCACGTAGCCAGAGAAGCAATGAGGCAGTGAGACACAAAGACCTAGGTGACCGCGACTAGGCCGCGGCGTCGTAGAATGGAGTAGCCATGGAGTGAAGAGTCCCAACACTAGTCTCCCAAGTCTTTGAGGTGAAAAAATTCGGTAAGTTGTGTGAGGGCAATTCAATGACAAATCTGAGGCCTTAATCTAAAGCACTTTGTTTTTGGTTTAGTTTTGCCCAAGTTTGACGTGACCGTATACGCACCGCAGACCTACAGCGTTGCAGTTATGGGACTGAAAGTTGAGTCTTGTGCCAAGTGAGTGATGCTTTATTTTATTGTCTTGTGGTTGGTCAGTTCTTTATTTTTTTTTATATTTTTGCCTGTGCTTGACTTAATTGTGTCTTTGTTCTCCTACCAGATGAATGCCACGGGCTGTGCCTCTATTACTGTTGATGCGTCAGTGTTTTTCAACACCAAATTTGAAGACCAAATGCAAGACACATTTCTTGTAAATGTTACTGAGGAGGGAACAGGTGAGCTATTGGCTGATCCCAACCATATACTCTATCATCTTTACAAGACATCCACTTTAAGCCACAAAGTTGATATTCTTCACTGTTTGTTCGGACTTTCTCTCGCAGATGTAATGGTGTCAAAGTCTGCAATGGAGTCCTTTATAAACAAAGCTGTATATCTCTTGGAGGGGAGCAACTGGCCCAACAAACTGCTGTTGAATCTAACTACAAACAAGAATGGACGGGCTGCGTTCTCCCTAAACACTGCTAATCTTAAGGCTGATCTGAATCTGCTGGTACGACTTGTATTTTGTAAAAATTAAGACTTTTTCTAGCATGACACTGATTAAGTTTGATCTTCCCCAAGCGAGTGCTAATCCAGTGTTTTTTTTTTGTTGTTGTTGTTTTTTATGGTTGTATATCGCCATACTTCACTACAGATACAAGGTTTGTTCAGCTTCTCCTACCTGTTTCTCCTAACTATAATGAAGCTCAATCAGCAGCTCAAATGTGGTGCTTTGTTTCCAGTGACCGTGGCGTATTCATTTGTTGGAGAGGCTGGTAGCTACAGCGCTGACAATCTATATGGTGAGTGGACATTAGTTTTGTAGTTAAGTTTGCTGGTCTGTTTGTTCCACAACTTGCACACCTATGTCTTCTGTCAGGTCTTATCCAAAGGAGTGATCATCCTCCATGGATTTCAGACGGTTAAAGCAAAGGCTGGTGATGCAGTCACAAGTGGCTCTGTGATGTTCCAGTTGTCTGTCAGCGTTGATTATGGCTCCAGCAGTGCAGATTCTGGTCTACAGCGTTCTTCCCAGTGAGAATGTAGTTGCTGCTAGTGTGCCGTTTGACACTGATATGTATTTCCAGAACCAGGTACTGTATGATGTGGCTATTTTTCAATTTGGGAATGTTGGTGTGTGTGTCCTACAGCTTGTTGGTCCTTGTTCCAGGTGTCTCTGCAGTTTTCTCCGGCTACGGCGGTTCCTGTGGAGGGAAATGTTCTGACGGTTTCTGCTCAAGCAGGATCTCTGCGTGGTAGATCAGAGCATCCGGATCATGGAGCCAGGAAGACGTCTGAGTGCTGAGAGGCTGTCTGTGTGCCTCAATCAGGTTTTTTGTTTGGGCTTTTAATCTGGATATTTCAGTGTGTGGCACTTCTGATTAGAATGCCACTTCAGTTTATCCCAGTGTCTGAAGTACAGACAGAAGTTTTATCACAACTTCAGTGTAGGTATGTCTGTTAGTTTGATTTTTGCTCTAGAAATTGGTACATGGCTTAAAGATAAAATGGAAAAATGTAGTCTTGTGTTGTGATCTTTTAATATGACGGCCGGAAAGACGGACGTCCGTCCGTCCGTGCGTTTTTGCGTGCGTTTTTTCCGTGCGTGCGTTTGTCCGTCCGATCCTTCACAAAGACCCAGGCACCGCAGAATGGAGTAGCCATGGAGTGAAGAGTCCCAACACTAGTCTCCCAAGTTTTTGAGGTGGAAAAAATATGGTAAGTTGTTGTGTGAGGGAAGTTCAATGACAGATCTGAGTCCTTAATCTAAAGCGCTTTGTTTCTGGTTTAGTTTTGCCCAAGTTTGACGTGACTGTAAACGTGTTGCAGTTATGGGACTGAAAGTTGAGTCTTGTGCCAAGTTAGTGATGCTTTATTTTTCTTGTCTTGTGGTTGGTCAGTTCTTTATTTTTTTTATCCTTTTGCCTGTGCTTGACTTAATTGTGTCTTTGTTCTCCTACCAGATGAATGCTACGGGCTGTGCCTCTATTGCTGTTGATGCGTCAGTGTTTTTCAACACCAAATTTGAAGACCAAATGCAAGACGCATTTCTTGTAAATGTGAACGTTACTGAGGAGGGAACAGGTGAGCTATTGGCTGATCCCAACCATATACTCTTTATCATCTTTACAAGACATCCACTTTCAGCCACAAAGTTGATATTCTTCACTGTTTGTTTGGACTTTCTCTTGCAGATGTAATGGTGTCAAAATCTGCAATGGTGTCCTTTATAAACAAAGCTGTATATCTCTTGGAGGGGAGCAACTGGCCCAACAAACTGCTGTTGAATCTAACCACAAACAAGAATGGACGGGCTGCGTTCTCCCTAAACACTGCTGATCTTAAGGCTGATCTGAATCTGGTGGTACGACTTGTATTTTGTAAAAATTAAGACTTTCTCTAGCATGATACTGATTAAGTTTGATCTTCCCCAGGCGAGTGCTAATCCAGAGGTTTTTTATGGTTCTAAATCGCCATACTTCACTACAGATACAAGGTTTGTTCAGCTTCTCCTACCTGTTTCTCCTAACTATAATGAAGCTCAATCAGCAGCTCAAATGTGGTGCTTTGTTTCCAGTGACCGTGGCGTATTCATTTGTTGGAGAGGCTGGTAGCTACAGCGCTGACAATCTATATGGTGAGTGGACATTAGTTTTGTAGTTAAGTTTGCTGGTCTGTTTGTTCCACAACTTGCACACCTATGTCTTCTGTCAGGTCTTATCCAAAGGAGTGATCATCCTCCATGGATTTCAGACGGTTAAAGCAAAGGCTGGTGATGCAGTCACAAGTGGCTCTGTGACGTTCCAGTTGTCTGTCAGCGTTGATTATGGCTCCAGCAGTGCAGATTCTGGTCTACAGCGTTCTTCCCAGTGAGAATGTAGTTGCTGCTAGTGTGCCGTTTGGGACTGAAATGTATTTCCAGAACCAGGTACTGTATGATGTGGCTATTTTTCAATTTGGGAATGTTGGTGTGTGTGTCCTACAGCTTGTTGGTCCTTGTTCCAGGTGTCTCTGCAGTTTTCTCCAGCTACGGCGGTTCCTGCGGAGGGAAACGTTCTGACGGTTTCTGCTCAAGCAGGATCTCTGCGTGGTAGATCAGAGCATCCGGATCATGGAGCCAGGAAGACATCTGAGTGCTGAGAGGCTGTCTGTGTGCCTCAATCAGGTTTTTTGTTTGGGCTTTTAATCTGGATATTTCAGTGTGTGGCACTTCTGATTAGAATGCCACTTCAGTTTATCCCAGTGTCTGAAGTACAGACAGAAGTTTTATCACAACTTCAGTGTAGGTATGTCTGTTAGTTTGATTTTTGCTCTAGAAATTGGTACGTGGCTTAAAGCTAAAATGGAAAAATGTAGTCTTGTGTTGTGATCTTTTAATATGAAGGACGGGCGTCCGTCCGTCCGTCCGTGCGTGCGTTTGTGCGTGCGTTTTTTTCCGTGCGTGCGTTTGTCCGTCCGATCCTTCACAAAGACCCAGGCACCGCAGAATGGAGTAGCCATGGAGTGAAGAGTCCCAACACTAGTCTCCCAAGTTTTTGAGGTGGAAAAAATACGGTAAGTTGTTGTGTGAGGGAAGTTCAATGACAGATCTGAGGCCTTAATCTAAAGCACTTTGTTTCTGGTTTAGTTTTGCCCAAGTTTGATGTGACTGTAAACGCACTGCAGACCTACAGCGTTGCAGTTATGGGACTGAAAGTTGAGTCTTGTGCCAAGTGAGTGATGCTTTATTTTTCTTGTCTTGTGGTTGGTCAGTTCTTTATTTTTTTTTTAGCCTTTTGCCTGTGCTTGACTTAATTGTGTCTTTGTTCTCCTACCAGATGAATGCCACGGGCTGTGCCTCTATTACTGTTGATGCGTCAGTGTTTTTCAACACCAAATTTGAAGACCAAATGCAAGACACATTTCTTGTAAATGTTACTGAGGAGGGAACAGGTGAGCTATTGGCTGATCTGAACCATATACTCTTTATCATCTTTAGAAGACATGCACTTTAAGCCACAAAGTTGATATTTTTCACTGTTTGTTTGGACTTTCTCTTGCAGATGTAATGGTGTCAATCTGCAATGGAGTCCTTTATAAACAAAGCTGTATATCTCTTGGAGGGGAGCAACTGGCCCAACAAACTGCTGTTGAATCTAACTACAAACAAGAATGGATGGGCTGCGTTCTCCCTAAACACTGCTGATCTTAAGGCTGATCTGAATCTGGTGGTACGACTTGTATTTTGTAAAAATTAAGACTTTCTCTAGCATGATACTGATTAAGTTTGATCTTCCCCAGGCGAGTGCTAATCCAGAGGTTTTTTATGGTTCTAAATCGCCATACTTCACTACAGATACAAGGTTTGTTCAGCTTCTCCTACCTGTTTCTCCTAACTATAATGAAGCTCAATCAGCAGCTCAAATGTGGTGCTTTGTTTCCAGTGACCGTGGCGTATTCATTTGTTGGAGAGGCTGGTAGCTACAGCGCTGACAATCTATATGGTGAGTGGACATTAGTTTTGTAGTTAAGTTTGCTGGTCTGTTTGTTCCACAACTTGCACACCTATGTCTTCTGTCAGGTCTTATCCAAAGGAGTGATCATCCTCCATGGATTTCAGACGGTTAAAGCAAAGGCTGGTGATGCAGTCACAAGTGGCTGTGTGACGTTCCAGTTGTCTGTCAGCGTTGATTATGGCTCCAGCAGTGCAGATTCTGGTCTACAGCGTTCTTCCCAGTGAGAATGTAGTTGCTGCTAGTGTGCCGTTTGACACTGATATGTATTTCCAGAACCAGGTACTGTATGATGTGGCTATTTTTCAATTTGGGAATGTTGGTGTGTGTGTCCTACAGCTTGTTGGTCCTTGTTCCAGGTGTCTCTGCAGTTTTCTCCAGCTACGGCGGTTCCTGTGGAGGGAAATGTTCTGACGGTTTCTGCTCAAGCAGGATCTCTGCGTGGTAGATCAGAGCATCCGGATCATGGAGCCAGGAAGACATCTGAGTGCTGAGAGGCTGTCTGTGTGCCTCAATCAGGTTTTTTGTTTGGGCTTTTAATCTGGATATTTCAGTGTGTGGCACTTCTGATTAGAATGCCACTTTAGTTTATCCCAGTGTCTGAAGTACAGACAGAAGTTTTATCACAACTTCAGTGTCGGTATGTCTGTTAGTTTGATTTTTGCTCTAGAAATTGGTACGTGGCTTAAAGCTAAAATGGAAAAATGTAGTCTTGTGTTGTGATCTTTTAATATGACGGCCGGAAAGACGGGCGTCCGTCCGTGCGTGCGTTTGTGCGTGCGTTTTTTTCCGTGCGTGCGTTTGTCCATCCGATCCTTCACAAAGACCCAGGCACCGTAGAATGGAGTAGCCATGGAGTGAAGAGTCCCAACACTAGTCTCCCAAGTTTTTTGAGTTGGAAAAAATACGGTAAGTTGTTGTGTGAGGGAAGTTCAATGACAGATCTGAGGCCTTAATCTAAAGCACTTTGTTTCTGGTTTAGTTTTGCCCAAGTTTGATGTGACTGTAAACGCACTGCAGACCTACAGCGTTGCAGTTATGGGACTGAAAGTTGAGTCTTGTGCCAAGTGAGTGATGCTTTATTTTTCTTGTCTTGTGGTTGGTCAGTTCTTTATTTTTTTTTAGCCTTTTGCCTGTGCTTGACTTAATTGTGTCTTTGTTCTCCTACCAGATGAATGCTACGGGCTGTGCCTCTATTACTGTTGATGCGTCAGTGTTTTTCAACACCAAATTTGAAGACCAAATGCAAGACACATTTCTTGTAAATGTGAACGTACTGAGGAGGGAACAGGTGAGCTATTGGCTGATCTGAACCATATACTCTTTATCATCTTTATAAGACATGCATTTTAAGCCAGTTGATATTTTTCACTGTTTGTTTGGACTTTCTCTCGCAGATGTAATGGTGTCAATCTGCAATGGTGTCCTTTATAAACAAAGCTGTATATCTCTTGGAGGGGAGCAACTGGCCCAAGAAACTGCTGTTGAATCTAACCACAAACAAGAATGGACGGGCTGCGTTCTCCCTAAACACTGCTGATCTTAAGGCTGATCTGAATCTGGTGGTATGACTTGTATTTTGTAAAAATTAAGACTTTTTCTAGCATGATACTGATTAAGTTTGATCTTCCCCAGGCGAGTGCTAATCCAGAGGTTTTTTATGGTTCTAAATCGCCATACTTCACTACAGATACAAGGTTTGTTCAGCTTCTCCTACCTGTTTCTCCTAACTATAATGAAGCTCAATCAGCAGCTCAAATGTGGTGCTTTGTTTCCAGTGACCGTGGCGTATTCATTTGTTGGAGAGGCTGGTAGCTACAGCGCTGACAATCTATATGGTGAGTGGACATTAGTTTTGTAGTTAAGTTTGCTGGTCTGTTTGTTCCACAACTTGCACACCTATGTCTTCTGTCAGGTCTTATCCAAAGGAGTGATCATCCTCCATGGATTTCAGACGGTTAAAGCAAAGGCTGGTGATGCAGTCACAAGTGGCTCTGTGACGTTCCAGTTGTCTGTCAGCGTTGATTATGGCTCCAGCATTGCAGATTCTGGTCCACAGCGTTCTTCCCAGTGAGAATGCAGTTGCTGCTAGTGTGCCGTTTGACACTATGTATTTCCAGAACCAGGTACTGTATGATGTGGCTATTTTTCAATTTGGGAATGTTGGTGTGTGTGTGTCCTACAGCTTGTTGGTCCTTGTTCCAGGTGTCTCTGCAGTTTTCTCCAGCTACGGCGGTTCCTGCGGAGGGAAACGTTTTGACTGTTTCTGCTCAAGCAGGATCTCTGCGTGGTAGATCAGAGCGTCCGGATCATGGAGCCAGGAAGACGTCTGAGAGCTGAGAGGCTGTCTGTGTGCCTCAATCAGGTTTTTTGTTTGGGCTTTTAATCTGAATATTTCAGTGTGTGGCACTTCTGATTAGAATACTACTTCAGTTTACCCCAGTGTCTGAAGTACAAGGGCCTGAATTTTTGTCAGTTTGTCCGTCCGTCCGTGCGTGCGTGCGTCCGTCCGTCCGTGCGTCCGTCCGTGCGTGCGTCCGTCCGTCCGTGCGTCCGTCCGTCCGTGCGTGCGTCCGTCCGTCCGTGCGTGCGTCCGCGTGCGTGCGTCCGTCCGTCCGTGCGTCCGTCCGTGCGTCCGTCCGTCCGTCCGTCACAAAGACCTAGGCGCCGCAGAATGGAGTAGCCATGGAGTGAAGAGTCCCAACACTAGTCTCCCGAGTTTGAGGTGGAAAAAATTCGGTAAGTTGTTGTGTAAGGGAAGTTCAATGACAAATCTGAGGCCTTAATCTAAAGCACTTTGTTTCTGGTTTAGTTTTGCCCAAGTTTGACGTGACCGTATACGCACCGCAGACCTACAGCGTTGCAGTTATGGGACTGAAAGTTGAGTCTTGTGCCAAGTGAGTGATGCTTTATTTTCTTGTCTTGTGGTTGGTCAGTTCTTTATCTTGTTATGATGTTTCCCAGATGTACATATGGCCAATCTGTACCTGGTCAAGCCTTAGTGGAAGTGTGCCGTGATCCATTTCCATACAGTCTGCTTCATAATTTGATCAGACAGTGTCTGACTCAAACAGCAAAGGTGTGTGACTCCTGCCTTACGGCTGAGGGTTTTGCTTTTGCCTGTGCTTGACTTAATTGTGTCTTTGTTCTCCTACCAGATGAATACCACGGGCTGTGCCTCTCTTACTGTTGATGTGTCAGTGTTTTTAAAAACCAAATTTGAAGACCAAATGCAAGACACATTTCTTGTAAATGTTACTGAGGAGGGAACAGGTGAGCTATTCGCTGATCTGAACCATATACTCCATCATCTTTACAAGACATCCACTTTTAGCAACAAAGTTGATATTCTTCACTGTTTGTTTGGACTTTCTCTCACAGATGTAATGGTGTCAAAATCTGCAATGGTGTGCATTACAAAGAAATCTGTATATCTCTTGGAGGGGAGCACATGTAAGCTTGATCGTACATTCTTCATTTCAGCATAAAACACGCTGAATTAGACTTTAAATATTACCTTTTGATTATGTGGAAATATTCAATTTGGTTTCATCTGATAGTTAATTTAAAGTGAATGTGTAAAAAAACCTCAGGAAATAATATGTCTATCTTCATGCCATTGCATTACTTTTATATTGTTCAGTTATTACTGTTTCTGATTCATTGTATTTATATTCATTATTGTTCATTTATAGAGCCCAGAGCACCAACGAACTGGCCGGATGCATGGAGAATCAGGATGCCTGGAGGCAATGATGGAAGGCTGGTCTGAGGACGACTTGGATAGAACCACACCCATACTGATTTATGAATCGAAAGACAAGAGTAAAAAAAACCTTTATTGTGGAACAATCTGTAGCGGTTGTCACCCAGTTCAAGATCCGCACCTCAACAACTTTCATACAAAATTTGGTCCTTCGAGCCGGAGCAGACAGCTACTACAGCATTACCATGTCTAGAACAGAAAGACAGGCTACGTCAGTGCCACCAGTGGTTCGACCACGTCGACAGGTCATCCCACCAAGATACTTGGATGACCTCTATGTTGATTACACAGTGCCACATCAGTTACTACATTCTGATGAACATCCTACAACTGGTGCCACTGGAAAACCTGGTAAAAGGCCTGCATTTAAAGAGTTCACATGTATTGAAAGCGGACCAGAACTAACGAAAAGTACAAGCACTGGATCAAGTGAGAGGAGTTCGTATGTGGAGACACATCAAGATTTGTCACCGCCGCGGCCAATGCCCCATACTCGGACTTCTCCAAGGTGAATAATGCAGATTAGAGAGTTCTCTCCTCAAGTCCATATACGGCACCCACTGAGGGCAGGCCAGTTCTGCCTAGAGATCAAGATGATTCTCCTCAGCCCATGAGGGCACTGTCTGTAGATTCACGAGGTGACCTTCTGCATTCTCATTCTGTCACAAAGAGATTGATTGTCTCACTGACAACCTAGGAGACCTGAGACTACCAGGCTCGGCAACTCTGCTAACTTCAAGTCATCCTTTCTCTTATGAACCAACTCAATCCCAACACAAGCTAGCCCATCAAGAAGATGCTACATGTCCTCAACCTGGTATTAGGCACAGAGATGGACCACATGGTTACTACAACACAGACCACAGAGGCATGGCTGTAACTATAGGTCCACTGACAAAAGATCTTGACTTGGACTTGTGGCAAAAGACTTGAGACTTGACTTGAGCTTGCCCCTCAAAGACTTGAGACTTGACTTGGACTTCCAAAAAAACATGACTTGTGAACATCTCTGCTTCTGATTCAACATCTTAACCAATATCCCGCAGCTGTTCAGTTTATGCCTCAGGACTACAGTCAAGAGACAGCAGCTATGTATGGGACTTATAAAGATCATAGTCTGAACTGCAAAACCGTGCGCTATTTCCCTTCCACTGAACCATGCGGTTATCAGCAACCTTATCATGGGATTCCAGCTACAAGTCCAGTCTATCAAGATGACAGACTTACTCTAAAAGATACATTAGCTCACCATGCACATGAGACACTCAGACAGCTATGGTCAATCAGCTCCTAATCCTACAGACAAATCAAGCTTCTTGACCCCACGACAGTACGCAGATTACGCTCAGCCTGAGACATATCAGCCATACCACCCAGTGCGCCCTCCTTCTCTTCCATATCCTCATGTAGAGCCCACCTACAGAGGTCCTATTCCCACCATTCCTCATTTTTGCAGTGAAGATCCCAGAGAGTTTGCACGACTCAAAATTGAAACGTTCTGTAGCAAATTCTCCAGTGCAAGCACCAAATACTCGATCATCTGAAACAGGAGGATGCCTTGCTCATTGCAGACTTGTACGTCAACAGCTGGTACCCATACACCAACACCATGAGGTCTCTAACTGCACTTTATGGTCAACCCCATCAACTCGCACTACAAAGAATTGCAGAATTGATGGATGGCCCAAAAATCAGGAGTGGTGACACTTTTAGAATGTTTGTCCTCAATGTGCGTGCATGAGTTGGAATGCTGGACCAACTTGGAGCTAAAGGATGGACAGAGCTCAAATGTGGGTCACATGTTTCACATCTCCTTGTCAAGTTTTCTCATGATCTTAAAGCAAACTTCAGAAGGTTTGTTAACCCCATTCAGAACCCAGTTCCAACACTGATAGAACTTGAATATGAGCTCAGAATACAAGAGGATGAGTCACAGAACGTTCGTAATGTAAGCAGAGCCTACTCTCAGCCACAGAGAGAACAGCAAAGGAATTGCAAGCCGGTTCAACGATTTGCTACTGTCTTGGATGGTGGTGAACAGAGTAAACCAGCAAGTGTTACAGCAGTCAAGAAGGAGAAACCGACAAAGTACTGCCCCTTCTGCAACACTGCAGCATTACTTCAATCAGTGCGCTAATTTCAAACTGCTGAATCAAGATCAAGTGGAGTCTTGGCTGAAGTCAAATCAGAAGTGCTTTAGGTGTGGCCGTGACCACCAGATCTCACAATGTTGTCTTGAAGTCAAATGTGAAAAGAGACATTTCATTCTCAGTAGCTTCTGCATTTCAGCCAAACAAATCCTTCACCATTGAAAGAGCTTTTACAGCCAAAGAACTGAGCCTTGCAAAACACACTTAACCTGTTAAGTTGCTGCAGAAGAAATACAGATATCTACAAGGCTCAACCACTCTTACTCATTGGCTTAGATTATCCACATTTAATCTGACCCGGACCCGTCGTTCATTTCAAAAGTTGGACCCGTGCAGACCCGAGAAATGGCATAAATGTACTGCCCGGACCCGACCTGGACCCGTCTATTATTTGAAAACTGAACCCGACAGGAAGAGACAAACCCGACTGGACCCGACACGAGTTTCGAAAAATAAAACTTTTTGTCTTACCTAATTTTAGTTGTCATTGTCTCACTTCCTTGTAACGTTACCTGACTGATGCATTACAATCCACCGACAAGAAAGTTCTAGGCATGTTATTTCTCTAATTTTTCCAAGCTTAATCCACTCATTATTTCAGCTTTAAAAGTCCACTTGAGGTCACGGTGATGGATGACAAATGCAACCTTGCACATTCTCGAGTTAACTCGCGTAATAACTTTAACTGTTTGCCCTTTTGAACTTTAATAACGATTGCTTGTTGCTTTCAGCTTGATCATATCTGTAAATATATATCTCTAAATATAGTAAATGGTATATAAATATAAATTGTCTCTGTTATTATGCAGGAATGAGAGTATAGTTTCTAGTCATATCAGCCTAGAAAATCGCAATTCGTCGGTTTTAATGCACGATGTAACAGAAGAGTCAAGCTTTAAATAGGAAAAATATAAAAACACTTTGGTCATTTTTTTTCTTAGAAATGCTAATGGCCTAGTGCACTTCAATGATGTATGCTAAGCTATGCTAAAAGTGCTACTGCCAGAACGGGAGACCGGCTGAATAGATTCAGTAAATGACTGAACTTATTTTTAGATGAATTAGTCAAGTCACATTTATTTATATTGCACTTTTTATAGGTTTTTTTTTTTTAAAACGGTGATATTGTTTTTTTTTTTAATATAAAATAAAAATATATATATATATATATATTTGTTTTTTTTTATTAAAAATATATATATATATATATATATATATATATATATATATATTATTTTTTTTTTTTTTTTAATTTTAGGTTACACAATTCAGGTCGCTTTAACACATTCGTTAAAAAAAAAATCTATGAAAACAAAATTGATTGAAAGTTTCTTTCTGCCACAGATAAAAAGTCATTTCTGACTAGCATGTTTAATATCTCACAATCCTGCCTTTAATTCTGCCAGAAAACATCACCTGATGTGCTTTATCGGCTTTGAATACAAGCTGTCCTGTCTTTAATGTTGTCCGGCTGTTAGCATGAAATGCTAGCCTGAGGCGAACGAGTGCGTCTCGTGTGAAGCAAGCTATGCTAGTTTGCATGAGCTTCAGTCACTGCACACTTTATTTTACTCTTCAGTCTTATCTTCCTACTGTTTCCTCTTTGAAACCATACGTTATGTGCAAAAAACCTCCTCTTCGGTCCTGTCTGTCTGTCGCAACATGTCGTCCTGCAGGTTTCGCTGGTTGTGCGAGTCCTTTTCAGATAATCCCTCTTCTATCTACACACTTCTGCTTAAATGTAGGATGAATTACCGTGGTAAACCTAATTTACACCAAAATATCAAGTATTTAGCACGGTAAAATCATGATAGACTAATATTACAGGATAATCATGAAACGATGTCCACAACTTTGTCATTTTGTTTATTTGAGCCATTCCACTATATTCCATGTAAACACATTTTATTATTAGCTAATCAAAATGTCCTACACATTAAGCTAGCTACAAGTTTGAAATGTATAATTAAAAAAACATTAATAAAAACAACTAAAAATAGCATGTATTTATGAGATTGATATGGTTCATTTCGTATTAGAAACAAAGTTAGGATGTTACGCTTACGTGATTGAGAAGGACTTACCGTAGTAAACCTGATTTACACCAATATATAATTTAGCCTGCTTACCACGATAATATATGATATTATAGACTAATGTCATTTTGTTTGTTTATTCTTTTTTATTTCTTTTGACATCGATGTATTAGTTAATTGATTTCGTACACAACTCCTCTTATTGTAACGGTTAAATGTTGCTCAGTTCTGTTTCATTTATTTTAATATTTGGTGCTTTATCACACTGCTAATAAAAAAAAAAAAAGTTTCTAACTCATTTGTTTAATTAGCTTGACTGATAAATGTCTGATTTTGTTCTTACCTCGCACTTGTCCTGCAGCAGTCGCTCGTGTCTTGTAACAGGTGTTTGTTCGGGGTGTGTGAACGTCTGTCCGTTTCACTCTTTCTCTCTCACACACACAGACCGGCTCAACCCGTCGCGCGGGGTCACTTGTCTAGGAGGCGGGGCTTGAGGAGCCCCGAGGATACGCCAACACTCGCGCCTACAGCTACTCGGAAAACACTCGGGGTTTTTCACACAGATTTTGCTTGTGAATTTCGCAACCAAAGAATTGACAAGAAACACGTTGAATTGAACGTGATTTTACGAAGTAGAAATGCATATATAGCTGTATTAAAGGTACACGCAGAGAGAGAGGCAGTGTGTGTGTGTGTGGACAGGCATGATAAGAATGTGGTTGATTGAGATCTTTCTCTGTCTGTAGGGCACAGACATCAGTGTATGACCTCAAGTTCTCTCTCTCTCTCTCTCTCTCTCTGTGTGTGTGTTTGTGTGTGTGTGTGTGTGAATGCCACTCCCTCAGAGGGAGATTGTAAACGGAGAAGTTGTGTAGTGAGCAGGTGACGACAGATGCAGGAATACACACGTCAGCAGCTCCTGCATATGATTATTGCGGCAAAAAAAAAAATGGTTCTCTTTTTTGTATTAATACTATTTATTTATTATTTTACTTAACATTTAATTGTACTAGTTATATAGTTTTATTAGGTCGTGTATGTTTTCATTCGGGTAAATTTGTATTTTATTATTTTTTATGTACTTTTGATGACTTGTCGAGATGGTCACGTGTGGTACTAACCCCCTTCATCCAATCACAGCTGCGATCGCTGAGTGACAGGGGTTCAGTCTAATCAAATGCCCGTCCGCGTTTTCCCTCGGCGAATTATCTCGCTACTCCCGCCCTGACGCGGAAGTGATCTGTGCGCATGCGCTCATCAACGCACACGCACGAGAGAGAGGAGAACCAAAACAGCGCCTATTACGGGGATTAAATACTGCGAGAGCGGAATGAGCTCAGCTTGGAGATCAACATTGTGAGCACAGATACTCGTGTGTGTTTGAGAGAGATGAGCGGCACACAGGAGTCCAGTGGAGGGTCCGAGCACGAGGCAAAGCGACCGTGCACGCGGACAGAGTCACGTCAGCGCTGTGAACCAGCAGAGGGCGACAGTGTTGCAGTGGTGAGTCTCGAATCACTTCATCATAACATATCACAGTAAAAAAAAAAAAAAATATCACAGTAGCCAGCAAAATATCAACATCAGTGACAAATACACAAATATCAAGCAATGTCATTTACTACAGAGGCGTATTGCATTCACTTGAAGAAAAAAAAAATCTACTCTGTTTTTCTGAATTAACGAGTTAATTTTTCATGAGAAAAAAATTTTTGCTCTGTTTTTCTGAATTAATGGGTTAATTTTTCATGAGAAAAAAGTTTTTGCTCTGTTTTTCTGAATTAACGAGTTAATTTTTCATGGAATTTTTTTTTTGCTCTGTTTTTCTGAATTAATGAGTTAATTTTTCATGAGAAAAAAGTTTTTGCTCTGTTTTTCTGAATTAACGAGTTAATTTTTCATGGAATTTTTTTTTTGCTCTATTTTTCTGAATTAATGAGTTAATTTTTCATGAGAAAAAAAATATTTTGCTCTGTTTTTCTGAATTAATGAGTTAATTTTTCATGGATTTTTTTTGCTCTGTTTTTCTGAATTAACGAGTTAATTTTTCATGGAATTTTTTTTTGCTCTGTTTTTCTGAATTAACGAGTTAATTTAGAAAAAAACAGAGCAAAAACTTTTTTTCTCACGAAAAATTAACTCATTAATTCAGAAAAACAGAGAAAAAAATATTTTCTCATGAAAAATTAACTCATTAATTCAGAAAAACAGAGAAAAAAATATTTTCTCATGAAAAATTAATTAATTCAGAAAAACAGAGAAACTTTTTTTCTCATGAAAAATTAACTCATTAATTCAGAAAAACAGAGCAAAAAAAAATCTAATGAAAAATTAACTCGTTAATTCAGAAAAACAGAGCAAAAAAAATTTTTTCTCATGAAAAATTAACTCATTAATTCAGAAAAACAGAGAAAAAATTTTTTTTCTCATGAAAAATTAACTCATTAATTCAGAAAAACAGAGCAATTTTTTTTTCTCATGAAAAATTAACTCATTAATTCAGAAAAACAGAGTAGATTTTTTTTTTCTCTTCGAGTGAATGCAATACGCCTCCGTAATTTACTGTAATAGCGGTGTGTTAGTATTTATGGAACCCTGAAATATTAAAACAATTCCTCTGGTATTGAAATAAAATGCTATACATATTCTGTTCCATTGGGTTTCATTCTGATGTGCTCTATTTTGTTCCATTATATGCTGTTGTTTTCTATATTGCAGTTGTAATCGAAATCTGGTTTATTAGCAAAATTGACAGACTTTCAGCTGTTTACATAGCACAAATTAAATAGCTCTGCTCACCAAAAGTTTCAAGTGGTTTCCCCAAATTCAACTTTTAATGACTCCTGCAGTCTCAAAATGATCCAACCCCCTGCAAAAGATGTGTTGTGTCACTAATCAAGGGCTTCATGAGCAACACCAGGTGCGCCTCAGCTAGAACACATGAAACGCCTCAACTCGACGGGTTTGCTGAGTGTCATGTTTGAGGTCAAAAGAATGGTCCAAGAAAGTTAAAGAGGAGATAACACACATGACACAAACATCGCCTGTGTGTGTGTGTGTTTCAGTCAGTGATCATGCCCGTGTATAACGCTTCTGATTGGCTGGACGAGTGTCTGCAGGCAATACTGGAGCAGGATTTTGCAGGCCGTATGGAGCTGTCTGTGTATGACGACGGCAGTACGGTACACACACACACACACAATATGAGTATCAGTCTGAAGAATATGTTTGAACAGAGGCCCCGTTTACACGAAGGGAACACGCAGATATTTCCCTGCGAGTTTGGACTCTCATTTACACGAAAACCCCGTTTTTATCACGGAAAATGATTATTTCTAAAAACTCCGGTTATGTGTTGTCATGTCAACTGGGAGAAACGGGGTTTTATGTTCTCTCATGTGGATTCTGATTGGCTTGCATGGTTTTATCCTTCTCCCTACACTGCCCCCTATAGGTTTGGCATAGTTACGGCGCTCGACGGCGTATTTATGCGAATGTTATTATTGAAAACGGAGGCGGGGAAATATTAGTTTCTCTTTGTGTAAACATGACCTGAGTCTGGTTTGTGTGTCAGGATAACTCCAGAGAAGTGATCGAGGGATGGAGGCAGAGGTTCGAGGACAGAGGCATTTCACTGCTGATCTCAGGACACACCGCATCCAGCCCACGCGGAGGTGTGTGTGTGTTTATATGTGTTTATGAGAGCGTGTGTGTATCTGTACTTATTTCTGGAGAGCTCAAGGACTCTACATTTACATGTTTATCTTGAAGCTCACGCGACATTAAACAGACACACACACTCTGTTCATGCGCTTCAGAAATCAAAAGAAGTTTGTTATCAGTGTTTAGTTGGTGTCAGGATCTTAAAACATCTCTGAGTTCGGCATGCCAAGCTTTCAGCATCACACACACACACACACACACACACACACCTGTAGATGAACACGTCAAACACACACTGAGATCTGTTTGAGGGAGCGCAGGCCGTCTCAACCGGATTAGCTTCAGTAATGTAACGTGTGTGTGTGTGTGTGTGTTTTTGGGTTGACAGCAGGACAATTGTCATTTTGATTGACAGTGAGATTGAACACTGATCAGTGACTGTTTCAAGTGCGTGGATAATAATATACTGCACAGAAAGTCTCAGAAATGGGAAAGAAAAACATTATTTTCTGTATTTGTGTTTGTTTCGAGATGAAATGCTCTAGTAGACTAAAGTCATATTTGTGTATTTTTTTTTTTTGTAGTTGGATTTGCTAAAAACCAGGCGGTGTGTCGGAGCTCTGGACGATTCCTCTGCTTTCAGGACGCGGTGAGTGTGTGTGTGTGTGTGTAACATGTACCACCTGTGATGTAAATACGCTCCCAGCAGCCGTGTGTTTGACAGGCCTGTCAGAGGAACTCAACTAATGACTGAACCGTGTGTGTGTGTGTGTGTGTGTGTGTGTGAAATAAGCTCCTCCAGTGTGTGTGAAAGATCTCAGCATCATGATATTCAGAAACACATGCTTCAGATTCAGTGTGTGTGACTGTAAAAGCTCCCCTGCGGCGCGTGAAACACACACACACACACACACACACGTCTGTTTTTCCACTGACTGGTGTTGTTTCTCTGCCAGTTCAGGTTTGAATAATGAACTGGAGCTCTGATCTATAGGGTTGTGTGTTGTAATATCCTGTGTCTCAGCGTGTGTGTGTGTGTGTGTGTGTGTGTCTCACACTGATGTTGTGTAATCAGATCAGATGTGAGATGCATAAGCTGATGTTTCTGTGAGTCTCCTGCAGAGCCGCTGGAGTCCAAGTGTGTGTCGCAACAGAGAGAGCGTGAGAGCGAAGCGCTCCTCTCCCGATCCGCATTACAGCGCAGAACACACTCCGCTCGTGTTCAAGCTGCTCGTCTACAGCTCACAGTCGTGCTAATGAGTGGGAAAAGCACAGAAACGCAGATGAATTATTAAAACATAAAACAATAAAACATTGTGTTCACATTGTTTCGTGATGATGTTGTGTGTTTCGTGATGTCGGGTTTTTCGTGATGTCGTGTGTGTTTCGTGATGATGTCATGTGTTTCATGATGATGTCGTGTGTTTCAGGATGATGTCATGTGTGTTTCGTGATGATGTAATGTGTTTCACGATGATGTCGTCTGTTTCGTGATGTCGGGTTTTTCGTGATGTCGTGTGTGTTTCGTGATGATGTCATGTGTTTCATGATGATGTCGGGTTTTTCGTGATGATGTAATGTGTTTCGCGATGATGTTGTGTGTGTGTTTTGTGATGATGTCGGGTTTTTCGTGATGTCGTGTGTGTTTCGTGATGATGTCATGTGTTTCGCGATGATGTTGTGTGTGTCGTGATGTCGTGTGTTTTGTGATGATGTCATGCGTGTTTCGTGATGATGTCAGGTTTTTTGTGATGATGTCATGTGTGTTTCGTGATGATGTCGTGTGTTTTGTGATGATGTCATGTGTTACATGGTTTCGTGATGATGTTGTGTGTTTCGTGATGATGTCGTGGGTTTTGCGATGATGTCATGTGTTTCATGGTTTCATGATGACGTTGTGTGTTTCGCGATATCGTTTGTGTTCTGTGATGATGTTGTGTGTGTTTCGTGATGATGTCATGTGTTTCTTGATGATGTCGTCAGGTTTTTTGTGATGTCGTGTGTGTTTCGTGATGATGCCGGGTTTTTCGTGATGTCGTGTGTGTTTCGCGATGATGTCGTTTTTTGTTTCATGATGGTGTCTGTGTGTTTCGTGATGATGTCGTGTGTGTTTCAGGATGATGTCATGAGGCCTCAGAGAGTTCGGCTACAGTATGAAGCGGCTGAAGTCAATCCCACTGCGGTGAGTTTCAGATCAATGCCGTTCTTTACAACTTTATATTCATCAAAGAATCCTGACAAAAAATATTAAACTGTTTGAAGACAGTTATTATATTGAAGACAGTTTAATATTTTTTAATATTTTTATTTTTTTATTTAATATTTTAATATTTTTGAAGGCAGTTATTATATTGAAGACAGTTTAAGATTTTTTAATATTTTTATTTTTTTATTTTTTATTTAATATTTTAATATTTTTGAAGACAGTTATTATATTGAAGACAGTTTAATATTTTTTGTCAGGATTTCAACATTGATAATAATCATAAATGTTTCGTGAGCGTCAGATCCTCATATTAGAGTGATTTCTGAAGGATCATGTGACACTGATGACTGGAGTAATGATGCTGGAAATCACAGGAATAATCCACATAGAAAACAGATGTTGTACACTGTAATAATATGTCACATTTATTTGAAATATGTTCCACATTCTTATTCCATGACAGGAAAAACACAGTTTAATGTTATTTTCCAAATGCAGCAGCGGTTATTTTTACAGCCAGTGTTTTGCGAGGGTTTTGTTTGTTGCTTTGACCTTTGACCTCAGGTCACAGCGGGCGTAACGGCGACAGACTGAAGACCTGCGGTGCTAAACTAACAGAGAAACAGAACTGTGTGTGTGTGTGTGTGTTTACGTCAGAGAGGAAATGAGACGGACGGGTGAAAGCGTTGTGAGTGTGATGGTCTGCCTGTGATTCACCTTAAACACACTTGTATGCGTACGAAACATTTATATCTTGTATTAAATGTTACATATAGTCAGATGATCAAGTTAAACACTAATGTCTCTTGTGTGTTTTGTCAGATCATTGGTTGTAAAGTGAGTCGAGTTCCTGAAGGCTCCACTGAGCGATACACCAGGTGGATCAACTCTCTGAGTCCAGAGCAGCTCCACACACAGGTGACACACACACACACACACACACACACTCACACAGGTGACACACACACACACTCACACAGGTGACAAAAAAGTAGCACACAGATGCTAGCTGGTTAAAGTAGCAGGCGTTGGATAGTAACAGGAACTAATGGACATCACAAAAATGAAAAGTCATTGGTGGAGACAATTCTTAAAATTAATGAAAGATGATGATTTTATTCTTTAGATTATAGGTCACTTTATTAAGGAAGAAAAGAGGGATGATCTGAATTTGAAGTGTGTGCGAGTTGCTCTTTTTATGAGCCCATTTGATCTCTCTCAGCGTGTGTGTAAGCAGGATGTGTGTGTGTGTGTGTCAGGAAAGACGAGGCGTGTTGTGTTTTGAGGGGTCGCGTGCCACGCGGTCAGTAGGTCGCCACAGAAACAGGATGTATACCTGAAGACTGATGTTTCCACGGAAACTGTGAGCGAAGAGCATCCACACACGCTGGCGGGAAACGGATCCCGAGGGTCGTGGGGTCAGTGTGATGCGTGGAACGCTCCAGTCGCCCAAATCATCCAAACACACACAGAGAGAGAGAGATAGAGTTATGACTGGTGTTTTTCTAAGGCAACTTCAGATTCTAGTTAGCCCTTAGTAACACCCTAGCAACACCCTCGGGACCCCTCACAACATTCTAGCAACTGCCTAGTAACACCGTAGCAACACCATAGGGATCCCTCACAACATTCTAGCAACTGCCTAGTAACACCGTAGCAACACCATAGGGATCCCTCACTACATTCTAGCAACTGAATAGTAATAGCCTAGCAACACCCTAGGGACCCCTCACAACATTCTAGCAAACGTCTAGTAAAACCCTAGCAACACACTAGGGATCCCACACAACATTCTAGCAACTGCCTAGTAACACCCTAGCAACACCATAGGGATCCCTCACTACATTCTAGCAACTGAATAGTAATAGCCTAGCAACACCCTAGGGATCCCACACAACATTCTAGCAAACGCCTAGTAAAACCCTAGCAACACCATAGGGATCCCTCAAAATATTCTAACAACTGCATAGTAACACCCTAGCAACACCCAGGGATCCTTCACAACATTCTAGTAACTGCTAGTAACACCCTAGCAACACCCTAGGGAGCCCTCACAGCATTCTAGCAAATGCCTAGTAACACCCTAGCAACGCCATAGGGATCTCTCACAACATTCTAGCAACTGCCTAGTAACACCCTAGCAACACCTTAGGGACCTTTCACAGCATTCTAGCAACTGCCTAGTAACACCCTAGCAACACCTTAGGGACCTTTCACAGCATTCTAGCAACTGCCTAGTAACACCCTAGCAACACCTTAGGGAGCCCTCACAGCATTCTAGAAAATGCCTAGTAACACCCTAGCAACGCCATAGGGATCTCTCACAACATTCTAGCAACTGCCTAGTAACACCCTAGCAACACCTTAGGGACCTTTCACAGCATTCTAGCAACTGCCTAGTAACACCCTAGCAACACCTTAGGGAGCCCTCACAGCATTCTAGAAAATGCCTAGTAACACCCTAGCAACGCCATAGGGATCTCTCACAACATTCTAGCAACTGCCTAGTAACACCCTAGCAACACCTTAGGGACCTTTCACAGCATTCTAGCAACTGCCTAGTAACACCCTAGCAACACCTTAGGGACCTTTCACAGCATTCTAGCAACTGCCTAGTAACACCCTAGCAACACCTTAGGGACCTTTCACAGCATTCTAGCAAATGCCTAGTAACACCCTAGCAACGCCATAGGGATCCCTCACAACATTCTAGCAAATGCCTAGCAACCATTCTCTAATCCATAGTAACTGCCTAAAAACACAGACACCCAGAACACCTTAGGTTCTGCATAGCAACGCCCTAGCAACCAGGCGCACACCGTTTTGACCACTCTTTCCTGACGGATTTCTGCTCTGATGTTCTCCTCCGCATGTTCTTGTTCATTGAGAAGGGAGTCGTGTTTCTCTTGGGTGTGTTTGCGCATTCCAGGCGAGGTTATCCAGTGAAACACACACACACACACATCCAGTGGGCAACATCTCTGAGCCGTTACGAAACACTCGACCAGCTCAGTGTTGGTCTCTGTGCACGGACAGACTCACACACACACACACACGTGACCTTTGAGGCTGGATTAGTGAGATCATCTGGTTTATTAAGAATATTTGTACCTTGTGATGTGATTTTCTGCTTGACTAACACACATCTCAGCATCAGTTCCTTTGCTCTGTGTGCAGTCGGACACACACTTTCTCAAACCTCACCCTGCACGACTCTTTATGGCATCAAATCACCTTCATAGATTTTGTCATCATTGAAATATTCCTCTTTCCTCACTGCATAATTTACAAACAGAAAGACTGCGTGTGTGTGTGTGTGTGTGTGTGTGTGATTTTTATCCTAGAGATGAATAGAGACCAGTCGACCGATTTCCATCAAAGAATATTTAGTTTTATCATGTTGTGCCGAGTGTGTTTCAAACGCCGTCTCTACGTCAGCATTCGTGTTTTATATAATGTGCTGTAGCTCCGCCCACACTTAAATCCCATTGGTCCAGAAACACTCTCCACATGACTGTATATTGAATTGATTAGTCATCACATTGGATGACCTCACTCTTCGCAAACTGACGAGTCATTTTAATGTGCGTGTTGTTTGTTTCTAACGAAGGCGTTCACGTCTCACGGGCCGACGGTCGTCATGCCGACCTGGTTCTGCTCCCGCCGCTGGTTCCAGACCGTCGGTGCCTTCAACGAGGGAGGAAAGGTGAACGCACACACACACACACACTCTCTCTCTCTGTCACTCTCACTCACACACACACTTTCTCTCTGTCAGGGCGTTCCCGAGGATCTGCTCTTCTTCTACCAGAGTCTTCGCTGCGGGGGGGTGTTGCTGCGAGTGGAGGAGTGTTTGCTGGTGTATCGATATCATCCGCACTCAGCCACACACTCTGTGCTGGAGTGAGTCTTTCTGTGTGTGTGTGTGTGTGTATGTGTGTGTGTGGAATTCCACACATTTTCACACCGTCTGTCCAACAGCTGGACGTCAAACCGCTGTGTGTGTGTGTGTGTGTGTATTAAGGGTTTATGCTACTCCAGCTGAGGGATGTACGCAGAGACAGTGATGTGTGTGTGTGTGTGTGTGTGTCAGACACAGTATCTGGGACGAGCGCGTGCGGTTCCTGCAGGAGTGTGTGTTGAGCCGCTGGGACTCCTTCACTGTGTGGAGCGCTGGGAAACAGGGCCGGAGACTCTTCCGCTGCCTGAGCCGCGCCAACCAGGAGAAGGTACACACACACACACACACACACACACACACACATAAACAGAATTCCGGACGTCATAGATTTGTATAAAGTCCCTCCAGAAAAACGCGATTATGCGATCGCTGAATTCAATGCAAAATCAGCCAAAGTCCGCATATTTATGCGGGGGCCGCATTTTTTCAAATACGCCGCACTTTCGCCGCATAAATTGCAGATTTCCGTGCAAAATATGCGGGGTTTGCATAATTTCATAATCCTCGCATTTTCGTTGCAAAAAAAGTCACATGTATCTTCGCAGAAAGTTGAAAAATGTTGCGTTTGCTTCACACGAGAGCAGCCATTTCCCCCGGTTTCCATGGGAACGTTATGAAGTGACGCAATTACGCGACGCCAGACAGACTCACGGAGGCGATTGACATCTCACAAATCGAACTCGTATAACTGTCTGTCACAGTTACTTGACAGACAGTTATACGAGTCGTTACTTAATAAACAACATAAGATAAAAGAAGTATCATCAAACAGAAATTACCCGCACACATGGGGCGTTCGAGGCGCACATATAACACTGCAGAGAGTTCAACAGGAGCGCGCAGCTCTTAAAGGGGCCACACCTTATTTACACTCGCTACAGTCTGAAATAAAACAAGATGAGAAATTAAATATTCCCAGCACTTTCTATGATGTAGTATGCTTGTTTATCAAAGGAAGTAATAAGAAATGACTCTTACATTAACAGTATGTTGGGGGAATCACTTTTTTTCTCTTTTTCATCAAACCGCAATTTTTTTAAGTTCCCTCAATTTTTGCAAATTCCTGCAATTTCATGGCATAAAATTGCATAAATATCCCGCATATTCCATCGCATTTTTAAAGAAAACGGGCCGCGTAATCAATCAATTTTTGCCAGCAACAATCACAAAAAAAACTCCGCGTTTTTCTGGAAGGACTGATTAGCGTAAACATTATTAGCATGTGTGATATATATATATATATATATATATGTATATGAAGAGTTCAGATGCAAAAGCCTCTAAGTGCCATTTGAAATTTTCTTCTAGAATGATCATTTTTATCAAGCTTGTATATTTAAGTTCAGTGATTTCACTTAAATGCCAATGATAATTACCTATTAATTGTTATTTAAGTGAAATTACTGAACTTAAATATACAAGTTTGATAAAAATCATCATTAAAGAAGAAAATTTCAAATGGCATTTAGAGGCTTTTGCATCTGAACTCTTCATATATACTCACGGCAGTTATTATGAACGACTGTAATATCAGGACCAGTGTTGGGTGTAACTAATTACTAAGTAATTAGTTACTGTAATTTAATTACTTTTCCCTTGAAAATGTAAAGTAAGGGAATGCTCTTAATTTTTCTTAATTTAATTACAGTTACTTCTGATTTAATTGAGGTAAATACTCACAGCGATCCGTACGCATTTTATGTGGCGTCTAAATCGTACGATCGCACTCGTACAAATTCGTATGAATTATTGTAAGATATGTATGACAAAAGTGTGAAATGTCATGAGATCAGACATAAAACAATAGTGGGTTTCACATCAAAATGTATTTTCTGATGCTAAAAAGTATTTTTTTATAATCTCCACCTCGGTCAGTTTCAGGATAATTCATGCAATTTTATAGTATTTATTTGAAAGTATTAAAACAGATTCATGTCTATCCTTGTATTATTCAGCTGGTTGAGATTGATATGGGATTTTGAAAGTAATTAAATACTTTTTAGAGAGAGTAACTAATTACACTGTTGAAGAGGTAATTAGTAACTAGTAATTAATTACTATTTTAGAGTAACTTACCCAACACTGATCAGGACATTACCTTACTTAAAAATAATAACATTACTTAAAAATAATTACAAAACAGTGCAGAAGTGATGATGTCACTTTGTCGGACGACTCGGAAGCTAGCGGCGCATGGGTTTCCTCGATCAGAAAGCAATGCATTTTCCCCATAGACTTTTGGAAAATCGCAAAAAAATAAGATCTGTGTTTAACAAAGCAAGATAATCTTTACAAGTTAATCCAAAATGTATACATTTTGAAGCCTATATAAAGTTTTTTAAAAACACAAGCAGGTTATAACTGTGTGTTCTATGTCATAGATTTTGCTTTGTTCACCACAGATCTTATTTCAGGCCATTTAGCAAAAAGCCATTCACAAATCCCATAGACTTTAGAGCGAGGGAACCGGGAGTGCTAATGCTAATGCTAACACACTTCCGCGTCTTGGCCTACAGAGTGACGTCAACACACTATTGAACACTAAATCCCTGTGCTGCTTTGATGATTAAAAGTGAATGTGTGTGTGTGTGTGCAGGTGAAAGCGTTCTGTGACGTGGACGAAAACAAAATTCAGAAGGGCTTTTACACGTACGAGGAGTCGAAGGTGAGAGTCGCTTCAAACTCAGAATGGATATTAATATTAATAGTCTTATAGTCAGAATGGACCTGGAACGGATTCGAGGAGTTGGGTCCCCGTGGGAATGAAGGGAAAGCCAAGAATGGGAAACCTAAAAATGCTCAAAATTCAAACTAAAAATGCTAAAACTTTAATAAAAACACAAACACACTCTCTATTACGGAGGCGTATTGCATTCACTTGAAGAAAAAAAAATCTACTCTGTTTTTCTGAATTAATGAGTTAATTTTTCATGAGAAAAAAAATTTGCTCTGTTTTTCTGAATTAACGAGTTAATTTTTCATGGATTTTTTTTTTGCTCTGTTTTTCTGAATTAACGAGTTAATTTTTCATGGATTTTTTTTTGCTCTGTTTTTCTGAATTAATGAGTTAATTTTTCATGAGAAAAAAAATTTGCTCTGTTTTTCTAAATTAACAAGTTAATTTTTCATGGATTTTTTTTTTGCTCTGTTTTTCTGAATTAATGAGTTAATTTTTCATGAGAAAAAAAATTTGCTCTGTTTTTCTAAATTAACAAGTTAATTTTTCATGGATTTTTTTTTGCTCTGTTTTTCTGAATTAATGAGTTAATTTTTCATGGAATTTTTTTTTTTTGCTCTGTTTTTCTGAATTAATGAGTTAATTTTTCATGAGAAAAAAATTGCTCTGTTTTTCTGAATTAACAAGTTAATTTTTCATGGATTTTTTTTTTTGCTCTGTTTTTCTGAATTAACGAGTTAATTTTTCATGGATTTTTTTTTGCTCTGTTTTTCTGAATTAACGAGTTAATTTTTCATGGATTTATTTTTTTTTTGCTCTGTTTTTCTGAATTAACGAGTTAATTTTTCATGGATTTTTTTTTTGCTCTGTTTTTCTGAATTAACGAGTTAATTTTTCATGGATTTTTTTTTGCTCTGTTTTTCTGAATTAACGAGTTAATTTTTCATTAGAAAAAAAGTTTTTGCTCTGTTTTTCTGAATTAACGAGTTAATTTTTCATGGAATTTTTTTTTTGCTCTGTTTTTTTCTGAATTAACGAGTTAATTCAGAAAAAACAGAGCAAAAACTTTTTTTCTCATGAAAAATTAACTCATTAATTCAGAAAAACTGAGCAAAAAAATTTTTTCTCATGAAAAATTAACTCGTTAATTCAGAAAAACAGAGCAAAAAATTTTTTCTCATGAAAAATTAACTCATTAATTCAGAAAAACAGAGCAAAAATTTTTTTTCTCATGAAAAATTAACTCATTAATTCAGAAAAACAGAGTAGATTTTTTTTCTTCAAGTGAATGCAATACCCCTCCGTACTCTCTCAATATGAATATTAATATTAATAGTCTTATATTTGACCTGGAATGGATTCGAGGAGGACAGACTCACTCACTTCTGCAGGATATTCTCATTTGTCGAGTTTCGCCTGTAGAGGGTTATGAAATATCATAATATAGTATTGTTTCTCCCACAAGAGTCATGGGACATTATATGGGATGATGTGTGAACTGTAAATTCTTAAATAGCCAATATCAGCCCAGTAATTTAACACACTTTAAACTCGGTCATGTCATTTAGGGTTACTATAGATTATATTATCAGGAATGCAGGAATATATAGGCGTAACACGAGTCATTAGAGTGTGTGTTATGTTTGATGATGAGAATAATTGTGTATTTTCGAACCGTTCTTTGACTGACCTTTTGCCGAGGGAGTTTTCCCGCTCACGATCTGGAGCGTCGTCATGGGAACGCAGAATAACGTGACTTATGCAAATATAATGCTAGTCATGCATCAGTGTTAATGGCTGGACAGGAGTCATTAGCCTCGTTACACACACACACACTAGAGGATAATCATCAGCTCTTCTGTCCAGATCAGATGCTTAATACTGAGAAACACACACACTGGCGAGACTGTGTTAAAAAAACACACACACACACACTCTTGTTTTCTGTGTTTCTCTCAGGAACGGCCGAAGCCCAAGATTCCCATCCTGCACTTCAGAAAGGCATCGCCTCCGTTTATCGTGTGTGTGAAGCTGGTGAGTTTGTGTGTGTGTGAGAGAGAGAGTGTGTGGGTCACCTTCGACTGAAAACACACACTTTCGCAGCTCACGGGAAATGACACACACACACTCTGGTCCAAATGACCGTGAGGCTCGTATCAATCTCAATCATCATCGGTGTTTTCATGCTAATGAACCTCCAGCGGGATCAGATATTATCACACACACACACACACACACAGCTGTTCCTGCGTCGTATAGACTCTAGTGTCGTCATATCCATAGATATCTATATAAAGGCTAGATATGTCGTCCACGCTGCTGGCCAATGGAGGTCGACGTCTGCACCTGGCGGCCATCTTGTCACAGTCAGCTCGCTCACTCGTAACATTGTGTTAATGGTACATGTACTATTTAAATGACCATAACTTGACCGATTTTCAAATGGTTTGTTTTGTTATAAACGTCAGAGATGTAGTTATGACACAGCATACTTATGAATAAAAAGTGTATAAATAAAAAATCATCCAGATAATTATAGCCACGTTAATAACGTTTGTAAGAAACCAAACCGTTTGTAAATCCGTCAAGATTTCAACGAGATAAAAGTATTTGTGTCCGTGCTGGCCACTCATCTTACATCAGCTTGACTGTGACAAGATGGCCGCCGGTGATGACGATGGTAACACATCTAGCCTTTATATACATATCTATGGTCATATCTACATCAGATCTGATCTGGCATCAGTTTCCATCGCCCTGCAAATTGTAAATGCGCACAATTGATTTTGGTGTTTTTCAGGCGATTTGAAAAGGGAATGTTTCGCAAAACTGCAATTAAAATACGTAATACGGGATATACGTAACCGACTGATCGCGAGAGGAAAAAAAATACGCTTAAGTCACATATCATCGGTTGATGGAAACGCCGTCATTTTGCGATAGTTTTTAATCAACATTTAGAAAATATCGCAAAAGTTTTGAACAAATCTGTGATGGATGCTCTATATGCCACAGAATTACCACATTATCATGTTAGCATGCTAAGCTAACGATGCTAAGCTAATTTAACACAAATACATAAATTATACAAATAAATTAAGTAAATTAAGTTCTGTGTGTTTGTCCTCGTGTGTGTGTGTGTGTGTAGGATATGACGCACGGAGTCCTGGAGGAAAACCTGCGTTCGCTGCAGCTGATCGAGGGAATCCATTACTACCACTTCAGCTGAAGACTGAGATCCAGATGAAGGAGAGTCAAGCCTGCGGACGAGTGACGGGACTAAATAATGTCTTACGATCTGAGAATGCTAAACACTTCACTGTACGGCTTGAAGAAAGAGGCTGAAAACATCACTAGCTCAGCGTGAAACTGGAGACGTGCGTCAGGACCAAATTTACGATATTTTAAATTAAAGTTTAATTGGTTAAATAGACACGGTAAGAAAAACAGGCAACATTAATTACATGATTTAAGATTATAATAGCATGTTGTTAATGCTAACATATTTTTGTCGTGTTTCTAGCATGTTTTACCACATTGCTAGTATGTTATAGCATGTTGCTAATGATACTTATGCTAACATGTTTTAGCACATTCCTAGCATAAAGCACAAAGCTTTTATGCTTCTATCATGATTTAGCACGTTAGCATGTTCTAACAACATTGTACATAGCAAAATACACATTTCTAGCATTTTTTATCACATGACAAGTCTTATTTAAGGTGATGCTAGTATGTTTCTAGCACATTTTAACATTTCTATAATGTTGTAGAATGTTGCTAATATTATGTGTTTAACACATTGTTATCATGTTTTAACATATTGCTAATGTGATTTTGCATCTTTCGGGCATGTTCCAAACCCTACTAGCGTAATTGAACAATGCTAGTATGTTATAGCATGTTGCTGATAATATGTATGCTAACATGTTTTAGCACATTGTTAGCATGTTTAACATGTTGCTAATGTAATTTTGAATGTTTTTATCATGTTCAAACACATAATTGAACACAATGCTAGTATGTTACTAGCATGTTTAACACATTGCTAGTGTGTTGTCGCATGTTGTCAATACATACGCTAACAAGTTTTAGCATACTGCTACTCTGTTTCTAGCATGTTTTAACACATTGCTAGTGTGCTGTAGCATGATGCTGATAAAAAAATATATATGCTAACATGTTTTAGCACATTGTTAGCATGTTCAAACACATTTCTAGCATATTTTAAAACACAAACTGGTTAGTTTCTAGAGTGTTTAAGCCATTTTGTATCATGATTTGACATGCTTCTAGCATGTTTTATTACATGACTAGCATAATTTAGCAATGCTAGTATGTTTTTAGCATGTTTTAACACATTGCTAGTATTTTGCAGCATGTTTGCTGATAATACATATGCTTACATGTTTTAACTAAACACATTGCTAGCATGTTTAATCACATAGTTGGCATAATATCACACAATGCTAGTATGTTTCTAGTTTTAATGTTGCTAGCATTGTGCTTCTGGCATTTTCTAGCACATTGCCAACATGATTTGGGGTTAAAGGCTGGAAAACATCAATATTTTCACACTGAGCTAATGGAGATGATGATCAATCTTGGGGAAAATATCTGGGAACTGGTTCCTGTGTTCCTTCCCAGAGTTCCCTGCTTGAGAAACCTCTCACATCCCTCTCGCACCTCGACTCAAACACACACAGGTGTGTGTGTGTGTGTGTGTGTGTGTGTGCATTCCTGATGCCCCGCGTCACTGGACTTCTCCAGCGTTCCAGAGTGAATTGGATAAAGCCTTTTCCCGTGGACCTGCTCTCAATCAGGTCCTCTTGCCCGTGGCTGAAACTCTTTTGTGTGTTAAACATTATTAAAGGTGGAAGGAAAGAGTTGCATAATGCAGTTAACGACAAACAGGCAATGTGAATATAATATAATCGTGTTTATAAATAATGGTTGAGTTGTTTCTTTTTATTTCATTTTGATATATATTTATTTCAATTAACTAAGACTATTTTTAATACTGTTTCAGTATTTCACAGTTTTATTTAAAATCCTCTTGATATTAAAGATGTATTTTTTGATAAAAAAAAAATGTTCTGATGATTTCAGTGTGTGTGTGTGTGTGTGTGTTAGCTTATCACTGTCTGACAACAGCAAATGTTAATAATGGATGTCAGTCTGACAGCTCTGGTTAGTTTTATCTGTTTTCCTCTCAACAGTCGTTCATTTTGCCTTGTGTGTGAGAGAGCCTGGAATGTGTGTGTGTGTGTGTGTGTGTGTATGTATGTTCCATTAGGACATTATCTGAGGTCAGCGGACACGTTCCTGTGTGTGTGTGTGTGTGTGTTTGAGAGAGAGAGAGAGAGAGTGTGTGTGTGTGTGTGTGTGTGTGTGAGAGAGAGAGAAAGAGTGGGGGTGATCGGGTCAGAGGTCATGGCCTGTAAATGTTTAGGATGGCGTGTAGGTGAGGGTCAGAGCTCAGCACGAGGCATTACACATCTGATCTGTAACACACACACACTCAAATAAACAGGGCTCTGCATAGAAACTCCTGAGATTATATTTCAACTGATTTACTCGATGATGTGTCTTACTCTAGCAAATTGAAAAACAAATGAAAGGCAACTTGGATGCATAATGTTATATATTACTATGTTTCTAATAATAATATTTAGTCACAATTAGTGTTAAAACTAAAAAAGTGTGTGTGTGTGTGTATATATATATATATATGAAGAGTTCAGATGCAAAAGCCTCTAAATGCCATTTGAAATTTTCTTCTTTAATGATGATTTTTATCAAACTTGTATGTTTAAGTTCAGTAATTTCACTTAAATAACAATTAATAGGTAATTATCATTGGCATTTAAGTGAAATCACTGAACTTAAATATACAAGCTTGATAAAAATGATCATTCTAGAAGAAAATTTCAAATGGCACTTAGAGGCTTTTGCATCTGAACTCTTCATATATATATATACACACACACATACACACACGAGGCGCGTGCAGCGTAATAACCGCGCGCGACTCAGCAGCATCTGATACCAGTGTTTATTGAGCCCAGAATAACCACAGCCTCCTCAAGACACGCGCATGAGTCACACACACACACACACACCATTACAAGAACCTGCCCTACCTAATGCATATGAATCTGAATCAGTCTTTAATATACGTTTCATACGTTGCGCCAATGTAAATACCACGAGTTTCAGCAGACTGTCCGAGATCACGGCTGTCCTGACTCAAGAGTCGCACAATGACAATCAGACTTCAGCAAATGCTTTTAATCGCAAATACTCGCATCTCACCTGAACAAGAATACTTTAAGTGTTTTTTTTTTTTTTTTTTTTTTACAATAGGTTTCACAGGAAAAACACACATAGCATAGCATGACTAACATCAATATGATTGGTTAAATTGATAAGTTTGATGGGTGACATATCTGCAAAAATACCTCAAATCTTCTAATAAACATTGTAAAAGACACGACACAAAACAGTACGCTCTGGTCCATGGTCATGTGTCAAAAGTATGTCAGAAGTAGGCTATTAGATCTAAAAAGGAAGTAAGATTTATTTTGTGATATTGTTAGATCTAGAATGGGAAGTCAGGTAAAAGCTAGTCATAATATTAGACCCAAAGGGGAAGTCAGGTAAAAGTTTATCGTAAGGCTATCACCAAAAGGTCAGATAGGCTCAGCTACTTCAAGAAGATAGGTTATGTAATAAAAAATACACCACTGTAATATTCAAGGTAATGGGAGATAATGCAAGGTAATGCTTTTAAATGCTATGGTGCTAACACTAAAACTACGTAAAATGTACAATTTTGAGAGTTTTTTAATTTTTCGTGGCTCTGCATACGGGGCGTGGTTTGTGTTTGTGGGCGGAGCGATAGCTTTCAACTGGACTCTTGTCTGTGAGCTTCAGACTCGCTTCAGGAACTCATCTCGGGTGTTTGCTCGTGATTCGGTCATGTAGTGTCTTAAACTCTCCAGAGCGGCGGAGGATTGTGTTTTTCTACAGACTGAAGCAGATAGTTGGGCTTTTGGAGGATGTTTTTATTCATTCTTCTGTCAGCTCTAGTCCTGTGTGGATGTGCTCAATACTCCAGCGACCAGTGCAACTGGACAGGAAGGTGAGCCTTGCACATTCGTGCAACCTTTTCACTTTAAAGTTGTAATATATATTTTAAAACATGCAAAAAAAGAGAAACTGCGTAGAAAATATATTGCTCATTAAAAGCAAGTCGTGTCATATGAATTTACGCGTGACTCGTTAGTTTTGCAATAGATTCTTTCTTTTTAGTCAACTATATCTATTTTGTATTAGAAATATGTGCAGGCAGGGAGTTTTTACATTTTAAAACTGGCAATATATTGTGTATAAGAGGTTTAAATAATGAAACTGTGTGAAATGTGATGGGGAAGGTCCGGACATGCCTTTACTCTGGACATGCTCGGACACTTACTCTGATTCGCGAATCATTGTAATTATAAACGAGAAACGATTCGGAATTTGAGCGTGAATTGTTGCTTAGCTTGTATTAAAATTGTGGAGTGGTTAGCATGTATGAATCATAAAATCGCATCTGATCTGGAACAAGTATTTATGTATTAACTATTTGCTGGTCTTCGTGGATTTTAAAAGAACCGTCCGAATGTATCGATTCAGTAGAATGAATCTATTCAGCGCTAATTTGTTTGCAGAAAGAAATCGTGTTTCATGCCTTTATGCAATGTTAAAGACTAAAGTCTTTGTTTATTGTTTTACAGAATTTATTTGTTTGTTTTTATTTGTGATTTATAAGTTCTTAGAAATAGATTTCGGAAGTTTTCGGTGTCAACTTATGAATTTGTTGCAAGTCCGAGCTAAAATGGCAATTTATAATACACGGGGCACATCGTAACAAGTTTTTGACTTTGTCAATTTGTGTAAATCTTCTTGGGGTTCAGAGAATTTTTTCCCCACATTTATTTACCACATGTCTAGTACAATTATGTGGTTTTGTTTTATTAATACAGTGTTTACTTTTTTTCTTGCTTTACCCTGAAAGAATGGAAGTGAAATGTGACAACATGCCCCATAGGTGGGGTACATTGTAACATAAAACTATCAAAGTAATCAATGTAAAATCAAATTACAAGTCAAACCAAAATATTTTCTTAATAAAACACAATTATTAACTTTTTTATATCAAATAATGCCTTTTTTTATAGTTTGACAACAAGCACAGCTATACAGCATAGTTAAACAAAATATCAATAAATTCTGAACATTGACTCTCAGTCTTTATTTAAATGTTTCTCTTGTTTTCTCAATAGAATTCATAAAAGTATAGAATATGACACCATATTTCTAATAGGGGCACATTGTAAAAGTGTAACAACATGCCCCATCTGCAGAACTGGGGTTTAAACCCTGCTAGTGTCTTCTTTTCGTTAGCGAAGCATTAAATAACTATATCACCTGTTAAACTACAGATTAGAGATTAAAATAATATCAGATTTGTCCAATTTTAAATAAACACAAAAAATAGAGATTAAAAATTAACTTAAGTAAGAAATGTACTTTTGGTATGGTTAAATAAATATTCAGTGATATCTTACAAAGATTTCCAAATTTTGGCGCAATTTTTTTCTCTTGAAATGGCGACTAGTAAATACACCAAGTTTCGTGATGCTAGCATGTGTGTAAGTATTTAAAACAAGTGTGTTACAACTAGCCCCTCGTTACGTTTTACCCCGTGCTCCCCCAAATTAAGAGGCAGCATTTCTCAATTCAGTGAAATCTAGAATTTTAATTGATTTGAGGTATTTCAAAGCCATGAGTGACCTTGTTTCGTTTTATTTGGTTTGGTGAGTTTGATATTTGTGCGAGATTATTGCATTTTGCAACCCTCTTAAAGAGATAGTTCACCCAAAAATGAAAATTCTGTTAGTATTTACTCACCCTCATGTTGTTCAACGACGTAAGACCTTCGTTCATCTTTGGGTTATTAAAGTTATTAAAGACAGCGTTAAAATAGTCCAAGTGACTACAGTGGCTCAATTTTAACTTAATTAAGTGCCGAGAATACTTTTTGTGCGCAAAAACAAAAATAACGACTTTATTTCAACTATTCGAAATAAAGTCGTTATTTTTGTTTTTGCGCACAAAAAGTATTCTCGGCGCTTGATAAACTTAAGATTCAGCCACTTTAGTCACTCTTTAACTTTTCGGGAACAAGTTTCAATCCCTGAAGAAGCCTGTGGAGGAGTAATCCAGCTCTCAGATTTCACCAAAAATATCTTAATTTGTGTCCCGAAGATGAACGAAGGTCTTATGAGGTTGAACAATACGAGAGTGAGTACTGACAGAATTTTCATTTTTGGGTGAACCATCCCTTTAAGATTATTTAGCCTTTTCTGTTCTGATTATTGTTTAACAATGTGTTAATAAACTGGGCAATGTTTTAAAACTTGTAGTAAAGGGTTTTTAAAATTCTCTCTCCATTGACTTTAGTGCTCTGGTTTAAGTAGCTGACTCGCACTTTTCCTTTCCTTTCAACTCCTTCATTAAACTCTTTGAATCAGACCGCCGCCAAATCTGGCCTCGATTATGCGCTCCGCGACTTAATGGACTCCAGAAAATGATTTAATAACGTTAATTAAAAGCAAACCAGATGCATTTTGGGGTCATATGTGCATGTTCTCTGGAGGACATTTGGCACTGTTTTCAGTAGAAACCAAACCCCGTCAGTTTAATTATAACGCCGAGTCATGAACCCCAGCTGTAGCTGTGAAGTTTCATCATTTACTCGCCCTTGTGTTGATCCAAACTCTCCAAATTTGGTGGAAATACAGGAATACCATTAATTTGTGTTTTAGAATCAGCCAATCGTTTTTTTGACTTTTGATTTTGGATAAACTCAATGGATGGGACTTTGAATGTGTTGTTTTAAGGTAATAATCTTCCAGAGAAGTCGTGGTGTTCAACAGGTAAAGAGTGTAAATCTCGAAGCCTCCAGTCCAGAGACACAAACACTGTAATCATCCCTAATATGCCAAACCACAGCCACTTGAAAGCGCTGTGGCGGGGAAAATGCAAATGTCACATCTGGATGACAGCTTGTGTGATATCGTTCATGTGCACATTACCCTTCGTCTCCTCCTGAGCTTTTTCACAGACTTCAGGTTGACGTGAAATCCCACAGTTTCGACATCCGATCTCTCGTGTCTTTGAAAGCTCTTGGAGATGAGGAGGAGGTCATGGGTGGACATGAATCCCAATTTGTCAAGCCCTCAGATTTATGTGTCATTTTACAAACGTGAGCCTCTGTGTTGAATGAGAAGCGAGACACAACTAAGGCCCTGTTCACTCCTGGTATTAAGATGTGTTTTGGCCGATCGGATCATGAGTAGATGAGGGACTCGTTCCCGTTTACACCTGGAGTTTTATAAATCAACTGTGGCGTGTAACGCTGTCAAATCAGCAATTTCTGGCCAATTTGGCATGTTACTTATTGTTTACTCACTTTGCTGGGGAAGTTCCTGTAGGCCAAATATGCTCAGACTTAGCGTTGTGAGCAGTGTTTTGCACTCGAGACTAGGTCTCGGACTTGGTCTCGAGTCCATATTTTAATGGACTCGGTCTTGTCATGGACTCGTGTGCATTTTGACTCGTACTCGAAAATATTGGGAGTCGGGACTCGGACTTATTCCCGAGTCCACCCGAGTCCCAATCAAAATATGTCATGATTATTACTGTATGTTAATATTTCTTTAAATTGTTGTTTGATTGAAACGTCCAATAATTGCTGACTTTCTTGTGGTCAACTGCGCATGACTTGAGACTATAATGTTCGCGGCACGCAAATGCAGCAGGACTCAGGTCAGGTGTGATATGGAGCCTCTAGCTCATCTATGTATTGAAAATGTCTGCCTTATCATCCCTAATTCAGTTTGCATATAAGAGCCGCACAGAATTCGTGTGCAGTAGCCTAATGTTCTGTGAAAGAGCACTTACTGATTGTAAAAATCATATGTCATATAATAAAATTACCTTTACACCATTATGTGGCCTTTTTACCATTACAGTGTACATGATTCCATGGTATATTTGGTTTATTTGAGTATGGTGCCAATTTTATTGTTACCACCAAATATTTTACATATTCTTGAAGATATCTTTAAATCTGATTTGAGACCTAACCTTAGGTTATCTAACCTCTCTGGTCTCGACTTGGACTTGACTGTCTTTGGTCTCGGTCTCGACTCGGACTCGACCCTCTATGGTCTCGGTCTCGACTGGGACTCGACCCTCTATGGTCTCGACTTGGACTCGACCCTCTATGGTCTCGGTCTCGACTCGGACTCGACCCTCTATGGTCTCGGTCTCGACTGGGACTCGACCCTCTATGGTCTCGACTTGGACTCGACCCTCTATGGTCTCGGTCTCGACTCGGACTCGACCCTCTTTGGTCCCGGTCTCAACTGGGACTCGACCCTCTATGGTCTCGGTCTCGACTCGGACTCGACCCTCTTTGGTCTCGGTCTCGACTTGGACTCGACTCTCTTTAGTCTCGGTCTTAACTTGGACTCGACTCTCTTTGGTCTCGGTCTCGACTTGGACTCGACCCTCTATGGCCTCGGTCTCGACTCGGACTCGACCCTCTTTGGTCCCGGTCTCAACTGGGACTCGACCCTCTATGGCCTCGGTCTCGACTCGGACTCGACTCTCTTTGGTCTCGGTCTCGACTCGGACTCGACCCTCTTTGGTTTCGGTCTCGACTTGGACTCGACTGTCTTTAGTCTCGGTCTCGACTCGGACTCGACCCTCTTTGGTCTCGGTCTCGCCTCGGACTCGACTCTCTTGGTCTCGGTCTCGACTCGGACTCGACTCTCTTTGGTCTCGGTCTCGACTCGGACTCGACTCTCTTTGGTCTCGACTCGGACCCGACCCTCTATGGTCTCGGTCTCGACTCGGACTCGACCCTCTATGGTCTCGGTCTCGAGTCGGACTCGACCCTCTATGGTCTCGGCCTCGACTCGGACTCGACCCTCTATGGTCTCGGTCTCGAGTCGGACTCGACCCTCTATGGTCTCGGTCTCGACTCGGACTCGACCCTCTATGGTCTCGGTCTCGAGTCGGACTCGACCCTCTATGGTCTCGGCCTCGACTCGGACTCGACCCTCTATGGTCTCGGTCTCGAGTCGGACTCGACCCTCTTTGGTCTCGGTCTCGACTCGGACTCGACTCTCTTTGGTCTCGACTCGGACCCGACCCTCTATGGTCTCGGTCTCGACTCGGACTCGACCCTCTATGGTCTCGGTCTCGAGTCGGACTCGACCCTCTTTGGTCTCGGTCTCGACCCTCTATGGTCTCGGTCTCGACTTGGACTTGAGTGAGCTGGTCTCGACTACAACACTGGTTGTGAGTCATCATAATATATTAAATACAGCGTATTGTGCAGAATCTCCGCATATACTTGGACATGACCGTCACTACGAAACAAATAATGGCACACTTGTTCATTTGCATTGAAGCAAAAACGAAGATTAAAAAGCATTTGGTTAACAGAAAAGACATTAAGACAAGTGTTCTGCCCATCACAGCTTTCGTTTTCACGTCCTGCGCCGCGTTGTTTAAAAAGCAAATCCATTTGCGCTCATGGGCTGCTGGTCTGAAACCCAGGTGTGTGTTCAGGCGCATTGTGAGAGTGTTGCTATTTTGAGGAACTGAAATAGACTGAGCCGTTGGCCAACTGGAACCTGGTCTAAAGTAATTGGCGCAATATCTTTTTTTGTTATCTGAACAGCGTGTTGTGCGTAAACTCTGCTTACTACACACTTTAGAGACCACACACTTAGATCCTTAAAATAGGGCTCCAGGTATAAACAGGGCCTACAATTGTTGAGGAACACGGAAGTGTTGGCAAGTGTTTTGTTGAGAAGCTGTAAACTCTTGTGTTGTGTGTCTTCAGCGGCCTGACGCACGAGTCTCACACGCGGGACGTGGAGCAGGTGTACCTGCGCTGTGCCGAAGGCTCTCTGGAGTGGCTCTATCCCACAGGAGCCGTGATCGTGAACCTGCGGCCCAACCTGTCGTCCTCCACACACCTCCTCGCCTGCCTGAAGCCCCGGAGGGACTCGCGTGGGGCCACGCTGTTCCTGGAGCGGGCTGGGGAGCTGCGGACGTTGCTGTCGGAGGAGGAGCAGGCCGCCGGGGTCGTGCGCTGCTTCGGCCTCCAGGAGGGGGCGCTGTTCGTGGAGGCGTCCGCGCGTCGGGACATCAGCCGCAGGGTCACCGCCTTCCAGTATCAGCTGATCCCCATGCAGACGCCAGGAGACCAGCCCTACTCGCCTGCAGGTACCGCTCACACATACACAACAACGGAAAAGGTTCTGCCGGGACAATTAGCCCGAGATTTACTCGCCCCGAAGTCATCCTAAGTGTACATAACATTCTTCTTTCAGACCAATACGACCTGAGTAATATTTAAAAATGTCCTGGCTCTTCTAAGCTTTATAATGGGATTGAATGGCCATTTCTCTTTTGAAATTCATTCTGTTAAAAGTGCATCAGTCCATCATAAAAGTGCATCTATCTATCTATCATAAAAGTGCATCAGTCCATCAAAAAAAGTGCATCGGTTCATCATAAAAGTGCATCTGTCCATCATAAAAGTGCATTTATCCATCATAAAAGTGCTTCTGTTTATCATAAAAGTGCATCTATCCATCACAAAAGTGCATCAGTCCATCAAAAAAAGTGCATCAGTTCATCATAAAAGTGCATCTGTCCATCATAAAAGTGCATCTGTCATCTTAAAAGTGCATTTATCCATCATAAAAGTGCTTCTGTCCATCATAAAAGTGCATCTATCCATCACAAAAGTGCATCTGTCCATCATAAAAGTGCATCTGTTCATCATAAAAGTACATCTATCCATCATAAAAGTGCATCAGTCCATCAAAAAAATTGCATCAGTTCATCATAAAAGTGCTTCTGTTTATCATAAAAGTGCATCTGTCCATCACAAAAGTGCATCAGTTCATCACAAAAGTGCATCAGTTCATCACAAAAGTGCATCAGTTCATCACAAAAGTGCATCTGTCCATCATAAAAGTGCATCAGTTCATCACAAAAGTGCATCAGTTCATCACAAAAGTGCATCAGTTCATCACAAAAGTGCATCTGTCCATCAAAAAAAGTGCATCTGTCCATCATAAAAGTGCATCTATCATCATAAAAGTGCATTTATCCATCATAAAAGTGCATCTATACATCATGAAAGTGCATCCGTCCATCATAAAAGTGTTTATCTTGATATTTGAAAACATCAAAAATATAATGTATTGCAAGTATTCAGTGTATCATGGAGCCTTAGTGTCTTCAGGAATGTGTGTGTGTGTTTGAGAGAGAGAGAGAGAGAGTGTTGGGGGTCGTAGAACAACACTGTCAAATGTCCGTGGTTCACATGAAAGACTGGTTTGGAGAGGTGGTAAAACGAGCCAGTAAAGCATCAGCCCCCCCGACGCTCCGTGTTCAGCCTGACAGAAGATAATAAACAGTGTAATCAAGAGGTGTGGGGTCAAGCGGCCTGCAGAGCTGTCAATCACACACTCACACTGGCTGATCCCCATCCAACCGCTGCTCAGGAGAGGGGTTTATAATAATATAACTCAGGAGAGGATCATATGATCAAATATCCCATGCCTTTCCTCCACACACACCCAGATAACTGTCAAACGTTCGGAAGATTAACGGAATGTTCGTTGAAAGTCTTAAACTTCTAATGATGTTCCAAATGGAATGTTCCCTCAACTTTTAAAAACCCTGGACGTTTGGAACTTTCAGAGAACATTCATGTTTTGTGACTAAACGGGAACAGCGAATTATATTTGTGTGAGCTACGCTACCTGGTTTTCCGATAGAATTCATGTTCCCTTCCCCCGCTCTTCCCCATTTCCCGCTCAACATTCCCAGAGGGATTGTCTTTATAAACATGCGAGTCTTGAGGTGTCCTGAGCTCCTCACCTGCTGCACTCACTCACACACTGGCCTCTAGATGTGTGTGCGTCTTTGAAAAGAGGTTTTTAGGAATATCTTAACGCAATGAAAGTTGACCCTGATTTATACATGCTCAAAAATACCTATAAAGCCGTCACTTAAAACCTCACTTTTTTCAGATTTGAAATGATCAAATGTAAATCTGTTCATCATATGCCGCGCTGTTGGCGTGTGAATGTTAGATTTTGGTTTCCAGAACATGCTTTTTTATTTCTTTAATTTTAAATTAACACATTTTACATTTTATATTGAAAAAAATGTATCATTGTAAAAACAAAACCTTTGCATTTATCTATCATAACATGATAGCATAGCACTTTGCATGTACAATAAATATTCATACTTGTATGTGAACATTTACACTCAATGAACAAAATGACTCAAAAAAAGATTGATTCATTTTCATTTCGAGAATCTGACCAGTGCGAGTCTGAATGGACTGTGATGAGTAAAAGACGATAACGTTTGTCTCGGTGTAGTTTGATTCACTCCTGATTCACTGAATCATCAGATGTGATTCATTTGAGCATCTGACTCACTCGCTCGGAATATGACCGCCCGTTGCAACTGCTTTGTAATAAATGATAGTCGTTTGAATCAACATTAAACCACATTAATGATTTTTTATGCATTGGTTTTGAGGAATCATTTTGGTTTTAATATTAAATAGAGCAATAACATTATTAGTTGTAATTTTATTTTACAGTTCTAAATATAAAACCCACATACAAATAACCATTTGTTTTGAGGATCACTTGCACAAAGTAGGATGAATTATTATTATTTTAAAATATTATAATGTTAATTTAGAATATTTGTATTATTTCCAATGGGAGCTGAAAGGCCCTTATATGCACATGTGTTTATGTGACAGCCCTGTGTGTTATCAAGCGTCACTGCGCTTTAAACTCTCGGGTTTGATGACTATAATGATGATAACACTATCTAGACGGGGTCAGAGGTCACAGGAGCTCAGGCACAGCTGGAGTGTGTGTTCCTGAGTGTGTCACACTAATGTAAGGTGTGTGTGTTTCAGCTCCATGCAGACCCTGCACTGATGACCAGCTGCTCATGGCGCTCTGCACCAGCGACTTCGGTAAGACACTATTACCATATTACACTCCTTATCAAAAACAAAATAAAACCCAATTTAAAAAAATAAATATTTTTAATTGATTTATATACATGTAAAAAAAATGCTCAAATGTCGAGTAAAAAAACAAAGAGTAAAATTTTTTTATTTTTTTTTAAATTATGTATTTTATTAAAAAATTACAATTAGTTGCCTGAGTGTAACGCAAACAAACAGCACAAATGGGTTAAATACATAATAAAAGCCCCTTTAGAAAATAAGTTGTGCATGCTAAAAAATATTCTGTAAAGCGTAGTCAGTGCTGTGTGTGTGTCAGCTGTGCGCGGCAGGATTCGTCACGTGGAGGAGGAGGAGGATGATGAAGGTCAGGTGTCTGTGCTGCTGTGGTTGAGTCGTGTGTATCGCCAGAAGAGTGGTGTGTTTGTGTTGCTGCGCGGGCGCTGGACGGGGCGAGTGAAGATGCCGATGCGCTGTGACCCGCGCGCGGGACTGGAGGACTTCCTCTTCACGGGACACCTGCGATTCGGAGAGCCCTGGGTCACATGTGCTCCGCTGTACACACACTTCATCACACTGTACCGCTCTGCTGTCCACGCGGGAACTAACCCCTGCCACATACACACTGACTGAGACACACACACACACTGCAAGATTAGGGAAACACTTCAACATTTCACCCTAAAATCAAGAGAAATCATATCAATAAGACACATTCTCATTACTGCTTTGCATCCAGATGTTTTACCTTTTTAAATATTTTGTTTTATTTTGATTCTTTTGTCATTTATTATTTTCAGTTCTGCAATTGTATTTTTATTACTGTTATAATTATAATATTTTTATATATTATTTTATAATTATTATTAGGCTATAATAATAAAATATTAACAGTACAAATATTTATACAAATATTTGCATTATTAAAAATAATAATAATGTGTTCATATTTTAATGAAAATGAAAATTGGGGATATTTGTCTTTATTGTCATGAGTTGTTAATTGTCACAATTGTGTAATTTTGTTTATGCAGACTATGATTTTTTGTGTATTTGTGCCGTTTTTGGGGTGACCCGAGGCCTGGATGTGCCGTTTTTGGGGTGACCCGAGGCCTGGATGTGCCGTTTTTGGGGTGACCCGAGGCCTGGATGTGCCGTTTTTGGGGTGACCCGAGGCCTGGATGTGCCGTTTTTGGGGTGACCCGAGGCCTGGATATGCCGTTTTTAGGGTGACCCGAAGCCTGAATGTGTGGTTTCTGGGGTGACCCGATGCTTGGATGTGCTGTTTTTGGGGTGACCCAAGGCCTGGATGTGCCGTTTTTGGGGTGACCCGAGGCCTGGATATGCCGTTTTTAGGGTGACCCGAAGCCTGAATGTGTGGTTTCTGGGGTGACCCGAGGCCTGGATGTGCGGTTTTTGGGGTGACCCGAGGCCTGGACGTGCGGTTTTTGGGGTGACCCGAGGCCTGGACGTGCGGTTTTTGGGGTGACCCGAGGCCTGGATGTGCCGTTTTTGGGGTGACCCGAGGCCTGGACGTGCGGTTTTTGGGGTGACCCGAGGCCTGGATGTGCCGTTTTTGGGGTGACCCGAGGCCTGGATGTGTCGTATTTGGAGTGACCCGAGGTCTGGATGTGTCGTTTTTGGGGTGACCCGAGGCCTGGATGTGCTGTCTGAAACCGATACAGAGAAAGTGTGTCGTAACACTGTGTGTGTGAGCGTATCATGAGCTCTTGCCTGTTGCGAGAGGATGGCGGTGCTTTTCTTAAAAGCTTTGTTTATAGTTATAGAGCGGTCAATTCTTCTGACTGACGTCTGGAGTGTGTTCATATGTGCGTTTGTGTGTGTTTATGCTGTATGTGTGTTATTTTCCTCTGACTTAAAATGAGTCTGCAATAAAACACCCTTTATAGAAACATGTTTGTGTGTGTTTTCTGTTATTTTGAAGGAATAATATTATTTTTTAGTCATAAAATATAACTGATTCCACTCATTTCTGCAAACATAACCAATGCCACATAGGCACTGAAATCTGTCCAACCTTATTTTTGTCAAAAATAAAATAAAATAAAAAAATCCTGTTGCACATTAAGAAAAGCATTGCATTGGAAAATCTGAATACATTGCAGATGCCATATCATGTTGTTTATGGCCATCACCTTTTTACCACATAGTGCCTATTATAAGTTAAGTTTACAATAACGTTAAACAGCACTGCCAGTCTCATTAACCGTGTGTGACACTCAAAAAAAAGGCTCTTCATGTGAAATATGAACCGTTCTTCATGCTTTACTGTTTTTCCGCAAATTACTGCCAAGTTGAATTGTTGGACCGGTGTGTGACTCCAGCATGAGTCCACGGATAAACTTCTAAATTATTGTTGGACATTCATTTTATTGCACTGAATGTTCTCTCAAACTTTTTTTTTTCAATTTGGAAAAGCATGCACCAAAGAATCTTTCACAGTAACTGTGAAGTTAAGTAAATCGTGAGTTAAATTTACCTTATGCATTTTAGAAGCACGGTCATTTTAGAACATACCATTTTTAGCCGTTTCAATGAAATCCAAACGATCAAATAAAGAATACAAAAAAAAATATGTAGGCACACACAGACATCAAGAATTAGCGTATGTATCTCACCAATGGTGACAAACAGATCACCTCTGAACATAAGCTCATTATCTATTCATGCTGCAATGCATGATGGGAGCCATGAATGAGTTTTGATTGGTGGCACACAGAATTCACTTCAACATGCTTTATAATTGTCACCATTGTTGAGATTCACAGGCTAATTATTGATAGTTATGTTACAAAACAGTTGTTACTAATCAGTGTTATGTTACAGAACAGTGTTTTCAGCCCACTTAGAGAGCAAGTAAACCTATTGTTTTTTGTTGTTTTTGTTTTGTATTTGATCCTGTATTCCTCCTGAAAACTCCCATCTGTCGGAGATTTCCCGTAACGTATCCCATCAGAAGTGGGCTGATCTCCAGCCAGAGTGAACACATGAGTCCAGCACTATCATCTGATCCGTGTGAATGTCTCGAATGCTCGTCGTCTTAAGACTTTCACCCGCTCAGCTGTCTCAAGCACGACTGGAATGAAAGCACAGATAACTGAGACACGGCTCTGAGTGTGTGTGACGGGTTATTATTAACGCTGCTCTTTCCGCTGTTTCCTCTCTCTCTCTCTCTCTCTGCTGGAAGCCGGTGAAATCATCACGACTAATTGTTTTGTGTCTTTACTGTACAATGCTGTTCTTTAATTGAGCACTGTTCACATATTTTCTGTATTGATGATATGCTTCCCAGACAGTAAATGTAACTTTTTTATCTGCTAGATCAGATCTATGGAGTCCCTAAAGGGTCTTTGTGGAAAAAAAAAATGAGATGGGAAGAAAATTCTGCCATTGCTTTTGCGTTCTCTTGCAAATGTTTTTTTTTTTAGTTCCCTGCTGTAGGAACTCCAGCCTTTTGAGTTCTTTGCGAGCAAATGCAAATTTTCTCAGGGGAACTCAAAACGTTTGCGAGAGAACATAATCATTACGAATATACTTTTTTCCCGTTACCATGATCCAAGGGGCTTCATACTCATCAATTGTCTGTAAAAAGTCATTTGTATATTAGCACACCAATGGTTTCTATTATTAGATTGGTAGATTTTGTTGTAGTAATAAACATGTCACAGCACTGGTTATCATTGTTTTCCTATAAGGGCCGATACATTCACAGGAAACAGCTTTGAAAAGGAGAAGGGTATTCGTGTGTCTGTATTTTGCACCAGAGTGAAGCACACGCGCGTTGCACACGCTATCCTGATTCTCCAGACACCCAACACCTCAGACACACAACACTCCCTCCGGCACACACACTTCATTAATTAGGGCGAGTCTCTGCTGTCAGGGGTCAGTGAGACCTCAGGTCATCCGCAACATATGTGGAGAAGAGCTGAGCAGGGAGAAACTAAACACTACATGCAATATAATCCCACTCTTAGAAGATAGCGCACCCTGGTGGATGATATAGGTAATGCGTGGAAGCCTAGTTTTGACACATAACAACAAAACACGATTTTGTAAATCATAAATAATAATGACATAAAATAATGAGTCATTACAATTATTATATAAAATTGGTATTTGTTAAATTATGACTTAAGGTAAGAGCAAAAACATTGTTTTTCTCCTGTGCTGAGCTAGAAATCTTTTACATAGGCTACACCAGACTTTACAGTTGTATTTTTGCTTTGTTTTTTTTTGTTTTTATAAAAAGGGGTTTGTTCATATGTAATTTACAACATTTTATTCTTTTTAAAAAAAAAGAAAATAATTCTGTCTGTTCAGACAATTTTCTGATTTATGGAGTAAAAAAAAAAAGAGATAAAATCCCTTCTGTAAAAACTTTTGAATAATATGTCAACAAAATAAAATATGGATTTTTAATCTGGCTTTATTACATTTTCAGATTTCTTTAATGGACATTTATGCAAAGTAGTAGTTGCATATTTAAAATAAATATCAGAAAACATTTAGTGCAAAAAATCTTAGCAATGCTTAATGTAATCAATCAACTGGGGAAGTATGGTGGCTATTAATTGTTTACCCTGTTAAATTGAAATAAAAAAATCTATGTCATCATTTCAAAGAGTTGACAGCCAATCAGAATCCATCTGACTTTAAGGTGCATACTGCAATTGTACACACATTTTTCTATGCACATGTACAGTTTTCTTTTCTTTACAAGGCGAAACTTGTATGTTATTGTCAAGGACAGTAACATATCATTCAGCATAAAAAAAGATCAAATTTACTGTCCTCCAGATGTGTACTAACGTATTTCTAATGTCAGATGTGTCACTATAGGACTTAAAACACACAATTACATATTAAAAAACAAACATTTTATTACGTAACCTTTATTTAAATGTTAAAATATACAGATACACAAAAACATGCATGTGTATGTGTGTCAAAGCAATATGTTCTATGAAAACATTGTACCTTTATAAAGAGAGGGAAGTTACAGACACAAATATGTCTTATGCTCATCGAAGAGTGACTAATACACAAGATTACAAAACTTTGGAAATGTTACAAAACATGCTATTTACAGAAAAGTTTCGACAAGCGTTTAATTTCAGTGCATAGATTCTGTAACTTCCCACACCGACGCGACAAACCGCAGTCTTACAAAGAATAGATGATGATGTGAATAACCAACATGGACTTTTTTTTTTTTTTTTTTTTTTGCCGTTAGTCTGTGGTAATATTGGTACATCTGACCAGAACTTCCTACAGACGGCTAACAGCGAAGGAGAAGTAAAGGAGTGTAATGCTCCTGATGTTACACGCATTTAAATCACTATTATAACATTTGAATAAAAGCTGCAGTAAATGATTGACAGCTTCATTTTCAATCCATTTGACGGATCCTGGATCATTTGATTGAGCTGTAAATCACCAAATTATCTTTCACAGCACCGCATCTGTGGATCAACATAATCAGAGATAAAGTGTGAATGACCATTATAGATCCACCAAAAGAACTGCAGGAGTCAATCGAAGTCCAGCGGTGCTCAGATTGAGGAGATCATGCAAGTTATGTAACATAAAAATAAGTTTCATTGCATCTCACCTGACAGCAGGGTCATGATGGAGCGTTCTCAGATTCTCATAATTGGCTTCATTGTTCCCGATGTGTTGGATAGTTGCATACTTGATCTTGTCAGAATCTGTGGATTCAGTGTTTCTCTGATCTGTTCTGACCTGGAGAAAGACATCAAAACCTTTCAGAAAATTTAACTATTAACATAAATCATCTAAAATGAGTGAAGAGCTTTCTGTTTCTGTAAACATTAGCATTGTCTTAATGATTTCTCATGCTGGGATCACATATATATTTATATTGAAGCAGAAAATACCTGATTCTTAATTAGGGCCCGAGCACTAACAGTGCGAGGACCCTATTGAAACTGTTAGGATTATTTTTTTATTTTTTTATTTTTTCTGCAAAGTAAGCGCCATTTTCGGGGCCGCAACATGCTCAAAAACTCACCAAATTTGGCACTCATGTCAGGACTGGTGAAAAATTTCGTATTTTGTGGGTTTCGCAGATGGGCGGGGCAAAATGGCTCGCTAGCGCCACCTAGAAAATTGGAAATAATTAGCCCCTCGTCCACGTTCAACCTACATGCACGAAATTTGGTGGGGACGTGTATCATATCAAGATGCACAAAAAAGCCTCAAGAACCCATACTATAAACTCGACAGGAATTTGGCGGTTTGGACGATTTACACACTCCGTACTTTAACGAACTCCTCCTAGGGATTTAGTCAGATCGACTTCAAATTTCTGCTGTGCCTTCTAAAGGCATTGACGATGTAAAGTTTTGCTATCTCCGCGTTTTCGTCGATGGGCGTGTCCGTGGCGTCGAAGATTCGCCATAAAAGAGGAAGTTGTAGTAACTTGGCTCTAAATGCTCAGATCTGCACGAAATTTTACACAATTGACAAGAGTCCCGCCCTGAACAAATCTACATGCCGATATTCACCCACAGTCATAGCGCCACCTCCTGGCAACAGGAAGTGACGTTTAACGAAGCAGCGTAGCAAATGCACATGCGCACTGGCTGAGCTGCAGAAAATGCAACACGGCCGCCTCAGACCCCGACGTGCTACAGGTGCGAGGGCCCGCCCATCGCTGCTTGCAGCTTTAATTATTATTATTTTCAGATGGATAATTCTATGTTCTGACCTGATTTTGTTTGACGTCCGTCACTCCACCACATTTTCTCTTCCTGTGGCAGAGATAATCATGTAAACAGATACACACAATAATAATTATTAATAATTAGCCCATTGTGTTTTAATTAAACAAATGTAAGTAAATAATTCTCACCTCTTGAACATGATGATGCAGACAAGAAATAAAACAGCACATCCGGCTGCGATCGCAATAACTATGTAAGGCATTCCTGAAAAACCCCCTGGAAAAATAAGGAATACTTGAAATGTGAAATGTATTTGATGCAGAAATCAGAAAATGTTTGGTGAAGCCTTGCATTAAAAATATATTACGCAAGCCAGTGTATTCTGGCAGGTCTTTGGTTGATGGAATAAATTAATAAAAATGTAAAAAAAAGAAAAATTTTACACTTGAATAAAATATATAAAAATGGTAGTATTTAAAATTCAAATCATTAAGTGAAATTAACTTTTGATGATTTTTTAAAATGATTTTACCTTTAACAGTGACAGTTACAGCGTCTGATCTCTGAGATCCATGTTGATTGTGAGCCTGACAGTAGAAGCGTCCACTCTGTAGTGCACTGAAACTCTGTCCAGATCCAACAGCTGAGCTTTCATTCTCCTTAAACCAGCTGAAGTTCACAGCAGGAGGGTTTGAGTCACTGATGCACTTCAGAGTCACTGAATCTCCTGCCCAGATCTGACCGGACTGAATGATGGACACTGAGACGTTCCTGGGAGGATCTAAAACAGACAAAAATTAAAATTCACAATAACTATTACAAAATTATGTGTTTGGAAATTTTAAACAGTGTGCAGATGATCATTAACTCACACATGACGTTTAAAGTCACAGTATCAGAGTATTTCTCTCCATGTTCATTGAAGGACTTGCACTTGTATTCTCCACTGTCATCAGATCTGATCTTTGAGATGCTGAAGATTCTTCCAGATCCTACAATCATTCCTCCTTTAAACCAGCGGATTCCTGCAGGAGGGTTTGAGTCACTGATGCACTTCAGAGTCACTGAATCTCCCTCCACTATTACACCAGATGGACTGATGGACACTGAGACGCTCCTGGGAGGATCTAAAACAGACAAATTTTAAAACCTCAAATAATCTCATTCAAACTCAATCTCCAGTTTTTTTAAGACTTAGGGCCCTATCTTGCACAACGACTTTATACACTGACGCATTTATCATTCCATTCAATTCAATTCAATTATTTTGCACTCGTGCAAAGCGGGATTTTTTTTCCGTCCACAGACGCACGTCGGTAAACAAGGAAATGATCTTGCGCTCCCTGGGCAGGTTGGCGCAAAAAGGAGGCGTGTGTCGGCGCAAACAATCCCTGGTGCTATTTTGCAGTTGCAGAAAACTATTGCGCCACTGACCAGAAAAACCTGGTCTAAAGTCAGTGGCGCGTACATTCAGATGCTATTTTAAGCGCATGCTTGGTCATAATAGTGTGAACAACGTCCATACACTGTAGATGATTCTCTCATCTACACAGATGCATTTTACTTTTTGCAAATGATAAATTATTATAAGGAAAAATTTATAAACACGAGGGAAATCATTGTTGTGTCCATGACGATGGTAAAAATAGGCATAATGCGTGCACATTTACCCAAATTATTATATGCATGTTTAACCGAAGCTAATTTGGGTGTGTTTGTCCCATCCCCGATGTCCCTTCCCTTTCTTTTACGTCCCTGACGAGAACATCAATCTCCTCGGCTGTGAACCGATGCTAAAGAGTGTCTAGTAAATGCGCCGTTATAATAGAATTGCGCCATGGAACAAGCGCACCTCGTTCATCACGCTCTTAAAGGGAATGTGATATGACGCTCTGATTGGTTTATTTCCGTTACGCCCAAACCACATATGAATAATGAAGCTACTTCAAACCAACCCCTTTTAAACTTGCGCCAGGCGCAAGAGGCATTTATCCCGCCGGGAAAATAGCAACAGCATCGAGATCCGCCCACAAAGTTACTTGCGCTTTGCACTTGCTACTTACGTTTCAGATCATTAAAATAGGGCCCTAAATCTGCACTTGTTTGTTACTACAGTTACTGAAGCATCATTAACTCACACATGACGTTTAAAGTCACAGCATCAGAGTATTTCTCTCCATGTTCATTGAAGGACTTGCACTTGTATTCTCCACTGTCATCAGATCTGATCTTTGAGATGATGAAGATTCTTCCAGATCCTACAATCGTTCCTCCTTTAAACCAGCTGAAGTTCAGAGCAGGAGGGTTTGAGTCACTGATGCAGTTCAGAGTCACTGAATCTCCCTCCACTATTACACCAGATGGACTGATGGACACTGAGATGTTCCTGAGGGGGTCTAAAAATGAAAATCAAAAATTGCATAAAATAAACTAAGCAACATTGTCTCGCATCCACCTCAAATTGAGACTTAAGTGTATTACAAAATTTGTACATTTATTTTAAAAAATAATATTTTTCCCTCTGTAAAACCACCATCCCCATTTGATTGACATTGTTCTAAATTATGTAAGACTTATCATGTAAATTAAATTAGAAAGTTTAGGATAATTAACAAAATATAAGTGAGCAATTATTGACCAATCAGAACCCAATACTGAGCACAGTCAAGCAAACTTTTACCATTTTTCACACTTGTTCAACATGGTTGAACCCACTTCAGGTTGGTGGAGAGTTCCTGCCTCAAGTGGAGGAGTTTAAGTATCTTGGGGTCTTCTTCATGGATGAGTGAAGGATGGGACGGTGTGGCAGTGAAAACGACTCGGTTACGGATGTAACCCTCGTTCCCTCCGAGTAGGGAACGGAGATGTTTCGGAGGATGACGACGAATGGGATTTCGCTTAGAAAGCAGGAGTGTAATGCAGCTGCCATATGCCCCAGGAGCCTCTGAAAAAGTTTTAGTGGAACCACACTCTTGCCTGTACTGTCTCAGACAAGTCAGAAGTGACTGCGCGTGCTCGCTCGTAAGCTGCGCGGACATGGCGACCGAGTCGATATCCATACCGAGAAAAGAGATCCTCTGCACGGGGCAAAGTTTGCTCTTTTCACAGTTGACCCGAAGGCCCAGACGGGCTAGGTGCCGGAGCACTAGGTCCTTGTGTTCGCAATCTTGGTCTTGAGAGTGAACTAGGATCGGCCAGTCGTCGAGAGTTCAGGCTGCGAACCCCATGTTCCCAGAGGGGAACAAATGGTAATATAGCGCTTTCATAGACCCAATGGCCTCCAATGCGCTTTACAATTTGCCTCACATTCACTCATTCACACACCGATGGCGGTGTCAGCCATACAGGCGCCATCCAGCTCGTCGGGAGCAGCTGGGGTTAGGTGTCTTGCTCATGGACACCTCGGCACTTGGACAGGTGGAACCGGGGATTGAACCACCAACCTTTCGGTTTGTAGACAACCTACATGAACCACTGAGCCACTGCCGCCCAGCTCAAGGCTGCCTCGTCGACCTTTGTGAAGATGCGCTAGCCCGAATGGGAGAACCACGTGCTGATATGCCTGCCCCTCGAAAGCAAACCGCAGGAACGGTCTGTGTCGAGGGAGGATGGAGACATGAAAGTGGGCGTCCTTCAGGTCTATCGCTGCAAACCAATCGTGGTGCCGTATAGACCCCTTTTGAGCCGACGTCACAGTTACGTCACGGCGCTAGCTGGAGGCAAAACAAAGTGAAAACTGGAGGCGGTCAATGCTAAACAGCACAGATTCGGCTTCATAATAAGGAGCTTAAATAATTGTTACTATTATTAAATGTCATCTTGTGTTGTTTGGTGCAAGAATTGATGAAAAATGAATATGCTGTATCTGGAACTTTTATTTCTAGAAAATATTCACATCATTAAAATTGCACTGTAATGTCACTCTTTACATTGTCGTGGTCTCGGCGCTGACTCGGCAGAACTGCGGATCATACACACAAGTCTTGTACAGGACCATATAGGCATCTAAAGATTTATATGCCTTAGTTTCTCTTTACGATCGGTTTCTCTATAAGGTAGGTGTAGAAGTCAGGCCACTCAACCGAGGTAACGTACGTTAATCCTGTCAGATCGTCCATGCATTGAGTGAGCGTGTAGGCGGCTACGGGTCGGCCAATCTGGTTCCGTCCGTTAAAAATAACTTTTGGAAATAGCAATCGCGGTCCTGGACACTGAGTGACCTTACACATTAAGATAATATCGGATTTTCTCCAGTCATTGTTAAAAAAACAAGCTAACAATCCTTGCTAACTAGCGGCCAGATGGATCTTTCTGCCTCCACCTAAGCTCCGCCCACATAAAAACGTCACCATGTTTACCAACTGTAAAAGGGTCTATACTTTTGAAAATTTGTGAAAATTTGCCTGTGAAGGGAGCGGTTCAGAAAGTGCAGGTCCAGGATTGGCCGTAACCCACCAGTAAGACCGGGCCGAGGCCGCTTGTAGAGGCAACCTTTCGCTTGGGTCGGCCCCTGGAGCCTGAAGAGGAATGAGGAGTGTAGAAAAAGAGGGAATCTGAGGAGGACAATATGGTGTCTAGCTAGTGGAAGCAGCCTCACATTAGAGTTTGACAGTGGGAAAGGAAAGGCAATTGTCTAAAACCCAACACTGTACATTTCTGTATTGCAGGGATGGCTAAGTACCAAGATGAAATCAATTATGTTTCATTTTAATCATTTCACACACTATGCATGTGTGAGACTGCGTATCTGAAAGCTCACACACAACAGACCGAACTGTTCTTCCAGTGGCTGCCATACATGCTGTTTTTGAGCATGATCCTCAGCTTGCCACCTCTTTTAGGTGGGGAGGTATAACCATTGTCTATAATTATTAAACTGTAAACACAATACGCTTAGATGTCATTTGGTGATCCTAGAACATAGATGGTGGGATGTGGAAATAATCTTTATAAAGTGTCACAGGTGATGTGCTAATCATTAAATAATGTTTGAGATTTACACATTACATATAATTTTTATTTGTTCAAATAATGACAAAATTCATACTCACACATGACATTGATCTGAACATCAGGAGAGACGTGTGTGTGTCCGTCTACAGCACAGCTATATCTGCCTGAATCCTCTCTTCTGACTGGATTGAGGATGAGTGTGTTCCTGAATTTACTCTCAGTTAATATCTTCAGTGAGTTTCTGTACCAGATGAATGTTGCTCTGTCAGTCAGAGCGCAGCTGCTTTTACATGTCAGACTGACTGAATCTCCCTCTGTCACTCTCTCAGGAGACTCCACCTGAAGATCTGAACACAACACACACATTATATCTAGTGCTGCTGTCACACACTGATTATTATTCAACATAATGCACAGAAGAAGAGATAAACCTCATCAAAGTCACCTGTGACAGTAAGAGTCACTCCTGGATCACCAGTCCATTTTCCATTAGGTTTATCAGTGATGAATCTGAAATAGTACATGCGTGAATCCTTCAGTGTCACATGACTCAGTCTGACGGTGCAGTTCTGCTGTTTATCTCCCAGATGAAGCCTCTGACTGTATTCAGGGTCATTAGACAGATCTGGAGGCTCGACACCCCTTTGTATTGGGCCTTTGGTCCAGAACGCTTTTTTGATCTTATATTTGGTAGGGTATTTATAAGTGCATCTCATTATCACTGTTGAGTCGTTTAGTGCACAGATGTGTCGAGGACTGTAACTCACACCCCAATCAGCACTAGAAACCCCTGAAAAACCACATTTATAATAAACAAAGCAGCAGTTTTTAATAGAATATATTTGCAGTCTTTAAATATCTTATGTTTGTTGAGGAAAAGCAGAATTTATCATCTGAGACAGAAGTATGAAAATGGAAGTGAAAATACAGACTGTCTAAAGATGAAAATATTAAAGAATTATTAATATTAATAATTATTTAGATATTGTGATTTAATTAATATCATAAAATAATATTTCCCCACAAAAGCCAATTAATAATGATATTTTAGCATTACATGAACGAGGAACAGATGATATGGACATAGGTGGTACTTCAAGCTTATTCTGCTCCAATGGCAGGAAAATCATTATTTTTCATTTTTAATATAATTAATCAAACTAAACTAACTAACTTTTTCAATACCAATAGGTAACTAACAACATTCTACTTTTTTAAAGAATGACAAATGGAAACATAGACAGCAAACCACTGAACATAAACATTAGGGACTTACCTTGAATCATGAGGAGAAAGAGTAGAGGAAGAGGAGCCATTCTGACTGACATCACTGAGATGAGATTGACAGACAACACGCATAATCAATATGAGCAGGAATTATGCTTGTTTGTGTTCTTTATCATCAAGCAAGACTGTCTTTGTCAATGTGACATCAATGAGACCACATATAGAATCTTTTAAAAAGTCTTTATAATCAAACAAACAAACAAAACAAAACAAAAATAGATACTAAACGGGTCATACCATAGAGCGGGATACCTCATCTGGAGAAATAAGGAAGGTTCAAGTCCACCAGCCTCATTTATAACCAGACCCGCGTCATTTCCTCTTTTCTACCTCTCATTGGTGACATACAGATACTATATTTAAAAAGCTTTTAATTTTATATTTTTTAAATCCTAAAAACATCCTGTTTAATTCGATTTGCAATCCAAGATACCAACGTATACATTTACGATTGACTTTCAAGACGCATAGTAAACACACAGAAAAAAAAAAAACTATTTAAAGTCTTAAAATATAACAGTCTGCTGACGTTTGAGGGCCTACGTAGATCTATTATTAATAGAAGCAGCGAAACCTCAATAACAGGCAAACTGATGGTAATGGTTGGTGTTTCCTGTTTCACACACATGAGTCATTTCTCAGTTACTGGTTCAGGTAGTTTCGAGGCTTGCGTCACTATAAACATGCATGTCTATTCATGGCATGCTGTTATAGTTTATCATAGGCCTATATATACGTTTATTTGATCAATTCATTTTTATTTATACTATATATAGGGACAGTACAAAAAAACATGAGTCAAAAGCTGCAAAATCTGTGTTCGCAATTAGTAACAATGTTTATCAGTAATATGTGCATGCTACCCATCAATTATTTTAGATGTTTCCACTTAAAAGTTCTCAATTGCACCGTTATCTCAGGTAACCTCGATATTTCTACTCTTTTGGCTAAATAATTTAGTTGCTTGAATGATGTTATTACTACGAGAGGATGAAGGAGCAATGGCCACTAAGGTGCTCATATGTTAGCTTGTTCAAACTTCTGCAAGGATCCATGTGATACAAATAACGTTTCGGTTACGTATGTAACCCTCAAAATTTAGTTTTGGATTTCATGACCCTTTAAAGATCAAATCCCTTCAGAGTTAAAGGTGGGCTTTGGCTAAAAAAAATCCACCAAAGGTTTTGACAAATACTTTCTCTTGGCACATTTTTGTCAGAAGGGTCTCTGCACAAACCATGCCAAATTTCAAACAAATCCGATGAAGATTTTTTAATTTATTATAAGATATTTATTATTATTTAAGATTTTATTATTTTTAAAGGATTTTCTGAAAATTTGGTGAAAAATGGAAACCATGTGAACGACAGATAGGAATGTAGATTTTAATACATGCATTAATTAATTATATAGCAAAAACGAATTTGACGATTAAAAATTCTATACACAACATTTTTCTCAATTTTTTACAAACTGGATTGAGAATTTAGGCCTTAAGAAAAATCATGATCAGATAACCAGTGTATACACGAGAGTGGAAAAAAAGCATAAAGTCTAAACATCCAGCTCTTAATTAAAGCTAAACAGGAGAAATGAAATCCCAGCATCAGTGCCACAGTCCCACCACATGAGGGAGTTGTTCTCATGGAGATCGGGTTTCCCAATAAAAGTAATCCTGGCAGCATTGTAAATTCACAAAAGTGATCTGTTGGTCATTTGACTGTGCTGTAAATCACTGATTCATCCGTCACGATCTGATCAGATCTGTGAAATCAAAACATTCAGAGACAAAGGCGTCAATCAATGACCTTTACAGATCAGTACTATCTACAAATGCAATCTCAACCAATACAGGAGCTAAATTAAAACGGAGTGAGCCTCAAAGTGTCCCTGCTTAATTTCTGATTCTGTTTCTCACCTCATGGCAGCATCCGGATGGTATGTCCTGATGTTGTCGTAATAGCTTTCGCTCTCTTCCTTCATGTGATGCAAGACAGTTACATACTGGATCTCATCTGGATCTTCAGAATCAGAAGCTTTTCCTTTAGTCTGATCTCCACTGAAATTGCTTAGGGTAATTAAGGCATACAGGGGATCGTTTTGATTCGTGGCACCAGATTCAGACTGAACCCTATCATGAGCTGATGCTCCGCCAGTTAAGTTGACATACAGATCATCCTAAAATGAGAGAAAACGACTTGTTACACTTTTTGTTTGCATTTGTTCAATGCTCTTTTGATAATTTGATTTACCTGGTCTTTACTGACGTGTTCAACTCTGTGCTTTTTTTTCCTTCTGCAATAAAGAATTAACTAAAAATGTTCATTTTGTTCACAAAATAAGTCAGCTTGATGTACTAATGTGCTTTCAGACAGAATGAACTTACATGAACACAATGATGAAAACGAAGACCATACCTCCCAATCCACCAGCGAACCCAGCAAATGCATAGCGAAAGTCTCGTCCTATAACAATACAAGTGACAGGATGTTGTGTTTTATCATTAACTAGTATGGCAGAACCAAACAAAAGCAAAATAAAACCAGATCATCCTATAAAATATGATTATTATGAAATCAAATAGCAATTTTGTCCAATGGCGATTCATTGGGGATTCATTTTTAGCCAACTATATAGCTAAAAAAATAGAGTCTCATTAATAAAGTAACCACCTCACCCACAAAATATTGCCACTTTCATTAGGTGAGGTGAAAAATGCAGAGCAAACAGTCAGGGTAGTACATTTGGCACAAGATCAGTCAGGGTAGAGAGTTTGCCTTCCTGTGCACGGTGAGAGAGGATTTCGCCTAGCCTGGATGCCAGCCCGAACTCCGCCCACAACATTTTTTGGACGGGAAGTTCGGTCTGGACTCGATCCATTGAGGAGTGATTATGAACGGTTCAGAAATCATCGGGCCAATCAAATTGCCAGGGCGGGCTTTATACGATGATTGACAGGTGGTCTCCAGTAACGTCATCAAAGTGCGCTTGTCAAAGATGACTGCAGCTGGAGAATTGAGATGTATAGATTCTGCTGTCGCGTCTTTTGTAAAAAAAAAATCGACAGCGCATTCATTTTAATAGACAAACAGAAAACTGCAATCAAGGCATTTGTCGATCGGAAAGATATTTTTGCCGTCCTTCCTACATGATTCGGGAAAAGTGTAACTTATCAGCTGGCTCTGACGGTCGCTAAGAAGATGGGACGTGTGGTCGTTGTGGTTTCTCCTTTGGTCGCACTCATGGAGGAGTAAGTAAAAGAAGCAACACTTGTTATTTAACTTTTAAAATAAATAAAGTAGGCTACGTTCTGTATTTGAAAACTGCGCTATGCAAATGAGTTGACTTATGCGTTGCTCTGATTGGTTGTAGGTCTACCGACTATCCAATTGAGTGCAGAGGTTTTTTTGTCCTGGTTCGGTTACGACACGCCTCATAATCAAAGCCCAATGGAGGAGTTTCAGACTCATATTCTTTCTTGAATACGAGTATGACGAAGTCAGGCTAGATTTCGCCCCATTCGTGGAGTGGGTGGAGTCGCCCCATCTGGCCCAATGGAAGACCCAGTTCACAGCCAGCCATCGCCCCACTGCATGGAGGATATACTAGAGCCCACTGCAGACAAAGCAACGATGAAAGAGCCAGAAGGATCAAAGACTGAGCCAAACATCGCCCCGGAGCCTGAGCTTCGTGAAATGTCTGACAAGGTGCGTGAGCCGGCTACATTGAATGATGACGTGGGATTTCTAGTTGAAAATACCCATATTGAGCGGCAGCTTATTGTTTTTTTATTGTAATTTGAGTTTCTCTTCTGTTTCTCCCATCCCCGCTGGTCTCGCCCTGCTTGTAATCTCCTGTGTCACCTGAGTTCCCAGTGAGCCTCCCTCTCCCTGGTGTGACAGCAATGGGGTTCACAATAGTCCCTTGGCTCCTTCTTTGACACCACTGCACTATATGGATTCGCTTCGAAATCCTCAGTTCTCCAGCATCACCCAGGCAAGTGGATCCCCCGGCTCTGCCTCCAGCTTACTTCACCTCAGTCCTTTAACCTTTCCGTCAGTTCCGCCTTGGCTCCATACTCCCTCGGCTCCACCAGAAACCATCGTCCCTACAGCTCCACCAGGCACTTCTTGTTCCTATGGCTGCCTTGGTTAGACTCAGTCCTGCCTGAGCCATGGACTTTTGAGCCGTCCTCTGCGCTCCATCTCTCTCCCAGCGACTGGCTCCTTCTTCCCTCTTGGTCCTCAGACCCACCAGCTCAACCTCAGTCCTCTGGCTCTACCTCAAATTCTCATCGATGCCTTGGTCTCCGGAGCCATCAATGCTGCATGGGCTCTTCGGATCTATAGCTCCACCTCCATTGGCTCCATCTCCTTCCATTGCCCCCCTGGTGTTGACAGTCCCTCAACTCCACCCTGGCTGCAGTCTGGTTCCCCGCCTGGCTACTCCTGCTTCTGGCACGTCTGAATGGTTACGTTGTGCCTACCCCTGAATGGTTACGTTACTCTCATGTTCCACATCCTCCTCTGGCGTCCCCATGCCGTTTTTTTTTCTTTCCAAGTAACAAAAGTGCAAAATATATTTTTCATCCGTAGCATTAATGCTTGTCCAATCACAAAATGACTGATACACACCTTGCGCAGTGACAGTTACAGTGTCTGATCTCTGAGATCCATGTTGATTGTGAGCCTGACAGTAGAAGCGTCCACTCTGTAGTGCACTGAAACTCTGTCCAGATCCAACAGCTGAGCTTTCATTCTCCTTAAACCAGCTGAAGTTCACAGCAGGAGGGTTTGAGTCACTGATGCACTTCAGAGTCACTGAATCTCCCTCCACTATTACACCAGATCCATTTATCAACACTGAGACGTTTCTGGGTGGGTCTAACACGAAAAATAAATGAAAAATGAAATTTACAATAGCTATTAGAAAATTATGTGTTTGGAAATTTTAATCAATGTGTTGATGATTTTTAACTCACACATGATGTTTAAAGTCACATTATCAGAGTATTTCTCTCCATGTTCATTGATGGACTTGCACTTGTATTCTCCACTGTCATCAGATCTGATCTTTGAGATGATGAAGATTCTTCCAGATCCTACAATCGTTCCTCCTTTAAACCAGTAGATTTCTGCAGGAGGGTTTGAGTCACTGATGCAGTTCAGAGTCACTGAATCTCCCTCCACTATTACACCAGATGGACTGATGGACACTGAGACGCTCCTGGGAGGATCTTAAACAGACAAAAGAAAGGGTATATTAATGTTTTGTGATTGTAAATCCATACATTTGATGGTCACAGTTACTGAACCATCATAAACTCACACATGACGTTTAAAGTCACAGTATCAGAGTATTTCTCTCCATGTTCATTGATGGACTTGCACTTGTATTCTCCACTGTCATCAGATCTGATCTTTGAGATGCTGAAGATTCTTCCAGATCCTACAATCGTTCCTCCTTTAAACCAGCTGAAGTTCAGAGCAGGAGGGTTTGAGTCACTGATGCAGTTCAGAGTCACTGAATCTCCCTCCACTATTACACCAGATGGACTGATGGACACTGAGACGTTCTTTGGTGGGTCTAAAAATGAAAATAATAAACAACCTCAAATCATCTCATTCAAACTCAATCTCCTAATTTTAAAAAGAACTCATGAATCTGTACTCACACATGACATTGAGGTGAACATCAAGAGACACGGGTTTGTGTCCGTCTACAGCACAGCTATATCTGCCTGAATCCTCTCTTCTGACTGGATTGAGGATGAGTGTGTTCCTGAATTTACTTTCATTTAATATCTTCAGTGAGTTTCTGTACCAGATGAATGTTGCTCTGTCAGTCAGAGCGCAGCTGCTTTTACATGTCAGACTGACTGAATCTCCCTCTGTCACTCTCTCAGGAGACTCCACCTGAAGATCTGAACACAACACACACATTATATCTAGTGCTGCTGTCACACACTGATTATTATTCAACATAATGCACAGAAGAAGAGATAAACCTCATCAAAGTCACCTGTGACAGTAAGAGTCACTCCAGATTCACCAGTCCATTTTCCTCCTGTTATATTAGTGACAAATCTGAAATAGTACATGTGTGAATCCTCCAGTGTCACATGACTCAGTCTGACGGTGCAGTTCTGCTGTTTATCTCCCAGATACTGAAGCCTCTGACTGTATTCAGTGTCATTAGACAGATCTGGAGGCTCAACACCCGGTATCAAAGGGCCTTTTGTCCAGAACACTTTCTTGATCTTATATCCAGTAGGGGGGTATGTATAAGTGCATCTCATTGTCACTGTTGAGTCCTTTAGTGCACAGATGTGTGTAGGACTGTAACTCACACCCCAATCAACACTAGAAACCCCTGAAACACAGGAATCATCTCAAACAATTTAGCATCACAATCACCAGCCACATCTGAAATTATTTTCTTAATTCAAACTAACTGCATCTGTAGTGCTTGAGGATGTTGAAAAGCAGAAATAGGTCTGACTTACCCGAAATCATGAACAGCATGAAGATCAGAGGAAGAGGAGGAGCCGTTCTGACTGACAGCAGCAGGAAAACCTACAACACAATCAATACACACACAACCACTTATTTTAGTTTTTGTGAAGGTGAATCACATGAAATTTGGCAAGAATAAGTTCAGGTTATTGTGAGATTTTTTTGTGAAATATAGGCGGGCCTTAGATTATGCCAGGATTAGCTTAGTACGACATTTGAGACGCTTTAATAAAAAAAACGGCGTGCACCTTGAGACAAAACAAGGCACTGAGGGACACATTTATCAGTGCAATTTGCTTTCAGTCAAAACAGTTCAAACATGAATTTTAGTCTGGGACCTTATCTGAGAAACCGGGGTTATAATGTTTTTTGTTTTTTTTTCATATTCCCATTTTCTTTTCTTTTATTTTTTTAATTCACCTATCGGAACAAAATTGAGTGAAAAAACTGGTATTTTTTTATGAAAATGATATTTAATCAGGATAGTCAACCAATGCAAATACAGATTTATCATCTCAGAAATCAGTAAAAATCAATATTTTTGAGACCTGATATTTTATTCATGCACCATCTGAACACATGCAGATAACAAGGATTATTTCTACTTTTACTTTTAATATGTAACATTATATAAATATACTACAAACATAGAAATTCTCTTACCATTTTTTCAGCGATGAAACGATGTGGTGAATCTGAGGTTTACAACCATAAGATGAGCCTTGAAGACGAACTACTGTATTTATCTTCTTGTTTACATTTTACCTCCACTTGCTGCTTCAAACCCAGCTTTGATTAAAACTCTTCCAAGAATACTTTTTGTAACAAGAAAATACCTCATCATAAAATGAACAAGTCAAATGAAGCAGCATTCTTCAGAGCTCGAGAATTAGCCGAACGGAGAAAGAAAGAGGAAGTGAAAGAGTTGAGAACATGCAAAGTTCTTCACATTTACAAAGTATTTTTAAGACGTGGTTTTTTTTGTTAGTGGAACTTTATTTCTTCACAGACAGGATTATTAAACCTTTATGCAAATCCTGACCTGACAGATGGGCGACTGCAACACAGAGACCTTTTCTTGTTCCACAACACTTTAACATTACCACTGTATAATTCTTGAAAAACATTGAGCGGATTGGTTGCGAGAGGAAATAAACTACACTGAAGCCTCCCTGCACTGCACATAATGTTAAATTCCATATAAAATACAAGTTAAATTAATACTGGCAATAATATTCTCCTCTAAGTACTTATTGAAATGTTTTGTATTCAGCTTAAAAATAGCCAGTGCGTCATTACACGGGTCACTGGAATACCTTACTTGATTGTGATTGGCAATGTGATATTCACCCATACTTTTTCTGAATAACGACGTTGCATAATAACTGACCATTCATAATACGTCCTACATAGTTGTGCTTTGTCGCTCCGCTCCACCTATTTATATTACTCCAGTTCGGCTTTCAGTCTGTGTTTCGGTTAGTCATGCACTCTGTTGGAAGTTGGAACCGTTTTCGCCATCGTAGAAGGAATACGAACTAACTTCAAGTTGAAACGTAAGTTACGGACTTGTTCATTGAAATGTTGTTCCGAACAACAGCAAGATTGTGGCAACACTGCAATAGTCATGACTATCCACAAAAGCTGCTTTAAAATATATGTATATTTTATATAGGCCTATTATTTTTCTTCAAAAGAGTGATGCAACCATTGTGACCGTCAGAGGGGGACAGGGAATGACCGCATCCAGAAACGCACGGATGAAATGACACCTTGAATAAGATGCAAACGAACACGTGTTGCTCTTTCAGGAAATGGGACCCATCACCAGTGCAGGAGCACACAGGGGAATGACTGTGGCAACACTGAACAGAGAACTGAAACAGTGAAGCACCTCTAACCAACTCAACAAACACAGAAATGATGCTGTTAAAACAGCAGTTAAGAGATCAGAAGCCAGAGATATGTTCAGAGACGTCGACACCGATTGGCTCAGAAGCGAAAGACAATTGACGTATGCTTTATACCCGCTCTGCAGGTCGGAGTAGATGCAGATCTCGCACGCCAATGTGCATTGGTGTAACCCCTACACCCGGGTCCCACTCCAGCCTCAAACCCGGGTCTCCGGCGTGAGAGTCGGGCGCTCTAACAAGGAGGCTAAAGACTGCAGACTCTAGCGTCTGTCGTTAGAGTGCCGATTGAGATCAGGGGAGTGAGGTTTACTTGCACAGAAACTACTATCTGGTTACCTCCGTTACACTCAACCCCCTAAACCTCACTCTCATCCGGGTCACGGCACCAATGTAACCCCTACACCCGGTTCCCACTCGACCCGCTCCGAGCGGGCCTCGAACCCAGGTCTCCGGCGTGAGAGTCGGGCGCTTTAACAATAACAAGGAGGCTAAAGACTGCAGCCTCTAGCATCTGTCACTAGAGTGCCGATTGAGATCAGGGGAGTGAGGTTTACTTGCACAGCAACAGCTGGCCTCCGTTAAACTCACCCCCCTAAACCTCACTCTCATCCGGGTCACGGCACCAATGTAACCCCTACACCCGGGGCCCACTCGACCCGCTCCGAGCGGGCCTCGAACCCAGGTCTCCGGCGTGAGAGTCGGGCGCTCTAACAAGGAGGCTAAAGACTGCAGCCTCTAGAGTCTGTCGCTAGAGTGCCGATTGAGATCAGGGGAGTGAGGTTTACTTGCACAGCAACTACTAGCGGGCCTCCATTGCATTGGCTCATTTTAACAGTGCTCGAAGACGACAGGCTCCCTAACCATGATCCCAATCAGTCGGCACGTCAACTATGTTAAACGTGAGCGACTGAAAGAGCAGACTGATCTCATGAAATTGCGTGTATGACACGCCAATTCGTATTTCCATTTTTGCGTTCTATCAACACTCGTAATCGCTTTTCAACGTGTTTATGAACGCCGTTGACTTAACGTTACATTACTCTAGATATAAATATATGAGCTACCCCAACCCCATCCCTAAACCTAACCGTCACTGGGGTTAATAGCATTTATGAGTCTTCCCCTACCATCCTAGGAAAAAAAAATATCGCTCCTAAGATGTAGATCTACATTTTACTTCGTTTCACTCGGACATTCAATGGCGTGTACATACACGAGCAATCATTCGGACATTAATGGGGTAGAAATACACGCGTACACGCAGATAGCTGCAAATGCGTATAGATAACACGTCACTTGACTTGAAAGTGGCGTGTATGTTTACTCAAAAGTCATGATGTCATGTTGGAAAGGGAATCTCAGTTAGCAAAAAATTGTATTAATTTAAGCAATGTAGAAATATAATGCAGATACAAATAGCTCATTGAAGTAATGAATACTTGTTTATTAACAAATGATTATGACATTTAGAAAATGTAGCATTGGTGCATGTTGATTCAGAGTTTGCTGAATCCGATTCTCTAGCATGTTATACACTTTAATATTTGTTATGCTGTTAATCTGCTGTATTAAATGACAGGAAAGCGTAGATTTGTACAAGAGCCTAATTTTTTCTTCCTTTCATTTGAAACATAAACAATACTGATGATTAAGGTTAAAAACATTCGAAATGAAGGAAGCTTCATAAGTGATAAAAAAGCATAAAGTAAAAACATACAATTCATTTTATTTCTTATAGAATTATCCTTAAAATACTTGTTATATGTCATGACTCTTCTGTCAATCATTCACTCCTCCCACAAATAGATGCACAGAGGCTGTAATATTTACGGTGTCCAATACACTACAGCCTCTTCGTGTTAGGCTGAATAAGAAAGAAAGTGAAAACATTAATAATGAAATATTTAAATACAAGCATCAACAACATTTGTCAAGAGGAAAGGCAAATAGATTGGGTTCTTATTTTTACTTACTGGAAGATTTTCATACAGAGACGAGTCCAGTTCGGGTTCACAATCATCAAGTTGAGCAGCCTTTATGAATGAAGACAAAGTAAAAACAGGAGTGTGTTATTTCAGTTCCCATTTACTTATTACTCAATATAGATATTTTCACACTGACATTGAGCGTTTAATTTATTTTGGCTGAAGGTGAAGAGAGTTTAGTCTTTTGTAGGAAACACTGACCGTTACATTCTCATACACAGGATCACTCAATTCAACATCATGATCAGGTCGGGGATGATTCATCTTTGCCTTGAAAGAAAAATCAGAATAGAGAGAAAATAAATAATGTCTATAAAGAACTTACTAGATAAAGTCACCGCTACATTCAGACTTTTAATCTTTTAGATACCAATTCATTTAGATACCATATCAACTTCTGATTATTTTTCTCACCTGTGTGTCATTTCTCTTTTTCATCCACCTGCTGCCCCTTTAAAGATAAAGATTTAAAAACAATTACAACCAATCAGAATGTATTTGATGTTTAATACAAAGTACAAACTCTTGACCCTCAATTCATTAACTTCAGATTTTGTTTGGCTGCAGTACTTGAGTTATTACAGCCAGATGAACAAATAGAAAAGGTGATCTGATGGTGATGGCTGTTGTAAGCGCCATTTATTAGTAGCAAGTTTGCTTATGTTTAATATTTGTTACTCTTTAATTCTTGTGTTTATTTGATATATCGGTGCAGCTTTTGTATTGGGACTCTTATTTTGAAGTTGTGTTGGGACTCTTATTTTGAAGCTGTAAGGAAAGAAATCATTAAACGAGTGTGAACGGCGGAGCAACACGGTTGTTTTACTGTCGTTGGTTCTCTCCTATGCCAACTCAACGCGTAAAACTGTCTTATGTCGTTCATACTATGTGGTTATAATAAGAGAAGTAGATAGCCAGTACAGCTGTGTTTTAACATAATCATTAATTCACAATCATTTGACCCTGAATCACTGAATTAATATAGAGCCTAATTTCTGAGTTAGGTTTACTTTATTAATTATAGAGGCAGTGACCTTGTACAGCATAATAGTTTTAATGTCTACAATGTATTCAAAATAATTTCTTAAAAGCTTTTCTTGTAAATTTTTATACTTCTCTACAATTTTAAGACACACAGACATCAATAATTAGCCTGTGAATCTCAACAATGGTGACAATAATAAAGAAGGTTGCATTGCATTCTGGGTGCCACCAATCAAAACTCATCCATGGCTCCCATCATGCATTGCAGCATGAATAAATAATGAGTTTATGTTCAGAGGTGATCTGTTTGTCACCATTGCTGAGATCAGTATGTTAATTATTGATGTATGTGTATGCCTATATAAAATATTTTTGGGATTTTAAAAAAATGTTTTCATCTTTTTCATTGAAAAGGCTAAAAATGGTATGTCCAAAATGACCGTGCTGCTAAAATCCTTAAGGTACATTTAACTCAGAATTTATGCTCTTGATGAGTTATGCTCGTGACGTAGTGTTTTCCAACGCATTTGATAGTTCGGCTAATGGAAACTGGATCTTGGGTGTAGGGGGTGGGACGCAAGGCAGACGACAACATCATGTGTTCAAATCCAAACAACTTATTAACACGCTCCACAGCGCCACCCAGTGCATTTAATTAGAACTGCGAGTTAGTGCTTGGGATTTATCATGGATTCACTGGATTTACTGCCAGCAAAGCAACATAGTAAAATTATAATAGTACTTTATTTTTCGAAAAAAAATTACAGATTGAATATTGATGCAGCCCCTAATTCCCGGTGAAGTCTTGTATGTTGTCTCACTGTTTCCTGTTTCTCCCGTGTCCTAGTTCTCTTGATTCTCTGCCTGTTCCCTTGGATTTCTCGCTTTACCTCAGCCCTGATCTATTATTGTTTGGATTGTTTGATTGCGTATGACCCCTTGCCTGTTATCCGGATTGCGTCTTTGGATTACCCTATTCAATAAATACTGCATTTGGATCCTCAACCTTCGTGTCTCGGAGCAGTTTGAGACAGATATCAAGCATCTAAGACACACATCTTACCAAATCAGCATCATGATGATCACTGCAGCTCCACAAATCACTCCAATGGATGTGTATAATATCAGCAGACTTCCTAAAACTAGCACAAAATGTATAAAACATAATTTTTGCTTCACTTTAGAAAGAGTAATGTAAGTATACGAGCCGCTCTACCTTTTACAGTGACAGTTACAGCGTCTGATCTCTGAGATCCATGTTGATTGTGAGCCTGACAGTAGAAGCGTCCACTCTGTAGTGCACTGAAACTCTGTCCAGATCCAACAGCTGAGCTTTCATTCTCCTTAAACCAGCTGAAGTTCACAGCAGGAGGGTTTGAGTCACTGATGCACTTCAGAGTCACTGAATCTCCCTCCACTATTACACCAGATCCATTTATCAACACTGAGACGTTTCTAGGTGCGTCTAACATGACAAACATTAAAACCATAAACAATGTAATTCAAACACAATCTCCTTATTTTAAAAAGAACAAATGAATATGTACTCACACATGACATTGAGGTGAACATCAGGAGAGACGTGTGTGTGTCCGTCTACAGCACAGCTATATCTGCCTGAATCCTCTCTTCTGACTGGATTGAGGATGAGTGTGTTCCTGAATTTACTCTCAGTTAATATCTTCAGTGAGTTTCTGTACCAGATGAATGTTGCTCTGTCAGTCAGAGCGCAGCTGCTTTTACATGTCAGACTGACTGAATCTCCCTCTGTCACTCTCTCAGGAGACTCCACCTGAAGATCTGAACACAACACACACATTATATCTAGTGCTGCTGTCACACACTGATTATTATTCAACATAATGCACAGAAGAAGAGATAAACCTCATCAAAGTCACCTGTGACAGTAAGATTCACTCCTGGAATACCAATCCATTTATCTTGATTTGTGATGAATCTGAAATAGTACATGTGTGAATCCTTCAGTGTCACATGACTCAGTCTGATGGTGCAGTTCTGCTGTTTATCTCCCAGATACTGAAGCCTCTGACTGTATTCAGGGTCATTAGACAGATCTGGAAACTCTCCCTCATCTCTTACCAGTGTTTTGGTCCAGAACACTTTCTCGATCTGATGTCCAGTAGGGTATGTATAAGTGCATCTCATTATCACTGTTGAGTCGTTCAGTGCACAGATGTGTAAAGGACTGTAAATCACACCCCAACCAGCACTAGAAACCCCTGAAAAAGTCAATCCTGAACAAATTAGCAGCAGCTTGTGCTTAAAAACGTATATAAAGATTCCTGAGCAAGGGTTGCAGAGACTCACCGTGAATCATGAGCAGAAAGATCACAGGAAGAGGCGGAGCCAATCTGACTGATGTCACCATAGCAACAGCTACAACACACATACAGTGGCTTATTTTCAGCTTCAATGTCAGCTTGAAACATAACAACAAATACTACTTTAATTATACAAGAACATGACAACAACAGTCATATTTATACAAAACAGTCATATTTATCATGTTTATACATGACAGCAACAGGAATTTTTGCACTGCATGAGTTTGTAACTGTTCAATGTCTTTCACTTCCCCTTTTGATTGACAGCCCATCACAGACAGAAGGACCCTGCCAGAACGATGGCCTTTGATTTCATACAGAGAAACTGTTATAAAGTACTTTAGTTGACTTTTGTATCAGTACATTGCTAATGTTTTCTATACTCTGGAGCTTGTTGTCTCTGGTGAATATGCAGGTTTATTTGTAAAAGCCACTTTAATATTAGTCTTGGGTATAAGTTGTAGTGACTGTGACTTACATAATTCACCTTTGTGTTAAATGTAGTTCTATACATGGTCGGTGATAAATGCAGTACTTTGCTCTTAGCGTTTGTCCAGAGATCGTGGTCCCTTTGAATGTTCTGTATGGGTGATGACGTACGACGCTTACCAGCGCCTTTTGTTGGCTTGTGGTTTTTCAGACCAAAATAAAACGACACACGTATTTGTGTGCTCGAAGTGAGAAGTTGTTTCTCATGACTTGTTGCAAGTAACTGCAATTTAATCTATCTTCATTACATAATATTAAAAAGGATTTTGTATCAATTTGTTTTTCGCCAATAAAACACTGCTAGAGAAAACAAATGTATGCTATATTGATTTTAAACCATACAGTTACTGAGACACAGCTCTGTGACAACTAGCCCCATAAATCCCTCCACACTTTAGAGATTTAACAGAACAGTTATAAAATAACGCTCTTACCCGTTTCACCAACACCCGTGACCAGCGACAGCACTACAAATGATCCGGATCAAACCAGTATAGGCGTTTTTCTCACTCTGAATGACGTGATTAACACCTTATATTAATGTATGAGCTTATGACGCATCAACTAGTGCAGATCGAGCAGAGGAAGAGTTTTAACAGACATTAGCATTAGCGCCTGTTTCACACATAGGCCTACTCTGTTTGCAGTGTGTATGTGGTGCATATATGGGATACACTGCAATGCGTTGCATCTTTTTACTTAAAGCCCAGTTTAAAGCAAGGACAACTATTGCTTACTTATGGCACTCGTCTCTTCATGCAGGTGGAAAAACAAGTTCCCTTTCATAGTCACTCCGAGTTACGTCGGGATGACGGAGAATGGGGGGTTTCGCATAGAAAGCCAATCCTCTTCGAGTATTAAAAAACGAGCCTATGTCAAAGAAATGCCATGGGTCTGCGGAATTTGCCTAGCGTATCTCCGCCTCACCCCGTGAGTAGAAAAGGAGGAAGCGGACGCCACCGCATTATGTTTTCGCTTCGGAGCCAAGAGCATCTCTTCACTCCACAAGCTACAAGATCTCAGCGCCTCATGCATGTCAATTGCCTCGAGTTGCTGACAGTACGCCTTGCCCTGCACCGCTTCCGGGCGTTGCTCAAGGGTTAACACGTACAAGTCCGTTCAGACAATACCGCGATAGTAGCTTACATCAACCACCAGGGGGGTCTACGCTCTCGCCGTATGTCGCAACTCGCACGCCACCTCATCTTATGGAGTCAGAAGCACCTGAGGTCCCTTCGTGCTATCCACATTCCAGGAGTTCGGAACTGTGCAGCCGACGAGCTGTCACGGCTCCGTCCAGTCTCTGGCGAATGGCGACTCCATCCCCAGTCGGTCCAGCTGATATGGGACCAGTTCGGGGATGCACAGATAGATCTGTTTGCCTCCCATGACTCATCCCATTGCGCCCTGTATTACTTTCTGACCGAGGGCACGCTCGGCACAGACGCACTGGCGAACAGCTGGCCACGGGGCCAACGCAAATATGCGTTTCCACCAGTGAGCCTTCCCGCGCGTACTCTGTGCAAGATCAAGGAGGACGAGGAGCAGGTCATTTTGATCGCCCCATACTGGCCCACCAAGACCTGGTTCTCCGAACTGATACTCCTCGCGACAGCACCTCCTTGGCCTATTCCTCTGAGGAAGGACCTCCTTTCTCAGGGACGGGGCACTCTGTGGCACCCTCGACCCGATCTCTGGAGGCTACATGTATGGCTCGAGGCAGGTTTAAGTACCTTAAAATGACTTCCATGATGTTGAAGTTACATGAACAAATTATGTTTGTTTATCAAAACAAAGTTATGTGCAACCGGTGGAACCTGTTTACATGAAAAAGTTCAGTAAAGCCAACACATCATTTTTTTGAGTGCACTGAGTTCCTGCTGTGTGAACAAATGCAACCGTGATCCTTTTTGATGGTACTCTATAGACCCTTTTACAGTTGGTAAACATGGTGACGTTTTTTTGTGGGCGGAGCTTTGGTGGAGGCAGAAAGATCCATCTGGCCGCTTCACTAACGCTAGTTAGCAAGGATTGTTAGCTTGTTTTTTTAACAATGACTGGAGTAAATCCGATATTATCTTAATGTGTAAGCTCACTCAGTGTCCAGGACCGCGATTGTTATTTTCAAAAGTTATTTTTAACGTACGGAACCAGATTGGCCGAACTAGCCGCCTACAAGCTCACTCAATGCATGGACGATCTGACAGGATTAACGTACGTTACCTCGGTTGACTTCTACACCTACCTTATAGAGAAACCGATCGTAAAGAGAAACTGAGGCATATAAATCTTTAGATGCCTATGTGGTCCTGTACAAGACTTGTGTGTACGATCCGCAGTTCTGCCGAGTCAGCGCCGAGACCACGACAATGTAAAGAGTGACATTACAGTGCAATTTTAATGATGTGAATATTTTCTAGAAATAAAAGTTCCAGATACAGCATACTCATTTTTCATCAATTCTTGCACCAAACAACACAACAAGATGACATTTAATAATAGTAACAATTATTTAAGCTCCTTATTATGTAGCTGAATCTGTGCTGTTTAGCATTGACCGCCTCCAGTTTTCACTTTGTTTCACCTCCAGCTAGCGCCGTGACGTAACTGTGACGTCGGCGCAAAAGGGGTCTATAAGACCATGTTTTCTAAAATCCTCAGTCTCACTTCCTCTTTTGTGTGAACTAAATCGTAATATAAATACCAGGCAGAAGGTCGGGGCAGGTAACAGTGAGAGTTCGAGAACCAGACAGAGGTAACGTAGGTGGCCGGCAGACAAGGAGATATCAAATACAGATGGAGTCACAAACCATCAGGCAGTCACAGGAATAAACACTCAGTCAAGTTCACAGTAGCAAAACAAGACTTCGCACAGAGAGCTGTGATCAGCGCAGCTATAAAGCCTGATAGATGAGCAACAGCTGGGCATAGTAACAGAGAATGTCTAATTGAAGAGAATTGGCACTGGCTGGTTACTTCCGGGTTCTGGACAGGCAGTGACGCGTCTCTGTCCATGCGGGGGCGCTCGCGGTCGAGTGCAGAATGAATGGGAGTCAATGGGGTTTCACGCCCAAAAATCCACTTTTCTCAGGATGTAATTTTTTCGTCAAGTAATTTGAAAGTTGCATTCAAAGGGGAGGTCTAAGATAATACACTCAGCTGAAAATTGCATTTTTGAGTTCACTTATCTGTTCAAAAAATCCGTTCAAAACTGTGATGATGTCACACAATAGCAGAATGCTAGCGCGCTCCGGCCAACAACGGCCTAACCTGTAAGACATCGAAAGGACATAAATACTCGTTCATTCGACTTTTGGCCTATAATCTATATTGAACTTGCGGAATCAACAATAAAATCTGTGTTGATTTAACGACAAGCAGGTGAAAGAGACACATTTAGCCGTTTAGCCCCATAGACTCCCATTCATTCTGCTCTCGCCCGTGATCACCTCTAGTGGAATTCTAATGGAACTGCAACCAGGATGATACACAATGGGGCTAATAGGAAGTGCCAAGGCTCTCCGTTAGATGGGCTCTGATAGTAATCAGAGTCAGAACTGGGGCTATTGGGAAACGTAGTGTGCACTGGGAAGAGTCAATATTCGGGCGAGGGCGCCCACCTCTGATGGCCAGAGAGGGAGGTTACGGAGAGCTTTCTGGATGCAGATGCATATGTGGAGACCTTGCCGGAAACTGTCCTTTTATGGACTTGTTATACAATGTATTCTTTTGATATGATGTCATGTATTTATTGGCTGAAGTTACTGATTATTACTTACTGTATACCTCCCTAGCACTGTTATTATTCACATTCAACAAACAAAATGAACGAAAAAGGATTTGTTCATTTTGATGAACGAGTTCGAACAGGAGAGTCACGAACGCGCATCACAGAACAGAGCAAGGCGAGCATTTGAGCTTATAAAACTTAAACTTTGTTATTTATTTATTAAATGAGCGATCATTTCACTTAATAAGATCCTTATTCATCGTCTGGAATCGTGCGTGTACAAAACGACTTATATATATATATATATATATATATATATAGATATATATATATATATATTTATATATCAGAGATATTGCAAAATGGCACCCCATGCTATTCTTTTTTTAGCTGCAGAAAAGCGAATTACTTTTTAAGAAGCATTTAAAAACTCTTTGTTAGGTTTTGTTTGGAAAGTTAGGTTATTGTTGATTGTGGGTAACCATTGCTGGCTTCTTGTTTATTTTAATCCACCTATGCTTTTCGTATTTTGTTTATTACTTGTATTTTATTATACTTTAAGTGCTTTGAGAAGCTCCTATAAAGTGTGGAATATTACACTAGATGCCTTGAGCCTTATTTTTTTCTGCCTTTAATTGGAAACATGAACAAAAACATTAATAATCTCAATGAAGTAAGATTCATACATGATAATAAAGCATAAAGAGAAACACACATCCTAGTGATTTACAGTTTTACATAAATGCATTAACCGTCTACTTTAATTATCACACATCCATCTATAAAATGATCCCTTAATAACTTCAGTCACATGTCATCATGGCACTCCTGTCAATCATTCAAGGCTCCTCCCACAAAGAGATTCATGAAGGCTGTTTTCTGTCCAATACACTACAGCCTCTTCTTAGGAAGAATAAAAAAGAAAGAAAGTGACAACATTAATAATGAAATATTTAAATAAAAGCATCAACATCATTTGTCAAGAGGAAAGGCAAATAGATTGGGTTCTTATTTTTACTTACTGGAAGATTTTCATACAGAGACGAGTCCAGTTCGGGTTCACAATCATCAAGTCGAGCAGCCTTTATGAATGAAGACAAAGTAAAAACAGGAGTGTGTTATTTCAGTTCCCATTTACTTATTACTCAATATAGATATTTTCACACTGACATTGAGCGTTTAATCTATTTTGGCTGAAGGCGAAGAGAGTTTAGTCTTTTGTAGGAAACACTGACCGTTACATTCTCATACACAAGATCACTCAGTTCAACATCATAATCGTTGCGTCTCTCATGATCAGGTCGGGGATGATTCATCTTTGCCATGAAAGAAAAATCAGAATAGAGAGAAAATAAATAATGTCTCTAAAGAACTCACTAGGTAAAGTCACCACTAAATTCAGACTTTCAATCTTTTAGATACCAATTCATTTAGATACCATATCAACTGACAACTTCTGACTATTTTTCTCACCTGTGTGTCATTTCTCTTTTTCATCCACCTGCTGCCCCTTTAAAGATAAAGATTTGAAACAATTACAACCAATCAGAATGTATTTGATGTTTAATACAAAGTACAAACTCTTGACCCTCAATTCATTAACTTTAGATTTTGTTTGGCTGCAGTACTTGAGTTATTACAGCCAGATGAACAAATAGAAAAGGTGATCTGATGGTGATGGCTGTGTTTTAACATAATCATTAATTCACAATCATTTGACCTGAATCACTGAATTCATATAGAGCCTAATTTCTGAGTTAGGTTTACTTTATTAATTATAGAGGCAGTGACCTTGTACAGCATAATAGTTTTAATGTCTACAATGTATTCAAAATAATTTCTTAAAAGCTTTTCTTGTAAATTTTTATACTTCTCTACAATTTTAAGACACACAGACATCAATAATTAGCCTGTGAATCTCAACAATGGTGACAATAATAAAGAAGGTTGCATTGCATTCTGGGTGCCACCAATCAAAACTCATCCATGGCTCCCATCATGCATTGCAGCATGAATAAATAATGAGTTTATGTTCTGAGATGATCTGTTTGTCACCATTGCTGAGATCAGTATGTTAATTATTGATGCCTGTGTATGCCTATATAAAATATTTTTGAGATTTTAAAAAAACGTTTTCAACTTTTTCATTGCAAAGGCTAAAAATGGTATGTCCTAAAATGACCATGCTGCTAAAATCCTTAAGGTACATTTAACTCAGAATTTATGCTCTTGATGAGTTATGCTCGTGACGTAGTGTTTTCCAACGCATTTGATAGTTCGGCTAATGGAAACTGGATCTTGGGTGTAGGGGGTGGGACGCAAGGCAGACGACAACATCATGTGTTCAAATCCAAACAACTTATTAACACGCTCCACAGCGCCACCCAGTGCATTTAATTAGAACTGCGAGTTAGTGCTTGGGATTTATCATGGATTTACTGGATTTACGGCCAGCAAAGCAACATAGTAAAATTATAATAGTACTTTATTTTTCGAAAAATAATTACAGATTGAATATTTATGCACCCCCTAATTCCCGGTGAAGTCTTGTATGTTGTCTCACTGTTTCCTGTTTCTCCCGTGTCCTAGTTCTCTTGATTCTCTGCCTGTTCCCTTGGATTTCTCGCTTTACCTCAGCCCTGATCTATTATTGTTTGGATTGTTTGATTGCGTATGACCCCTTGCCAGTTATCCTGATTACGTCTTTGGATTACCCTATTCAATAAATACTGCATTTGGATCCTCAACCTTCGTGTCTCGGAGCAGTTTGAGACAGATATCAAGCATCTCAACCTTCTGTCTCATTCACACACATAAGACCAAAGACACACATTTTACCAAATCAGCATCATGATGATCACTGCAGCTCCACAAATCACTCCAATGGATGTGTATAATATCAGCAGACTTCCTAAAACTAGCACAAAATGTATAAAACATCATTTTTGCTTCACTTTAGAAAGAGTAATGTAAGTATACGAGCCGCTCTACCTTTAACAGTGACAGTTACAGCGTCTGATCTCTGAGATCCATGTTGATTGTGAGCCTGACAGTAGAAGCGTCCACTCTGTAGTGCACTGAAACTCTGTCCAGATCCAACAGCTGAGCTTTCATTCTCCTTAAACCAGCTGAAGTTCACAGCAGGAGGGTTTGAGTCACTGATGCACTTCAGAGTCACTGAATCTCCTGCCCAGATCTGACCGGACTGAATGATGGACACTGAGACGTTCCTGGGAGGATCTAAAACAGACAAAATAAACTCTACATTCATGTTTTGCGAATGTTAATTCACTCATTTGTTTGTTACTACAGTTACTGAACCATCATTAACTCACACATGACGTTTAAAGTCACAGCATCAGAGTATTTCTCTCCATGTTCATTGATGGACTTGCACTTGTATTCTCCACTGTCATCAGATCTGATCTTTGAGATGTTGAAGATTCTTCCAGATCCTACAATCGTTCCTCCTTTAAACCAGCTGAAGTTCACAGCAGGAGGGTTTGAGTCACTGATGCAGTTCAGAGTCACTGAATCTCCTTCCACTATTACCCCAGATGGACTGATGGACACTGAGACGTTTCTAGGTGCGTCTAACACGACAAACATTAAAACCATAAACAATGTAATTCAAACACAATCTCCTTATTTTAAAAATAACTCATGAATCTGTACTCACACATGACATTGAGGTGAACATCAGGAGAGACGTGTGTGTGTCCGTCTACAGCACAGCTATATCTGCCTGAATCCTCTCTTCTGACTGGATTGAGGATGAGTGTGTTCCTGAATTTACTCTCAGTTAATATCTTCAGTGAGTTTCTGTACCAGATGAATGTTGCTCTGTCAGTCAGAGCGCAGCTGCTTTTACATGTCAGACTGACTGAATCTCCCTCTGTCACTCTCTCAGGAGACTCCACCTGAAGATCTGAACACAACACACACATTATATCTAGTGCTGCTGTCACACACTGATTATTATTCAACATAATGCACAGAAGAAGAGATAAACCTCACCAAAGTCACCTGTGACAGTAAGAGTCACTCCTGGAGCACCAATCCATTTCACATCAGGTTTATCAGTGGTGAATCTGAAATAGTACATGCGTGAATCCTTCAGTGTCACATGACTCAGTCTGACGGTGCAGTTCTGCTGTTTATCTCCCAGATACTGAAGCCTCTGACTGTATTCAGGGTCATTAGACAGATCTGGAAACTCTCCATTATCTTTTACCAGTGTTTTGGTCCAGAACGCTTTCTTGATCTGAAGTCCAGTAGGGTATGTATAAGTGCAGTTCATTATCACTGTTGAGTCCTTTACTGCACAGATGTGTGGAGGACTGTAAATCACATCCTCTTTCTGACTACAAACCCCTAAAAAAGTTAATACTGAACAAATTAGCAGCAGCTTGTGCTTAAAAACGTATATAAAGATTCCTGAGCAAGGGTTGCAGAGACTCACCGTGAATCATGAGCAGAAAGATCAGAGCAAGAGGCGGAGCCAATCTGACTGATGTCACCATAGCAACAGCTACAACACACATACAGTGGCTTATTTTCAGCTTCAATGTCAGCTTGAAACATAACAACAAATACTACTTTAATTATACAAGAACATGACAACAACAGTCATATTTATACAAAAACAGTCATATTTATCATATTTTTACGTCAGCAACAGGAATTTTTGCACTGCATGAGTTTGTAACTGTTCAATGTCTTTCACTTCCCCTTTTTATTGACAGCCCATCACAGACAGAAGGACCCTGCCAGAACGATGGCCTTTGATTTCATACTGAGAAACTGTTATAAAGTACTTTAGTTGACTTTTGTATCAGTGCATTGCTAATGTTTAAATGCAGTACTTTGCTCTTAGCGTTTTTCCTCATAATTGTCCAGAGATCGTGGTCCCTTTGAATGTTCTGAATGTGTGACGTACGACGCTTGCCAGCGCCTTTTGTTGGCTTGTGGTTTTTTTATACCAAAATAAAACGACACACGTATTTGTTGTTTCTTGCAAGATACTGCAATTTAATCTATCTTCATTACATAATATTAAAAAGGATTTGTTTTTCGCCAAACAAAACACTGCTAGAGAAAACAAATGTATGCTATATTGATTTTAAACCATATAGTTACTGAGACACAGCTCTGTGACAAGCCCCATAAATCCCTCCACACTTTAAAGATTTAACAGAACAGTTATAAAATAACGCTCTTACCCGTTTCACCAACACCCGTGACCAGCGACAGCACTACAAATGATCCGGATCAAACCAGTATAGGCGTTTTTCACACTCTGAATGACACGTGATTAACACCTTATATTAATGTATGAGCTTATAATGCAACAACTAGTGCAGATCGAGCAGAGGAAGAGTTTTAACAGACATTAGCATTAGCGCCTGTTTCACACATAGGCCTACTCTGTTTGCAGTGTGTATGTGGTGCATCTATGGGATACACTGCAATGCGTTGCATCCTTTTACTTAAAGCCCAGTTTAAAGCAAGGACAACTATTACTTACTTATGGCACTCGTCTCTTCGTGCAGGTGGAAAAACAAGCTCTTTATAATGCGCAGGATTTCTTATATAAAGCCAATCGATTATAGGCATAAACACTAAACTGAGAGAACCTTTACATCAATCAATAAAGATGCTAATGTAATTGTGATAACGATGCAACAGACACAATAAGTGTTAATATTTTGTGCATGAATGCAAAAGTAAGTTTGCAATTCTTAATTATATAGTCGATGATGTAATAGACTGGGGTGAAAGGCAGTAATGTGATTGGTTCGTAGTTCACGTGACTCAGTGTTACCAGGAAGCTCAGCTGTGTATGTGTGTTATTGCTGCTATCATTTGGCAGTTATCAGTAAAGGTTATTGAGTTATTGCAACCACCGTTTCCAGTGCATCATTCAAACCACAAGATATTACAGATGAGAAATTAGTTTGCTCTTGTAACTGAGTTATTATGTCTTATAGAGCAGACATAGTGGCACCATACATGCTTTGGAGTGCTTAAAAGGTGTCAGGTTACAGTTGTGCACTGCCTACAATAGGGTGACCACCATCAAACAAACCAAATGTGGGTCAATTATAAGTTTGTGTGGGACAATGTGGGACATGTTACCAACACTAAAACATACCCTGAAACGTCTCGGTTACGTATGTAACCCTCATTCCCTGAGTAGGGAACGGAGACATTACGTCGGATGACGGAGAATGGGGGGTTTCGCCTAGAAAGCCAATCCTCTTCGAGTATTAAAAAACGAGCCAATGGCAAAGAAATGCGGAATTTGCATAGCGTATCTCCGCCTCACCCCGTGAGTATAAAAGGAGGTATGTCTTCGCTGAGGAGCCGAGACTAAACTCAGGCGTCTACCCAGCGGTACAGCGGAAGTGGCAGGGAGACTAACGTCTCCGTTCCCTACTCAGGGAACGAGGGTTACATCCGTAACCGAGACGTTCCCTTTCGTAGTCACTCCGAGTTACGTCGGATGACGGAGAATGGGGGTCCCCCGTGTAATCACGCCACCTTCACAGCTGTCTTCCAGTGCCCTGCGCAAGTCTGAACCCCTGTCGCACTTAGCTTACAGATGAGGAGTCCTACTTGACACAGGAATACCAAGGTACACTAGGGAGCATATCCCAGGGGAATATGCCGCAGTATGCCTACCGTAGGGAGGACTTACGAATACACATATGGCCCCGTGGGGCTCCATATGAAAGATACTGGAGTGAATAACCCGTAGGGTGGCTAGAATCTTAACTCCAGGGTGGCAAGGTGGCTTGCCGAGGGAAGACACATGCTCAGAGAGGCTTACAGTGGAGAATACACATGTGGAGGTTACTAGCAGGAACCATGCACACGGAGGCACCTCGCCGACGTCCAGGCAACAGATACTGGCGCCAGCATCAGCAGTGCTGGAGGACTCAGGGCTTCAACGGAAGGCTCAGCTGAGAAGAATTCGCACTTATCCAGTTGGTGGAGTGGAGTGGCGAGCAAGCGAAGACACCTGAGCGGGTCCAGTACTGGCCGGTTGAGCGAGTACAAGAGAGGACACAGGCTCCACTCAGAGGTTATAGAATCTTGCGAATGTGTTAGGTGTCGCCCAGCCTGCAGCTCTGCAGATGTCTGCTAGTGAGGCGCCATGTGCTAGAGCCCAAGAGGAAGCCACACTCCGGGTGGAGTGGGCCGTCACACCAAGGGGGCACGGTCGATCTTGCTGCTGGTACGCCAAAGCGATGGTGTCCACTATCCAGTGAGACAGCCGCTGCTTTGAGAGAGCCCCCACCACCACAACTGCTTTGAAAGAGCTCCCACCACAACAGACAAAGAGCTGGTCTGAGGTCCTGAAACATCGCATTCTGTCTACGTAAGCATGGAGTGCACGTACTGGACAGAGCAGTGCCAAGGCTGGGTCTGCCTCCTCCAGGGGCAGCGCTTGCAGGTTCACCACCTGGTCCTGGAAGGGAGTGGTAGGAACCTTGGGCACATATCCAGGCCGGGGTCTCAGGATCACGTGAGAGTACCATCTCTTGATGGAGGCCAGTGCAACCAGGAGCGTTGTCTTCATTGACAGGAACTTAATCTCAACTGATTGCAGAAGCTCGAAAGGAGGCCTCTGCAGGGCACTTAAAACCACTGAGAGGTCCCAAGAGGGTACGAGAGGAGGGCGAGGAGGATTCAGTCTCCTCGCTCCCCTCAGGAACCTGATGATCAGATTGTGCTTCCCCAATGACTTACCTTCGACTGCTTCATGTAATGCGGCAATTGCAGCCACATAAACTTTCAGGGTGGAGGGAGACAGCCTTCGCTCCAACCCTTCTTGCAGGAAGGAAAGCATGACACTGATCGAGCATCTCCGGGGGTCTTCTCGGCGAGAAGAGCACCAGTTGACGAAGAGGTTCCACTTCAACACATAGACGTGTCTAGTGGACGATGCTCTAGCGGAAGTGATGGTAGCCGCCACCGCAGGTGGCAGGGTACTCAAACCTGCCTCGTCCCATCCAGGAGCCACACGTGTAGCCTTCAGAGATCGGGACGAGGGTGCCACAGGGTGCCCCATCTCTGAGAGAGGATGTCCTTCCTCAGAGGAATAGGCCAAGGAGGTGCTGTCGCGAGGAGTACCAGTTCGGAGAACCAGGTCTTGGTGGGCCAATATGGGGCCACCAGCAAGACCTGCTCCTCGTCCTCCTTGATCTTGCACAGAGTACGCGCGAGAAGGCTCACTGGTGGAAACGCATACTTGCGTAGGCCCCGTGGCCAGCTGTGCGCCAAGGCGTCTGTGCCGAGTGTGCCCTCGGTCAGAGAGTAAAACAGAGCGCAATGGGATGAGTCGTGGGATGCGAACAGATCTATCTGTGCATCCCCGAACTGTTCCCATATCAGCTGGACCGACTGGGGATGGAGTCGCCATTTGCCAGAGACTGGACAGAACTGCGACAGCTCATCGGCTGCCAGGTTCCGCTCTCCTGGAATGTAAACGGCATGAAGGGACCTCAGGTGCTTCTGACTCCATAATAGGAGGTGATGTGTGAGTTGCGACATCTGACGTGAGCGTAGACCACCCTGACGGTTGATGTACGCTACCTTTGCGGTATTGTCTGAAAGGACTAGTACATGGTGACCCCTGAGCAGCGCTCGAAAGCGGTGCAGGGCAAGGCGTACTGCCAGCAACTCGAGGCAATTGATATGCATAAGGCGCTGGGGTCCTGTCCAGGAACCCGCGGCTGCATGACCATTGCACATGGCTCCCCAACCCGTGGCAGATGCATCTGTGGAGACAACAACATGCCTGGAAACTCACTGCAGAGGGACACCGGTCCGCAAGAAGCTGAGGTTCGTCCATGGGAAGAAGGTTTGACGGCAGGTCGGAGTTACTGGAACTCTGAGCGTACCGCGATGCCATGCCCACCTCGGGACTCGATCGCGAAGCCACAGCTGAAGCGGTCTTATATGAAGCAATCCGAGCGGCGTTGCCGCGGCTGCGGATGCCATATGCCCCAGCTGAAAAAGTTTCAGTGGGACCGCACTCTTGCCCTCGAACTGTCGAAGACAAGTCAGCAGTGAGTGAGCGCGCTCGCTCGTAAACTGCACGGACATGGCGACCGAGTCTATCTCCATACCGAGAAAAGAGATCCTCTGCACGGGGCAAAGGTTTAGGGTCCTCTGCTTAGGGTTGCCACGGCTATGCCACCCTACGCTATGCAAATTCCGCAGACGCATGGCATTTATTTGCCATTGGCTTGTTTTTTTAATACTCGAAGAGGATTGGCTTTCTAGGCGAAACCCCCCCCACATTCTCCGTCATCCGACGTAACTCGGAGTGACTACGAAAGGGCACTGTTATATAATGTCTATCTAACTTTATAAAAATATTTATATTCTGCCTTTCAGCTGAAAAAAATGATTTGCTCTTTAGAAAAAAAAGTCATCAAAACATTGGTCTCGTACGGCAGAGAAAAAAAATAGGAGAAGCTCTATGCGTGGTCAGCTCCCAACTCAACTGTGAGAATAGATTAACGACGATATTTTTTTTATCGCCCGACAAGTGTCTCACGTTAACGCAGCACGTTAACGCCGATAACGGCCCACCCCTAATATATATATATACAGTATATATATATATATATACGTATATATACTGTATATATATAGCTGGTTTCTTGTTTATTTTAATCCACCTATGCTTTTCGTTTGATTCATTTCGTATTTTGTTTATTACTTGTATTTTATTATACTTTAAGTGCTTTGAGAAGCTCCTATAAAGGCACTATAGACAATAAGGTTATTGTTATTATCGCCGCATGTTCTCTGCTTGGCTGCAGTATCGCTCCGGTCGAGAGATTGAAAACCCGAAGTGGAGCTCGAGTGGTCTCGTTTCCGTCAGTCACTCCACAACTTGTTTCAGTTGGAAATATTTTAATCGTCTTAGAAGGAATAAGTTGAAACATAAGTTGCTGTATATTAGGGATTTTTTTTTATAGAAATGTTGTTATTGTTGATTTACTGAATGACAGAAAAGTGTGGAATATTACACTAGATCGAGCCTTATTTTTTTCTGCCTTTTATTGGAAACATGAACAATACCGCTACTCACGGTCAAAAACATTAATAATCTCAATGAAGTAAGATTCATACATGATAATAAAGCATAAAGAGAAACACACATCCTAGTGATTTACAGTTTTACATAAATGCATTAACCGTCTACTTTAATTATCACACATCCATCTATAAAATGATCCCTTAATAACTTCAGTCACATGTCATCATGGCACACCTGTCAATCATTCAAGGCTCCTCCCACAAAGAGATTCATGAAGGCTGTTTACTGTCCAATACACTACAGCCTCTTCTTGTTAGGAAGAATAAAAAAGAAAGAAAGTGAAAACATTATTAATGAAATGTTTAAATAAAATCATCAACAACATTTGTCAAGAGGAAAGGCAAATAGATTGGGTTCTTATTTTTACTTACTGGAAGATTTTCATACAGAGACGAGTCCAGTTCGGGTTCACAATCATCAAGTCGAAAAGCCTTTATGAATGAAGACAAAGTAAAAACAGGAGTGTGTTATTTCAGTTCCCATTTACTTATTACTCAATATAGATATTTTCACACTGATATTGAGCGTTTAATCTATTTTGCCTGAAGGTGAAGAGAGTTTAGTCTTTTGTAGGAAAAACTTACCGTTACATTCTCATACACAGGATCACTCAGTTCAACATCATAAGCGTTGCGTCTCTCATGATCAGGTCGGGGATGATTCATCTTTGCCATGAAAGAAAAATCAGAATAGAGAGAAAATAAATAATGTCTCTAAAGAACTCACTAGGTAAAGTCACCACTAAATTCAGACTTTCAATCTTTTAGATACCAATTCATTTATATACCATATCAACTGAAAACATCTGACTATTTTTCTCACCTGTGTGTCATTTCTCTTTTTCATCCACCTGCTGCCCCTTTAAAGATATGGATTTGAAACAACTACAACCAATCAGAATGTATTTGATGTTTTATACAGAGTACAAACTCTTGACCCTCAATTCATTAACTTTTGAGTTTTTTTGGCTGCAGTACTTAAGTTATTACAGCCAGATGAACAAATAGAAAAGGTGATCTGATGGTGATGGCTGTGTTATAACATAATCATTAATTCACAATCATTTGACCCTGAATAACTGAATTCATATAGAGCCTAATTTCTGAGTTAGGTTTACTTTATTAATTATAGAGGCAGTGACCTTGTACAGACATCACTTATTAGCCTGTGAATCTCAACAATGGTGACAATAATAAAGAATGTTGCATTGCATTCTGGGTGCCACCAATCAAAACTCATCCATGGCTCCCATCATGCATTGCAGCATGAATAAATAATGAGCTTATGTTCAGAGGTGATCTGTTTGTCACCATTGCTGAGATTAGTATGTTAATTATTGATGTATGTGTATGCCTATATAAAATATTTTTGGAATTTTTTTTCTTCGTCTTTTTCATTGAAAAGTCTAAAAATGCTATGTCTTAAAATGACCATGCTGCTAAAATCCTTAAGGTGCATTTAACTCAGAATTTATGCTCTTGATGAGTTATGCTCGTGACGTAGTGTTTTCCAATGCATTTGAAAGTTCGGCTAATGGAAACTGGATCTTGGGTGTAGTGAGTGGGGATAGTGAGCAGAGATGATGTGTAGAGATGTGGCGCGAGGCAGATGACAACATTATGTGATAAAATCCAAACAACTTATTAACACGCTCCACAGCGCCACCCAGTGCATTCATTTAGAACTGCGAGTTAGTGCTTGTGATTTATCATGGATTCACTGGATTTACGGCCAGCAAAGCGACATAGTAAAATTATAATAGTACTTTATTTTTCGAAAAATAATTACAGATTGAACATTCATGCACCCCCTAATTCCCGGTGAAGTCTTGTATGTTGTCTCACTGTTTCCTGTTTCTCCCGTGTCCTAGTTCTCTTGATCCTCTGCCTGTTCCCTTGGATTTCTCGCTTTACCTCAGCCCTGATCTATTATTGTTTGGATTGTTTGATTGCGTATGACCCCTTGCCAGTTATCCGGATTACGTCTTTGGATTACCCTATTCAATAAATACTGCATTTAGATCCTCAACCTTCGTGTCTCGGAGCAGTTTGAGACAGATATCAAGCATCTAATCCTTCTGTTTCACTCACACACATAAGACCAAAGACACATATCTTACCAAATCAGCATCATGATGATCACTGCAGCTCCACAAATCACTCCAATGGATGTGTATAATATCAGCAGACTTCCTAAAACTAGCACAAAATGTATAAAACATCATTTTTGCTTCACTTTAGAAAGAGTAATGTAAGTATACGAGCCGCTCTACCTTTAACAGTGACAGTTACAGCGTCTGATCTCTGAGATCCATGTTGATTGTGAGCCTGACAGTAGAAGCGTCCACTCTGTAGTGCACTGAAACTCTGTCCAGATCCAACAGCTGAGCTTTCATTCTCCTTAAACCACCTGAAGTTCAGAGCAGGAGGGTTTGAGTCACTGATGCACTTCAGAGTCACTGAATCTCCCTCCACTATTTCACCAGATGGACTGATGGACACGTTTCTAGGCGCGTCTAAAAGGACAAACATTGAAACCTTAAATCATCTCATTCAAACACAATTTCCTTATTTTAAAAAATACTTATGAATCTGTACTCACACATGACATTGAGGTGAACATCAGGAGAGACGTGTGTGTGTCCGTCTACAGCACAGCTATATCTGCCTGAATCCTCTCTTCTGACTGGATTGAGGATGAGTGTGTTCCTGAATTTACTCTCAGTTAATATCTTCAGTGAGTTTCTGTACCAGATGAATGTTGCTCTGTCAGTCAGAGCGCAGCTGCTTTTACATGTCAGACTGACTGAATCTCCCTCTGTCACTCTCTCAGGAGACTCCACCTGAAGATCTGAACACAACACACACATTATATCTAGTGCTGCTGTCACACACTGATTATTATTCAACATAATGCACAGAAGAAGAGATAAACCTCATCAAAGTCACCTGTGACATTAAGAGTCACTCCTGGTTTACCAATCCATTTTTCTTTATCAGTGATGAATCTGAAATAGTACATGTGTGAATCCTTCAGTGTCACATGACTCAGTCTGACGGTGCAGTCCTGCTGTTTATCTCCCAGATACTGAAGCCTCTGACGGTATTCAGGGTCATTAGACAGATCCATTTCTAAAGGGCCTTTTGTCCAGAACACTTTCTCGATCTTATATCCAGTAGGGTATGTATAAGTGCAGTTCATTATCACTGTTGAGTCCTTTACTGCACAGATGTGTGTAGGACTGTAAATCACATCCTCTTTCTGACTACAAACCCCTAAAAAATTGAATCCTGAACAAATTAGCAGCAGCTTGTGCATAAAAACGTATATAAAGATTCCTGAGCAAGGGTTGCAGAGACTCACCGTGAATCATGAGCAGAAAGATCAGAGGAAGAGGCGGAGCCAATCTGACTGATGTCACCATAGCAACAGCTACAACACACATACAGTGGCTTATTTTCAGCTTTAAAGAGCCCCTATCATGGATTTTTGAAAATGACTGTTCATATGGTGTGGAATGTAGCTCTAAGGGAATGAAAACATCCTTCAAAGATTTATATCTGAAAGTGCATTATCAATATGTTTAAGCGTTATGCTTACAAACAATAACTGACTGGGTCATCTGACCAATCACCGCCAGTTAGCGTCACGCAAAGGAGTGGTTTGGAAAAATGAGTCGTTGTACGAATCATTTAGGAGTCGGTGAGCAAATCAGTTAAAAATAAATGCATATTATAAGACAAATAAAGTGTTTTTTATCCTTGCATGCATGTTAAACTGTTTTTGGGAACTCCTAAAACAAAAATAGGAACATTTCAAATGCTATGATAGGGGCTCTTTAATGTCAGCATGGGACATAACAACAAATACTACTTTATTTATATAAGAACATGACAGCAACAGGAATTTTTGCACTGCATAAACTGTTCAATGTCTGGATTTGCAGACCGATTAAGAGTAAAGAACGGTGCTGTGCCGTCTATATTGGATCTGACAGGAATTGTGCAACACATGGACTCTGGGTCGAACATGTATGGGCGAATCATTCCGGTCGCCATTTTACAACATTGGACGTTTTCAAAACAATTTCCCCCAAGTGCATCGACGGGTGAGTTCAAACTCATTAAAATGTACAAAACTGTTATCCACTCACAGCAGAGGGCGTTTACTTCCAAGTCTTCAGTGCGAGACACCCATAAAAATTAGGACGCCTATTACTTATTCATTTTGATGTTTTTGAATGCAAAAACAAAGCAAACGTCTTAAGTTGACCTCACGCAACAATATAATAAAATATAAAAAGCCAGTTCATGACCCCTTTAAAACATACTCTGGAGCTTATAGAGCATCACAGTCCCGCCCACAGCCCGAGAGAGCGCTGGTGCCGGAAGTAAATTTCCTATTCATTTCTCTCATTGACATTTTGTAAAATCCATATCTAAAGAGTATAAGAGCATGTCTGAGGATAACCAGCTACGGCTGAACTCATAAGCATACAACATATCAATTTGAGTGAAAAAACTAAGAGAAAATACAAAAAAAGTCGCGGGTACAAGCCTGTGTACATATTTTCATTTCCGAGCAAAGGAACTACTCATCCCATAAACCCCCGCGCCTCACTGAAGTCGACTGAAGCCACCGTGAAAGAGCCTTTTGAGTGACTTCCAAATCTGACGACGGCCACGTGAACTTTTTCCTCCAGTGAATTTTATATAGTTAATGTACAGTGAAACTCCTTTTCCTCGATTTACTGAAGCTTATGCACATGCTAAAACTTTGAGCATCTGGCTCGCTCATAGGCTAAACTGTGGGTACTGTACATCCAATGGCGCGGGGTCGTCTCTGAGGTATGACCAATGAACATAGCCCTACGTCATTACGCGATCTTCAGTCTTCACGCACCTTCGCGGGGTTTCAGACACGTGACACGACTTCCACCAATCAGATGCATCACTGTGGGTTTGTGGGATTGTTCTGGATTGTGGTTAATGAAGTACTTATCCAATACATCGCAAATAAAAGGAATTTATCTTAAAACAAGGTTAGTGCCCCATGATATTTTGGCGTTTATATGAGCATATACAATCGCTTAGTACAGACGTAGCTGGTTTTAAGTCTACCATGTATGGTTACGTTTTTATAGCTTATATCTCAAATGTCAATGGAGAAATTGTATTGAATTTTTAGGTTTATTTGTAAAACCCACTTTAATATAGGTCTTGGGTATAAGTTGTAGTGACTGTGACTTACATAATTCACCTTTGTGTTAAATGTAGTTCTATACATGGTCGGTGATAAATGCAGTTCTTTGCTCTTAGCGTTTTTCCTCATAATTGTCCAGAGATCGTGGTCCATTTGAATGTTCTGAATGTGTGACGTACGACGCTTGCCAGCGCCTTTTGTTGGCTTGTTGTTTTTCATACCAAAATAAAATGACACACGTATTTGTAAGTTGACACACGTAAGTTGTTTCTTGCAAGTTACTGCAATCTCCACAATATAATCTTCATTATATAGTTATCTGTTGTGTAAAATATTAAGGATTTTGTATTAATTTGTTTCCTCTAGCAGTGTTTAACAAAACACTGCTAGAGGAAACAAATTACTATTGGACTTTTGATTTTAAAACATACAGTTACTGAGACACAGCCCTGTGACAACTTGCCCCAACCAACCTCCCATAAATCCCTCCACACTTTAGAGATTTAACAGAACAGTTATAAAATAATGCTCTTACCCGTTTCACCAACACCCTTGACCAGTGACAGCACTACAAATGATCCGGATTAAACCAGTATAGGCGTTTTTCACTCTAAATGACACGTGATTAACACCTTATATTATAATATGAGTTTATGACGCCTCAACTAGTGCAGATCGAGCAGATTAACAGTTTTAACAGACATTAGTATTAGCGCCTGTTTCACACATAGGCCTACTCTGTTTGCAGTGTGTATGTGGTGCATCTATGGGATACACTGCAATGCGTTGCATCTTTTTACTTGAAGCCCAGTGTAAAGCAAGGACAACTATTGCTTACTTATGGCACTCGTCTCTTCGTGCAGGTGGAAAAACAAGTTCTTTGTAATCTTGTTCGCAGGATATGTTGCCTAATAGCCTCTATGCACGAACCCTGCCGACGTGTGTCCGAAAGAATCTCAGTCAGCGTCTTTACTTCCAGAAGCGCGTTCTGCAGGCCAAGTGTATTGCGGCAAAACTTTAATAAAATCCTTTTTCTCCGAAACAGAGACAACGATTTTAGAAACGCTGATTCGCTAGTCGAATTTCATACGATATGAGAGAATACTAACCCTCAAAGTTGTTGTCGTAGCTCCAAATATATAATTTAATTAACTTCTCTTTTTTACTCTTGTGTGACAGCTAACTGCCTCACAGTGTTGTTAACATCGTTAACCGCAGGACGTTTTTATAAACAGCAAGTGTAACTTGACACTATCTCCAACTAACGCAAAACCGGCTTCTGACGCAGCACCGGATGTAACTGTCACAGTGTTGGGTTTGTGTTCCCCAGGTGTCCACTAGATGTCCTCCTTTCCCATGGTGTCATTCACTTCATGAACTACATTTCCCACGATCCTTGTTTTATCATTGCACTCAGCTGTTCCCCATCACTGATCATTGCACTCTGCCAATTCCCCATTATAATTGTCATTCCCTGTGTATATATACCCTGTCTGTTTCAGTGTGTGCCATGGAGTCCTTTCATTTATCACGCCACTTCTAAGGTCCTGTTTTCTTTGCTTCTTGTTTTTGTTTTCCCTGTATATGTTGGATTGCCTTTGCATTTTGACCCTTGCTTGGACTGGTTTACGATTTTGGATTACCCTTTAAATAAACATCTGCTCTTGGATTTAACCCATGTTTCCTGTGTGTGGATCGTGACAGAAGGACTCCATCACACCCTAAATCCAGCGGTATGTTTTACATTGTCCCTTCCCCAGTTGCCGAGCGGGAGAGAAGGGAGTTTTTTTAAAGGGACCCGGATCCCTGTCCCGGTGGTCCCGGTTTCGGTGGGCCGGAGAAGGAGACCCGTCCAGTCTGCCCAGCGAGAGACTGCTCACGTCCCGTCTGCCCAGCAAGAGACTGAGCACGTTCCGTCTGTCCAGTCTGAGACAGAGCCAGAGATCCCCTTTGGCGTGGCCGCCAAGGTTGTGACGGACTATCTGGAGCGTCTGGCTCGGATCTTGGAGATGCCAGTCTTTGCTGTTCCAGTACCTGAGGCAGAGCCAATGCCTGTTCCAGAGCTGGAGCCCATGTCGGTTCTGGACCCTGTGTTTGTGTCTGTGTTTGCGTCTGTCCTTGTGACTGTTTTTGTTCTAGTGTCTGTTCCTGAGCCGGAGGCAGAGCCAGTGCCTCTTCCAGAGCTGGAGCTCATGTCGGTTCCGGACCCAGTGTCTGTCCTTGTGACTGTGTCTTTCCCTGAGCTGGTGTCTGTTCTCGAGCCGGTGTCTGGTCCTGAGAGGGCTTCACCACCCTGGCCACCTGAAAGATCTGCTCCGCCCTGGCCACCCGAGGGTTCTTCACCGCCCTGGCCGCCCGAGGGGTCTTCACCATCCTGGCCGCCCGAGGGGTCTTCACCATCCTGGCCGCCCGAGGGGTCTTCACCATCCTGGCCGCCCGAGGGGTCTTCATCACCCTGCCCGCCCGAGGGGTCTTCACCACCCTGCCCGACCCTGCCCGCCCGAGGGGTCTTCACCACCCTGCCCGACCCGACCCTGCCCGCCCGAGGGGTCTTCACCATCCTGGCCGCCCGAGGGGTCTTCATCACCCTGCCCGCCCGAGGGGTCTTCACCACCCTGCCCGACCCTGCCCGCCCGAGGGGTCTTCACCACCCTGCCCGACCCGACCCTGCCCGCCCGAGGGGTCTTCACCGCCCTGGCCGCCCGAGGGGTCTTCACCGCCCTGCCCGCCCGAGGGGTCTTCAGCACCCTGCCCGCCCGAGGGGTCTTCACCACCCTGCCCGACCCTGCCCGCCCGAGGGGTCTTCACCGCCCTGGCCGCCCGAGGGGTCTTCACCGCCCTGCCCGCCCGAGGGGTCTTCAGCACCCTGCCCGCCCGAGGGGTCTTCACCACCCTGCCCGACCCTGCCCGCCCGAGGGGTCTTCACCGCCCTGCCCGCCCGAGGGGTCTTCACCGCCCTGGCCGCCCGAGGGGTCTTCACCGCCCTGCCCGCCCGAGGGGTCTTCTCCGCCTGAGGGCTCTTCGCCGCCCAGACACTTTCTTACATAGTGAAGAGCTATCACGCACAATAGCTTCAAAAATGAGCTTTGATTAAAACTATTCCAAGAATAATTTTTCTAACATTAGAAAAAAATACCTCAATTGAAGCTGCATCCTTCATAGCACGAGAACTGGCCAAACGGAGAAAGAAAGAGGAAGTAAAAAGAGCATTTCTTTAAGATGTGTGTGTGTGATTTTCAAATGCAGTGAAACTTTTTATTTCTTCACAGACAGGATTGTTCACACACGAGTTCCTGCTGCGTGAACCAATGCAACCGTGATCCTTTTTGATGGTACTCTATAAGATCATCTTTACTAAAACCCTCAGTCTCACTTCCTCTTTTGTGTGAACTAAATCGTGATATAAATACCAGGTAGAAGGTCGGGGCAGATAACAGTGAGAGTTCGAGAACCAGACAGAGGTAACGTAGGCGGCCGGAAGACAAGGAGATATCAAACACAGATGGAGTCACAAACCATCAGGCAGTCACAGGAATAAACACTTAGTCAAGTTCACAGTAGCAAAACAAGACTTCGCACAGAGAGCTGTGATCAGCGCAGCTATAAAGCCTGATAGATGAGCAACAGCTGGGCATAGTAACAGAGAATGTCTAATTGAAGAGAATTGGCACTGGCTGGTTCCTTCTGGTTTCTGGACTGGCTGCAGTAACACGTCTCTGTCCATGCGGGGGCGCTCACGGTCGAGTGCAGAATGAATGGGAGTCAATGGGGTTTCACCCCCAGAAATCCACTTTTCTCAGGATGTAATTTTTTGTCAAGTAATTTTAAAGTTGCATTCAAAGGGGAGGTCAAAGATAATACACTCAGCTGAAAATTGCATTAAGTTCACTTATCTGTCCTAAACCTCCGTTCAAAACTGTGATGACGTCACACAATAGCAGAATGCTAGCATGTTCCGGCCAACAACAGCCTAACCTGTAAGACATCAAAAGGAAATAAGTACTCGTTCATTCGACTTTTGGCCTATAATCTATATTGAACTTTCGGAATTAACAATAAAATCTATGTTAATTTAACGACAAGCAGGTGAAAGAGACACATTTAGCCGTTTAGCCCCATAGACTCCCATTCATTCTGCTCTCGCCCGTGATCACCTCCAGTGGAATTCTAATGGAACTGCAACCAAGATGATACACAACGGGGCTAATAGGAAGTGCCAAGGCTCTCCGTTAGACGGGCTCTGATAGTAATCAGAGTCAGAACTGGGGCTATTGGGAAACGTAGTGTGCACTGGGAAGAGTCAATATTCGGGCGAGAGAAAGACATGGACATCTTGGATGACATGAGGGTGAGTAAATTATCAGCAAACATTTTTTTTTAAAGTGAACTTTAACACTGGGGATTTTGCAGATGAGGATCAGCTAAGAGTTTGACTAATGTGACCTGCCAGAACTGATGCTACGCTTGATTTTTATAACATCATTTTTATAGCATTTGACCCGCCGTACAAAACGACTTTTTTTGTACACACACACACATATATATATATATATATATATATATATATATATATCAGAGATATTGAAAAATGGCACCCCATGCTATTCTTTTTTTTAGCTGCAGAAAAGCGAATTACTTTTTAAGAAGCATTTAAAAACTCTTTGAAAAGTTATCAAAAGTAATCAAGTTATTGTTGATTGTGGGGAACCATTGCTGGTTTCTTGTTTATTTTAATCCACCTATGCTTTTCGTTTGATTTATTTTGTATTCTGTTTATTACTTGTTTTTTATTATACTTTAAGTGCTTTGAGAAGCTCCTATAAAGGCACTATAGACAATAAGGTTATTGTTATTATCTCCGCATGTTCTCTGCTTGGCTGCAGTATCGCTCCGGTCGAGAGATTGAAAACCCGAAGTGGAGCTCGAGTGGTCTCGTTTCCGTCAGTCACTCCACAACTTGTTTCAGTTGGAAATATTTTCACCATCTTAGAAGGAATAAGTTGAAAAATAAGTTGCTGTATATTAGGGATTTTTTTTTTAATAGAAATGTTGTTATTGTTGATTTACTGAATGACAGAAAAGTGTGGAATATTACACTAGATCGAGCCTTATTTTTTTCTGCCTTTTATTGGAAACATGAATAATACCGCTACTCACAGTCAAAAATATTAATAATCTCAATGAAGTAAGATTCATACATGATAAAAAAGCATAAAGAGAAACACACATCCTGGTGATTTACAGTTTTACATAAATGGATTAACCGTCTACTTTAATTATCACACATCCATCTATAAAATGATCCCTTAATAACTTCAGTCACATGTCATCATGGCACACCTGTCAATCATTCAAGGCTCCTCCCACAAAGAGATTCATGAAGGCTGTTTACTGTCCAATACACTACAGCCTCTTCTTGTTAGGAAGAATAAAAAAGAAAGAAAGTGAAAACATTAATAATGAAATATTTAAATAAAAGCATCAACAACATTTGTCAAGAGGAAAGGCAAATAGATTGGGTTCTTATTTTTACTTACTGGAAGATTTTCATACAGAGACGAGTCTAGTTCAGGTTTACAATCATCAAGTTGAGCAGCCTTTATGAATGAAGACAAAGTAAAAACAGGAGTGTGTTATTTCAGTTCCCATTTACTTATTACTCAATATAGATATTTTCACACTGACATTGAGCGTTTAATCTATTTTGGCTGAAGGTGAAGAGAGTTTAGTCTTTTGTAGGAAAAACTTACCGTTACATTCTCATACACAGGATCACTCAGTTCAACATCATAAGCGTTGCGTCTCTCATGATCAGGTTGGGGATGATTCATCATTGCCTTGACAGAAAAATCAGAATAGAGAGAAAATGAATAATGTCTATAAAGAACTCACTAGATAAAGTGGTTTCACTTTATTTTGATGGTCCCTTTAACACATTCAGTTGACTATAAGTAATGTTGCACCAACATCTCTACTAACTCTCATTAGAGTGTTAATAGACTGGTAGGGTTAGTGATAGAAAAAGTTGACATGTAGTTGCAAAGTTACTTAAAGTGAGTAGAAAGTCTGTTCACAATAAAGAGTTGGCAGATATTAAGCAGAGAGTCTACTGATACTCTAATGAGAGTTAGTTGACATGTAGTTGCAAAGTTACTTAAAGTCAACAGGATGATCAGAAGAGACCATCAGAACAAAGTGTTAGCGATAAAGTCACTGCTACATGCAAACTTTCAATCTTTTAGATGCCAATCAGTAAACTGAAAACCATTTTTTCTCACCTGAGTGTCATTTCTCTTTTTCCTCCACCTGCTTATCCTTTAAAGATATAGATTTGAAACAATTACAACCAATCAGAAACTATTTGATGTTTAATCAAATGGCACTGTCGTTTGAATGTGATGAAATCTGGTCTATCTTCAGGATATACGGCAGTAATGACGTGAGCTTTAGATTTCCTCTTTCAATAACTAACTGAGTAGCTGTCAGTGTGGAGTCATTCATTCATAAGTCAGTCATTCACACACACACACACACACACACTGCAGACTACCACAGACACACACCTTACCAAATCACTAACATCGCAATGATCACTGCAGCTCCACAGACCGCCCCAATGGATATGTATAATATCACCAGACGTCCTGCAACTGAGACAAAAGAGTAAAATATGTGAACAGATTCATGTGAATCACTTTAGCGAATTGCTAAACTTTTTTGCGAATTTGTTTGTCACGACAGTTACTGAACCATCATTAACTCACACATGTCGTTTAAAGTCACAGTATCAGAGTATTTCTCTCCATGTTCATTGATGGACTTGCACTTGTATTCTCCACTGTCATCAGATCTGATCTTTGAGATGTTGAAGATTCTTCCAGATCCTACAATCGTTCCTCCTTTAAACCAGCTGAAGTTCAGAGCAGGAGGGTTTGAGTCACTGATGCAGTTCAGAGTCACTGAATCTCCCTCCACTATTACACCAGATGGACTGATGGACACTGAGACGTTTCTAGGAGGATCTAAAAAGGAAAACAACCTTAAATCAACTAATTCATACTCAATCTCCTGATTTAAAAAAGAACTCATGAATCCATACTCACACATGACATTGAGGTGAACATCAGGAGAGGCGTGTGTGTGTCCGTCTACAGCACAGCTATATCTGCCTGAATCCTCTCTTCTGACTGGATTGAGGATTAGTGTGTTCCTGAATTTACTCTCAGTTAATATCTTCAGTGAGTTTCTGTACCAGATGAATGTTGCTCTGTCAGTCAGAGCGCAGCTGCTTTTACATGTCAGACTGACTGAATCTCCCTCTGTCACTCTCTCAGGAGACTCCACCTGAAGATCTGAACACAACACACACATTATATCTAGTGCTGCTGTCACACACTGATTATTATTCAACATAATGCACAGAAGAAGAGATAAACCTCATCAAAGTCACCTGTGACAGTAAGAGACACTCCTGGAGCACCAATCCATTTATTTTTATCAGTGATGAATCTGAAATAGTACATGTGTGAATCCTTCAGTGTCACATGACTCAGTCTGACGGTGCAGTCCTGCTGTTTATCTCCCAGATACTGAAGCCTCTGACTGTATTCAGGGTCATTAGACAGATCTGGAAACTCTCCATTATATTTTACCAGTGTTTTGCTCCAGAACACTTTCTCGATCTGATGTCCAGTTGGGTATGTATAAGTGCAGTTCATTATCACTGTTGAGTCGTTTAGTGCACAGATGTGTAAAGGACTGTAACTCACACCCCAATCAGCACTAGAAACCCCTGAAACACAGAATTAATTCAGAACAATTTAGCATCATGTGCATAAATAAGGCAGTATCCAATTTATCTTTAGTGCTTCTAAAGTGTTGCACTGACTAACCATGAATCATGAGAAGAACGATCAGAGGAAGAGGACGAGCCATTCTGATTGATGTCACCATCAACACCTACAACGCATGAACAATGGCTTATTTTCAACTTTAACTCTTCTTGTTTCTGTCTCGATGTTACACATTACGTTTTTCATATTTTCAGTGCGTTAAATGGTTCATCAAATTTATCATATATTATTTGTCTGTGGCGTATTAAATATGGAGTCATCTCATCTTTAACAAGGCTTAACAAGCAGAATCAGTGAAAGAAACTGACTTTAGACACAGTCTTAGATGAAATCACCTGAAGAGAAAAGAAGACATTAAATCTGCAGATCTCAGCAGAGGAGGATTAAACAACAAACAGCATTACTAGCTACACTCGAAATGGTTCTATTTAGAACCACAAATGTTTTCCATCCCCCGCTTCATATATGGAACTCCAAAATGGTTCTATATAGAACCATTTTTTTTTTTTGGTAAAAGGTTCTATTGGCCAAGTACGGAACCCCAAGGTTCTATATAGAACCCAGAGGAACCATTTTTAAGAGTGTATAGAACCGTTTAGGGGTTCCAAATATGTAGCGCTGATAAAACCTTTTAAGGTTCTATATAGAACCTTTTCTTTTAAGAGTGTACTAACCAGACTGACTTTATTTCTGTCACACGTCTACAAAAGTTTGATTGAGAATTATAAAACGGCTAGTTCGAATCCTTGATTCTGATTGGTCAAGGGCTGTGCTTTATTCACGATAAAACACGGCTATGACCGCTTCACCCAACGGTTATATTGATCGCTGCGCAACACTGCGGTTCTATGTTGTTTTTATTTGAGCTTTCATGCATTTTACACATTGGAACGTTGTTGCTGTTCACGGTCAGGGACTATTTTTTTCCAGCGGAAGAAAGACTTTTAGTGATTTTACTTCAAGAAAGTTGCACTAATACATTGTTTTTTACTTTAATATTGTGTGGCAACCGTTTTATAAAAGCAATAAGGTACTCGAGGCAAGTGCTCTATCGTGAATAAGTAACGGCTGAAGGGGTTACTCCAACCCGATCTCACGGGAATTCGTACGAATTTTACGAGGTGGCTAATTCGTAACAATTCATACGACCTCACTCGTACAAATTAGTACGATTTTGCTAAATCGTACATATTTTACGAATTGGCCAATTCGTATGAATTCGTACGAATGACCTACCCCTGACCCCGCCCCTAAACCCAAGCATCACGTGGGTTTAGACAAATCGTATGAATTCGAACGAGTGAGGTCATACAAATTAGCCACTTTTTAATCACTCATACGAATTTGTACGAATTGGTCGTAAAATAGGGTAGGTTACTCTGATTCGCGTCGTGCCTAACAACGCCCTTCAGCCGTTACTTATTCACGGCCTCTTGTACCTTATTGCTTACTTAACAGAGGTTTAACACTGTTTCATTTGAAGTCACCATAACAGTGATTAGTGTTTCCATTAGTTGGGCTCTTATTAGTGTGAGGCAAATTCAAGGCACTCAATTTGTTCAAACTTATTCCTCGCACAGTTTTTTTCACAGACCCATGAATGAGGTGTCAAAACATGCAGCCTGTTGAGGAGTGGTGTGCTACGACTTTAATAAGCGATCAGGGGTATGATGCTCGCCCCCGGGGTGAAAAAGCGGCCGCAAAATCCCATAGATTTAACATTGTGACGAACGTTGAGGAGTCACAGCTCAGAGCGATGATTAAACTTGTGATTTAGCATATTTGAAGTGGCTGGCACGCTCTGTAATTCTGCGTTCACATCAAATGCGAATTGAGAGTCTGGAGCGAGTGATTTCCATGTCAAGTCAATGTAAAGATGAGTTTACACACATCTCGAGGTCCTGATAGACGCATTTATCGTGGCACGAAAGAGGCGAATATTTGGTGCTTTTTGTGCATTCATGTGTTTGAAGCGGATTTGCGTCCGAGTTAAAGAATCTGAATTTTGCCATCTATTCACGCCGCGTTAACCAATCAGGAGCTTGCTTGCTGCTGTCACGTGGTGAAGTGACAAACTGGGTACGCCTCGTACGACGACAATGACCCCTACGCCACAGTTCTGCTCTCCAGAGCAAATACAGAGCGGTGACTCTGTCAATGATTGCTCGATCAACATCAGCCATCTTGCAAACTTGCCCCTCCCACAATAAGCAAACTTTGCCTTGAACGCACGTCTATTTCACTTCAAATGTTCGCATTATACACGCATCCGATTCACTTTGGACGTTTCTTCATTGCCAGCTCCCAAGCAACTCCATAGCAACCAGAGTATGTGAGCGGAGTGGAGCGGCAACAATTTCCCCTCCACGCTCCAAGCATTATATAATCACTCCGCTCCAGCTCCGCTCCGGGTTCACCATTTACCGCTCCCGCTCCACTCCACGCTCACTGATATCAGAAACACCGCTCCGTGTTCGCTCCCCAAGGAAATTCCGAATAAAGTATTTAAGTATGCTTTAAAATCTCACAAAATGTCTCCTCATCATAATAGATACATAGGCATAGTAAATAAATAAATAAAAACAACGTTAGGAGAATAGTTGCAATGTTGTTTATTGGATTTGGATAGTGTGCAAACTTTTCCTATGACATGCTATGCTTATTACAGGTTATCAGCATTATAAATTAAATATCATTGATGCTTTTTGCAGAGCACATTTTGGAAAGAAGAAAATAACTACGTTTTCATCAGTTATTTATCTACGGGTCACTACATTTCTCACAGATTCATGCTCATTTAAAATCAAATAGCCTACTGACAGATAGCCGACTGTATGATTACATTTGTTTGAATGCATTAGTGAGAAAGCGATTGCGTTGGTGAATAAGTGTTACCTGTTTAAAATGTGCTTTCACCCCGCCCGATCCAGCGCCCCATCTCATGAAAGTGCGTAGGCTATCTATATTTTATTTCTCGTGGGCATAGCCTACGATACGCACTTAATGGCAAGAACGCACTTCACACCCATCCTAACCAAGGGGTTTAGTGTGCGTCATTTGCACGCACAAACAATTTTTTGGCATATAATAATAGGCACGAGAAATAAAATGTGTGCTATAGATTCGCACTTTCATGAGATCGTGGTGCCCGATCATATTCAGTACAGGCTTGATAACTATAACTTCCCGCAGCCACTCATGTCCATCGGCGTCATCATAACCCTCACATTTCTTTCTGATTTGAGTGATCCATCTGTATCATGCTAGCGTAATGTGTTTAACACGTGAATCCTTACTAAAAATGCAGTTCTATAATGAGCCGTTGGCATGAATTGTCCTCGTGATAAAGCGGTGTTCTGTCGATCTGTCCTACCTTGTCAGATTTTCCTACCGTAGCGCAAAATTATAGCCATATCTATCGGTTCTTCCTACCTCGTAAAATCCTACTGAGCGTTTCTGCTTCACGTCTGTGACTAAGTTACATAAAATATTTCTGTGTAACTTTGCCGAATTTTCTTATTAGGCCATGTTACGGTGATTTTACAGTGCAAAGTAACGTTACCTCTTCAGATTGTCCTATGAAATAAACGATAGGATGATTTTACGTTGCAAAATGCCTCATCAGATTGTCCTACCAGTATGAAATAAACGAGTAGAATGATTTTACGTTAATGTTTTCATGAAAAAAAAAATGCTAATATGAATTTGCTTTGTGAATGTGAGAGTAAACAGTTCTCATTACTGCTATATATCTTTGTATAGTAATAATTGACAAAAATAGTGAAAAACTTACCTCAGATGAAGAAGATCTCGCGCAAGTAGTAAAATATTATGGGCGTGTTGTTCAGCGTGACAAAAATGACGTATTATTGATGTGCGCATGCGCAGTAAGCCTTGGTAGGACAATCTGACGGGTAGGATGGAATGTCAGAACACCGGTAGTGGAGCGCGCTCAGAGCGAGTGAAAACCACGACGCTCCGACTTTTAAAAAATCCGCTCCGCGCTCCATTCAAAATCATGCCGCTCCACTCCTCGCTCCGCTCCCACTCCACTCCGCTCACATACTCTGATAGCAACCAAACAGAGTACCCTAGCAACCGTTTAGCATGACCTATATCTCTGCATCAGAACATCGTAAAGACATGGTTGTTGGCTCGTATGCAATCATGTACTAGCCTGACTTCGTCAGACTCATATTCTAGAGAGAATATGAGTCTGAAACTGCTCCATAGGGCTTTAATTATGAGGCGTGTCTTAACCGAACCAGGAAAAAAAAATTCTGCACTCAATTGGATAGTCGGTAGACCTACAACCAATCAGAGCAACGCAGTAAGTCAGCTACTTTGCATTTCACAGTTGTCAACTACAGAACTTACTTATTTTAGAAGTAAAATAACGAGTGTTGCTTCTTTTACTTGGTCCTCCATGAGTGCCACCAAAGGAGAAACCACAACGACCACAGGCTTTTCATTACGTCCCATCTTCTTAGCGACCGTCAGAGCCAGCTGATAAGTTACACTTTTGCCGAATCATGTAGGAAGGACGCCAAAAATATCTTTCCGATCGACAAATGCCTTGATTGCAGTTTGCTGTTCGTCTATTAAAATAAACGCGCTGTCGATTTATTTTACAATAGACGCCACAGCGGAATCTATACATCTCAATTCTCCAGCTGCAGTCAACTCTGAGGGAAACCAGTTAGCGCTCTTTGATAACGTGATGATTACGTCCCTGCAGATCATCTGTCCATCATCGTATAAAGCCCACCCTGGCAATCTGATTGGCCCGAACATCTTTTGCCCGATCATAATTACTCCTTAATGTATCGAGTCCAGACCGAACTTCCCGACCAAAAAATGTTGTGGGCGGAGTTCGGACTGGCATCCAGGCTAATCATGTACGACATTGTGGCAACTATCCTAGCAACCGAGTGGCGAGTTTTGCCACTGCAAGCACCTACTCACATTTTCTTCAGGAAATGTACATTCTAGTTATATCTTTTGTGTTTTTTGGCTGCTGTGAAAGTGTCAAACACATTTGCTGATGTGGGAGGCAGGTCAATGATAAACATCTGTGTCTTGTTGCAGTAATTGGCATGGAGAGACTTACTGGGAGATCTGAGAGAGAGAGTGGACTGAGGACTCGTACAATGTCGTACAAACTGTTTCAAGCCCATAGTGGACTTTCTCCTCCTTATACCAAACTTTACTAAAGTGTTCTTACAGATGAAGACACTAGCTCAACATAACCCCCCTGTATCTTGACTATAGCTGCGCATGCACATCTACAAGTGTGTGGATCACCTAATATAGCATCAGTGACCTCATCTTCTTTTTTTATGAAATTTGACCATCATCTTTTTAGAGATTGAACAGAGAACTAAAAAAGAAATGCGATATAATTCTTAGATTAAAGTCAAACAGAAATCAATCAAATATTTTATTTATTTATCACCGTCCCCTTTTGATGGAGAGCAGCTTTCATTATAGTAAGCCTGTATTAGACAGTAATCTGTTGTTAAACGATGGCTGCCAATTCTCACACTCTCACGGCACACCCCCGATTTCTCACGCTAAAGTGTCAAGCCGGTCAGTAGAATATCTAAAAGATGAGTTTATCTATCCAGATAGATGAGTTTATCACTCACAGGAAAAACTGCTCCGTGTTAAGTCGATTTTGAAAGATAATCTTATGTTTTATTTTTTTATATATGAAAAACTGCTTCGTGTTCAATCGATTTTATAAGATAATCTTATGTTTAATTTTTTTATATATCACAAACGTCTGAATTTATAATACTATATAATGGTTTGGAAAGCATTCTACATGTTTAATACATTATCCAGCACAAGCAAGCGCAACCAGGTAAGAAGAACAATTGAACTTTACTATTGGACTTTTGATTTTGAACCATACAGTTACTGAGAGAACCTTGTGACAACTAGCCCCAACCAACCTCCCATAAATTCCTCCACACTTAAGAGATTTAACAGAACAGTTATAAAATAACGCTCTTACCCGTTTCACCAACACCCGTGACCAGCGACAGCACTACAAATGATCAGGATGAAACAAGTATAGGCGTTTTTCACACTCTGAATGACACGTGATTAACAACTTATATTATAATATGAGCTTATGACACCTCAACTAGTGCAGATCGAGCAGATGAAGAGTTTTATCAGACAACATTAGACGAGATACCTTATGGTAGACCATGTTTTCAAACATGGGAATATCTATATTTAATCAGCTGCTTATGGAACCTGTTCTTAGGAAACAGAAAAAAATAATTGCGTGAAACACTTAATTTGCATATGCAGACCAACTACCCTAGCTTGTAAAACACTGGAAGGTACTGCAGTAGCAGTTACGTCAACTGTGCATTTGATAAACCTCCAATTTACTGATTTCTTAATAGCAACCTGAAGTATGAAATAAACAGAATTTATTCATCTGAATGTTTTTATCACGAGAAATTCTAAGCTTCCTGAAAGCATCACGTCTCTAAAAAGTGTTAGTTTCCTCATTAGTAAGTAAGACTTCAGCATCACAGTGTGATCACGTGACCTTCATAAGCGATGGAGAGACGCTGAGGGACGTCACACACTCAAAAAAAATATGTTGACTTTAATTAACTTTTTTATGTAAACAGGTTCCACATAACTGGGTTACGTTTAACAAACATAACTTGTTCATGTTACTTCAACAATGGAATTAAGTCATTTTGAGCGACCCAATTAAACTCTGAGCTGAGTGTTAAATGAACACTGAAGCAGTGTTAAAGTTAATGAGATAATTAAGTGAATAATTGAGTGATAATTGAGCATTATTGTACACATCTGATGTTAACGAGAAAAACTGAATTTTAAGTCACCATTATGGAGATCAGTATTTGTTTTAGTTGGGCTCTTGACCCTCACAAAAACAGAAAAAAAAATGGAAACTCAACCCCAGTGGTAGTATAAAAGAGGAGCAAGAATAGAGCCCCGAAGAACACCACAAGTCAGGGGAGCGGTGGAGGAGGTATTTTGTCCAATGCGAATAGAAATTGTCCAATTTGTTTAAAAGTACCGGAACCAGTGGTGGAAAGAGTACTGAAAAAACATACTCAAGTAAAAGTACCATTACATTCCAAAAAATGTAGTGTGAGTAGAGTAAAAAGTACTTGTCCAAAAAACTACTTGAGTAAGAGTAAAAAAGTAGCTTATTTAAAAGTACTCAAGAGTAGTGAGTAGTGAGTACTGAGGTGCGGATTCTAACCCTTATAATAAACACTGTGCACTACAATTTATAAATTAAAAAAAAATGCACATACTGGAATTCACATTTGTTCTTTGTAAGAAAGATTGAAGAATATCTATCATCCATCTTTTTAAAATGCATCAAATCAGTACACTCATCACCATTTAAATCATATTATTTGGGGGAAAAAGCATTTAAAATTAGGCGAAAAGCCACTGGGCCTGAGCATGTTATTGTTGCACATAAAATATCAATATTCATAACTCTGCAAAGAATTCAAAAACCTTTAGAAACTCATATGATAGTTCAGCATTACACACCAAGAGATGGGTTAAATAAAATAAAAAAAATACCCAATTTCTCTCCAAAACGGTACCAATGTTAGTGTTTTGATAAATGAGAATCACTAATATTATCATATTACCTCAACTAATGCACTGAAAAAGGCTAAGATAGTGAGCTAACACTAATTACACACTTTTATTCCATGCTATTAAATACGTTACAATTTAAACGTAAATGCATTGTTCTAGAAGGGTGGCATCATCCCTTACATTTTACACGGCTATAACTCACTTTGTAATGCTGATAATATAATTTGTAAGGAAAATCGTGGATTAAATAGGGAAGTTATATCCAGGAAACTTCTACAAAAGAAACAAACACACTTTGTCTGTTTTATCAGCAGCATGCATCCAAAAAAAAAAAAAAAAGTTCAGCATGAAAAATTTTTTTGCGCAAGTGCACTTTCCAAATGAAGACGGATCATATAATGGATCAATCAAAAAACGCTGTTTATTAACGAGCTGTGCTAATTTCTTATTAAGTAATGCAGTTCAAGTTAACGGCATGTGCACTGATTCTGAATCTGGCGGCATGGCGAGCGTGAGACGCGGCAGTGCACAGATCGTCTCTCTATAATGTGATTGTGAAGTAAATGGGAGCGGGAATTCACCGCATTATGAACTCGTCTCGCAATTCCCCCAACCTCAGACCAAATGTTAGGCCATGTAGACAGGCCAGCCTATATAAATATCATATTAAGCAGAAATGTGAAATGTACCTTAGCATATTAGAAGAAGACGCTGATATCTGGATTGAATCGATGCGTGATGAATGCACTTCCACAGCAGTCACGAGTAACAGCAGGAATAGGCGGTAAGTTTTCTATGCTTAATTTGAATTGATGACAGTCACGAGACCGATTACTCGATCCAATCACGTTGATGGATAAAAATCAAATTAAAACAAGCATGTAACGAGTAACGGCCACAAACAGAAGGAAAATAGCGGAGAAAAAGTACCGATACATCACTTAAAATGTACTCAAGTAAAAGTAAAATTACACAATTTTAAACTTACTCAAAAAAGTACAATTTCTGAAAAAACCTACTTAATTACAGTAACGTGAGTATTTGTAATTCGTTACTTTACACCCCTGACCGGAACCATTAAAGACAAGTATCTCTAACTCCAACACAATTGTTTAAATGAAAAAATTAACACATTGTGATCAGCCAAATCGAGATCTAGTAAGATCAAAGCTACAACATTTCCAGAATCTGTGGCCAATAAGAAGTCGTCAAAAACTTTTAAAAGGGCATATTCTGTGCTATGAAATTTCCTGAAACCAGATTGAAAAGTTTCATAGATGTGATCAGAACTCATGACAGCTTGTAACTGAATTGGACAAGCATCTGTGCCCAGGGGCTCGAGTCCCTCTCACGCACTCTATGCAGCATCCGGTGCATCCTCTGGCTTACATACCAAGAAGAGCAGGAGATGTTGGTTGAGGCCGAAGAGGACGAGTCATTTGAGCTCTCGCGACATTCCTGCCCCGCTTATGAGGACCTGTTGGGGTGATGGAGGAGGTCTTGAGAACACTAGGGAAGAGACCACAGATTGCAGATTGGACAATCGGTTCCTTTCCGGACATAACCCTCCAACTCCAGTGAACCTTCCATTCCTTCTCGATCTCCATCACGAGCACAAGGAAGAAATCGTATTCTGCCCACGTCCACCAACATAGACATGCAGATTATGTACATGTCTAGAGGATACAGGAGACTGGATACATCCCAATCAACGAGACGTTTTTGATCTTGAAAGCTCCATATGCGGCAGCAGGTCAGGCTGGTGCTTCACTCCATGGCCGTGCTTCAGTCTTACCAAGCCGATCTGCTGAAGTATTTGGATCCGGGTAAGGGTCTTTCCCCTTGATGCGATATCAGAGATCTGGATCTCTGCACCACCAAGCAGAGCGCCGCCGCAGTTGGTAGTTTGATGGCAGCGATGGAGAGGCACCTGTGGGTGATCTTGCTGGGTCAGTGCCAATGTACACAGCAAAATCCCCAGTGTTAAATTAAAGACCAATTTATACTTCTGCGTCGAGGGTATGCTGTAGTGTACAATGTAGGCGACGCCATCGTGAGCATTTATACTTCTGCGTTCAGGTCTTGGTTGCTCTGCAGTACTGCTCCGAAACGCTAGTTGGCGGTGGAGGGTTTTAATGTTCCACTGTGTTTAGATTCCTCGCGGCTAGGGTACTACAAGAAATGGCGACTGAAAGAGAGCGGAGCTTATTAAGGTGGAAAAACAGTTTATTTTAGTGAAATTACTAAAACTAAAAGGCAGAAATGAGAGAAGACGTCGGAGGAGATGGTACGTGCGGAAATGCGATGCTACCAAGCTGACCAATCACAGATCTTGCGGTCCGCGTCATTGCGACGTGTAGTTACATTTTTGAGGAGGTGCGCGTCAGGCTACGGCGAAGGGTACGCGTCTGTGCGTATGCTACGCCGTACCTACTGCGCGCACCCTACGCAGAAGTATAAATTGGCCTGAACACTTGGTCCAACTACAGGGTGTTAAAAATTAACATTGAAGCAGTGTTAAAGTTAATGAGATAATTAAGTGATTATTTAAGTGATGATTGGCCGTTAGTGGTGACACCTGATGTTAATAAGAAGAATCAATGAAGGAAAGAGAAACAAGAACAGAAAAAAAGAGACACTGATTTCGAGTCATTACACATTATTGCACTTCTTATTACCAGATTGACTTTATTTGTGTCATACATCTACACACGGTCTTATGCAGATTTAAAGAAGTTTAGATGGCGATGTTTTATGGAATGTTTCATTTTATGTCACCATTATGGTGATCAGTGTTTGGTTTAGTTGGGCTTTTGACCCTTTACTTTTCAATATCAGTTTTTATCTGGCCATTCCAACCGTGTGTTCATTAAAGGGATACTCCACTTTTTTTGTAAATAGGCTCATTTTACAACTCCCCCAGAGTTAAACAGTCGAGTTTTACCGTTTTCGAATCCATTCAGCCGATTTTCTAATATTTAGAAGAATATCAGTAACCAAACAGTTTCTGGTCCCATTGACTTCCATAGTATATATTTTTTCCTACTATGGTAGTCAATGAGACCAGAAACTGTCTGGTTACTGATTTTCTTCTAAATATTAGAAAATCGGCTGAATGGATTCGAAAACGGTAAAACCCCAACTATTTAACTCTGGGGGAGTTGTAAAATTAGCCTATTTTCAAAAAAAGTGGAGTATCCCTTTAAGACAAACTATGACCTGGGCTGCGTTTCCCAAAAGGATTGTAAGCATAATTTGATTGTACAGACCATTTGTTGCTATTGTTCTACAATCAAGTTAGGCTTAAGATGTTTATGGATGCGTTTTGATTTGTGGCTCACATCATGAATTGCAACATGAAGCATTTGTGTGTGTTAAAGGCAAGCTAATTAATACATAATTAGTATTAACTATAAGCAATTATAATCAAACAAGTCACAATGAATAAAGCAACAATATATTTTCATGATAACTTCTACTTGTATCCATTGTCACATTTGGGCTTCACCCACAGTCAAATGAAGACTGTTTTGGTGTGTGCCATCGTCCACTACGGCATATTCCTGTGAGCCTGAGACAAAAATTAAAACAAAAATTAGATCTTTTTACCAAGTTCAACTATTTTGAAATGATTATGGCACACTTAAAGACTGTCTGCAGTGGTATCAAGAGAAAACTGGATATTTAATACCACAAGACCAATATCTAGTCTAGAGAATAGACTTCTCAATTGACTGACAAAGAGAAAAGCTGGACACTCACGGTACAATTCTCATAAATTGTTACATTCTCATACAGAGGGAAGGTCATTTTAGGAGCGTTGGTGCAAGGATGAACAGCCTTAATGGAAAAGAGATAGAAGAAAACATGTGAACCAGGAAAAAGGTAAAACAAAACTAGTTTTGAATTAGCGTAGGCTCAAAGAAAATTAAGTAAACGTACCCCCACATTCTCATACACATATGAAATCTCTTTATTTTCAGACTTCATGCTTATGCCATCAGAATTGTTTGTGGTGGACTGAGAGGAAAAAAACAGAAAGAAAATGAGAAATTCAGTTGCGATCAGTTGCATTGAGCCAATATTGAATTGAAACAGACTGACCTTGGAGTGCAGTTTCTTCCAGCTTGAAAAGAAAACACATTATATTAACACAATAAATATTAAATTACATAACTAAATAAAAAAAGGAAAAACAGACTCTTACCAGGTTAGTAACACAATGATGCCAGTAGCTACAACTCCACAAACTGATGCTACGATTGCAATGTGATATATCCTCCAATATTTCACTGGGACATGAGGAAAGATAAAGATAAATTGTTCCTTTTATCGCCATTTAAAAAGAGCAATGTAAGTATACGAGCTGCTCTACCTTTAACAGTGACAGTTACAGCGTCTGATCTCTGAGATCCATGTTGATTGTGAGCCTGACAGTAGAAGCGTCCACTCTGTAGTGCACTGAAACTCTGTCCAGATCCAACAGCTGAGCTTTCATTCTCCTTAAACCAGCTGAAGTTCACAGCAGGAGGGTTTGAGTCACTGATGCACTTCAGAGTCACTGAATCTCCTGCCCAGATCTGACCAGACTGAATGATGGACACTGAGACGTTCCTGGGAGGATCTTGGGAAACGTAGTGTGCACTGGGAAGAGTCAATATTCGGGCGAGGGCGCCCACCTCTGATGGCCAGAGAGGGAGGTTACGGAGAGCTTTCTGGATGCAGATGCATATGTGGAGACCTTGCCGGAAACTGTCCTTTTATGGACTTGTTATACAATGTATTCTTTTGATATGATGTCATGTATTTGCATATTGGCTGAAGTTACTGGTAATTACTTACTGTATACCTCCCTAGCACTGTTATTATTCACATTCAACAAATGAAATGAACGAAAAAGGATTTGTTCATTTTGATGAACGAGTTCGAACAGGAGAGTCACGAACGCGCATCACAGAACAGAGCAAGGCGAGCATTTGAGCTTATAAAACTTAAACTTTGTTATTTATTTATTAAATGAGCGATCATTTTGCATGATAAGACCCTTATTCATCGTCTGGAATCGTTTAAAGCCCTTTGAACAGTTTGTACTGAAACTGTCTTTTGGACTTTGAACCGTTTGGACCCCATTGAAGTCCATTATATGGAGAAAATCCTGGAATGTTTTCATCAAAAACCTTAATTTCTTTTCGACTGAGGAAAGAAAGACATGGACATCTTGGATGACATGGGGGTGAGTAAATTGTCAGCAAATGTTTTTTTTTTGTTTTTTTAAGTTAACTACTCCTTTAACACTGGGGATTTTGCTGTGTAGATGAGGATCAGCTAAGAGTTTGACTAATGTGACCTGCCAGAACTGATGCTACGCTTGATTTTTATGACATCATTTTTATAGCATTTATCACGTACAAAACAACTTTTTTTTTTACATATATATATATATATATATATATATATATATATATATGCTATTCTTACCCCATGCTATTCTTTTTTTAGCTGCAGAAAAGCGAATTACTTTTTAAGAAGCATTTAAAAACTCTTTGTTAGGTTTTGTTTGGAAAGTTAGGTTATTGTTGATTGTGGGTAACCATTGCTGGTTTCTTGTTTATTTTAATCCACCTATTCTTTTCGTATTTTGTTCATTACTTGTATTTTATTATACTTTAAGTGCTTTGAGAAGCTCCTATAAAGGCACTATAGACAATAAGGTTATTGTTATTATCGCCGCATGTTCTCTGCTTGGCTGCAGTATCGCTCCGGTCGAGAGATTGAAAACCCGAAGTGGAGCTCGAGTGGTCTCAGTTTCGGTCAGTCACTCCACAACTTGTTTCAGTTGGAAATATTTTCATCGTCTTAGAAGGAATAAGTTGAAACATAAGTTGCTGTATATTAGGGATTTTTTTTTTATAGAAATGTTATTTTTGATTTACTGAATGACAGAAAAGTGTGGAATATTACACTAGATCGAGCCTTATTTTTTTCTGCCTTTTATTGGAAACATGAACAATACCGCTACTCACGGTCAAAAACATTAATAATCTCAATGAAGTAAGATTCATACATGATAAAAAAGCATAAAGAGAAACACACATCCTAGTGATTTACAGTTTTACATAAATGGATTAACCGTCTACTTTAATTATCACACATCCATCTATAAAATGATCCCTTAATAACTTCAGTCACACGTCATCATGGCACACCTGTCAATCATTCAAGGCTCCTCCCACAAAGAGATTCATGAAGGCTGTTTACTGTCCAATACACTACAGCCTCTTCTTTTTAGGAAGAATAAAAAAGAAAGTGAAAACATTAATAATGAAATATTTAAAGAAAAGCATCAACAACATTTGTCAAGAGGAAAGGCAAATAGATTGGGTTCTTATTTTTACTTACTGGAAGATTTTCATACAGAGACGAATCCAGTTCGGGTTCACAATCATCAAGTCGAACAGCCTTTATGAATGAAGACAAAGTAAAAACAGGAGTGTGTTATTTCAGTTCCCATTTACTTATTACTCAATATAGATATTTTCACACTGATATTGAGCGTTTAATCTATTTTGGCTGAAGGTGAAGAGAGTTTAGTCTTTTGTAGGAAAAACTTACCGTTACATTCTCATACACAGGATCACTCAGTTCAACATCATAATCGTTGCGTCTCTCATGATCAGGTTGGGGATGATTCATCTTTGCCATGAAAGAAAAATCAGAATAGAGAGAAAATAAATAATGTCTATAAAGAACTCACTAGATAAAGTTACCGCTAAATTCAGACTTTCAATCTTTTAGATACCAATTCATTTAGATACCATATCAACTGAAAACATCTGACTATTTTTCTCACCTGTGTGTCATTTCTCTTTTTCATCCACCTGCTGCCCCTTTAAAGATAAAGATTTGAAACAATTACAACCAATCAGAATGTATTTGATGTTTAATACAAAGTACAAACTCTTGACCCTCAATTCATTAACTTTAGATTTTGTTTGGCTGCAGTACTTGAGTTATTACAGCCAGATGAACAAATAGAAAAGGTGATCTGATGGTGATGGCTGTGTTTTAACATAATCATTAATTCACAATCATTTGACCTGAATCACTGAATTCATATAGAGCCTAATTTCTGAGTTAGGTTTACTTTATTAATTATAGAGGCAGTGACCTTGTACAGACATCAAATTATTAGCCTGTGAATCTCAACAATGGTGACAATAATAAAGAATGTTGCATTGCATTCTGGGTGCCACCAATCAAAACTCATTCATGGCTCCCCTCATGCATTGCAGCATGAATAAATAATGAACTTATGTTCAGAGGGGATCTCTTTGTCACCATTGCTGAGATTAGTATGTTAATTATTGATGTATGTGTATGCCTATATAAAATATTTTTGGAATTTTTTTTCTTCGTCTTTTTCATTGAAAAGTCTAAAAATGCTATGTCTTAAAATGACCATGCTGCTAAAATCCTTAAGGTACATTTAACTCAGAATTTATTCCCTTGATGAGTTATGCTCGTGACGTAGTGTTTTCCAATGCATTTGAAAGTTCGGCTAATGGAAACTGGATCTTGGGTGTAGTGGATGGGGATAGTGAGCAGAAATGATGTGTAGAGATGTGGCGCGAGGCAGATGACAACATTATGTGATAAAATCCAAACAACTTATTAACACGCTCCACAGCGCCACCCAGTGCATTTAATCAGAACTGCGAGTTAGTGCTTGTGATTTATCATGGATTCACTGGATTTACGGCCAGCAAAGCAACATAGTAAAATTATAATAGTACTTTATTTTTCGAAAAATAATTACAGATTGAACATTCATGCACCCCCTAATTCCCGGTGAAGTCTTGTATGTTGTCTCACTGTTTCCTGTTTCTCCCGTGTCCTAGTTCTCTTGATCCTCTGCCTGTTCCCTTGGATTTCTCACTTTACCTCAGCCCTGATCTATTATTGTTTGGATTGTTTGATTGCGTATGACCCCTTGCCAGTTATCCGGATTACGTCTTTGGATTACCCTATTCAATAAATACTGCATTTAGATCCTCAACCTTCGTGTCTCGGAGCAGTTTGAGACAGATATCAAGCATCTCATCCTTCTGTCTCATTCACACACATAAGATCAAAGACACACATCTTACCAAATCAGCATCATGATGATCACTGCAGCTCCACAAATCACTCCAATGGATGTGTATAATATCAGCAGACTTCCTAAAACTAGCACAAAATGTATAAAACATAATTTTTGCTTCACTTTAGAAAGAGTAATGTAAGTATACGAGCTGCTCTACCTTTAACAGTGACAGTTACAGCGTCTGATCTCTGAGATCCATGTTGATTGTGAGCCTGACAGTAGAAGCGTCCACTCTGTAGTGCACTGAAACTCTGTCCAGATCCAACAGCTGAGCTTTCATTCTCCTTAAACCAGCTGAAGTTCACAGCAGGAGGGTTTGAGTCACTGATGCACTTCAGAGTCACTGAATCTCCTGCCCAGATCTGACCAGACTGAATGATGGACACTGAGACGTTCCTGGGAGGGTCTAAAATAGACAAAAATAAACTCTACATTAATGTTTTGCAAATGTTAATCCACTCATTCGTTTTGTCACGACAGTTACTGAACCATCATTAACTCACATATGACATTTAAAGTCACAGTATCAGAGTATTTCTCTCCATGTTCATTGATGGACTTGCACTTGTATTCTCCACTGTCATCAGATCTGATCTTTGAGATGCTGAAGATTCTTCCAGATCCTACAAACTTTCCTCCTTTAAACCAGCTGAAGTTCACAGCAGGAGGGTTTGAGTCACTGATGCAGTTCAGAGTCACTGAATCTCCCTCCACTATTACACCAGATGGACTGATGGACACCGAGACGCTCTTTGGAGGATCTAAAAAGGAAAACAACCTTAAATCAACTAATTCATACGCAATCTCCTGATTTAAAAAAGAACTCATGAATCTGCACTCACTCCTGACATTGAGGTGAACATCAAGAGACACGGGTTTGTGTCCGTCTACAGCACAGCTATATCTGCCTGAATCCTCTCTTCTGACTGGATTGAGGATGAGTGTGTTCCTGAATTTACTTTCATTTAATATCTTCAGTGAGTTTCTGTACCAGATGAATGTTGCTCTGTCAGTCAGAGCGCAACTGCTTTTACATGTCAGACTGACTGAATCTCCCTCTGTCACTCTCTCAGGAGACTCCACCTGAAGATCTGAACACAACACACACATTATATCTAGTGCTGCTGTCACACACTGATTATTATTCAACATAATGCACAGAAGAAGAGATAAACCTCACCAAAGTCACCTGTGACATTAAGAGTCACTCCTGGATCACCAGTCCATTTTCCATCAGGCCTATCAGTGATGAATCTGAAATAGTACATGCGTGAATCCTTCAGTGTCACATGACTCAGTCTGACGGTGCAGTCCTGCTGTTTATCTCCCAGATACTGAAGCCTCTGACTGTATTCAGGGTCATTAGACAGATCTGGAGGCTCTTTATTATCTATTTCCAGTGTTTTGGTCCAGAACACTTTCTCGATCTTATATCCAGTAGGGTATTTATAAGTGCATCTCATTATCACTGTTGAGTCGTTTAGTGCACAGATGTGTGTAGGACTGTAACTCACACCCCAATCAACACTAGAAACCCCTGAAACACAGAGTTCATTGAGAACAATTTAGGAGCATCATGTACATAAATAAGGCAGTATCTAATTTATCTTTAGTGCTTCTAAAGTGTTGCACTGACTAACCATGAATCATGAGAAGAACGATCAGAGGAAGAGGACGAGCCATTCTGAGTGATGTCACCATCAACACCTACAACGCATGAACAATGGCTTATTTTCAACTTTAACTCTTCTTGTTTCTGTCTCGATGTTACACATTACGTTTTTCATATTCTCAGTGCGTTAAATGGTTCATCAAATTTATTATATATTATGTGTCTGTGGCGTATTAAATATGGAGTCATCTCATCTTTAACAAGGCTTAACAAGCAGAATCAGTGAAGGAAACTGACTTTAGACACAGTCTTAGATGAAATCACCTGAAGAGAAAAGAAGACTTTAAATCTGCAGATCTCAGCAGAGGAGGATTAAACAACTCCACAAACATTTAGAACCACAAATGGTTCCATCCCCCGCTTCATATATGGAACTCCAAAATGGTTCTATATAGAACCATTTTTTTTTGTTGGTAAAAGGTTCTATTGGCCAAGTATGGAACCCCAGGGTTCTATATAGAACCCAGAGGAACCATTTTTAAGAGTGTATAGAACCTTTTAGGGGTTCCAAATACGTAGCGCTGATAAAACCTTCTAAGGTTCTATATAGAACCTTTTCTTCCAAGAGTGTACTAACCAGACTGACTTCATTTCTGTCACACATCTACAAAAGTTTGATTGGGAATTATAAAACGGTTAGTTCCAATCCTTGATTCTGATTGGTCAAGGGCTGTGCTTTATTCACGATAAAACACGGCTATGACCGCTTCACCCAACGGTTATATTGATCGCTGCGCAACACTGCGGTTCTATGTTGTTTTTATTTGAGCTTTCATGCATTTTACACATCGGAACGTTGTTGCTGTTCACGGTCAGGGACTATTTTTTTCCAGCGTAAGAAAGACTTTTAGTTATTTTACTTCAATAAAGTTGCGCTAATACATTGTTTTTTACTTTAATATTGTGTGGCAACCGTTTTATAAAAGCAATAAGGTACTCAAGGCAAGTGCTGTATCGTGAATAAGTAACGGCTGAAGGGGTTACTCCAGCCCGATCTCACAGGAATTCGTACGAATTTTACGAGGTGGCTAATTCGTAACAATTCATACGACCTCACTCGTACAAATTAGTACGATTTTGCTAAATCGTACATATTTTACGAATTGGTCAATTCGTATGAATTCGTACGAATGACCTACCACTGACCCCGCCCCTAAACCCAACCATCACGTGGGTTTAGACAAATCGTATGAATTCGAATGAGTGAGGTCATACGAATTAGCCACTTTTTAATCACTCATACGAATTCGTACGAATTGGTCGTGAGATAGGGTAGGTTACTCTGATTCGCGTCGTGCCTAACAACGCCCTTCAGCCATTACTTATTCATGGCCTCTCGTACCTTATTGCTTACTTACCAGAGGTTTAACACTGTTTCATTTGAAGTCACCATAACAGTGATTAGTGTTTCCATTAGTTGGGCTCTTATTAGTGTGTGGCAAATTCAAGGCACTCAATTTGTTCAAACTTATTCCTCGCACAGTTTTTGTCACAGACCCATGAATGAGGTGTCAAAACATGCAGCCTGTTGAGGAGTGGTGTGCTACGACTTTAATAAGCGATCAGGGGTATGATGCTCGCCCCCGGGGTGAAAAAGCGGCCGCAAAATCCCATAGATTTAACATTGTGACGAACGTTGAGGAGTCACAGCTCAGAACGATGATTACACATGTGATTTAGCATATTTGAAGTGCCTGGCACGCTCTGTAATGCTGCGTTCACACCAAATGCGAATTGAGCGTCTGGATCGAGTGATTTCCATGTCAAGTCAATGTAAAGACGTGTTTACACACATCTGGAGGTCCTGATAGACGCATTTATCTTGGCACGAAAGAGGCGAATATTTGGTGCTTTTTGTGAATTCATGCATTTGAAGCGAATTTGCGTCAGAGTTAAAGAATCTATTCGCGCCACGTTAACCAATCAGGAGCTTGCTTGCTGCTGTCACGTGGTGAAGTGACAAACTGGGTACGCCTCGTACGACGACAATGACCCAAACGCCACAGTTCTGCTCTCCAGAGCAAATACAGAGCGGTGACTCTGTCAATGATTGCTCGATCAACATCAGCCATCTTGCAAACTTGCCCCTCCCACAACAAGTTTTGCCTTGAACGCACGTCTATTTCGCTTTTCGCATTATACACGCATCCGATTCACTTTGGACGTTTCTTCATTGCCGGCTCCCAAGCAACTCCATAGCAACCAAACAGAGTACCCTAGCAACCGTTTAGCATGACCTATAACTCTGCATCAGAACATCGTAAAGACATGGTTGTTGGCTCGTATGCAATCATGTACTAGCCTGACTTCGTCAGACTCATATTCTAGAGAGAATATGAGTCTGAAACTGCTCCATAGGGCTTTGATTATGAGGCATGTCTTAACCGAACCAGGAAAAAAAAAACCTCTGCACTCAATTGGATAGTCGGTAAACCTACACTTTTCCCGAATCATGTAGGAAGGACGGAAAAAATATCTTTCCGATCGACAAATGCCTTGATTGCAGTTCTCTGTTTGTCTATTAAAATGAATGCGCTGTCGATTTATTTTACAACAGATTCGACAGCGGAATCTATACATCTCAATTCTCCAGCTGCAGTCAACTCTGAGGGAAACCAGTTAGCGCTCTTTGATAACGTGATGATTACGTCCTTGCAGATCATCTGTCCATCATCGCATAAAGCCCGCCCTGGCAATTTGATTGGCCTGAAGACATTTTTTGCCCGATCATAATTACTCCTCAATGGATCGAGTCCAGACCGAACTTCCCAACCAAAAAATTTTGTGGGCGGGGTTCAGGCTGGCAATCAGGCTAATCATGTACAACATTGTGGCAACTATCCTAGCAACCGAGTGGCGAGTTTTGCCACTGCAAGCACCCACTCACATTTTCTTCAGGAAATGTACATTCTAGTTATATCTTTTGTGTTTTTTGGCTGCTGTGAAAGTGTCAAACACATTTGCTTATGTGGGAGGCAGGTCAATAATAAACATCTGTGTCTTGTTGCAGTAATTGGCATGGAGAGACTTACTGGGAGATCTGAGAGAGAGAGTGGACTGAGGACTCGTACATATATCAAACCCCTCCTCCTTATATGAAACTTTACTAAAGTGTTCTTACAGATGAAGACACTAGCTCAACATAACCCCCCTGTATCTTGACTATAGGTGTGCATGCACATCTACAAGTGTGTGGGTCACTTAATATAGCATCAGTGACCTCATCTTCTTTTTTTATGAAATTTGACCACCATCTGTTTAGAGATTGAACAGAGAACTAAAAAAGAAATGCGATATAATTCTTAGATTAAAGTCAAACAGAAATCAATCAAATATTTTATTTATTTATCACCGTCCCCTTTTGATGGAGAGCAGCTTTCATTATAGTCAGCCTGTATTAGACAGTAATCTGTTGTTAAATGATGGCTGCCAACTCTCACGCTCTCACGCCACACCCCCAATTTCTCACACTAAAGTGTCAAGCCGGTCAGTAGAATATCTAAAAGATGAGTTTATCTATACAGATAGATGAGTTTATCACTCACAGGAAAAACTGCTCCGTTTTCAATCAATTTTGAAAGATAATCTTATGTTTTATTTTTTTATATATGAAAAACTGCTTCGTGTTCAATCGATTTTATAAGATAATCTTATGTTTCATTTTTTTATACATCACAAACGTCTGCATTTATAATACTATGTAATGGTTTGGAAAGCATTCTACATGTTTAATACATTTTCCAGCACAAGCAAGCGCAACCAGGTAAGAAGAACAATTGAACTTTACTATTGGACTTTTGATTTTAAACCATACAGTTACTGAGACAGCCCTGTGACAACTAGCCCCAACCAACCTCCCATAAATTCCTCCACACTTAAGAGATTTAACAGAACAGTTATAAAATAATGCTCTTACCCGTTTCACCAACACCCGTGACCAGGGACAGCACTACAAATGACCAGGATGAAACAAGTATAGGCGTTTTTCACGCTCTAAATGACACGTGATTAACAACTTATATTATAATATGAGCTTATGACACCTCAACTAGTGCAGATCGAGCAGATGAAGAGTTTTATCAGACAACATTAGACGAGATACCTTATATCAGACCATGTTTTCAAACTTGGGAATATCTATATTTAATCAGCTGCTTATGGAACTTGTTCTTAGGAAACAGAAAAAAATAATTGCGTGAAACACTTAATTTGCATATGCAGACCAACTACCCTAGCTTGTAAAACACTGGAAGGTACTGCAGTAGCAGTTACGTCAACTGTGCATTTGATAAACCTCCAATTTACTGATTTCTTAATAGCAACCTGAAGTATGAAATAAACAGAATTTATTCATATGAATGTTTTTATCACGAGAAATTCTAAGCTTCCTGAAAGCATCACGTCTCTAAAAAAGTGTTAGTTTCCTCATTAGTAAGTAAGACTGCAGCATCACAGTGTGATCACGTGACCTTCATAAGCGATGGAGAGACGCTGAGGGACGTCACACACTCAAAAAAATGATATGTTGACTTTAATTAACTTTTTTATGTAAACAGGTTCCACATAACTGGGTTACGTTTAACAAACATAACTTGTTCATGTTACTTCAACAATGGAATTAAGTCATTTTGAGCGACCCAATTAAACTCTGAGCTGAGTGTTAAATGAACACTGAAGCAGTGTTAAAGTTAATGAGATAATTAAGTGAATAATTGAGTGATGATTGAGCATTATTGAAGACATCTGATGTTAACAAGAAAATCGGAATTTTAAGTCACCATTATGGAGATCAGTATTTGTTTTAGTTGGGCTCTTGACCCTCACAAAAACAGAAAAAAAATGGAAAATCAACCCCAGTGGTAGTGTAAAAGAGGAGCAAGAAAGGAGCCCTGAAGAACACCACAAGTCAGAGGAGCGGTGGAGGAGGTATTTTGTCCAATACGAATAGAAATTGTCCAATTTGTTTAAAAGGACCAGATCAATTCAAGAGAAGTATCTAACTCCAACACAATTGTTTAAACGGAAAAAATGTATACATTGTGATCAATCAAATCGAGATCTAGTGAGATCAAAGCAACATCATTTCCTTCCCCGCTTATGAGGAGCTGTTGGGGGTGATGGAGGAGGTCTTGGGAGCGCTAGGGAAAAGACCACAGATTGCAGATTGGACAATCGGTTCCTTTCCGGACATAACCCTCCAACTCCAGTGAACCTTCCATTCCTTCCCGATCTCCATACTGAGATCACGTGCACAAGGAAGAAATTGTATTCTGCCCACGTCCACCAACATAGACATGCAAATTATGCACATGTCTCTGGGATACAGGAGACTGGATACATCCCAATCAACAAGACGTTTTTGATCTTGAAAGCTCCATATGCGGCAGCAGGTCAGGCTGCTGCTTCACTCCATGGTCGTGCTTCACTCTTACCAAGCCGATCTGCTGAAGTAGTTGGATCCGGGTAAGGGTCTTTCCCCTGATGCGATATCAGAGATCTGGATCTCTGCACCACCAAGCAGAGCGCCGCCGCAGTTGGTAGATTGATGGCAGCGATGGAGAGGCACCTGTGGGTGATCTTGCTGGGTCAGTGCCAATGTACACAGCAAAATCCCCAGTGTTAAATTAAAGACCAATTTATACTTCTGCGTCGAGGGTATGCCGTAGTGTACGACGTAGGCGACGCCATCGTGAGCATTTATACTTCTGCGTTCAGGTCTTTGTTGCTCTGCAGTACTGCTCCGAAACACTAGTTGGCGGCGGAGGGTTTTAATGTTCCACTGTGTTTAGATTCCTCGCGACTAGGTTACTACAAGAAATGGTGACTGAAAGAGAGCGGAGCTTATTAAGGTGGAAAAACAGTTAATTTTAGTGAAATTACTAAAACTAAAAAGCAGAAATGAGAGAAGACGTCAGAGGAGATGGTACGTGCGGAAATGCGTAGGAGGAAATGCGATGCTACCAAGCTGACCAATCACAGATCTTGCGGTCCGCGTCATTGCGACGTGTAGTTACATTTTTGAGGAGGTGCGCGTCAGGCCACGGCGAAGGGTACGCGGTATACTACACATCTGTGCGTATGCTACGCCGTACCTACTGCGCGCACCCTACGCAGAAGTATAAATTGGCCTTAACACTTGGTCCAACTACAGGGTGTTAAAAATTAACATTGAAGCAGTGTTAAAGTTAATGAGATAATTAAGTGATTATTTAAGTGATGATTGGCCATTAGTGGTGACACCTGATGTTAATAAGAAGAATCAATGAAGGAAAAAGAAACAAGAACAGAAAAAAAGAGACACTGATTTCGAGTCATTACACATTATTGCACTTCTTATTACCAGATTGACTTTATTTGTGTCATACATCTACACACGGTCTTATGCAGATTTAAAGAAGTTTAGATGGAGATGTTTAATGGAATGTTTCATTTTATGTCACCATTATGGTGATCAGTGTTTGGTTTAGTTGGGCTTTTGACCCTTTACTTTTCAATATCAGTTTTTATCTGGCCGTTCCAACTCTGTGTTTATTAAGAGAAACTATGACCTGGGCTGCGTTCCCCAAAATCATTGTAAGTATAATTTGATTGTACAGACCATTTGTTGTTCTACCATGGAGTTAAGGGCCGTACACACCAGCGTTTTTTTAACACGTTTTGTTGTGTTTTCGCTGATGATGAGCCGAGTGAACATGCAAATTCATTCCCTGACATTAGATGGCGCCAAATTGCTCTGCAATACCACTCCATATCAGTTCTCTTTTATCAAGATGTTTGTAGTCGCTGTCGCGTTTGTCATATAGTTCTTTATGTTTCGACACCAACGAGACCAGCAGCTCTACACTCATCTTGCCTCGCATCTTCCTCGTCTTATTTCTTCCTGGCAGTGTAGACGGCGACGCTACTTGGCGTTTATCTTCTTCGCCGTTGCATATGTGTGCTCGGCAAGACCGTTTTGTGTTTGAGCGCCCCCAAGTGGTGTTTTACTATAACTTCAGAAGCTCCAAACATGTGAGCAATAGCGGCAATCTCATTGGTCGGATAGTTTTTGATGCAGCGCGTCAAACTAAAAAAACAAACCCGAGGCGTTTTTTTTTTTTTTAATGACGCTTTTACGCGTGGCGTTTTTACACGTCAGTATTTTACACGTCTTTGCACACTCATATTGGCGCCCTTTGTTTAGTCACGAGGCGTTAAACGTCGGTGAATAACGCGCACGAAATTCTTCCCGGTGTGAACAGGCCTTTAGGCTTAAGTTGTTTTTGGATGCGTTTTGATTGGTGGCTCACATCATGCACTGCAACATGAAGCATTTGTGTGTGTTATAGTTAATACTAATTATTTATTGATTAGCTTTGAGTATAATCAAACAAGTCACAATGCATAAAGCAACAATATATTTTCATGATAACTTCTACTTGTATCCATTGTCACATTTTCTTCAATATTTTCATAATACTCTAAATAGTAAATCCTCATCAGACACTCCTGTCAATCATCCACAGTCGCATGAAGACTAATGTTTTGGTGTGTGCCATCGTCCACTATGGCATTTTCCTGTTAGCCTGAGACAAAAATTTAAACAAAAATTAGATCTTTTTACCAAGATCAACTATTTTGAAATGTTTATGGCAAAAGTTTTAAGAAAACTGGATATTTAATACCACAAGACTAATATCTAGTCTAGAGAATAGACTTCTCAATTGACTGACAAAGAGAAAAGCTGGACACTCACGGTACAATTCTCATAAATTGTTACATTCTCATACAGAGGGAAGGTCATTTTAGGAGCGTTGGTGCGAGGATGAACAGCCTTAATGGAAGAGAGATAGAAGAAAACATGTGAACCAGGAAAAAGGTAAAACAAAAACTAGTTTTGAATTAGCGTAGGCTCAAAGAAAATTAAGTAAACGTACCCCCACATTCTCATACACATATGAAATCTGTTTATTTTCAGACTTCATGCTTATGCCATCAGAATTGTTTGTGGTGGACTGAGAGGAAAAAAAAACAGAAAGAAATATGAGAAATTCAGTTGCATTGAGCCAATATTGAACTGAAACAGACTGACCTTGGAGTGCAGTTTCTTCCAGCTTGAAAAGAAAACACATTATATTAACACAATATAATATTAAATTACATAACTAAATAATAAAAAAGGAAAAACAGACTTTTACCAGGTTAGTAACACAATGATGCCAGTAGCTACAACTCCACAAACTGATGCTACGATTGCAATGTGATATATCCTCCAATATTTCACTGGGACATGAGGAAAGATAAAGATAAATTGTTCCTTTTATCGCCATTTAAAAAGAGCAATGTAAGTATACGAGCCGCTCTACCTTTACCTGTGACAGTTACAGCGTCTGATCTCTGAGATCCATGTTGATTGTGAGCCTGACAGTAGAAGCGTCCACTCTGTAGTGCACTGAAACTCTGTCCAGATCCAACAGCTGAGCTTTCATTCTCCTTAAACCAGCTGAAGTTCACAGCAGGAGGGTTTGAGTCACTGATGCACTTCAGAGTCACTGAATCTCCTGCCCAGATCTGACCGGACTGAATGATGGACACTGAGACGCTCCTGGGAGGATCTAAAACAGACAAAAATTAAAATTCACAAAAACTATTACAAAATTATGTGTTTGGAAATTTTAAACAATGTGCAGATGATTATTAACTCACACATGACGTTTAAAGTCACATTATCAGAGTATTTCTCTCCATGTTCATTGATGGACTTGCACTTGTATTCTCCACTGTCATCAGATCTGATCTTTGAGATGCTGAAGATTCTTCTAGATCCTACAATCGTTCCTCCTTTAAACCAGTGGATTCCTGCAGGAGGGTTTGAGTCACTGAAGCAGATCAGAGTCACTGAATCTCCCTCCACTATTACACCAGATAGACTGATGATGGACACTGAGACGCTCTTTGGTGGGTCTAAAAAGGAAAATAATAAACAACCTTAAATCATCTCATTCAAACTCAATCTCCTAATTTAAAAAAAGAACTCATGAATCTGTACTCACACATGACATTGAGGTGAACATCAGGAGAGACGTGTGTGTGTCCGTCTACAGCACAGCTATATCTGCCTGAATCCTCTCTTCTGACTGGATTGAGGATGAGTGTGTTCCTGAATTTACTCTCAGTTAATATCTTCAGTGAGTTTCTGTACCAGATGAATGTTGCTCTGTCAGTCAGAGCGCAGCTGCTTTTACATGTCAGACTGACTGAATCTCCCTCTGTCACTCTCTCAGGAGACTCCACCTGAAGATCTGAACACAACACACACATTATATCTAGTGCTGCTGTCACACACTGATTATTATTCAACATAATGCACAGAAGAAGAGATAAACCTCATCAAAGTCACCTGTGACAGTAAGAGACACTCCTGGAGCACCAATCCATTTTTCTTTATCAGTGATGAATCTGAAATAGTACATGCGTGAATCCTTCAGTGTCACATGACTCAGTCTGACGGTGCAGTCCTGCTGTTCATCTCCCAGATACTGAAGCCTCTGACTGTATTCAGTGTCATTAGACAGATCTGGAGGCTCAACATTATCTCTTACCAGTGTTTTTGTCCAGAACACTTTCTTGATCTTATATCCAGTAGGGTATTTATAAGTGCATCTCATTATCACAGTTGAGTTGTTTACTGCACAGATGTGTGTAGGACTGTAAATCACACCCCAATCAACACTAGAAACCCCTGAAAAAGTCAATCCTGAACAAATTAGCAGCAGCTTGTGCATAAAAACGTATATAAAGATTCCTGAGCAAGGGTTGCAGAGACTCACCGTGAATCATGAGCAGAAAGATCAGAGGAAGAGGCGGAGCCAATCTGACTGATGTCACCATAGCAACAGCTACAACACACATACAGTGGCTTATTTTCAGCTTCAATGTCAGCATGAAACATAACAACAAATACTACTTTATTTATACAAGAACATGACAACAACAGTCATATTTATCATATTTATACATGACAGCAACAGGAATTTTTGCACTGCATGAGTTTGTAACTGTTCAATGTCTTTCACTTCCCCTTTTGATTGACAGCCCATCACAGACAGAAGGACCCTGCCAGACCGATGGCCTTTGATTTCATACAGAGAAACTGTTATAAAGTACTTTAGTTGACTTTTGTATCAGTGCATTGCTAATGTTTTCTATACTCTGGAGCTTGTTGTCTCTGGTGAATATGCAGGTTTATTTGTAAAAGCCACTTTAATATAAGTCATCGGTATAAGTCTATATTGTAGTGACTGTGACTTACATAATTCACCCTTTGTGTTAAATGTAGTTCTATACATGGTCGGTGATAAATGCAGTACTTTGTTCTTAGCGTTTGTCCAGAGATCGTGGTCCCTTTGAATGTTCTGTATGGGTGGCGTACGACGCTTGCCAGCGCCTTTTGTTGGCTTGTGGTTTTTTTTATACCAAAATAAAACGACACACGTATTTGTGTGCTCGAAGAGAGAAGTTGTTTCTTGCAAGTAACTGCAATTTAATCTATCTTCATTACATAATATTAAAAAGGATTTTGTATCAATTTGTTTTTCGCCAATAAAACACTGCTAGAGAAAACAAATGTATGCTATATTGATTTTAAACCATACAGTTACTGAGACACAGCTCTGTGACAACTAGCCCCATAAATCCCTCCACACTTTAGAGATTTAACAGAACAGTTATAAAATAACGCTCTTACCCGTTTCACCAACACCCGTGACCAGCGACAGCACTACAAATGATCCGGATCAAACCAGTATAGGCGTTTTTCACACCCTGAATGACGTGATTAACACCTTATATTAATATATGAGCTTATGACGCATCAACTAGTGCAGATCAAGCAGAGGAAGAGTTTTAACAGACATTAGCATTAGCGCCTGTTTCACACATAGGCCTACTCTGTTTGCAGTGTGTATGTGGTGCATCTATTTTTCTGTACCCGCACTGCAATGCGTTGCATCTTTTTACTTAAAGCCCAGTTTAAAGCAAGGACAACTATTACTTACTTATGGCACTCGTCTCTTCGTGCAGGTGGAAAAACAAGTTCTTTGTAATCTTGTTCGCAGGATATGTTGCCTAATAGCCTCTATGCACGAACCCTGCCGACGTGTGTCCGAAAGAATCTCAGTCAGCGTCTTTACTTCCAGAAGCGCGTTCTGCAGGCCAAGTGTATTGCGGCAAAACTTTAATAAAATCCGTTTTCTCAGAAACGGAGACAACGATTTTAGAAACGCTGATTCGTTAGTCAAATTTCGTACGATATGAGAGAATACTAACCCTCAAAGTTGTTGATGTAGCTCCAAATATATAATTTAATTAACTTCTCTTTTTTACTCTTGTGTGACAGCTAACTGCCTCACAGTATTGTTAACAACGTTAACCGCAGGACGTTTTTCTAAACAGCAAGTGTAACTTGACACTATCTCCACCTAACGCAAAACCGGCTTCTGACGCAGCACCGGATGTAACTGGGCGTGCTGAAACAAACCCGGAAGATATCGTGCATAGAGGCTATTGACAAAATGTTGTGCATGAATGCAAAAGTAAGTTTGCAATTCTTAATTATATAGTCGATGATGTAATAGACTGGGGTGAAAGGCAGTAATGTGATTGGTTCGTAGTTCACGTGACTCAGTGTTACCAGGAAGCTCAGCTGTGTATGTGTGTTATTGCTGATGGTCTTTGGCAGTTGTCAGTAAAGGTTATTGAGTTATTGCAACCACCGTTTCCAGTGCATCATTCAAACCACAAGATATTACAGATGAGAAATTAATTTGAGTTATTATGCCTTATAGAGCAGACATAGTGGCACCATACATGCTTTGAAGCGCTTAAAAGGTGTCAGGTCACAGTTGTGCACTGCCTATAATGGGATGGCCCGATACCGATACTGGCATCGGGGATCGGGTCGATACTGTCCTCATATACTCTTACTCGTAAAAATTCGCCAATACCACGCACCGATACCACGTACGTTTTGCGACAACGTACATTTTGGAGAAACTGGCGCGAGTCCTTGTCGAGGTGAACTCATGAACTAGGAAAGTATAATGTCAGCAGTTTGGGATCATTTTAAGATAAGAGATGATGACAACAGCAAGGCAGACTGTAAGTTATTTTCAGCAAAGGTGTCGAGAGGAGGGAAAGAAAGTACATCGTTTAACACCAGCAATCTAATTAAACATCTGAAGACGCATCATAGCGCTGAATACTCACAGTTTCGGAAAGCTAAACCTACTCCGCAGCAGCCAACACTAACACAGGTTTTACAGAAGCGCGAGAAGATGTCCAGAGATAATCCGCGGGCACAAAAAATAACAGAGGGAATTGCATACTTTATTGCACTTGATGACCAGCCATTGTCGGCTGTTGAAAATGCAGGATTTCGACATCTTCTTGGCATCCTGGAGCCGCGATACGAAATTCCCAGTCGACATTACATTACAGACGCTATGCTACCGAAAGTGTTTCATGAGGTGAAAAAGCACGTCAGTGGCCTGTTGTGTGACGTTTCGCCTTTAGTTTTACAACAGATGTTTGGTCAAGCAGTGTCTGCCCAATGTCTCTACTAAGTTTAAAGGGTTAGTTCACCCAAAAATGAAAATTAAGTCATTTATTACTCACCCCCATGCTGTACCAACCCCGTAAGACCTTCGTTCATCTTCGGAACACAAATGAAGATATTTTTGATTGAATCTGAGGGCTGGATCACTCTTCCATAGACTGCCTAAGGGACTGGCTCTTGACGGCCCATAAAGTCTTTAAAGAAAAGGTTTAAATATTCCATGTGCCTACAGCGGCTCAATTATAAGTTTATCAAGCGACGAGACTACTTTTTGTGCGAAAAAAACATCAATAACGACTTTATTCGACTATTCTATTACTTCCTTATGGGCGCATGCGCGAGAACTGAGACGAGGACGTTCTCATTCGTCTACTTCTTGTTACCGGCTGCTCACCGCTTAGGAGTTTTACCGCCCCCTACCGTATAAGATGACATGCTGATATAGCTGGAAGCGCAAAACTTTCAGTTTACAAGCAGAGGAAGATGCGCGCTGTACATACGCTTTTCAATTAGCGTATTTTCCGCACTATAAGGTGCACTTAAAAGCCTTTAATCTTCTCAAAAAATGACAGTGTTCCTTATAATCCGGAGCGCCTTATATATGGATCATCATCTTATACGGTAGGTGGCGGTAAAACTCCTAAGCGGTGAGCAGCCGGTAACAAGAAGTAGTCGAATGAGAACGTCCTCATCTCAGTTCTCGCGCATGCGCCCATAAGGAAGTAATGGAATAGTGGAATAAAGTCGTTATTTATGTTTTTTTCGCACAAAAAGTAGTCTCGTCGCTTGATAAACTTATAATTGAGCCGCTGTAGGCACATTGAATATTTAAACCTTTTCTTTAAAGACTTTATGGGCCGTCAAGACTTTATAAGCCTATGGAAGAGTGATCCAGCTCTCAGATTCAATCAAAAATATCTTTATTTGTGTTCCGAAGACGAACGAAGGTCTTACGGGGTTGGAACAGCATGGGGGTGAGTAATTAATGACTTAATTTTCATTTTTGGGTGAACTAACCCTTTAACTGCGCAGTGGATTGATGACGACTTTACTCTTCGCCACGCCACCTTACAAGCAAAGCCGTTCCGGGGCTCGCACACCAGCCAAGCCATAGCCGGTGCATTCGATGGGATGCTTCAGACCTGGGGCATTCCGAAAACCTCTGTTCACGTTGTGCTACGAGACAACGCTAAAAATATGATTAAGGGCATGAGTGATGCTGAACTCCCCAGTCTTCCTTGTGCCGCTCACACTCTCCAGCTGGTGGTCAACGAGGGCATTTTGTCACAGAGAAGTGTTGCGGATGCATTGGCTATCGGACGCAAAATAGTTGGCCATTTTAAGCATTCTCCTCTAGCCTACTCCTGCCTCGAAGACATTCAGTTAGAGATCGGTCAGCCTGCAAAACGACTACAGCAGGACGTCCAGACACGCTGGAACAGTACATTTTACATGATCCAGTCTCTGATTGAGCAGAAACGGGCTGTGTCCGAGAAAGAACTCCCTGATAATCTCACGGCTCACCAGTGGGCACTGCTGGAGAAGATTGTTACTGTTCTGGGTCCGCTTGAGGAGTTAACGAGAAAAATTAGCTCTTATGATGCTATGGCAGCAGATTTGATTCCTGCTGTCACTGTACTGCAGAGATTTCTGTCTAGAGAGACCGACGATGACCAGGGCATCAAAACTATGAAAGGGACCTTAGCTGCAGCTGTCAGGAGGCTATTTTCTGATGTGGAAGAACAACCCCTCTACAGCATCGCTACTCTACTCACATGCGTTTAGCCCCATAGACTCCCATTCATTCTGCTCTCGCCCGCAATCACCTCCAGTGGAATTCTAATGGAACTGCAACCAGGATGATACTGAGATCACGAGCACAAGGAAGAAATCGTATTCTGCCCGTGTCTACCAACATGCAAATTATGCACATATCTAGGGGATACAGGAGCATGGATACATCCCAATCAACAAGACGTTTTTGATCTTGAAAGCTCCATATGCGGCAGCAGGTTAGGCTGGTGCTTCACTCCATGGTCGTGCTTCAGTCTTACCAATGCTAAGTTCACACTACAGGATTTTAAACCAGATTTATGCCCGATTTGAGCTCGCTGACAGGTCAGGGTGTTATCGTGTGTAAATCGCGGGGGATAAGCGGACGATGAACCAATCTGTTAGTATGAAAGAGCCAAAAACGCAGCGAAAACGCTCGCAGACGCCTCGCTGAGCCCATAAATATATCTAGCCTGCTAGATATTCAGAGCCATCGCGCGACTCAAACTCAGTGATGTCATGAGTAAAGCCAATCATAGCAACGCATGGGTTGAGGACACCAGGTAAATCTTAGTTTTTCTTTTTTTCTTTTTGCATTATTTTCCTCAGAGCAGATCGTCGCGCAAACAGTGTGCAGCACTAGTTTCTGTCTGACGTCCATATTCACATGCTGTGTTCTCTTCTTCGCTGGGTATTGGCGCAATATTTATTTATTTATTTATTGCGTGTTTTTTCGTGACAAAACGTGGTTTCTAGACCAGATAGAATCATTGGGTGACGGAGTTGTTGTCAACTTGTTATTTATTTGATTATTTTCAGGATTTAGACCGTACCATAGTACTGAAACAGCTCTCATTGAGTCACAAATGATTTGCTCTTATCATCCGATCGTGGTTGTATCACTATGTAGTGCGTTGTCAACTCGTGTAGTGAGTTACCTCCTGTTGTGGATCAATCACATTGTGTTGTGTGGTGTGAACAGCTAAACAACTTGAACACTCCTGATTTCACTGAGAGCAAGTCATGTAGTGTGAATCGCACCATTCAGTCCGACATTTTAAAATCATGTAGTGTGAACAAGGCTCAAGCCGATCTGCTGAAGTATTTGGATCCGGGTAAGGGTCTTTCCCCTGATGCGATATCAGAGATCTGGATCTCTGCACCACCAAGCAGACCGCCGCCGCAGTTGGTAGATTGATGGCAGCGATGGAGAGGCACCTGTGGGTGATCTTGATGGGTCAGTTCCAGTGTACACAGCAAAATCCCCAGTGTTAAATTAAAGGCCAATTTATACTTCTTCGTCAAGAGTATGCCAAAGCGTACGACGTAGGCTACGTACGGAAGCGACACCATCGTGAGCATTTATACTTCTGCGTTCAGGTCTTGGTTGCTCTGCAGTACCGCTCCGAAACCCTAGTTGGCGACGGAGGGTTTGAATGTTCCACTGTGTTTAGATTCCTCGCAGCTAGGTTACTACAAGCAATGGCGACTGAAAGAGAGCGGAGCTTATTAAATTACTTATGAAATTACTAAAACTAAAAGGCAGAAATGAGAGAAGACGTCGGAGGAGATGGTACGTGCGGAAATGCGTAGGAGGAAATGTGATGCTACCAAGCTGACCAATCACAGATCTTGCGGTCTGCGTCGTCGCGACGTGTAGTTACATTTTTGAGGAGGTGCGCGTCAGGCTATGGCGAAGGGTACGTGGTATGCTACGTGTCTGTGCGTATGCTACGCCATACCTACTGCGCGCACCCTACGCAGAAGTATAAATTGGCCTGAACACTCGGTCCAACTACAGGGTGTTAAAAATTAACATTGAAGCAGTGTTGAAGTTAGTTAGATAATTAAGTGATTATTTAAGTGATGATTGGCCGTTAGTGGTGACACCTGATGTTAATAAGAAGAATTAATGAAGGAAAGAGAAACAAGAACAGAAAAAAAGAGACACTGATTTCGAGTCATTACACATTATTGCACTTCTTATTACCAGATTGACTTTATTTGTGTCATACATCTACACACGGTCTTATGCAGATTTAAAGAAGTTTAGATGGCGATGTTTTATGGAATGTTTCATTTTATGTCACCATTGTGGTGATCAGTGTTTGGTTTAGTTGGGCTTTTGACCCTTTACTTTTCAATATCAGTTTTTATCTGGCCATTCCAACCCTGTGTTCATTAAAGGGATACTCCACTTTTTTTTGTAAATAGGCTCATTTTACAACTCCCCCAGAGTTAAACAGTCGAGTTTTACCGTTTTCGAATCCATTCAGCCGATTTTCTAATATTTACAAGAATATCAGTAACCAAACAGTTTCTGGTCTCATTGACTTCCATAGTATATATTTTTTCCTACTATGGTAGTCAATGAGACCAGAAACTGTCTGGTTACTGATATTCTTCTAAATATTAGAAAATCGGCTGAATGGATTCGAAAACGGTAAAACTCGACTGTTTGACTCTGGGGGAGTTGTAAAATTAGCCTATTTTCAAAAAAAGTGGAGTATCCCTTTAAGACAAACTATGACCTGGGCTGCGTTTCCCAAAAGCATTGTAAGCATAATTTGATTGAACAGAGTCAGACCATTTGTTGCTATTGTTCTACAATCAAGTTAGGCTTAAGATGTTTATGGATGCGTTTTGATTTGTGGCTCACATCATGAATTGCAACATGAAGCATTTGTGTGTGTTAAAGGCAAGCTAATTAATAAATAATTAGTATTAACTATAAGCAATTATAATCAAACAAGTCACAATGCATAAAGCAACAATATATTTTCATGATAACTTCTACTTGTATCCATTGTCACATTTGGGCTTCACCCACAGTCAAATGAAGATTGTTTTGGTGTGTGCCATCGTCCACTACGGCATATTCCTGTGAGCCTGAGACAAAAATTAAAACACAAATTAAATCTTTTTCCCAAGTTCAACTATTTTGAAATGTTTATGGCACACTTAAAGACTGTCTGCAGTGGTGTCAAGAGAAAACTGGATATTTAATACCACAAGACCAATATCTAGTCTAGAGAATAGACTTCTCAATTGACTGACAAAGAGAAAAGCTGGACACTCACGGTACAATTCTCATAAATTGTTACATTCTCATACAGAGGGAAGGTCATTTTAGGAGCGTTGGTGCAAGGATGAACAGCCTTAATGGAAAAGAGATAGAAGAAAACATGTGAACCAGGAAAAAGGTAAAACAAAAACTAGTTTTGAATTAGCGTAGGCTCAAAGAAAATTAAGTAAACGTACCCCCACATTCTCATACACATATGAAATCTCTTTATTTTCAGACTTCATGCTTATGCCATCAGAATTGTTTGTGGTGGACTGAGAGGGAAAAAAAACAGAAAGAAATATGAGAAATTCAGTTGCGATCAGTTGCATTGAGCCAATATTGAATTGAAACAGACTGACCTTGGAGTGTAGTTTCTTCCAGCTTGAAAAGAAAACACATTATATTAACACAATATAATATTAAATTACATAACTAAATAAAAAAAGGAAAAACAGACTCTTACCAGGTTAGTAACACAATGATGACAGTAGCTACAACTCCACAAACTGATGCTACAATTGCAATGTGATATATCCTCCAATATTTCACTGGGACAAGATAAACTGATCAGTTTACCGCCATTTAAAAAGAGCAATGTAAGTATACGAGCCGCTCTACCTTTACCTGTGACAGTTACAGCGTCTGATCTCTGAGATCCATGTTGATTGTGAGCCTGACAGTAGAAGCGTCCACTCTGTAGTGCACTGAAACTCTGTCCAGATCCAACAGCTGAGCTTTCATTCTCCTTAAACCAGCTGAAGTTCACAGCAGGAGGGTTTGAGTCACTGATGCACTTCAGAGTCACTGAATCTCCTGCCCAGATCTGACCAGACTGAATGATGGACACTGAGACGTTCCTGGGAGGATCTAAAACAGACAAAAATTAAAATTCACAAAAACGATTACAAAATTATATGTTTGGAAATTTTAAACAATGTGCAGATGATTATTAACTCACACATGACGTTTAAATTCACAGGATCAGAGTATTTCTCTCCAGGTTTATTGAAGGACCTGCACTTGTATTCTCCACTGTCATCAGATCTGATCTTTGAGATGCTGAAGATTCTTCCAGATCCTACAATCGTTCCTCCTTTAAACCAGCGGATTCCTGCAGGAGGGTTTGAGTCACTGATGCACTTCAGAGTCACTGAATCTCCCTCCACTATTACACCAGATGGACTGATGATGGACACTGAGACGTTCCTGGGAGGATCTTAAATAGACAAAAGAAAGGGTATATTAATGTTTTGCGAATGTTAATCTATTATTTTCTGGTTACTATAGAAACGGAACCATCAACAACTCACACATGACGTTTAAAGTCACAGTATCAGAGTATTTCTCTCCATATTCATTGAAGGACCTGCACTTGTATTCTCCACTGTCATCAGATCTGATCTTTGAGATGCTGAAGATTCTTCCAGATCCTACAAACGTTCCTCCTTTAAACCAGTGGATTCCTGCAGGAGGGTTTGAGTCACTGATGCAGTTCAGAGTCACTGAATCTCCCTCAAATATTACACCAGATGGACTGATGATGGACACTGAGACGCTCCTGGGAGGATCTTATATAAACAAAAGAAAGGGTATATTCATGTTTTGTGATTGTAAATCCATTCCTTTAATGAAACATTAACTCACACATGATGTTTAAAGTCACATTATCAGAGTATTTCTCTCCATGTTCATTGATGGACTAACCACTGTAAAATGATTCTTTGGGGAGTCTAAGCACAAAGTAGTAAACATCTACATTAAGGATCCTTATTTATTACATTTTATGCTTGAAAAAATATTAAACAATGATGCAATACTCACACATGACATTGAGGTGAACATCAGGAGAGACGTGTGTGTGTCCGTCTACAGCACAGCTATATCTGCCTGAATCCTCTCTTCTGACTGGATTGAGGATGAGTGTGTTCCTGAATTTACTCTCAGTTAATATCTTCAGTGAGTTTCTGTACCAGATGAATGTTGCTCTGTCAGTCAGAGCGCAGCTGCTTTTACATGTCAGACTGACTGAATCTCCCTCTGTCACTCTCTCAGGAGACTCCACCTGAAGATCTGAACACAACACACACATTATATCTAGTGCTGCTGTCACACACTGATTATTATTCAACATAATGCACAGAAGAAGAGATAAACCTCAAAGTCACCTGTGACAGTAAGAGTCACTCCTGGTTTACCAGTCCATTTGTATCGATCAGTGATGAATCTGCAGTAGTAAATTTGTGAATCCTTCAGTGTCACATGGCTCAGTCTGACGGTGCAGTTCTGCTGTTCATCTCCCAGATACTGAAGCCTCTGACGGTATTCAGGGTCATTAGACAGATCTGGAGCCTCGACACTCATTATTAAAGGGCCTTTTGTCCAGAACACTTTCTTGATCTGATAACTAATAGGGTATTTATAAGTGCATCTCATTATCACTGTTGAGTCCTTTAGTGCACAGATGTGTGGAGGACTGTAACTCACACTCCGATCTTCACTAGAAACCCCTGAAACACAGAATTCATCATAAGCATAGTAGATCAATATCATAAAAATGGGTTGTATAATTTGATAGGTATTTTATCCTTGATAAATGCTTGAAATATGGAACATGCAATACATCAATGAGTGCAAAACGAATGTACTGAGCGTGTCTGCAGAGTGACTCACCGTGAATCATGAGCAGAAAGATCAGAAGAGTGGTCATTCTGTCTGACATTACCATATAACAACACCTACAACAAATGTACAAGAGATTTTCAAAATTATTTTTTTGGTATTTTGTAATTGTTTATAATTTGAACCGTCTCCAGTGGATAGAAGTCCCCTGTGAGATCAGCATATGGGCGTCTAGACAAGTTTGGACACCCACCTGTATCTATTACAGTTTTTCTCAATCGCTTTGGCTCAATTCTCAAATTCTCAGAAATACAATAACAATAACATTTGAATTTATTACTGATTTTGGAAAATATCATGCGCCTTGACAGATGTGTGGAAAAGAGTAAGAACAATTGTCTACAATTTGCACAGTAACTAAATGCAGTTCATTCTTAATTCAACTTAATGACAAAATAGGTTTCGAAGTCTGAATGAAATGTGTTGGGTAAGTTACTACATTTTTAGTAAAAACAGCAAACAGTTGTGACAATTGAATTTACAGTTTAGAGAATGTTTAGTTTTAGAAAATGCACAAATGCGATTGAGAAAAACTGTAAACTACATACAATATAATTTGTAGGCGCTTCTTTAAAGACTGACATTTTAGATTTTTGTGTAAAAATAAAGATTTTAACATTTTTATGCATAGATTTTGTTGTCTTATTTCGACACAGACCTTTAATCATAGACTATAGAAATCCATCCCAAAAATATGAATTGTTCTATATTCAAAACTTTGACAATCTATTAGTCAAGCTAATCAAATCAGAAAGAATTTAACAATGCTTTTTAATACAGCTTTTACAGTGTTGTAGATGCTTTCATCATTCCATCTGACAGGAGATATTCTAAAATACAGTCTCGTTTCTTCTTAAGTAAAACCTGGCTCAGCTTACCCCAATGTAGTCAATAGACATAGTTTGAAAGATTGTATGTTATCAACAACGGATAATGGGGCAAAAATACTAAAAGTTGAAACAAGAAGGAAAATATCTGATCCTCTGGCCCCAGATATGCTTTAAAAACTATATGACCAAATCATTGACCTCAGCTGGAACTAGAGTTTTCTTTCTTCTTTCGCATATTTTTGTACAGATATTACTAGTACTATTTGTATCCACTGTTCTTTTATTCTATTGCCTATGGTAAATCATCAAAACTAATAAAGAAATAGGACAAAACACAAAAAATAAGAAAGAAATATTAATGTCTGTCTTACCGTTCTCCTAGTGACCATATGACAAATTATGAGACATTGAGCTGGAACACGCATCATGGTAAACCACCATGAGTTAACTTCCTCTGCCTTTGGATTGTGGCAAAAAAGAAAAAAAAGAGAACAATTTGAAGAACTTAGATAGATAGAAAGATACACAGCAAAATCCCCAGTTTTACATTAAGACTGAGAGTGTGAATTAGTGATGGGATTTATGGCTCTTTGAGGGGATCCGGATCTTGGCGATCCGTTCCTTTCAAAGAGCCGTTCAAAAGAATGGCTCTTTTGGCTCTTTTTAAATATTTAGTATAATCACTGGGAGGAATGATGAGGTGAGATTTGTAGTCAAATAATTCAAACTCAGATATCACACATCAATATCTGAGTTTGAATTATTCTGAAATATTGATTATTACCTCATGTGTGGGCTATATTTCAAAGGGTTGCACAACATCCCTCTGCTTAAAACGTGACATCACTATTTTGGATTTACCTTTAGTACAAAGTGAGTGTATGTGTAAAGCTGTTGACTTATGTTTTTCATACAATACCACAAAAACATTTTGATAAAAACAAAAAATATTTAAAGTAAATATATACTGTAGATACAATAACATTAACATGAACACAAAATGCAATGTAAATAAATACAAGCAGTTCCTTACTTTATGGCTTTTTAAAAAAAAAAAAAAAAAACTGGAGTAACCATGTGATGGCGGCGTGCACAAGTTTTGGCTCCGCTCCTACCCAATGACATAGGCACGTAGGGTATAAAAGATAACGTAAAAGATGCACGCGCGTGCACAACTATCACCCCTGCGCTGGGCGCCCCTTCCCCTGTAACTGAGGAGGTAATTTATGTGCATCTGTGTAAAACACGCATAGGAAAAAAAGAACGACAGAAAGAACGGCTCCCCTCCTGCCGCGACTCGGCTCCCATCGTTCATGTTTATGAGCCGTTCAAAAGAATCGGTTCGTTCGCGAACGTCACAACTCTAGTGTGAATTATATCAACTCTGAGCAGAGTGATAAATGAACACTGAAGCAGTGTTAAAGTTAATGAGATTATTAAATAAATAATTGAGTGATGATTGAGCATTATTGAAGACACCTGAGAATCTCTGAAGGAGAAAAACCATAATTTTTAAGTCACCATTATGGAGATCAGTGTTTGCTTTAGTTGGACTCTTGACCCTTAAATCATTAACTTTAGATTTTGTTTGGCTGCTGTACATGACTTATAACAGCCAGATAAACAAATAGAAGTGGTGATCTGATGGTGATGGTTGTATTTTAATCATTAATTGACCTGAATCGCTGAACTCATAAAGAGCATAACTTCTGAGTTAAATTTACCTTATTGATTTTAACCTCATGGTAGTTTTAGAACATAACATTTTTAGCCTTTTCAATGAAATCCCCCCCCCCAAAAAAAATCCCAAAAAACCTTTTATGTAGGCTCACACAGACATCAAGAATTAACGTATGAATCTCAACAATGGTGACAAACAGATCACCTCTGAACATAAGCTCATTATTTATTCATGCTGCAATGCATGATGGGAGCAATGAATGAGTTTTGATTGGTGTCCCAGTCACACAGAATGCAATGCAACATTCTTTATTATTGTCACCATTGTTGAGACTCACATGCTAATTATTGATGTCTGTGTCTTAAAAATTAAAAATATGATAAACTTTTAAGAAATTGTTTTGAATACATTGTAAATGTTGAAAATAATATGCTGTGCAAGGTCTCTGCTGCTATAATGAATAAAGTAAACCTAACTCAGAAATTAGGCTCTATTTGAGTTCAGTGATTGAGGTCAAATGATTATGTTAAAACACAACCATCACCTTCAAACAACTTTTTCTATTTGTTCAACTGGCTGTTATAAATCATGTACAGCAGTCAAACAAAATCTAAAACTAATGTATTAAGGGTCAAGAGCCCAACTAAAGCAAACACTGATCTCCATAATGGTGACTTAAAATATTCTGGTTTTCTGCTTCAGAGATTCTCAGGTGTCTTCAATAATGCTCAATCATCACTCAATTGTTCACTTAATTATCTCATTAACTTTAACCCTGCTTCAATGTTCATTTAACATTTTGCTCAGAGTTTATATAATTCACACTTTTAAGTGTTAATTTAACACTGGGGATTTTGCTGTGTAGATTTGATCTGGTAAAGTACACAGATGAGCTGATAAGACAAGTTTTTGTGTTTGCTGCCCGTGGCCTACCTTTCCTTGCACTTCACACCACACAAAGGTCTACTCAACACGCAATATAAAAGTAACTTTTCCATGACTGTATCATCAGCTGACTTCCAGCTCATGCCATAAAAGCTTCATCCATAAGGAAGTCTTTCAGGAGAATCATGAGGCGTGTTTGTGTTTAAGCCCCGCCCCCCGCGGATACACAACCCTGGAGACGCGCAATAATCTTCACACTCGTCTCACACACCTGAGAGCATCATCCACCTGTGGACAGGTAAGATCTGTTCTTTCATCCCTTTCATCTGAAAATCTGCCTTCATTTACTGAATGAGACGAGGTTTCAAGGTTAAAACTCGAAATATTTATATCATTTCATTGTAGATTTGCAAGAAGAGGAAAACATTTGTGTTTGTGCAACCAAACTTATAGAAAATGTGATAGTTTAATTGATCTGAAGCTCTGAATGCTTCTCTCTCTCTCTCATACACACGCACACAATGACTCAGAAACCGCTATAGAATACCATCAAAGTTGTGCTAAAGAACCACCTTCCACTGCAATCTTCACCACATTTAGAGGAACCTACACACACAGTCTTCTTCAGAATCATTGCATTAGTCAGACATTTCCCCAAAACCAAATACAGTCGAATTTCCTCCTGGTGTTTGTGTCTCTTCTGACACAGGTTTCTATTATCTCTGTTCAGGTGCCTAGCCTCGTTTTATGGATACTTAGTGTTTTAATGGTTCACTTCTTTACAGCTCTGACATCATTTGAGAGAAGCTGCTGATAACACACACTGCTACTGATATGAACACTGAAGCACAAGAGTCAATTACAGTACTGTCCAGTTAATATACAAGTTTGGCGTTATTGAGATATTTGTAAGAACTCTCACCAAGGGCTATTTATTTGATCAAAAATACAGTAATATTGTAAAATACTACCATCTAAAATAGTTTTTTCTATCTGTCTAGAAGTTAAACTGTAACTTATTCCTGTGATAATGCTACCCTGTCTCATGACCAATTCGTACGAATTCGTATGAGTGATTAAAAAGTGGCTAATTGAATTAATACGATTTGTCTAAACCCACGTAATGGTTAGGTTTAGGGGCGGGGTCAGGGGTAGGTCATTCGTACGAATTCATACGAATTGGCCAATTCGTAAAATATGTACGATTTAGCAAAATCATACTAATTTGTACGAGTGAGGTCGACGAATTAGCCACCTCGTAAAATTCGCGCGAATTCCCGTGAGATCGGGTTGGATAACGCTGTACTTTCAGCATCAATACTCCAGTCTTCAGTGTCACATGATCCGTCAGAAATCACCCTAGTATGATGCTCAAAAAACCTTCATTATAATTATCAATTTTGATAACAGTTTTTATTTTAAATGTAATCTTTTGTAACTTTATAAATGCATTTACTGTAACTTTGGCAGTTCTGCTGTGGAAACGTGATGCATTTTTGTTTTTCAGGGTTATTTTATGAATAGACAGTTCAATGATATATTTGAAATAGAAAAATTTTGTAACATAAATGTCTTTACAGTCACTCTTGATCAATTTAATGTTTTCTTGCTCAGGCTGATCTCATGAAATTGCGTGTGTATGCCACGGCAATTCGTATTTCCATTTTTGGCGTGCTATCAAGACGCATAATCGCCTTTCAGCGTGTTTATGAACGCCGTTGACTTAACGTTATATAAATATATGACTTACCTCTACCCGATCCCTAAACTTAACCATCACTGGGGTTAATGGCATTTATGACTGGAGATTTGACTGCGTGTACAGACACGTGGAATGACGCGGACGTTAATGGCGTAGACATACACGCGGATAGCTCAAAATGCGTAGAGATAACACGCTACCTGACTCGAAAGTGGCGTGTATCTTTACGCAAAAGTCATGATGTCATGTTGTCTTGCTGAATAAAAGTGTGTGTATGTTGATCCATATATACATAATCGACTAGTATGACTGTAACACAATGCTCTTTATAAAACCAGCCAACACAAATAACTCATTGTTTCTCACAGCATCATTATGCTACAGTATTTGATATGTGATGTAATAATCTTAAAACAACCTCTTCCTCCTTATTTTTAGGAGTAACGGAAATCTGCCAAAATGTGCTGTAAGGGTTTTCTCAAAATCATGATGTTTGTCTTCAATGGCATCATCTTTGTGAGTAAAACTTTCCCAAATTTTCATCATCTAACAATCTTTTAAGACTTCCTTTGACTAACACATCTATTTTAAAGGACTTCCCTATCACTATTGTATCTTAATTACTAATCTCTGACGTCACTGGATGACTATCTAAAAGTGATTTACCATAACTCTAATCAAACTAGGACAAGGATAAAGCACTTTCACCCATTTTTCCACACACACACACCTTTATTGAGGCTGTAAACGACACGTCCTCCTCTTCCTCATTGCAGCTGGCGGGAGCGGCCATCTTGGCGGTGGGCATCTGGGTGGCGGTGGACCGAGTCTCTCTTCTGGGGTTTCTCGACCACATTGACGAGGCTCCGTCCGAACTGGCCCAGCTGGCAAACATCGGATACCTGCTGATCGGAGTGGGGGCGTTCCTGACGCTCATGGGTTTTCTGGGATGTTGTGGAGCCATGAAGGAAAGCAAATGCATGTTGCTCTCGGTGAGTGTTCGGATGTGTTCAGCTACAGCTGATGTGGGGTGTGTTTCCCGTACACAATCACAGCAATGTTGGCATTGAAATATTAGATCACACTGATCATCATAATCGTGACTTCAAAATAAAACCTCAACATTTAAACTTCTTTTAATACTCACTAGGAGCTTCTGTAGAAGTCTGAAAGAAATAAAGCCAATTTATGTTTGCTAATGATGTCACACACGTGGTGGAGTAATCATTTATTTTAATGGATCGTTTGAGAACGAATCAATACTATATTTTTTGCTACAAATTACAGATGTGATTTGTGAATGTTCGTTGGAACGATGGTTTCGAGAAAAAACACAGACTCATTGAAATACTAATGACGACAGAACTTGCGTTCATAGTTTGGGATTAGAGCCAGACCGATATATCGGCCGATATTAGGCATTTTCCAAACTATCGGTATCGGCAGTTAAAATGGCCGATAAATTAATATTTCAAAAATAAAATAAAAACGGACGAAACACGCTTGAACCATGTCATGAGTGTTGGAGTTGTATAGTTTGTCCACCAGAGGGCACTCTACACCGTTCCTGTTGGCAACACTCGTTGAGTTGGTCACGATACACACGTTGCTTGAATAACAATTAAAAGAACATACATTGGGTTACCTGAAGAAACTCAAATAAGCATGACAAAATTTGTGGTCGGCGGAAGTTTCCTTGGCCTGTTGTATTGAAAATGCATGTTTTACAATTTGCAGTATGACGTAATCCATTGCTAAATTATGGTTCATCATAGACTGGCTAACTATTATCATATTATTTTGGTTAAAACTCATAAATAACTAAAAATAACTAATGTTAGGGAAATCTGTTAATGTTTTGTTGCGCCTTTATGAAAAAAAAATATATATCGGCCGATATATCGGCATATCGGATTTTAAAACCAAAAAATATTTGTATCGGTATCGGCCTTCAAAATCGGCCTTTATCGATTGGGCTCTATTTGGGATATGCACCCCTGAATGGTTCCACTCCCGAAATTGATGTTTAAGTAAATTTCTCGACTGTCTCCCTAGTTCTTCATCATCGTGCTCATCATCTTCCTCATTGAGGTGGCGGCGGGGATCGTGCTCATCGTCTTCGAGCCTTTGGTGAGAGCTGATTCAACACAACAAAATCACATACACACTGACAAAGTCTGGTGAAGGATTTAAAATTTTCACTTAAAAATTGCTAGAAGTTTCACAAATAATGGTGACACTTTACTATAAGGTTCATTAGTTAATCTATTAACTAACATGAACTAACAAAGAGTAATACAGTTGTTAATCTTTGTTAATATTAGTGAATAAAAATCCAGCCGTTCATTGTCTGTTCATGTTCACAGTGCATTAACCTTTGATTTTAATAATGTATTGGTTGTTGAAATTAATATTATCTAAGATTAATACATTCTGAATCAGTGTTGTTCATTCTTAGTTCATGTTACCTAACTAATGAACCTTATTGTAAAGTGTTACCTAAATAAAGATAAAGAAACAGCAAGTAACAGGATATTTTGAAAGACTTTAATATAATGTTCTTGTAAAACATGATCTTTTTACTTAAGACATCATTTATATATATATTTTTAATTTATTTTGTTACCACTGCAGGGTTCACACACCTTCTGACCAATGCATTTCCAATTAGATGGTTGTTCAATATTATTTTTATTGGATAAGGATTTTTGAAAAATCAATTTTATTTGAGATTGCACCCACAAAGTACAAGTTCTAACATATCTAGACACATTTATAGAAAAGTCATTATAGAAATGTCTGCATTTCAAAATATTTCATAACCGTGGGAGCCATCAGAAATAATAATACACAAATGCAAAACTCAAAAAGCTTTAGAAGGGGCTTAAAATATAAGTTAAGCCTTAAAAGATGTGAGCTTTATATGAATTTGAATAAATACATTTTCCATTACCAAGCTCAATTTATCAATACAAAATACTGCACATTAAAAACCACAATGGCTTATTAAGTCTGTACAAAAATAAATTCTCATTATATGGTCTCCTTATGATTACATAAGCATGAATGACTTAAATTAATCTGTGTTTATAAGTATTATGGAACGTGACTGTGAAATCAGAGGCTGAATGTGATTTTAACTGCATTCCAGGTTGAGAAATTTCTGGATGAAATTGGACAGGAAGTTGTTAAAACCATTGAGACCAACTATGGAACGGATGAAGGTTTCACTTCAATCTGGAACAGCACTATGACTGAGGTACGACACCAGCCATCATGCGTTTAGTGATGATTCTAGCTAATGTTTTCTGACATTACAATCCCAAATAACGCAAACGTGCGCATGTGTGTGTTTTCTAGCTGAAATGCTGTGGATATAACAACTACACCGACTTCACGGACTCTTCGTTCGTATCTTCAACATCAACATATCCTGAAACGTGTTGCGCAAACAGTGGAATCTGTACTGAAAATATAGCAGATATAGACGTACGTAACAGAACGCTTTGAGCTAAACTTACTATCAAAGCAGAAATGTTTGACATTAATGTAATGCATGAATACATATTCATTTGTCACTCACTCAGCCAGTTAATGAGGAAGACGGCGATATACGTTTTGCATGAAAGACGCATTGTTTTGGCTCAATGGGTTTTTAAACACTAAATGCCTGTAACAAAATGCAACCAACCGTGTAATTGCGCATGAAGGACAGCGAAGTGAAACACAACTGTGGTGCGGTAAAATGATAAAGGTTGCATGGCCTTAAAGATGCACATGATGTGCAAAAAAACAACTACGATTTTAAAAAGAGAAAACCATTGACACAGTATCTGACTCAACTATTGAAAAAATGATTGTCTATGTTGGTATTGTATTGATGTGTGTGTTTTTTGTAGCGTGTCAGGGGCTGTTTAACGGCATTAGAGCAGTTCTTCAAGGATAATGCAGTTCTGTTGGCTGGAGTGGCTCTGGGAATCTCAGCTTTAGAGGTATTTACTTCAATGTAGACTAATATGCAGTTTGCACTGAAAGACAAACGTCAAACATCATTATGATCAATCTCAGTATGTGATGCTATTGATGGTCTGAATGCTTGGGAAAGCATTAGTCAGATAATTGTGTGTGCATTAACAGCGATGGTCATGCTCAAGTTCATATTTCATCAAATTAACCCGTTTTTGTACCTCAGACCATCTTCGGACAAGATATTAAGGTTTATGTAAACATCTGTATAACTAAAATTTGCTACAAAAGTCATCACAACTAAAATAAAAACATTAGAACGGGTATTTTTTACAATACCAACAGAGTAAAACATAGTTAAAAACAAAAGCCATGTAAGCAACTCATATTTTACTGTAAAAAAACTATTTTTTACAATCATTTGTTTCTTCACAGATTGCAGCGATGGTCGTCTCCATGATCCTCTATAAGAGTGTGGGAAAATGAGACCAGGACTGACTACAGACACTTCTGTGTATACTGTAACATTTTACGATTCGATATGTTAACTGAAGTTATGTAAATACTTGACTATCTGCTGCAGTATGAATGACATTTGCACTTAAATCATTTTTACCTCAAGAAATTAATATTTTTCTGCTGTGCTCAGCTACTCTGACGTTAATATCTAGCTGATGTCATGTTGAATACTACAGCTCATTAAAGATCAATGCAACAGTTTAAAGATTATTTACCTATGATTCAATTAATCTGCGTCCTGCAATATTTATATGTATTTGTGTCAATAAAATAATGTTTTTAAAGCTCTGTATCAACTTTCTTGCTCCCTTATTTAAGTTTTTCTATAAAACATGAACTGTACACGAAACATAATCATCTCAGTATATTATTTTTTGTTAAAAAGAAACAAACACTTTGACATGTGACAATTGTTCCTCACATTAGATGTTTACTTTGTTAATGAAGTATATAAAGCAGCTAAACACTGGTGCAAATCATTCAAAGTCAATGCAAATTTATCCAATAAATGAGTCACATCCACTAGGAGTCCCTCTCATCTATTTCAATTATTTAATATAAAACCTTCAGAAAATCCAGACTCACCTCGGTAACACTCTAGAATACGGTTCCTTCGTTAATGAATAACTACACAAGAACTAATGAGTAACACAATATTAACAATCTAGTAACTATTATTAACTAACAAGAAACTCCGATTAATGAGCTAGTAAGTAATAGCGCACAGACGAAAGTGATAGTTCACTATTAAGTAATCAATAACTACTATTTTTTTAATACTTCCCAGAGAACTACTGAAAAAGTTTATTAACAATCTAGTAACTACTATTAACTAAAAGAAACTCTTAATAAAGAATTAGTAAGTAATAGCTCACAGATGAAAGTGTTACTACTTCTGTGGGAATTTCTAATTATTTGGATCCGTATTATAAAGTGAAGATCATTGGAACTAACTAGTAATGACTCAAGTGTTACTAAAGACATTTTCTATTTAAAAGTAACTAAAGTTCACCAAAAAATCTCAAACATTTGCACAAATCATGACTAGATCATGTAGCAACACTTGAGTCATTACTAGTTAGTTCCAGTGATCTTCACTTTATAATACGAATCCAAAAAATAAGTAATTCCCACAGAAGTATCTAGTAACACTTTCATCTGTGAGCTATTAATTACTAGCTCATTAATCAATTCTAAAGTGTTACCCTCACCTCCACAGGCCATTTCAACACATTCGTTGTTTTCTTTTCGCCATGACTGTAATGATCCTCGATGAATTTCAAAATGGCGCCTTTGGACGCTGTTCTTGGTTTGACGTCAATGCATTGGCCGTCAGTGTTTCTCTGAGGACATCTGCTGGTCAAATGCGTGTACATGCAAAAATAAGACCTACAAACAAGCTGACTAATACAACGCAATTTATTAATAATATTGTAAAATCCTTCAATACACATGGATATTTTGCAGACTATAGAACTTAATATACAAGTCAAATCTTTCATTATTAATATTATTGTTTTATATGTGTTTTAATTTTAATTTAATCTTAATTGGCTATCCAATATGTATGTTTTATTTGTGTAATTGTAATTATTGTTTAAATCTTACAGTATCTATAAAACATCTGTATATGGGGTGTTTTCATTTTTTTTTAAACACATGAAGTGTACAAACTCACAACATTTTCAGATCAGGAGTTTGCTCGTCGCCCTCTAGCGTCAAAGCAGTAGAATTTCAAAACAACATAAGCCAGTTTGATACACACTCTAAAGCACTCATTCAAAACAGAATGTTGAATGGCTTGTGCATCTTTCTATAATTTAATGTGTTAGGAATTGAGATAAAACCCTTTAATAAACTGATATGTATTATCAGCCATGATACTCACGCAAGTCCTTTAATAAAGCAACCTTAACCATTATGATCCCTGCGTGTAACTCAGTAACCCATGAGTGCCACAACCAAAAATGCACCTCCTCGCCATCTCTCCTTTCACACGCTGTCAATGTTCGCAAACACACAGGCAGGTGTCTAGTCAGTTGGAGCGGCGTTGTTACGGATGTTAAGCAGACACCAAACCCGTCAAACCTACATCATCAGGGAAGGTCCTTTAGTGCAGAGGGGAATGTTCAAATTTTGATTAAAGATTACGAAGCCAAACATTTTTTTTTGGTGTGGACTGACTTGCATGGATGAAGTTCACAACAAAACAATCAATTTAGGCAAACAAAGTAAGTATGGTCAATTTTGAATTAATGGGGACTTACATGATTCAGGCACACTATAATTTGTAAGGTCCTTTCAGCAATGGCTCATAGTGGAAAACATGTTTATTGATTACAATGCAGTTCATTCATCACACACTGAGGTCGCACATGAACATAATCCATTACTTTATTTTACAAAAACCTATAAACATTACTTCACTACAGAACAGAAACTCTACAGTGGCGTTCACAGATAAAGTTGCTCATTTTTAGTGGTAGATGTGATGTGGGCGTGTCCAGCGATGCCCACAAAAGTTCATTCATTTTACCGTGGCGTATTGCGTTGTGCCTACAACAAAAATGAGACAAGATAATTTAGGTAATTAAAAGTGATGAAAATTTAAGTGATGTTCATTATCTATTGAGGACACTTTATTTATTGATTATATTGAGAAGACGTGAGGATCTCACACTTACTGACACATTTTCATATTCGTGAGAGTCTGACTGGTGAACAGCAGGTCTGGGATGAACAGTCTATGTGAAAAACACATTGATTATTTATTACCTGAATTTATAATGCAACTCTTTTTGGAAATGTCACTTACTGTGAGCGTGTTGTACTGGTCAGGAGATCTGGTCTTGAGGTCAAGAGCTGCATATGATCTTGCACTTGGATCATAATTCTACACACACACACAATCTCTGCATGAATGAAGAGGCTAATTTAATTCTTTTATTGATTTTATTCTGTGTTTATGTGATCATCTCACCTCATACTCATGTATTGCAGATCTTCTGTTCATCATTTTCCTCTGTCTGTTAAAAAAGAAAGAAACGTCCCATTTATCTATGGTAACCCTTTGGAACGGGAAACGTTTCGTCAACATGCCAACATAATTCGGATCACTTCAGTTAGCCAAGTCATCTTCGAGTATATACAGAACGAGCCAATGGCGGTATAAATACAGAAGCGGATGCACACACTTTTGTTTTTCGCTTAGGAGCCGAGATAGTGACCGGCTCTACAGCGATGGTACAGGAACCAGGGCGTCGGGACATAACTTCTCTCATTCCCTCCTTTGTAGGTGTAGGATTGAAAATAATCTAAGATATTTGAAATGAACAAACACATTTGCTTTTACTGTTTTCCACCCCCTCTATATATCATCATTCTATCAATGACCATTTTGAGTTCCTAAAGGCACAGAGGTGCTGATAGGGCACAAACTGTCACAGGACAATGGTATCACTGAGCCACGCTGCCCACAATGGGAGAAGTTGTATTATCTGATTGGTCAGTTTGAATGTCTAAAACTTGGGTTTTAGTCAAATGGTCGTGGAAGGGATAAAAGAAGATTATAACTGTTGATCTGTCTCTTTAATTCTCCGGGTCCCACATTTCTTTGGTAATCTGGAAGTCTTGCAGCCTGAAACCCTGCAGGAAATCCACGTTACCTTACGTAACCAAGAAATTCCCTTTCCGTAGTTCATGTTCGACGCTACATTGACGTGCCAATGTAATTGGGATCTCTATGGAAACGGTATTGCTACCACCTCCAGCACCCTACACAAGTCTCTAGTCGGAAGACCTGCATAGAGAGAGATTATACTGATTTTCCTCATTACCCAACAAGTAAGACTCTTTGGATAACTTTGGGAAAGTGCGTCCCTTTCAGGGGAGAGGAAGGGGTTGGAAGGAAACATGTGGAAGTTACACATATGGACTTGCCGATCAGTCTAACATATGGAATGATTGGAATGATCCAAACAATTTACATCATAAGGGCACAACACCGGACAGTGACGGAAGGGGAGACTCCACCAAGGGAAAGACAGGGGCTCACCACAGGGAGCCGTTCCGTGGAAGAATACACATATGGGATCGCCGCAGGGATCACAACATATAGGACCCAGCCTAGCACAGGTTCCACCAATGCATACGAGTGTTAGGCCTGGCATCGGACGCTCCGACCCTCCTGATTGCCAAGGGTGGAAGAACTCTCTGGAGCAACAAGCGCACGTATCCTCTCCATGGAGAGAAAAATGAAGGAAGCCAACACTAGAGCGGGTACTTCGGGTACTTTTAGTTGCTAGACCCCCAGAGTGAAGGTATGCATTCAATTTGAGAACTTCATCTTTGTTTCCAAACGCAATGACTTCAGTTTTGTGTTTGTTTAACTGAAGAGTGTTTTGGCACATCCAACTGTTTACTTCATCAATGTATTGGCACAGGCAGTCAATGGGGCTGTAGTTGTTAGGCGATAGGGCTAAGTAGAGCTGTGTGTCGTCTGCATAGCTGTGGTAAGCAATTTGGTTCTTTCTCATTATTTAGCTCATTGGGAGCATGGTTGAACAGGACTGACGCAAGAATTGAGCCTTGAGGAACTCTGCATGTCATGGATGTCCACTCAGACTTACCTATACTCACATAATAACCTCTCGCTTCTAATTATGACCGTAGTATGTGGCCCCCTAGTCGGTGGCAGAGGCATCCATGAAGACCGCAGCATACCTAGACAATTGTTCTAGGGGGACACCTGGCGGTAGAAAGGAAAGGTCCGACCACTTGGCGACAGTGTGGGTTGATGGAAACCCGGCATGAGCCATGCTGCCACGCCAATCTTGGGACCCGGTCGTGAAGGCAGTGCCTCATATGAACCAATCCAAGCGACGTCACATCCACTGAAAAAATTTCAATGAGGCAATATCCCTGTGTTTTCGCACAACTGATCTCTTGATTACGGCAGAATGAGCCAGTTGTCGAGACAGTTGAGGATGCGAACACCACACTCTATAATGGGAGCGACCTTCAAGACACGGGGCCTGCCCGAAGGGTAAGACCTTGTACTGTTATGCCCGTCCCCTGAACGCAAAGCATAGGAACGGTCTGGCAGAAGCGGTCCGCCGGGACAGAATGTGCCGGTTGACCTCCGTTTGCTTCTGGGTAGACAAGAACTTTTGGGAAAAGCTGTTGAGTGCAGCCCAAACTGGAAGATGAGGGAGTCCAGGAACGAATATTTATCAGTCTCCCTCATGTCTGCCAGGTTGAGCCAGTGGTGGCATTCCTGGACTACCATGGTGGACATCGCTTGACCAACTGAATGTGCAGTTTTCTGCATTGCTCAAACAGTTACAATTTTAGTTTAAGTGCTGAGGCACCCAGTGATAGCTGCACTGCACAAGTAGGGATAGTACAGCCTGCTGTCCACACTCAAAACGGGGGAACGCCAAACCGACACAGAATTTTAGTGCTGTGAAAACAGCATTTGTTGAGCTTTCTGTTTATAGCTTCCGGACACCACTGATCGTGCCGTCACACCAACACCAAACAAAATAATTTCCACAAAGCTCTTGAAGTCTGCAACACACTTAGAGAGTACAGGAAGCTATGCTCCGAAGTGAAAGCCAAAGGTGCGTGCATCCGCTTCTGTATGTATACCTGTGCTGTAGGGTGGGGGGTGACATGCAAATCTCACACTCCAGTGTGCATTGGCTTGTTCTGTATACAATCGAAAATCATAGGGATCCCTGAAGTGATCCCAGTTACGTTGACATAACGTTGAACGACTGAAAATGTTATTGATTCTCTAATATTGTATTTACATTATAAATATTGTGATGAAGATTATGATGATGATGAATACTCCCCCAGAAGCCGATGTGATCGCAATCACATTCCTACCAGCAACATGATGAACTGAAAGAGGAAGATCATCATGATTAACTCTCCAAACTGATGAATGATGTGAAGATACAGGAGTGTGTTAATAAAAGCTTCACCTGTGACAGTTACAGCGTCTGATCTCTGAGATCCATGTTGATTGTGAGCCTGACAGTAGAAGCGTCCACTCTGTAGTGCACTGAAACTCTGTCCAGATCCAACAGCTGAGCTTTCATTCTCCTTAAACCAGCTGAAGTTCACAGCAGGAGGGTTTGAGTCACTGATGCACTTCAGAGTCACTGAATCTCCCTCCACTATTACACCAGATCCACTTATCAACACTGAGACGCTCCTGGGAGGATCTATAATAGACAAAAATTTAAATTCACAAGAACTATTACAAAATTTTGTGTTTGGAAATTTTAAACAATGTGCAGATGATTATTAACTCACACATGACGTTTAAAGTCACATTATCAGAGTATTTCTCTCCATGTTTATTGATGGACTTGCACTTGTATTCTCCACTGTCATCAGATCTGATCTTTGAGATGCTGAAGATTCTTGCAGATCCTACAAACATTCCTCTTTTAAACCAGTAGATTCCTGCAGGAGGGTTTGAGTCACTGATGCAGTTCAGAGTCACTGAATCTCCCTCCACTATTACACCAGATGGACTGATGGACACTGAGACGCTCCTGGGAGGATCTTAAATAGACAAAAGAAAGGGTATATTAATGTTTTGTGATTGTAAATCCATTCATTTAATGGTTACTGTAACTGAAACATCATTAACTCACACATGACGTTTAAAGTCACAGTATCAGAGTATTTCTCTCCATGTTTATTGATGGACTTGCACTTGTATTCTCCACTGTCATCAGATCTGATCTTTGAGATGATGAAGATTCTTCCAGATCCTACAAACATTCCTCTTTTAATCCAGTGGATTCCTGCAGGAGGGTTTGAGTCACTGATGCAGTTCAGAGTCACTGAATCTCCCTCCACTATTACACCAGATGGACTGATGGAGATCACAGGATTCACTGGAGGATCTACAGGTGAAATATTTGATATTTGTATCTTTAGTTCATCATCAAATGCCTCAAAGTGTCAAGAAAAACTTTGATTTGAATTCACTCACACAGACTCACAGACTTCATGCAATCAAATTCTTCCAGACCAGAGTCGGTAAGTCATTTCTTTATAAATCTCACAGCAGGGTTTGATGGAGCTATATATCGTCTAGTTTTAAAGCCCTCATTATCTGTCATGAGCAGAGATGGGTAATCCAGGGGTCAAAGAGAAAAAGTCCTGTTTCACTAATTAGTAGAGATGGGAAGTCCGGTTATTTCGGACAGTTCGTTTCGTTCAAAAAAACGGTTCACCAGTTCTTTTACGTCCTCATGTAATGACTTCAATTCTATCATCCCGGCAGATAAAAAAGACTTTAAATTAAATGCTTTTTTTATCATAACTTAAGTTTAATAATAGTACTCATCGTCATCATTATCTTGTATAAGTTTCTTACTTTTACACTTTGCAAACGAACCCAGTAGCCTACAGGCGATGTGCAAACATGGATGTTTTACATGTCTTAAAGATATAAAGTCTATAAATGGTCTTCATCGTTTTATTTGTTATTAAATAAACTAAATGAACAAGTCGTGTAAACGACTTAAGCCGTTTTCCCGTGCAAACGGTAAAAACTCAAAAGTCTGCTTGACAGTGAAGCTTGTATGCAGGCGCGTGGACTTGGTGTTGTTGTAGTATGCGCTCCTAGCCGCCTGAAGTGCATACTACATTGAATTTCACAGACTTTTGCGTCTCCATCTGCACGCGAATTTCCCACACAAAACACTCGTCTAAACGCAGAATAAAAAGTGATGAAGCAACGCCACTTTTGCGTTTTCTCTTCAGAATCGTTTCCGTGTAAACATGGCCAAAGAATGACCTTCTCTGCTGCCATAGTTGCAACTCTTGCGTCATCAGAACAGTGTGTTCAACACATCACCATTTCTGTTTAAAAAAACGTTGTGCAACGTTTTGTCGGGGCTGAATGCAGCCCTGGAATTTTCCACGTCTGTATATCCCCTTGTGATAATGAGCTGATGAGTTGAATCAGGTTTGTTTGATTAGGGAGACAAAGAAAACATGCAGTGTTGGGGGTCCTTCAGGAGCAGGATTGGGAAACACTGATTTAGGCTATTCTCTCGAAAATGACAAATATTGCCAATAATGCATTGTTTTCTGCGGTATATTACTGTTTTAATGGAAAATGGCCTCAGAATGTGGCCTTTTTTTCTTATTCCCTAAATAAAATACTAATAATAAGATACTCACACATGACATTGATCTGAACATCAGGAGAGACGTGTGTGTGTCCGTCTACAGCACAGCTATATCTGCCTGAATCCTCTCTTCTGACTGGATTGAGGATGAGTGTGTTCCTGAATTTACTCTCAGTTAATATCTTCAGTGAGTTTCTGTACCAGATGAATGTTGCTCTGTCAGTCAGAGCGCAGCTGCTTTTACATGTCAGACTGACTGAATCTCCCTCTGTCACTCTCTCAGGAGACTCCACCTGAAGATCTGAACACAACACACACATATCTAGTGCTGCTGTCACACACTGATTATTATTCAACATAATGCAAAGAAGAAGAGATCATCAAAGTCACCTGTGACAGTAAGAGTCACTCCTGGATAACCAATCCATTTGTATTGATCATCGACGAATCTGCAGTAGTACGTGTCTTCATCCTTCAGTGTCACATGACTCATTATGACGGTGCAGTTCTGCTGTTTATCTCCCAGATACTGAAGCCTCTGACTGTATTCAGGGTCATTAGACAGATCTGGAATCTCTTTATCCTTTATTACAGAATCTTTGGTCCAATACACATTGGTAATATAATATCCAGAGTATGTAAACAAGCATGTCATTTTCACTGTTGAGTCCTTCAGTGCACAGATGTCTAAAGGACTGTAACTCACACGCGAATCAACATTCTGGCCATAAACTCCTGAAACACACATTAAAGAGATATTTCACCCCAAATTATTCTCTCATAATTTTCTAATGTTGTCCCAAACCTTTCTGCTGTCATAAACTTGTACATTCATTTTAATTTTAATTTAGCAAGGGATAGTTTACCCAAAATTTCCAGTTAACCTGGTTTATTTTTCTGTCTAGAAATGCAATGGTGAATTCAATTGGTATGTAGTTTTTTTTTTTAGTTTTGTGTGTCTCACTGATTCAAGGTTTTGTTGTTATTATGAGACTGTCATTCATTTGATTTATAAAATCAAATTAATGACTTTTTAGATTACAATAAATGCCATTGGATCATCATGATCCAATGGCATTTGTTGTAATCTTAAAAGTCATTAATTTCATTTAGTGAAAAATCCCCTCCTAACTTTACTTTTATGATCATAAAAGTAAAGTTAGGAGGGGATGTTTCGTTGAGAATAGGGAAAGATAGAGAATGGAAAAAGATTCGGGCACACTGGGTCCCCGTTTGTTCTGTAAACATTTAAGAAAGTTATTGTTTTCATAGCGGGCACCCGACACATATCACTGAGACCTGGTATCAGTTGTTTTTGGTTCACCTCAAGCAGATTGAGGAGGGTGTGGGCCATGGTACTATGGCAGAGGCCAAAGAGCTCTCACAGGAGGAGGGGGAGCTGGGCCCGCAGGCTTTGGTGGTTTCTATTTTACGTGTTAAATATGGATATTTTCCTTACACAAACACATGGCTTTGCTTCAGAAGGCTTGTATAAACCCCCGCAGAGCTGTGTGGAGCATTTTTATCATGGATTGATGCACTTTTATGGACTTTATAAAGCATGGAAGAGCCAGGATTTTGTTCACACTGCAGAGACGTGAGAGAGAGCGACGTCTGTGCAGAATCACTCTATATCAATGAAGTTTAGAGTTCAATGAAAGCAGAGCATTAATATAGAACAGTGATTAAACTGACATGGAACTACAATTAAACGGTTTTATTGCAAACCTTTCAGCCAATAAGAATTAACTATTCAGATAGACCGTGGTAAATGACATTGTATAGACCATTTCACAAGATGTAAACATCACTGGTCCAGAAACACTTCCTGTTTCAGTTTGTAACTGTTTTCTTTATTTCACATGTAAAGAAAACATCTTAAAGATGTTTGTTTAACTTTTTGATTCAGTTTTAAATGTTCTGTTGGTTGTATTTTATCCCAGCTTTTATGTAGTGTTAAAAAACTGAAACAGGAAGTGCTTCTGGACCAGTGTTGTTTACATCTTGTGAAATGGTCTATATCTGATTAAGGCGAGACACAGCAGGCAAAAACGTAAAAATTTTCATGCAGTGATCAGTTTTTGGGCTAGTTTACTCCTTCAATAAGTGCTCTTTCAAGCTGCTATAAAGAAAACGTTGAAAATATACATCAAAATGTTTATTTTATTACATTTTGTTCACTTGCGGCAGTAAATTTATCCCGAATTTACCAAGAAGTCACGCCACGCTCCGTCTGTTTACTGAAGTCTGTCATGACCGGTCTCGTTGTAAAGTTTTGAATCTCCTGCACAACGCTATGTAACCCAAATATGGCCATTTCCTTTCTATCAGTAACCAATCATGAATGTCCAAAGGGTGATTTAAAGCTAATGACGAAATCTCATTGGCTACTGCCAGTTTCTGCTGACGTGATTCGCTCAGACACATTGTTACTCTGCCAATGTTAATTCATTGATTTACTGCAGTTGCAGGTCTTATATGCCTGCCGTGTTATTAAATAATCAGTTTTCATGAGCTTGAAATATCATATACAGTATTATTAGCATTTTTTTTCTAAAAGAAATGTATTAAATTCACTATTTAAATCTTTAAATTCTCCAGTACAAATATCTCAGCCTATGTACACCAAACTTTCCAGTTATACACTTAGCAGTATTCTGAAAATATTTTCAGAGGGATTTGTTAATAAATCATTCCTGGCCTGATTTATGTGACATTTTAACTTAAAAATATGGCGAAAATAGGCTATGGACAGTATATTTTGATTTCCTAGGTAATGAAAGCATATATCCTGAAAATTCCTCTGAACTTTTTTTTTCATCTTGTGTGTAAACAAAATGAAAAAAAGTAATTTGCACCTGGCTTTATCATATGTTCAGATCTATCTATTACTACTAAAATATATGCAAAATTGTGCATATTTAATGAGATAATGCCTAATTTGCATAATTAAACATACAAATTTCAACAACGTATAATACATTTTTTTTACATACTTGTTTAAGTATTCAACTGAGGAAGTTTCATGGTGATATCTAATATTTAAAAATTTTACCCTATTCACCTGTAGTGTCTAGCCTTATTGTAAAAAAAGTAAAGGGGGTTCACCAGGGAGTCCAATGATTGTCAGATCCCAGAAAAAAACAGGTTTATTTATTATGTGACTATGTAATATTAATTATGTTAATTCTCAAATGACTCACTGTGAACCATGAGCAGAATCACCAGAGGAAGATGAGGAGCCATTCTGATGGATTTCTACAATTTAACACACACATCATTAGAAACGGTATTTATCTTCCAAAATATTTCCATATATTAGATTTAGAATATCTCCTATTGAATAGGCCAGAGGTTTCCACAAAAGTATTAATCTGACTATACTGTTTTCAGATATTAACCATTGTATCTCTTACCGTGTTCTGGGGAGTCTGATCTCAGTACAACTGTTTTCACGTGATCAACACTGTTTTAAAATCCCCATTTTAAAACAAAATGTTCCTTCCTCTTTCTTGGGTCCTGCCCTTGTGTGAGAAACTTCAGAAAACATTTCATCATGATCCAATGGCATTTATTGTCATCTAAAAAGTAATTAAATCACACATTTTTTTAATAATAGGAACTCTCATTTCCTAGTGTTAAGGCATTTTGGGTTTAATTACTTTTGTCATATTTTTTGGTCCACCACTTTAATTGATCAGTGAATCTCAGATTTATTGGCATATTGTCAGATATGAATGTATTTACAGTTTTGCTTGCTTTTTCCCATATTAAAACTGAAGAGATGTTAAATATGAAGAGATATTTAGATTAAACTTTTTAAAATAAAACCTTTGGCTTTTTATTCTGACCACGGTTTCTTCCTGGAAACATTTTCGGAATCATTTTGAAACATGTATTGAGTAAGACTGGATGTTGTCACTTCGACCACAGAGAGTTATTTTTGACAGCCGTAAGAGAAGCTCTTTTTTGCTCTTTTGGCAAAAAAAAAAAAAAAAAAAAGACAGAAAGTGGTGGATTGTGGTTGTTTGTGTGTTTTTAAAGATCTTCAAATTATCAGATTGCATAACACTGCTAACACTGCATTATCACAAAGTCAATAGACAAAATAACAAAATTTGCATGCATTAATAGCACTAATGTGACCACTTTATGACAATTATATCATCATCATGTAATCTCACTCCACCTTGGCTTTCTTTGCCACAACAAATGCATTTTATGCACTGTTACAGCAGCCATAAAATGTCCAAGTATTGTCCATTCATTTGTTCTTGCTTTCATATATGAAAACAAAAAATTGAGAAAAAAAAAAACTATTTAGGGGGAAAAAAACTAAATTATGATTTGATTTTTTGTTTTCCTTTTTAATCAGAAAAAAACACTTGATATTACACATATGAAAGGTTCTTCATAGTTTAGGTCTACAATGACCCAGAAATGACCACACACAAGCTTGAATTTGGTAAGACTGATACATCATTTTTATTTGCTTACAGAAACACATGAAGTCAAAAGTTCAAATGACATTAAGAACAAAAATTACCAAGCCAGTGACATCACAAAATGTTTTTAGTCTCACTAAACAATGTGTTGTTGGTTCTTGGCTCTTGTAATGAGAAAGGGTTACAGACACTGCATTCCTGACATATTTACCTAATTTAACGAATAACAAATAACTGAGTGAATTAGCATGTGACAGCCCTACTCTCAGAATATTGTTTCATTGTTTTGGCCTTTGTCTTCATGATGGTCTCATTTACTCATTTTACACGACTGTAGATCACAGAAACATCTTCCACAGTCTGCACATTTGATCGCCTAAAAACATCAAATAAAAACAATCATGTCATGCATCAGATCAAAATTCCCCAAAAAAATAAATGTTGGCTTTGATTAACTTTTTACCTTAACAGGTTCCATAAATTAACTTTATGTCAACTGGTTCCACATAACTGGGTTACGTTAAACAACCATAATTTGTTCATGTAACTTCTATGTATTATAACAGCCAGATAAACAAATAAAAAAAGTGATCTGATAGTGTTGGTTATGTTTTAACATAATCAATAGAACTGAATCACTTAACTTATATAGAACCCAATTTCTAAGTTAATTTTACCTCATGGGTTATAGCAGCTCTGTCATTGTAGAGCACATCAATGGTAGCCTTTTAATGAAATCCAAATGATAAAATCAACCAAATAAAGAAATTTATAAAAGAATGAAAATATAAATATATATATAATGTATTTTCTGTAGGCACACACAGACCTCAAGATTTAGCGTATGAATCTCAGCAATGGTGACAAACAGATCACCTCTTAACATAATCGCATTATTTATTCACACAGCAATGCATGATGAGAGCCATGAATGAGTTTTGATTGGTGGCACCTAGAATGCACTGCAACATGCTTTATAATTGTCACCATTGTTGAGATTCACAGGCTGATTCTTGATGTCTGTGTATGCCTACATAAAATTTTGTTTTGAAATGTCTTTAGTTTTTATTGATTTGATCATTTTGATTTCATTTGATTTCAAATGCTAAAAATGGTATGTGCTACAATGACTGTGCTGCTATATTCAATAAATTAAACTTCACACAGAAATTGGCTTCTGTATGAGTTCAACGATTCAAGTAAAATGATTGTAAAATATCAATTATGTTAAACATAACCAACACCATCAAATCATATTTTATATTTGTTCATCTGGCTGATATAACTCATGTACAGCAGCTAAATAAAATCTAAAGTTAAAGATGTGAGGGTCAAGAGCCCAACTTAAACACACACTGATCACCATAATGGTGACAATTATGAATTTTTTAAATTCCGGTTTTCTCCTTCAGTGATTCTGCTTGTTACCATCAGGTGTCTTCAATAAAGATCAATTATCTCTCAATTATTTACTAAATTATCTCATTAACTTTAACACTGCTTCAGTGCTCATAGCTTAAAATTACTTAATTCCATTATGTTGAAGTTACATGAACAAATTATGTTTGTTTAGCGTAACCCATTTATGTGGAACCAGTTGACATTAAAAAGTTAATTAAAGCCAACATCATTTTTTTTCAGTGAACATCAGTGGGACACAAAGTTATTAAGAAAAAAATTAACATGACTGAGTTGATGGCAAATGTTTTATTTGTGTGTGAACTGTCTCTTCAAGCTTGTTTTCTCACCTCACGGCAGCATCAGGCTGACCAATCCTGATATTGTCGTAGTGGCTTTCGTCCTCCTCTGCTCTCTTCGTTTCGGTCTTTCTGTGATGTTGGACAGTTGCGTACTGGATCTCCTCAGTATCTCTGCATTCAGGAGCATTTCCGTCTCTTCTGGGTTTGCTGGGAGTAACACTTTCGTACCGAGCGTCATCACAATCGGCTGATTCAGAAACATGAGCATTTCTCCCTGTTACAGTAGAGTACAGATTGTCCTGAAATGGAAGAAAATGAAATATTATTTATCATTCATATAAATTTAAAGGCTGTTCAAACAGGAAAATGGTTTTCCATTTCAGTGCTTTCCATAGTTTTTCTATAACACACTCACATGACGACGTTAAACACAGCACTAAAATTAAAAAGCGGTAAACTGTTCTAGGCACATCTCTAAACTTTTTGGGGTGTTTTGTCTCTCGTTCCACTGACTTGCCTCTCATGTTTTGTGTGAAAGTTGTGTCTGGAAGATGTACCTGATTTTCGGTGAGGTCTTCAGCTTTAGCACCTCTTCGTTTTCTCCTGATTTAACAGATATGTTAAACTTGTAAATGCATTTTAAAGATTAATACTAATCACATCACATGAGGAATTTCCACCTGCCCTAGTTTTAAATCCAATTACATTCATACACTCACTGTATTTGAGAATGATTTTAATCAAACTTACATTATAAACAGAATTATGATGATGACGATGAAGAATCCTAAACACACTGTGATCACCAACCAGAGCCATCCATGACCACGATGTACTAAATGATGAATAATTTGAGTTCATATTAACTCTCAAAGCTACACAAATGTCTTGAACCCTTAATAAAATCTAAGCCTCACCAGTTACAGCGTCTGATCTCTGAGATCCATGTTGATTGTGAGCCTGACAGTAGAAGCGTCCACTCTGTAGTGCACTGAAACTCTGTCCAGATCCAACAGCTGAGCTTTCATTCTCCTTAAACCAGCTGAAGTTCACAGCAGGAGGGTTTGAGTCACTGATGCACTTCAGAGTCACTGAATCTCCTGCCCAGATCTGACCAGACTGAATGATGGACACTGAGACGTTCCTGGGAGGATCTAAAACAGACAAAATAAACTCTACATTAATGTTTTGCAAATGTTAATCCACTCATTTGTTTGTCACAACAGTTACTGAACCATCATTAACTCACACATGACATTTAAAATCACAGCGGAGTATTTCTCTCCATGTTCATTGATGGACTTGCACTTGTATTCTCCACTGTCATCAGATCTGATCTTTGAGATGTTGAAGATTTTTCCAGATCCTACAAACGTTCCTCCTTTAAACCAGTAGATTTCTGCAGGAGGGTTTGAGTCACTGGTGCAGTTCAGAGTCACTGTATCTCCCTCCACTATTACACCAGATGGACTGATGGAGATCACAGGATTCACTGGAGGATCTAAGAAATATATTGTATCACCCGTCAACCCAAAAAAGCACTTCTATTTCTATCCTTACACACAGATGGTATCGCATCCCAGAAGCCAAGCGTCCTACTACCCATCTTGATGCCCTAATGATTACTTCCATTGCCATGGTAAAAGCCAGTGGAGAATTGGCAATATTCCAACCTTTAAGCATTGCCATGCAGTGCTGAATTTTGGAGTTAAGAAACTAAATTGCAAACCTCCAAAATAGGCTTTCACTAACTTTGTTATAGACAATGGTACTCTGAAAAAAATCAAATGCTGCCCAAAGGAGCTCATGTGGCACTGAACCATATGCATTAGCCAAGCATCCCGAGAACCCTGGAGTTCCCGCTTTGTGAACTGAAGTATCAATGAAGCCATTCTTTAATAAGTAGGTGGACAATCTCTGGGCAATAATGCTAAAGAAAATCTTACCGTTTAATAGCGAGATAGGACGAAACTGGCTGATGCTTGTAGCATCTTTTTCTTTAGTTATAAAGACTCCACCTGCTCTGCACCATGCTCTAGGTACAACCTGTCTTTCCCATGCCACTTTCATCAATTTCCACAGAATTTGCATAACTCCAGAAGAACTCTTGTACACTCTGTACAGAACTCCATTAGTCGCTTAGTGATTCCAAATTACATGACAAAAATTGTAGTTAGTAAGGTAATTGTTAGGTGAAAAAGTGCTAGTGATGTTCAGCTCTTGAACGAATCATTCTTATATAATATAACAGAAAATGTTATAAACACACCCTCACACACACATATGGTTCATGTCTTGTGGCTGTACTAAACAGTGATAATGTTAATGTTTTAAACATTAGCCCCAATTACTTCCATTATTAAAGAAAAGGAGGGACGAGTGAACTTTGGAAAGAAAACTTCAAAGAACATACTCACACGTGACATTGAGGTGAACATCAGGAGAGACGTGTGTGTGTCCGTCTACAGCACAGCTATATCTGCCTGAATCCTCTCTTCTGACTTGACTGAGGATGAGTTTGTTACTGTCTCTTCTCCCAGTTAATATCTTCAGTGAGTTTCTGTACCAGATGAATGTTGCTCTGTCAGTCAGAGCGCAGCTGCTTTTACATGTCAGACTGACTGAATCTCCCTCTGTCACTCTCTCAGGAGACTCCACCTGAAGATCTGAACACAACACACACATTATATCTAGTGCTGCTGTCACACACTGATTATTATTCAACATAATGCACAGAAGAAGAGATAAACCTCATCAAAGTCACCTGTGACAGTAAGAGACACTCCTGGATCACCAATCCATTTTCCTACTGTTATATCAGTGATGAATCTGAAATAGTACATGTGTGAATCCTTCAGTGTCACATGACTCAGTCTGACGGTGCAGTTCTGCTGTTTATCTCCCAGATACTGAAGCCTCTGACGGTATTCAGGGTCATTAGACAGATTTGGAAACTCGTCATCATCTTTTACCAGTGTTTTGCTCCAGAACACTTCCTTGATCTTATATCCAGTAGGGTATGTATAAGTGCATCTCATTATCACTGTTGAGTCGTTTAGTGCACAGATGTGTGGAGGACTGTAACTCACACCCCACTGGATACAAACTGCTGAAACATTACATTTACAAGGACACAAGGATAGGAAACAACAGAAGAAGGAAACAAATGTCCATCTATGAGTTAAACAGGACCATACAGTTTAATTAAAAGTTTTGAATCACATATGATTTGATCTGTGTCTACAGACATCAGACAGGCGGTGATGAAATGCAGGAAGCAGAACATTGAACACTAACTCTGAACAACGTCACGCTGTAAATGTTAGCAGCTTCAGCAGTTCGCATTATATCAGCAAAAACCTGAATGATGCAATTTTGTTTGGAAGCAACAAATGAATCATAGAAATTTCCCTACGTTATAGTAGATATTTTACTAATCATATTTTTCCTGAGGCTAGCAGCAGTGCTAACTGATCCATGCTAACTAGCCAAAACCTTTCACTCTTAGTTAGTAATTAACTCGTGTGTCATTTACAGAAGAGACTGACCTGGAATCAGGAGCAGAAACACCAGAGCAAGAGTTATCAGGGACATCACCACAGCAAACTGAATCATTTACACAACAGTACAACATGTCAGCTTTTGTTTCATGAAAACTACAATAACAGCAGTGTATTAGATTATAAACAGTGCAAAAATGATTGAAAAATATCTTTACTGTAGTGGATTTCCAAGATTGAAACTCATTTAAAGACAACGTTAGGAACACATGAGCTCCGGATGTTCAGAGGTTATTACGATAGAAAATGTTTCTCCCTTCAATATTCTGTGGAGATTCATTATTTAGACAATATTAATGACTGAACGAGAGTAACTCTTACCGTTTTGTAGTTTCAGCCGCTGTAAACACACCCCAGGAGAGTGAAGTACAAATGCAAGCTGAAAACTTTCTTCTGCTATTTTGCAGTTTTTCTCCTTCCCCTTTTTAGTGTCAACTTAAGCAACGGCCCATGTTGAGACAAAAACAACCCACATAAAACTTCTTTCTCAAATGATTGGTTAAAAAAAAATCTAAATGCATCTATCTTACACATCTCAGTGTGAAGATAAACTTCCTGTCACCATCATTAGATGGTGTTTTACAGCTTCATGGAAGTGTTTTTCTTTCTTTAAGACAAGTTCTTCATTTTTAAAGACAGTGTTTAAAAAATAAGATCAAGCTGTGTATGATTTCATGTTCATTAATATTTTACAGCTCCTTCAGGCAGGAACATTCAATTGCCTTCCCTTACAGAAGAATCAGGAAACAACATGATGGATGGATGAATATACACAGCAAAATCCCCAGTGTTAAATTAACACAGAGAAGTGAGAATTATATAAACTGTTTGCTTTAGCTGGGCTCTTGACCCACTGATTCATTAGATTTTGTTTGGCTGTTGTATGTGACTTATAACAGCCAGATGAACAAACAGAAAAGGTGATCTGATGTTGTTGGCTGTGTTTTATTTTAATCATTAATTGACCTGAATCATTGAACTCATCAAGAACATAAATTCTGAGTTAAATTTAGCTGAAGGATTTTAGCAGCACTGTCATTTTAAGACATACCATTTTTAGCCTTTTCAATGAAAAACAATCATTCAAACACCCTATTTTTTTTCTCCATATATTTATTTAAACATATCAATGCATCTCTAATTCACCTGCAATCAATTGGAATATTATTTTGTATTAGCTTAGATCCATCACTAACGTGCAGATGTGAATTTATAGCTTTTTTTTCCTTTTCATCCTAAATGATGATGTAAACAACGGGCTGTTTAGCTTCATCTGGCCACTTCACGTGTTTCTGTGATCTGATTGCTATCCGATCGTGAAAAGACCAGACGCTAAATGCCCTCCGAAACGCATTCGAGACGGATTTAAATCCGATCGCTCAAACTACTTCATGAGGAGGTCTGGGCCGAAACTGGACACGTACATGCATCTGGTTGTTGAAACCGCATATGTAAATTGGACTTCTCCCAAAAATGCTAAAATAAAACGTGTGAGAGCAGCCTATTATATTCATGACGAAGCTATAACACACACCGCAGCTGAGCATCTATTCATAAAGCCAACGTGCAAACTATCGTAAATCAAAGTGAAAGTAAGTCGCTTAACACAAAATCATCTTCGTTAAAAGTAAATAAATAAAATGATCTTACCAGTGCTGTCTCTCTCAGTGCGGTCTTTGATTGTGAAATTAGCTGATGATCAATAAAATGCAGCTCATTACTGTTGCTTTCGGTGATGTGAACTCCGTTAAATCTGCATATAGTGCGTTGTTTAAAATCGGATTTATATCCATTTTGCGAAAACATATTTATGTGACCAGGTCTAAATGGAATCGTTTTGATAAATCAGATCAGTAAAAACGCATGAAGTGTCCAGGTGTAAATGGCCCCATTATGAGCTGTCAGCGTCACTTTCTGTTAATTAATTGCTAATTGTGGCATGTTGCAAATCTGTCACATCTCTTGTGTTTTTATGAATGACGTCAGTGACTAGTCGACGTCGACTCGACTTTGATGTCATAACAGTCGACTTATAAAAATCTGAAGTCGTTCAACCCCTAATATGTGTATATATATATATATATATATATATATATTAAAAAATCCCCAAAATATTTAATATAGGCACAGACTTCAAGAATTAACATATTAATATCAGCAATGGTGACAAACAGATCACCTCTGAACATAAGCTCATTATTTATTCATGCTGCAATGCATGATGGGAGCCATGAATGAGATTTGATTGGTGGCACCCAGAATGCACTGCAACATTCTTTATTATTGTCACCATTGTTGAGATTCACAGGCTGATTATTGATGTATGTGTGTCTTACAATAGTAGAGAAGTAAATAATTGTATAAGAAAAGCTTTAAAGAAATTATTTTGAATACATTGTAAACATTAAAAATATTTTGGTGTACAAGGTCACTGCTGCTATAATTTATAAAGTAAACCTAACTCAGAAATTAGGTTCTATATGAATTCAGTGATTCAGGTCAAATGATTGTGAATTAATGATTATGTTAAAACACAACCATCACCATCAGATCACCTTTTCTATTTGTTCATCTGGCTGTTATAAGTCATGTACAACAACCAAACAAAATCTAAAGTTAATGAATTAAGGGTCAAGAGCCCAACTAAAGCAAACACTGATCTCCATAATGGTGACTTAAAAGATATGGTTTTCTCCTTCAGTGATTCTGCTTGTTATCATCAGGTGTCTTCAATAATGCTCAATTATCACTCAATTATTCACTTAATTATCCCATTAACTTTAACACTGCTTCAGTGTTCATTTAACACTCAGCTCAGAGTTGATATAATTCACACTTTAAAGTGTTAATTTAACACTGGGGATTTTGCAGTGTAGGGATGGGTGGATGATTGAGTAGATGGATGGATGAGGGGATGGATGTGTAGATTGAAGAATTTTTGAATGGATGAAGAAAGAAAGAAAGAAATAATGAAAGAATATGATGGATGGATGGTGTAACATTAAGGATGGTGAAGAAATACAAATTTATTTAACAGTATTTTGAACTGAAAAATGTATACAGTGTTTACCATTTTGAGGCCAATAAGATTAAGCCAAGCATTCCAGGTGTCACACATTAGCTTTTGTCTTTATGCGCTTCCTGGCCATTAAGTTCAAGATTCAGCTTTGCTTTTGTAATGGTAAAAGTGTGACCACGCTGGTCAGACTGATTAGATTAGCGTCTCTGGTAATCTGTTGAATCATATACATTTACTTTTGTTTCAGTTTCTCCCCCCTCAATGTAAACTCCTCCCCTCTAAATGTATAAATTGTAAGGGAATATTTTCCCTTAGTTAGACTATCTTAGACTATCTTTGAGATGACTACAGCTACGCAATAAAGAACTTCTGCGTGAAAGATACCTCAAGAGTCTCCTGGTCTGTTGCGTGGAAGAAGAAAAACTTCACTACAGATGGTGCCGTGACCAGGATAGAGAAATCTTACCTGAATCCAAAACTTCAAGCAACAAAAGATTTCAACAGAGAATCTCAACTGAATCTTGAAAACTTCAAGCAGAACAAGATCTCAAAGCGGACTGAGATCCAGAACAAGAACAAAAACTTTTCTGACTGAGTTCCAGACTGAATCTTTTCATACAAGCAACGATTCGGTGAGTTTTCACTCTATTCAAAGAACCAGACCAGTACCAAAGTTGTGCCTCTGCGCCGTCAGAGAAAGAGTTATCAGGCAGCTGTAATGTTTGATTAACTAAAGTTATCCTTTAAAAGTTGTCTTTTAAAGATGATGGATATCCTCTGTTGTCAGGCAGGGAAGATTGACATTAAATGTTAATATTTTGGGATCCTCTGAATAAGTCAGGGAAGTTGTAAAATATCCTCTGAATAAGTCAGGGAAGTTTTGTGTAACGGAATAGTGCCTCTACGTTGCTAGAGAAGATATCCTCTAAACTTAGGGAAGATTAACATTACGTGTTAATATTTGGTGATAACCTCTGTTCACAGAGAAGGATTAGCATTTTTGTGCTAGTTATTGTGGTCGTATCCTCTAAAAGTTAGGAAGGTGAAATATCCTTTCCATTTTCTTTCAGGGAAGATTAGCGTAACATGCTAATAGTTCGTGTTTGTTTGTTGTTGTTTTGTGGTGTTACCCTCTAAAAATGTATTTTAGAGATGAAAGTTTGATCCTCTGTACAAGCAGGGAAGGTTAGCATAAAGTGCTAGTAATATTGTGGATTTTCCTTTGCTTTGTCAAAGAAGGTTTACAACAGTCGATCTGTGTAAACAAGTGTAGCCTCTGTTGATCAGAGAAAGTTAGTTGTTTTATGTGATAACAAAGAAACTCACAAAATGGTTGTGACGAATGCTAGGTTGGTTCCTACAACTGAGAAAAGTGGCCTTGCCACTCCATTGTGGTCAGATAGTGAATTTAAGTCATTGTTAGGAGAGCACATGGACTCCATAGTGACTAAGTCAGTCCGATTGAATTTGACAAAGAAATTTGGCATTCACCCAGAAAAAGTATGGTCGATGGAAGATTGTAAAAAAGTGCTTGGAGCAAGTATTCGCAAGAACAATATGAAAGCTATTATCTGTTGTTACAAAGAATACAGTTTATCCATTGCACAAGAGCAAGCTAGGTGTATTGCTAAGTTAAATGAACAGAACAAACAATTGCAGACTCAATTGTCCTGTTTCAAGACAAAGGTGGACCATAACCAGGCCTCAGCCAAATGTAACACTGAAGACCAACAGTCAGATGAAACTTTTCCTGACTTACAAGCATTGTTTGAAAGAGATGTAGACATCCCATCAGTAACAGATAAGCATGTAAATTCAGTGAAGGTGTGTGCTGCTAGAAAAAGACAGCAGGGAATTGAACAGTCAGAAAGTGTCCCTTCCAGTGCTTCTGTTGTTCAAATCCAAACTGTTGCTACAACGCTCGGACCTAGAGACATAGAGAGATTGTCCCAGAGTTTACCGCCAGCACGCACACAGTTCACTGAATTTAGAAGAGCATTGGTCAGCAAAATGCGTCTCTACGACATGTCGTTAACAGAAGTCACACAGTTAATGTCTCAAATTCTAACTGAATCTGAATTCAACAGTTTTGAGTCTGCTGTTACTTCTGAACTGCAACATGCCAGAAAAGATGAATCAAGAGAAGGTGTTCTGAAAATCCTAAAGAATATCCTAGGACCCAAGATAGATTGGTCTAGAATTACTAACTGTGTACAAAAGAAAGAAGAAACTGTGAATGAATATACTGAGAGGTTTTGTCAGTCAGCTGTAACGTACAGTGGAATAGTGGATGATTCTGAAAGTGTACTCAATGACAAAGGACCGCTGGTCCGCATCTGGTCAGATGGCCTTATAGCTGACTACAGAAGAGCTTTGCCATTTTTGGATCTGACTTGGTCTCACAGAACTCTTAGAAGTAACCTGGACAGGTTAACTGCTTGGGAAAGAGATTTTGATGTTAAGGCAAGAGTACAAATTGCAGCAGCCTCTTTTAAGGTCAGCACAGAAAACCCACAGAAACGTAAATGTCCTAAGAGAGAGGGCAGGTGTTATTACTGTGGTCAGCCAGGACATTGGAGCAGAGAGTGTAGAAAAAGCAGAAAGAACGTTAACGAAGTCAACCTTTTTGCCCAACTTCTCAGTTTGCTTGCTACTCTGAAGCCGCCATTCCCCACGTCTTTAAACGGGTGGGGCAGCTTATTGATGTGTTAACCATTTGGACTGTGAGTGCTTAATTTCCCCAGTAACTTACAACAGAGATAAAAAACTTATGTTTGTTTAACGGAACAAAAGGAAAGTGACTGTCTCAGCTTTTCCTTTGGGGGACTGCTTTAAGTAAACTCACAGCCTTAAATGTTATTCTACAGCACAGGCCTTTCATCAATAATAGTGTTAGGTCAGACTGTAAATGTACATGCCCTCATGCAGTGTCCGCAATAATGAATGAAGCAAAAGTCAATTTTGTCACCTTTTCCCATTGGGGAAATTGGTTTAACTACCCTCACCCATTCTCACGTATGATGTCTACAACGACTGATGTTTTGTTAGAGGATAAAGGAAAAATAACTCATAATTGGGTTATGCAGATCAAAGTACACATGTCACAGGACAGGTCAAGCCATTAGAGCCTAAGTGGCATGTGCCCCATCAAGTAATGTTGATAGGCAGTATTGTGTCAAGGAAGAAAAAGCTTGGTATTATGTGTCACATTGAAAAGGGTTCTGTCACATTGCAAAGTGTTCTGCAAAGTTCTGCCACCCACAGGGACATGATATTGACACGAACCAGTGAGGAGCCAAGGGAAGAACCAAATGCAACAGGCTTTGGGGGCCAACCCTTTCGGTGAAGACTCCCTCATAGGTTTCCCCCATCCATTTAGTCCATCCTCACCTCACTGTTTTCTTTAGGTGTCAAGAATTAAGGAATAGGGAAAGAGGGAACAATAGCAGACTCAGTGTTTACTCAGCAGGATACAACCCTTGTCTTTGAAGAAATACTGCTCTCTTGTTTTCTTTTTCCTCTGTGCAGATACCACTTGATGGCTATCCCGAGACCCATACGGACAGACGTCTTCACCTGCGTATGAAGACACCACTTCCAGAGAACAATGAGACCCACTGCCGAGCCAACTATCACCAAAGTAAAGAAGAAAAATACACAACGCAGAGAAAAGACTTTCGGAACCTTCAGTCATCCATCAACATTATCAAGATGTAGTAACCACCAGGACATCGCACAAAGTGAATACTCCACAATCCTCGTTTTTGCTGGAAACCTTGCAGGCCACAGCCGAAGATGGCTGCATTGACTCTCTTGTGCACAAACATGATGGTTAAACAGTCTTGATCTTTCAGCAAAAATTACACCAGATGTAACTGAAGTTTAATTTTTCCGTAAGAGCTTCACGGACCCTAATTGCATGTTTGTTTTCCGTGTCAGCATGTAATTACAGAAAAAGCAAACACAGAACATGAGTATGTGCCTGTAACTAGCACAAGTTACATGAATGAACTTTCTTAAGTGTTTAAATTTGTACATAATGTGAGAGTTATTAATACTCTCAAAAGGGGGGACTGAAGAAATACAAATTTATTTAACAGTATTTTGAACTGAAAAATGTATACAGTGTTTACCATTTTGAGGCCAATAAGATTAAGCCAAGCATTCCAGGTGTCACACATTAGCTTTTGTCTTTATGCGCTTCCTGGCCATTAAGTTCAAGATTCAGCTTTGCTTTTGTAATGGTAAAAGTGTGACCACGCTGGTCAGACTGATTAGATTAGCGTCTCTGGTAATCTGTTGAATCATATACATTTACTTTTGTTTCAGTTTCTCCCCCCTCAATGTAAACTCCTCCCCTCTAAATGTATAAATTGTAAGGGAATATTTTCCCTTAGTTAGACTATCTTAGACTATCTTTGAGATGACTACAGCTACGCAATAAAGAACTTCTGCGTGAAAGATACCTCAAGAGTCTCCTGGTCTGTTGCGTGGAAGAAGAAAAACTTCACTACAGATGGCCAGACTTTCCCTCCACTGGCCTGAAGAGGGAGAGGTTTATTCTTCTGACACTGTGTTTGTGTTTATCCATGCGCATTAGGGAAGTGTAACTCTATAAACACACACACACAATCTCTATCTAGTATGTAGTGTGAGAACAGGTAGTGGGAGTCGATGTTGAAGTCGACAGTCATGAGAACCGTCTCCTCCATCAGTTTCTCAGGTATGATATTTAAACTATTGCTGTTTTTTCTCGTTGCATATATTTTTCAGTTGCAAATGTTTCAATTTTCATAATTTTTGGTGAACTTATATGGTAGTCTGAGGTGGAGGCACAATATCTTTTTCAAAGGATTAAAGGGGGCAAGAACAAAAAAAAGTTGTGAACCGTTTTATTATCAAATTTCGTTTGACATTATGACCCAACGAAGCCGCGTTTGCTGAAATCACGTGACTTGGCCAGTGCTGATATGCACTCTAAAGCACAGATTCAAAACAAAATATTGAATTTTCATACATTTTTTTTATCATTTAATGTTTTATTTGAAAACAATTAAAGAGAAAAATCTGTCGCATGGACCTTAAATACACAGATAAAATGTATAACATATTAAAGACTCGAAATTAATTTATTAATTACACATTGACTTTTATTAATGTCACATGAATATAATCCATTACTTTGTGTAGAATGTAAACCCTGAAGATGTTTCGTTTTCACTGGTAGTTGTGATGTGGAAGTGTCCAGCGATGGGACAGTAAAGTTTAGCTTGAGCTTCATCTCACTGCGGCGTCTTGCTGAGGCTTCAACAGAAATAAGACACACATTTACATAAATCAACACTACAAATCCTACAAATAAACTGAGAAAAGACTGTTTAGTATATTGACTAGTTAATTGACTACCGAGGTCATTGTCTTTATTTTTTGATGAAATTAGGAAGACTTACAGATTAAATTGACAGATTCTCATATCCAGAAGAGCCCGACTGGTGAACAGCAGGTCTGGGATGGACAGTCTATGGCAAAAACACATTGATTGTTAATGATCTGACTTTTGACTGCAACTCTTTAGCACGTGTAGATTCAGATATTTCTCTTACTGTGAGTGTGTCGTACAGGTCAGATGATCTGGTGTTGAGATCAAGAGATGTATATGTGCCTTCACTGGGATCAGTTCTGGGATCAGTTCTGGGATGAGTTCTGGGATCAGTTCTGGGATCAGTTCTGGGATCGTTCTACAGGGAAACAGAGAAAAGGATCATCACCGTAATAAATGTAAAAGATTATAAATTGTTATAATGACAATCAAAAGAGTAATCACTCCACAGTGCTGTGATTGATTTATTATTATTACTATCATTCTGTGGTTCTGTGGCCATCTCACCTCATACTCGTCTGTTGCAGATCTACAGTTTATCCTTTTCTTCTGACTGTTAAAAAAAACGAATGGAAAAATGCCATTTCATGTTTCATTTAATAATCATTTTCTTAATTTCTGCAATTCTGCATTAAGTAAAAGCTAATTATGTTACTCTCTGTTTATTTTATATTTACATTTCATACAGTATGATGATGATGATGATGATGATGATTGCACATGCCACTGTGATCCCCAACCAGACGAGCCAACCAGCAACAGGACCAACTGAAAGAGGGAGAATATCATAATTAAATCTAAAAACTGAGACTGGAGTGTGTTAATAAAAGCTTCACCTGTGACAGTTACAGCGTCTGATCTCTGAGATCCATGTTGATTGTGAGCCTGACAGTAGAAGCGTCCACTCTGTAGTGCACTGAAACTCTGTCCAGATCCAACAGCTGAGCTTTCATTCTCCTTAAACCAGCTGAAGTTCACAGCAGGAGGGTTTGAGTCACTGGTGCACTTCAGAGTCACTGAATCTCCCTCCACTATTACACCAGATCCATTTATCAACACTGAGACGCTCCTGGGAGGATCTAAAACAGACAAAAATTAAAACCTCAAATCATTTCATTCAAACTCAATCTCCAGTTTTTTAAAAGATTAAATTAATCTGCACTCACACATGACATTGAGGTGAACATCAGGAGAGACGTGTGTGTGTCCGTCTACAGCACAGCTATATCTGCCTGAATCCTCTCTTCTGACTGGATTGAGGATGAGTGTGTTCCTGAATTTACTCTCAGTTAATATCTTCAGTGAGTTTCTGTACCAGATGAATGTTGCTCTGTCAGTCAGAGCGCAGCTGCTTTTACATGTCAGACTGACTGAATCTCCCTCTGTCACTCTCTCAGGAGACTCCACCTGAAGATCTGAACACAACACACACATTATATCTAGTGCTGCTGTCACACACTGATTATTATTCAATATAATGCACAGAAGAAGAGATAAACCTCATCAAAGTCACCTGTGACAGTAAGAGTCACTCCTGGATTACCAATCCATTTGTCTTGATCAGTGGTGAATTTGAAATAGTACATGTGTGAATCCTTCAGTGTCACATGACTCAGTCTGACGGTGCAGTTCTGCTGTTTATCTCCCAGATACTGAAGCCTCTGACTGTATTCAGGATCATTAGACAGATCTGGAAACTCGTCATCATCTTTTACCAGTGTTTTTATCCAGAACACTTTCATGATCTTATGTCCAGTAGGGTATGTATAAGTGCATCTCATTATCACTGTTGAGTCCTTTAGTGCACAGATGTGTGGAGGACTGTAACTCACACCCCAACCACCCCACTGACTACAAACTCCTGAAACATTACATTTACAAGGAAACAAGGATAGGAAACAACAGAAGAAGGAAACAAATGTCCATCTATGAGTTAAACAGGACCATACAGTTTAATTAAAAGTTTTGAATCACATATGATTTGATCTGTGTCTACAGACATCAGACAGGCGGTGATGAAATGCAGGAAGCAGAACATTGAACACTAACTCTGAACAACGTCACGCTGTAAATGTTAGCAGCTTCAGCAGTTCGCATTATATCAGCAAAAACCTGAATGATGCAATTTTGTTTGGAAGCAACAAATGAATCATAGAAATTTCCCTACGTTATAGTAGATATTTTACTAGTCATATTTTTCCTGAGGCTAGCAGCAGTGCTTACTGATCCATGCTAACTAGCCAAAACCTTTCACTCTTAGTTAGTAATTAACTTGTGTGTCATTTACAGAAGAGACTGACCTGGAATCAGGAGCAGAAACACCAGAGCAAGAGTTATCAGGGACATCACCACAGCAAACTGAATCATTTACACAACAGTACAACATGTCAGCTTTTGTTTCATGAAAACTACAATAACAGCAGTGTATTAGATTATAAACAGTGCAAAAATGATTGAAAAATATCTTTACTGTAGTGGATTTCCACAATTGAAACTCATTTAAAGACAACGTTAGGAACACATGAGCTCCGGATGTTCAGAGGTTATTATGATAGAAAATGTTTCTCCCTTCAATATTCTGTGGAGATTCATTATTTAGACAATATTAATGACTGAACGAGAGTAACTCTTACCGTTTTGTAGTTTCAGCCGCTGTAAGTTACACTCCAGGAGAGTGAAGTACAAATGCAAGATGAAAAATTTCTTCTGCTATTTAGATTTTTTTTTCCTTCCTCTTTTTAAAGTCTATTTAAGCAACGGCCCATGTTGAGACAGAAACAACCCACATGAAACCTCTTGCAAAAAGAAAAAACACTCTCTCAAAAAGATTGGTTAAAAAACATCTAAATGAATGACTACAGATCTTACAGATATCAAACGAATACTTCAGTGTGAAGGGAAACTTTCCTGTCACCGTCATTAGATGGTGTTTTACAGCTTCATGAAAGTGTCTTGGGGTGGTGATGGCGCAGTGGATAAGACACATGCCTTTGGTGTGAGATACACGGGTTCGAATCCACTGTGAGACACCAATGAGCAAGACACTTAACCCCTAGTTGCTCCAGAGGCGTACGACCTCTGACATACAGTAATTGTAAGTCGCAAATGTAAATGTTTTTCTTTCTTTAAGACAAGTAGTTCTTCATTTTTAAAGATGGTGTTTAAAAAATAAGATCAAACTGTGTATGTTTTTATGTTCAGTAATATTTTACAGCTCCTTCAGGCAGGAACATTCAATTGCCTTTCCTTACAGAAGAATCAGGAAACAACATGATAGATGGATGAATATAGGGATGGATGGATGTTTGGATTGATGAATATTTGAATGGATGAATGAATGAATGAAATAAAGAAATAATGAAAGAATATGATGGTTGGATGGTGTAACATTGAGGATGGCCAGACTTTCCCTCCACTGGCCTGAAGAGGGAGAGGTTTATTCTTCTGACACTGCGTTTGTGTTTATCCATGTGCATTAGGGAAGTGTAACTCTATAAACACACACACACACAATCTCTATCTAGTATGTAGTGTGAGAACAGGTAGTGGGAGTCGATGTTGAAGTCGACAGTCATGAGAACCGTCTCCTCCATCAGTTTCTCAGGTATGATATTTAAACTATTGCTGTTTTTTCTCGTTGCATATATTTTTCATTTGCAAATCTTTCAATTTCCATAATTTTTGGTGAACTTATATGGTAGTCTGAGGTGGAGGCACAATATCTTTTTCAAAGGATTAAAGGGGGCAAGAACAAAAAAAAGTTGTGAACCGTTTTATCATCAAATTTCGTTTGACATTATGACCCAACGAAGCCACGTTTGCTGAAATCACGTGACTTGGCCAGTGCTGATATTAACTCTAAAGCACAGATTCAAAACAAAATATTGAATTTTCATACATTTTTCATACATGTTTTATTTGAAAACAATTAAAGAGAAAAATCTGTCGCATGGACCTTAAATACACAGATAAAATGTATAACATATTAAAGACTCGAAATTAATTTATTAATTACACATTGACTGTTATTAATGTCACATGAATATAATCCATTACTTTGTGCAAAAGGTAAATCCTGAAGATGTTTCGTTTTCACTGGTAGTTGTGATGTGGAAGTGTCCAGCGATGGGACAGTAAAGTTTAGCTTGAGCTTCATCTCACTGCGGCGTCTTGCTGTGGCTTCAACAGAAATAAGACACACATTTACATAAATCAACACTACAAGACCTAAAAAATAATCTGAGAAAAGACTGTTTTGACTAGTTAATTGACTACCGAGGACATTTTCTTTATTTTTTGATGAAATTAGGAAGACTTACAGATTAAATTGACAGATTCTCATATCCAGATAAGCCCGACTGGTGAACAGCAGGTCTGGGATGGACAATCTATGGGAAAAACACATTGATTATTAACCCTTTATGACCTGCCATAGAACAATCTCACCAGAGTATATCTTTCTCTTTTTATATGCCATTCTTTTGAGCATTTTCATATGTCATACATCAAAATAATCCTTACTTTCCCAAATTGAAGGCTATGTTTGTAATAAATCAATAGTAACTAGATAAATATATAAAAAGTGCAATAAACAAAAAGAAAAACAATTTAAAAAAAAATATATGCATATTTTATTCAATACAAAAAATGGATAAATGTCAACCTGAAACTTGTCAATGTGAAAAACGTGCATAAAACAATTTAAAACTATACACAATTGATTTGAACTCTTTACATAAATGAGTTTTTAAGATACACTCATTCAAACTAAAAAAAAGGGGTAAAAATGTAAAATATTCAATTAAATTTGTGGTCAACATTTTGCTTTTGAATATTGATTGAACATTGAATTGGTTAAAATATAAAATAAATAGACCCTGTCAAAATTACTAATAAAATAAATATAAAATAAATAAATAAAGCCGATGAGCAGACGTATTTCCAAAACCTCCGCGTCCGTGTACTTTCGTTTAGACATAACGTTGCGTGTTGTGTGTGTGAATGTGCTTGTATTTGCGAGTGTGTAAACGAGAAGGAAATGATAGAAAGAAGCAATGGTAAAAAGACAATAACGATAAGAAGGAACATAAAGCAGATGGGAGTCAAATAGGAGTCAAACGCATGGTCAAATGACGCAGCTTTTGACGTCACAATATGCGACACACGCTGGGGTCATAGTGCACAGAACGTGATAACGAACAATGCGCCATCGGAAGACGTAACTATCAATCGCAGATCTACAGATCATGTGTGGAAAGACGTGCAATGCATTTTTGTGATTTTTTTGTGAAACGCATTTTACGCAATTTGTACAGACTCATTAGAGGATGAAAACAACGCAACATGAGCATGTTTGAGGCTTTATATGAACATGTTACATCTCTGAAAAAGAATGATTGAGCTAGCCATATAATTTCAGTTTCTATAAGCTCTTAAACAGACACACACAAACCGGAGCGCTGGCGCTCCCGTCGGTCTTAGAGGGTTAATGATCTAGACTGCAACTCTTTAGCACGTGTAGATTCAGATATTTCTCTTACTGTGAGTGTGTCGTACAGGTCAGATGATCTGGTCTTGAGATCAAGAGATGTATATGTGCCTTCACTGGGATCAGTTCTGGGATCAGTTCTAGGATCAGTTCTGGGATCAGTTCTAGGATTAGTTCTAGGATCAGTTCTGGGATCAGTTCTTGGATCAGTTCTGGGATCGTTCTACAGGGAAACAGAGAAAAGGATCATCACTAGGGTTGGGTATCGAGAATCGAGTATCGATTGGAACCGAGACTAACTTTTCGTTTTTCCCGGAATCGTTCAAAAGTTAAAATTTCGGTTCCTAGTTTCGATATTCACAGTCCGCCGAGCGGAAGAAGAAGCCGCTGAACAACACCAACAAAGAAGCGTCTACCGGAAGTGTTGGCATAACCACGCGAGTCGAACATGAGTACCTTACGTCGGCGATCCAAAGTGTGGCTTCACTTTTCTAAAAATAACGAAATCTCGGCAAAATGCAAAATTTGTGACAAAAGGAGTATTTTTACAGAAGGATTATTTCCTTCAGAAAGGCCGTTGGTTAGCAAGGTTAGCTAAAATTTTTTGACCCTGCCTCTTAAAAGAATCGGAATCGAGAATCGTTAGGAACCGGAATCGAAACAAGGAATCGCAATCGGAATCAGAATCGTTCAAATTCAAACGATACCCAACCATAATCATCACCGTAATAAATGTAAGAGATTATAAATTATTACAATGACAATCAAAAGTGTAATCACTCCACAGTGTTTCTTCCCACATAAAATCCTGTAAAATCTCGAGTGTGCTAATATTTAAATATATATATATATATATTCTACATGAACAGAGAAGCTGTGATTGATTTATTACTATCATTCTGTGGTTCTGTGGCCATCTCACCTCATACTCGTGTATTGCAGATCTACAGTTTATCCTTTTCTTCTGACTGTAAAAAAAACGATCATTTAATAATCATTTTCTTAATTTCTGCACTTCTGCATTAAGTAAAAGCTAATTATATTACTCTCTGTTGATTATTTTATATACATTTTATACAATACGATGATGATGATGATGATGATGATTACACATGCCACTGTGATCCCCAACCAGACGAGCCAACCAGCAACAGGACCAACTGAAAGAGGGAGAATATCATAATTAAATCTAAAAACTGAGACAGGAGTGTGTTAATAAAAGCTTCACCTGTGACAGTTACAGCGTCTGATCTCTGAGATCCATGTTGATTGTGAGCCTGACAGTAGAAGCGTCCACTCTGTAGTGCACTGAAACTCTGTCCAGATCCAACAGCTGAGCTTTCATTCTCCTTAAACCAGCTGAAGTTCACAGCAGGAGGATTTGAGTCACTGATGCACTTCAGAGTCACTGAATCTCCTGCCCAGATCTGACCAGACTGAATGATGGACACTGAGACGTTCCTGGGAGGATCTAAAACAGACAAAAATTAAAATTCACAAAAACTATTACAAAATTATGTGTTTGGAAATTTTAAACAATGGTGATTATTAACTCACACATGACGTTTAAAGTCACAGTATCAGAGTATTTCTCTCCATGTTTATTGATGGACTTGCACTTGTATTCTCCACTGTCATCAGATCTGATCTTTGAGATGTTGAAGATTCTTCCAGATCCTACAATCGTTCCTCCTTTAAACCAGTGGATTCCTGCAGGAGGGTTTGAGTCACTGATGCACTTCAGAGTCACTGAATCTCCCTCCACTATTACACCAGATGGACTGATGGAGATCACAGGTTTCACTGGAGGATCTACAGGAGAAATATATAGTATCACCCGTCAACCCAAAAAAGCACTTCTATTTCTATCCTTACACACAGATTGTAGGTGCAGAATTTAGCATTAATAACATACATCCATGGATCCTTGTGTCAAAAGATCATGTCAAGTATTAAGAAACATATATTTTTTCTGTGTTTGTGTTCAGTGCTGTTAGATTACTTACAAACTAGGTCAGTTAGTGATTCCTAATTATATGACAAATTGAAGTTAGTAACGTAATTGTTAGATGTGACTGAAGAAAGCGCTATATGTTCGGCTCTTGAATGATTCATTCTACAGAAAATGTTAAAAACACATGTATTGTTCATGTGTTTTGGCTGTACTAAACAGAGAGTATATTAATATTTTAAAGATTAGCCCCAATTACTTCAATTTTTAAAGAAAAGGAGGGACGAGTGAACTTTAGAAAGAAAACTTCAAAGAACATACTCACACGTGACATTGAGGTGAACATCAGGAGAGACGTGTGTGTGTCCGTCTACAGCACAGCTATATCTGCCTGAATCCTCTCTTCTGACTGGATTGAGGATGAGTGTGTTCCTGAATTGACTCTCAGTTAATATCTTCAGTGAGTTTCTGTACCAGATGAATGTTGCTCTGTCAGTCAGAGCGCAGCTGCTTTTACATGTCAGACTGACTGAATCTCCCTCTGTCACTCTCTCAGGAGACTCCACCTGAAGATCTGAACACAACACACACATTATATATCTAGTGCTGCTGTCACACACTGATTATTATTCAACATAATGCACAGAAGAAGAGATAAACCTCATCAAAGTCACCTGTGACAGTAAGAGTCACTCCTGGTTCACCAATCCATTTCACATCAGGTCTATCAGTGGTGAATCTGAAATAGTACATGCGTGAATCCTTCAGTGTCACATGACTCAGTCTGACGGTGCAGTTCTGCTGTTTATCTCCCAGATACTGAAGCCTCTGACGGTATTCAGGATCATTAGACAGATCTGGAAACTCGTCATCATATTTTACCAGTGTTTTGGTCCAGAACACTTTCTTGATCTTATATCCAGTAGGGTATGTATAAGTGCATCTCATTATCACTGTTGAGTCCTTTAGTGCACAGATGTGTGGAGGACTGTAACTCACACCCCAACCACCCCACTGACTACAAACTCCTGAAACACAACATTTACAAGGAAACAAGGATAGGAAACAAATGTCCATCTATGAGTTAAACAGGACCATACACTTTAATTAAAAGTTTTGAATCACATATGATTTGATCTGTGTCTACAGACATCAGACAGACGGTGATGAAATGCAGGAAGCAGAACATTGAACACTAACTCTGAACAACGTCACGCTGTAAATGTTAGCAGCTTCAGCAGTTCGCATTATATCAGCAAAAACCTGAATGATGCAATTTTGTTTGGAAGCAACAAATGAATCATAGAAATTTCCCTACATTATAGTAGATATTTTACTAGTCATATTTTTCATGTTAACAAGCCAAAACCTTTCACTCTTAGTTAGTAATTAACTCGTGTGTCATTTACAGAAGAGACTGACCTGGAATCAGGAGCAGAAACACCAGAGCAAGAGTTATCAGGGACATCACCACAGCAAACTGAATCATTTACACAACAGTACAACATGTCAGCTTTTGTTTCATGAAAACTACAATAACAGCAGTGTATTAGATTATAAACAGTGCAAAAATGATTGAAAAATATCTTTACTGTAGTGGATTTCCACAATTGAAACTCATTTAAAGACAACGTTAGTAACACATGAGCTCCGGATGTTCAGAGGTTATTATGATAGAAAATGTTTCTCCCTTCAATATTCTGTGGAGATTCATTATTTAGACAATATTAATGACTGAACGAGAGTAACTCTTACCGTTTTGTAGTTTCAGCCGCTGTAAGTTACACTCCAGGAGAGTGAAGTACAAATGCAAGATGAAAAATTTCTTCTGCTATTTTGCAGTTTTTTTCTCCTTCCCCTTTTTAAAGTATATTTAAGCAACGGCCAATGTTGAGACAGAAACAACCCACATAAAACCTCTTGCAAAAAGAAAAAGAAAAAAACACTCACTCAAAAAGATTGGTTAAAAAACATCTAAATTAATGACTACAGATCTTACAGATATCAAACGAATACTTCAGTGTGAAGGGAAACTTCCTGTCACCGTCATTAGATGGTGTTTTACAGCTTCATGAAAGTGTTTTGTGGTGGTGATGGCGCAGTGGATAAGACACATGCCTTTGGTGTGAGAGACCCAGGTTCGAATCCACTGTGAGACACCAATGAGCAAGACACTTAACCCCTAGTTGCTCCAGAGGCGTACGACCTCTGACATATAGTAATTGTAAGTCGCAAATGTAAATGTTTTTCTTTCTTTAAGACAAGTAGTTCTTCATTTTTAAAGATGGTGTTTAAAAAATAAGATCAAACTGTGTATGTTTTTATGTTCAGTAATATTTTACAGCTCCTTCAGGCAGGAACATGCAATTGCCTTTCCTTACAGAAGAATCAGGAAACAACATGATGGATGGATGAAGGGATGGATGACTGAATCAATGAATTAATGAATGAAAGAAAGAAATAAAGAAAGAATATGATGGATGGATGGTGTAACATTGGGGATGGCCAGACTTTCCCTCCACTGGCCTGAAGAGGGAGAGGTTTATTCTTCTGTGTTTGTGTTTATCCATTAGGGAAGTGTAACTCTATAAACACACACACAATCTCTATCTAGTATTTAGTGTGAGAACAGGTAGTGGGAGTCGATGTTGAAGTCGACAGTCATGAGAACCGTCTCCTCCATCAGTTTCTCAGGTATGATATCTCTCATGACACTGAATCAGTGAGAATTGCCCTTTTTTCTCCTCTAATAACTGAATCTTTCTCTGTCAGCAGTGTTTGTTCTGTCAGCGCTGTGTCTGATGAATAACTCACTGGCTCTTACCGTCACCGGATCTGTGGGAAGCAACATCTCAGTCTCCTGTAGATACCCTGAAACATACGAGAACAGCAGCAAGTTCTTCTGTCAGATGAGCGGCCGGTTTCAGTGTGTCCACACGAGCCGTCGAGACGCGAGATCTGAACGAGGGAGACTGGCTCTTCTGGACGACACCAGCGCTCATGTTCTCACGGCTCTCGTCTCTAGCCTGGCTCCAGAAGACTCGGGGAGGTACTGGTGTGGGGTGGATATCGATCTCCTGCCGGATTTTACCTCTGAGATCTGGATTACGGTCAGCAAAGGTGAGATGCACAACAGCTGGAGACTCACTGTCCTGAATATAGTTAATATGTACGAGCGGCTAATGTGATGTAGGGTTTTCTGTTGGAACGGTGTCGTGTTTAGCGGCCCCTAAGTTAAAGGGATACTCCACTTGTTTTTGGAAATAGGCTCATTTTACAAACAGTTGAGTTTTACCGTTTTCAAATCCATTCAGCCGATTTAGAAGAATATTAGTAACCAGACAGTTTCTGGTCTCATTGACTTCCATAGTAGGAAAAAAATATACTATGGAAGTCAATGAGACCAGAAACTGTCTGCTTACAGATATTCTTCTAAAAATCAAAAAATCAACTGAATACTTTCGAAAACGGTAAAACCCAACTGTTTAACTCTGGGGGAGTTGTAAAATGAGCCTATTTCCTAAAAAAGTGGAGTATCCCTTTAATAACTAATGATCTTTGCAATGGAAGTGAATCAATCAAAACTAACTTAAGCTGGACAATAACTTTATTCGAGCGGATGTAAAGCCAAAAAATCTCTGTTCCTGTGATTCCCTTTTATCACTGTAAAGCTGCTTTGAAACAATCTATATTGTTAAAAGCGTTATTGACTTGACTTGACTTAAACATCTTAAACATTCTACTTTAAAAAGCTCTTTTTACACTGTGCCTGTGGTTTTTAAGAGCTCATGTAAATTGCAGGCTGTTCTCATGAATTGGCGTATGTATGTAAATTGAGACATGAGGACATGGAATATAGATATCTAATATCTTGATGAAAGTATATTATTGTATATTTCCCATGTCGATCTGTACTGAGATCATATGCACTGTGAAACACTGACCCTACAACAGTTACAGAGATATTTGAGGTGCATTTGAGACTCTGAGATTGGTTTCAGATGGGATGTGATACGGCATCGTCTTCCTCTTACACGGCTCATAATGAGTGTGAGGACGGATCTCAATTGCATGTGTGGTGAGGTTTCGATATAGATGAACTATAGTCCTTTCCCTTTTGATTTCTGTGCAGGGGATCCACAAGAACAAACCATTGACCTGTTCCCAGAAGAACGTGACGGTGAGGTTACGAAAACACACACACACACACATGTGGTTCTCCTTTTTTCAGTCAACTCATTGTGGGTTTGCATCAACAGAGTCTTACTCCAGGTTCATGATGATGGTGGCTTTGATGTGTGTTTGCGCTCTGCTTTTTGTGATTCTGTTTGGTCTGTTTCAAGTCCTGAAACACAGCAGTCGGCGTAACTCAGGTGAGACTACAGCACATGTCTGTTCTTCAAAACATCTTTCGTTAAAGTTCTGAGTTTAATGAATGGATAATTAAATTGGTTATGCTCTTATCAGGTTCTGCTCCTCACCGAAGGACAATATCAAACCCAGTGCAGGTGACGACAGCAAATCTCATTCATAATTTATCATGTTGTTTTACTATTGTTATACACATCATGGCCATATTCCAGGATGACAATTACAAGATTTATGGAAATAAATGTTGTGATGTTGTTTCCATCAAGACGTGCATCAGTTTTTGGGCAAGATCTGGTATAGTACACTGCAAAATCCCCGGTGTTAAATTGACACTGAGAGTGTGAATTATATAAACTCTGAGCTGAGTGTTAAATGAACCCTGAAGCAGTGTTAAAGTTAATGAGATAATTAAGTGAATAATTGAGTGATGATTGAGCATTATTGAAGACACCTGATGATAACAAGCAGAATCACTGAAGGAGAAAACCGGAATTTTAAGTCACCATTGTGGAGATAAGTATTTGCTTTAGTTGGGCTCTTGACCCTTAATTCATTAACTTTAGATTTAGTTTGGCTTCAATACTTGAGTTATTACAGCCAGGTGAACAAATAGAAAAGGTGATCTGATTTATTATTATATTATATTGATTATTGCATCACGGACACAGTGTTAAGCATTTGCCTAATCTAAAGAGCAACTCTTTTTTTATGGCCAGGCTTTTATATATATATATATATATATATATATATTAGCCATTATCTGCTTATAATTGTTTAAGTTATATTTATGTATTTTATATAGGATGCCTACCAGAGAATAAGGCTTCCAGACTCATCCAAAGCTCAAAGTGGTCAAGAGGAATTTTACAGACCCATAAACCTGGATTATATAAACACAGAAGCGGTCGACACAGACTCCTACTACATAGATGTAGTTCCAGCACAAACACAAGACCACATCTACACAGAACTGAACGCCAGCAGACGGAGTCACGTGTATCAGAGTTTTACAGCCGATTCTGCTCAAGAAGAGGCGATCTATAACACTATTGATCACTGAATCCTCATCAACAGCGGCATCAAAACCCTTTTTGTGGTATTTTCACAAAATAAAATAAAAAATATTAACTGAATCAATTGATACAGTCTTTTGTTAAAGTCCCTGTGGTGAAAATCAAGTTTGTAATGTTGTTTATGTCTATTTTTGTGTCTTTAATACGCTTTAACACACACCATGTGTAAGTTCATAAGTGGACAGCATTGAGTATTTCCTCCTTAAAACTGCAGTGAACCAAAGACAGTCTCAAAAACACGCTTTGAAATCGCTGGCGTTTCTGACGTCACAAACGAACTTGCAACCAATCAGATCGTCAACCAGTGGATCTCAGAGCTGAGTGAGGGAGTGGGGGCGTGGCTCATCTGCATATTCATAGAACCGCACATACTAAATGAGGCAAGGATCTAGAGTTGCATTCAACTATTTTATGGCATGAAGAAATGTTTGTGGAAAAAACTTTTAAATAGGTAACTTTATGATTAAATATGAGTTTGCTAAAATTATAAAATGAATATGATGAGTTTGAAAAAAAAAATCACAGGGATAAAATTGCCTACTTTAATATGGAGCATAAAAACGTTGCACAAAAAAATGCACAAAAAAGAAGAAAAAGTAAAGTATCTTGATATGTAAGTTATTGAATATAATACAGAATTCCTTCAGATTTGTCTGGTTTTGAGAAGCAGTAACTGCCTGATACAGTATTATGATGTACTATTATTATTCTATTGTGTTTCTCATCTTCACTTTGCACTGTTGTTTTTGTCTTGCAATCCAATAAATATACATTGTTTCTCTGAAAAAAAGTTTCATTAGACCATGCAATTTTGCTTCAAATAAACATTCTAATGGAAAACAAGTTTCCAATGTTTTGCAGTGTCAGTTTGCACAGTTATAGAGTAATGTGCTTAATCAAACCGGTAAAAACTCCCCAGTCAAATCAATACTTACAATGCAGTTGTTACAGTAAATTGTGTTTAAATTTTTTGTTCCTGTGCAATCAATTATACAGAAAAGAGAAGGCTGCATACTGGTGAAAAGTTAGGGAAGTTAATCATATTGAGAAATCTCAGTTGAACTGCCTTTGTACAACTGAAGTCTTGTGTTTTGGACCCAAATAGAAACAAGGAAGTGAGAGACAGACAGAAAGACAGATGGGGTTTATACACTGCCCACCATCAAACGCATATTAAACCATTCAGCATGCGGACAGCAAGAGTCTTTGGTTTCTGCATCTGTGCAGGTGAGTTTTAGTGATCGTTTTACAATAAAATAACAGTATCTGAATTTCAGAAGATATTCTGTCTGGATTAGTATTGGGAAAATGATTTTGAAACTTTAGTTTGGTAATCAATAGTTCACTATCTACTAATAAAAAAACAGTTTTTAATATAATTGCTTGTACACAAAATTAGGATCTTAAGGGTTACATCGAGGATGTTTTTCCACCAAGAAATGAATGTTATTATGTTTTGATTGATATTGTGAAGCTGCTGTGATGCAATCTATATTGTGAAAAGCGCTATTTAAATATACTTGACTTGACATAATCTGAACAGATAACTACCACAAGTAAAACACCACAGTAAAACGTATTTACCTACTATATTATTAGCCAATTGTCATTTTATGTCACTTCATTTCCAGTCTGTCTACTGGACATTAGTTGCACTGTGACTGAGATTGGATATGAGGGAGAAGACTTTACGTTTCACGTCGGATACCCATCGCACTACGAGGGAAACAGCAAGTACTTCGGCAGATCAAATGGATTATTCTTTGAGAAACTGGTTCAGACCACTGAATCCAACAGGTGGACCAGACAAGGACGATTCGCTCTTCTTGACAACACATCCGCGCACTTTCTCACCGCCACCATCTTCGGACTGATCTCAGAGGATTCTGACGTGTACACCTTCGGCGTGGATGTTAAAATGATGCCTGATCCCGATGCCGAAAGACAACTAATTGTCAGAAGACGAGGTGAGAGTCGTTTACGCACACATCCCAGCCAACAAAAATATGTTCTAAGAACGTTTTGCAGAACGGTAGATCTGAATGTTTAAAAAAAAATATTGGTAATGTGAACATAAATGAAACATTTCATTTGGCAGAGCTGACAACTTTTGAGTTTAGCTTGGCGCTAGACCTTCTCTGTTGGCAGCCCTGCATTTGGCAAACATTATAACAATAGCTGCGTTTCCATTACCCTTCAATTTGCGCAAATTGAAATTGCGAAATGAAAATACGCTCAATGGAAACACGTCAATTTCGCAAAAACTCCCGTTTATCGCAAAAAAGTTTTTACGGAGGTTTTTCAGGCAATTCGAAAAAGGATTTTTTCGCAAAACTGATTTTGTGCATTTACAGTCACCTGACTTAGAAGACGGAGTGTGTTTTAGGCCCGTGTCCACAAATAATAATAATAATTATCATCATTAGCCTATTATAACATTTATCAGGCTACATCTGAAGACGCTTTTATCCAAAAAAGGAACAAAGCAATTCGTCACATCTCATTCATAGTAGGCCTAGAGGTTGGAGAATAATAATAATAATAATAGGGCTAGGATAAACACTCGATTTTGACCAATATTCAAGAGCCGCGTGGTGAACACTTTCATTTTCCCATCAACAGTGAAATCAACTTAAAATACTCTATCATTTCTGGTTATACAGAAAATAATAATATATTATTCGCAACTACTTTTATTTGCGTGATGTCACAATAACAAGAAAACGTTGTGCTTTTGTAAAATAACATAAAACAATCAGGCGCGATTTATGATCTTCGTGAACTGGAGCGCGAGAACTGAAACAATATCCTTTATAGACTAAAGCTTTAAATGTCCACTTTAAAAAGAAGAAATTCGAATCGTAAGCTAATACCTTCTGATTATGTAATCCGTATGAAAGGTGCATCCGGAGATTATGTTTTTAGCTCGTTATCTTTTCAGACGCATTTATAATAACTTACCTATACAGCACTGCGGGAAAAATATCATAAATATCCAGGTTCTAATTTGGCCTTAGAAAACCAGTAAAATCTACATTTTTTCCCCATATTAATTTGTTTTAAACGGGGCAAAAAGTCATAAACAAATATCTGAAAATTCGTTGAGATGTATATAGCGCAGCATTGGTGTGGTCAAACTAAAATGTTGGTGTTCAACTTTGCGTTTTAAAAATAGAACAACCGTTCATTTTTCATTTTGCAACGACCGTTTGGGACATAATACGAGATAGTTTTTTATTAAATTCATTTTTAAAAAAAAGAAACAGTAATTACAGGAATAGCCTCTCTAAACCTCAAAGACTTGCCATTAAGACATCAAAGCAGAAATAAGGGAGAAACACCCAGGAACTCTGTGTCTTTCCCTGCCATTAATGCTTGGATAACACACCACGTCTCCTTCCTTCCATTAATAATAATAATAATGTCTAGTGTGGTGAATGTCATGTCATGGCTCTGAAATAGGTTATAAACCTAACAAAGTCCGTTGCCATGATTTTTGTAATGACTTATCGCGAGAGGGAAAAAAAGACGTTTTAGTCGCATAACATCGGTTAATGGAAACACCGTCATTTCGCAATCGTTTTTTATCGACATTTGGAAAATATCGCAAAAGTTTTGCGCAAATCTGTAATGGAAACACGCCTATTGTTACTATTGAATGTTCTCTGAACATTATAAAACAAGTAATATTATTAAACGTCAGACCTCATTCAATAAGATTAGATTGGAGTGCTGACATTAAGAACCATATCATTTTGAGCGGACATTACTGGAAGAACATTTGAGAGCACCTTGCCAGAAAGTTCTGGGAACATTCCCTGTTAGCGAATCTTTCCTGTTCACGTTCCTTCTCTTCACAGATAAACCACAGAGACCCACAACTTCATTACCAAGAGGTACGACAGTAAACCAGGAAAATTATGTTTATTGTTTACAAAAAATAAAAAATATTCACACAATGTTTTAATGAACTTCCTTCAAATGATGTGTTTTAGTGGTTGTCAGCAGCACAAACAGTCCTGCAAACATCACAGCACAGAACTGGGCCGAGACAGGAGAACAGGGTATCTGTCTGTGTATCGTGTTATTCACAGTTCACTCTTTCAATCATTTGTTTTGTCTGGTTGGTTGGTTTTATCTATCTATATCTATCCATCACATCTGATTCTTTACAGTAACTTCCATTCTTTGTAACTTCTCACAAACACACAGCTTGTGTCTTGGTGTTCATTAACAGATCTAATATCGTCACCAGTCTTGAAGAAATCTGTGAGGGTTTCTCTCTCTCTCTCTCTCTCTCTCTCTCTCTCTCTCTCTCTGTTTCTTTTTTCACACAAATGAATGGTGTTTTTATCAGGTGTGTCAGATCGTTTCCTCTTTCTACAGAATCTCACCTCTGGTTTGTGACCGTGTTGGGTCTGGTGTGTGTCGGCACACTTCTACTTGTGTGTCCATACGCTCTGTTTAAGGTTTTTAAATGGGCCGCCACCTGCAAGCAGTCAGGTGAGTCGGCTTGACAAGACTTCCTCTTATCTACACCAACTTCACTGACTAAAATCCCCCTTAAAACTCATCTTTGATCACCAAAATGACCGTGTTTTTGAGTTTACACTGCAGTTTTAAGCAAATACTCAGCAATGCTGTCGACTTATGAATTTTCACATCGTATAAAGCATTAAAAACACCACCTAGACATATAAACAATATTAAACATTGTTAACATTTATCATGCAATTAATACATGTATTTTTTTCTCCAGTTTCTGTATCTTATCACACCAGGACAACATCAGATCACATTGTTGTAAGTCATCTATCATATCACATTCACGAGTATTACCTATCCTATCTCACGACCAATTCGTACGAGTGATTCAAAAGTGGCTAATTCGTACGACCTCACTCATACGAATTCATACGATTTGTCCAAACCCACGTGACGGTTATGTTTAGGGGCGGGGTCAGGGGTAGGTCATTCGTACGAATTCATACGAATTGGTTAATTCGTAAAATATGGACAATTTAGCAAAATCGTACTAATTCGTACGAATTCCCGTGAGATCGGGTTGGTATTACCGCATGCATACCGATGCTGAGAAAGTGCACTGATTTCATTGCTGATATGAAGCGTCCTCTTTACAGGACGAGTATCTGAAAATGAGCCCAGTCGTACTCTCAAACTCATCCGTGGCTCAAAGGGAGAAAGGTTCGTATGTCCAGGATATTCACAGACTGACAAACACACAACAGACCCACAGCAAAGACGTCAACTACATCGATTCTGCTCCAGCAGACTGCCTGGACCCGATCTACACAGAAATGAACCCTTGTTTTGCTCAAGAGTCAATTTATTACAGTATCGATCAAAATACTGACTGATAACATGCAGCCTGTCCTTTTTTCTCCTTAATAATGTTCTTATATGTCTCTTATTCTCACAAAGGCAAAATCAAAAAAAAGCAAAACAGCAATATTTCTACGTGAATCTATTGTAAACCGTAATTTATTCCTGTGATCAAAGTTGATTTTATTTTTCTAACAATGTAAAGATAATTTTTTTACTGTCACTTTTAATCGGTTTAATGTGTGAAAGTATTAATTTTAGTAAGAAATCTTACCCCATACTTGTGAATGGTAGTGTGTATATAAAGAAAAATCATTGAATTGTACTCTTGAATAAATAAGCTTTAATGTCTAATAGTGTAAGACTGTAAATTATTATTTTATTTAATGAACTCTCACACATTAAATGTACTGTAAATCTAATGTCTACTGTTTCTACCCAGTCTAAGTGTCGGTATAGAAATATGTGTGAGTAAAGATCTCGATATGTCACAATTGCATCACAACATATGTCTGGGGATCTATTATGTTGATCAGTGTTTGTTTTAGTTCGGCTCTTTACCCATGAATCATTAACTTTATATTTTGTTTGGCTGCAGTACGTGAGTTATAACAGCCAGATGAGATGAACAAATAGAAAATGTGATCTGTTGGTGTTATTGTGTTTTAATAATCATTATTTCACAATCATTTGACCTGAATCACTGAATTCAGTGACCAATTTCTGATGTAACAGTATAAAACGTTACTTGTATATTGTTTTCCATTGTTTTCTTGAGGATGATGCATAGGGGCCAACATGTGTTACCACTAGCAGCCGCTTGAGGGCGCTAGAGTTAATTGATTACAGCATATAACCCCGATCACAGACGAGCAAGAGAGTTGTGTTTGGATTGAGGGAAACCCCATGGTTGAGCTCATGACTACCTTTTCTTTAAGCCCAATTTGAGAACTGTTTAAGTTTGCCTTCAAACGAAGAACTTTTTGGACTTTTACGATATTTGGTTGGAGGTTGTTTGATACCCTTGTTGGTCCATGCTGCATGAGGTCTTCTTATCTCATTACTATTTACAACTTGTATTTCTATAAGCAATGTGGGTTTGATGCTACAGATCTACAAGGCTGCTTATCTCCATTTCACACTCATTGTGCGTGGACTGTGGAATCACGGCAACACATTTGGAAATCCACTGTCTCCTCAAAAGAGTCCGTTTGCAAGCAGCTGAAGGCCACCTCACACTCTTAGAAGAAATGGTTCTTAAAAGGTTTTATCAGTGCTACATATTTGGAACCCCTAAAAGGTTCTATACACTCTTAAAAAAAGGGTTCCTCTGGGTTCTATATAGAACCCTGGGGTTCCATACTTGGCCAATAGAACCTTTTACCAAAAAAAAGGTTTGGAGTTCCATATATGAAGCGGGGGATGGAACCATTTCTGGTTCTAAATAGAACCATTTCTTCTAAGAGTGTATGCTTTATAGGTTGACCCTGGTTGGGTGGTTATTTTTGTCCGAATAGCCATAGTTGAAGGCATACAATCTTTGAGGAATGGAATCACCTAAAATTATATTGTAACTCATGTATTGAAAAAGCAGTTTCACTTCATACTGTGCAACTCCCTCCAGTATATCATGCATAATATCCAGCACAAAGTTCTCTGATACATTAAAGTAAGTCAAGGTATTGAGTACAGAATACCATAACAGGAGTTTTCATTAGGGTCGTCAGCAAGATACTTATAATATTAATCATTTAGGTTTCTGTTACGCAATATCACCTGCGGATCATCCTCACTACTTACTGTGCTACACCTTGTCAGTGACGCACCGTCAGGAATGTGAATATATTTAACATAACCAAGGATATCATGTAGACGTAGGTTATCGCCAGTAAATTGCGCAAAAGAACCAAAGATGGGCTCCTCAAAAAATTCCACCTTCATTCCCTCCTGCTCAAGTATTTTTACATCGTCAACCAATGGGCTGGGTATTTTGTCAATGCCATACTTTCTTCCATCTTCAGAACGAAACAAAGAAATTAGATGTATGTTTATTAAGGAAGAATTTATGTGTGCATCCAACATATAAACAGCCAAGTTTATGAATCCCATGTTTAGATCCTAATGGGTTTTCAGTTTCAAGATCATCGTAGTAAATTTCGGATCTGAAGTGCATTGCTATTGATGGAGCACAGGATGTTTTTCCGTCACACAAATCTCGATACGTCACTTTGCCGTTTCTCTTGAAAAAGATATTCCTAAAAATGAATTCAAGAGTCTTAAGAAGAGGGAAATATATATGAAAGTCTGTTCATACATTCCTGAGATCATATTCTTTCTTGTACCGTATCTGACACCTAAGTGTATTTCAATAGGTTCAACAACCTCCCATTTCTCGATGAAGTATTTTCTCCATTTTGTATCGGTATTAAAATCGGAGAATGGATTATGAAAACTATTAAAAACATCTTTAACTGAACTTCTACTTGTTCTACATGGATGCTTAATACCCTCTGAGGCCTCATAATAACACAATGAACAGATTATAAAACTATAAACTATGCACAGTTTTGATATGCACAGTAAGCTTTTAATGTCAAGATATTTTAGGACCCGTTATAATGATGAATGTGGAAATGAGGGGAAGGAGAAGTTAAGCCTTACACCATATGCCAGAACGGAAGAAAGAGACATTTGTCAACGTTTAAGGATTTTATTTAGTCAACAAAGTCCCGTAAAGCTTCACCATGTGGAACCGTATTGTTCTTCTCTGGGCCTGCATTCGTATCGGTGAGTTCAAAATGTATATGTGTCTCTCTTAATCCAACATGCTCGCTAATGATACGTGTATTTTCAGCTGTTGGTGGTGGAGCTCCACGGAAAATTACTGGATACAGAGGAGAGAGAGTTGACATCAGATGCTCATATGATTCTAGATATGAATCAAATTCAAAGTATTTTTGTAAAGGGGAGTGTATCTATGGAAATAAAATCATCATGGTTAAATCAGGATCTCCAGCTGAAGACGAGAGATTCTCTCTGACTGACGACACGACGGCCAGAGTTTTCACCGTCACCATCACTGATCTGAGAACAGAGGATCAAGGCCAATACTGGTGTGCTGTGGAGAGGAGTATTATTACTGATGTCTATTCAGAGATTTTGTTGCTGGTTAAACTGGGTAAGTGATTAATGCCACTTCTGCAATAGTCTAAATGAATGTTTGTATCTGTTTTGAATTAAATTGAGTGTGCTCATGTCATGTATTAGTTTAATAATTGATAGTCCATCTTCATTGTTACCCATTTAAATAAGAAGACGACTATCAGCCTGTTTTTAATCACAAGCACACATCTTTCATCAGATGCATTGGCTCAAACCCCTTTTCCCAAAACCTCTTCACCTGACACAGGTAAACGCCTCTCAACACCTCATCTCATGTTATCATCTTTCATTTCATTCTTTGAAGATGCTTAGCAATTTTATATTTGTTTCTATTCTCAGGTTCAATTGGCATCATCGTCGCAGGAGTTTTGTTTTTGCTCCTGATATGTGCAGTATTGTTTGTGTTGGCCATACGAAAGAAAAAGCTGACTTGTGGTAATATTTGGTTAACGATATATTAATATTGTAAGACTTAAATGTAGCACATTATATTAAAAAGATTGATCCTGATGTTTTATTTGAATATTTCACTGTTGATTCATCAGTATATTGTGTTAAAGTGGATGTTACTGGAGGGACTTTTATTATGACGGGGGTACAGAGAGAGGAGAGCGGAAGTAAAAGGAGTTGAGAAAAGAGCTCGTCCGTGTCCGAGGGTTTATTTGATGTATTCCTAAAGTTATCTTTATATTAAAGCCCAATCAAAGCCACAATCAAATATTACAATATATAAAATTCAGACAGTGTGGACACTTAATAGTCCCTGATGAGGGAAAATCTATACATGTAAACAGACATAATCATTTAGATTAAAACAATTGGGGTTGTGAAAAAACTAACTTAACTAAAGAAATGAGATTCAATCATGATGGACTGAATTCAGATACTGGAAGTTTTGAAACTTATATAACATTCATCTATCACAGGTCTGGCAATCTTCACTGCAAGGCTTCATCTGTTATTAAGAAAAGGAGAAGAGGTGAGTTGAACATGTCCATCATTATTAACTATTCTTCTCAAGTATAAGTCAAGGTTCACGTTCTTGTCCAATAATGACCAAGCAATACTTTCCTTCCTCCAATGTACAGAATGAATACGATAAAGCCCGATTGTCCTGCCCGACTGTCCTGCCAAACTCAAACGCAGCTCAAAGTGATAATAGTTCGGCAGCAAACGAGATTCCCACAAAAGCAGCCAACACCAACCTCTTCTATATAAATGTTGCTGCTGCATCGACAAACAGTCTGAGTCCAGATCCGATCTACACTGAACTGAACGCCAGTCGACAGAGTCACGTTTATCAGGATCTCACAGCTGATTCTGCTCAAGAAGAGTCGATCTATCACAGCATTGATAAAAAACAGACTGACTGAACACAGACACCTCATCAACAAACCAAACCCCTTATTCTGCTTCACACTTTTGCTGCATATGAATGTTTAGTATTTGTTTTTTCTTAAATAATCGTGTCTAATAAATGTATGAAGAGTGTAAATGTTTGAATATTTGAATATTAACATTGTAATATCAGTCAGTGGGTGACAGTAACCATACTGTAAACAAGTGGCTTACCAGGCCAATGGCGTCACAAGAAAACAAATGTATCTGATCCTCATAAATGGCTTTGAACGTGGGTCTCTCACATAATTCAGCAAATCAGGCAAAGCTCTATGCACTGTTAAAATAACGGCACAACATATTCAGAGCTGTGTTCTTGAGCTACTTATTGACACTGGCTCATCTGAATGTTTTTTAAATGTCGTCTCACTAAACCAAGACTGCAGATAGTAACATATTCGAAAGAACAACGGCCAGTCATTGGATGTCTGAAGGCGGATGTTTCTCATCAGCATCATCAGAGATTTACATTGTTGAAACAGGAACACCCGTTTCTTTAAAAGTTTTTATAGATTTGACTATATGACAAAGCACTAAGACAGAGTAAACATACATGTAGGTCACTGCCCAACATACAGTAATTCTGATCTTTGTCTTTAGGTGTCAAAATGCAGCCAATCGCTGCCATAGTGGTTTTTTGGGCAACACTTTACAATACAGGTGCACTAATATGCATTAATTCATGCTTAACTAATGCACAGATAATCATGAGTTAATGTATAACTCATGAAGAACTAAACCATTGTGCATCAGCAACTAATAAAGAGTCAATATGATTAATAGATTAAGTAATACATGAATTGCTATTAATTCAATGTGTCATTGTGTATTAATTCCTCAATAACATATTTTATTAACTAATAGTGTAAATTAGTGTGTTAATTACCACAATTAGTCAAAGCTAGTATGCACTTCAACTTCCAGTCGTCTGCTTTAATTAATCATTAGCTAATGATTTGCAAAGGTATCATTATGTTATGACTTTACTTGATGGGGCACATCATTATTAACTAGTCATTTAGTGATTGTAGTAATTTGCACATGAATTTGCACTAACAATGAAGTAATTAATGATGTAATAATGCATATTAGTGTACCTGTCATATTATCTGGAAGTTGAAATACAAGGCTTTGGCTCATTCTGGTAATTAACACTATTAGTTAAAAAATGAGTTATTATGGAATGAATCCACAATTACATATTTAATTAATAACAATTCATGTATGAACTAATACATTAACCTTACAGACTCTTAATTGGTTCCTAATGTGGTAATCAGTAATAAATAGCTTAGATAACCATTTACACATTAATTCAGTATTATCTGTGCATTAGTTAAGCTTATTATTGCACCCGTATTGTAAAGTGTTATCGTTTTTTACTATATGATGAAGTGTAGACACATTAACTACTGTAGGTCCGGCTCACACACACACAAACACAGAAGGACTTTGAACAACAAGCACTAACTGCGAAAGACATGATGGCATCAGCATATAAAGGTCAGTCTAAGTTAAATAATCTAATGTTATACTAGTTTAAGACCATACTGAGAAATTAATCGTGTGCTTTTTGTTTCCGGTAGTTGACAGAATTAATTATGTATACTAGTAGAGTATCATGATTAAAATACAGCATGATGTTACCAAAATAATTGAGAGGTAATGTCATCTGTCTTCTATGCTTTGAATCCCCATCCTTAAACAAAAGGAATGTGACACGACCTATAGCGGCTCAAAAAGTTATTTTATCATCATTCACAATGCTTGTATTCGTACGTCAGTTCTCCTGTGTCTTAGGATTAAGTTCTCCTGTGTCTTAGGATTGAATGTTTCTTGTCCAGCTTCTTGTTCTTGTTTTCAGTCACCAGTTTCCAGTCTTTGCTTGTTGCGTGTTTAAGAGTTTATTATTAAAGTTGCATTTTGGTTCTTAACCAGCTTGGCTCCAGTGTACATATGAAGTAGACTCGACCCTCTGTCAAAATGCATGTCCTCTCATTTCCACATATTAAGGAAAAACACCAAAATATAACTCAAAAAGGGTACAATGACAAAAATAATCAGACCGGGAAGTAAAAAATCAGTATACCCATAAACAAGAGTGACGATATAGATATAAAAGCAATAATTCCAATGAAGATTAAATAAGATTATCAGAAGTAAAACTAAACCTACTCATCCCATGAGAGATTACAATGCAAAAGGGAAGAGGAGGAGACAGAACAGGAAGTTATATTGGCTCATGACATCACAACAATACGCTGATTTCACGCAGCCGCCATTTTGATGGGCATTTCGGTGGGAAGAATCCCGGAACAGACAGACAACAATGTCGTGGACTACCAAAGCTGCTGCCGCAATTTACACTATTGGATGTTAATATCCCAAATAGCATATGTATATGGTTCTGAATATATATATATATATATATATATATATATGAATTTATAAATTTAACTGTATGTAGTCTAAAGTATAAAAGAAATGTGTGTACAACATTTTTAGAATAACAAATTTCGGTAACACTTTTTAATATGCATTAATTCATCCTTAACTAAAGCACAGATAATCATGAGTTAATGTATAACTAATGAAGAGCTAAACCATTAATTAATGATTACTGCATCAGCAACTAATAAAGGGTCAATATGATTAATAGATTAAGTAATACATGAATTGCTATTAATTCAATGTGTTATTGTGTATTAATTCCTTAATGACATATTTTATTAACTAATAGTGTAAATTAATGTGTTAATCACCATTAGTCAAAGCTATGCACTTCAACTTCCAGTTGTCTGCTTTAATTAATCATTAGCTAATGATTTGCAAAGGTATCATTATGTTATGACTTTACTTGTTGGGGCACATCATTATTAACTAGTCATTTAGTGATTGTAGTAATTTGCACATGAATTTGCAGTAACAATGAAGTAATTAATCATGTATTAATGCATATTAGTGTACCTGTCATATTATCTGGAAGTTGAAATACAAGGCTTTGGCTCATTCTGGTAATTAACATATTAATTAACACTATTAGTTAAAAAAATGAGTTATTATGGAATTAATCGACAATTACATATTAAATTAACAACAATTCATGTATGAACTAATACATTAACCCTACAGACTCTTAATTAGTTCCTAATATGGTAATCATTAATGAATAGCTTAAATAATCATTAGTTACACATTAATTCAGCATTATCTGTGCATTAGTTAAGCATGAATTAATGCTTATTAGTGCACCCGTATTGTAAAGTGTTACCCAAATTTCTACATTAAACACAACAATGAGCCATCACATTCGCGACTCTCCTGTGATTAAAGGCGACACTTCCGGTTGTCTTCCCACCGGAGCCATTTCAAAATGACGGCATGCGTGAAATCAGCGTATTAAAGGTGAAAGCACTCATTTCAATCAGGCAGCCACATCAAATATATGTAAATGATTCATTTTGTGTCAATTATAGCTACTTAATGATACATGCATTTGACAGTATAGCCTACTTTCTGTTGTATGTGTATGTACCTGTTACACTTGTGGGGCCCAACCAAATGTCTCCGTAATGTCAAAAATATCAATTTATGCTCTCACTTTCAGAACTCAGGATCATTCTTCTGGGTAAAACTGGATCAGGAAAGAGTTCAACGGGAAACACCATCCTGGGTCAAGAGTGTTTTCAGAAGAAACGTTCACCAGGGTCAGTCACTAAAACCTGTGAGAGAGGAACAGTAGAAGAGGATGATCAGACCATCTCAGTCATCGACACTCCAGGCCTGTTTGATACAACAATGACAGAACAGCATCTGAAGGCTGAGATTGTGAAGTGTGTGGAGATGTCTGTTCCTGGTCCTCATGTGTTTCTGCTGGTCATCAGACTGGACGTGCCATTCACAGATGAAGAGAAAAACACAGTCAAATGGATTCAGGAGAACTTCGGAGAAGAAGCTGCACATTACACCATCATTCTGTTCACTCACGCTGATTCACTGGATCAACAATTAGAGGACTATATCAGCGAAAGTAATGATCTCAAGGCTGTTGTTAATGAGTGTGGGGACAGGATTCACTCCTTCAATAATAATGAAACTGAGAACCGCTCTCAGGTCACCAAACTACTGGAGGAGATTGAGAAGATGGTGGAGAAGAATGGAGGACAACACTACACCAATGACATGTATAAAGAAGCCCAGAAAAAAATTGAATGGGAGTCTCGGAAACAAAAACTGATAGAAATAGGAACAACAATATTAACAGTAGGAGGGGGAGTAGTAGCAGTAGCAGGAGGACCAGGACGAGCACGAGCAGTAGCAACAGTAGGAACAGTAGCTTTAGCAGCAGCAAAAGCAGTCATGAAACTATAGGGCACAGTACCATTAAAGCTCTGTTTGGATTTGTAATAATATTACTTATACAGTACTCTAATTAAATTACAAAATATTCTACGAGTAGATGTGCACAGTAAACAGTAAACATGCTGTTGTTCCTCTAAGAAGATATTTCTGCTTGATTCTACCAAAAATTTCTAATTTAGTTGTTGTAACCAAATTCAATCAGGTTCAATCAAATTCAAAACAAGAGAAGGCTGTTATTACACTCACTCAATATGCATTTTCCATTAAAGCTCTGCTTGGATACATTTGACATATGTGTGCCTTCTGGGCAATTAATTTTTATTTTAATTATAAAAATTGTGATTTATTTAGTACTTCACTATATATATATATTAGTCATTATGAGGAACAATCCTGTTCAATCTAACTTGAAACTTAATTAAGGTGTGTGTATTTCTGTCTCCAAATAAATAAGAGAAACATATGGTTAAGGAGTGAGTGGTATATTTACTGTAGCTGATGACAAAAAACATTTATGACCCCCTTGATTTAGAGGGGGTGTGTGTATGACTGTCAGGTGGTTGCTGTGCGTGCTTACGGAGTGTTTATGATGTGTGTTCAATGACCCAATCTGCTTTGTGTGACTGTAAGGAATGTTTTCAGGGAAAGTTTTTATTATATCAGGATAATGTTTACAGAACGCTGGAATTATGAACATGAAGAGGTCTGACACGGATATGATTTTTTAGCTGGCATTGCATCGTCCATATTGTCTGTTGTGGAGAATGAAAAATAGTTTACAGAAATAGCAATGGTTACAAATAGCTTATAATATATATTAAATAATATGTTAAGTTTATTAAACATTTAAAAAGTAAGTTTTTAACATGTGTTGAACTTAATGAGGTGATCGTTATGCGTCTATCTGGATAAAGTCAAAGACCCTTAAATTGTTCTGATCAGATGAAATGTAACAAATTAGGTTTTTAAGAAATAAAAAGCATTGCATAATGAATTTAATAAGATGTTAAATTATAACATGTATTATTGTTAAATTTACTGTCATGTTCAAAACAAAGTGAATAAAAAGTGTCATGTGTAAAGGTATTTATTGGCACAATCATCTTCTTTGGGAAAGAATGAAGAGTAGCTATATTCGCTATTGTAAAAAAGGCATAATTCATCATAGCGTTTATTTAAGTTCAATAACATGTTTTTGCGTGCAATTTGGCCAAACTGTAGCACAACAAATTTAAGTCTACAAAGATTGGCAGTGCTTCATAAAATAAATAAATAAAAAAACAACAACAACTTAGGTTTTAGTTCCAAAGCATTCTTGAATTATAACCATTTAGGTTTGGATAGATTTCCACGTCCATTCTTAGAAAGGGGTGACGGCGACAGCTGGGTTTAATTTAACACAACACATGAAACTCGTGCAAACTCCGCCCAGCGACACAGACAATCTCAGACGCAGAATATTTTATAGCAGGCCAAGGTGAGAAGGTTAATTCTGCCCGGGGAAGAAGAAAAAGGAAGAAAAAGAGAAAGTAAAGAAGAAAAAAACGCAATAAAAGTTGCTTTTGTTTACATCGCGACAGCTTTCGTCGCGCCGCGATGACGCAATCCGTCGAAGGGCGCGTCCAAACAAAAGAAAAATAAAGCAAGATGAAGACTCGCTGAACACAAACAGTACACGTGAGATGAAAAACAAGCGTATTATTTTACTTTCTACCGACGGATGAGAGCAGTATTATTGCTGTTTGAGTTTCAGAAAGTCGTGTGAGGAACTACTGAGAGTTTCAGACTGATTTTCTGACCTGAACTGATGAAGAAATGAAGTTTCCACTGATAGTTTGTGTGTTTCTGCTGACGGGTAAGAGCTGAAGATCTCCAATAAAAGTGTTTATATCTAATATTATGGCAGTGTACATGAATAAAGCAGTGTGCTGGTGTGTGTGTTTGTGTAGTGAGCAGTTCACAGTCTGTGAACATTACAGTGAAAGGAACAGAGGGACGAGGAGTGAGCATTACCTGCCCTTATCCAGAAGGATTTAGATATGCTTACAGTTACAAATACTTCTACCGAGGATATTACAAAGATCGGGTCACGATACTAGAATCTGATGGAATGCAGACATTTGTGATGAATGGCAGATTCTCACTGCAGGATAATCGTCAGACCAGTTCATTCACAGTGAGCATCAGTGACCTGAAGATGGACGATGCCGGACCGTACGGCTGTAAAGCTGGACATGAATATGAAAATTACCATCATGTGGAGGTTATTGTGATCAGAGGTGACTGATATTCAACAATCTACTTCATCACTCATGTTTTATTGTTTTATATTTGTCATATTGACGGCTCTTCTTCATTTCTCAGCTCCAGAGACAACAACACGGGTCCAGATCTCGACAACCAGCATTAGTCCATATACACACAGCAACACTGAACACACTAACACAGGTACACACACTGACATCTGCACTCACATGTGTGTTGATGAAAATATAGTTAATGTAAAGTTATTGTGTTTACTTAACTTCAATCAAAATATTAATAGTTAGTCTGATTATATTGAATACACAGATATCAAACCCGTACCCTATTCTAATGCTGCATGGATGATCATGATGTAATTACGTGTTTCCAGCTCGTTCTGACATGTCTTGCACAAACTTACACCAACTTGGAAACTGAATTTCATCAAAGCTTCAAATCTGTAAAAAAATAAACCACAATTACAACATTTAGAGGTTGTGATGTTCCTCAACACTTGTGTGAATGTTTGACGTGTCATTTTACAGCCAGTGTGTTTTCTTCTACAGGTAAAGAGTTGAACACCCACCAGGAAATACTGCAGTTCAACTCAATCAGCCAAAAACATACAAACTACACTACCCATAATGCAACTGCAGCATTATTGATTACATAAAGCACTCTTTGAAAGTAAATTGTTTTGTACTTTTGTTAGGACACATTTTAGCTCCTGTATAAATATAAGCTTCTGGTTAATTTGGTTTGACATCAGCCGTAAAGAGAAGTGTTTTCTTCTGAAGAGTTGAGGTTTACCATTGCAGTTTCACTTCGGTTACACCTGTATATTTACAATATTACAATATCTATTGTTTATTTAACATTATAATCAGAATCTGCAGTGTTTCATCATGTAAATATCATGTGTTTAGCGTTGCCTTTAGATCTGGCTTCTGTTGCTGGCGGTCTGGGTTCGGTTCTGCTGGTTCTGACTCTGTGTTGTGGAACCTTCATCATCCTGAAGAAGAGGAAGAGGAAATCTAGGACCGGTAACAGTTTCTTTGAGCGCATTTTTATTATTATATTCATGTTTTTGTGTGATATTTGACTTTTCTCTGGTTTATTCAGCTTTATTTCAGCAAAACATGCAGCGCAATACAGAGGTGTGTGTCCAAACCTTTTCCCATTGAACATCAGACATTCATGTTAAATTATTATTTATTAAACAATAGAGTGTTTTAACTATTAAATTATTAATATATGTGTTGTTTTTCAGACTGACCGCATGTCTGAGGAGATTCCAAACACAGACTTCAACATGGGAACGCCTTCATCCAATCAGACGCCTGCATCACACCTCAACACCTGCACGTTTGAATATACTGGTTACGCCACAGTAACCAATCATCAGCCTGATTCAAACCCCACTTACACCCACTCGACCAATCAGGTGACAGATACAGCCGGTGATTATAACTACCTAACAGCAACACATCCACAAAACATCAAACCAGACGAGGATCCGCTTAACGCTCCACGATTCTCCATCGATTTTCTTGGGTAAAGCGGAAATCGTGATTCTCCCACAATTCTGGAGAAACAAAATACCTCATCGTTAACACTTTACTTGAAGGGGTGTGCATAAGACTGACATGACACCTTCATCATCATATGTTTTAAATAGTTTTATGCATGTTTATGACAACTGTCATTAAGTGTCATTCGCTCAATTATGACATTCCTTGACATAAACTAATACATCATAACCTGAGACAACACAACCTGTCATAAACATGACATAGCAGATTAATGATCAAACTTTAGAAGCCACCTAGCTTTATTGGTTAACATTACATTAAACTGTCAGCTGGTTGGTTTTGACATTGGCTGTCATGAGGCCATTATAACTTTAATGACAAATTCGAGGTCAAAATACTTTTTTAAAAATATGATTTACTCTTATTTTAATCAACTCTGTGTTTAGCTGTTTTTTAAATGTTTGTAACGCATAAATACACGCTAATCTGTGCTTGAAAGATGGTTATTTTGTGAAGCTGCACCGAAACGCAGATTATTTAAATGTTGCGGTGATGTACTTTCAGAGGTTAACCAGTCTCAGTTTCACATCACATGCATGAGCGGAGTGTGTTTATCACTGCCGATATCAAGCGGTGTCAATTAAACAGGTGTAAAACAGCATGATTATGCTCAGTTATGAAGCAGATCACGTGGGTGTTTGAGTCGAGATCGGTTAATGATTAATCCGCTACTCGTTTACATTTACTTAGTTGACATTTATTTTATTAGTAGTTTATGCAGCTCTTCTTTGACATAATAACCATTAAAATATAGATTAAATTCAGATTTCAGCCATATATTTCTTGTTCCTGTCACCGTTTTTAAGGGAACAATCCGTTATAAATATGAATATTGTATTTTCTATTATAAAAATCTAAGTTTTGTAAATGAAAACACTTTGATGTTGTAAAAAATAATCAACTTTTGTTCTGTTGAATGTGTTTTCAAGACTTTGTATATGTTGTATAATTATACATCTAGGTAATGATAATCTATATTTTAGAAGGCCTTGGTTGATATTGTTGTTTCCTGGGGCCGACGTCAGCGCACGGCTTGTCGTAACATGCGTGTCTTAAATACTTCCACAAAACACAGTGGGTTTACGCACTAGTTGCCATTTCAACACAATATTGAGAAATAAAATACACCATAATTCAGAAATCTTTGGAAGATATCATTGAACATTTATTTAACCTTGGCAAAAACAAATGTCTTGTTAATTTTTCATTTTAAATCAGACAAATGTGATATTATTTGAATCTCCTATATGTTAGGCTTGACTTAATTGTTGATATGGTTCTTAAATACTTCTCTAAAAGGGTTTCTAGCACAGATTAAACCCCAGTTGTGCAGACGGGGCATGTTGTCACATTGCGATACAGTGAGCCTGTGTTATAATGTTAAATACTTTTATGAATTCTATTAAGAAAACGGTGAAGAGTCAATATTCAGAAATTATTCATTATGTTGTATAGCGTAGCTGTGTGTTCATTGTCAAACTCAAACTATTTTATTTTTTAATTATTAAAAAATGGCATTATTTTATATGAAAACGTGAATGCTTAGTTAAATATTTTAGTTTTTCTTGTATATATATATATTTTTTTTATTAGATCAGATATCTTTTTAATTTGTCATATGGTCATGTCATAATGCACTCCACCTATGGGGCATGTTGTCACATTTCACTTCCAATCTTTCTTGGCATATCAAGACAAAAGTATACACTGTATTAATAAAACAAAACCACATAATTGTACTAGACATGTGAAATTAATGTCGGAAAAAAAGAAATACTCTGAACCATAAGTAGATTCACACAAACGGTGAAGTTTGTTCTGGTCGTGGGACCCTGGTGTAGTTCGAGCAAATGTATTTAGGCTTCATAATTCATAAAAGTTGTTCATATGTTAAAGTTATGTTGCAGGACAAAACATGCATGTATCATAAACTCTTGTTGATCATATAGGGTTTTTTTTTTTTTTCGATAATCCAAAAGCCTGTGGGAAAATCCTGTTGGTTTTTGTGAGAGAATCAGTGTGATGTGAACGGCGGCTGGACTAATTAAATACTACGTTTATTCAGTGTATTTTACATGAATATGCCTTTGTTTAACACATAACAGGGTCAAGAAAAATATTACCGTCATATTTTATTTTGATCTCATCATTTATATTTAATGTCCTAGAAGAGTTGTAAAACACAAATAGTTACACACTGTATAAATGTCACAGATGCTCCTTCCCTCTTATAATGAAGTGGATCATCCCTTCCTCCAGAGTAAAACACTGCTTACGTATTTAATAACGGTTGGTGAATCATTACTGATGTCCTGTAGAGCTGGATGTGGTTTAGAGAGACAGAAAGGGGAAGGAAACGTATATTCTAGTAACTGACGCACATTATCCTCTCAGTACGGAAGAGAAGGACAGTAACGTTTGTCACACAGAGTTTGTTGTTTTATTTGAGCGAAACGCTCGTCAGATGTCATGATGTTGGACGTCCTGCTGCTCTTTTCCAGCATCTGTACAGGTGAGTTTCAGACTCTCAGCTCTTTTACACACAGTTTGACATCTTGATCATCAGACTCATATGGAGGAGATTTGAGAGTTATTATTCGTCTCTTTCTCACACATAACAGCTCTATATGATGATGTGTGTGTTTTCAGCTGTTGTTGGTGGTCGAGCTCCACAGACAATTACTGGATTCAGAGGAGAGAGAGTTGACATCAGATGTTCATATAAATCTGGATATGAATCAAATTCAAAGTATTTTTGTAAAGGGGAGTGTTCATTGTTCAATAAAATCATCATGGTTGAATCAGGATCTCGAGGTAAAGACAAGAGATTCTCTCTGACTGACGACACGACGGCCAGAGTTTTCACCGTCACCATCACTGATCTGAGAACAGAGGATCAAGGCCAATACTGGTGTGGTGTGGAGGGGTTTATTTTTGATGACTATTCAAAGATTGCGCTGCTGGTTAAAGATGGTGAGTGATTAAATATGTCAATAGCAGAAATGAACTGCATGGAAACAAGAGAGTGAGAGATCAAGTCATTAATCTTCTACAACCCAAATCCACAAAAGATGGATCATTTAGTAAAATGCAATAATCAGAGTCCTGTGATTTGTTTTGAAAAAACTTTTGCTGATAATTTACTCACCCCCATGCCACCCAAGATGTCCATGTGTTTCTTTCTTCAGTCGAAAAGAAATTAAAGTTTTTGATGAAAACATTCCAGGATTTTTCTCCATATAATGGACTTCAATGGGAACCAAAGTTTTATCCAGTGTTTTAGATCATTTGAGAAGAGTTTGAGCTCAGAGAACACACCGGCATCTCTGCATTGAACTGATGTACAGCTTTCTCCTTCACTTACACAGATTCTTCATTTTATTGTAATTTATTTCCTCTTCTGGATTTGGGGTTGTCAGCTGACTCATATTGTTGTATTGAGTTGATTGTCTGCGTATACTGCAGTGTGTTGAGTGTTAAATACAGTAATAAGCCTACCGTGGCTGTGTGTTACAGTGATGGATTACTTTGGCACAACAAGAAACTGAGAGATTAAAACGGAGATTAAATGAAATATTGAATGTATTTTAAATTAAATTCCAGTGTTGTAGTACTCGAGACTCGGACTCGGTCTCGAGACCATATTTTAAAGGATTAGTTCACTTTTGAAAAAACTTTTGCTGATAATTTACACACCCCCATGTAGGGTTGGGTATCGTTTGAATTTGAACGATTCTGATTCCGATTCTGATTCCTTGTTTCGATTCCGGTTCCTAACGATTCTCGATTCTGATTCTTTTAAGAGGGAGGGTCAAAAAAGTTTAGCTAACCTTGCTAACCAACGGCCTTTCTGAAGGAAATACTCCTTTTGTCACAAATTTTGCATTTTGCCGTTATTTCGTTATTTTTAGAAAAGTGAAGCCACACTTTGGATCGCCGACGTAAGCTAGTCATGTTCGACTCGCGCGGTTATGCCAACACTTCCGGTAGACGCTTCTTCGTTGGTGTTGTTCAGCGGTTTCTTCTTCCGCTCGGCGGACTGTGAATATCGAAACTAGGAATCGAAATTTTAACTTTTGAACGATTCCGGGAAAAACGAAAAGTTAGTCTCGGTTCCAATCGATACTCGATTCTCGATACCCAACCCTACCCCCATGTCATCCAAGATGTCCATGTCTTTCTTTCCTCAGTCGAAAAGAAATTAAGGTTTTTGATGTGACGTTTTTAACGTAATTACGTATTACGTGACGTTACAAACGCGCCTCACAGAATAGAGCAAGGCTAGCATTTGTCCTTAGAAAAGTTACATTTTTGGAATAAGTTTTGAAATAAGCGATCGTTTCGCATGATAAGACCCTTATTCATCGTTTGGTGTCGTTTAAAGACATTTGAAGCTGCATCTGAAATTGTTATTAACTGTCTTTTGGACCTTGAACCGTTTGGTTTCCATTGAAGTCCATTATATGGAGAAAAATCCTGGAATGTTTTCATTAAAAACCTTAATTTCTTTTCGACTGAAGAAAGAAAGACATGGACATCTTGGATGACACGGGGGTGAGGAAATTATCAGCTAAAGTTTTTTCAAAAGTGAACTACTCCTTTAATGGTCTTGGTCTTGTCATGGACTCGTGTGCATTTGGACTCGGAATTGACTCGTACTCGAACATTATTTTTTTTAGGACTCGGACTTATTCCCGAGTCCACTCGAGTTCAATTCAAAATATTTTTCATGATTATTAATGTATGTTAATAAAATATTTCTTTAAATTGATTGACACGCCCAGTGATTGGTGATTTTCTAGTGCGCAACTGCGCATGACAAATTGTAATAAAATTACTTTTAACACCACCTACTATGTGGCCTTTTTACCCTAAACTGATCATATTTTTTAAACTATAGTAAATTCAGTAAAAAAAAAAAGGATTTCTCTGAGTAATTAAAAGTAAATTAGGTAATCAACCCTCACTGGTCTCGACTCGGACTCGACCGTCTCTGGTCTCGGACTCGACTCGGACTCGACTCTCTCTGGTCTCGGTCTCGACTCGGACTCGAGTGAGGTGGTCTCGACTACAACACTGTTAAATTCAGTGTCCGTGTTTTAAGTTGATCTTTCCTGTGACCCATCAGGTAATAACACCACTGGGGTTTCAACCATCAGCCCTTCTTCAAAAACACCGTCATCTTCCAGTACAACACAACCGAGTCCACACTCAGGTCAGTTCTTCCGTCTCTCGCTCTTATGACTCTTATTTCTTGAATATTGTGCTTCTAAATGTACTTGAATTCATACGTTAGATGATTCCTTTGAGATTAAAGTTGTTGAAAACTGAAGGTTCAGTCCTCATATTTTTGCTTCCGGTTTTTAAACATGTAAAACAAGTTGCTTTGGGTAAGAAACGTCTTCAGAATGAACGTTAAAATATTTTAGTTGAGAGTAATCAGTGTTATGAATAAAATAATATATAACTCACGTGATGTGAATAGTTTGTGTGAATGTAGAGCTTTAGAGTTTATATGTGTTCAGCGACACATTCACAGTCACTGTCTCTCTCTGACTCATCAAACAGAAAATGACACAAGAACAACAACAGAAAATACAGTTCAACTCCATCAGCCTAACACCAGTAAGAACACAAACTACACTACCCATAATGCAACTCTCTGATCACATAGAATTAGCTGATTTTGGAGAAAGGAACAGGCTCGTCCTCGCGTGGTTAAACATCAACCACAGACTGAAGCGTTTCCTTCTGAAGAGTTGAGGTTCACCATAGCAGTTTCACTTCAGTTACACAATATAATATAGGCTATTATAGTATAGTACTATAACACATATCAATTACAAGAATATTAATAATCACTTAACAGTGTAATCAGAATCAGCATTGTGTTGTTGTGTTGTTCAGATCTGGCTTCTGTTGCTGGCGGTCTGGGTTCGGTTCTGCTGGTTCTGACTCTGTGTTGTGTAACCTTCATCATCCTGAAGAAGAGGAAGAGGAAATCTGGGACAGGTAACAGGAGTATTATTGTTATTATTAAGTTATATTTTAGTGTTTATATTGACTTACTCTCTGTTTTCATTCAGCTTTATTTCAGCAAAACATGCAGCGCAAAACAGAGGTGTGTGTCCAAACCTTTATTATATAGTATTATTTATAATAACTAGTAGATTAGTGACGTATGTGTTGTTTTTCAGACTGACCGCATGTATGAGGAGATTCCAGACACAGTCACCGTGGTAACGTCTTCATCCAATCAGACGCCTGCATCACACCGCAACAACTGTACAGAAGTCTCTACTGTTTACGCCACAGTAACCAATCAGCAGCCTGATTCAAACCCCGGTCACACCCGCTCGACCAATCAGGTGACAGATACAGCTGGTGATTATAATTATGCCAGTATAAAGTTTCCTGAAGCAACACAGGACAGCGGGATAGAAGTGATCTACACAACAGCAACAAATCCAAAAAACATCTCAACAATATATTCAGTGATCAACCATAAATGACTCAAAATATGGTAAAATCTACATTGCTTTAATTATTAAATGTGGACTTTGACGTGAGTGTCATGCTATAGTCTCAGCTGTTGTTTATAAGTCTTGAATACTGCAGTTTATGAAGGTGTTACTGATGTTTTTGCCGTCTCCATGTACTTATATAGCAAGCGTGAATGAATGTGTGTATATATATATTTATATATGCGCTTATATTTTTGTATACTTTTTGTATATGTATATTTATGTCAGTTTGGAGTTAGTGTTGATCACCTAAAAAAACTACAACTCCCACCATTGGACTACAACTGGTCCTACCTGTCTTCTGCAGGTGTTGTTTATCACTGTTGATTGTCCTGATGTGTTTGAACAGTTAAATGGAGTGTGACATTTAGTTTTTAGACATTTAGATGGTCTTTTGACTGAAAGCTTGGCTATTAAATTTGCTTAAAGGATTCAAGTGTGCGGACAGATTATTTATTTTTTGAGTTTTCTAGTCTTGTCTGTCGGGCACCTTGTTTATCGTGAGTGCGGTGAAACTCCTTCAAATGTACAAAACACGGTATCATTTTCTTGCTGGATGTTCAATGCAGGGTTTCGTCTGGTTTCGTCTGTTCACTCCTGCTGGTTGATGTTGGAACTGCACCGTTCAAAAGTTGCTGAATATCCTGATAAATCATTGCAAGAAACATATAAATGACACCGATTAGTTTGGGCCCAAAAGAAACTGCTATTGAGATGCTTAAGTCACGGCCGACTCGCAAAGAAAGAGACAACACAAAATAACATCTATTAAAGTACGAATAATCAAATGGGGAAAAGATGAGATGAAAACGTCACTCACTCTAACTCCATCCAGCAAACCAAACAGACAACCCACAGATATAACCCATACTAGGTTCATAACCCTTAAGAATAGCTTTATCATCATAATATTAGGAGGCGTTTAGCTTCAGTTAAACATGAGATGTCCTCGGCTCACACTCGCCAAACAGGAAGTGAAACTACAGCCACAGGAAGAGCTTTGAGGCTTCATCTAAACACACACACTACATTTCCCACAATGCAACTCTTCTCAGAGCTCATATAATGAAGAAACTGTGATCTTAATGTTCAACTGTATTAGTTATTCTTCATCATGTCTTTATCATTCAGAGTTTGGCAAAGATTGCTTTCTTTAAAATGTTAAAGTGGATGATGATAATTTACATGCTTTGAAAATAAAATGTCGAAGTATAAAAAGAGCAGAAGAGCAAGAGAAAGCTCTTAAACATGTGAAAGGCAGAACAGGAACAGGTTGTGGTTGATGAATTCACAGTTCATTTCCGGTCAAAACTGAGGCGTTTTCACGACTAACGCCATGAGAAACACCGAGATCACAGATTCTCATCACACCAGATGAGCAACAAGCGTATTATTTTGCTGTCCACCGACGGATGAGAGCAGTATTATTGCTGTTTGAGTCTCAGAGAGTCGTGTGAGGAACTACTGAGAGTTTCAGACTGATTTTCTGACCTGAACTGATGAAGAAATGAAGTTTCCACTGATAGTTTGTGTGTTTCTGCTGACGGGTAAGAGCTGAAGATCTCTGATAAAAGTGTTTATATATAATATTATAGCAGTGTACATGAGTAAAGTAGTGTGCTGGTGTGTGTGTGTGTGTGTAGTGAGCAGTTCACAGTCTGTGGACATTACAGTGAGAGGAACGGAGAGAGATCGAGTGAGCATTACCTGCCCTTATCCAGAAGGATATGAAAACTCCTACAAATCCTTCTTCAGAGGACTTTACGGAGAGCATGTCCTCATACTAAAATCTGATGGAAAGTCCTCAGTGTCCAGTGACAGATTCTCACTGAATAATAATCCTCAGACCAGATCATTCACAGTGAGCATCAGTGACCTGAAGATGGACGATGCTGGACCGTATATCTGTTGGAGTGGATGGACACACCGCCTAGACGTCCAGCTAGAAGTGCTCAGAGGTGCCTGATATTCAATATTAAATCTGCAGTCTGTAACTTGTGTCGCTCTAGAGGTCAATAAACCGAATGAAAGCTTTAGCATAAGTTCTGTCAGGAAGACTCAATCGTTACGTCACTGATTCCCTTCTCATCCGTCCAGTCGTGTTCTGGCACTCGCGGTATAAAAGATCGGTTCTTACACACGTCTGAGTTCACAGATGCTTTCCTTGCTCTCCATCAGGATGGTCAATCGACTCAAGACTCAAGTTACGCTCACTGTTTTGTCCGACTTAAAGCAGCGCCGCACAGACCGGGCGGTGTATGATATCAAAGATCCGAGAACAGTGTATGTGTTTGAATCTCTCGCACGAGTTTAACATAAACTGAACATACTAGCGCTGATTAAACTCTTCGCTGTTCTAGAACTGAAATGCTTGTTCTGGTGTACGGTAAAGCATTAGTGCTGATAATGTATTGCAAGAAATCATATTGCAGTATACCGTTTTATCAATTATTCGTCCCACCTCAGCTAAATTTTTGGAGCAAGCACTAATATATCCTTTTAGAATTGGTCTTTATTTATTTCTTTTTTTAATGTAATTATTTTGATGTCATATTGCATGCCTTATTTTCTGATATCAACAGAATAATGAACCGCTAAATGCACCGCTGACAATCAAATCTTATAATAGCCTACTTTTGAGAAAAATGAACAACAAGCACACCCATAACAAAATCTATTCATTGAATTTCATCTTCAGATTATACCTACACGGAAGTACACTATAATTACAGAAACATACACCGTAATTTCAGTGTACTTACACAGTTGTTTGCGGGTCGTAAAATAAAGTGTTACCGAACTTTCTATCATAATATTGCTCGCTGGGCTGTTCATAAGTGTATTTTGTCTCCCGAGTCTCTCTGGTAGAGCCGCTGAGTCCTGCTGAAGAACATTGAGCCGGATCTCCTTCTCTCTCTCGTGTCGATGGCGAGTCGCACCGGCTCTGGGTTACTGGATTACTCCTCAGCGGTGCGACCGGTCTAAAGTAGCCCCAATATAAACACTTATTATAGATATTATACCGTAGAGAATCAGGAGAAGACAGAACATGGTTTGGAAGATTGATTAAAGACGTTCTCGCTCATTTTATAAACACAATAAAGTTTCGGACTCGGACTGCAGCTTTAACACCAATCTGAATCATCTGCTGTGTTATTGATTTATGAATGTATTACGGCTTGACGGCTCTTCTTCATTTCTCATCTCCAGAGATAAAAACACCTGTCAAGATCTCAACAACCAGCATGAGTCCATATACAAACACTGAACACACCAGCACAGGTACACACACACACACACACACTGACATCTGCACTCTCATGTGTTTTATAATGACAGTAATGCCATCACAACATCGTCATGTATTTGTCCCTTGTTTTGTGTGCTGTTTGTTTTTGGCTAGTTGTCTGCATTGTCTTCTGTTTTCCCTCGTTTCCTCGTTAGTTAATGTTCTATTAGTGTCACCTGTGATTGTGATCATGTTCCCACGCCCCCTTGTTCCCTCGTTAGTATTGATGTTCATCACTGTCACCTGTACCTTTGTAAATCTTTGTTCTATGTAAGCCCCTGGGGCCTGTACCATGAAGCCGGTTTAGGTGGATAGCCAGATATGTTTCAGTTTAGTTTGTGCCAACCCTGGGTTTTAGGGACCATTACAGTGGTTTGGCTTTTAGCAGTGTTCATCGTCACACTCCACGGCTAACCTGGTCCGGGGCGGGTTATGTTCCAGGTAAGAGGTTGCAAACCGAACTTGGACCAATCAGCTGTGAGCAAAGTGACACATGTCTGACGCGATAAAGTCACTCCACCCGTTTCCACTCCAAATTAAAAGTCACTACATAGCAAATTATTGTAAAAGACAAAATCATGGCTTTTAGTAAATAAATTTGTATGATTTAGAAATTATTGCTGTAATTATTATACTCTTAAACAATCTCACATGTACAATTTCAGTTCATCAATTATTATTACGCAGATTTACATGAATACGTATATAAAGGTAATATAAATACGCTTTTGAAATAGAATCAATAAATGAAGCTATAAAATGACTACATGTGAGCTTAAATGTTCAATTCTCTCTATACCTTTATCAACTGTATAAACTACGTAACTTCACAACTTTTACTTGCACTGATATATACAGTAGCGAGACTTTCGTTTAGTTGTTGTCTTTCACAGACAGCTATTTTCTTCTTGCTGTGTTAATTTGTTTAAATTCTTAATATTTTAATACTTTTATTTAATAAGTGAATTGCGCTACTTCTCTCATGAAAAATTAATTTCAATGAGTTTTGAATGAGTTTCTCTTTCTCAGCATGTGATTGGCTGTTCGCTACTGATGTCACACCTAAACTCCTAAACTCAGGATCAAAGCCTGGTTGGGTTGGTTTGGTTTTGTCAACTCGAAACTAATCCCGTAAGCCTGAGTTTGTTCAAGTATCATCATGGTACAGGCCCTGGTGTTTGTTCCTCAGTGCTTGTTCGTCTTGTTAACATTCGAGTATTGTCTGTAAATGTCCCACTTCCGTTTTATTGTCAAGTTTAGTTATTGTTTGCCCCATCGTGGGTCTTTGTTTCTGGTTGTAAATGAACTCTGGTCTGTGAAAGTTACTGTCTGCGCTCGGGTTTTATTAAGCGTAACGCGACAAACATGAGTTCAGCTTCACGTGTGTTTGACAGAGACTTTTATTAACACAGTCTCATCCCAAAAAGTCATATAACTGACGTCTTGGGACGTCTTTTGACCATACGTCAACATCCGCCTTTTTAGGGCCCCCTTAAACGTCGGTAGATGGCGATCCCGGACCGTCATACAACTGACGCTTTACCTTTAACGTCAGTTAGGTGACGGGTTAGGTTTAGGGTTAGGTTTAGGTCTGGGGTAGAGTTAGGATCCCATAACCTCATCTACCGACGTTTAAGGGGGCCCTAAAAAGGCGAATATTGACGTATGGTCAAAAGACGTCCCAAAACGTCAGTTATATGACGTCTTGGGATGTGACCGGGTTGCTTTTATCCAAAGTGACTCTGTGTCAGTTCAGATAATAAAGTGTCTTCTAAATGAACATTAATATAATGTGATTATCAGTATTCAGTGATATGAACAGAAAACACAACATGTGTTCATATACAGCAATAGCAAACCGTGTTATGTGTGTGTTTGTCTATGATTATTATATTACTGTCACATTCACAGTCACTGGTGTTTCTCCGTCAGCGACTCATCAAACAGAAACTGAAACAAGAACAACAACAGAAAATACAGTTCAACTCCAGCAGACAAACATCAGTAAGAACACAAACTACACTACCCATAATGCAACTCTCTGATCACATGATCACTCTTTGAAAGGAGGACATTGTTTTGAATATTTGTTGAGACACATTTAACTACTGTATAAATGATCCACATATCAGATTTCATGTGGTTAATTTGGTTTGACATCAGCCGTAAAGAGAAGTGTTTTCTTCTGAAAAGTTGAGGTTTACCATTACAGTTTCACTTCGGTTACACCTGTATATTTACAATATTACAATATTCTTAATGGTACAATAATCTACAGCAAAGTCCCCAGTGTTAAATTAACACTCTCGGTGTTTATGTGAGTCCAAACTCTGAGTGTTAAATGAACATTGAAGCAGTGTTAAAGTTAATGAGATAATTAAGTGAATAATTGAGTGATGATTGAACATTATTGAAGACACCTGATGATAACAAGCAGAATCTCTGAAGGAGAAAATTAATGTAAAATGGTTACCATTATGGTGATCAGTGTTTCGTTTATAATAATATAAAATTATAATAATCCAAAAACACACAGGGAAACAGGGAAAACCACAAAACCAGACAGAAGATCAAAACCACGAGAAAGCGCTGAGGAATGCAGTGTAACATATACAAGACTTTACAAAGAGTGGCTGATTATACAGGGCAATTTGTCTTTCCACATCATGTTTCCATCCAAAGTTGCAAATTTAACTTAAATTTAACTCATAAAATGTTTGCGAATAAAGAACCGTTTTTATCCAGCGAGACGAAGAATGAGTAACATTTCAGATGCTGTGCGACGAGATCGTTCTGCTGGTTAGTCCAGTTTGTTCACATGAAAGTCTCAATTGACCGCATGTTTTTATGCACATTTCTAGAATTGATGTTCATGTTCCCATTTCCATCCAGTGTTTTTATGTGATATCCCAAAATGCGCATAGAAATATGTGGATGCAATCATGAAAATGAAAAGTCTGACAGGCAGTTGTCATAGTAACATAAATTTCAGTAATCCCCAAATTAATGCTATTATTCCTTTAACCCTTATGCTGCATTAGGGACATTTTTGGTCTTTTGCAGTTTAATTTCTTTGACCATTTTGGCTGTTTTAATGCAAATGGTATGAAATTTGGCAAAATTGTGACTTTTTGGATACATGTAAAAAATGTGATCCCATTTTGCAAAATATGTATAACACACACTGTGTAGATCAAATAGTAACACTCAGCACCATAAAGACCAAAAATGGCCCATTGAAACCCATTAAAACGTTGTTTAAATCTGAGGCTGTCAGTAATACATGAAACATGATTTTTTGCACAAACATCCTTTCATTTTGAAGCAAAAGCATTATACTTGCATTATATAGTGTATTCCACCAGATGACGTCACTACATATTTATTCCCTATGGGTGGAAATGCACCTTATTTTAGGCAATAGGCAATGTTTAATAGGTGGCCATTTTTGGTCTCTAACGCGCTAAGTGGGATTTTTTGCAAAGTGGGACTGTAATAATCCAAATCTAAAGTTTTCTCTTTGCATTTAGTTTATTGAAAATAATTGAATTTTTGTGTTTTTTCCTCTTATACAAATTGATGGTTTCGCAAACAAAACTGGTAATTAAAGGGTTAAAATCCTGAAATTGAATACATTTTTGGTAGTTATGATGAGGACTGATGCTGATTAAAAGATTTAACTTGGTAAAAGTGGAAAATAATAATAATATATAATATTTTAGGCAATGTTTAATATGTGGCCATTTTTGGTCCTTAATGCACTCAACGGTGTTAAAAATCTAATGCAGCACAAGGGTTAATATTCTGTATTTTTTAATATTCTCTTTCTTTTTTTTACTGTATTTCATATTCATACAGTGTTTCTCTCTTGTGTTTTCCAGGTTCATTTGTGATTATCGTCACTGCGGAGGCTTTAGTTTTACTCCTGATAGCAGTTCCACTGATTATAGTGGCTGTGAGAAAGAAAAAGAAGAATAAAGGTAATATTTCACACTAAATATTTGGTTGTGTGTGTGATTACACGTGTGAGAACTGAATTAAAGGGTTTTATAATTATGAACTATAAGATAACTGAAGAAGTGAGTATCTAAGACTAATGTTGATCTATTGCTCAGGTCTGCTGTCGTCCAGCACTGTTGTGTTTATTCCAGTGATTTATGATCAGGTGAGTCAGCAGAAACTGATGATTATTAATTGAACTCGAGGTTTACAGTAGTAATTGTGTTCGCAGATCCATTGAAACACAATCAGATTTAATGTCTTGCTCAACACTGTGATGATCCTGAAACAGGACTGTGTGTTTTTACTGATCTTCAGGCATTGAATCTCTTGTGTGTGAATGATCATATTCACGTGTAAACACTATAAATAGATTGAGTTATTTTCTCCATTAACGTAATAACTGTTGTTTGTGTGATTATAGATCAAAGACACTGGACTCTTCTGTAATCCAGAGGACAGAGACACACAAACAACTGTATTTTACAGCGGCGTTTCATAAACTATAACGTCCTCCTTCATAAACACAGATGAGTTCATTCAGGGGCGTAGAATTTAGTAGGAACTCTGGCGACGTGTCCCTATCAATATCCAGTGATACTGATATATCCCTAGCAATAATTTCAATCAAACCTTAAAATACATTTATAAATTGATTAGGGCTAGCCAAAAAAAAATATTTTCAATGAATCGTTTTTTAAAATGTGGTCAATTCAAAATTGATTCTCAACGGCCACGAATGGATTTTTCGCGGTGCTATAGGCTACGTCTCTCTCAAGCGCAGCAGGAGTCGATACACACTCGCGTTTAGGAGTGTTAATTCACTTGCACACTCGGGCCAGCGTTACATCGTAACGTATGATCGTAACTAACGTTTATCATTTTCACATATTTTTAAATTTTACCAGTTTAAACATTCAATCAATGTTAAACAATCCCGAGCTCGCGCACTCTCAGAGATGTCACGTGTCACAAACACCTCGCCAGAAACAAAAGTTTTATCCCTGGATTATATCGCTTTAACAGTTAAAAACACGCAAAATTATGTCAAAACTCAACCTCAAACAGTCAGTTGTGTCTTCAATTGGCATTTGTTTGATCAAGGCGCGCAACTGTTCTGACTTTTCCAATTTTCAGCATCAATTTTGCATCTTGCATCAAAATCCTGTCTATTCATTGTATGCGTTTAGTGTAGTGTACCTAAAATAAAAAGAGTTTTATATACAGGTTAATTTCTTTGTATTAATTAACCACTAGTAAACTTATGTCCACTGTACTTTTTTTTTTTTATAAATATAGGATTTTTATTACATCTATATTCATTATAGTCGAATCGAGAATCAAATCAGGAATCGAGAATCGAAATCGAAAATTGAATCGAGAATCGAAATCGAATCGAAATTGAACATCGATACCCAGCCCTAAAACTGTTGTCCCCGTCCCCACCAATTTCAAAATCAAACCTACGCCACCAAACCTCAGGCTGGACACACACTTGAAGATTTTAAACCCGGTTTGATTCAATGCTTGTTGCAAATGATTTTTTATCCAATTGTGAGGTGTCATTACTATCATTTCACTTCTCCTGACCGTATCGGAGCTCGCATGATCCCAAACCGTAATATGAAACATGTTTGATATTTCCGACTCTGACGTTAAACCCGCGATAGCCAATGAGAGCGAGCTTCACCAACCGGGTGTTGTGTGTTTAGCTGAGACTCGGCAGCCACAAACATGCCATGAAAGTGGAGAAATATGATCACCGCATTCTTTATCCTTTCGTTTTTCTTCCCGTAAATCAAAACTCACTCCAGGAGAACCAGTTGATGACGTCAATCGTCCTCCATTTTAGTCTCTGTGAGATCTCGTATCACTGTGAACGTGTTATAATCGACAGGTGTGTGTCTCGCGGTCCGGACGAATCGTCTAGTGTTTGCGTTCAGACGATTATAATGCGAAAATCGGTTGAGAGCATCTGAGTGTTTCCACAGTTGTACATCGACAGGTTGAAGATATTTCTGATGGATTCACATCATCATGTTCTGATATCCAAGATATGTAGTGCAACTTGTATGAAGGTCAATTGTCTTTGCAATATTTCAGATTTATTTATATATTTTTCAATATATTTTATAGTTTTCACGTGATTTGATGTAATTGTATTGATTAGTTTGTTAAATACACATCTATTTGATTATTGTATTATGTTTAATAAAAAAATTGTTTAAAAAAATCAAATCAAATCTTGTTTTTCATGCCCTAAGAGCAATAAAAACACAAAGGAAAAAAAATCCTGAGTGAGGATATCATAATTCATGCATGAAAGGGTTAAAGCAGTTTGGATATAAAGTCGCACAACAATGCAAGAAAAATTCAGATTTCTGAAGGATTTTAATCGTAATATTTCATAGTAAAATTTAGACATAGAGAGTCGGGACGTGCAGAAAATGCTATTTTTTTAGAAGTATCAATAATCTTTTTAATTATATGTTTTAAATTTGTTGTTAGCTTAACGTGCATGACATTTTGCTTAATAATGAAATGTATTTTAGAGTTAATTTTCATGCAATTTCATACATATAATGTCCTGGGGACAGAGATGTCACCCTTTCAGTGATATGGCTCAACCCATACTGGGTTCATAACCCTTAAGAATGGCTTTATCATCATAATATTAGGAGGCGTTTAGCTTCAGTTAAACATGAGATGTCCTCGGCTAACACTCGCCAAACAGGAAGTGAAACTACAGCCACAGGAAGAGCTTTGAGGCTTCAGCTAAACACACACACTACATTTCCCACAATGCAACTCTTCTCAGAGCTCATATGATGAAGAAACTCTGATCTTAATGTTCAACTGTATTAGTTTCTGTAAACAACAGTGTTTTCCCCTGCTGTCGATTACCACAGAAAATACCACTAACAAGCTTTTCTTCTTCATCATGTCTTTATCATTCAGAGTTTGGCAATGATAGTTTCCTTAAAATTAACATGTAACATTTTTATGTATGTATTAATAAAATGTAGAAGTATAAAAAGAGCAGAAGAGCAAGAGAAAGCTCTTAAACATGTGAAAGGCAGAACAGGAACAGGTTGTGGTTGATGAATTTACAGTTCATTTGTGGTCAAAATTGAGGCGTTTTCACGACTAACACCATGAGAATCACCGAGATCACAGATTCTCATCACACCAGATGAGCAACAAGCGTATTATTTTGCTGTCCACCGACGGATGAGAGCAGTATTATTGCTGTTTGAGTTTCAGAGAGTCGTGTGAGGAGTATACTGAGAGTTTCAGACTGATTTTCTGATGAAGAAATGAAGTTTCCACTGATAGTTTGTGTGTTTCTGCTGACGGGTAAGAGCTGAAGATCTCCAATAAAAGTGTTTATATATAATATTATGGAGGTGTGCATGAGTAAAGCTGTGTGTGTGTGTGTGTGTGTGTGTGTGTGTAGTGAGCAGATCACAGTCTGCGGACATTACAGTGAGAGGAACGGAGAGAGATCGAGTGAGCATTACCTGCTCTTATCCAGAAGGATATGAAAACTCCTACAAATACTTCTACAGAGGACCTTACGGAGACAGTGTCCTCATACTAAAATCTGTTGGAGAGTCCTCAGTGTCCAGTGGCAGATTCTCACTGAATAATAATCCTCAGCACAGATCATTCACAGTGAGCATCAGTGACCTGAAGATGGACGATGCCGGACCGTATAGCTGTGCAGCTGGATGGGGACCCCGCCTAGACGTCCAGCTAGAAGTGCTCAGAGGTGCCTGATATTCAATATTAAATCTGCAGTCTGTAACTTGTGTCGCTCTAGAGGTCAATAAACCGAATGAAAGCTTCAGCATAAGTTCTGGCAGGAAGACTCAATCGTTACGTCACTGATTCCCTTCTCATCCGTCCAGTCGTGTTCTGGCACTCGCGGTATAAAAGATCGGTTCTTACACACGTCTGAGTTCACAGATGCTGACGCTTTCGTTCCTGAACATAAACTGACTCTTCGCTGTTCAAGAACTGAAATGCTTGTTCTGGTGTACAGTACAGAATTACTGCTGATAATGTATTGCATGAAATCATATTGAACTTTCTATCATAATATTGCTGGCTGGGCTGTTCATAAGCGTATACTGTTACGGTATTTTACGGTACGGTATTTATTTGAGTCCTGCTGAAGAACACTGAGCCGGATCTCCTTCTCTCTCTCGTGTCGATGGCGAGTCACACCGGCTCTGGGTTACTGGATTACTCCTCAGCGGTGCGACCGGTCTAAAGTAGCCCCAATATAAACACTTATTATAGATATTATACCGTAGAGAATCAGGAGAAGACAGAACACGGTTTGGAAGATTGATTAAAGACGTTTTCGCTCATTTTATAAACACAATAAAGTGTCGGACTCAGACTGCAGCTTTAACACCGATCTGAATCATCTGCTGTGTTATTGATTTATGAATGTATTACGGCTTGACGGCTCTTCTTCATTTCTCAGCTCCAGTGATAAAAACACCTGTCAAGATCTCAACAACCAGCATTCGTCCATATACAAACACTGAACACACCAGCACAGGTACACACACACTGACATCTGCACTCACATGTGTGTTGATGAAAATATAGTTATGTGTATAATGTGTAGTTATTGTGTTTATAGAACTTGACATAAATTCAATCGCAACATTAATTGGTTAAACTTTAACATTAATAGAGCTTTTAAACAAGTTGTGCTGCATTTATGATCATGATTTAGTTCAAGTTCATTCATGTCTTACACAAACTTGGAAGTTTCGACTTCTGTAAAAATAAACTTGAATCACACTGAACATTTAGAGGTTATGATGTTCCTCAACTCTGAATGTGTGACGTGTCATTTTACTGACATTTTCTTCAGGTCTTTCTGAGTAAAATCATCTCGTAATAATGACAGTAATGCCATCACAACACGAGTTCAGCTTCACGTGTGTTTGACAGAGACTTTTATCCAAAGTGACTCTGTGTCAGTTCAGATAATAAAGTGTCTTCTAAATGAACATTAATATAATGTGATTATCAGTATTCAGTGATATGAACAGAAAACACAACATGTGTTCATATACAGCAATAGCAAACCGTGTTATGTGTGTGTTTGTCTATGATTATTATATTACTGTCACATTCACAGTCACTGGTGTTTCTCCGTCAGCGACTCATCAAACAGAAACTGAAACAAGAACAACAACAGAAAATACTACAGTTCAACTCCAGCAGCCCAACACCAGTAAGAACACAAACTACACTACCCATAATGCAACTCTCCGATCACATGATCACTCTTTTTTCACATTTTTCATGTGGTTAATTTGGTTTGACATCAGCCGTAAAGAGAAGTGTTTTCTTCTGAAGAGTTGAGGTTTACCATTGCAGTTTCACTTCGGTTACACCTGTATATTTACAATATTACAATATCTATTGTTTATTTAACATTATAATCAGAATCTGCAGTGTTTCATCATGTAAATATCATGTGTTCAGCGTTGTCTTTAGATCTGGCTTCTGTTGCTGGCGGTCTGGGTTCGGTTCTGCTGGTTCTGACTCTGTGTTGTGGAACCTTCATCATCCTGAAGAAGAGGAAGAGGAAATCTGGGACAGGTAACAGTTTCTTTGAGATTATATTATAAAGTCCTTTTTTAGTGTTTGAATTGATTTGACTTGTTCTTTTTTTCTCTATTCATGCTCCATTCAGCTTTATTTCAGCAAAACATGCAGCGCAATACAGAGGTGTGTGTTCAAACCTGTAGAACATCAGACATTCATGTTAAAGATTGTTTATTGATTAACAGAGAGTATTATTTATATTAACTAGTAGATTATTGACGTATGTGTTGTTTTTCAGACTGACCTCATGTATGAAGAGATTCCAAACAGTGATGTCACCGTGGTAACATCTTCATCCAATCAGTCGCCTGCATCTTCATCCAATCAGACGCCTGCATCACACCACAACAACTGCAAAAATGTCTCTGATGTTTACGCCACAGTAACCAAACGGCATTCTGATTCAAACCCTAGTCACACCCACTCGACCAATCAGGTGACAGATACAGCCGGTGATTATTATGCCAGTATAAAGCGTCCTGACGCAACACAGGACAGCGGGATAGAAATGATCTACACAACGGCAACAAATCCAAAAAACATCTCAAACGCAACTAACGAGGGTCTGATATATTCAGTGATCAACTTTAAATGAAAATGCCTGTCCAAAAACATTTCAGATTGATGATCCAAAAAAATAAAATTGGGTACAATGCTTTTGTCACACTTTTTTTTTACTATTATCAGTTTATAAAGTGTATAATATTACTTAAATGTTTCTAACAACTAAATAAAGAATGTGAATAAAATCTAAAAATGACTCAAACTTCAATATTATTTGAAACACCTCATCGACAGTCAATAAAGCTATTAAAAATGAAAAATATAGCAACAAGCAGCCATTATGAGGAAATCATAGACTGTAAAAAAAGATGGACGACGCCCCTTCGCTCTTTTGAACTGAAGCCGTCAGTGTCGCAATATGACGCTGACATCTTGATCTTGAGTCTGCGCAGGAAGTAAAGCCGCGAAATCAAGGCCCCGCCCTCATTCTCGCTGAATCAAACGCAAGCACACGCCTTGCACTTTCAGTAAGTGGCCTCTAAAGAATCTCGTTAAAATAAGGCAAATACAACTACTAACCACATAATCAACATTATTAAAAAAAGTTAGCTGGTGCTTCAGTGACTACCTCGCACAGTGAACCTGTCAATCATGATGTCAGAGCACCGTTTTTATCATCACATAACTAACTAAAAACAAACTTATTTTAAAAACGAACACTTGAAATTACATCCCAGATAGCAAACTGACATTGAATCAACGTGGAAATATGACATCGAAACAACGTTGATCTGACATTGTTTTGCTCATCGAATTAACGTTGAACCAACGTCAGACGCGTCATTCTTTCAAAACTAACGGAAAATCAACTTGAAATCAACGCGTTGTTTCAACGTTATGAAAGCAAACCAATTTTCGATTTCATTTAGCTTTGAAGAATGCCGCGTCTGACGTTGGTTCAACGTTAATTCGATGAGCAAATCAACGTTGTTTCAATGTCATGAGAGACGTCGTTTCCACCTTGATTCAATGTCAGTTTGCTGTCTGGGATCAACGCATAGCTGTCAACATTGAACAATGAAAATAAGGGAGATTTCCCGGAATCCATCGCGAAAATACGGGATTTTTTTTTTTTTTTTACATTATTAAGAGCATAAGAAACAAATGGAAAAAAAAAAAAAAAAGATATTTTAATCCTATATTATGCTATGACCTCAGTAGTGGACACCAGGACTCGATTGTTCAAAAAGTTGAAAGAGTTCAGAACTAGCCGACATATGTGTGAGAAAGAGCTGTGTCATTAAAAAAATACTATAGAGAATGTTTAAATACTAAGATCAGAGTGTAAAAATACGAGATATTTTACGGGAAATACTAACATGGGAAGACAGTAAAAGAGCTAAAATACGTGAGAAACCCGGAAAAACGTGAGGGTTGACACTTCAGCGTGAGAAATCGGGGGTGTGGCGTGTGAGCGTGTGAAACCAATCAAATGCGGGTGTCTCACGGCCAATGCGTGAGAGTTGGCAGCTATGTATACGCATTGTGAAAAGCGCCACTACATGACGCCCTAGGATGAGAATGTGTTGGGTGTGATTTCACAACTGTAAGTATAACTTCAATCCTCATAGATATGTGTGGAATTTGTTTTTTGATTTAGATTTTTTTCTAAGCAAAGCATGTGCTGTTGATCAGAGTAAATGAGCTCTCTATGATGTCCTGTAGAGCTGGATGTGGTTTAGAGAGACAGAAAGGGGAAGGAAACGTATATTCTAGTAACTGACGCACATTATCCTCTCAGTACGGAAGAGAAGGACAGTAACGTTTGTCACACAGAGTTTGTTGTTTTATTTGAGCGAAACGCTCGTCAGATGTCATGATGTTGGACGTCCTGCTGCTCTTTTCCAGCATCTGTACAGGTGAGTTTCAGACTCTCAGCTCTTTTACACACAGTTTGACATCTTGATCATCAGACTCATATGGAGGAGATTTGAGAGTTATTATTCGTCTCTTTCTCACACATAACAGCTCTATATGATGATGTGTGTGTTTTCAGCTGTTGGTGGTGGAGCTCCACAGACAATTACTGGATTCAGAGGAGAGACACTTAACATCAGATGCTCATATGATTCTAGATATGAATCAAATCCAAAGTATTTTTGTAAAGGGGAGTGTTTATCGTTAAATAAAATCATCATGGTTAAATCAGGATCTCCAGCTAAAGACGAGAGATTCTCTCTGACTGACGACACGACGGCCAGAGTCTTCACCGTCACCATCACTGATCTGAGAACAGAGGATGAAGGCCTATACTGGTGTGCTGTGGAGAGGAGTATTAATACTGATGTCTATTCAGAGATTATGTTGCTGGTTAAACAGGGTAAGTGCTTATATTTATAATAGGTGTAACCTGAAGTAGAAATTACCTACAAAGCAACAGGCCAATTAGTGATTAAATAAAATAAGGCAGCAATATTTTTTCAAAACAGCTTCACATTAATAAACAGCAAAATAGATATAATAATAATATCTATAATAATAATAATAATACAGTTTCATTGTTTGCAAAGTTATTAAATTACACAATCATTCAGTTAAAAGCAGGCCTAGAAGACAACAGAACAAATTAATATTTATTTATTGTGTCAGTGTTTTAGAAACTTTGACTTTAAGTCGATCTTTCCTGTCATCCATCAGATGAGGTTTCAACTATCAGCTCTTTTTCAAAAACATCATCATCATCATATTTCAGTACATCAGAACCGAATCTACGAATAACCAGCATGAATCCCACAGATCATCACGTCACTGATGGTCAGTTTTCATCTGTCTGCCACTCTTTATGACTCATATTTCTTGAGTATTTGAGTGTGATACATCTATACATCAGTTTAAAGGACGTTAAATGTGTGTTACAGGTCAGGCCTCTCGTTCAGGGTCTGTCATCTACATCTGTGTTGGGTTAGTCTTCATCATGATCATCTTCCTCATGGCGCTGATCGTGTTGTTCAGGAAGAGAAGCAAGAAATCATCAAGAGTTACACAATCAGGACTTTCCCAGCACGGTCAGATTTAGATGCACGTTTCTCAGACTTACTTACGCTCTAAATGGGGATTTTTCATAGACATCTATTGCTTTTATACAGCTAGTTATAAATGCAATGTGAGCTATCGTTATCATTCACTATGGTGGAAATGAGTTTTGTATAAATCAGGGATTAAATGGATGGATCTGGTTGATTATGTGGAAAAGATGTTGACAGTCAATCATTGAGCTCATCTAAATACACAGGCACACTAGCGCTGGGCGATATATCGAATATGTACGATGTATCGTTATATTTGATGGAATGAGGCAATACCGTTTATATCGATACAGTAGTTTGATATGAGCACATCTGAAAAATAGCGGAGGTTGCAGTGTGAGCTACTGCAGTGAAAGTAGCTAGGCTACGTAGTACAATTTGTCCTAAACATGACACAAGCTTATATTAATTGCGTCAAAATCACTTTGATATAGTTAACAAGTTTAAGGCAGCTTGCCGCCCTGTCAAATGCTCTGACAGACACTGTTGCTGACTGACAGATATACTTGCGCTGTTTAATGCGTTTGAGATGTGGTGCTTTCCTCAGTGCTCAACTTACATTTCACAGGTATATTCTCCATCTGTAAATGTTAGAAAGTAAAGCAAATATGTCCATTTCACAACAAATATGTCCATGTCAGAAGAGGACGAGCTTCTGCAAGTGAATCTCCGCTAAAATTCATGCTTCCTTGAACGAGCGCCGGCGCGCGCATGCGCGTGAATAGTACTACGTAGTACGCAATAATTCTGACTAAAATAAACATATTGCTAAAATATTTGTTGTTGGAGAAAATAAATGTGCCATATGTGGAATTTTAAACCTACAAGTATATATTTTTAATGAAAGTGAAAGTGATTATAATGGGGTAATCAAATGGAGGCTAATATAATTAGTTTGTGCTTTTGTTTTTGTTTTTATTTTCATTTTTAGTTGAGCTTTTAGTCAATATAAAAACAAAAGCTTTTTGCACATAATATATTGCATAGCCTATATTATATTTGTTTCCATATCCTTCAATATCAACATTGTTTGTAGGATATCATTGGGCCGAATGTGAATATATATATATATATATATATATATATATATTTTTTTTTAAATATAAAGATTTTCTTTATCTAAATAGAAAACGTAGAAAGTACCGAGATATATATCGTATATCGCCATTTGACCAAAAAATATCGAGATATGAGTTTTTGGCCATATCGCCCAGCCCTAAGGCACACACACGGCTCTTTCTAATGTTTCTAAAGCTGCTCCCGACGAGCTGGCTGGCGCCTTGCATGGCTGACACCGCCGTCGGTGTATGAATGAGTGTATGAATGGGTGTATGAATGGGTGAATGTGAGGCAAATGTAAAGCGCTTTGGTGGCCATTAGGTCTATAAAGGCGCTATATAAATGCAGTCCATTTACCATTAATGTTTGCTGTTTGAATATAACTTTATTTCTCCTCATGTTTTGGCAGTCGCAGTCGATCTGTTGCCTTTGAGTACAAGAGCAGAAACCACTGCAGAGGTGAGTGTTTATGATGATGATGATGATGATTATTATTTTATATCTATAAGCTCTTTAAAACACCCACTGTAATGTCTAAAAGCTGATTGTTGCTCATTGGTTTGGAGCTGCTGACTCTGAACATGTCTCTCCTGCATCTAAAACTCAACATGTTTCTGCTGGTGATAACAAATAATGGTGTAATGTTCAAATGTGTAATGGTTTGGAAGATAACATGAGTTCTTTTGCAGGAGATTGACTGGAGTGACCATAATTATCAGGAAATCAGCGAGTTCAAGTGCAAGAACACAGACACTATCTACACTACAGCAGAAAGTCCAAATTCAACATTAGTTAAACCAGATTCAACGATCTACTCCACTGCAGATAATCCAGATTCAACATTAGTTAAACCAGATTCAACGATCTACTCCACTGCAGATAATCCAGATTCAACATTAGTTAAACCAGATTCAACGATCTACTCCACTGCAGATAATCCAGATTCAACATTAGTTAAACCAGTTTCAACGATCTACTCCACTGCAGATAATCCAGATTCAACAGCAGATGAACCAGTTTCAACTATCTACTCCACTAGATAATCCAGTGATCCAGTGATCTTCTCAACAAGAGACCTTGAGTGACTTCCAAATCTGACGACGGCCAATTTTATATAGTGAATGTGGAGGGAAACTCCTTCTCCTCGATTTACTGAAGCTTATATGTAAAACACATTTGCAGCAGCACATGCTAAAACATTGAGCATCTGGCTCTCTCATAGGCTGTACTGCCGCAACTGCACATCCAATGGCGCGGGGGCGTCTCTGAGGTGCGACCAATGAACTAGCCCTACATCATTACACGATCTTCAGGGTTCACTAGGGTTGGGTATCGTTTGAATTTGAACGATTCCGATTCTGATTCCTTGTTTCGATTCCGGTTCCTAACGATTCTCGATTCTGATTCTTGTAAGATACAGGGTCAAAAAAGTTTAGCTAACCTTGCTAACCAACGGCCTTTCTGAAGGAAATACTCCTGTCACAAATACTCCTTTTGTCACAAATTTTGAATTTTGCCAAGATTTCGTTATTTTTAGAAAAGTGAAGCCACACTTTGGATCGCCGACGTAAGCTACTCATGTTCGACTCGCGCGGTTATGCCAACACTTCCGGTAGACGCTTCTTCGTTGGTGTTGTTCAGCGGTTTCTTCTTCCGCTCGGCGGACTGTGAATATCAAAACTAGGAATCGAAATTTTAACTTTTGAACGATTCCTGGAAAAACAAAAAGTTAGTCTCGGTTCCAATCGATACTCGATTCTCGATACCCAACCCTAGTGTTCACGGACCTTCGTGGGGTTTAACCAGACAGTTACACGACTTCCACCGATCAGATGCATCACTGTGGGATTATGGGATTAGTGCCCCATTATTTCACTTTTAAAAAAAAAACTGCTGATAATTTACTCACCCCCATGTCATCCAAGATGTCCATGTCTTTCTTTCTTCAGTCGAAAAGAAATTAAGGTTTTTGATGAAAACATTCCAGGATTTTCTCCATATAATGGACTTCAATGGGGTCCAAACGGTTTAAGGTCCAAAAGACAGTTTCAGTGCAAACTGTTCAAAGGACTTTAAATGATTCCAGACGATGAATAAGGGTCTTATCAAGTGAAACAATCGCTCATTTAAAAACTAAATAACAAAGTTTAAGTTTTATAAGCTGAAATGCTCGCCTTGCTCTGTTCTGTGATGCGCGTTCGTGACTCTCCTGTTCGAACTCGTTCATCAAAATAGACGAATCTTTTTCCGAGTCAATTCGTTCATGTTTTTTCGGGTCATTTGGTTCATTCAGCGAACGAAATGAACGAGTTGACTCGGAAAAAGATTTGTTAGATTTACAACAGCTAAAGTAGTATTATTATAATATTTTTTAAGTATAAAAAATATATATATATAGGCTAATGTATTATTTAGGCTACTTAATACATAACACGACCAATGGAGCTGTTTTGCTGAATATCATCACGAAGTAGGTTAGCCTATTTAATGATCATAAATGTTTATTATCATAAACAAGTAGCCCGTAGGCCTATATTAAGTTACCTACATTTTAGACACGTTATTAACTGTTTTAGTTTTATTTCACCTACGAAAACAGTTCCAGAGGAAAACAAAAATCAGCGCGGTGTTTTGTTACTTAATGATTACTATCATTCTGTGTTTTGAACGAATCGTTTAAACGAATGACTCACTTTTTAAGACGGCCACTTGCCGCCACCTACTGGTGGTTTAGTTTCATGTTCAAAAGTTGTTGTTTTTTTCCTTGTATAAATTAAAACATTTATTTAAAACATTCATCTCATAACAGGCTATTTATTGCAGCTGCAGTTTTGCAGTGTATAAACTAAATTATTAATTTGAAGCTTTATAAAGATAAATAACGCCCTGGACTTAATAAAGAGTCCACTTCGGGTATACACAGCAGGAGCCATCTTTGGAAAACAGTCTCGATAAGTCGAACCACGAACGACGTGCTGAGTGAGCTGAACTGTATGAACGTCGTTCGTGGATCGACTTGTCGAGACTGTTTTCCAAAGATGGCTCCTGTCTGTATACACGAAGGGAACTGTCTTTATAAAGTATCTTCTTATTAAACGTTCTGTACACTTACAAAGTTCTCAATGCTTCGTTTTGCATGCAGGGACCCTCATTATGTTACCGTGTTAGTGTGGGGCTATTTTGAGCCTTGTTAGTGGTATAATCTAGCGATTTCTTTTTATTTATTATATGCCCCCATATACTAGCGGACCCAGACAGCAAACTGACATTGAATCAACGTGGAAACGACGTCTCTCATGACATCGAAACAACGTTGATTTTGCACATCGAATTAACGTTGAACCAACGTCAGACGCGGCATTCTTCAAAGTTAAATGAAAATCGAAAATTGGTTTGCTTTCATAACGTTGAAACAACGTTGATTTCAAGTTGATTTTCCGTTAGTTTTGAAAGAATGACGCGTCTGACGTTGGTTCAACGTTAATTCGATGAGCAAAACAATGTCAGATCAACGTTGTTTCGATGTCATATTTCCACGTTGATTCAATGTCAGTTTGCTATCTGGGAAGGGATTTTAAAGTATAATCAATGCTTCGTTTTGCATGTGAGTGTGAGTTTATTTTATTTACACATTCAAAGTTGGCAAGTTGCATTAAATAATAATTGATGAATAATAAGTGTACAAAAATGTATGTTTTCGTTTTCGCGTTTCCACATGACAAATAAAGCGTGGCTTTATGATGATGATGGTCTGTATTTTAATCTTCTCCTCAACGGTCATGCAGTGGAAATAAAGCAGTTGCATCAATGAAATGATAGTAAAGTTAGTCTGCAGCCACGCCCCTGTGCTAACGGTACCGCCCACGGCGCAAATTACAAGACGAAAATTTTAAAAATCATTTAGATTTCATTTATTCAAATATTTGTTTATGACATCACAATTTCAAGTAAAATTGAAAAAAGGCAACTATCCATTGATAATGTAACTGGAAAAACAAGAAAAATAAATGTCTGATTTCCATTTTTTAAATTTTTTTCATTTGCATTTTATGGTCCGAAAATTGAATTTTGAAGCGTTACACGGATCCAGTATTTTTAAATATGCTTAAATATTCACAGATCATGTTGCGATTTATTGCAGTCAGTTCTACTTTCCATGTCTCCATCCATTATTTCGCGTGTTTTACGTGACATCTTTCCATTTTCATGACTGGATTGCGGGATTCCCTTACGTCACTCTATCCGACGACACAGCAAATCTTCTTTCACTTAATCAGTGCCAGTTTTCACGGTTTCACGTTCGTTTGAGCAACACGAAACAAAAACTGTTACAAAGTTCACCTCCTTCGCGGCCAAAACTTTATGAAACTGTATAACAAACTGTTGCTCCGCTTCCAACATGAACATGGCAATTGTATGTATAGCTTTAATGCTCATAGAGATATGCTTATAATATGTGGAATTTGTTTTTTGATTTTTTCTAAGCAAAGTTGGTCAGAGTAATTGCTGTAGAGCTGGATGTGGTTTAGAGAGACAGAAGGGGAAGGAAATGCCAATATTAGATGTTGACGCACATTATCCTCTCAGTACGGAAGAGAAGGACAGTAACGTTTGTCACTTTGTTCATGTATTTGAGCGAAACACTCGTCAGATGTCATGATGTTGGACGTCCTGCTGCTCTTTTCCAGCATCTGTACAGGTGAGTTTCAGACTCTCAGCTCTTTTACACACAGTTTGACATCTTGATCATCAGACTCATATGGAGGAGATTTGAGAGTTATTATTCTGGTCTGCTTATGTCTCTTTCTCACACATAACAGCTCTATATGATGATGTGTGTGTTTTCAGCTGTTGGTGGTCGAGCTCCACAGACAATTACTGGATTCAGAGGAGAGAGAGTTGACATCAGATGCTCATATGAATCTGGATATGAATCATATTCAAAGTATTTTTGTAAAGGGGACTGTTTATTGTCAAGTGACATCATGGTTAAATCAGGATCTCCAGCTGAAGACGAGAGATTCTCTCTGACTGACGACACGACGGCCAGAGTTTTCACCGTCACCATCACTGATCTGAGAACAGAGGATCAAGGCCAATACTGGTGTGCTGTGGAGAGGATTATTATTACTGATGTCTATTCAGAGATTATGTTGCTGGTTAAACTGGGTAAGTGCTAATATTTATAATAGGTGTAACCTGAAGTAGAAATGACCTACAAAGCAACAGGCCAATTAGTGATTAAATAAAATAAGGCAGCAATATTTTTTCAAAGCAGCTTAACATTAATAAACAGGAAAATAAAAGTTTCATTGTTGCAAAGTTATTAAATTATACAATCATTCAGTTAAAAGCAGGCCTAGAAGACAACAGAACAAATTAATATTTATTTATTGTGTCAGTGTTTTAGAAACTTTGACTTTAAGTTGATCTTTCCTGTCATCCATCAGATAACTAGCCTGGTAATACCAGACTCTGCTACTTCACTTTGCTTCGTAGACAGAGTCTGGAATGGCATAATAGAGAAGTGTTTTCTCTCTCGCAAGGGGGCGCTTCTCTGAAGTTTAAAATCATTGGTTACCCGTAAACCAATCAGATAAGTTTATTTATGACGTATGTTATGCGCCGGCACGGCCGCATCGAGACATTATGCATCGAACTCAAATCTATGATCGAACTTCCACTGTAGACAGGGGGCGGCGCTTTTGTAAGGGCTGCAAAATGTGAGTTAACCGGGAATGAATAATTCACAAACTAAGTTATTTATATGAATTACTGAGTTGCGGCCGCCCCGCAACGTCGGCGTGCCCCGCTCTCACGAGTCTGATTTAAGTTAGTTTCCGAAGCGCCGCGAGGGCGAGACCGAGCCGCTGCTCTCGCGAGTCATGAATAGGAAGTGCATTTTCCGAGTCATTTCGTTTATTTAAGTGGCTTAATGTTATAATTTTAACAGCCAAATTCCCCGATCACATCCACCTACGCAATGTTGATCATATTCTGAATTAAGAAATTATAATGCACTAAAATATGACTTACGGGGAACATAAATAATCACTTTACCTTCCGAGTCTTACGTTCATTTGTCACGTGACATACGCAATGAACAGATCGTTCATGAATCACATATATGGGACTAATGCAGCAGGATGTCGAAACGAAATATGGTGGATTATTATTATGATAATAATAATATAATAATAAGAGCGCACCAGGAGCGTTCACAGCCGAGGAGACCGACTTTCATGTCATGGCCGAAGAAGACGGAGAACTGACGTTGAATGGGGGTAAGTTATGCCCTTATAGTTATGCATATAGGGCATTTCAGAATGTTTGTAAACAATAGGCTCCGCGATACTTCCGGGTGGCAGAACGCGAGCGGCTTCTATCGACTAACTGAAGAGATCCAGCCGGCAACTGAACAGTTACATAGTTAAAATCATTGTTGTTGATCAAAGTTGAATCTATGGCGAAAATATGTTGTGTTTGGGGTTGCGCCACCAGATATACAGCTAAAGGTGTAGTTTTTTTTTATCGATTTCCTTCAGAAAAAAGTAAATCTATCCAGCGGAAACTGTGGGTGAGGAGGTTAAAGCGAGTGGACGTCGTCAAAAGTGCATGTCATCTTCTAATTATGAGCCTGAGCCCGATTTAAACCCAACCATTTTTAATACGTGGGTCGTTATACAACTGACGTTCTCAACTAAGTTAGTTAATTTATATTACTTTCTATGTTACTTTCTTTTGAGCGGTGAGTAAATGCTTCTTCATCGTAAATGCTTCTGATTGGCCATTGCGTTCAATAAATCAACACATTTGTCTGTGATTGGCTACATCGCTCATCGCTGCAGTCACGTTATAAAAAGAAACTCTGCCATGTAAGTCATTTCTATTTTGTTTTAGTTGTTCTTGTTGCTTTTCTGCAACTGATGAATACAAATGTATTAGTTTTTATTTGTTTTATTCATAGATATTTCTAGTTTGCGGGAGTCCCGCGAATTGTTTTATTCTCCTGCAATCCGCGCACACAGAGTGAATGCATTACACTCGGCCATCAGATCGAGTCCCGCGTCGCGGTCTAGTGCGTTGGGAGTGCACGTCTCTAGATCAAAGAATCTAAGCTCTAATGATCATGTTAACTATGTCTGAATTTTTTTTGAATCAACTGTTGAAATATAGATTAGGCTTCTGCCGATGGTGTGTCTCCCTCCAATCAATTTATTAGTGTTGCCATAGGGACGCTTCGGCTTTTGCCACCCGGAAGAGCGTCTGTTATTGTTGTGAATTGTCGTATAGTTATGGCCAAACAGGTCTGATCCGTCATTACTACAATTAGCCTGAAAAAATTGGGTAGCCTAAACGCCTAAGCTTGAAGTGTTAATATTTTTCCTTGTTATAATGATTTGCACAAATAAAAACGACTGCATCTGTGTTGATGAGAGAATCAAAAGTGTATGCGCGTTGTGCAAGCTACATAATGGCCAAGCATGCTGGTTTTTGCTGGTATAGCTACGTTGCAAATAGAGGGGCAGCAAAATTGTTTTTTCGCCTAGAGCGGCAGAAGTGCACTCGCCAGTCCTGGCTGTAAACACTGATGATGCGAGCGAAATACCGGAGTGAACACGGCTGTAAACGACTTTTGCTTCAGTTTGGAAAAACCCCAGAATGTTCTCCATAACAGAGCGAATTGCATCCCGTGTCTTGTTTCCCATTTCTGCGGTTGTTTCGGTTTTCGATTTCTCTAACCTACAATGTAAACTCGGCGCTTAGCGGCTACGTCACGGCTCTCAGCCCGCCCTCTGTTCGTTGATTGGCCGGCTGTTTTCAGGCCGGTGGAAAACTGAAAGATAGGCCGCTATCTCAGACTCACTACAGGAGCGAAATGAAATTAGCGGAAGTAGGAAGTCTGACGTAGTCAGGCTATCAAATAAGACTACTGAGGTTTCAACTATCAGCTCTTTTTCAAAAACATCATCATCATCATATTTCAGTACATCAGAACCGAATCTACGAATAACCAGCATGAATCCCACAGATCATCACGTCACTGATGGTCAGTTTTCATCTGTCTGCCACTCTTTATGACTCATATTTCTTGAGTATTTGAGTGTGATACATCTATACATCAGTTTAAAGGACGTTAAATGTGTGTTACAGGTCAGGCCTCTCGTTCAGGGTCTGTCATCTACATCTGTGTTGGGTTAGTCTTCATCATGATCATCTTCCTCATGGCGCTGATCGTGTTGTTCAGGAAAAGAAGCAAGAAATCATCAAGAGTTACACAATCAGGACTTTCCCAGCATGGTCAGATTTAGATGCACGTTTCTCAGAAACTAAACACACACACACACACACACACTTACTTACGCTTACACACACGGCTCTTTCTAATGTTTGCTGTTTGAATGTAACTTTATTTCTCCTCATGTTTTGGCAGTCGCAGTCGGGCTGTTGCCTTTGAGTACAAGAGCAGAAACCACTGCAGAGGTGAGTGTTGCTGACTCTGAACATGTCTCTCCTGCATCTAAAACTCAACATGTTTCTGCTCAAATGTGTTCAAATGTGTAATGGTTTGGAAGATAACATGAGTTCCTTTGCAGGACATTGACTGGAGTGACCATAATTATCAGGAAATCAGCGAGTTCAAGTGCAAGAACAGAGATACTATCTACAATACAGCAGAAAGTCCAGATGATCCAATGATCTACTCCACTGCAGATAAACCAGATCCAATGATCTACTCCACTGCAGATAAACCAGATTCAACGATCTACTCCACTGCAGATAATCCAGATTCAAGTTTCTACGATCTACTCCACTGCAGATAAACCAGATCCAATGATCTACTCCACTGCAGATAATCCAGTGATCCAGTGATCTTCTCAACAAGAGACCTTGAGTGACTTCCAAATCTGACGACGGCCAATTTTATATAGTGAATGTGGAGGGAAACTCCTTCTCCTCGATTTACTGAAGCTTATATGTAAAACACATTTGCAGCAGCATATGCTAAAACACTGAGCATCTGGCTCGCTCATAGGCTACTGTGGCAATTGCACATCCAATGGCGTGGGGGCGTCTCTGAGGTGCGACCAATGAACTAGCCCTACGTCATTACACGATCTTCAGTGTTCACGGACCTTCATGGGGTTTAACCAGACAGTTACACGACTTTCACCAATCAGATGCGTCACTGTGGGATTATAGGATTAGTGCCCCATTAGTTCACTTTAAAAAAAAACTGCTGATAATTCACTCACCCCCATGTCATCCAAGATGTCCATGTCTTTCTTTCTTCAGTCGAAAAGAAATGAAGGTTTTTGATGAAAACATTCCAGGATTTTCTCCATATAATGGACTTCAATGGGAACCAAACGGTTCAAGGTCCAAATGAGAGTTTCGGTGCAAACTGTTCAAAGGGTTTTACGATTCCAGATGATGAATACGGGTCTTATCAAGCGAAACGATCGCTCATTTAAAAACTAAATAACAAAGTTTAAGTTTTATAAGCTCAAATGCTCGCCTTGCTCTGTTCTGTGATGCGCGTTCGTGACTCTCCTGTTCGAACTTGTTCATCAAAATGGACGAATCTTTGTCCGAGTCAATTCGTTCATGTTTTTCGTGTCATTTGGTTCATTCAGCGAACGAAATGAAAGAATTGACTCAGAAAAAGATTTGTTAGATTTACAACAGCTAAAGTAGTATTATTATAATATTTTTTAAGTACAAATATATATATAGGCTAATGTATGATTTAGGCTACTTACATAACACGACCAATGAAGCTGTTTTACTGAATATCATCACGAAGTAGGTTGGCCTATTTAATGATCATAAATGTTTATTATCATAAACAAGTAGCCTGTAGGCCTATATTAAGTTACCTAAATTTTAGACACGTTATTGACTTTATTTCATCTATGAAAATAGTTCCAGAGGAAAACAAAAATCAGCGCAGTGTTTTGTTACTGAATAATTACTATCATTCTGTGTTTTGAACGAATCGTTTAAACGAATGACTCACTTTTTAAGACGGCCGCTTGCCGCCACCTACTGGTGGTTTAGTTTCATGTTTAAAAGTTGTTGTTTTTTTTTTCCTTGTATAAATTAAAACATTTATTTAAAACATTAATCTCATAACAGGCTATTTATTGCATCTGCAGTTTTGCAGTGTATAAACTAAATTATTAATTTGAAGCTTTATAAAGATAAATAACGCCCTGGACTTAATAAAGAGTCCACTTCGGGTATACACAGCAGGAGCCATCTTTGGAAAACAGTCTCGATAAGTCGAACCACGAACGACGTGCTGAGTGAGCTGAACTGTATGAACGTCGTTCGTGGATCGACTTGTCGAGACTGTTTTTCTAAGATGGCTGCTGTCTGTATACGCGAAGTGAACTGTCTTCATAAAGTATCTTCTTATTAAACGGTCTGTACACTTACAAAGTTCTCAATGCTTCGTTTTGCATACTGGGACCCTCATTATGTTACTGTGTTAGTGTGGGGCTATTTTGAGCCTTGTTAGTGGTATAAACTAGCGATTTCTTTTTACTTACTCAATGCCCCCATTACTAGCATTATACGCTAAACAGTTTTTAGAGATAAAACTCTTTACATTCGATTATCATGAAAACAAATCTCAGAGAACGATTGACTATGTAGGCTACCGATGTTTTATTAGACCAAAGGTTCATTGTTCGCCGGAGTTCTCCTTTAAAACTGCATTTAATCTGTTGCATCTTTGTTCTATTTTTGGGGGGCTACTGCTTGTAACTAAGTTTTTTTGTTCTTTTTTTTATATAACATTTGAACTTTATTGTAAAGTCTTTAGTTACAGTAGTTTTGGTTGGTAGGCCTATTTAAAAGTTTGTAGCTTATTTATTTGAATAAAACGTTAGATGAGTAAAAACAACAAAAGTGTTGAACTAATTTGATTATTTGTATTAGTTTTGTGGGGGTGTGTGGGGGGTGCGTCTGAGTGTGTGTGTGTGTGTGTGTGTGGGGGGGGGGGGGGGGGGGGGGGCCCAACACTTATCTTGATTCATTTTGAGTCTTGAACTGGAAACTCTCAAGAGTGGTTTTCTAAATATATGAGTTATGTGTCTATTCAAAATGACTTATGAGCAGCAACTTTTTAATTTAGGGAATGTCATATGTGGGTATGTCATATGTAGGGTGTGTGTTTGTGCTATTCTTGGTAACGAAAAACAAAAGGCTTATAAAGAAATCAGATAAAGGAGATAAGAGAGAATTAGTCTGTGCCACGATAGGGCGAGTCGACCTGGAGGATCAATAAGTCTGTTATGAGTTTTCGGAAGAGTATAAAAAACAGGTCTAATCGGGTGTTGAGAGTACAAGAATTTGAACTCCGATTGAGATATCCAACCTAAAGTTTAAAAAAGCCAATATTTCAGATTGATAAATATCCGTAGGATCTTTTAGAATTTTTTTTATAGAACTTTTTACTGTCTAATTGTGAAAGTATTTCTTGTCGGTATTTGCTCGCATCCTGAACTACAATCGCACCTCCTTTATCCACCGATTTTATAAGAATGTCAGAGTCATTCATCGATTCTGTCAAAGCTTTTTTCTCATTAGATGAATTTTACGTGACATTTTCACTCTCTAGTAGGGCTGCAACTAACGATTATTTTGATAATAGATTAATCGGACGATTATTTTTCCGATTAATCGGATAAAAATTATATTAATTTTTTTGTTTATCATAACTAAATAAAACCCTAAATCAGGGTTGTGGCGAGCAGGGTGAGGCCTCGTTGATCTGATAATCACTATTTTGTGTGTTAAAATCTACTTAATACAGAAAAACAACGAATAAAATATATATATGACCATAACCTATGACAAAAATGCTATTGTAAACTAGATTAGTGGATAACTCAGCAAAACTTAGCCTAGAAAAATCACAAGTGCGCAATAATCGCATAAAATCTGAACATTTAGAGAAAAAAAAAATTCCTTCGTGGGGAACAAATAAAATTGGAAAAACGTTACGTGCTCTTTGTATTGTTGTAAAATAACAACGTAAAACTAAGATGCACAGCTGTTTTAAATGTAAAGCACAGCAGCAACATATTATAGATAGGACAGAACAAGAAAGGCTATTAATATGCTTTCATTGCGCAAAAGTATTATGACATGATTGTGAAAGACTCAAACAGTGCTGAACACAGCGCTTATGCGCACCGAAAGCGCTGAATGATGCACTTTAAGCGATACTGAGTCACAGGGCGGTGCGCAGCTCTTCGAGTCCGCCGCATTGAAAAGTTAAAAGCACCAAGGAAAGAGAAAGATAGTGTATTATACAGTATCTATGCAATAGTTTATTCAGCCTTTTCTTTTTTAGCAGTTTTAAATTTCAGTTAGGCGACTGTGCGCGTGAAGAACAATTGAAGAGTTCAGATGCAAAAGCCTCTAAATCCCATTTGAAATTTTCTTCTTTAATGATGATTTTTATCAAACTTGTATATTTAAGTTCAGTAATTTCACTTAAATGGCAATGATAATTACCTATTAATTGTTATTTAAGTGAAATTACTGAACTTAAATATACAAGTTTGATAAAAATCATCATTAAAGAAGAAAATTTCAAATGGCATTTAGAGGCTTTTGCATTTGAACTCTTCAATTACAATCTAGTGCGCTGACTCTAGTGCGTGTGATCTAACAGACACTCATAAGTGATTAAGTTAAAGCAATAAAAGACTAGCAAGATAGTCATTTTATGAAACCATAGACCTATCTATCTACCTATTAATTATAATAATATTACCATTTAATCATCTTGGAAAGAGTTTCATCGTGTTGACTCTCGTAACCGAACGCGACGCGCTGTTTAAACACCGACATATGGAGAATGATAACAGGGAGGGAAAAGCTTACGTCAACTTGAATTTAATGACTTAAATATACATTTCTATCTCACATTATACTATAGTATGGCTTCATATAGTATAAAGTATACACGATTGGTTTCAAGACGGCGAATTGTGCTGAAAGGTGAGTGATTTTCGTGTATGCGGCGTATTGATAGTGGTTCGCTGATGCCCGCAAATTATTTCAAACAACTCAAGAGCGCGCATGAGGGACAGAAGATAATGTGCGCCAAACAGCCCGTATTGCGCGCGCGAGGCAGGGTAGAGCGGCGAGGGAGAGAGACCTTGCATGTGTGCCTCATGAAGCGCATGTAACATGTAAACAATCCCCGTGACGTAATCAGACCAACTAATCGATAATGGAATTCGTTGACAACGATTTTCAAAATCGATTATAATCGATTTTATCGATTAGTTGTTGCAGCCCTATCTAGACTTTACCATTGTTCAATGTGATGTTATAAATTGTATTGTGTGTGTTTTTTTTTGTGTGAATTTGGTTTTTGATTTTTTCTAGTTTTCTAGTAAATGATGTAGAGCTGGAAGTGATTTAGAGAGTCAGAAGGGGAAGGAAATATACATTTAGTTGCTGACACACATTGTCCTCTCAGTACGGAAGAGAAGGACAGTAACGTTTGTCACACAGAGTTTGTTGTTTTATTTGAGCGAAACGCTCGTCAGATGTCATGATGTTGGACGTCCTGCTGCTCTTTTCCAGCATCTGTACAGGTGAGTTTCAGACTCTCAGCTCTTTTACACACAGTTTGACATCTTGATCATCAGACTCATATGGAGGAGATTTGAGAGTTATTATTCGTCTCTTTCTCACACATAACAGCTCTATATGATGATGTGTGTGTTTTCAGCTGTTGGTGGTCGAGCTCCACAGACAGTTACTGGATTCAGAGGAGAGAGAGTTGACATCAGATGCTCATATGAATCTCGATATGAAACATATCCAAAGTATTTTTGTAAAGGGGACTGTTTATTGTCAAGTGACATCATAGTTAAATCAGGATCTCCAGCTAAAGACGAGAGATTCTCTCTGACTGACGACACGACGGCCAGAGTCTTCACCGTCACCATCACTGATCTGAGAACAGAGGATGAAGGCCAATACTGGTGTGCTGTGGAGAGGAGTATTTTTACTGATGTCTATTCAGAGATTATGTTGCAGGTTAAACTGGGTAAGTGCTTATATTTATAATAGGTGTGTACCTGTAGTAGAAATTACGTACAAAGGAACAGGCCAATAGCCATTAAATAAAATAAGATAGCAATATTTTTCAAAGCAGCTTCACATTAATTAATTAATTTTTATTTAAAGGGCACCTATTATGCCCCTTTTTACAAGATGTAATATTGGTATCTGGTGTCCCCAGAATGTATTTGTGAAGTTTCAGCTCAAAATACCCCACAGTTAATTTATTATAACCATTTGAAAATGTCATTTTGGGGCCTGCTTAAAAATGAGCTGATTTGGGTGTATACTACCTTAAATGCAAATGAGCTGCATATCCCCGCCCTGCCTTTGGATGAGGGCGTAACTTGATACCAATGGCAGTTGTTACTGAGAGACTGAGAGAAACCGCTGTTTTATATGTCATTCAGCGTACGTTTGAATCGGAATATATAAATAGTACGAAGAGACTCCGGCAGAATAAACACAAATGAGAATGGACCAGTACGTCTCGGTATGGTTATTTGATACATTTATGTATTTATAGCGTTGTAATCGCGTCCCCTTTGAAATGACGGGCATGTGGAACACACACACACACACAAACACTAATGCTGGCGCAATTTTTTTGAAATTACATACACATTCTGTGATAAAGTTTGCTACGTACAAGCGAAATTACATTTATACGAGGGACGTCATGTTTAGCTTGTCATACAGGTGCTTCTGTGGCAAATGTGAGGAGATAACAACAACATATATGCAGTTTTTAATACAATATCTTTAAATATATATAAACGTGTGGTTACACACTAACGTTATACAAACAAGGTTTAAATTATATCCACAGACATCCTACGACGACAACAACTTTAGACGCATTTGTTGTTGAATTGGCTGACATTGACTTAAAAGACTATTTGCTCAAAAATCATAAAATACACTTACTGTTACTGGAGATGACGGTGGATCGCAAACAGTAGACGACGATCCACATTTGAGGATTAACTTTTGTTTAACACTTATGTTTCCAAGAGACATTACCGGCTGTCGTCGTTGAAACAATGGAGGATGGTGTGCAGATCACCGAGGGCGGGGTCTAGGCCACAGCCACACTGTCAATCATACCCCTGTCTCACTTTCTACGTCACAAAGAGCTGAATCTCAGAACAGCTCGTTCTGAGGCAGTGCATATGATTTATTGAGATTGTAAAAAAAAACACTGGGTGGATTTTTATTATTCCAGGGTGGATTTGCTCACACACTGCCAACACACATTTATGTTCAAACACCATGTAAAAAGGGAATTTTCCATAATAGGTGCCCTTTAACCTTTATTTAACTAGGAAAGTTTAACTAGGAGTCAGATAGCAGGATTAAACAAATTCCAAGCAACAATAAGTTAATATTAAAATATTAAATATTAACAATTAATAATAACCAATCACAACATTGTCATACAACAAAAACACAACAAAACAAATCTCCATGACAACATGTTATACAACACCATGACACAGCATAAAACACAAACATTTAGTTGCATAGAAACAAACAGTTTTATCATATAGGTTTAATGAGGGATTGCAGTTTAAGTTTGGTCTGCAAATCGTTCCAAAAGACCAAGAGCCATAATAGAACAGGCTTAGCTTTCCAGCCTCTGAACTGTGAACTGAAGCCAATGATGTGACCTGAGAATATGACGGCTTTGAAATGATTAAAAAAAAATCCTGTTTAAATAAATTGGAAGTTTTCCTAAAATACCTTATAAATTAAAATATACCAATGTTCGAGCCTGCGCAAATGAAGAGATCCTACCAATTTGTACAATGATGCGTCCTAAAACTAGTTGGTGAAATATCTGAGAGCTGAATGATAGAGGGGGTCAAGTTTGGACAAAGTGGACAGAGAGGCAATCCTGTAGATAGTATCTCCATAATCAATCTGTGACAAAAAAAAGACCAGCAACTAAGCGTTTACGTGAAGCCAACGAGAAACAGGACTTTAGCCTACAGAAAACCCAATGTGAATTTTCATTTCTTTGCAAGATAATCAACATGGTATTTACAATTTAGGCTTTTGGCCATCGCAAAACTAGCGGCCATTTAAAAAATAAATACAAAAGTTTAAGTTTTATAAGCACAACCCAGACAGCAAACTGACATTGAATCAATGTGGAAACGACGTCTCTCGTGACATTGAAACAACGTTGATTTTGCTCATCGAATTAACGTTGAACCAACGTCAGACGCGGCATTCTTCAAAGCTAAATGAAAATCGAAAATTGGTTTGCTTTCATAACGTTGATTTCAAGTTGATTTTCCGTTAGTTTTGAAAGAATGACGCGTCTGAAGTTGGTTCAACGTTAATTCGATGAGCAAAACGATGTCAGATCAACGTTGTTTCGATGTCATATTTCCACGTTGATTCAATGTCAGTTTGCTATCTGGGAAACGCTCACCTTGCTCTGTTCTGTGTGGCTCGCCTGTTCGAACTCGTTCATCAAAATGAACAAATCATTTTTCGACTCATTTACTTGTGTAGTTCTCAATAAACTTGAGGTTTATACAAATCAAAGTTTATCAAGATTTTCCATTTACCATAAAGGGAAATTGTATGGGGTTTCTGAACTTTCACTCTGATGAGAAACTGAGGAAACTTTTGGATCCTCTTAATCAACATAATAAAGTGTTTTAATGCTGGTTTGTTGTAGGTGTCGTGAGCTCCATGAGTGTTACAGGATATTCAGGAGGAGGAGTCACGATCACATGCAAATATGATGAAGGATATACAGAGAATACAAAGTGTTTTTGTAAAGGAGAGTGGTCATACTGTACAGACCAAATCAGGACTGATATTAAAGATAAATGGTTTGATGCTGGAAGATTCTCTCTGTATGACGACACAAGATCAGCAGTCTTCACTGTGACCATCAGCGATCTGACAGAAGAGGATTCTGGGAAATACTACTGTGGAGTTGATAAACCAGGACCAGATCCCTACACTGAAGTGAATCTGGATGTTATAAAGAGTGAGTAACCCAGATGCGTTTCGATCTTGACCATAACTAATGCTGTTATTTTTTCTGTTATGTAAGTTATTTATTTGACCATATAAGTAACTATAAATATAAATCTGACTGTATTTTTTTTCTTGTTTTACACAGTAACTAAATTTGTATTCACAAAATTCACAGAAATAGGCTTTGATAAGATAACTTCAGAAAACAGGTTTGAATAACACGCTCAGAATAGCTACGCCAGATAGCAAGAAACTATCAAACGATGTTTAATCAGGGTCAAGACAAGGCAGACAGAGCAATGCAGACAAGGCAACAGCATAATCCAGGGAACAGTCCGAGTTCAGGCCAGGCAGATATCAATCGTAGAGTCAGTAAACAGTCCAAAGTCCAAAACCAGAATCAGGGAATAAACGCTCAGAAATGATCACCGGGGCAAATCAAGACTTCGCAGAGATGTGGTGTGTGAAGGTGTCTTTTATGTGTGTGTGTAAATGCAGTGCAGGTGTGAGGGGCAATCAGTTCCAGGTAAGATGGGAATGATGGGAATTTGACTTTAAGGCCAATGATCAATATTCCGGGGAAGCCATAATGGTGACTTAAAAGATACGTTTTTCTCCTTCAGTGATTCTGTTTGTTAACATCAGGTGTCTTCAATAATGCTCAATCATCACTTAATTATTCACTTAATTATCTCACTAACTTTAACACTGCTTCAGTGTTCATTTAACACTCAGCTCAGAGTTTAAGGTAATACTTCACAATACGGGTGCGCTAATATGCATTAATTCATGCTTTACTAATGCACAGATAATCATGTGTTAATGTATAACTCATGAAGAACTAAACCATTAATTAATGATTACTGCATCAGCAACTAATAAAGCGTCTATATTATTAATAGATTAAGTATTACATGAATTGCTATTAATTCAATGTGTCATTGTGTATTAATTCCTTAATAACATATTTTATGAACTAATAGTGTAAATTAATGTGTTAATTACCACAATCAGTCAAAGCTATGCACTTCAACTTCCAGTCGTCTGCTTTAATTAATCATTAGCTAATGATTTGCAAAGGTATCATTATGTTATGACTTTACTTGATGGGGCACATCATTATTAACTAGTCATTTAGTAATTTGCACATGAATTTGCACTAACAATGAATCAATTAATCATCTATCAATGCATATTAGGGTACCTGTCATATTATCTGGAAGTTGAAATACAAGGCTTTGGCTCATTCTGGTAATTAACATATTAATTAACACTATTAGTTAAAAAATTGAGTTATTATGGAATTAATCCACAATTGCATATTTAATTGATAACAATTCATGTATGAACTAATAGATGAAACTTACAGACTCTTAGTTAGTTCCTAATGTGGTAATCATTAATGAATAGCTTAAATAATCATTAGTTACACATTAATTCAGTATTATCTGTGCATTAGTTAAGCAAGATTTTTATTTGTCATTACTCTATGCCTTATATACTAGCGTTATACTAGCATTATAGGCTAAAGTGTTTTTATAGATAAAACTATTTACATTCGGCAATCATGAAAACAAATCTCAGATAACGGTTGAATAGGTAACAATGTGTAATTAGACCAAAGGTTCATTTTGCGCCGGAGTTCTCCTTTAACTGCCAGATGAACAAAGAGAAAAGGTAGTCAGGTAGTGTTGATTATGTTTTAAAAATTATCATCATATGCATTATAGAACTTATTTAAAGCCTAATCTCTGACTTTAATGTATATAAGGTCATTACAGCATTTTTATAATGATATTCTCCCTCTTTCAGTTGGTCCTGCTGCTGGTTGGCTCGTCTGGTTGGGAATCACTGTGGCATGTGTAACCATCATCATCATCATCATCATCATCGTACTGTATAAAAAGTGCATATATAATTATCGAAAGAGAGTAATATTATTAGCTTTTGCTTAATGCAGAAGTGCATGAAAGAATGAAATGGCATGTTTCCATTTTTTTTTTTTTTTACAGACAGAAGAAAAGGATAAACTGTAGATCTGCAATAGACGAGTATGAGGTGAGATGGCCACAGAACCACAGAATCAATTACAGCTTGTACATGTAGAATATATACCACACTCAAGATTTTACGGGATTTTGTGAGAAGAAACACTGTGCAGTGATTACACTTTTGATTGTTCTGCAATATCTCTTGTGTTGTGGTGATAGTAATTTTCTGTTTCCCTGTAGAACAATCCTAGAACTGATCCTAGAACTGATCCCAGAACTGATCCCAGTGAAGGCACATATATATCTCTTGAGCCCAACATCAGATCATCTGACTTGTACAACACACTCGCAGTAAGAGAAATATCTAAAACTACACATGCTAAAGAGTTGCATTCAAAAGTCAGATTATTAATAATCAATGTGTTTTTCCCATAGACTGTTCATCCCAGACCTGCTGTTCACCAGTAGGGTTTTTCTGGATATGAGAATCTGTCAGTTTCTCAAGTCTTCTCAATTTCATAAAAAAATAAAGAAAATGTCCTCAGTAGTTAATCAATAAGATCCTAAATAGCCTTTTCTTTGGATATGAGTTGATTCAGAATATATATGTATATATATATATATTTTTTTTTTCTGAGATTATTTGTAGCATCTGTTCAGTTGATTTAAGTAAATGTGTGTCTTTTTTCTGTTGAAGCTCAAGCTAAACTTTACTCAACTTTTGTCCCATCGCTGGACACTTCCACATCACAACTACCAGTGAAAACGAAACATCTTCAGGGTTTACATTCTGCAGAAAGTAATTAGATTAGAGTGACATGAAGAAACAGTTAATGTGTAATTAATAAATTAGTTTAGAGTTGTTTTTGGAATATTTGATACATTTTATCTGTATGTTAAAGGTTCCATGTGACAGATTTTTCTATTTATCCCTTTTCAAGTAAAACATTAAATGATAAAAGGGTATGAATATTGAAGACTAAAATTTAATCTAATATGTTTTCATTTTTTGATATCATGTATCTGTATTATTATTCTTTATTAATATTCATAATAATAATCAGTTGTATTATCTTATAGTTTAAATGCATGTGGTTGAATGAATGAAGAGATTATAGATAGCATGGATGTGAGAAACATGTCAGACAGAGGGAAAGATATAAAATTGCTTAGAGGTGTGCAATGTAACATGTTCACTCAGAATAGAGGTGTCTATTGATGCAAATATAATGTATATGAATGACATGTACTCCATTTTAAGTTTTGTTACCTTACAAGGCAGTTGAAAAAGTCTCTCTGTGAAGTATATAAGCTCAATCTCACGACTAATCCCAGACAAGAAGCTGATGCTCCCATCTATTGATGACATACACTCCTGACTCAAAGAACAAATCGATTTGTAACGGTCACTTTGTCACATCAAACAAAAAATGTGTTTTCAGCTTGGTGCAAAAAGGGGTTTTGCTCTATATAGCTAATTTTGCCCTTCATGATAACTGCGAGGGGGTGAATTTTTCCATAACTCATCTGTTTAAATTATATTAAGCTTTAAAGTTCTGCATAATTAATGGAGTGGCCCTTCGAGTGACAGGTGGATTGCCGCTTACAGAGGTAGAAACCCTGAATCACTGAATTCATTTAGAGCCTAATTTCTGAGTAAGGTTTATTTTATTAATTATAGCAGCAGTGACCTTGTACAGCATAATATTTTTAACATTTACAATGTATTCAAAATAATTTCTTAAAAGTTTCTTCTTTAATTTTTTAAGACACAGACATCAATAATTAGCCGGTGAATCTCAACAATGGTGACAATCATAAAGCATGTTGCAGGGCATTCTGGGTGCCACCAATCAAAACTCATTCATGGCCCCCATCATGCATTGCTGCATGAATAAATAATGAGCTTATGTTCAGAGGTGATCTGTTTGTCACCATTGCTGAGATTCATACGTTAATTCTTGATGTCTGTGTGTGCCTACATGAAAACTATATTCTCTTTTTTATTGTTTGGAATTCATTTAACAGGATAAAAATGGGATGTTCTATAATTACCATGCTGTTAAAAACCATAAGGTAAATTTAATTCAGAATTAATGCTCTTGAAGAGTTCAGCGATTCAGGTCAATTAATGATTATGTTAAAACACAACCATCACCATTAGATCACCTTTTCTATTTGTTCATCTGGCTGTTATATATTCACACACAGCATTCAAACAAAATCAAGCAAAGCTGTTGTTGTTGTTTTGAATGTAGCGCCCTCTAGCGGCATCTAAATCTTAGGTATTGTAGCTTTAAGGGTCAAGAGCCCAACTAAAGCAAACACTGATCTCCATAATGGTGACTTAAAACAGCTGGTTTTCTCCTTCAGTGATTCTGCTTGTTAACATCAGGTGTCTTCAATAATGCTCAATTATTCACTTAATTATCTCATTAACTTTAACACTGCATCTTTATATAATTCACACTTCTCAGTGTTAATTTAACCCTGGGGATTTTTCTGTGTGCTGGGTGAGAAGTGCTTTACACATGTATAATAGTATCTTTCAGCTGTTGCACATCTGTGCTCCAAACTGCACATCGGCTGAGAAAACATTGTCATATCCATTACCATACCAGTCTCTACAAGAGCTGTCATGACAGAAATGTAATATATTTAATTCAACTCTAATTGTTGACTGAAAACATGAGCTTAATGATCAAGTAGTGTGAGTGTTTTCACTAGTTTAAGCAGAACTACATTTATTCATGAATACTTGAATAGAGAACGAGAGTATGGATATAGAGGGAAATCGAGACGGAAGTAAAGTGAAATTATGAGAAGTGTGTTCACTTACTACTTCATGTTATTATAATATTTCTTTTTTTTCAAAAGCCAGGAGAATAATAAAGAGGAAGCTATGGAAATGTATTACAGTCTTATGTGAAAACATTCATAACTTCATCCACAAAACAGTAAATGTCAACAGTTCTGTGTTAAGTCAAGATTGGTCTTATTTTGTTGATGGAATTTGTTGAAGACTTTAAAACAACTAAATTGTTATTTTTTTATTTTATTTTATTTTTTTTATTTATTTTTGCAATTTCTATTTTTTTGTCCTGTTCTTCATCGGCATGGCTGTGTGAAATATCACATTAGATATTTCATTAGTGCTATGTGGCTGGATTGCTGAAATTCAGGTAAATTGTGAGGTATTTGAGAGAAATAACTGTTTCTCATGTTTACATATTTGCTGCTCTCTCTCTCACACACACACTTTCTCTCTCTTCTTTTCTCTCAAGATTGAAGATTAAAATCGCTTTATTGGCATGGTGAAATAAATCTTTACATTGCCAAAGGATTCATAACACTATACAATAAAAATACTTAAATTAATTATATATATATAAATATGAAGAGTTCAGATGCAAAAGCCTCTAAATGCCATTTTAAATTTTCTTCTTTAATGATGATTTTTATCAAACTTGTATATTTAAGTTCAGTAATTTCACCTAATTAACAAATAATAGGTAATTATCATTGCCATTTAAGTGAAATCACTGAACTTAAATATACAAGCTTGATAAAAATGATCAGTCTAGAAGAAATTTTCAAATGGCACTTAGAGGCTTTTGCATCTGAACTCTTCATATATATTTATAAAAAGTTCAATTGTTTTAATTATTTTTTTCTGTATAGATTAATTTTTTTGGTTTTAAATATATGAAAAGTAGACGTGGAGAATGTGAGTGTTTTAATTCTATACTTGGTAAAGTAAAAATGGCTGAATACGTCATAAGAGAAATCATGTAGAACAAATGAATGATAGTGATGTGGGAAAGGTGTTTGAAGTAATGGTGATTTCCAGAATTGTTGATTTAATGAAGTTATATGTTATAGAGATGCTTTATGTTCAGTTGTGAATGGAGACTTGTGTTTCACATTAAGTTTGTAAATCATTTATTGTGACAAAATGTTTAATGGTTGTTAATTTTATTGTAGTAAAAGTTATATTGAACAGTTAAAAATAGTCTCTCTCTCCCTCTCTCTCTCTCTCTCTCTCTCTCTCTCTCTCTCTCTCTCTCTCTGTGTGTGTTTCAGTTGTACCTGTGACACATGCGGAGACAAAGGAAGAGGAAGTCAGCATCTCATCATATTCATAATCAAACACTAGAAAACACTGAAACACACGGAGAGCTTCAGAAGAACTGAACACTGAATACAGAACAGACACTGATACAACAGAAAGGCTGAATCTACTAACAACAGAGAAGATCATTTAATAAGAGAAGAATGAAGATCATCTGGACTTTCACTCTGATGATGATTCCTGGTGAGAAACTGAGGAAACATTTGAAAGCGATTTGGATTCTCATAATCAACATAATAAAGTATTTAATGCTGGTTTGTTGTAGGTGTTGTGAGCTCCATGAGTGTGACCGGATATTCAGGAGGAGGAGTCAACATCACATGCAAATATGATGAAAAATTTACAAACAAAACAAAGTATTTTTGTAAAGGAGAGTGGTCAGACTGTACAGACCAAATCAGGACTGATATTAAAAATAAATGGTTTGATGATGGAAGATTCTCTCTGTATGACGACACAAGATCAGCAGTCTTCACTGTGACCATCAGAAATCTGACAGAAGAGGATTCTGGGAAATACTACTGTGGAGTTGATAGAACTTTCAGAAAAGATCCCTACACCGAAGTGAATCTGGTTATAAAGAGTGAGTAACCCACATGCTTTTTGATCTTGACCATAACTAATGCTGTTATTTCTGCCATCATTGCATAAGGATTTTGTTTGGTAAAATTAGTTTTCCTTTTAAATTAAGTTTTATTTTTCTGAATATATTTTTTCTTGTTTTATGCATGAACTAAATTAGTATTCACAGAAATAGGCTTTAATAAGGTCATCCACAGAAAACATGATTTGACTGACATGCAGGGTAACATCCACATAGTAAAGCTACGACAGATATCAAGAAACCATCAATCAATGTTAAATCATATTAATATGTCAATGTTAATCACATTGAATCAACATCACTTTTGCACCCGCAGTTAATATTGAACATTTTTCAACCTCAAATCAATGTTAGATGTGATTTTGGGTCAATCTCATCCTTGCGCTCTCAGAAAAGTCAGGAGAATAATAAAGAGGAACTTATGACAATTGCTTACAGTCTTATGTGAAAACATGCTTAACTTCATCTACAAAACAGTATGTCAACAGTTCTGTGTTAAGCAGATTGGTCTTTATTTATTTATTTATTTTTTTGGCATTTTTGTTGTTGCAATCTCTCTCAATTAAATTCAAATGAGTTTTATTGGCATGACTGTGTGAAATATCCCATAATTGCTTTGTGGATCGCTTGCTGAAATCCAGGTAAATTATGGGCTATATGAGTGAAATCTCTAATGTTGGTGTATTTGCTGCTCTTCCTCTACGACTCGTGACCGGGTTGATGTCCGCATTTATACGTCACGAGTTTCAAATAGGAATAGATTTAAAAAAACAACAACACAATATACAGAGTTTCCTGCTGTTTGATCACAGTAACTTTTCTCCAACATGTGCTCTTTATTTGTTTTAAACAGCAGACTTAATATCCATATGAACTGTTTTACTGTGAGAAATGCCCAAAACCAGTGGTCTGAAGATGAGAGTCTAAAACTGGAGGGCTGTTGTCCTGATCCACTTCACACACACACACACACACACACACACACACACACACACACACACACACACACACACACACACACACACACACACACACAGGGAAAGGAGGATTATAGGATGATGAGATACTCATTTGCATGACACTTTATTCAACAGGAACAACATCTCGTTCTGCGTCACACGTCATTACGCTCTTTCTACATCATTGCACATGCGCAGTCCCTTCAGTTTCTGTTTTCAGTCCGATAAAGTGTTTACATGATCTCTCGATCGGATACAAAATGGAATAAACATTTCCTTTCCTGTCCGATCGAAATCTCATTGAGATTTCAGTCCGATTGAACCATCAATCCAGATAGTAATGGATACTTGGTTACATGCAAATGCTTGCTTTTATCACACTTGCTGAGATTGCTGTGAATTTGTACATATTTACACATATATATAGTACTATGTATTTTTGGAAAGACTGTAACAAAGACCACAAACTCAGATAAAAAGAGTCAAACTGAACAACTAAAGCAAACACTGATCTCCAAAATGTGACCAAACATTTTCAATAAAACATCCACCTTTGTTAATTCTCAATAAGAGCTTCTGTAGACACCTAAAAGAAATAAAGTCAGTCTGGTTTATCCAAAGCAACCTACATTGCTTTTCACAGTACACATTTAATTCTTATCAGTTCTTGCTTTCCACAGGAATCAAACCCATGACATTGGCGTCGCAAGCACCAACGCTCTACTGTTTAATGTGAACTTCATGCTGTGTGTCTTTCAGTCAGTTGTAGTGGTTGTGTTTCATTTTATGAGAGTGCAAGCTTGATGTTGAAGAAACATCATAACATTGATTCAATTATGTTTTTGTTTTTTTTCGACATTAATTGCAGGTGCAGAAGTGATGTTGATTCAGTGTGGTTAAGCTTGACATAAACATTGATTTTTAAAAAATATTCGATGGTTGATTGCAGTACAGGTGAATGGAATCATTAATCAGACTGTAAAAAAAATTGCACTGTAAAATAATGGTCATTTACTGGCAGCTGTGGTTGCCAGCAATGGACTGTTCATTTATAGCCCTTTATCGTTAACTTACAGGCTACAGCTCTCCTTTTTTTACAGAATAGGAAACTGGGTCAAATGATAAACACAGAGTAATAGTTTGTTACTGGTGTTTTAGTTCTGTGTCCTAACACATCATGCATGGCTAAACGTTCCCCTAAACAAGAACAATGAACTAAAGTGTCTTAAAGAAATGGAATCGAGTGTTACTTCTAAAGACACACTGTATGCAAGTATTTATATAATCCCTGGTTGTATTGTATGATATTTATAGCTGAAGGTGTGGTATGATCATTACTAGAAGCGGGATGTTTGCCTCGTGTAGTTCTCAATAAGCTTGAGGTTTAAATTTTATCAAGATTTTCCATTTACAAAAGGAGAGTTTCTGGATTTTTATAAACCTTGAAAATGTACACACTATTTGTCACAGAGAATGCTTTTGTCTATTTTTTAGAGGATAGTACAACACCAACTTTGTCATCTTCATCATTATCATCATCTTTGCAATCACCACCATCATCATCATCATCTAAACCATCATCATCACCATCTAAACCATCATATTCACCATCATCATCATCATCTAAACCATCATCATCACCATCTAAACCATCATATTCACCATCATCATCTAAACCATCATCATCACCATCTAAACCATCATCATCACCATCTAAACCATCATCATCACCATCTAAACCATCATATTCACCATCATCATCATCATCACCATCTAAACCATCATCATCACCATCTAAACCATCATATTCACCATCATCATCATCATCTAAACCATCATATTCACCATCATCATCATCATCTAAACCATCATATTCACCATCATCATCATCATCTAAACCATCATATTCACCATCATCATCATCATCTAAACCATCCTCATCTCTGGTCATCTGTGTGACTGTGATTCTGCTTCTGCTCATCATTGGATTCATGTTTTGTATAGTGACTCTCTACAAGAAGCATCAGACTCGAGGTAAACCAGCCAATGTTCTCAATGTTTAGAAGTTTATTTGTCAGAATATTGTTTATAGTTGTTTACCAGTGAATTACATTGTAGTCTAGAAAGATGTTTCTTCCCCCTGCTGCTCACAACTAGTCAACGCAAGTCTCATATATCTTTAGAATTATCATTGTAATTATTTATGATTGTATTTAATGTAATATATTTGTTTTACAGACCGTGATTCAGCTTCTAAAACATCTGAACCTGGAACAGAAAACAGTGAAGCGGTTTGTAAAGTTAAAAATATCTGATAAGAATGTGTTTGAATGAATGACCTTCATTAAAAGCTGTAAATAATTCCTCTTTCTGTTCTCAGGTTCCTCAACCGCTGTACGAGGAGATTAAAGACACCAGACCTCACACTGACTGCAGAAACACTCCGTTACCCATAACACCCTCTGATTCTTCAAGAACTGTTTATGATACCGCTAAATTACCCACAAACCCCTCTGTGGAGTGGCATAAATGGGACAAGAATCAGCTTCCCACAAACCCCTCTGATTCTTGTAAAACTGTTTATGCTACACCGCAATTACCCACAAACCCCTCTGATTCTTCTGTTGCTGTTTATGCAACTCCACAATTACCCACAAACCCCTCTGATTCTTGTAAAACTGTTTATGCAACTCCACAATTACCCACAAACCCCTCTGATTCTTCCGTTGCTGTTTATGCAACTCCACATTTACCCACAGACCCCTCTGATTCTTGTAAAACTGTTTATGCAACTCCACAATTACCCACAAACCCCTCTGATTCTTGTAAAACTGTTTATGCTACACCGCAATTACCCACAAACCCCTCTGATTCTTCTATTGCTGTTTATGCAACTCCACAATTACCCACAAACCCCTCTGATTCTTCTATTGCTGTTTATGCAACTCCACAATTACCCACAAACCCCTCTGATTCTTGTAAAACTGTTTATGCTACACCGCAATTACCCACAAACCCCTCTGATTCTTCTAAAGCTGTTTATGCAACTCCACAATTATCCACAAACCCCTCTGATTCTTCTGTTGCTGTTTATGCAACTCCACAATTACCCACAAACCCCTCTGATTCTTGTAAAACTGTTTATGCTACACCGCAATTACCCACAAACCCCTCTGATTCTTCTATTGCTGTTTGTGCAACTCCACAATTACCCACAAACCCCTCTGATTCTTCTAAAGCTGTTTATGCAACTCCACAATTATCCACAAACCCCTCTGATTCTTCTATTGCTGTTTATGCTACTCCACAATTACCCACAAACCCCTCTGATTCTTCTAAAGCAGCAGGGGAGCCACAATAGGATGTTGCTCGTGGACTTTACCTCTGCTTTTAATTAATACCATACTTCATGTAGGATTTGAGCAAAACAAACCCCTGCAGGCTCCAAAATAGAGGACGAACTGGTCAAAGCTAGTTTGGAAAAGACTGATTGGGTCAGTGATGGCACGGCTCGGGACCCACCAAGAGAACAGCAGAGATTGTTTGATCCTAAGACAACGGATTTAAAACAGACCTTCTTAAGGACCCCTCAACGACCCCAGGGTTGAAATCTCTTAAAACCACAGAGACCGAGACTTTACATATACAAATACAAAACATCATCCCACAACAATTATTGATGGACTTATAATCAAACTTCGCTCAACTACATAATTCTAAATTGTGTCTACAACCTCTGTATGTGTCTATTATGCTTAGGTCACATATAAGTCATGTGATTGTTCTAACTGTTAGATTAGTGTGAATGAAAGTGTATCGTGTTTCCTATCAGAAAGATCATATGTTCTTAATTCAGAAAATGGCTTGAGTGAAATCTGTGTAAAATGTTTTGTGTTCTTATAATAGTCATGTCTAAACTGTATCCTCTGTACTCTGTTTGCTAAAGCTGGAGAGTAAAGAGATCCCAGATAACGCATGATTTACGATGAGAGCTGAAGGACATACCACCTCTCTAATAACGACAGTGTCTAATTGGTCCGAACTCATCCAGGAGGCTGGACAAACATTTGAGTTTAAAATCTAAGACCCGGAGAAAGTCTTGGAGTTATGCTAGTTAAACTGGAATTATGTTGCTGTTATAATGAAGTTATGCTTAGAGATACAGAAGTCGTGGAGAAGCCACAAGATCAGGATAACATCCACGGGTTAAACAGCTTTCATTCTAACCATCTATACTCTCGTTTCATTTTTCTTTCTGTTCCTAGCTTTATTTTTATTTTCCGCTGCGTGTCTCGATTCTAAGTTAATTTTTTTCTGCAAAGTTTCAAGCGATTCGACTGCACAGCTCACTGCAAACTTCCAAAGACTTTCATCTATTGCCAACACACCATGTGATTGGCCGCCCCATGATCTGTTCAGGCACGAGAAGACCGCCAGCCAAACAACGGACCCGGAGAAACACCCTTTTAAGCAGACAAAAGGGAATCCCCAAAGCAACGTACAGACAAACGCAAATATACTCTTAGCTGAACTGGTGCATTGAGATAACATTGAATAACCGCCTAAGAAACAATAAAAGGGTTAAATTAATGATTGATGCTTCGTTCAGGTCATGTCTTATAAGTGCATATAGAAACTTGGGATTTCACCATCTCACTCTTAAAACTCCTTCTTTCCTCACTCGTATTACTCTATCTCAACTCGTATGAATGTGTGTGTGCATGTGATTGGGTTAGATTTTAGTTTTATGTGTTAGAACAATCAATAAAGTCTTGTTTATATCTTTAAGCTAATTGTCTTGTGTTATGTGCTTACAGATTTAATGTCTTAAACTGCTGATCTAAGTTACCTTGCTAATAATAGTGTTTCACTATAGTTTGTATATTTATATCCGCTGCAGAGGTTATAGTTACGGCCATTCGAATGAACGCCGGATGAGTCATCTGGCCCCTTAAATATTATTATTATATATTATTATACGTAAGTTGTCTTACACTTCCTCACAGACTGTTTACTAAACTGGTAAATCTGGGTCTGAGCATATAGAGGAGAACCTAACCTGGAACATGTAGAGGAGAACCTAACCTGGAGCATGTAGAGGAGAACCTAACCTGGAGCAAATAGAGGAGAACCTAACCTGGAGCATATAGAGGAGAACCTAACCTGGTGCATATAGAGGAGAACCTAACCTGGAACATATAGAGGAGAACCTAACCTGCACCATATAGAGGAGAACCTAACCTGGAGCATATAGAGGAGAACCTAACCTGGAACATATAGAGGAGAACCTAACCTGCACCATATAGAGGAGAACCTAACCTGGAGCATATAGAGGAGAACCTAACCTGCACCATATAGAGGAGAACCTAACCTGGAGCATATAGAGGAGAACCTAACCTGGTGCATATATAGGAGAACCTAACCTGGAGCATATAGAGGAGAACCTAACCTGGTGCATATATAGGAGAACCTAACCTGGTGCATATAGAGGAGAACCTAACCTGGAGCATATAGAGGAGAACCTAACCTGGTGCATATAGAGGAGAACCTAACCTGGAGCATATAGAGGAGAACCTAACCTGCACCATATAGAGGAGAACCTAACCTGGAGCATATAGAGGAGAACCTAACCTGGAGCATATAGAGGAGAACCTAACCTGGAGCATATAGAGGAGAACCTAACCTGGAGCATATAGAGGAGAACCTAACCTGGTGCATATAGAGGAGAACCTAACCTGGTGCATATAGAGGAGAACCTAACCTGGAGCATATAGAGGAGAACCTAACCTGCACCATATAGAGGAGAACCTAACCTGGAGCATATAGAGGAGAACCTAACCTGCAGCATATAGAGGAGAACCAAACCTGGAGCATATAGAGGAAAACCTAACCTGGAGCATATAGAGGAGAACCTAACCTGGTGCATATAGAGGAGAACCTAACCTGGTGCACATAGAGGAGAACCTAACCTGGAGCATATAGAGGAGAACCTAACCTGCACCATATAGAGGAGAACCTAACCTGGAGCATATAGAGGAGAACCTAACCTGGAGCATATAGAGGAGAACCTAACCTGCACCATATAGAGGAGAACCTAACCTGGAGCATATAGAGGAGAACCTAACCTGGAGCATATAGAGGAGAACCTAACCTGCAGCATATAGAGGAGAACCAAACCTGGAGCATATAGAGGAGAACCTAACCTGGTGCAAATAGAGGAGAACCTAACCTGGAGCATATAGAGGAGAACCTAACCTGGAGCATAAAGAGGAGAACCTAACCTGGAGCATATAGAGGAGAACCAAACCTGGAGCATATAGAGGAGAACCTAACCTGGTTGCAAATAGAGGAGAACCTAACCTGGAGCATATAGAGGAGAACCTAACCTGCAGCATATAGAGGAGAACCAAACCTGGAGCATATAGAGGAGAACCTAACCTGGTGCAGATAGAGGAAAACCTAACCTGGAGCATATAGAGGAGAACCTAACCTGGAGCATATAGAGGAGAACCTAACCTGGAGCATAAAGAGGAGAACCTAACCTGCAGCATATAGAGGAGAACCTAACCTGGAGCATATAGAGGAGAACCTAACCTGGAGCACCAACACCACAGTATTGGTTAAGAAGGCACAGCAGAGACTGTATTTTCTGAGGACTCTTAGGAAGCATCATCTCAATCAAAGGGTGCTTATGTCCTTCCACCGCTGCTCTATTGAGAGCCAACTGACTATCTGTGTGTGGTTTGCAAGCTGCATCGAGACAGAGAGGAAAGCGCTTCAGAGGATCATCACCACCTCCGGAAGATTATTGGCTGCCCTCTCCCTTCCCTGAAGGATCTTTATAGACCATTTCACAAGATGTAAACAACACTGGTCCAGAAGCACTTCCTGTTTCAGTTTGTAACTGTTTTCTTTATTTCACATCTTAAAGATGTTTGTTTAACTTTTTGATTCAGTTTTAAATGTTCTGTTGGTTGTATTATCCAAGCTTTTATGTAGTGTTAAAAAACTGAAACAGGAAGTGCTTCTGGACCAGTGTTGTTTACATCTTGTGAAATGGTCTATAGTTCCCGCTGTCTCAAAAAAGCATAAAATAATTAATGATCCATTCCACCCCGGACATTCTCTGTTTGAACTGCTGCCCTCGGTTAGACGTTACAGGACAATGACATTTCTCAAAGAGGTCCACGAAGGCCTCTGGATTCACAAACAAATGTAAAGAGATTCACACAAAAAATTATAAAACAAAAAAACAAACAAATGTGTTTTATATCACAAACACAACTCTGCTTTCCGTACATTTGTAAATCGCTGCACACAGTTGTGAATAGCTTCTTGTGGACACATATGTGGATTTTGAAACACAAATCAGATAACGGCTACAGTGAGCTGACCAATGGTAGCATGTTCTTGCTACAACCAATCAGTTAGGATTTACACTGAGGCGGTAACTGAGTCTGATTCATTTTGAAAATATTTGCACCCTTGATATGGATCTGTAATCTACGTATGGACACTTTATTCAAATTGAACTGTTTGTGTGGTTAAAACACAGTATTTCTGAAAGACTGTGAGGCTTCTTTATATTTCCATCAGGATAAACACAGGATCACACAGCGCGACACGGTGCGTCAAAATCAAATCACCCATGATTTTCCCTGCTGCCGTAGCAGTTTTCAATAATGTAAAAATAACACGTTTGCAATGTTAACACATTTTGTCCATGACATCTGTTTTCTTACCTGATGTGTCTATAATCTTCCTCGTTGACTAGTGCTGGCTAGTGATAATTCATAACCTGTGATAATGTCTACACTGGACGCAGCGCAGGGCGACACGATGATTCATTCATGGTAAACCGATGCCCGTTCTTCTTCTGAAGTAGCTGGAAATAATGAGAACCGACATGAGTGACAGAACTTGACCTTCTTACACTTGACGTTTACTTCCTGTTTACTTTACAAACACTTTATTAAACGCTTAGGTCAGTTAAAACTTTAAACATTATGTTTCTGAGAAACTGTTAAAATGAGCCTTTGAAATAATGGAATTGTCTGTGAAAAATACCTGTAAAATAACTCTTGATAATGAGTTTTATCTGCAGGTGTCTGTTCTGCATCTGTGTGTACGTATAAAATATTAGTTTCTCCTCCCTTTCTCTCTCTCTCTCTCTCTCTCTCTCTCTCTCTCTCTCTCTCTCTGAGGAAGTGGGCGTCTCTGACACATTTAGCTCTTCATGTTAAACATGTAACCAGGAAAGAAACACCCAAAACTCATCTGAACACACACCGAGAGCTTCAGAAGAACTGAATCCACTAACAACAGAGAAGATCATTTAATAAGAGAAGAATGAAGATCATCTGGACTTTCACTCTGATGATGATTCCTGGTAAGAGTCTGAACTCAAAACCCTCAAAACATCACAGATTTGGTCTTTTCCATCTTTTACTTCAGTTACTTCTAAAAAAATAATTTCTGTGTATATTAAAGTATTTAATGCTGGTTTGTTGTAGGTGTCGTGAGCTCCATGAGTGTGACCGGATATTCAGGAGGAGGAGTCAACATCACATGCAAATATTATGAAGGATATAAAGAGAATACAAAGTATTTTTGTAAAGGAGAGTGGCTGAGCTGCAAAGACCAAATTAGGACTGATATTAAAGATAAATGGGTTAATAATGGAAGATTCTCTCTGTATGACGACACAAGATCAGCAGTCTTCACTGTGACCATCAGAAATCTGAGAGAAGAGGATTCTGGGACGTACCACTGTGGAGTTGATATACCTAAAGATATAGATCCCTCCACTGAAGTGAAGCTGAAGATTTCAACAGGTGAGAAACTGAGATCCTCAAACTCATGAAGATCTCCACAACATCTCGATACTCAACACTGACTGTAATCACTGACGTTCACATGTGGAACTCATAACAGACGCCATCAATAACCTTTAACTGACAATAACTCCTGATGTAAGATTTACTCATAATCTTGACTTGCATTCATACATTTTGCAGCAAAGTGAAAGATATGTGTTTACATTGAAAACAAAATGACAATTTTTTTTGACTGTTCTTCATTTCATTCTATAAATGTGATGTGTTGTACAGTTACTTGTTCATTTCACATTCATATACTATGTTCAGCATTAGTGGTAATTTGGACATAGTGTTACAGTTGCTCACATTAGTACAGGTGTGGTCATCTGGAGGCTGTAGACATGCAGGTTTTAGTACTTCCCTTAACCACACTTTTACTATGGTAAACTCCAGTATAATGTTGCTCATCAGTAACTAATGGGGCGGCAGCTCAGTGGTTCATGTTTGTCTACAACCCGGCAGGTTGGTGGTTCAATCCCCGGTTGTGTCCATGAGCAAGACACCTAACCCTGGCTGCTCCCGACGAGCTGGATGGCTTACATGGCTGACACCGCCGTCGGTGTATGAGTGAATGGGAAGCAATATGTAAAGCTCTTTGGTGGCCATTGGGTCTGTGAGAGCGCTATATGAATGCAGTGTGAAACCACAGGCTTCAGTTCTGGAAACTCAAACTAACAGCTTGTCACATTCTTCACATTAGTGTATTCTGAGTAGTGAATGTGTGAAAGACATGAGTATCAAGTATCATAAGAAAAGCAATGTCATGTTCTGTGTGTGAAAAAAACATCCTTTTCAATTTATACACAATTTTTCCAGGAACACCACAACCACCATCATCACCACCACCACCACCATCATCATCACCACCACCATTTCCGTCATCATCATCATCAGCTTCTTCATCCTCATCAGTCAAAACTTCACCGTTTACAGGTGTTTCCAGACCTTCTACTACATCACTGGCGTCTCTAAACACATCATCAGGTGATTGTGTGCTGAAAAACAAACAAAGTTTGCAAGGAGGCTGAAATATATTTTCAACTCTAAAATAATAATAATATTACATTTAAGACATTTTAAATAGTTAAATAAGTATAAATAAATACATAAATAAACCAATCATTCTAGTTAGCCCGAATCTCCATTTTGGTGCTTTGTAGCCTATCCAGAAACAGCAGTCTACGGTGTCCTCAGAGGCTCAGATGCCAGGAGACTATAGAGACTCTTATCTCGACTCTTATAAGAGTAGAGCAACATCTAGAGACTGCTTATGATTTATGGAGATTATTTAAAAACAAATATTGAGTGGATTTTCACCATGGTTGTTTACACACTCTGTGGACACACATCTGCGTTCAAACACCTTATAAAAGTGATTTTTGCATAAACGTTTCGTGAAGAAGGGCCGCTGGTAGGGAGTCTTTGAGATGTTTTTATAATCACTATGATATGGTTTTCAATTTACATAACACTGACTGTAAAACACGCGTTTTAGGTATGGGAATTGTTTATTTTGTGTTTTGATATTTGGGATATGGTCATTGGGATACTTTGTGGGCTATTTCTGACTGGCCATTGGGCTTTTTTTGTAACAGACCTGGCAACCCTGAAATCCAGCATCATGATCTGCTCAATCCTATTTCAAACGTCCCATGATCTGATCTGATGTTTGGCTCTGATGATCAGATTCTCACATTATTTCGTTTTCAGGCTTTTTTCTGATCGTTCCTCTGGTTCTGGTTCCTCTGGTTCTGATCATCGCTGGACTCTTATTTCTGTTTCTCTGGAAGAAGTGTCAGTCTCCAGGTAAAACTCTCATCTTCTTTTATAGCAGAAACTTTATTTATACTGAGAATAAAACATTTTGATTTCTTGATCTGTTTTCCCACTTTCCACTTTTCGTCGCCACCTATTGGCTGCAACGAGACATGAGAAACGGACAGATATTTGATGTGTGAAAACATTTACACAAGGCATAATTGTTGAAATGTGATATACAGTAATGTTATTAATTTAGGACACTTGTTTTTGGCAGGTGGTGAATTGAATTCTCAGACTGAACCAGGAAAACATGAAGTGGTGAGTCCAGTTACTGTATAAAATTTTTATGTTTATACATGATGAGACTATGGTCTAATTTCTTCCATTCTGATGATATTCAGAGCTGTAAATCATTTCTCTGTCTCTCCTCAGGTTTCGCACACTGGTTGTGATTACGAGGACATTAAAGAATAATTACCCACAAACCCCTCTGATTCTTCTAACACTGTTTATAACACTGCCCAATTACCCACAAACCCCTCGGATTCTTCTGATAACAAGTAGAATTAGGTACTGTACCCCTCACTCAGTCGGTACAAGGAGTGTGAGCTGTGAACGTCACATGCATGTGTGTAAAGTCTGTTTTATAATTATGTTCTTACCCAGTTTTATTTCTATTCAGTAACGCAGTTGTTAGTGGACTGCATGTTTTGCAAACTGCCCCATGTGTTGCGTGGGATTGATGACGCTGATAATAAATGAATAACAGATGTGTGAGTCTTTGCTTACTCTCTACAACCATTCAGACAAGCCCCTCAGGTTAAAGCGTTACACACTGCCCAATTACCCACAAGCCCCTCTGTTTCTTCTAACTGTGTTTACACTACAGTTGAGAAAGCCACTAGTGACCCTCAATGCTGCATCATCATACGAGGATTAACAAACATGCAGTATGGATTGGCCTGACCCTTTTTTTATTATTTTAAATTTACTTCAGAAACATTTTTTAAAAAATGGTGATGATTGGATAGATGAGACATTTGGGTTACATCTGTCCAATCAGCTGCTGGTCAAATCATGTCAATTATTTTAATTTACATCACTGATGTCTGACAGAAAGTATGATAGTAGAGCACAAAAATGAAAAATACAAAGGATAAAAGAACGACGTGACCAACATATACTGAAAAAAAACATTGGCTGGATATTACACAATGACTAGGGATTTAAATAAACATGAGCAATCCATTTAATACCATTTAATCATTTAGCTGACGCTTTTTTTTTCCAAAGCGACTTACAATTGCTATATATGTCAGAGGTCGCACGCCTCTGGAGCAACTAGGGGTTAAGTGTCTTGCTCAGGGACACATTGGTGTCTCACAGTGGATTTAAACTAAGGTCTGGGTCAAATTTAAAAAGCCCACGCGTAGCGGCATGGAGCCTTCTTCAGCTCCTGAAGAAGGCTCCATGCCGCTACGCATGGGCTTTTTAAATTTGTCCGTTCAGGACATGTCATTTTTTTAATAAAGACATTTTAATTAAGGAGTGCCCCCATTAATTGAGCACGCCATTCATCTTGAATCTAAACAGTATTCCACAATCATTTGATCTAAACCACTGAATTCATATAGGCTGCATTTACACTGCGGGTCTTGATGCCCAAATCCGATTTTCTGACTATATGCGATTTTTTTGACGACCGATTTTTGCATTCACACTATACACTGCTGAATTACCAAATGCAGACGTTCTGATGGTTCTGAACCGGGAAATTAAGCAAAACAGCACGAAATTCAATGGATGCAGATGCGAATAAAATTATCCAGTGTTTTCTTTCCACAATATTTCAATAAGTCATCAAAACATTGGTCTCGTACGGCGGAGAAAAAAAGAGGAGAGGCTCTGGCCATGAGCACTTAAAACGATGCCTCATATCTCGTGAAATGTCTTCAAAAACGGATTTATTTCTGTAACATCCCTGCATTTTTGCCTGCACTCTTCACCCCAAACACTCAAAAGACATGAAACCTCCGCATTGCTCCACTGTGTGTCTCCTTTCTTCCATCGCGCGGCTTGCGCCTATAATCGCGCAGTTTTAAATTGACGCATGACTCGCATTTACTGGGGAATATCCGATTTGTCTGCTTACATGGCACACGCAAATGCACGTATCTGATTCATATCCGATTTATTACCACATATGAATGAAGCCTGAATCTGATCTGAGAAAATCGGAATGCATGCGTTTTTTTCCTGCTTACACGTTCACCGGTCATATCCGATCTGTGCCACATGGGAGGAAAAAATCGGATTTGGGTCACTTGAACCATGCAGTGTAAACGAGGCCATAGAGTCTAATTTCTGAGTTAGGTTTACTCTATTATTTTTTTCAGCAGTGACCTTGTACAGCATAATATTTTTTTTTACATTTACAATGTATTCAAAATAATTTCTTAAAAGTTTCTCTTTAATTTTTTTAAAGACACACGGACATCAATAATAAGCCTGTGAATCTCAACAATGGTGACAATTACAAAGCATGTGTCACGGGTGACAAAATCGCTTGGCAATCGGAACCCTCCTCAGAGTCACAAGTTCCCTAGGGGAACGGATTGTGTGCAACACACCACTGCAGTTCCGGGCGTGATGGAATCATGCCCGCACTGATTAACGCTAATGCCCTGCAGGTGCGAGAGAGAGAGGAGCGGCACTCACACAGGTTTCCTGTTTGACGAGTCAAGATAAACAAGATAAAAGGAGACAGACAGAAGGGAGAAAGAGGCTCAGACGGGGGAGACACAGACGGGGAGGACACAGATGGGGGAGGCTCAGATGGAGGACCCACTGACAGGGAAGGAAGGGAGAGACGCCCATTTAAGCTTGCTGGATCAGAGTGATTGTTTGTAGGAAGCCTGCTGGTCTGAGCTATCGACTGGATCTGTGCTGGGAAAGGAAAGAGCAAAGATAAGTGAACTGATTTTAACTTATGAACATTTAAACCGCTTGAAGAGGATACAGTGAGTGTGGATCTGACTGTTGGAGGAGCTATGTGTTTCAGAGTGTGTGGAGGAGGAATTGAAAGTGAAACCCCATGTAAAGTGAGCACAACAAACAGAGCGAGGCCTCTGATCAACTCTATCGTGTGAGTGAATTGCAGTGCTTTTGCCTTATTGATACACATTGATTTATTGCTGTGGAATTGAAGTGAACACAAGTGTGCTGTGTCTTTGTTGAGAAGTGGCCCCCATCCATGCTTACACGTTCGTGGAAGGTTATTATATCTGCCCCCGTCAGAAGCCCAGAGTGATACAGTGAACTGAAGAGAGAGTACTGTGTACTGTGAATATCCTCACCTGTTCTACTTACTGTTTGAGCCCAGAAGTATACAGCAACGCTGATAAAGTAATCGTTTAACCCACTGTCGCCCTACTGTGAACTGAAGAGAGAGTACTGTGTACTGTGACTATCCTCACCTGTTCTACTTACTGTTTGAGCCCATAAGCATACAGCATCGCTGGTAAAGTAATCGTTTAACCCACTGTCGCCCTACTGTGAACTGAAGAGAGAGAGAGTACCCTGTACTGTGAAGAATCCTTACCTGCCATACTTATTGTATGAGTCCGGAAGTTTGCAGCACCGCTGGGGGAAAAGTAAGCTTTCAATCCACTGCTTCATTACCGTGCACCAACGAGAGTACCCTGTACTGTGAAGAATCCTTACCTGCCATACTTACTGTCTGAGTCTGGAAGTCTGCAGCACCGCTGGGGGAAAAGTAAGCTTTTAATCCACTGCTTCATTACCGTGCACCAACGAGAGTACTGTACTGTGAAGAATCCTTACCTGCCATACTTATTGTATGAGTCCGGAAGTCTGCAGCACCGCTGGGGGGGGGGGAGTAAGCTTTTAATCCACTGCTTCATTACCGTGCACCAACGAGAGTACCCTGTACTGTGAAGAATCCTTACCTGCCATACTTACTGTATGAGTCCGGAAGTCTGCAGCACCGCTGAGAGTATCTTAAACTGTGAGAAACCCTTGGTTTAATAAAGATTGTTACTCCTTTGAAACTTATCTCTGTCTCTGTGGTCCTCTGTTGTGTGCCTGTGGTGTCGGCTCCTCACGGTGGTGACTCAGTTAGAGGGGGGGTGGTTGGTCACCCGAGCGTTCCTCCCCTCGACCTGTGACACATGTTGCATTCTGGGTGCCACCATTCAAAATTCATTCATGGCTCAGGAGCTCAGCTAAACCAAACACTGATCTCCATAATGGTGACTTATTCCGGTTTCCTTCTTCCGAGATTCTTGTTAACATCAGGTGTCTTCCATAATGCTCAATCATCACTCAATTATTCACTTAATAATCTCATTAACTTTAACACTGCTTCAGTGTTCATTTAACACTCTGATCAGAGTTTATATAATTCATACTTCTCAGTGTTAATTTAAAAACTGGGGATTTCGCTGTGTATTTGTATTAATTTCTCTTGTGTATTCATGCAGGAGCTGAAGGCCACTTACACGGGTGCCCTGCGGCTGTCGCAGTGGGATCTCCTGTTCACTTGAGTCAAGTCAAGTCAAGTCACATTTATTTATATAGCGCTTTTCACAATACAGATTGTATCAAAGCAGCTTCACAGTGATAACATGTAAGTAGCACAACACAGATCAACAACATTGCTAAACACTAAATAACCCCAACTGAGCAAGCTCAAAGCAAGCCAAAAGCAAGGCGACAGTGGCAAGGAACCAAACTCCATCAGATTGGATGGAGAAAAAACCTTGGGAGAACCCAGGCTCAGTCGGGGGCCAGTTCTCCTCTGGCTTACATTCATATTGTTTAAATATAAATATTAAATATAAATATTGTTTATGAATCAAACGGCGCCATAACATATCGCAGGCGTTGAGTCGTCTCATCACAGGCGTTGAGTCGTCTCATCACAGGCGTTGGGGCATCCGAAATCCCCGTGAGAGGCTGGACACAAAACTGGACCTGACGAACGCCATTTTTCTCGGGACAAGCGTCCCGAGATAACAGCAGAAAGGCAGATGGGAAATAATTAGCATAGCTGATGTTCATAATAATTTCCGTTATAACTCACAAACTCTCCGTAACCCGAACTCTCCGCAACCCAACCGCAACCCAACCATACGCGCCGACCCGTTTGTCTAAGAGGCTGTCGAGCCCCACTGGTGCGTTAAGCAGTTTCAGTGGCAAACGGTTCCGTATGGCGTAACAGAGGACTAGAAGGTAAGCATTATGTGAATGCTTGACTAAAGAGATGCGTCTTTAATCTAGTTTTAAACTGTGTCAGCGAGTCAGAGGCTCGGACCGTATCGGGAAGGCCATTCCAGAGTTTTGGAGCTAAATGCGAGAACGCCCTCCCTCCTTTACTGGACTTCGATATCCTAGGAATGACCAGAAGCCTTGAATTTAGTGATCTTAAGGAACGCGGTGGATTGTAGGGCGAAAGAAGGTCCGTTAAGTACATAGGTGCTAAACCATTTAGGGCTTTATAGGTCAGTAGTAGTATTTTGTAGTTGATGCGGAACTTAATAGGTAACCAGTGTAGAGATAATAAAATCGGTGTTATATGATCATATTTTCTTGACCTAGTAAGAACTCTAGCAGCTGCATTTTGTACTAACTGTAGCTTGTTTATTGAGGATGCAGGACAACCGGCTAATAAAGCATTACAGTAATCTAGTCTCGAGGTCATGAATGCGTGAACTAATTTTTCTGCATCAGAAATAGATAGCATGTTACGTAGCTTAGCAATGTTTCTAAGGTGGAAAAAGGCTGTTCTTGTAACATATGAAATATGATTTTCGAACGACAAGTTGCGGTCTAGTATAACACCCAGGTCTTTTACTGTTGTGGATAAAGTAACAGGACATCCGTCTATATTAAAGTTGTATTGTGAGAGGTTTTGTGAGTAGTTTTTTGGACCAATAAGTAATACCTCCGTTTTATCTGAATTTAATAGCAGGAAATTACGCGTCATCCAGCATTTTATATCTTTGAGACACTCTGTCATTTTAGATGAGTTAGTGTTTTCATCTGGTCGTGATGAAATATATAATTGAGTGTCGTCAGCGTAACAGTGGAAATTAATTCCATGTTTTCTTATAATATTACCAAGTGGCAGCATATATATTGAGAATAGCAGAGGGCCTAAAACTGATCCTTGCGGTACTCCATAGTCTACTGACGTTATCTTTGATTTTTTCCCATTTAAACAGACAAAATGAGAACGGTCCGATAAGTACGATCTAAACCAGCTTAATGCCTGTCCCTGGACACCGGTGAAGTTTTGTAGTCGATCCAAGAGTATTATATGATCTATAGTGTCGAACGCAGCGCTAAGATCAAGTAGGACTAGTATTGAGATACAGCCTTGGTCAGAAGCTAAAAGTAAATCATTTGTAATTTTAACTAGCGCAGTTTCTGTACTATGATGCGGTCTGAATCCTGACTGGAATTTTTCATAGATATCATTTTCTTGCAAAAAAGAGCACAATTGAGCGGACACTACTTTTTCAAGTATTTTGGACATAAATGGAAGATTTGAAATGGGTCTGTAATTTGCCAAGTTATTTGGATCTAATTGCGGTTTCTTAATGAGCGGTTTTATTGCAGCCAGCTTGTATATTTTTGGGACATGACCTAAAGATAAAGACGAGTTAATAATATTGAGGAGAGGCTCTTCCACTACAGGTAATAGTTCTTTCAGTAGTTTAGTGGGTATTGGATCTAATAAACAAGTTGTTGGTTTAGATGCAATGATAAGTTTATTTAGCTCCTCCTGTCCTATCGTTGTAAAGCTGTTTAGTTGTTCTAGAGGGTCCATAATTGAAGCTGAATCATAAGACACCATAGCGGATTGTACATTTATAATTTTATTTCGGATGCTTTCTATTTTCGCATTGAAGTAATTCATAAAATCATTACTACTAAACTGTAAAGGTATATTTTGCTCTGGTGATGTCTGTTTATTTGTTAGTCTAGCCACGGTGTTAAATAAAAACCTTGGATTATTTTGGTTATTTTCGATTAGTTTGCGGAGATGCTCAGCCCTGGCTGTTTTTAGTGTCTTTTTATAACGTGACATACTGTCTTTCCACGCGATTCTAAAGACCTCTAAATTAGTTTGTTTCCATTTACGCTCTAAGTTGCGAGTTTCTCTCTTGATAGCATGCGTAGCACTGTTGTACCATGGTGCTTTAATTTTCTCTCGAACCTTTTTTAATCTAATTGGCGCAACAATATCTAATGTACTAGTAAGAATGGTGCTTAAACTGCTAGTCATTTCCTCTAATTCATCTGTTTGTTTGGGTTCACTTAGCAGCTTAGATAGATCAGGTAAGCTATTTGAAAATCCATCTATAGTGGTTGGAAGGATTGTTCTGCCTGGTCTATAACGTGGCGCAACATGACATATTTCAGCAGTACGTATTATGCAAGTCACCATGTAATGATCAGTGACATCATCGCTTTGCGGTATAATATCTATATCAGTTGGATCGGTTCCATATGATATAATTAAATCTAGTGTATGATTTAGACGATGAGTGGGACCACTGACGTTTTGTTTGACCCCAAAGGAGTTTAATAAATCTGTAAACGCAGCCCCTAAAGCATCATTTGTATTATCTACGTGTATGTTAAAATCTCCAGCAATTATTGCTTTATCGACATTTACCAATAGATCCGAGAGAAAGTCTGCGAACTCTTTTAGGAATTCAGCATATGGCCCTGGAGGTCTATATACAGTAGCCAGGGCTAGAGATAATATAGATTTCCTTCTTACATCTAAGAGCGTAACATTTAGCACAAGTACTTCAAATGAATTAAACCTGTGACCTGTTTTCTGAGTAATATTAAAAATATCTTTATAGATTGTTGCAACACCGCCGCCACGACCGATCAGACGAGGCTCATGTTTATAACAGTATCCTGGCGGAGTAGATTCGTTTAGACCGAAATACTCATTTGGTTTAAGCCAGGTTTCAGTAAGGCACAGAACATCGAAGTTATTATCTGTGACCATTTCATTTACGATAACTGCCTTAGGTGTGAGCGATCTAATGTTTAGGAGACCTAGCTTTAGAAATTGTTTTTGTTGACTGATATTTAGATTTTCTGGTTTAATTACAATAAGATTTTTGCTAGATCCTACACTAGATTTATTGTTTGGCTTCACTAAACGAGGAATAGACACAGTTTCTATATAGTGTTCCACACTATGCTTATTAGTTAAGTTTGGACCGCAAAGGCTGTAATTTGGACTTTGACTCATTAGTCATCTGGTGCGTAATGTCTTGGAAATGTTGTCGGACAGCACAGCCGCTCCGATTCGGCTGGGATGGAGACCATCTGTGCTGTACAGTCTCGGTCTTTCCCAAAACAGATGCCAGTTATTTACAAAGTGCAGCCCCTGTTCATTACACAATGACATTAACCATTCATTTAATGCAAAAAGTCTACTGAACCTTTCCTGTCCTTGTCTGTACGTGGGAAGCGGTCCAGACACGATGATCGCTGCTTTAGGCGCTGTGCTGCGTACCGTCTCGATCAGGCTCCTGTAGTCCTTCTTCAGAACCTCCGTCTGCCGCAGCCTGATGTCGTTCGCTCCCGCGTGCAGCACAACAGCTCCGACGCGCTCGTCCCCGTTCAGGATCTCGGGAACCTGTGCAGCAACATCAAGAACACGAGCACCAGGAAAGCAGTGAGTGCGCACTTTACCTTTATCCGAAATAGCGCGGACATGGCGGACTATGGATGTGCCGATGATCACGGCGTCATCGCGTTCCGGCTCGCGAAGAGGGGAGAAGCGGTTCCGGGTGGAGATCTCGAAGACCGGGAGGGGAGGAGAGGCAGCTCTGGTCCTGGCTCGAGTCTTCCGCTGTGTGATCCATGGTCCATGTTGTTTCGGTGCCGGAGTGAATGAAGCCTTAGATGATCGCATTTTCCTCGGCAGAGTAACGTACGGCGTAGATGAACTCGGAGTCAAAGAGTGATTTGATTTGTTAGCGTCGGCGCGTGATGCTTCAAGCGTTGAGCGCCGATCCAGCAGCTCGGCTTGCTTCACCAGCAGACCACGGATCTGTTTCTCGACGTATTCCAGCTCCTGCTTCACCGTGAAGAGCTCGAATGTGTCTTCATCTGCACTCAAAGGTAATGTTAGACACGCATCTGATATGTTCGCCATTATAACGGATGATCAGTAAATTAGTAGTGATACAACAACTATCACTACTAATTTAGGATTGAAATGTCGGAAATAACCAGGATTCAGTGAAACGGGTGTAAAATGAGACGATCAAATAGGCGAGAGGGCACGCGTGGAATGCTAGCGGGCTAAAGGCTAGTAGCCAGGATTTAGGGAGGTTGGATATAAGTAGCGATATCAAAGCAATCCAGTTGTTTTTTATAAGGAATACTATCGAGGATAAGTTCACATAATATAAAAATAGAAAGTGCTTGTTTATAAATAAGTGGTAAAGAAGAAATTCAAGGATTTGTGAAGAAATTCTCCGGAGCTACAAACACAAACAGCCGAAACAGCCACAAACAGCACACTTGAGAGTGCTGTATTTCAGTTGAGCGGGCTTTTTGTGCTTTCCTAGATCACTTCCAGCTGGAGGTGCCTACGGTGGATGTCCTTCAGTCCTACATGTTGTGATGATGAATGTGTTTGACCTCAGGTAGAATCAATGTTTCTTTCCCTTTCAGGAACTTGAGCTGCATGAAACGCTGCTTGCATTCAATTCTTGGTGTAAGTCCCTGTGGTGTAGTCAACAAACATAATTAGATATGAAATTACCTCTTCAAATTAGGCTGATTCCTGTTTAGGTTCCTGTTCGGTTCTGTTTGAAAAAATAGTTTTATCTGCACTGTCTGTTCTGCGTCTGCATGTTCATTAATCACGTGTGAAGCATTCGTATTACTTCCCGGTTTATTAATCTCTCTCTCTCTCTCTGAGGAAGTGGGCGTCTCTGACACATTCATTTCTTGATGTTAAACATGTAACCAGGAAATAAACACTCAAAACTCATCTGAACACACACCGAGAGCTTCAGAAGAATTGAATCTACTAACAACAGAGAAGATCATTTAATAAGAGAAGAATGAAGATCATCTGGACTTTCACTCTGATGATGATTCCTGGTAGGAGTCTAAACTCAAAACACTCAAAACATCACAGATTTGGTCTTTTACTTCATCAGTTCATGTTACTTCAGTTACTTCTAAAGAAAGTTTATTTCTGTGTATAATAAAGTATTTCATGCTGGTTTGTTGTAGGTGTCGTGAGCTCCATGAGTGTGACGGGATACTCAGGAGGAGGAGTCACGATCACATGCAAATATGATAAAGGATATATAGAGAATAAAAAGTATTTTTGTAAAGGAGAGTGGTCAGACTGTACAGACCAAATCAGGACTGATATTAAAGATAAATGGTTTGATGATGGAAGATTCTCTCTGTATGACGACACAAGATCAGCAGTCTTCACTGTGACCATCAGAGATCTAAGACAACAGGATTATGGGAAATACTACTGTGGAGTTGATATATATGCAACAATAGATTCTTCCACTGAAGTGAATCTGAAGGTTTCAACAGGTGAGAAACTGAGATCCTCAAACTCATGAAGATCTCCACAACATCTCGATACTCCTGTATATCTGTAAGAGGATATTCAGGAGGAAACATCATTATAAACTACAAATATGAGAGGAAACACAAATCATGTGATAGACGTCTATTACAGTGTTTTACTGTAATAAACACCAACAGAAGCACAGAATGGAAATATGACAGACGATTCTCCGTTCATGATGACACATCTGCAGGACTCTTACGTCTGTTTATCAGAGATCTGAACGAGAACGACTCTGGAGAATATAAGATTATAGTCAAAGTTTCTGAAGACTACAGTTTCTTCTCTGAGTTTGATCTGGACATTAAGACAGGAATTGTAAAGAAGAATATGTGTTTTGTCAAGATTAGAAAAGGTTTTGATAATAAATTATGAAATACAATGATGCCCAAAAGGGGAGGAGCCTGATAAAATAAGTACCGTTTCTATGGTAACGCAACGTTCAATTATAAAACGGTTTTCACTAGATGAATTCTGAGTTTATAAGCTTTCAAATGATACCTAATTTATGATAACTATTATTAAAATATGTGATATAATAAAAAAGGCGATTAAAAATTTTGTTATATTTTAGAGGATAATATATACATATATATTATAATTTTTAGAGGATAATGTTATACTATACTTTTTATTTTTTATTGAAAAATACTAGATTATATTTTTTATTATGAACTTTTAGCATAAAAACAGAAGTTTCAATGATTAAAAGTGGGTGCATCAACTTTTTGTGACAAAGGTCAGACCTCTAGCCTGGCAAGCCAGACCTATCAAGATGTTAGGTCTAGGAACTCACAATTGGCATACCTCAATCCGGGGGGCGGGATAAAAGGTTGTCTTTCAATATCCCTCTGCACGCCATAGGATAGCACCACAACCAACCAGAGCAACGAATGGCTGTGGATGAGTGAGTCCCATGCGTCTTCCTTCCAGCGGAGCAAGTTGATATATTAAACTTTTGCCGTATCCGGTCGTCAAAACTCTGGACACATCTTCCTTTTTTAAGAATGACTTAAGTGATATTCTCTTAACTCAAGTCATCCAGAGTCGCGGCCAAAGCCGAATCGAAAGACAGCTGTTCGCCAGCAGCATCTTGTTTGTTTTCAAGTATCAGGGAAATCACCTATGGAAATCACGGCGCAGAACCGTCACAACTCTGCCGTCATTGTGTTAAGTCCGCCCACCAACTCTATACACGATGTGATTGGCCGGACCAGAGTTTGGTTTTTCCACTTCGAAAGTCAACGGAGAGTTGCTAGACCACACTTTGCTGCAAAATTATTTTTGCTGCCACTAGGGTGCGTCTAGATTTCTAGGCTATCAGACCTCCTGTTATGATGCAGATTTTTTTAGGTGCACTCTTGTCATAAATTCATTAATTACTCTTCCTACATAATTTGTAACACAAAACAGGGGCAGAATATTTATTTAGAAGTCTTAGACCTTTCCAACAATATATAATTTGTCATAATTAGATTAGGATTTAATAGAAATATAGTGAAGTAAAGTTAGGCGTCCCGGTACCGGGACGGTGACACTTAAATTAATACTCAAGTGCCTTGTCGGTGTCCTTGCTTAGTCGAGTCGCACAGGTAGAGTCGCTGGTCTTTATACTCTTTGGTCTTCACACGATGAGGGCTTCACACGAGGGCAGCTGCGGTGCACTAACCAGTTATATACACGCCTAATACCCCATTAATGTGTACAGCAGGCCACGCCCAACTATTCAGCCAGCGAAACTCAATCAGGACACAAACACACGCGCATTTTTACCAGGGTAAACACAGTAACGAAGAGCCGTGCTAAAATCAAATAAGAAAGTAAACAGTCACAGATTGATGTTCTCTCCTGTTGTTCTAATGCTTCTTCTAACAACTATTGGCAAATGTCTAGAATAACCCAGCTAACAGGGAACGTTCCCAGAACATTCACTAACGTTCTTTAAAAGTTGTGTAAATGTTAGGACAAAACGTTATTAAAATAATGTTTTCGGAACGTTCATATAACATTATTAACGTTCTTGTAACGTTGAGAGAAAACGTTCTTAGAACAACGTTCTTGGAACGTCTTTATCACGTTATTTGTATTTGATGAACGTTCTCATTACGTTGATAAAAAACGTTCTTAGAACAACGTTATCGGAACGTCTTTATCAGGTTATTTGTGTTTGATAAACGTTCTCATAACGTTCCAGCAACATTATGCTAACCTTAGGACAACATTATGCTAACGTTCCAGCAACGTTCTGCAAACTGGACATTTCCACGTTTTTAGAACATTTTAAATTAACGTTCCCACAACCAAAATGGAACGTAAGAAAAACGTTCTCAGAACCTAACTTTGTTAGCTGGGAAGTACTTTAACTGGCTTTGGCCACGCCCAACTATACAGCTATCGAAACTCACAAACACACATGCGTTTATGCATTATTGACAGAATCCATGAATATATCTGGTGATTGTAACATTTATTTGGATCTTACACAGATGATTGTTGTGAGAAGAGCATCAGTCTATCAGCTTCTGCTGGAGGATCTGTGAACATCAACTGCAAATACCCACAATCCCACAGTGGTGATGTGAAGTTTCTGTGCTGGAGATCTGGAGCTGATCTCTGTGCTAAAGAGACGTCTGTGAAGGAGAGCAGAAGATGGAGGGATGAGGGAAAGATCCAGCTGTATGATGACAGAGAACAGCAGCTCCTGATGGGAAGAATCAGTCATGTGACTGAAGAAGATTCAGAATACTGGTGTGGAGTTCAGACTGATCAAGGACACAAGATCTTCATCACACGAGTCCTGATCAGAGTTACAGGTATGGGTGATTTTCTCAGTGATGTGAACCATTATGCATTTAAGAAATAATTAATTTCATATTACTAAAGTGTTTGGCATTCCAGCAATAGGCCTAGTATTAATTTGGACACAAATTACAATTTCTTTTAATACTGCAGTGTAATGTTGCTCATCAGTGTCTCTGCTGCAGTGTATTATTCAGTGTGAACCCACAGGCTTCAGTTTTGGAAACTCAAACTAACATCTTGCGATTTTTTTTTTTTTCTTAGTGTCTGAATGTCATCAAACATGAATTCTGGGTAGTCAATGTGTGATAAACATCAGTAAACATGTATCTTGTACAATGTATCAAGTTATGTGAAAAAAGCATCCCTTAGAAATTCATTGTTTCATTTTTTTTTTATATATATATATACAAAAGTTCCAGAAGCAACATCACCATCACTGTCACCACCATCCTTATCTTCTTCCTCCTCAACATCTTCGTCCTCATCATCTTCGTCCTCATCCTCATCATCTTCATCCGCCTCATCAGTTGAATCTCCACTGCAGAGAATGTGTATAAAATGATTGATTTAAAAGGAAAGACAGATGTGCAGTATACAGGGTCCAGGATGAACACCGAGCTCCAAATAATACACAGTTTTTAGTTTTTATTGTTTGCTTGCTGCAGTTGTGGATTTAAGACAGTAATTGTGACTCTGCTGCTGTGCTTACAGTTCCTCTTTCTGTATTATGACAATAACTTTGCCACACTAATAAGACAGAATCATACACAATCCTACCCTTCTCCCGCACCATTTACCCAGCTTATATGTTACCAGAGAGAGAGAGAGAATTGCTTTAGAAGAGAGAAAAAGAAGTGAGCCAAAGAGCAGGCCCCAAGAAAAGAAAGCCCAGCAAAGAAGAGATAGAGCAACTGTTACAGTCTCCTTTTATCCTTTTCTTTATCCTTTTACGTGCAGATCGTTTATAAATACAGTTAATGGTTTATGTAGATCACGTTGTTAGTTAAACATCTTGATTGTTTTAGTAGAAGTAACAAGAAACTGAAGTTGTCTGTTTTTGCTGCTGTATCTGGGTGACTGGGAGTCAGTAAACATGAATGTGTGAAAGTTTACACACGCTGTCAGCGCTTTAATTTAAAAGTGTAAAAACAGAAGTGAATGTTCTGCATAAGACGGTCATTTACTGGAATCTCTGATACTGTGAAAACATTGTCAGCATTCACCCATTAGGCAACATGAAGTTGTTGGTCCAAATTGACTGGCAATCTTTAATGTCAATGTCTTTAAGTTAAGTGTACGAAACTGCCATTTTCAGGCTTTGACTTTCAGTGATGCAAAGAGTTTTATATTTTTCTATCTGGTCGGTATTCTTTGGTTGCTTTGAAATCAACAAACACGTACCAATTTAACTCCATTACATTAGGATGATGATTGCCAAGTAATCAGGAGGAAATAGAAAGAAATATATTTTATTATTTTCATTGTGGGTATATTGTTCCTTTAAAAATTTCATGTTGCTTTATTTTCTCTGCATTTTTTGATCTTGTCTAAGTGCAATTTTTTTTTCTTTAAAATCATAAAATTACCTCTCATGGCATCTAGTATGTGTTCAACATTGCATCAAAAAGATGCTCGCTTAGCCACCAGCTCCTTCTTCAGGTCTTCAATCATTTGATCTGCTGTCTCTTTTGAGGTACAGGTTGCCCTTTTGCTGTCAAAATGACAATTGAAAGTTTTTTAATTCATAGTTTTCAGTCACGTGACATTTGCGCTACCTGGAGGGCAAAACAGACCAACACAACGGCTCACGCCGCGACTCCCCCTTAGAGACTCCGCAAAAGCAGTTACATTTATTTGGATCATCTCTTAACTCAACTCAAAAAGAAAGCTACGAACACAAACTGCAAGTATTGGGCACTTCCAATCCATGTTCCAGCATCCGCTGCCATATTTCTATCGTTAAAAAGCGCCAGGTCCCTGCTGCCGCTCGACTGCGGTAATGTTTTCATTTACATTGTGGGGAATCGAACTTACCCCCAAACATTAACACCTTATCAGGAAAAAAGACCAGACTTCTTTGTTCCACTTAACATTTATCCATCCATCTTCATCCTCCAGTTTGGGGCACTCTGTGACCATTTTTGAAGATTTTTGCTGGTCTTCAACATTCATCCAATCAATTTTTCCAACTTCCACGGTTTTGTCCTTGAAATAATATATCCCAAATGCCATTGTGGAGGATAATTTATGTTATCACTGAAAATTATGCTTGTTTTTGGCAACCGCGGCCGTTAGTTATCAAAGATGCTGTACCGTCGGGTGAAATGCACGCGAACCACAGCTCTTTGACGCAAACGACGTAATTATCGCACGGCCTGCTATCGTGAGAGGTGCGCGACTGCGTTGAAAAGCATGTTGGGTTTAAGCGGGAAATTTAGCTATTTGCAATTCCTAGAAAAGTGTTTGCAGGAGAGTTAAACCATTTAGCCTGTACAGTAGTGTGTTTAAAGATCTGCTAATCGCTTTGTAGCCAGGCCTTTCCTAAATACTGGAATACTGTTCCTAAATACATGATACTGGAACTGTATCCATTCGTTTTCTGTCGACAATCGTTCATAATCCGTGAACTCTGTAGATGAAATAGTGCTGGTTGACGGTAGATGTTCTGGGGTAAAGTCAAGGACTTGCTGGCAGTGTTTTGTAACACACACACACACACACACAGTCTTGAACATGCAGAGGAGGATAAAGAGCTTGAAGAGTTCCTGTGAGTCGCACTGAGATCGGGTCGAGAGGAGTTCTGCCGGTCCCTGAGACGGGTCGCGCAGGCCTGACCGCACTACAGCAGGCATCATTGGGACTCCTCAGTCATCACCAGGACCCTCCGACATCATTGGACTCCTTAATCATCATCAAGACCCTCCGACATCATCGAACTCCTCCGTCATCATCAGACCCCCCCCGACATCATCGGACTCCTCAGTCATCATCAGACCCCTCCGACATCATCGGATTCCTCCGTCATCATCAGGACCCTCCGACATCATCGGACTCCTCCGTCATCATCAGGACCCTCTGACATCATCGGATTCCTCCGTCATCATCAGGACCCTACGACATCATCAGACTCCTCAGTCATCATCAGGACCCTCCGACATCATCGGACTCCTCAGTCATCATCAGGACCCTCCGACATCATCGGACTCCTCAGTCATCATCAGGACCCTCCGACATCATCGGACTCCTCAGTCATCATCAGGACCCCTCCGTCATCATCGGACTCCTCCGTCATCATCAGGACCCTCCGACATCATCGGATTCCTCCGTCATCATCGGGACCCTCCGACATCATCGGACTCCTCCGTCATCATCGGGACCCTCCGACATCATCGGACTCCTCAGTCATCATCAGGACCCTACGACATCATCGCACTCCTCAGCTATCATCAGGACCCCTCCGACATCATCGGACTCCTCAGTCATCATCAGAATGGAGCGCTTGAATTACGGGGACACTTAAGTGAGCGCGCGCAGCTCAATCACGGTCTCACTTGGTGACGTTGAGGATCTGGAGAAGCAGAGTCCTGCAGGTTTAGACCCCACACCGGCCGGGCCCAGCCCTCTGAGGAACACAGTAAGAGATCAGAAACATAGCAAGTCATGTGACACAATCCTGGCCTCTCATTGGATTGTAAACAGTCGCACAACAGAATCCTCCTTCTGCGGGACGAGAACTTGACCACAGAATCCTGACCGCAGCTATACACAGAATGGACTACTTGCACAACTACTTCCGCGGTCTACTTAATACATATCGGGAGTTTCCGGTTAGAGTGTTCATCGCTCGTCCACACAGGAGAATGCAGATTATCACTATGTTTTATGAATGCCAATTGATTAAAACCGTATTAATTATCTTGAGCCTGCTATAATATTCCTATAAATATATCTTCTTTCCAACTGTTCCATTCTGAATAATAAATAGGCTAAATGTTATAATGACTGGTAGCTATCAAATAGGAATAAATAGGTCTAACCGGCGCTACTCTACGCTGTCAACACTTGTACTATATTAATTCTTAACTAAAGATCAGAACACTCTTGTCCCATACACCGCACGACCCAGAAAGTTCCTGCAGGCGGAAAATTAGTTGAATTAACAACAGAAAACACTAGCAATAACTTTACCTCATTTAACAAGGAACACACAAAAACCACTCCTCCCAGGCCCTATTGCCTTACACATCTCTCTCCATGACGGTGAGACACACGTTTTTACATTGGGCAGTAAATGAACCAAGAACATCTGATCTAACTTGAAAATGAACACACATAACTTTACTATCACAAAAGCTTAAAGTTCTTACTGCAATAACACATAAATCAACTCTCAATAAAAAATTACCCATAATGCACCCAAATGCTAGCACTGACTGCCAGGTCATTACAATATATTTATCCACTAACCTGCAGCAGTCTTGCACAGTAAATTCCCCGGTGTCCAATCACAGTGGAGGAGGGGTGGGACTAAACCACACGACCAACTGTCACAACATTTAAACTGCTGCGGATATTCTGTATCATAGCAACGAAACGTCTCAACGGAAAAAAACGCTGCGCTGCCAAAACGCTCTCAAGCGCCCAAAGCACGGCATCTTCCGCAGAGCGTCTAGCGTTTTCAGCTGGATAAAAACGCTTTGGTGGACACACGGCCTCAGGTATCGAAATCTGGTACCGAACAAGAAGTCATTTTTTGATACTTGGTAGTACCGAGGCAATTCGGTCGGTACCTAAAAAGTACCGACCTCGGTACCCAGCCCTACTCAAAACTGACAGAGGAGATTTCAACCAAGTGGGCACAGAGAGTACATTGAAAGGGGTTGATCTATAAACTTATGAGACACAGATGAAAATTTTCCATTTTCCAAAAATCAGAGTGTCTTTAGTTATACTTGAGAGATAGTGGATGTAAATAAAGACTTAATTTTGTCTTTTGATAGACCTCGGCTGGACTGTTTTGTATCAACAACATAGAAAGCAATTCTTTTAAGTATGGTATTCTATAAAAAGGAAGACGTGGAGGAAGTGGGCGTCTCTGACACATTTAGCTCTTCATGTTAAACATGTAACCAGGAAATAAACACCCAAAACTCACACCGAGAGCTTCAGAAGAACTGAATCTACCAACAACAGAGAAGATCATTTAATAAGAGAAGAATGAAGATCATCTGGACTTTCACTCTGATGATGATTCCTGGTAAGAGTCTAAACTCAGAGTACATCATGGAAAACACCACAGATTTGATCGTTTACTTCAGTTCATGTTGTTGTACTGCCTGTTAAAGAAAGTTCAGTTCTGTGTTAATATTAAATTAAATGTCTTTATATTAAAGTGTTTAAATGCTGGTTTGTTGTAGGTGTCGTGAGCTCTGTGAACGTCACAGGATATTCAGGAGGAGGAGTCATGATCTCATGCAAATATAAGATCGATGCAAAGCGTTTCTGTAAAGGTGAACAGTCAGAATGCTCTGACCTCATCAGTACTAATGAAACAGGTAAATGGGTTAATTCTGGAAGATTCTCTCTGTATGACAACACTACTTTATCAGTGTTGAAAGTGACCATCAAAGATCTGACAGAAGAGGATTCTGGGAAATACAACTGTGGAGTTGATAAATCAGGAAAAATAGATTCCTACACTGAAGTGAATCTGAAGATTTCAACAGGTGAGAAACTGAGATCCTCAAACTCATGAAGATCTCCACATCATCTCGATACTCAACACTGACTGTAATCACTGACGTTCACATGTGGAACTCATAACAGACGCCATCAATAACCTTTTTATCTCCTGATGTAAGATTTACTCATAATTTTGAATGACAATCATGAATGTTGCAGCAAGTGAGCAGAAATGTGTTAATGTTGAGAACAAAATGACAAATTATGTGGGTTTGTGTTTAACAGGTCAACAAAGCAAATCTTTCAGAGGATATTCAGGAGGAAACGTCAATATAAGCTTTAGATATGAGCAGAAAAACAAGACAAATGAGAAAGTCTGTAAATATAATAATACAAATCAGTGTGTTACTGTAATAAACACCAACAGAAGAGCAGAAGGGAAACATGACAGACGATTCTCCGTTCATGATGACACATCTGCAGGACTCTTACGTCTGGTTATCAGAGACCTGACTGAGAACGACTCTGGAAAATACAGATTTACAGTCAAAGTTTCTGAAAACTACAGTTTCTTCTCTGAGTTTGACCTGCACATTGGGGACGGTAAGCTGCCCTTTGTCATTTATGCATTTGTTTTTAACATCAATGCACTCGTGAAGAGCATCAGTCTATCTATTTAAATGTCCAGTACTTGGACATCTGGACCCAGTTTTAAAGCAGCAGCATTTTTAGTTTAGTGTGTGGTCATGTATCACTGCAGTGTCTGGGACTGCAGCATGTGGTAATAGTGGTAATTTGGACACAGTCTTACAGTTGTTCACATTAGTACAGGTGTGGTCATCTGGAGGCTGTGGAAGTGCCGGTTTTAGTACTTCTGTGAGCCCTTTTACCACACTTGTACTATGGTAAACTGAAGTGTAATGTTGTTCATCAGTGACTCTGCTGCACTGTATTATTCAGTATGAAACCACAGGCTTCAGCTCTGGAAACTCAAACTAACAGCTTAAACGTCTGCTAAGTGTCTGTGAATTCTTGGTAATGAATGTGTCAAAGACATCAGTAACACATCAGACACGTGATGTCAAGTTCTGTGTGTGAAAAAAAAAACACATACAATTTAGACAAAAATAATCCTGCTTTTACATAGACACCTTTAAGTTAGTAAACATGGTGATGTTTTTTTGTGGGAGGAGCTTTGGTGGAGGCATAGCGATCCTGGCCGCTTCCCTAATGCTAGTTTGCAAGTTTTGTTAGCTTGTTTTTTAACAATGACTGGAGAAAATCCAATTTTATCTTAATGTGCACATGTGCAGGATTGCGATTGTTATTTGCAAAAGTTCATTTTAATGGACAGAAACAGATTGGCCGACCCGTACTGTGCACACTCACTGAATGATGGACGATCTGACAGGATTAACGGTAACGCTCCCTCCGGTTAAGCAGCCTAACTTCTACACCTGACGTTACCTGATAGAGAACAGAGCGGAAAAAGAAACTGAGGGCATATATAAATCTTTAGATGGCTATAACTATGTGCTGAATGGTCACGTACAAGACTTGTGTGTACGATCCGCAGTTCTGCCGAGTCAGTGCCGAGAAGACGACAATGTAAAGAGTGACATTACGGTGCGATTTTAATGATGTGAATAAAAGAAAATTGGCTCGAAATTAGTCTATTGAGTTGAATATGTATTTTGGCATGGGCTATCAAGACTACAGCAGTCCAACAGCAGTTAATCAACTTCCACTGATTTCCAATCCTTGTAATTGATTCAGGTTATATAACTTAAGTTCACAGTTCACCCAAAAAAGAAAATTCTGTCATCATATGCTCACCCTCCATTTGGTCCAAACCTGTGTGAAAATCTTTTAGCTGATGAATACAGAAGATATTTGGAAGAATCCTGCAAACCAAACAGTTTCTGGTAGCCATTGAAAACTAATTTTGCTATCTTAGATTGGGTAGGGTTAGTGGTCGTGGTGGGAGACGTTAACATAGTAGCATTGCATATATGCGTAAGGTTATTGAGTGATTATGTGAACAAACTTGTGAATTGTTTTTGAACCGGGTCATTGAAATCCCACCACTAATATGAGAAACATACAAACCAGTGAACCCAGTATCATGGCCTGGCCAATCCTATTTCAAACGTCAGCTCCGTCCATGATCTGTTTGATGTTTAGCTCAGATGATTCAGGCCTGTTTTATTTCTCCTGTGTTTTCAGCCTCTTCTCTGACCGTTCCTCTTGTTCTGGTTCCTCTGGTTCTGATCTTGCCTGGACTCTTATTACTTTTCCTCTGTAAGAAGTGTCACTCTCAAGGTAAAACTCATTTTTAACTTCTATAGATGCAAAAACTATAAAATATAAGGCCCTATTTTGAGGATCTGGTCAAGTGTATGGTCAAAAGCGCACGCACGGCACAGATGCCCTTAGGTTGTGTCCCAATCCAGTTTTGCTAGTTTAACTACGGGAAAAAGGGTCGGTGCGCCCGACGCAATGGTATAAAATCGTTGTCCATTTTAGTTGCCTCAAAATAGCAATATGCCAAAAACGTGCCTGAACATTCCTCGTTTTCAGACCAGCAGCCCATGGGTGCACAAATGGGTACAAATTGGGCAGGAAATCAAAATGATAACTGGATCAGGCAGAAACTAGCAAAAAACGCCTGGTACCGTGTTGCATGTATAGATTTCTTGATCAGTTTTCCCACTTTCCGTCGCCACCTATTGGCTATAACGAGACACGAGCAAAAGACAGATATTTGATGTGTGAAAATATTTACACAAGACACTAGTTGAAATGGGATATACTGTAATGTTGTTCATTTAGGACACTTGTTATTGGCAGGTGGTGAATTGAATTCTCAGACTGGACCAGGAAAATATGAAGTGGTGAGTCCAGTTACTGTATAAAAATAATAAAATATATATTCAGAGTTGTAGAAAATTTCTCTGTCTCTCCTCAGGTTTCTCACACTGGTGGCGCTCACATAGAATCTCCCAACCCCTCGGATTCTTCTGACACTGCTTATGCCACTGCCCAATTACCCACAAACCCCTCTGATTCTTCTCACTGCGTTTACGCTACAGTTGAGCAAGCCACTGGTGACTCTCAGTGCTGCATCACATCTGCTGATGATCTGAATTACGCAGTGGTGAATTTCCACAAGAAATCTGACTGTCCTGACAGTGTCAGTATCAGGAATAATCAGGATTACAGTGAATACGCTGCTGTCAATCATCTCAGTACTTGATGAGCCACAGCAGAGGATATAAATGAGCTGAATGTTTTGGGCATTAGGCTTCCATATTTGGTATTTGTGTTATTTTTGTAATGCTCTTCTGCCGTATCCCACTAAGCAAAATGACGTCTTTTCAACATCCGACTTTTGTGACAAAGACGTTGAAAAGACGTCCACTGAGGGGCCAGAATGAAAGTTTTTATGACGTCTTTTTGTGACGTGTTCTGCACATCTGATATACTTTCATCGAACCTTCGTACAAGTTTAAAAATTTGTTTAAATTAGGGCTGGGCGATATATCGCATGACATTGTTGTACGCATCTTGTCAGTAAAGCCGGTTCCTTGATTAGCAGAAAATCACCTTCACCAACTTTCAGATGGAGCGGCATTTACTACAAAGAGCCGTAGATCACTGACAAGCTGAGCCAAATCACGTTAAAATCGAGGACATATCGATAGCGATATTTAATGCGATATGGCTAAGCTGGTCAGTTAACTACGGCTCTTCCTCACAACAAAATCTCCTGTGTTAAACTAACACACCTGGGAGTGTATATGAGTCCACACTCAAGAGTGTTAAAGTTAATGAGATAATTAAGTGATTAAATGAGTGATGACTGAGCATTATTGAAGACACCTAAAGCAGAATCACAAGGAGAAACCCAGAATTTCAGGTCACCGTTATGGAGATCAGTGTTTGCTTTAGTTGGGCTCTTGATCCTTATATCATTACCTTTAGATTTTGTATAGTTGTTGTTTATGGGTTATACCTGCCAGATGAATAACGAGTAAAATATGAACTTTTGTTTTTGGGTAGATTATGACAATCATCATTTGAACTTAATGTTTGTGATTTATGCTGTTGGTTACAGTATAACTATGATTTTGCATAAATACCCAGAATTTGAAATATAATAATATCAAGGATTTCTTAAAAGTTGTAAAGAAAAAAATCTGTCTTTTAGGCACACACAGTCGTCAAGATTCAGTCAATGCATATCAACAATGGTGACAAGCAGAATATTCAAGTAGAAAAAGTAAATTACATAGACTATTTAGATCATACTTTATTCATACCGCAATGCATGATGGGAGACATTAATGAGTTGGTGGGCAACAAGGATTATTATTGTCACCATAATTGAGATTCACAGGCTGATTATTATGTTTCTAAATAAATGCATTTGAAAGTGATTTGATCAGAACAATTTTTATTAAACGTTTTGGATTATAAGAAAGAATACACATTACCATATGCTGTAAAACCACTAAACTGTTGCTAACAAGATAAACCAAATCATCTAAATAACTTTCTCTACCATAACCATTGTATTTTACAAACACACAATTTCAACAACCAAACAAAAATCTATAGTGAGAAGAATTGGGACCAAGAGCCCAACTAAAGCAAACACTGATCACCACAATGGTGACTTAAAATGAAACAAAAATCAACTTTTAAACCACATCTAAGGAAATTACATTGAAATAAACATTTTTTTTTTTCCAAATTAAGAGAATTCAAAAAGAGTTTTAATGTAATGCATCCTGAGTGTTTATTTGGTCCAGAAACAGTATAAATTGTCTAAATAAAACCATAAATGATGTTGAAAACATGTCCACGATGACCACATTTGAACTAGTTTTTAACCTTGTACGAAGGTTCGATGAAAGTCTATATCGGACGTGCAGAACACGTCAAAAAAGACGTCATAAAAACTTTCATTCTGGCTAATCAGTGGACGTCTTTTCAACGTCCGACTTTTGTGACAAAGATGTTGAAAAGACGTCTTACATCATTTTGCTTAGTGGGAAATATATTCATTTGCTTTTAACTTGTTGATGTTGTTTATGCTCAAACAGCAACATTACATACTAACTTAAGTTAGAAAAGTGAAATCATAATCAACCACCCCTTTTAAACTAATGCTAATGCTTCAATAAACCTTATTAGTTATTAACTTCATGCAGTTTAAGGCTGTATTGTGTCTTTACTGGTTATACAGGACTGAAGGGTCCTCTAGTGGTTGATGTGTGAATTACTATTCATGGATGAGACGAAACAGATTATTTAAATGCAACTACTTTCCCACCCAAAATCTTTTGCATCCTTTACTCTGATCAGATATTTTTTTATATTCAATTCGTACTTTAATTGTTGTATTTGAAATGAAACTTTAAGACAGAATCTTACATAAATTTGACTGTAAAGCTACTTTGAAGTGATTTGTATTTCACCTTGAAATATGTTTGATATATCCTTCTGACACAGACATACATTATGTAAGCAGTTTATTCAAGGTGCAATTTTACTTACACTGAACATTTTTAGAGTCATTAAATACATTTGTATTTGCAAATATTTTTGGATACAAAGATTGGATAAAAGAACATATTTTTAAAGTTTTATCACAAGCATCCTTATTTTTTACTGACCCAATAAAATATTCTTGAATGAACCAATACGTATTATAGCGTTTGTCATTAAATCATGAATGAAAACCAATAAACCGTATTCACACAGCACATATACAGTATGTATTATTTCTCGAACACACGTTTCCCATCACCCTCGGCTTTTCTCCTGTCAGGTGAGCTCATATTGCAGATGGTGGTGTGTGTTCAGTCAATTCAGGTGATCAAACACTTTCTCTCTCGGTTCTTCACTCGGGACGGGCCCATGGCCACACGAATGGCTTCATCAAACACAGTCTTAAGGCCCATCTGTGTTAATGCTGAGCACTCCAGGTACTTCACAGCTCCTATTTCTTCAGCCATAGCCAGACCTTGTTTGTATGTGATGGGAGTTTGTTGGGAAAGTCTATGCCAGGGTACTGGAGAGGAGAATACGGCCGATAGTGGAACCTCGGATTCAGGAGGAACAGTGCGGTTTTCGTCCTGGCCGTGGAACACTGGACCAGCTCTATACTCTCTACAGGGTGCTGGAGGGTTCATGGGAGTTTGCCCAACCAGTCCACATGTGTTTTGTGGATTTGGAGAAGGCATTCGACTGTGTCCCCCGAGGCGGCCTGTGGAGGGTGCTCCGGGAATATGGGGTCCGGGGTCCTTTGCTAAGGGCTGTCCGATCCCTGTATGACCGAAGCAGGAGCTTGGTTCGCATTGCCGGTAGTAAGTCAGACTTCTTCCCGGTGCATGTTGGACTCCGGCAGGGCTGCCCTTTGTCGCCGGTTCTGTTCATAATTTTTATGGACAGAATTTCTAGGCGCAGCCAGGGGCCGGAGGGTGTCAGGTTTGGGGACCACACGATTTCGTCTCTGCTCTTCGCGGATGATGTTGTCGTGTTGGCCCCTTCACACCAGGACCTTCAGCATGCACTGGGACGGTTTGCAGCCGAGTGTGAAGCGGCTGGGATGAAAATAAGCACCTCCAAATCCGAGGCCATGGTCCTCAGCCGGAAAAGGGTGGCTTGCCCACTTCAGGTTGGTGGAGAAATCCTTCCTCAAGTGGAGGAGTTTAAGTATCTTGGGGTTTTGTTCACGAGTGAGGGAAGGATGGCACGGGAGATTGACAGACGGATCGGTGCAGCTTCAGCAGTAATGCGGTCGATGTACCGATCTGTTGTGGTGAAGAAGGAGCTGAGCCGTAAGGCAAAGCTCTCGATTTACCAGTCAATCTACGTTCCTACTCTCACCTATGGTCATGAGCTTTGGGTCATGACCGAAAGGACAAGATCCCGGATACAGGCGGCTGAAATGAGCTTTCTCCGCAGGGTGGCTGGGCGATCCCTTAGAGATAGGGTGAGAAGCTCGGTCACTCGGGAGGAGCTCAGAGTAGAGTCGCTGCTCCTCCACATCGAGAGGGGTCAGCTGAGGTGGCTCGGGCATCTGTTCCGGATGCCTCCTGGACGCCTTCCTGGGGAGGTGTTCCGGGCACGTCCCACTGGGTGGAGGCCCCGGGGAAGACCTAGGACACGCTGGAGAGACTATGTCTCCCGGCTGGCCTGGGAACGCCTCGGTATCCCCCCAGAAGAGCTGGAGGAAGTGTCTAGGGAGAGGGAAGTCTGGGCATCTCTGCTTAGACTGCTGCCCCCGCGACCCGGCCCCGGATGAGCGGAAGAAGATGTATGTATGTATGTATGTATGGGAGTTTGTTTCGTCTCTTTCAGCTCTTTAATGGTGTCCTTGTCGTCTCTCAGATCCAGTTTAGTCCCCACTAGAATGAAGGAAGTGTTGGGGCAATGATGTCTGACTTCTGGATGCCACTTTTTACGGACGTTCTCAAACGATGCTGGATCCCCAAGAGAGAAGCAGATCAAGAACACATCAGTCTGAGGGTAGGAAAGTGGCCGAAGCCTGTCGTAATCCTCTTGTCCTGATGTATCCCACAGTCCCAGAGTCACTGGATTCCCATCCACCAGTACGTCAACAGAATATCTATCCAACACAGTGCAGTCCCCACTCGGATAATGACCAGTGGTGTAGCTGTACAAAAGTTTTGTTTTATCCACAGTCCCGTCCCCGATGATCACACACTTTATGGTCTGCATCTGTGTTCACGTCACACGTTGTCCTGTTAGCACTCAGGTTTATCTGGGAATGATTCAATAAAAGCTGCTCCGACCGGGAAAATCCACCCTCAACGATTCACAGAAAAGCGGTGTGAAGTCGAGAAAAGTGAAAGTTGACAAAGTAAAGTTAGCTGGTCATCTGCATGTAAACATGTGTGCTGCTAGATTTAGGAAGAAAAGAGAGAGATGAACCAGAGAAACGAAAGGGCTTTATTGAAAATCGGAACAAAAAAACTAAAGAGAAAACTACCCCGTGGCGCAAAAACACAATCCAGGGTTGGCGGTGATGGGAATGAGGTGAGGCCCCAAAACTTCCACAGCAAACAAGGAAGAAAATGAGGGAGATGAGGTGGGGCAAATGAACTAACAATCAGATAACAAGCAGGTGAGGCCACGATGAGAAACTGATCACATTATCAGAGGTGTAAGTCCAGGTTCAGAAAGTAAAAGTCCTCCTCAGTATCACCTGGATTTGCTTATTATCAGTTTTTCAGTCTGGAGACAGAAATCAGCTGAAATCAACTGTCAATCAGTTCATGGCTGGAATAAACACATGACAGGACTTCTAATTTCTGACCCCTGGATTATACACCTCTGAATATTAGCCTTCAAATGGCCTTCGTTTCCTGTTTACACTTCTGGGCTTCGGGGTCTATAGAGCTGGTAAGTCCCGCCCATCTGTAAAACTCCAAGTGGACCTCTAGGTTGAAAAAGCATCAATGCAAGTGAATGAGAGAAAATAATTATTTTCTGATCCCGTTTGAAGTACATGAATGCAACATATGTTGTCTGTGAATTTTTTATATAATTTCTCATGTAACGAGTTTGACAGGATATTGTATGATATCACTTGTGGAATAGACATAACGAGAAAGACTACACGTTGCATATGTGACGTCGCCGCATAACACACTTTCCCTCCACAAATCACGGTTTTCACCACGCTCAACTAGTTTGTTTAGAGTTTGTGTTTGTAATGTCCTGTTCGTCCTGCTCATCAGATGAGTCGTTTAAACCTTCGGCTCCATCTAGTGGCAAATGTAATGGGCTGTACAACGTCTTGGATTTATTGAAATGAGCGTTGTGTTGTGTTGTGATAGCTGACAGAGGGGTCGGATCTAATGAATATGACTTTAATTCATTATAAATGACACTGATGAATGTTCCTCCTGTGTGTTTGTGAGTGAATCTGGAGGAATCGGTCATCAGTGATGCTGGTTTGATTGACAGCTGCTGTCCAGAACTGCCCGTTAAAGTGACAGACGCATCACACAATCCACAGCAAAATCCCCAGTGTTAAATTAACACTGAGAGTGTGAATTATATAAAACTCTAATCAGAGTGTTGAATAAACACTGAAGTAGTGTTAACGTTAATAAAATATTTAAGTGATTAATTGAGTGATGATTGAGCATTATTGAAGACACCTGATGTTAACAAGCAGAATCTCTGAAGGAGAAAACCGTTTTTTTTTTTTTTTTGTCACTATTATGGAGATCAGTGTTTGCTTTAGCTGGGCTCTTGACCCTTAATTCATTAACTTTAGATTTTGTGTGGCTGTTGTATGTGAGTTATATCAGCCAGATGAACAAATAGAAAAGGTGATATAATGGTGTTGGTTGTGTTTTAACATAATCATTAATTGATTAATTGCTGAACTCATCAAGGGCATGAGTTCTGAGTTAAATTTACCTTAAGGGTGTCCCGTTCTATTTGTCTTCAGTCAAAAAGAAGTTATGGTTTTTGATGAAAACAATTCTGGATTTTTCTCCATGTAATGGACTTCAATGGGAATCATACGATTCAAGGTCCAAAACACACTTTCAGTGCAAACTGTTCAAAAGGCTTTAAACGATTCCAGACGATGAATAAGGGTCTTATCAAGCGAAATGGTCACTCATTAAAAATCGAATTTGTTCATTTTGATGAACGAGTTCGAACAGGAGAGTCACGAACGCGCATCACAGAACAGAGCAAGGCAACCATTTGAGCTTATAAAACTTAAACTTTGTTATTTCTTTTTTAAATGAGCGATTGTTTCGCTTGATAAGACCCTTATTCATCGTCTGGAATCGTTTAAAGCCCTTTGAACAGTTTGCACGGAAACTGTCTTTTGGACCTTGAACCGTTTGGTTCCTATTGAAATCCATTATATGGAGAAAAAATCCTGGAATGTTTTCATCAAAAACCTTAATTTCTTTTCGACACAGGGGTGAGTAAATTATCAGCAAAGATGTCAGTGTCTTTCACTTCCCTATTTATTAATCTCTCTCTCTCTGAGGAAGAGGGCGTCTCTGACACATTCAGCTCTTCATGTTAAACATGTAAGCAGGAAAGAAACACCCAAAACTCATCTGAACACACACCGAGAGCTTCAGAAGAACTGAATCTACTAACAACAGAGAAGATCATTTAATAAGAGAAGAATGAAGATCATCTGGACTTTCACTCTGATGATGATTCCTGGTAAGAGTCTGAACTCAGAGTACATCACTAAAAATATAAAACATTTGATGAAGAGTGTTAAAATAAATTTCAATTTATTTTAAAAAGGTAAAAGGAAGTTCAAAGTTCATCTGTTCAATCTCATTCATGTATTTGTGTTTTAATGCTGGTTTGTTGTAGGTGTCGTGAGCTCCATGAGTGTGACAGGATATTCAGGAGGAGGAGTCAACATCACATGCGAATATGATAAAAAATATAAAGAGAATACAAAGTATTTTTGTAAAGGAGATTGGCTGAGCTGCATAGACAGAATCAGGACTGATATTAAAGATAAATGGTTTGATGATGGAAGATTCTCTCTGTATGACGACACAAGATCAGCAGTCTTCACTGTGACCATCAGAAATCTGACAGAAGAGGATTCTGGGACGTACCACTGTGGAGTTGATATACCTACAGGAATAGATTCCTCCACTGAAGTGAAGCTGAAGATTTCAACAGGTGAGAAACTGAGATCCTCAAACTCATGAAGATCTCCACATCATCTCGATACTCAACACTGACTGTAATCACATGTTTGTTAATAAATGAAGATGAAGTATCATTACTGACTTCATTCTTTACACAATATTATCTGAGTTTGTGTTCGACAGGTCAACAAACCAGGACTGTGAGAGGATATTCAGGAGGAAACATCATTATAAACTACAAATATGAGCTGATACACACAAATCATGTGATAGACGTCTGTAAAACATCATCAGATCAGTGTTTTACTGTAATAAACACCAACAGAAGCACAGAATGGAAACGTGACAGACGATTCTCCGCTCATGATGACACATCTGCAGGACTCTTACGTCTGTTTATCAGAGATCTGAACGAGAACGACTCTGGAGAATATAAGATTATAGTCAAAGTTTCTGAAGACTACAGTTTCTTCTCTGAGTTTGATCTGGACATTAAGACGGGTGAGCTGACCTTAGTCATTTATGCATTATTGACAGAATCCATGAATATATCTGGTGATTGTAACATTTATTTGGATCTTACACAGATGATTGTTGTGTGAAGAGCATCAGTCTATCAGCTTCTGCTGGAGGATCTGTGAACATCAACTGCAAATACCCACAATCCCACAGTGGTGATGTGAAGTTTGTGTGCTGGAGATCTGGAGCTGATCTCTGTGCTAAAGAGACGCCTGTGAATGAGAGCAGAAGATGGAGGGATGAGGGAAAGATCCAGCTGTATGATGACAGAGAACAGCAGCTCCTGACGGGAAGCATCAGTCATGTGACTGAAGAAAATTCAGAATACTGGTGTGGAGTTCAGACTGATCAAGGACACAAGATCTTCATCACACGAGTCCTGGTCAGCGTTACAGATACGGGTGATTTTCTCAGTGATGTGTGTCTTGCTTCATGTTGCTTGCACAGCAAAATCCCCAGTGTTAAATTAACTCTTAAAAGTGTGAATTATATAAACTCTGAGCAGAGTGTTAAATGAACCCTGAAGCAGTGTTAAAGTTAATGAGATAATTAAGTGAATAATTGAGTGATGATTGAGCATTATTGAAGACACCTGATGATAACAAGCAGAATCACTGAAGGAGAAAACCGGAATTTTAAGTCACCATTGTGGAGATCAGTGTTTGCTTTAGTTGGGCAGATGACCTTTAAATGTTTAACTTTAGATTTTGATTGGCTGCTGTAACCGAGTTATAACTGCCAGATGAACAAAGAGAAAAGGTAGTCAGGTAGTGTTGATTATGTTTTAAAAATGATCATCATATACATCATAGAACTCATTTAAAGCCTAATCTCTGACTTATATGTATATAAGGTCACCACAACATTTTAATTATGATATTCTCCGTCTTTCAGTTGGTCCTGCTGCTGGTTGGCCAGTCTGGATGGGGATCACTGTGGCATGTGTAACATTCATCATCATCATAATCATCATCATCGTGCTGTATAAAATGTGCATATAAAATTATCGAAAGAGACTAATATTATTAGCTTTTGCTTAATGCAGAAGTGCATTTGATTATTACATGAAAGAATGAAATGGCATGTTTCCATTTTTTTTTTACAGTCAGAAGAAAAGGATAAACTGTAGATCTGCAATAGACGAGTATGAGGTGAGATGGCCACAGAACCACAGAATCAATTACAGCTTGTACATGTAGAATATATACCACACTCAAGATTTTACGGGATTTTGAGAGAAGAAACACTGGAGTGATTACACTTTTGATTGTCCTGCAAAATCTCTTGTGTTGTGGTGATAGTGATTCTCTGTTTCCCTGTAGAACTATCCTAGAACTGATCCTAGAACTGATCCCAGAACTGATCCCAGAACTGATCCCAGAACTGATCCCAGAACTGATCCCAGAACTGATCCTAGAACTGATCCCAGAACTGATCCCAGAACTGATCCCAGAACTGATCCCAGAACTGATCCCAGTGAAGACACATATACATCTCTTGATCTCAACACCAGATCATCTGACCTGTACGACACACTCACAGTAAGAGAAATATCTGAATCTACACGTGCTAAAGAGTTGCAGTCAAAAGTCAGATCATTAATAATCAATGTGTTTTTCCCATAGACTGTCCATCCCAGACCTGCTGTTCACCAGTAGGGTTTTTCTGGATATGAGAATCTGTCAATTTCTCAAGTCTTCTCAATTTTTTTAAAAAATAAAGAAAATGTCCTTGGTAGTCAATCAATGAGATCATAAATAGCATTTTCTTTGGATATGAGTTGATTCAGAATATATATATATATATATATATATATATATATATATATATATATATTTTTTTTTTTTTTTCTGAGATTATTTGTAGCATCTGTTCAGTTAATTTATGTAAATGTGTGTCTTATTTTTGTTGAAGCCACAGCAAGACACCGCAGTGAGATGAAGCTCAAGCTTAACTTTACTCAACTTTTGTCCCATCGCTGGACACTTCCACATCACAACTACCAGTGAAAATGAAACATCTTCAGGATTTACATTCTGCAGAAAGTAATTATATTAGAGTGACATGAAGAAACAGTTAATGTGTAATTAGGGCCCGAGCACTAACAGTGCGAGGACCCTATTGAAACTGTTAGGGTTATTTTTAGGGCCCGAGCACTAACAGTGCGAGGACCCTATTGAAACTGTTAGGATTATTTTTTTTTTTCTTTTTTCTGCAAAGTAAGTGCCATTTTCGGGGCCGCAACATGCTCAAAAACTCACCAAATTTGGCACGCATGTCAGGACTGGTGAAAAATTTCGTATTTTGTGGGTTTCGCAGATGGGCGGGGCAAAATGGCACGCTAGCGCCACCTAGAAAATTGGAAAAAATTAGCCCCTCGTCCACGTTCAACCTACATGCACGAAATTTGGTAGGGACGTGTATCATATCAAGACGCACAAAAAAGCCTCAAGAACCCATACCCTAAACTCGACAGGAGGTCCGCCATTTTGAATTTGGCGGCCATTTTTGGACGATTTACAGACTCCGTACTTTAACGAACTCCTCCTAGGGATTTAGTCGGATCGACTTAAAATTTCTGCTCTGCCTTCTAAAGGCATTGACGATGTAAAGTTGTGCTATCTGCGCGTTTTCGTCGATGGGCGTGTCCGTGGCGTCGAAGATTCGCCATGAAACAGGAAGTTGTAGTAACTTGGCTGTAAATGCCCAGATCTGCACGAAATTTGACACATTTGACAAGAGTCCCGCCCTGAACAAATCTACATGCCGACATTCACCCACAGTCATAGCGCCACCTGCTGGCAACAGGAAGTGACCTTTAACGAAGCAGCCCCCGCCGCTTGTTTGACCGACATGTACGAAATTTCTGTGGTACATCTACCATGACCAGACGCACAAAAAAGCCTCAAGAACCCATACCCTAAACTCGACAGGAAGTCCGCCATTTTGAATTCGGCGACCGATTTGGGACGATTTACACACTCCGTACTTTAACGAACTCCTCCTAGGGATTTAGTCGGATCAACTTCAAATTTCTGTTGTACCTTCTAAAGGCATTGACGATGTAAAGTTGTGCTATCTGCGCGTTTTCGTCGATGGGCGTGTCCGTGGCGTCGATGATTCGCCATGAAACAGGAAGTTGTAGTAACTTGGCTGTAAATGCCCAGATCTACACGAAATTTTACACATTTGACAAGAGTCCCGCCCTGAACAAATCTACATGCCGACATTCACCCACATTCATAGCGCCACCTAGTGGCAAGAGGAAGTGACATTTAACGAAGCAGCCCCCGTCGCATGTTTGACCGACATGTACGAAATTTCTGTGGTACATCTACCATGTCCAGACGCACAGAAAAGTCTCTTGGAGCGATGCCCTAAACTCAACAGGAAGTCAGCCATTTCTAATTTTACCGCCATTTTTGGATGATTTACTCATTACGTACTTTAACTAACTCCTCCTAGGGCTTTAGTCGGATCGACATCACATTTCTGATGTGCCTTCTAAAGGCATTGACGATGTAAAGTTGTGCTATCTGTGCGTTTTCGTCGATGGGCGTGTCCGTGGCGTCGAAGATTCGCCATGAAACAGGAAGTTGTAGTAACTTGGCTGTAAATGCCCAGATCTGCACGAAATTTTACACATTTGACAAGAGTCCCGCGTTGAACAAATCTACATGCCGACATTCACCCACAGTCATAGTGCCACCTGCTGGCAACAGGAAGTGACCTTTAACGAAGCAGCGTAGCAAATGCACAGCCGCACTGGCTGAGCTGCAGAATATGCAACGCAGCCGCCTCACACCCCGACGCGCTACAGGTGCGAGGGCCCGCCCATCGCTGCTTGCAGCTTTAATTTTATTAGGGCCCGAGCACTAACAGTGCGAGGACCCTATTGAAACTGTTAGGGTTATTTTTTTTTTTTTTTTTTTTTTTTTTTTTTCTTTTTTCTGCAAAGTAAGTGCCATTTTCGGGGCCGCAACATGCTCAAAAACTCACCAAATTTGGCACGCATGTAAGGACTGGTGAAAAATTTCGTATTTTGTGGGTTTCGCAGATGGGCGGGGCAAAATGGCACGCTAGCGCCACCTAGAAAATTGGAAAAAATTAGCCCCTCGTCCACGTTCAACCTACATGCACGAAATTTGGTGGGGACGTGTATCATATCAAGACGCACAAAAAAGCCTCAAGAACCCATACCCTAAACTCGACAGGAGGTCCGCCATTTTGAATTTGGCGGCCATTTTTGGACGATTTACAGACTCCGTACTTTAACGAACTCCTCCTAGGGATTTAGTCGGATCGACTTCAAATTTCTGCTGTGCCTTCTAAAGGCATTGACGATGTAAAGTTGTGCTATCTGCGCGTTTTCGTCGATGGGCGTGTCCGTGGCGTCGAAGATTCGCCATGAAACAGGAAGTTGTACTAACTTGGCTGTAAATGCCCAGATCTGCACGAAATTTTACACATTTGACAAGAGTCACGCCCTGAACAAATCTACATGCCGACATTCACCCACAGTCATAGCGCCACCTGCTGGCAACAGGAAGTGACCTTTAACGAAGCAGCCCCCGCCGCTTGTTTGACCGACATGTACGAAATTTCTGTGGTACATCTACCATGACCAGACGCACAAAAAAGCCTCAAGAACCCATACCCTAAACTCGACAGGAAGTCCGCCATTTTGAATTCGGCGACCGATTTGGGACGATTTACACACTCCGTACTTTAACGAACTCCTCCTAGGGATTTAGTCGGATCAACTTCAAATTTCTGCTGTACCTTCTAAAGGCATTGACGATGTAAAGTTGTGCTATCTGCGCGTTTTCGTCGATGGGCGTGTCCGTGGCGTCGATGATTCGCCATGAAACAGGAAGTTGTAGTAACTTGGCTGTAAATGCCCAGATCTACACGAAATTTTACACATTTGACAAGAGTCCCGTCCTGAACAAATCTACATGCCGACATTCACCCACATTCATAGCGCCACCTAGTGGCAAGAGGAAGTGACATTTAACGAAGCAGCCCCCGTCGCATGTTTGACCGACATGTACGAAATTTCTGTGGTACATCTACCATGTCCAGACGCAAAGAAAAGTCTCTTGGAGCGATGCCCTAAACTCAACAGGAAGTCAGCCATTTCTAATTTTACCGCCATTTTTGGATGATTTACTCATTACGTACTTTAACTAACTCCTCCTAGGGCTTTAGTCGGATCGCCTTCAAATTTCTGCTGTGCCTTCTAAAGGCATTGACGATGAAAAGTTGTGCTATCTACGCGTTTTCGTCGATGGGCGTGTCCGTGGCGTCGATGATTCGCCATGAAACAGGAAGTTGTAGTAACTTGGCTGTAAATGCCCAGATCTGCACGAAATTTAACACATTTGACAAGAGTCCCGCCCTGATCAAATCTACATGCCGACATTCACCCACAGTCATAGCGCCACCTGCTGGCAACAGGAAGTGGCCTTTAACGAAGCAGTGTGGCAAATGCACAGCCGCACTGGCTGAGCTGCAGAAAATGAAACGCGGCCGCCTCAGACCCCGACGTGCTACAGGTGCGAGGGCCCGCCCATCGCTGCTTGCAGCTTTAATTTTTTATTTTTTTCTTTTTTCTGCAAAGTAAGCGCCATTTTCGGGGCCGCAACATGCTCAAAAACTCACCAAATTTGGCACGCATGTCAGGACTGGTGAAAAATTTCGTATTTTGTGGGTTTCGCAGATGGGCGGGGCAAAATGGCACGCTAGCGCCACCTAGAAAATTGGAAAAAATTAGCCCCTCGTCCACGTTCAACCTACATGCACGAAATTTGGTGGGGACATGTATCATATCAAGACGCACAAAAAAGCCTCAAGAACCCATACCCTAAACTCGACAGGAGGTCCGCCATTTTGAATTTGGCGGCCATTTTTGGACGATTTACAGACTCCGTACTTTAACGAACTCCTCCTAGGGATTTAGTCGGATCGACTTAAAATTTCTGCTGTGCCTTCTAAAGGCATTGACGATGTAAAGTTGTGCTATCTGCGCGTTTTCGTCGATGGGCGTGTCCGTGGCGTCGAAGATTCGCCATGAAACAGGAAGTTGTACTAACTTGGCTGTAAATGCCCAGATCTGCACGAAATTTTACACATTTGACAAGAGTCACGCCCTGAACAAATCTACATGCCGACATTCAACCACAGTCATAGCGCCACCTGCTGGCAACAGGAAGTGACCTTTAACGAAGCAGCCCCCGCCGCTTGTTTGACCGACATGTACGAAATTTCTGTGGTACATCTACCATGACCAGACGCACAAAAAAGCCTCAAGAACCCATACCCTAAACTCGACAGGAAGTCCGCCATTTTGAATTCGGCGACCGATTTGGGACGATTTACACACTCCGTACTTTAACGAACTCCTCCTAGGGATTTAGTCGGATCAACTTCAAATTTCTGCTGTACCTTCTAAAGGCATTGACGATGTAAAGTTGTGCTATCTGCGCGTTTTCGTCGATGGGCGTGTCCGTGGCGTCGATGATTCGCCATGAAACAGGAAGTTGTAGTAACTTGGCTGTAAATGCCCAGATCTACACGAAATTTTACACATTTGACAAGAGTCCCGTCCTGAACAAATCTACATGCCGACATTCACCCACATTCATAGCGCCACCTAGTGGCAAGAGGAAGTGACATTTAACGAAGCAGCCCCCGTCGCATGTTTGACCGACATGTACGAAATTTCTGTGGTACATCTACCATGTCCAGACGCACAGAAAAGTCTCTTGGAGCGATGCCCTAAACTCAACAGGAAGTCAGCCATTTCTAATTTTACCCCCATTTTTGGATGATTTACTCATTACGTACTTTAACTAACTCCTCCTAGGGCTTTAGTCGGATTGCCTTCAAATTTCTGCTGTGCCTTCTAAAGGCATTGACGATGAAAAGTTGTGCTATCTGCGCGTTTTCGTCGATGTCGTCCATGATTCGCCATGAAACAGGAAGTTGTAGTAACTTGGCTGTAAATGCCCAGATCTGCACGAAATTTAACACATTTGACAAGAGTCCCGCCCTGATCAAATCTACATGCCGACATTCACCCACAGTCATAGCGCCACCTGCTGGCAACAGGAAGTGGCCTTTAACGAAGCAGTGTGGCAAATGCACAGCAGCACTGGCTGAGCTGCAGAAAATGAAACGCGGCCGCCTCACACCCCGACGTGCTACAGGTGCGAGGGCCCGCCCATCGCTGCTTGCAGCTTTAATTAATAAATTAGTTTAGAGTTGTTTTTGGAATATTTGATACATTTTATCTGTATATTAAAGGTTCCATGTGACAGATTTTTCTATTTATCCCTTTTCAAGTAAAACATTAAATGATAAAAGGGTATGAATATTGAAGACTAAAATTTAATCTAATATGTTTTCATTTTTTTTATATCATGTATCTGTATTATTATTCTTAATTAGTATTCATAATAATAATAAGTTGTATTATCTTATGGAGTTTGAGGTTGAATGAATGAAGAGATTATAGATAGCATGGATGTAAGGAACATGTCAGACAGAGGGAAAGATATAAATTGCTAGAGGTGTGCAATGTAACATGTTCACTCAGTATAGATGTTTCTATTGATGCAAATATAATCTATTTGAATGACATGTGGTCCATTTTAAGTTTAAGCAACGAGTTTTGTTACCTTACAAGGCAGTTGAAAAAGTCTCTCTGTGAAGTATAAGCTCAATCTGACTATACTGACTCTGAAACGCATAGATCTGGCATGAATAGAAGTACTCTTCTAGAAGTTTCTCTCCTGATATAAGAATAAAGATTTTTCTTGGCAAGTTATCTGGTGTCTGGTCCCGTGAATCAAATAGCAACGGGGAAAAGGCTTTGAAATGTAGCAGCAGTAATTCTATTCAAAAATTCGAGGTGGCATCGGGCCGCGGGCCGGGTTCGGGCAGATAACTCATGTTGATGTGTCAGGTTACATCGGGTCCGGGCTTTAAAAGCCACGGGCCAGGTTGTGGCGAACCCGAAACATTACAACAACAAAAAAATAATGATTAATTAAATGACTGTCTCCGCCCATTTCCGTTGCTAAGTGGAAAAAAAAGAAATGAGGGTATCACATCCACGGGTCGGGAACTCTAATCGTGTATACACCAGACGCAAGCAGCGAAACACAACTAAAGACAATAGAAATTTCTGCACTGGATGCGGCAGAACACGACAAATCCCAGACAAGAAGCTGATGCTCCCATCTATTGATGACATACACTCCTGACTCAAAGAACAAATCGATTTGTAACGGTCACTTTGTCACATCAAGTATAGACAGCTTTTAACTGTTGTACTGCTTACAGTATATAGACAAAAAATGTGTTTTCAGCTTAGCGCAAAAAGGGGTTTTGGTCTATATAGCTAATTTTGCCCTTCATGATAACTGTGAGGGGGTGAATTTTTGTATAACTCATCTGTTTAGATTATATTAAGCTTTAAAGTTCTGCATAATTAATGGAGTGGCCCTTCGAGTGACAGGTGGATTGCCGCTTCCACAAAGGTGGAAACCCTGAATCACTGAATTAATTTAGAGCCTAATTTCTGAGTAAGGTTTACTTTATTAATTATAGCAGCAGTGACCTTGTACAGCAAAATATTTTTTAATGTTTACAATGTATTCAAAATAATTTCTTAAAACTTTCTCTTCTTTATTTTTTTAAGACACAGACATCAATGTTTTGCCTGTGAATCTCAACAATGGTGGCAATCATAAAGCATGTTGCATTGCATTCAGGGTACCACCAATCAAAACTCATTCATGCCTCCCATCATGCATTGCTGCATGAATAAATAATGAGCTTATGTTCAGAGGTGATCTGTTTGTCACCATTGCTGAGATGTATACGTTAATTCTTGATGTCTGTGTGTGCCAACATGATTTTGAAACTATTTTGCATTTTTGTCTTTTATATTGTTTGGAATTCATTGAAAAGGCTAAAAATGGTGTGTTCTATAATTACCGTGCTGTTAAAATTCATAAGGTAAATTTAATTCAGAATTTATGCTCTTGAAGAGTTCAGCGATTCAGGTCAATTAATGATCATTTTAAAACACAACCAACACCACCAGATCACCTTTTCTATTTGTTCATCTGGCTGTTACAGTATATATTCACATACGGCAGCCAAAACAAAATCTAAAAATAATTATTTAAGGGTCAAGAGCCCAACTAAAGCAAACACTGATCTCCATAATGGTGACTTAAAATTACGGTTTTCTCCTTCAGAGATTTTGCTTGTTATCATCAGGTGTCTTCAATAATGCTCAATCATCACTCAATTATTCACTTAATTATTCCATTAAATTTAACACTACGTCTTTATATAATTCACACTTCTCAGTGTTAATTTAACCCTGGGGATTTTTCTGTGTGCTGGGTGAGAAATGCTTTACACATGTATAACTACATTTATTCATGAGTACTTGAATAGAACAAGAATGTGGATATAGAGGGAAATCGAGACGGAAGTAAAGTGAAATTATGATAAGTGTGTTCACTTACTACTTCATGTAATTATAATATTGGCTTTCTTTCAAAAGTCAGGAGAATAATAAAGAGGAACTTATGGAAATTTACAATCTTTTGTGAAAACATGCTTAACTTCATCCACAAAACAGTTCTGTGTTAAGTCAAGACTGGTCTTATTTTGTTGATGGACTTTGTTTTATTTATTTATTATTATTTTATTTTATTTATTTATTTTTTATTTTATTTTTTCATTTTTTGGCATGTTCTTCATCGGCATGGCTGTGTGAAATAGCACACCATGTGGCTGGATTGCTGAAATTCAGGTAAATTTTTTGTGAGATATTTGGAAGAAATAACTCTCTAATGTTTGTATATTTGCTGCTCTCTCTCACACACACACTTTCTCTCTCTTTTTCTCTCAAGATTCAAGATTAAAATCGCTTTATTGGCATGGTGAAATCTTCTGAAATCATGAAATCTGAAATCTGAAATCATGAAATCTTTACATTGCCAAAGCATTCATAATACTATACAATAAAAATACATAAATTAATTATATATAAAAATATATATTTATAAAAAAGTTCAATTGTTTTAATATTTTTTTTCTGTATAGATTAAAATTTTTGGTTTTAAATATATGAAAAAAGCAGACGTGGAGAATGTGAGTGTTTTAATTCTATACTAAAGTAAAGTGAAAATGACTGAATAAGTCATAAGAGAAATCATAGATCAAATGAATGATAGTGATGTTGTAAAGGTGTTTGAAGTAATGGTGATTTCCAGGATTGTTGATTTAATGAAGTTATATGTTATAGAGATGCTTTATGTTCAGTTGTGAATGGAGACTTGTATTTCACATTATGTTTGTAATTCATTTATCATGACAAAATGTTTATGGTTGTTAAATTTATTGTAATAAAAGTTATATTGAAAAGTTAAAAATAGTCTCTCTCTCTCTCTTTCTCTGTTTCAGTTGTACCTGTGACACATGCAGAGACAAAGGAAGAGGAAGTCAGCATCTCATCATATTCATAATCAAACACTTGAAAAGACTGAAACACACGGAGAGCTTCAGAAGAACTGAACACTGAATACAGAACGGACTCCACTGATACAACAGAACGGCTTTAGAGAGAAGAATGAAGATCATCTGGACTTTCACTCTCATGATGATTCCTGGTGAGAAACTGAGGAAACTTTTGAAAAGCCATTAGGATCCTCATAGTCAACATAATAAAGTGTTTTAATGCTGGTTTGTTGTAGGTGTCGTGAGCTCCATGAGTGTGACAGGATACTCAGGAGGAGGAGTCAACATCACATGTGAATATGATAAAGGATATACAGAGAATAAAAAGTATTTTTGTAAAAGAGAGTGGCCAAGCTGTAAAGACCAAATCAAGACTGATAATAAAGATACATGGGTTCATAATGGAAGATTCTCTCTGTATGACGACACAAGTTCAGCAGTCTTCACTGTGACCATCAGAAATCTGACAGAAGAGGATTCTGGGAAATACTACTGTGGAGTTGATATACCTACAGGAATAGATTCCTCCACTGAAGTGAATCTGGTTAGAAAGAGTGAGTAACCCAGATGCTTTTTGATCTTGACCATAACTAATGCTGTTATTTCTGACAATATTGCACAAGGAATTGAATTGGTAAAATTAGTTTTCCTTTTAAATTAAGTTTTATTTTTCTGAATGTATTTTTTCTTGTTTTATGCATTAACTAAATTAGTATTCACAGAAATAGGCTTTAATAAGATCATCCACATAGTAAAGCTACCACATATATCAAGAAACCATCAATCATCGTTAAATCATGTTAATATATCAATGTTAATAACATTGAATCGACATCACTTTTGCACCCGCAGTTAATGTTGAAAATTTTTTCAACCTCAAATCAAATGTTAGATGTTATTTTGGGTCAATCTCATGCTTGCGGAGAATAATAAAGAGGAACTTATGACAATTGTTTACAGTCTTATGTGAAAACATGCTTAACTTCATCCACAAAACAGTATATCAACAGTTCTGTGTTATACAGATTGGTCTTTTTTTATTTATTTATTTTTTTTTTGGCATTGTTGTTGTTGCAATCTCTCTCAATTAAATTCAAATAAGTTTTATTGGCATGGCTGTGTGAAATATCACATAATTGCTATGTGGATCGCTTGCTGAAACCCAGGTAAATTGTGAGATATTTAAGTTAAATCTCTAATATTTGCTGCTCTCCGTGAGCTCTTCCTCTGAGACTCGTGACCGGGTTGATGTCCGCATTTATACGTCACAAGCTTCAAATCAGAATTTTTTTTTTTTTAAATACAATATACAAAGTTTCCTGCTGTTTGATCACAGTAACTTTTCTCCAACATGTGCTCTTTATTTGTTTTAAACAGCAGAACTGGAGGGTCGTCATTGTCCTCCATTTCAGTGAAAGGAGGATTATAGGATGATGAGATACTCATTTATATTACACTTTATTCAACAGGAACAACAGCTCGCTCTGCGAGTCACACGTCATTATGCTCGTTCTACATCATTGCAAATGCGCACTCCTTTCAGTTTCGGCTTTCAATCAGATAAAGTGTTTAGATGTTCTCTCGATCGGATATGAACCTTCGTCTCCTGTCCGATCGAAAACTCATTGAGATTGAGCAAAATGTGATCGATTACAGTGTTTACATAAAGACTTTTAGATGGCACTAGCACACATATGGAAATGCAATACTCAGGCAAAGACAGATAGAAAGAGAGGGGAGAAATAGAGACGCTAATCAAGAGAAAAGGATTCAGGTGAAGAGGTGAACAAGAGACAGCTGAGGAGGGAAAACAAGGATAACGAGTGGGCGTGTGTGATAATGAGGAAATAGCGTAATGTGATAGTGGGAATGAGAGAAAAAAACAGGATCATGACACTCACAGTGTATTTCAAAGTACACATTTACATTCTTATCAGTTCTTGCTTTCCACGGGAATCGAACCCATGACATTGGCGTCGCAAGCACCGATGCTCCACTGTTTAATGTCTTCTATCCTCTTCAGTGGACTTCATGCGGTGTGTCTAAGTCAGTTGTACTGGTTGTGTTTCATTTGAGAGTGCAAGCTTGATTTTGAAGCAACATCATAACATTGATTCAATTATGATTTTTTTTCAACATTAATTGCAGGTGCAGAAGAGATGTTGATTTAATGTGGATAACATAAACACTGATTTATCGTTGATTTAAAAAATAAATAAATTGATGCTTGCTTGCTATCTGGGTTTGACAGACAAAGAACATAACCCAACAGGGAGAATAAACACACAAGAACTGAGAGATAATTAACAGTACACGTAGAATCATTAATTAGACTGTAAAAAATTGAACTGTAAAATAACGGTAATCTACCGGCAGCTGTGGTTGCCAGCAATGGACTGTTCATTTACAGCCCTTTACTGTTAATTTACAGCTCTCCTTTTTACAGTATGGGAAACTGGGTCAAATGATAAACAGAGGCAGAACAGAACTAAAACACCAGGAACCAAAATATTACTCTAACACATCATGCATGGCTAAACGTTCCCCTAAACAAGAGCAAAAGTCTTAATTAAAGAAATGGAAAACCGTGTTTTGAGTGTCTGTTCTAGAGACACACTGTATGTAAGTATTTAGATAATCCCTGGTTGTATTGTATGATGTTCATATCTGAAGGTGTAGTAAGGTGGGATGTTTGCCTCGTGTAGTTCTCAATAAGTTTGAGGTTTATAAAAATCAAAGTTTATTAAGATTTTTCATTTACAAAAGGGAGAGTTTCTGGATTTTTTAAACCTTGAAAATGTACACACTATTTGTCACAGAGAATGCTTTTCTCTATTTTTTAGAGGATAGTACAACACCAACTTTGTCATCTTCATCATTATCATCATCTTCGCCAACACCAACATCATCATCTAAACCATCATATTCACCATCATCATCATCATCATCAACATCTAAACCATCATATTCATCATCATCATCAACATCTAAACCATCATATTTACCATCATCATCATCATCATCATCTAAACCATCATATTCACCATCTGCTTCATCCTCATCTTCGTCTCTGGTCATCTGTGTGACTGTGATTCTGCTTTTGCTCATCATTGGATTCATGTTTTGTATAGTGACTCTCTACAAGAAGCATCAGACTCGAGGTAAACCAGCCAATGTTCTCAATGTTTAGAAGTTTATTTGTCAGAATATTGTTTACAGTTGTTTACCAGTGAATTACATTGTAGTCTAGAAAGATGTTTCTTCCCCCTGCTGCTCACAACTAGTCAACGCAAGTCTCATATATCTTTAGCACTAATGTGAATTATTATTGTCATTATTTATGATTGTATTTAATGTAATATATTTGTTTTACAGACTGTGATTCAGCTTCTAAAACATCTGAAACTGGAGCAGAAAACAGTGAAGCGGTTTGTAAAGTTAAAAATATCTGATAAGAATGTGTTTGAATGAATGACCTTCATTAAAAGCTGTAAATAATTCCTCTTTCTGTTCTCAGGTTCCTCAACCGCTGTACGAGGAGATTAAAGACACCAGACCTCACACTGACTGCAGAAACACTCCGTTACCCATAACACCCTCTGATTCTTCTAGACCTGTTTATGATACCGCTAAATTACCCACAAACCCCTCTGTGGAGTGGCATAAATGGGACAAGAATCAGCTTCCCACAAACCCCTCTGATTCTTGTAAAACTGTTTATGCAACTCCACAATTACCCACAAACCCCTCTGATTCTTGTAAAACTGTTTATGCAACTCCGCAATTACCCACAAACCCCTCTGATTCTTCTATTGCTGTTTGTGCAACTCCGCAATTACCCACAAACCCCTCTGATTCTTCTATTGCTGTTTGTGCAACTCCACATTTACCCACAAACCCCTCTGATTCTTCTGTTGCTGTTTATGCAACCCCGCAATTACCCACAAACCCCTCTGATTCTTTTAGAACTGTTTATGCAACTCCACAATTACCCACAAACCCCTCTGATTCTTCTATTGCTGTTTATTCTACGAGACTTTACATATAAAAATACAAAATCATCCCACAACAATTCGTGACGGATTCTAAGTTAGGTTTTTTCTGCAAAGTTTCGTTTAAACGATTCCACTGCACAGCTCACTGCAAACTTCCAAAGACTTTCATCAATCGCTAACACACCGCGTGATTGGCCGCCCCATGATCTGTTCAGGCACGAGAAGACCGCCAGCCAAACAACGGACCCGGGGAAACACCCTTTTAAGCAGACAAAAGGGAATCCCCAAAGCAACACACAGACGAACGCAAATATACTCTTAGCTGAACTGGTGCATTGAGATAACATTGAATAACCGCCTAAGAAACGATAGAAGGGTTAAATTAATGATTGATGGTTTGTTCAGGTCATGTCTTATAAGTGCATATAGAAACTTGGGATTTCACCATCTCACTCTTAAAACTCCTTCTTTCCTCACTCGTATTACTCTATCTCAACTCGTATGAATGTGTGTGTGCGTGTGATTGGGTTAGATTTTAGTTTTATGTGTTAGAACAATCAATAAAGTCTTGTTTATATCTTTAAGATAATTGTCTTGTGTTATGTGCTTACAGATTTAATGTCTTAAACTGCTGATCTAAGTTACCTTGCTAATAATAGTGTTTCACTATAGTTTGTATATTTATGTCCGCTGCAGAGGTTATAGTTATAGGATGAGTCATCTGGCCCCTTAAATATTATTATTATCTATTATTAAACGTAAGTTGTCTTACACTTCCTTACGGACTGTTTACTAAACTGGTAAATCTGGGTCTGAGCATATAGAGGAGAACCTAACCTGGAGCATATAGAGGAGAACCTAACCTGGAGCATATAGAGGAGAACCTAACCTGGAGCATATAGAGGAGAACCTAACCTGGAGCATATAGAGGAGAACCTAACTTCTAACCTGGAGCACCAACACCACAGTATTGGTTAAGAAGGCACAGCTGAGACTGTATTTTCTGAGGACTCTTAGGTAGCATCATCTCAATCATCTCAGCTGCTCTATTGAGAGCCAACTGACTATCTGTGTGTGGTTTGCAAGCTGCATCGAGACAGAGAGGAAAGCGCTTCAGAGGATCATCACCACCTCCGGAAGATTATTGGCTGCCCTCTCCCTTCCCTGAAGGATCTTTATAGACCATTTCACAAGAATATCCAAACACTAGTCCAGAAACACTTCCTGTTTCAGTTTGTAACTGTTTTCTTTATTTCACATCTTAAAGATGTTTGTTTAACTTTTTGATTCAGTTTTAAATGTTCTGTTGGTTGTATTTTATCCCAGCTTTTATGTAGTGTTAAAAAACTGAAACAGGAAGTGCTTCTGGACCAGTGTTGTTTACATCTTGTGAAATGGTCTATAGTTCCCGCTGTCTCAAAAAAGCATAAAATAATTAAGGATCCATCCCACCCCGGACATTCCCTGTTTGAACTGCTGCCCTCGGGTAGACGTTACAGGACAATGACATTTCTCAAAGAGGTCCACGAAGGCCTCTGGATTCACAAACAAATGTAAAGAGATTCACAAAAAACAAACAAATGTGTTTTATATCACAAACACAACTCTGCTTTCCGTACATTTGTAAATCGCTGCACACATTTGTGAATAGCTTCTTGTGGACACATATGTGGATTTTGAAACTCTTCTAGCATCGACGTGCAGACAAAAACACAAATCAGATAACGGCTACAGTGAGCTGACCAATGGTAGCACGTTCTTGCTACAACCAATCAGTTAGGATTTACACTCAGGGTGGTAACTGAGTCTGATTCATTTTGAAGATTTGCACCCTTGATATGGATCTGTAATCTACGTCTGGACACTTTATTCATATTAAACTGTTTGTGTGGTTAAAACACAGTATTTCTGAAAGACTGTGAGGCTTCTTTATATTTCCATCAGGATAAACACAGGATCACACAGCGCGACACGGTGCGTCAAAATCAAATCACCCATGATTTTCCCTGCTGCCGTAGCAGTTTTCAATAATGTAAAAATAACACGTTTGCAATGTTAACACATTTTGTCCATGACATCTGTTTTCTTACCTGATGTGTCTATAATCTTCCTTGTTGACTAGTGCTGGCTAGTGATAATTCATAATCTGTGATCGTGTCGCCCTGTGCTGCGTCCAGTGTAGACATTATGATTCATTCATGGTAAATCGATGCTCGTTCTTCTTCTGAAGTAGCTGACAATAATGAGAACCGACATGAGTGACAGAACTTGAACAGAACCTTCTTACACTTGATGTTTAAAACTTCCTGTTGCTGACTCCGCTGAACCAACCCCCCTCGACACAAACTCTTTATTAAACGCTTAGGTCAGTTACAACTTTAAATATCATGTTTCTGAGAAAATATAAAAATGAGCCTTTGAAATAATGGAATTGTCTGTGAAAAATACCTGTAAAATAACTCTTGATAATGAGTTTTATCTGCAGGTGTCTGTTCTGCATCTGTGTGTACGTATAAAATATTAGTTTCTCCTCCCTTTCTCTCTCTCTCTCTCTCTCTCTCTCTCTGAGGAAGTGGGCGTCTCTGACACATTCAGCTCTTCATGTTAAACATGTAACCAGGAAAGAAACACCCAAAACTCATCTGAACACACACCGAGAGCTTCAGAAGAACTGAATCTACCAACAACAGAGAAGATCATTTAATAAGAGAAGAATGAAGATCATCTGGACTTTCACTCTGATGATGATTCCTGGTAAGAGTTTGAACTCAGAGTACATCACTAAAAATATAAAACATTTGATGAAGAGTGTTAAAATAAATTTCAATTTACTTTAAAAATATAAAAGCAAGTTCAAAGTTCATCTGTTCATTCTCATTCATGTATTTGTGTTTTAATGCTGGTTTGTTGTAGGTGTCGTGAGCTCCATGAGTGTGACGGGATATTCAGGAGGAGGAGTCAACATCACATGCGAATATGATGAAAAATATAAAGAGAATACAAAGTATTTTTGTAAAGGAGATTGGCTGAGCTGCATAGACAGAATCAAGACTGATATTAAAGATAAATGGGTTCATAATGGAAGATTCTCTCTGTATGACGACACAAGATCAGCAGTCTTCACTGTGACCATCAGAAATCTGACAGGAGAGGATTCTGGGACGTACCAGTGTGCAGTTGATATACCTAAAGATATAGATTCCTCCACTGAAGTGAAGCTGAAGATTTCAACAGGTGAGAAACTGAGATCCTCAAACTCATGAAGATCTCCACAACATCTCGATACTCAACACTGACTGTAATCACATGTTTGTTAATAAATGAAGATAAAGTATCATTACTGACTTCATTCTTAAAACAATATTACCTGTGTTTGTGTTCGACAGGTCAACAAACCAGGACTGTGAGAGGATATTCAGGAGGAAACGTCATTATAAACTACAAATATGAGCTGATACACACAAATCATGTGATAGACGTCTGTAAAACATCATCAGATCAGTGTTTTACTGTAATAAAGACCAACAGAAGAGCAGAATGGAAACATGACAGACGATTCTCCGCTCATGATGACACATCTGCAGGACTCTTACGGCTGTTTATCAGAGATCTGAATGAGAACGACTCTGGAGAATATAAGATTATAGTCAAAGTTTCTGAAGACTACAGTTTCTTCTCTGAGTTTGATCTGGACATTAAGACGGGTGAGCTGACCTTAGTCATTTATGCATTATTGACAGAATCCATGAATATATCTGGTGATTGTAACATTTATTTGGATCTTACACAGATGATTGTTGTGTGAAGAGCATCAGTCTATCAGCTTCTGCTGGAGGATCTGTGAACATCAACTGCAAATACCCACAATCCCACAGTGGTGATGTGAAGTTTCTGTGCTGGAGATCTGGAGCTGATCTCTGTGCTAAAGAGACGTCTGTGAATGAGAGCAGAAGATGGAGGGATGAGGGAAAGATCCAGCTGTATGATGACAGAGAACAGCAGCTCCTGACGGGAAGAATCAGTCATGTGACTGAAGAAGATTCAGAATACTGGTGTGGAGTTCAGACTGATCAAGGACACAAGATCTTCATCACACGAGTCCTGATCAGAGTTACAGGTACGGATGCAGATCACTGTGTGTTATGAGTCATGTTTGCAGCTGATTGTGCTCAAGCATGTTTAACCACAGGATTATTTTTAATTTGGATGTTCTTTATGTTTAACAAAGCAAAACCACAAATATTTAGAAAGGGGAAGTGTGTCAACAAACTACAGTTTGTATGTTTCCAGTTTATGCTAGTAAAAGTGCAGCTTTGTGTAAACAATGAGAAACTGCACTGCTGTGAGTCCTACTAACTCTATTTACTACAGTTAAAGGATTAGTTCACTGATAATTTACTCACCCCCATGTCATCCAAGATGTCCATGTCTTTTTTTTCCTCAGTCGAAAAGAAATGAAGGTTTTTGATGAAAACATTCCAGGATTTTTCTCCATATAATGGACTTCAATGGGAACCAGACGGTCCAAGCTCCAAAAGACAGTTAATAAGAGTTTCAGATGCAGCTTCAAAACGACGCTTTAAACGACACCAGACGATGAATAAGGGTCTTATCATGCGAAACGATCGCTTATTTCAAAACTTATTCCAAAAATGTAACTTTTCTAAGGACAAATGCTAGCCTTGCTCTATTCTGTGAGGCGCGTTTGTAACGTCACGTAATACGTAATTACGTTCAAAAGGTCACGGGCGACGTAGCCGGAAGTACGGAATCAAAATCGTCCGACATCGTTGTTTTACCTTTTAATTACTTTTTTTGTAAACGGCGTTTGAGTTGGTTTGCACGTTCAACCTATGCGTTCAACTTGTAAACACTGACTCTGTACTTCTGGCTACGTCGCCCGTGACCATTTGAACGATATTACGTATTACGTGACGTTACAAACGCGCCTCACAGAATAGAGCAAGGCTAGCATTTGCCCTTAGAAAAGTTACATTTTTGGAATAAGTTTTGAAATAAGCGATCGTTTCGCATGATAAGACCCTTATTCATCGTCTGGTGTCGTTTAAAGACTGCATCTGAAACTGTTATTAACTGTCGTTTGGACCTCGAACCGTCTGGTTCCCATTGAAGGCCATTATATGGAGAAAAATCCTGGAATGTTTTCATCAAAAACCTTAATTTCTTTTCGACTGAAGAAAGAAAGACATGGACATCTTGGATGACATGGGGGTGAGTAAATTATCAGCAAAAGTTTTTTTCAAAAGTGAACTAATCCTTTAACTCTTTAACTTTAATGTTGCTCATCAGTGACTCTGCTGCAGTGTATTATTCAGTGTGAAACCACAGGCTTCAGTTCTGGAAACTCAAACTGTTTGCTAAGTGTCTGTGTTTAAGCAAATGTGAATTCTGGGTAATAAACGTGTGAATGAATGACATCAGTAACAAGTATCATGAGAAAAGTGATGTCAAGTTCTGTGTGTGAAAAAAAAAAAACATCCTTTAGGAATTAATCGTTTTATTGCTTTATATACAAAAGTTTCAGAAACACCACCACCACCATCATCATCACCACCACCATCTTCAACTTCATCTGCTTCTTCTTTCTCAGCAGTCAAAACTTCAGCGTCCACGGGTGTTTCCACAGCAGCAGGTGATCTTGAGACGAAATACAAACATGTGATCAATGGGTGAAGCTTGTGTGAGGAGACCTGATGCCCCTAGTGGCTGAAATGTAATATTTTATTAATTAAAAGTGTATTTTAGGAGCAACTTGGCTGGTACATTCAGCTTCAACTGAGCAAGTGCAGAACAAGACGTTGTTTAAAAGGCTTGTGAATGCAATGTTAAACCTGTGAATCCAGTATCATGATCTGCTCAATCCCACTTCAAACGTCCCATGATCTGATCTGATATTTAGCTCAGATGATCAGATTCTCAGATTATTTGTGCTTTCAGGCTCTTCTCTGATCAGTCCTCTGGTTCTGGCTCTTCTGGTTCTGATCATCTCTGGACTTTTATCGCTGTTTCTGTTTCTCTGGATCTGGAAGAAGTGTTAATCTCCAGGTAAAAACTCCTTCTTCTTCAGATGTGGAAAAATCTTACGTTGGTTTGACAACGAAATGGGGTTGGCTTAGAAGCCTCTCATCTTCGAAAGAAATAAAACGAGCCAATGGCAAGGAAATTCCATGGGTCTGCGGAGTTTGCATGGTGTAAGTCCACCCCACGCGTGGCTATAAAAGGAAGAACGCTGCATTGTGCAGAAATGTTTCTTTGCGGAGGTCTGAGGTTTGGTATTACCAAGACTGAACTCGGCTGTTCCTGCGGTACAGTGGAAGTGGCAGGGAGACGTTACATCTTAAATTTATGTATCACCATTTATGTCTTTAAATAATTTCTCTTTCTCTCCTCAGGTTTTTCACACTGGTTGTGATTATGAGGACATTAAAGACACTCACAAACAATTACCCACAAACCCCTCTGATTCTTGTAATACTGTTTATGCCACTGCCCAATTACCCACAAACCCCTCTGATTCTCCTCACTGCGTTTACGCTACAGTTGAGAAAGCCACTGGGGACTCTCAGTGCTGCATCACATCTGCTGAGGATCTGAATTACGCAGTGGTGAAGGAATCTGACTGTCAGGAATAATCAGGATTACGCTGCTGTCAATCATCTCACTTCTTGATGAGCGACAGCAGAGGATATAAATGAGCTGAATGTTTGAATGTTTCAACCTTGTCTTTGGCATTAAGTTTCCATGTAGCTTCACCTGCTTTGCTGGACCCATCCGGTTCCCATGCTCTCTTCCTTCACTGCCCTTATGAAACAAAAATATTGCAATATACTAGAATAATATATAGCAATACATTAGAAAATATATGTTTGAAAATATATTACAATATATGGATGGACAACCTACTGCTATAGTCTGATCTATGGTGAAGGCGCTCATGCACAACTGTTTTTGTTACACGAGTCCCAGTCACAGCAATAAAATAAAATGCCTGAAATAAAATGATTCCTGCTCATTTGTCCTTGTGGCTACACACGTAATCAAAGTATCTTTAAAAAGCTGACACTTTATTCAGTGAATAAAGAAACCTAATTAAGCACGTGACATGAAATTACATTTTATATTTATTATTGTAACGGAGGCCAGCTAGTAGTTGCTGTGCGAGTAAACCTCACTCCCCTGATCTCAAGAGGCGCTCCGGTGACAGATGCTAGAGGCTGAAGTCTTTAGCCTCCTCGTTAGAGCGCCCGACTCTCATGCCGGAGACCCGGGTTCGAGGCCTGCTCGGAGCGAGTTGGACCCGGGTGGAGGGGTTACATTATTACAGAGCTAAATCTAAAAAAATAACTTCAAATAACAATTGTTAATAGGTGGATCATTCCACCAGCAGAGAACAGTCAAGGTAAAGGTCACAGAAAGAGATTTTTTGCCTCTTTAAGATGGCGCCACAAGACGATATTCACTTGCAGAGTGTAAGTTTCTGGATGGCACACAGAATACATGAAAACCAAAGCATGATTCAGAAGTAATGTTTTACGCAGCAAAAACACTGTACAGCAGCTGTTTACAGCATAAGGGCCGGTGCGACGCGCGTCTTTTTGTTCCAAGCGCGTCCGCATCGAGATAAAAACATCTCAACTTTTCAGAATGCCGCAAGTGCACCATAAGCACACAGTAGGTCACGTGACAAGAACCAACCGGAGCGCAACCGCCCTAGCGGAAAAAGAGAACGTGTTTTCTACACGTTTTTAGGCTCTATATGTGAATCCGGCCTAAAAAAGCACATTACAGCGTCTGTACTGCTTCTATTGTTCTCATTTGTAAGTAGACAGATCGTCTGTATAGCTGCTTTTAATCAATATATGAAGAGTTCAGATGCAAAAGCCTCTAAGTGCCATTTGAAATTTTCTTCTAAAATGATCATTTTTTTTTTTTTTTTTTTTTTTTTTTTTATTTAACAATCAGACATACATACAAACAAACCAACATAGTGCAGTAGTGAGCAATCTTGTAAATCCATAATTCCAGCAGTGGCAAGAGTGATTAAGTGTTTGATCTAAGTGTGTAAGTGAGCGTGTATGAGCGTGGGTATGTGTATGCGTGTGTACACAAAGTAACCATTTATTATTTATTACCATTGTCATTACCATCACTCCCCACTACCACCATACTGCCCATATTGTTTTTGTAGATTTTTATTTCCATCCTTCCTCCTATGTAACAATTGCCATTGTCAATCCTGTACAAAATATGATAATATAATAATATAATATAATATAATAATATAATATAATATAAGACAACCTTCCCCCACATCTCATCAGTCCCTATCTTTTCTATATTTTTCTTTTTTTTTGTGTGTGTGTTATGTGCAATGTCTAAAGTGCATTAAAAGAGGGAGTACAGTGCGAGAATGTCTCAAATTGGGCCAGAGATGCTGTCCCGTTGAAACTACTTCTCGCCTGTCTTGCCTGCCTTGGTGTTTGCGATGTTTATCCAAATATACTTATTCTTTTTTTTTTTTTTTTTTTTTTTTTTCTTTTCTATGTTGTGGTGCATTAAAAACCCATGAAGAGATAAGGGGGAAGTTATTGCATTAGTGATGACAATGACGCTTAATTCTAGTTCTACATTCTAATTCTACAGCATTGACAATGGCAATATTGATGATGATAATAATAATAATAATAGTAGTAATAATAATAATAATAATAATAATGAATGACAATGATGATGGCAGTGGTGATCACAACGGTGAGAGCTAAAATGATCATTTTTATCAAGCTTGTATATTTAAGTTAAAAAATTTCACTTAAATGGCAATGAAGATTACCTATTAATTGTCATTTAAGTGAAATTGCTGAACTTAAATATACAAGCTAGATAAAAATGGTCATTTTAGAAGAAAATTTCAAATGGCGTTTAGAGGCTTTTGCATCTGAACTCTTCATATATATTGTGAAAAGCGCTATACATATACACGTGAATTAAATTGAATTAACGCTTATGTGGTTAGAAATGCTGCTGCTTGCTCGTGTGTCCACTAGATGTCACTGTCCATTTCTAGTTTAGTCTTCTTCATGAGGCTTCTCAAAGGTTTAATTCGTTGCTGGTATTCATATTTTTTCTCTTTTGTATGGACAATTAATTATTTGGGCTGTTTACTTCAGCCAGATGGCGCTCTTTCTCAGTATAATTTAGCACAGAGTCAAATGAGATGATCTCATACTATAAAACCCCTACTAACAGCCCTCTTGCGCTCAGAGGACATTCAGCATAAAGAAGACTGAACTCAACTCACAATGAAGATCCTCCTCGTCTTCTTCACTTTCTACTCCATAAGTGCTAAAGTTAATCTGCACATTATGAGTGAGTAGAACAAATTCTCAGTGTCATCTAAGTTGATATATCAGTGTTTTCATATTCAGTATTTGCTAGATGTTGCATTCGATGAAGATTGATTCAGTCAAATATGTGATTGACAGCTAAAGTGGGCGTGTCTAGAGCGACTGGCCACTCAGGAGGTCGTATGATGATCAAGTGTGAACATCCTCAACACAAAACCAAGCCAAAATTTGGTGCACCTGTAATACTGAGATTTGTCCTTTTGGTGACACCGTAGTTTTGCTCAAGAGATGATGAACAGCTGGCGGTGTGAATGCGGAGCGGCCGTGTGTTTGAGCCTAATGTGTGTATTTTATCTGAGATCGCGTGTTTTATTCATGAACTTGAAACTTGACGCCCGTTTATGACGGAAGGGGATTATCAACATTTGTTTGTGAGCGCAGCGAGGTATGATGTTTTCTTTCATTGATCATTCATAATACTCGTATGGTTTTATTAGCTGTATAATTAATGTTTGTCGATATGTTTGTTTTGTAATGATGTTTGTAACCGTGAAACCAAGTGTGTGAATTTTTTTCTGTGTTTTCAATACAGTTTTCACGGTGCTACGGTGATGATGAATATGAGTTGAGCTTCGTGGTTTGGCGAACTTAATAAAGGACACCTTATGCATCAGTCGAGACTCTCTCTTTTGGATCCAACGGCTGCTATATACTTATACATGTTCTAAATATATATGTATACTTATGAATTGAGCTTAAAGTTTATGTAATTAGCAAATGACATCTGTGTTAAATAGGAATATATTGTAATAATGTTAAAAGGCGTAAAGATAGAGCAAAATATCTTGGTTCAATCATTGATGATAAACTTTCCTTCCAAGACAATGTGGATCTTATGGGCTACATAAGAAAACTAGACAGTGTTTAAGTCTACAATTTTGACATTGAAAGGAGGATCTTAACCATTGTTTATAGATCAATGATTGAAAGTGTTTTAACTTATAATATTGTTTCATCATGGTATTACAGTGAAACAGAAGAATGAACTAACACGAGTAATCAATGAAGCAAATAAGATCATCGGCCAAAAACAGAGCACATTACAAGAGCTATTCACATTTTTTTTTTTTTTTTTTTTTTTTTTTTTTTGGAGAAAAGGGCATTATCAATATATTCAGACCAGACTCGTTCCCTCCATTCCTACTTCGAGATCCTTCCTTCGGGGCGCAGGCTTATCCCTAATGTTTCAGAAACCCGAAAAGTGACCTTAACCCGACCATAACCCGAAAATTGGCTGCATGTAAACTGTTACTCCCTATTTGATCCCCTTATGTTTGCTGTCCTGTACACGTGCCATGTCTATACTTGTCTTAACGAAGTTGTGATCTTGTAAAATCCTGTCTTGTTCCTGTATAGTTTAATGTCAAAGTCTTAGTTTAGTGTTATTAGTCTTTATTTTCCCGACCAGTGTTGTTTGCCCCCTCGTGGGTTTTGTTTTCCCAGTTTTCTGTTATCAATAAACGTTGTGTGTTTGCATACTTTCTGCAATTGGGTTCATCTGCTATCCACATAACAGTATTAATTATTTATTTCTTATGTGTTTTTTATGTGGTTTGTAACGTGGTGGTTGTGCCAGTATCAAAGACGAATTTCTGTCCACTACATCTGAACAGACAATGAAGTTAATCAAATCAAATTCGCATTCATGTTATTATCTGCCTATAGATGTCAGTCGGATATGGACTTGATTTATGGTAATTGAGAATGAACGTGCACGCGCAGGTAGGAATTATTTCACTATGACATCTGACGTTTACGATGTATTTGTAAATCATGAGAAGAGTTTTCGGGAAGGTCTCTTTACGCGCAAATCACTCTCATATTTACACTCTCATATTTACATATTTATGAATGAGACTCACTGTGCGGAACTGCAGGCACTCCGGCCAACGGTGACGTCACGCGCATACCCTCTATTTATAATTTCTGAACATTGAATCTCAGAATTTATTCACCCTTTTCTCATGGTTTTTCAATAGAGTTCATACAAGTATATAGTAGAAAAGCAATAATTAATCATTTGCTCATTGCAACGCAGAGTGACAACATGCCCCGCCTGCACAACTGGGACAAAGTTCTCTTAAATATAGCATTTAAACCCGGCTAGTCTGTCTTCTGCTGTCACACCAGCATTCAAGCACTGTCTCAACTGTTAATTAACAGATATAAGATAAAATAATATTAGACTTGTTTAAAATTAACACAGGAAACTTACTTTTGCTATGGTTAAATAAATGTTCAGTAATATCTTAAATACATAGGCTATATATTTTTAAATTCTATACTGTTGATATGGCAACTAGAAAATTCGTCCGCTAACCTCCGTAATGTGTCGTGTTTTAAATCAATGCCAGTTGGAACTGCTAATCAAATGATAACATTAATTACTGCCAGGTGGTGGTTAATTAATTGAATTAACGAGATGAATGCGTTCCTGATATATTAGAGTCTGAAGAGTGGCTTGATAAGGGTTAGTCTTGGGTGAGCTGTCCTCATGGCTGTGAGGGAGATTTGTGTTTGGGAGAAGCTCATTTTCACCCTTTTTCTCTTTGCTGTTGATGGACTTAAAAAACCAGGTAAGTACCATTAGGCTTTGAAGTGTTGTTTCCTAAACTTTAGAGATGGTGAAAATAAGCATTGTGAACCATTGAAGCTTTCCTTCGACACCATTACTCTTGGTTTGTTTGCCATCCAGTGATCAAATGGATGATGGTCCTGTTTTTTTTTTTTTTTTTTTTTTTTTTTTTTTTTTTCTGCTTTGCTTTGTTTCTGGTTTAGATTAGGTGAGATATTGGCTGATCTGAGCCATATACTCTATCATCTTTACAGGACATCCACTTTAAGCCACAAAGTTGATTTTTCACTGTTTGTTTGGAATTTCTCTCGCAAATGTAATGGTGTCAATCTGCAATGGTGTCCTTTTATGTTTGTAGTTTGCAGATTCACATTTGTGGATCTCCTGGTTCCTTAATTTGAACTTGGATCAATGCTTAATGGAAAGGTAAGCAAAATGTCATCCCTTATCCCAGAAGCCTTCAAATTGTTTCCCTTTCCTAACCTTGATTATTCTTAACAGATATCCATGACTCCAGTTGCAAACAAAGTGACTGTGTCGATATGGCTCCAGCAGTGCAGATTCTGGTCTACAGCGTTCTTCCCAGTGAGAATGCAGCTGTGCTCTCTTACCACCCTGTTGGACATTACATCTTCTTCGCCCTGGACTTGCGGCCCATTCGCTGCCCTGCGGCTCTCCACCTCTTTCGCCTTTGAATAGCTCCGCCCTCCCTCAGGTTCCACCTCCATCTATGGTCACTGCAGCTCAGCCTCTAACCTCAGGATCGCTGCTTCCACTTCAGGGGGTCGGCGCTGTGGCCTAGTCGCAGTCGCCTAGGTCTTCGTGTCTCATTGCCTCATTGCTTCTCTGGCTACGTTGTGTGCTCCACCTCCATCAACTCTGGTAATCCCCTTGGTAGTGTTGGGACTCTTCACTCCATGGCTACTCCATTCTGCGTCGCCGCCGTGGGATGCAGTCCTGACTGTGGGCTGGGTCTCCGTCTGCCCTTCCCTGCTCAAGGCCATCCCCCCTGGCTGTCACCACCATCTGCACAAACCTTTTGCATGGTTCTCTTAGGCTTTTTATTGTCCTCCAGCTAAGCCGTCCGTCCGTCCCGTCCGCCCAATCCGTCCGTCCGTCCCGTCCGCCCAATCCGTCCGTCCGTCCCGTCCGCCCAATCCGTCCGTCCGTCCCGTCCGCCCAATCCATCCGTCCGTCCCGTCCGCCCAATCCGTCCGTCCGTCCCGTCCGCCCCAATCCGTCCGTCCGTCCCGTCCGCCCAATCCGTCCGTCCGTCCCGTCCGCCCAATCCGTCCGTCCGTCCCGTCCGCCCAATCCGTCCGTCCGTCCCGTCCGCCCAATCCGTCCGTCCGTCCCGTCCGCCCAGTCCGCCCGTCCGTCCCGTCCGCCCAATCCGCCCGTCCGTCCCGTCCGCCCAATCCGCCCGTCCGTCCCGTCCGCCCAATCCGCCCGTCCGTCCCGTCCGCCCAATCCGCCCGTCCGTCCCGTCCGCCCAATCCGTCCGTCCCGTCCGCCCAAGCTGTCCGTAGCTGGAGGAAAGGTTGGTGCAGGTGGTGGTGACAGCCAGGGAGATGGCCTTGAGCAGGTAAAAGCCGACGGAGACCCAGCCCACAGTCAGAACTGCATCCCACGGCGGCGGCACAGAATGGAGTAGCCATGGAGTGAAGAGTCCCAACATTACCAAGGGGATTACCAGAGGTGATGGAGGTGGAGCACACCACGTAGCCAGAGAAGCAATGAGGCAGTGAGACACAAAGACCTAGGCAACTGCGACTAGGCCGCAGTGTCGCAGAATGGAGTAGCCATGGAGTGAAGAGTCTCAACACTAGTCTCCCAAGACTTTGAGGTGAAAAAATACGGTAAGTTGCTATGTGAGGGCAATTCAATGACAGATCTGAGGCCTTAATCTAAAGCACTTTGTTTCTGGTTTAGTTTTGCCCAAGTTTGACGTGACTGTATACGCACCGCAGACCTACAGCGTTGCAGTTATGGGACTGAAAGTTGAGTCTTGTGCCAAGTGAGTGATGCTTTATTTTATTGTTTTGTGGTTGGTCAGTTCTTTACTGAGGAGGGAACAGGTGAGCTATTGGCTGATCTCAACCATATACTCTTTATCATCTTTACAAGACATGCATTTTAAGCCACAAAGTTGATATTTTTCACTGTTTGTTTGGACTTTCTCTCGCAGATGTAATGGTGTCAAAATCTGCAATGGTGTCCTTTACGAACAAAGCTGTATATGGAGGGGAGCAACTGGTCCAACAAACTTCTGTTGAATCTAACCACAAACAAGAATGGACGGGCTGCGTTCTCCCTAAACACGGCTAATCTTAAGGCTGATCTGAATCTAGTGGTACGACTTGTATTTTGTAAAAATTCAGACTTTTTCTAGCATGATACTGATTAAGTTTGATCTTCCCCAGGCGAGTGCTAATCCAGAGGTTTTTTATGGTTCTAAATTGCCATACTTCACTAAAGATAAAAGGTTTGTTCAGCTTCTCCTACCTGTTTCTCCTAACTACAATGAAGCTCAATCAGCAGCTCAAATGTGGTGCTTTGTTTCCAGTGACCGTGGCGTATTCATTTGTGGAGAGGCTGGTAGCTACAGTGCTGACAATCTATATGGTGAGTGGACATTAGTTTTGTAGTTAAGTTTGCTGGTCTGTTTGTTCCACAACTTGCACACCTATGTCTTCTGTCAGGTCTTATCCAAAGGAGTGATCATCCTCCATGGATTTCAGACGGTTAAAGCAAAGGCTGGTGATGCAGTCACAAGTGGCTCTGTGACGTTCCAGTTGTCTGTCAGCGTTGATTATGGCTCCAGCAGTGCAGATTCTGGTCCACAGCGTTCTTCCCAGTGAGAATGTAGTTGCTGCTAGTGTGCCGTTTGACACTGATATGTATTTCCAGAACCAGGTACTGTATGATGTGGCTATTTTTCAATTTGGGAATGTTGGTGTGTGTGTCCTACAGCTTGTTGGTCCTTGTTCCAGGTGTCTCTGCAGTTTTCTCCAGCTACGGCGGTTCCTGTGGAGGGAAATGTTCTGACGGTTTCTGCTCAAGCAGGATCTCTGCGTGGTAGATCAGAGCATCCGGATCATGGAGCCAGGAAGACATCTGAGTGCTGAGAGGCTGTCTGTGTGCCTCAATCAGGTTTTTTGTTTGGGCTTTTAATCTGGATATTTCAGTGTGTGGCACTTCTGATTAGAATGCCACTTTAGTTTATCCCAGTGTCTGAAGTACAAGGGCCTGAATTTTTATCGCAACTTCAGTGTCGGTATGTCTGTTAATTAAATTCTTGCTCTAGAAATTGATACATGACTTAAAGATAAAATGAAAAAATGTAGTATTGTGTTGTAATGGTCTATATTAGCTTTCGTTACTGAATGTGGTCTTTTAATATGACGGTTGAAAGGACGTCCGTCCGTCCTTCCGTTCGTGTGTCCGTCCTTCCGTCCGTGCGTGTGTCCTTCCGTCCGCGCGTGCGACCTTCCTTCCGTGCATCCGTCCATCAAGACACAAAGACCTAGGCACCTCAGAATGGAGTAGCCATGGAGTGAAGAGTCCCAACACTAGTCTCCCAAGTTTTTGAGGTGGAAAAAATACGGTAAGTTGTGTAAGGGAAGTTCAATGACAGATCTGAGGCCTTAATCTAAAGCACTTTGTTTCTGGATTAGTTTTGCCCAAGTTTGACGTGACCGTATACGCACCGCAGACCTACAGCGTTGCAGATATGGGACTGAAAGTTGAGTCTTGTGCCAAGTGAGTGATGCTTTATTTTCTTGTCTTGTGGTTGGTCAGTTCTTTAACTTGTTATGATGTTTCCCAGATGTACATATGGCCAACCTGTACCTGGTCAAGCCTTAGTGGAAGTGTGCCGTGATCCATTTCCATACAGTCTGCTTCATAATTTGATCAGACAGTGTCTGACTCAAACAGCAAAGGTGTGTGACTCCTGCCTTACGGCTGAGGGTTTTTCTTTTGCCTGTGCTTGACTTAATTTTGTCTTTGTTCTCCTACCAGATGAATGCCACGGGCTGTGCCTCTATTACTGTTGATACATCAGTGTTTTTAAACACCAAATTTGAAGACCAGATGCAAGACACATTTCTTTTAAGTTTGAATGTTACTGAGGAGGGAACAGGTGAGCTATTGGCTGATCTCAACCATATACTCTTTATCATCTTTACAAGACATGCATTTTAAGCCAGTTGATATTTTTCACTGTTTGTTTGGACTTTCTCTCGCAGATGTAATGGTGTCAATCTGCAATGGTGTCTTTTACGAACAAAGCTGTATATCTCTTGGAGGGGAGCAACTGGCCCAACAAACTTCTGTTGAATCTAACCACAAACAAGAATGGACGGGCTGCGTTCTCCCTAAACACTGCTAATCTTAAGGCTGATCTGAATTTGGTGGTATGACTTGTATTTTGTAAAAATTAAGACTTTCTCTAGATACTGATTAAGTTTGATCTTCCCCAGGCGAGTGCTAATCCAGAGGTTTTTTATGGTTCTAAATCGCCATACTTCACTGCAGATACAAGGTTTGTTCAGCTTCTCCTACCTGTTTCTCCTAACTATAATGAAGCTCAATCAGCAGCTCAAATGTGGTGCTTTGTTTCCAGTGACTGCGGCGTATTCATTTGTTGGAGAGGCTGGTAGCTACAGTGCTGACAATCTATATGGTGAGTGGACATTAGTTTTGTAGTTAAGTTTGCTGGTCTGTTTGTTCCACAACTTGCACACCTATGTCTTCTGTCAGGTCTTATCCAAAGGAGTGATCATCCTCCATGGATTTCAGACGGTTGAAGCAAAGGCTGGTGATGCAGTCACAAGTGGCTGTGTGATGTTCCAGTTGTCTGTCAGCGTTGATTATGGCTCCAGCAGTGCAGATTCTGGTCCACAGCGTTCTTCCCAGTGAGAATGTAGTTGCTGCTAGTGTGCCGTTTGGGACTGAAATGTATTTCCAGAACCAGGTACTGTATGATGTGGCTATTTTTCAATTTGGGAATGTTGGTGTGTGTGTCCTACAGCTTGTTGGTCCTTGTTCCAGGTGTCTCTGCAGTTTTCTCCGGCTACGGCGGTTCCTGTGGAGGGAAATGTTCTGACGGTTTCTGCTCAAGCAGGATCTCTGCGTGGTAGATCAGAGCATCCGGATCCTGGAGCCAGGAAGACATCTGAGTGCTGAGAGGCTGTCTGTGTGCCTCAATCAGGTTTTTTGTTTGGGCTTTTAATCTGGATATTTCAGTGTGTGGCACTTCTGATTAGAATGCCACTTCAGTTTATCCCAGTGTCTGAAGTACAAGGGCCTGAGTTTTTATCGCAACTTCAGTGTCGGTATGTCTGTTAATTAAATTCTTGCTCTAGAAATTGATACATGACTTAAAGATAAAATGAAAAAATTTAGTATTGTGTTGTAATGGTCTATATTAGCTTTCGTTACTGAATGTGGTCTTTTAATATGACGGTTGAAAGGACGTCCGTCCGTCCTTCCGTCCGTGTGTCCGTCCTTCCGTCCGTCCGTGCGTGTGTCCTTCCGTCCGCGCGTGCGACCTTCCTTCCGTGCATCCGTCCATCAAGACACAAAGACCTAGGCACCTCAGAATGGAGTAGCCATGGAGTGAAGAGTCCCAACACTAGTCTCCCAAGTTTTTGAGGTGGAAAAAATACGGTAAGTTGTTGTGTAAGGGAAGTTCAATGACAGATCTGAGGCCTTAATCTAAAGCACTTTGTTTCTGGTTTAGTTTTGCCCAAGTTTGACGTGACCGTATACGCACCGCAGACCTACAGCGTTGCAGTTATGGGACTGAAAGTTGAGTCTTGTGCCAAGTGAGTGATGCTTTATTTTCTTGTCTTGTGGTTGGTCAGTTCTTTATCTTGTTATGATGTTTCCCAGATGTACATATGGCCAACCTGTACCTGGTCAAGCCTTAGTGGAAGTGTGCCGTGATCCATTTCCATACAGTCTGAGTCAGACACTGTCTGATCAAATTATGAAGCAAACAGTAAAGGTGTGTGACTCCTGCCTTACTTCTAAGGGTTTTTCTTTTGCCTGTGCTTGACTTAATTGTGTCTTTGTTCTCTTACCAGATGAATGCCACGGGCTGTGCCTCTCTTACTGTTGATGTGTCGGTGTTTTTCAACACCAAATTTGAAGACCAAATGCAAGACACATTTCTTGTAAATGTTACTGAGGAGGGAACAGGTGAGCTATTGGCTGATCCCAACCATATACTCTATCATCTTTAGAAGACATGCATTTTAAGTCACAAAGTTGATATTTTTCACTGTTTGTTTGGACTTTCTCTCGCAGATGTAATGGTGTCAATCTGCAATGGTGTCCTTTACAAACAAAGCTGTAAATCTCTTGGAGGGGAGCAACTGGTCCAACAAACTTCTGTTGAATCTAACCACAAACAAGAATGGACGGGCTGCGTTCTCCCTAAACACTGCTAATCTTAAGGCTGATCTGAATCTGGTGGTATGACTTGTATTTTGTAAAAATTAAGACTTTCTCTAGCATGATACTGATTAAGTTTGATCTTCCCCAGGCGAGTGCTAATCCAGAGGTTTTTTATGGTTATAAATCGCCATACTTCACTGCAGATACAAGGTTTGTTCAGCTTCTCCTACCTGTTTCTCCTAACTATAATGAAGCTCAATCAGCAGCTCAAATGTGGTGCTTTGTTTCCAGTGACCGTGGCGTATTCATTTGTGGAGAGGCTGGTAGCTACAGCGCTGACAATCTATATGGTGAGTGGACATTAGTTTTGTAGTTAAGTTTGCTGGTCTGTTTGTTCCACAACTTGCACACCTATGTCTTCTGTCAGGTCTTATCCAAAGGAGTGATCATCCTCCATGGATTTCAGACGGTTAAAGCAAAGGCTGGTGATGCAGTCACAAGTGGCTGTGTGACGTTCCAGTTGTCTTTCAGCGTTGATTATGGCTCCAGCAGTGCAGATTCTGGTCCACAGCGTTCTTCCCAGTGAGAATGTAGTTGCTGCTAGTGTGCCGTGTGACACTGATATGTATTTCCAGAACCAGGTACTGTATGATGTGGCTATTTTTCAATTTGGGAATGTTGGTGTGTGTGTCCTACAGCTTGTTGGTCCTTGTTCCAGGTGTCTGCAGTTTTCTCCAGCTACGGCTGTTACTGCAGAGGGAAACGTTCTGATGGTTTCTGCTCAAGCAGGGTCTCTGCGTGGTAGATCAGACCATCCGGATCATGGAGCCAGGAAGATGTCTGAGTGCTGAAAGGGTGTCTGGGGTGTTAATATGACGGTCGGAAGGACATCCTTCCGTCCGTGCGTGCGTCCTTCCGTCCGTGTGTGCGTCCTTCCGTCAGTGCGTGCGTCCTTCCGTCCTTCCCTCCGTGCGTGCGTCCTTCCGTCCGTGCGTGTGTCCTTCCGTCCTTCCCTCCGTGCGTGCGTCCTTCCGTCCGTCCGTGCGTGCGTCCTTCCGTCCTTCCCTCCGTGCGTGCCTTCGTCCGTCCGTGCGTGCGTCCTTCCGTCCGTGCGTGCGTCCGTCCGTCCGTGCGTGCGTGCGTCCGTCCGTGCGTCCGTCCTTCGTCCGTGCATCAGACACAAAGACTGGAGTAGCCATGGAGTGAAGAGTCTCAACACTAGCCTCCCAAGTCTTTGAGGTGAAAAAATATGGTAAGTTGTTGTGTAAGGGAAGTTCAATGACAGATCTGAGGCCTTAATCTAAAGCACTTTGTTTCTGGTTTAGTTTTGCCCAAGTTTGACGCAGATGTAATGGTGTCAAAATCTGCAATGGTGTCCTTTACAAACAAAGCTGTATATCTCTTGGAGGGGAGCAACTGGCCCAACAAACCGCCGCGGCCAATGCCCCGTACTTGGACTTCTCCAAGGCGAATAATTTATGCAGCTCAGAGTTCTCTCCTCAAGTCCATATACAGCAGCCACTGAGGGCAGGACAGTTCTGCCTAGAGATCAAGATGATTCTCCTCAGCCCATGAGGGCACTGTCTGTAGATTCACGAGGTGACCTTCTGCATTCTCATTCTGTCAGTCACAAAGAAATTGATTGTCTCACTGAGAACCTAGGAGACCTGAGACTACCAGGCTCGGCAACTCGGCTAACTTCAAATCATCCTTTCTCTTCTTATGAACCAACTCAATCCCAACACAAGCTAGCCCATCAAGAAGATGCTACATGTCCTCAACCTGGTATTAGGCACAGAGATGGACCACATGGTTACTACAACACAGGCCACCGAGGCCATAACTATATGTCCACTGACCAAAGAGATCGCAACCAATATCCCGCAGCTGTTCAGTTTATGCCTCAGGACTACAGTCAAGAGACAGCAGCTACGTATGGGACTTATAAAGATCATAGTCTGAACTGCAAAACCGTGCGCTATTTCCCTTCCACTGAACCATGCGGTTATCAGCAACCTTATCATGGGATTCCAGCTACAAGTCCAGTCTATCAAGATGAGAGACTTTCTCCAAGGGATACATTAGCTCACCATGCACATGAGAGACACTCAGACAGCTATGGTCAATCAGCTCCTAATCCTACAGACAAATCAAGCTTCTTGACCCCACGACAGTACGCAGATTACGCTCAGCCTGGGACATATCAGCCATACCACCCAGTGCGCCCTCCTTCTCTTCCATATCCTCATGTAGAGCCCACCAACAGAGGTCCTATTCTCACCATTCCTCATTTTTGCAGTGAAGATCCCAGAGAGTTTGCACGACTCAAAATTGCACTGGAGAATTTGCTACCTGCCGAGGCTACAGAATGTTTCAAGTACCAAATACTCGTTGATCATCTGAAACAGGAGGATGCCTTGCTCATTGCAGACTTGTACGTCAACAGCTGGTACCCATACACCAACACCATGAGGTCTCTAACTGCATTTTATGGTCAACCACATCAACTCGCACTACAAAGAATTGCAGAATTGATGGATGGCCCAAAAATCAGGAGTGGTGACACTTTTAGAATGTTTGTCCTCAATGTGCGTGCATGAGTTGGAATGTTGGACCAACTTGGAGCTAAAGGATGGACAGAGCTCAAATGTGGGTCACATGTTTCACATCTCCTTGTCAAGATGCCTCATGATCTTAAAGCAAACTTCAGAAGGTTTGTTATCCCCATTCAGAACCCAGTTCCAACACTGATAGAACTTGAATATGAGCTCAGAATACAAGAGGATGAGTCACAGAACGTTCGTAATGTAAGCAGAGCCTACTCTCAGCCACAGAGAGAACAGCAAAGGAATTGCAAACCGGTTCAACGATTTGCTACTGTCTTGGATGGTGGCGAACCGAGTAAACCAGCAAGTGTTACAGCAGTCAAGAAGGAGAAACCGACAAAGTACTGCCCCTTCTGCAACACTGCAGCATTACTTCAATCAGTGTGCTAATTTCAAACTGCTGAATCAAGATCAAGTGGAGTCTTGGCTGAAGTCAAATCAGAAGTGCTTTAGGTGTGGCCGTGATCACCAGATCTCACAATGTAATCTTAAAGCCAAATGCAAAAAATGTGAAAAGAGACATTTAGAAATGCTGCATGACTTCAATGCCAAAGGTAAACATGAAACACAAGCCTCAGCAGAAAACAGTTGTCTTGTGAATTCAGAAGTAGAGATTTTGTATATGGACAGACCAACTGCAGGCAGCAAAGTTCTTTTGAAGGTCAGCCGAATGATCTTGAGAAATGGAGAGAAGGAACTTGACATGTACGCTATATTAGATGACTGATCAGACAGGACAATGTTACTGTATGAAGCAGCACACCAACTTGATCTTCAAGGACCTCCTGAAGATATAGCCCTCTGTACTGTGAGACAAGACATACGGGTGGTTCATGGGGTGGCTGTTTCATTCTCAGTAGCTTCTGCATTTCAGCCAAACAAATCCTTCACCATTGAAAGAGCTTTTACAGCCAAAGAACTGAGCCTCGCAAAACACACTTACCCTGTTAAGTTGCTGCAGAAGAAATGCAGATATCTGCAAGGTCTGCCCATTCCCTCAATGCAGCAGGCTCAACCATTCTTACTCATTGGCTCAGATTATCCATATTTAATTACAGCTACAGAGCCAGTACGTCTCTGACCTCCTGGCGGTCCTGCCGCTGTGAAAACCAGACTCGGGTGGACTCTGCAGGGCCCCTCAAAATTCCTTGCCAGTCAGCTCTCACCACAACAGTGTCTGTCTAACCTCCACTTTGTCAGCAAAAGCCGAACTGTTCAACAATGTACAGAAATTGTGGCAAATGGACACTTCCGTATGGGAGTGAGAAACTGATCACAAGACACAGAAGTGGTGCAAATCCTTGAGGAGAAAACAATCAGGGTGGCAGTCGGAGACATTCAAAGGTATGCAACACCTCTCCTCTGGAAAATAAATCTTCCACCTTTGCAATCAGCTAAAGAAGCAGTAACAGCCCATTTAAGAAGCACAGAAAAATGCCTTGTGTTTTATTTTTGTTTTGTTTTTTCAAATGACAGCGCTGGCTTTATTGCCACTACTAGTTAGCCTATGCTATTTTGTGTCTACGACAAACGCGTACAAACATTATGGACCTGAATTTTCTATAAGTACTAATGTTTTAAACGTATTTTTCATGTATATATATATATATATATATATATATATATATATATATGTGTGTGTGTGTGTGTGTGTGTGTGTGTTTTATGACTTTATTTTCGATTTGATCAAGAACGTAAACATGCCAACGCTGTTTGAGTATAACATTAGTAGCCAGTCAGTTGATATTGTTGCCAGTCAGATGCTATTGTGTAAAACAAATGTGTATAAAGTTAAAATATGTAGCAAATTATCATTCAGAAACGTTTAGTAAGAGCTGTAGTATGTGGTGAGGTTCTGTTTGACTCTCTTCATCGCGGCTTTCTCGGTCTGATTCTGCCTGAAACTGATACTGCAGTTCGACTGGACCGCAGCGCCGCAGGCACGTTTCGCCCGTAAAGGTAATGGCCGTTAACCTCCCAGACAACGTGAGTGACAGTTTAGCCAATCACAACACACCGGCCCAAACTAACCAATCTGAGCCCACTGCCTGTTTCTGAGGGAGTGGTTTCATAGACTCAGGAAGTCAACCGCTCGTTCAGGGGACAGAGGAGAGCGCGGCTGACAATAAATGTGAAGTTTATGAAAAATAATACTTTTAAAAAAAAAGAAAAACCACGAATACATGTTCTATTGCACCCCATAAATACAATCATGCAAAGAAAAAAAGCAGTCAACCCCCCCTTTACGGATGTCCCGTTCTTTCTTTCTTCAGTCCAAAAGAAGCTATGGTTTTTGATAACACTTCTGGATTTTGCTCCATATAATGGACTTCAATGGGAACCAAACGGTTCAAGGTCCAAAACAGACTTTCAGTGCAAACTGTTCAAAAGGCTTTAAATGATTCCTGACGATGAATAAGGGCCTTATCAAGCGAAACGATCGCTCATTAAAAATCAAATCTTTTCCCTAGTCAACTCGTTCATTTCGTTCGTTGAATGAACCAAATGACATGAAAAAAGATTTGTTCATTTTGATGAACGAGTTTGAACAGGAGAGTCACGAACGCACATCACAGAACAGAGCAAGGCAACCATTTGAGCTTATAAAACTTAAACTTTGTTATTTCTTTTTTAAATGAGCGATTGTTTCGCTTGATAAGACCCTTATTCATCATCTGGAATCGTTTAAAGCCATTTGAACAGTTTGCACTGAAAGTGTCTTTTGGGCCTTGAACCGTTTGGTTCCCAATGAAGTCCATTATATGGAGAAAAATCCAGAATTGTTTTCATCAAAAACCTTAATTTCTTTTCCACTGAAGAAGGAAAGACATGGACATCATGGATGACATGGGGGTGAGTAAATTATCAGCAAAGATGTCAGTGTCTTTCACTTCCCTATTTATTAATCTCTCTCTCTCTCTCTCTCTCTCTCTCTCTCTCTCTCTCTCTCTCTCTCTCTCTCTCTGAGGAAGTGGGCGATGTTGACACATTCAGCTCTTCATGTTAAACATGTAACCAGGAAATAAACACTCAACTCATCTGAACACACACCGAGAGCTTCAGAAGAACCGAATCTACTAACAGAGAAGATAGTTTAATAAGAGAAGAATGAAGATCATCTGGACTTTCACTCTGATGATGATTCCTGGTAAGAGTGAACTCAGAGTACATCATGGAAAACAGATTTATTGAAATCAGATTTTTTGTTCAGTCTTATGAATATATTAGTTTTGTAATAACTGCTGGTTTGTTGTAGGTGTCGTGAGCTCCATGAGTGTGACCAGATATTCAGGAGGAGGAGTCAACATCACATGCGAATATGATAAAAGATATACAGAGAATACAAAGTATTTTTGTAAAGGAGAGTGGTCGGACTGTACAGACCAAATCAAGACTGATATTAAAGATAAATGGTTTGATGATGGAAGATTCTCTCTGTATGACGACAGAAGATCAGCAGTCTTCACTGTGACCATCAGAAATCTGACAGAAGAGGATTCTGGGAAATACTACTGTGGAGTTGATAAATTAGGAACAGATCCCTCCACTGAAGTGAATCTGAAGGTTTCAACAGGTGAGAAACTGAGATCCTCAAACCCATGAAGATCTCCATAACCCCATGAGACTGATACTGATGTAAATACTGTGGTTTGTATTTATCCCCAAGATGCCAGATAATGAGTAAATAGGGCAAATACACTGACTTTATTTATCTCCTATTGTGTTTATGTGTCACTAAAGTTTGTTTGTCATTGAATAAAGATGACCACTACTGTGTTTAGCAGGTCAACAAATCAGGACTGTGAGAGGATATTCAGGTGGAAACGTCATTATAAACTATGAGCTGATACACACAAATCATGTGATAGACGTCTGTAAAACATCATCAGATCAGTGTTTTACTGTAATAAACACCAACAGAAGCACAGAATGGAAACATGACAGACGATTCTCCGCTCATGATGACAGATCTGCAGGACTCTTACGTCTGTTTATCAGAGATCTGAACGAGAACGACTCTGGAGAATATAAGATTATAGTCAAAGTTTCTGAAGACTACAGTTTCTTCTCTGAGTTTGATCTGGACATTAAGACGGGTGAGCTGACCTTAGTCATTTATGCATTATTGACAGAATCCATGAATATATCTGGTGATTGTAACATTTATTTGGATCTTACACAGATGATTGTTGTGAGAAGAGCATCAGTCTATCAGCTTCTGCTGGAGGATCTGTGAACATCAACTGCAAATACCCACAATCCCACAGTGGTGATGTGAAGTTTCTGTGCTGGAGATCTGGAGCTGATCTCTGTGCTAAAGAGACGTCTGTGAATGAGAGCAGAAGATGGAGGGATGAGGGAAAGATCCAGCTGTATGATGACAGAGAACAGCAGCTCCTGACGGGAAGAATCAGTCATGTGACTGAAGAAGATTCAGAATACTGGTGTGGAGTTCAGTCTGATCAAGGACACAAGATCTTCATCACACGAGTCCTGGTCAGAGTTACAGGTACGGGTGATTTTCTCAGTGATATGAATCATTATGCATTTAAGAAATAATTAATTTTGTATTACTACAGTGCTTGATATTCCAGCATTAGTATTAATTTGGACACAAATTACAATTTCTTTCTAAAGTGCAGTGTAATGTTGCTCATCATTGACTTTGGTGCAGTGTATTTAATTATTCAGTGTGAAACTACACACAGTAAATTCCCCGGTGTTAAATTTAACACCACTCTGTGTTCATATGGGAACCGCCAGCAGGGTGTTAAAACAGTAACACTGATACAGTGTTTGAGTTAATGAGATAATTAAGTGATTAATTCAGTGATGATTGAGCATTATTGAAGACGCCTAAAGCAGAATTACAAGGAGAACCTAACTTTCAGGTCACCGTTATGGAGATCAGTGTTTGCTTTAGTTGGGCTCTTGATCCTTTCATTATTAACTTTATATTTTAATTGGCTGTTTGCATCTGAGTTATACCTGCCAGATGAACAAAGAAACAATTTATATGATGGTGTTGGTCATATTATGACATTCATTTGAAATATATGTTTGTGGTTAATTTTGTAGGTCGCAGTATAACTGAGATTCTGCATAAATATCCAGAATGTTAGATATAATATAATCGATTTCTACAAGTTGTTTAAAAAAAAAAAACTTCTTACAAGCATATACAGACCTCAAGATTCAGTCAATGCTTCTCAACGATGGTGATGAGCAGAATATTCAATTAGGAAAAGTAAATTACATAGACAATTCAGATCATAATTTATTCATACTGCAATGCATGATGGGGGACATTAATGAATTGTGATCGGTGGCAACAAGGATTATTAATGTCACCATGGTTGAGATACACAGGCTGATTATTGATCTCTGTGTTTCTAAATGAAGATGAAAGTGATTTGATCAGAATAGTTTTTATTAAATATTTTAGGTTATAAGAAAGATATGGATATGTTGTACAATCACTAAACTGTTAGTAACAAGTTAAGTCAACTCATCTGAAAAGTTTGATTTTTCAGATCATAGCATGATTATGTCAAAACATAACTAACAATATCAGATCACAGTTTTTTTTTTGTTCATTTGACTATTATTATCAATAACAGCAGACAAACAAAATTTAAAGTGAAAGTATAAGGATCAAGAGCCCAACTAAAGCAGACACTGATCTCCATAACGGTGGCTTACAATTTGTGATTTTCTCCTTCAGTGATTCTGTTGTTATCAGGTGTCTTCAATAATGCTCAATCATCACTCAATTAATCACTTAATTATCTCATTAACTTTAACACTGCCTCAGTGTTACTTTTAACACCCTGCTGCTGGTTCCCATGTAAACACAGAGCGGTGTTAAATTTAACACCGGGGAATTTACTGTGTGTGGTTTCAGCTCTAGAAACTCAAACTAACATCTTGGGGTTTTTTTTCTTAGTGACTGAATGTCATCAAACACGAATTCTGGGTAGTCAATGTGTGATAAACATCAGTAAACATCTATCTGTATCATGTATCAAGTTATGTGTGTGAAAAAATGCATCCTTTAGAAATTCATTGTTTCATTATTTTTGTTTTTGTTTTGTTTTTTACAAAAGTTCCAGAAACATCACCATCACTGTCACCACCATCCTCATCTTCGTCCTCATCATCTTCATCCACCTCATCAGTTGAATCTCCACTGCAGAGAATGTGTATAAAATGATTGATTTAAAAGGAAAGACAGATGTGCAGTATATACAGGGTCCAGGATGAACACTGAGCTCCAAATAATACACAGTTTTTAGTTTTTATTGTTTGCTTGCTGCAGTTGTGGATTTTGACTGTAATGTGATTCTGGTGCTTGTGCTTACAGTTCCTCTGAATAAACATGTGTCACGCTACTCACCTGTGTTGTCTCCTTCTGTATTATGACAATAACTTTGCCACACTAATAAGACAGAATCATACACAGTCCTACCCACTGCTCTCCTACAGCTCAAGGGTAAAGAGCCATCAGCCAAGCTTTCATTTAGGACTTCCAGCAGGTCTTTGCCCAGCACGGCCCCAAACTCTTTATAAAACTCAGCTGGGAGTCCATGTCACGATTCTGTCACTACAGTTCTGGTTATTCTTGGGTTTTGCGATGTTATGGTCTTGTTGGTTGTGAGCACACTCTATCATGTGATTTCTGTGTGCCATGTGCTCTTGTTGATGTTCTAGCCACTCCCATCTTGTTACTGTAACCCCTCTACCCGGGTCCCACTCGACCGGCTCCGAGCGGGCCTCAACCCAGGTCTCCGGCATGAGAGTCGGGCGCTCTAACGAGGAGGCTAAAGACTGCAGCCTCTAGCGTCTGTCACTAGAGCGCCTATTGAGATCAGGGGAGTGAGTTTTACTTCCACAGCAACTACTAGCTGGCCTCCGTTACATTACGTCGTTATTGGTTTATTTGTCCCACCTGCTTTCCCTCAATTCCCTCCTTGTTTGCCTTCCAATAGGGGATTATCACGCTTCCAGGTTTCATGGGTGGGATATGTCAAAATGTCCACTTCCGTTCAACAATGCCTGAGACGAAGGCTATATATGTCACTGCTCTGTTCCAATTTGCAAATCTAACCAGCAACGCCAACCCTACGTACGTTTTCATGGATTCCCGACTGAATTGAGTATAAGGAAGAACTGGATTATAACTTTCAAATAAAACAAGGTAGCACGTTTGTTTGCTGCCGGCACTTTAGTGAATCAGACTAATTTACCAGGGATGCCGTATAAATAACTTAGTGTAGTCCTTCATCAGTTCGCCAGTGAGATCGGTCATTCAACGGAAGTGGCAGTGCACAAAGATCACTGAATCTGGAAGTCCTCCTCTTCTGAAAGAGGCCTCTCCAGCTCTGCCTTTGTGACCTCCAAGACATTTCCAGACCTTCATAGAAGCAAGCAGACAACCCCTCGTCCTTTCTATATTCACTAGTATACAATTTGTCATAGAACTGTACAGCTCGTTGTCTAATTTCAGATGTCTTTGTCAATTCCTGCCCATTTTCAGAGCGTAAGGAGTGAATACAGCGACTCTGGCCGTTCTTTTTTCAAGTCTAAAGAAAAACTTAGATGGGGCATCCAATTGTGTGAAATTTTGAAAGCGAGAATGGACCAGAGCCCCCTTTGCTTTAATGCCAAGAAAATCTGACAGAAGAGATGTCTTAGTTTGAAGTGTCTCGATATGTCTTCCCTCCCCAGTAATCTCTGCTAAACCTTGTGCCTCTATTATTTCAAACTCAAGTTTCCTCATTGATCTAGTGCTGTCCCAAGAGACACTGAAAGTATACTGTTGACAAAGTACTTTCACTTCAACCTTTCCGTAGTCCCACTGACGTAGATTTTTAAAACATGGTTTTCTTAATTTAAAATCGTTCCAAAAAGAAACAAAAACCTCTGTTGATTCCCAATAAAACGTTTTGTAGACGTCTGACAGAATTAAAGTCAGTCTGGTTGGTAATAAGTGAAGCTGGTAATGCTGTTTGTGGAGTTGTTTAATCCTCCTCTGAGGGATCTTCAGATTTAATGTATATATTTCCAGTTTATGCCCCAGTCTTTTTCAGATAGACGCACCTCTGCACTATAAACGACACATGATCACTTATTATCTCCTTAGGTACACCATGCCTAGCAATGTTGTAAGTTGCTAATATAAAACAATAAAAAAACAAGTGTAAACAACTTTATTTAGCTTATCGGAGATCTGAACGAGAACGACTCTGGAGAATATAAGATTATAGTCAAAGTTTCTGAAGACTACAGTTTCTTCTCTGAGTTTGATCTGGATATTGAGACGGGTGAGCTGACCTTAGTCATTTATGCATTATTGACAGAATCCATGAATATATCTGGTGATTGTAACATTTATTTGGATCTTACACAGATGATTGTTGTGAGAAGAGCATCAGTCTATCTAGCTCATTTCATTTTTGTTACCATGTTCTCCTAAAAGTTAATACATTTACATTATAAATCCTACTACAGCTATCAAGATGCGCATACATTCTAAAAATATGCATAAAAAACATATATGCACGTTTGAGTTGGCTAAATTTTTCCATCCGTTAAGAAAACATGCTCATAAACTACAATGGTAACACATTAACTGAATGAATGTCCTCAATGCGCATCAAAAAAAAAAAAAAAAAAAACATGTGACTTTGTGATAAGAGGCATAACTGGACTAACCACCTTTTTGCACAGCGTCTGACATGCAGTTTTGGTCAAAGTCTGTCGTCAAAGTGGCTCAGTATAATTACTATTATTGTGTTTCAAGTATTATACACGAAAAAATGTATATACAGCGGCTTCTCCTACTTTTCGCAAATGTTTCATGTGATATTCAGTTTTGTGCACAAGTTAAATTTGCAACTTTGTTTGGAAACCATTCAATGAGTAACAGAACAAAGGTCTGTTACAAAGGTTCCATAAGCTGCCAATCATGCATTGTTGGCCTCTATGAAGCACCTTTGATACTTCCTTACAGCAGAGGCCACAGAAGTTTATGGCATACAATAAATAAGAGAGAATAAATAGTTGTTCTCCTCACTGCCAGGCGTCAAAACACAAGCTGCACTGACGGTGAACTATGGAAAGGGTGGCCTTATTCTCTGTTTTAATTATTTTCGCCTGTATGCATGTCCACAGTGTTAGGTGTGCTATTGGTAAGTCAAATGTATTCTATCTATCTATCTATATAGAAACATGCTTGACAAAAGTCTTAAATGCTCAACAGGTTTTAGTTTTGATAATGTCAAGTTACACATTCTATTAAGTGTTCACACTGTGCAGTAACTTTGATCTGCTGCTGAGGAAAGAAAGTAAAGTAAAGATTTGTGAATGGCAACTGAGACACGCCAAAACCTTTCTCTTTTTTTGATTATTAAAATATGTTATATATTATGGTAATGTGTGCTAAATGTAATCATTTAGCTGTTTGTTCTGAAAACGATGACTTGTTGTTTAAGGTTCCACAGAGATAAACTGTGCAAGTGGAGGTAGTATCTCTGTAGGAAGGATCGATGAGGGATATGAAGGTGAAATATGCCAACATTTATAATATAATAAATATATATATATATATATGTTTTATTATTTTATTGTTTTATTATTATATATTGTTTTATTAATTTTAATTTGTTGTAAATATTAAGATAAAGGACCTTAAATGGACAAGTAATGCACAAGTAATGCAAAATAATACTGGCATTATCTAGTATTTATTAGAGCCAGACCGATATATCGGCCGGCCGATATTAGGCATTTTCCATAATATCGGTCTTGGCCGTTATAATGGCCGATAAATGAATATTTAAAAAATAAAATAAAAACGGACGAAACACGCTTCAATCATCTCTCCTTGGCCTGTTATATTGAAAATGTATGTTTTACAACTTGTAGTATGATGTTATTTATTGCTAAATTACGGCTCATCATAGACTAGCTAACCACAAAGCTAGCTAATGCCACTATCATCAGTGGAAGACCGCTAACGTTAACATTAATGAGCTTGGAAACCACAATGAACTTTTTCTGCCTAAATAAAGTAATGATTACCGTATTTATAACTAGCATATCTCTAGTTACAGTCCCTGCATTGTAAAATGTAAGTTATACTTGCGAGGAGTGAACATTTAGACATAGAGAAAAAGTATCCAACGTATCTTGTGCAGAAAAGTTAGCTTTTCTTTTACACATGTGTGAAATCCAACAATATTTAATTTAAAAAAAATATCGGCGGATATATCGAATATAGGATTTTAAAACCCCAAAATATTTGTATCAGTATCGGCCTTCAAAATCCTTTATCGGTCGGGCTCTAGTATTTATGTTTTAGATTGTGTGTTAGAATGTGTATTTGATCTTATTTACAGGAGATGTAGAGATTATCACTAATATCGTACCCTATGATCATCTCTCTCTGGAGACATATATGACTAGCAATGTTCTGACAATGTTAGAGCTGGTTCAATCTGAGGGAGACTCGACCGCTACTGTACGCACCATCAGACCACTGGATGCTGAAGAAATAAGAATGGTCTGTTCCACCCTCACTGTAGATGGATGTTAGATAGATATTATTGCATTTGATTTTTTCATATAGTCTCTTTGTATGTTTTGTTCCTTCTAGTCTTCCCAATATTTGACTTATTTTGTCAAATGCTCCAGAGGGGTATGTTCATTTAAACAATGACATCATGAAATAAATAAATAATACAAAGTATTATAAAAATGATGATTCAGCAAATAAACCATATTCTATATGGTTTATAGAATATTTGGTCTATATACCAATTCTATAAAGTCTTCATTTTCCATTTCAGCCGAGAAACGCCCGGGAAGTCGTTGTTATAGATGTTAATGAACACGCCCCGATCTTCCAGAGCAAGACATACAGCGCCACACTGTCAGAGGTGTGTACAGTGTCACATCTTTATACAGCTGTAGTGTGTTTGGCCTCTGAGAGCCCATCTCTAGTAAACCGTGTCTTTCATTCCAGGCAACGGTTGTGGGTTCAGGTGTGCTCAAGGTGACGGCTACTGATAAAGATGCGACTACAGAACACAAAATGGTTGGTTATTCTATACAGGTGAGTCACAAACAATTATTTTATATAGCCAAGCTTCCACAAAACTGCATTACTGATGAATGCAAAAGTCCTACAGACTAAATGAGTGAAACGGCATGCAACAATTGAATCGACAGTGTTCAAGCCCCAAATGCTGTACCTTACATATGCTAGGGTTCTTGTCTTGGAAATTCTGCACTTTGATTATAAACAAAAACCTAAAGTTTATTTCACAAAAAAAAAAAATTATTTAAAAAATTTTTTTCCAAACTTGAACATCCCGATCCTCATCCCCTGTTACTCTTCATCTGAACACTCTTTCATATGCATTTCTGTTAATCCACCAGACCAGATTTATAACCAATAATGCTTTCAATCTATTTAAACACTGAATATGTTTAATCTTAGAGCTGATGCATGCTATTTTTTTAAGAAAACGAAATAACATTGTATAAGCTCAGTTTGTCTCTAGGAATTTATGCATGTCCCTATTTTAATTCCTTACTTCCTCTCTGTTAACAGCCTCCGGTACCGGCTGACTTTGGAGTGTCTTACAGGGAAGGGAACATCATTTTGACTAAACCTCTGAACTACAACAATGTTCAACAGTATATCTTCACCGTGGAAGCTAAAGTAAAGACAAACCCTCTGACATCCTACCAGTCCAACCCCAAGATAGCGAAAACCATTGTAAAAAAAGTTAAATCAATGTTAACATGTCAATGTTTACCGCATTGATTCAACTTTAAATACATTGTGAAAAGTTGAAGCATGTGAAGCATTGTTGGTATTAATTTGCTGACTCTTGATGTCTGTGTTTGCTTTAAGTATGATCTGTGGGAAGAAATTATTGTTGGCAAATATTACATATTAATAACAAATAACCTCTTTTAATCAGGGATAAAATTAATGAACTACTACACTTTTTGATGCTATTTTATGATGAAGTTTGCGTTTTAAGGCACCCAAAACGCCATTGTTGTGTAAACAAACGGCCAAAACACATAAAAGGTTTTTGGTTGAAAACAGTGTTGTAAACAACCCCTAAAGGCCGATGTTTAACGCCTCTTGACTAAACAATGGGAGCCGATGTGAGTGTGCATACCGACACAAAAAACTGCCATGCGTAAAAGCATCATTTTTTTTTAAAACGCACCGCGTCAAAAACTATCCGACCAATGTGATAGCCGCTTTTGCTCACGTGTCTGGAGCTTCTGAAGTTACAGTAAAACACCACTTGGGGGCACTCAAACTCAAAACGGTCTTGCCGAGCACACATACATAGCAATGAAGAAGATATACGCCAAGTAGCGTCTACACTGCCGGCAAGAAATAAGACGAGGAAGATGCAAGGCAAGACGAGTGTAGAACTGCTGGTCTCGTTGGTGTCGGAACATAAAGAACTATATGACAAACGCAACTACAAAATAGGACTATTTCTGTTTTACATTAAGCGCCATCTAAAGTCAGGGAATGAATTTGCATGTTCACTCGGCTCATCGTCAGCGAAAATCGCTTGTGTGTGAAGACAAAAACACGTTGAAAAACGCTGACGAAAAACGCGCTGATATTCGTCCCGGTGTGTGCAGGCCTTAAGATTGTGGCTGATTTCAGTTGTAGTTCTCGTGTTTCACTTTCCTTCAGTGATTCTGCTTGTTAACAGCAGGTGTTCATCAATAATGCGCAATCATCAGTGATCACTAAATTAATCACTTAACTATCTCATTAACTTTAACACTGCTCCAGTATTACTTTAGGAACCCATTTAGACGAAGAGAAAACGGAGATATTTCCCTCTCGTTTACACGACAAGCCCGTTTTTATCGCAGAAAACGATTATTTCTAAAAACTCCGGCCAAAGTGGAGATTTCGGAAAACGCTGGTTATGTGTTGCCATATAAACTGGGACAGTTTTTTGGTTCACTCTTGTTGATTCTGAGGATTCTGATTGGCTTGTAATGGCTTTATCCTTCTCCCTACACTGCCACCCATAGTTTTGGCATAGTTATGATGCCGCTAGCATCATAGTTGGGTGAAGTTTAATCCAAATGACTGAGCTGAGAAACTCTTTTAGGTTGAAATAAGTCACAGTTGGGACGGTGCTCTACAAATCCTCTAGTTAGGCTATTAGGGTTGTTTTTAACGCAACAAGTGAGTTTGTTTTCTTGCAGGATGCAGGAGGACTCAGTGACACAGCAACCGTTATAATAACAATTGAAGATTTTGACAACCAAACCCCTTACTTTGGCCACTGTCTCTACAAGGCATCTATTGAGGAAAATCAGGTAAATGACATCAAGATTGATGCTTTAAACGTATGTCTGAGCACACACAGCCATAAAACCCTCTTTCTGTCCATGCACAGGTAGGACACTTCTCAGACGTCACTCCTGCAGCCATACAAGCTCAAGATGGAGACAAAGGCATCAATGAGCCTGTAGTGTACAGCATAAAAACAGGTAACCTCAACAACAGCCATGGCATACGTCCTGATCTAAACAACACCTAATAATGAAACGTACTCACAATCTGAATTAAGTTTCTGATAATAATAAAGCATCTATTGTCATTTTTGTTCCAGTAATTCCAAATGAATTTCAGAACAGATTTGAAATTGACCGAAAGAGTGGGGTCATCTCTGTGACAACAGCTCTAGAAAAAGAGGAAATAGAGCAGATTGCCGTTTTCATTCAGGTTATAGAAGTCTCTTAATACATTCATGAAAACTATTAAGCTGATCTTATGAATCTGAAAGGATTTTAGGTATATCATTTTGTAAACTTTGTAAAAACTGTTTCCTTGTTAAAAGGCAACTCAGCAGGATGATGCCAGTAAGACGGCTGATGCTGTGGTACTCGTCACCATTGTGGATGTGACAGACAACCCGACGAAATTTGACCAGGGGGTCGGTTCTTCTCTGGCTTAATACATGAGAGGATTTGACAGATGCCAGATGTTTTATGGCTAATTTGGTTCTTCAAACAAGTTAGCGGATTTGATTAAAATATCTGGAATAAATTGTCTGAGATTTAGTCAATAGTATAATAATTAGCAGTGTTGAGGAATTTAATCTTGCATGTGTTAATATGGTTATTGGATCTTATGTTTCATTATTTCTATATTATGTGTTCACCTCCTATATGTAACCACGGAGGAATGTCTTATGGTTTGGAGGAAGTGATTTGTTCTCCCTTATCACGAGTGGAGCTAGGCACCGGAGGACTGGCCGGGTCAGGGGTCATCTTAGACTGGGAGGGGTAGAGGGGGTTAGTAAATCTAACCTGACATCATGAATCCTATGGCTTTGTGGAAATTTACAGAGAAGGCTCGGCTTGCAGTAAATAACCTTGGGGAGGGCTATTTAGTCTTCACCCCGGCCTGTGTTCTGGGCGTCACTCCACTTCGCAGTAATCTGTGTTGGTGACTGAGCCTGCAAGAATAATAAACCTTTTCCTTTATTAATTTGACTCAGAGTGTCTCTTACGAAGTGATGTCTGTTTATTGAATTTTTGCCTTAACAGCAGTTAATTTAATTTTGAAGCAGATTTTCTGTATATGACAGCATTAATTCAAGCGTCTACATCCCATAAGACAGCTGTTTAGATTAGTTTTGCATCATAAAAGTATTTTGAGATTGGAGAAGTGAGTCTGCTTCTCCTGCGATGCTTAAAAGCTGTTCAAATTCAAATGAATGCACAGCTCAGACAAACTGTACGTCATGTGTGTACGACTGCAATAAAATGAGGAGATAATTCCTTCACAAATAAATGTCACATGGTTTTGGGTTATGTTTTATGTTCTTGTTTTCATGTCTTTTATTTTGTAATTCTCACAGTCATGCTTCCTGTTTGTTATGCCCTTGCCCTCACCCGCACTAGTGCGTCCCAATTCGCATACTATCCGTTATCCGTCCTAAATAGTATTCGAGAATAGAAGTAGTACGTCCCAAATCGTAGTATGTTGAAATGAGTGTTTCAAAGATACCTGGAAGGTCTACTTTTTCCGGTCAGAATCCAAAAGAAGAACGGCACGAGGCCGGTGGCGTGATTACCGTGATTAGTGATTAGCCGTGATTAGTCATTAAAGACGTGATTAGTCTTTAGCCTCTGGACAAAAAATCCTCAGATGACGCAAAAATTGTCATTTTACGTCATCTGATCAAAAAAATATATATTTTTTGACGATTTTTTGGCCAGATACTAAAGACTACCCAGATAGCAAACTGACATTGAATCAACGTGGAAATATGACATCGAAACAACGTTGATCTGACATTGTTTTGCTCATCGAATTAACGTTGAACCAACTTCAGACGTGTCATTCTTTCAAAACTAACGGAATATCAACTTGAAATCAACGCGTCGATTTTCATTTAGCTTTGAAGAATGCCGCGTCTGACGTTGGTTCAACATTAATTCAATGAGCAAAATCAACGTTGTTTCAATGTCATGAGAGACGTCATTTCCACGTTGATTCAATGTCAGTTTGCTGTCTGGGTACAGTCAGTAGTAGGATTTTTTTTACAGAAAATACTACAGGTTTCTACTAATACAAAGTTTAATGCTAAATCCTGAAGTGTGGCTGACGTGTGGCATTGCTATGCAGAGGTGTAAATTCCAGGTTCAGAAAGTAAAAGTCCTCCTCAGAATTTTGTTCCAATTACCTGGATTTGCTAATTCAAACAGGAGAGGGAACTAATTGGTGAAATCAGCTGACTGACGTCATGGTGGAATAAACATTTGGCAGGAATTTTACTCTTTGGCCCCTGCACAGCAAAATCCCCAGTGTTAAATTAACACAGAGAAGTGAGAATTATATAAACTCTGAGCAGAGTGTTAAATGAACACTGAGGCAGTATTAAAGTTAATGAGATAATTAAGTGAATAATTGAGTGATGATTGAGCATTATTGAAGACACCTGATGTTAACAAGCAGAATCACTGAAGGAGAAAACCGGAATTTGAAGTCACCATTATGGAGATCAGTGTTTGGTTTAGTTGGGCTCTTGACCCTTAAATCATTAACTTTAGATTTAGTTTGGCTGCTGTACATGAGTTATAACAGCCAGATGAACAAATAGAAAAGGTGATCTGATGGTGTTGGTTGTGTTTTAACATTATCATTAATTGACCTGAATCGTTGAACTCATCAAGAGCATATATTCTGAGTTAATTTTACCTTAAGGATTTTAGCAGCTTGGTCATTTTACGACATACCATTTTTAGCCTTTTCAATGAAAAAAACGATCAAAAAAAATCCCGAAAATATTTTATATAGGCATGCAAAGACATCCAAAAATTAACATACTAATCTTAGCAATGGTGACAAACAGATCACATCTGAACATAAGCTCATTATTTATTCATGCTGCAATGCATGATGGGATTTATTCATGATCTATGAATGAGTTTTGATTGGAGGCACCCAGAATGCACTGCAACATGCTTTATAATTGTCACCATTGTTGAGATTCACAGGCTAATTATTGATGTCTGTGTGTCTTAACATTGTAGAGAAGTGAAAAACTGTATAAGAAAAGATTTAAAAAAATATTGAATACATTGTAAATGTTAAAAATATTATGCTGGACAAGGTCACTGCTGCTATAATTAATAAATGTAAACCTAACTCAGAAATTACACTCTACAAGAGTTCAGCGATTCAGGGTCAAATGATTGTGAAATACTGATTATGTTAAAACACAACCAACACCATCAGATCACCTTTTTTATTTGTTCATCTGGCTCTTATAACTCATGTACAGCAGTCAAACAAAATCTAACGGTAATGATTTGGTGGTCAAGAGCCCATCAGCTCTCTATCAGGAGTTCACAACAACACTAGATGGACACACTTCAGTCTCTCTCTATCTCTCTCTCTCTCTCTGAGGAAGTGGGCATCTCTGACACATTCAGCTCTTCATGTTAAACATGTAACCAGGAAATAAACACTCAAAACTCATCTGAACACACACAGAGAGCCTCAGAAGAACTGAATTTACTAACAACAGAGAAGATCATTTAATAAGAGAAGAATGAAGATCATCTGGACTTTCACTCTGATGATGATTCCTGGTAAGAGTCTGAACTCAGAGTACATCATGGAAAACAGATTTATTGAAAATAGATTTTTCTGTTCAGTTTTATGAATATAGTAGTTTTGTATTTAATGCTGGTTTGTTGTAGGTGTCGTGAGCTCCATGAGTGTGATTGGATATTCAGGAGGAGGTGTCAACATCACATGCAAATATAATAAAGGATATACAGAGAATAAAAAGTATTTTTGTAAAGGAAAGTGGTCAGACTGTAAAGACCAAATCAGGACTGATATTAAAGATAAATGGTTTAATAATGGAAGATTCTCTCTGTATGACGACACAAGATCAGCAGTCTTCACTGTGACCATCAGAAATCTGACAGAAGAGGATTCTGGGAAATACTACTGTGGAGTTGATAAATTAGGAATAGATTCCTCCACTGAAGTGAATCTGAAGATTTCAACAGGTGAGAAACTGAGATCCTCAAACTCATGAAGATCTCCGCAACATCTCGATACTCAACACTGACTGTAATCACATGTTTGTTAATAAATGAAGATAAAGTATCATTACTGACTTCATTCTTAAAACAATATTATCTGTGTTTGTGTTCAACAGGTCAACAAATCAGGACTGTGAGAGGATATTCAGGAGGAAACATCATTATAGACTACAATTATGAGATGATACACACAAATAATTTTAAAAAAGTCTGTAAAACATCATCAGATCAGTGTTTTACTGTAATAAACACCAACAGAAGCACAGAATGGAAACGTGACAGACGATTCTCCGCTCATGATGACAGATCTGCAGGACTCTTACGTCTGTTTATCGGAGATCTGAACGAGAACGACTCTGGAGAATATAAGATTATAGTCAAAGTTTCTGAAGACTACAGTTTCTTTTCTGAGTTTGATCTGGACATTAAGACGGGTGAGCTGACCTTAGTCGTTTATGCATTATTGACAGAATCCATGAATATATCTGGTGATTGTAACATTTATTTGGATCTTACACAGATGATTGTTGTGAGAAGAGCATCAGTCTATCAGCTTCTGCTGGAGGATCTGTGAACATCAACTGCAAATACCCACAATCCCACAGTGGTGATGTGAAGTTTCTGTGCTGGAGATCTGGAGCTGATCTCTGTGCTAAAGAGACGTCTGTGAATGAGAGCAGAAGATGGAGGGATGAGGGAAAGATCCAGCTGTATGATGACAGAGAACAGCAGCTCCTGACGGGAAGCATCAGTCATGTGACTGAACAAGACTCCGAATACTGGTGTGGAGTTCAGTCTGATCAAGGACACAAGATCTTCATCACACGAGTCCTGATCAGAGTTACAGGTATGGGTGATTTTCTCAGTGATGTGTGTGTCTTGCTTCATGTTTCTTGGCTGTGGAAACCGAATGAAGAACCAGACTTATCTTGTAGATTTACACACATGATTATTTGAATGTAGAAGTAACGTGCTGTCCGATAAAACAGTCACAAACCACAAAAGAGGAAGTGTCATTACACAAATGAGCTGCAGTTAGTGTTACGTAAGTCTCTGCAGTTAAAAGTGTGGTGCTGTTCTGCAAATGCACTGGCCATGTGTTTGTGATAGTTTGTCATTATGTATGCATAATGTAATTGGTTAATTTGAAACATCAGTTGATGTTCAGATGGTCTTGTATCTTCATGTCATTTTCTTGGGAAGAGCTACAGCAGTGTGTAAACACAGGAACTTGACATCTGAACAAAGGGTGGACGTTTGTGTGGTCATTTGGTCTTACAACAGTGTTTGGTGTTGCAGCAATTTGGACACCGTATCCCACCAGTCTTTTTACTTTAGTAGTAGTGTTGTAATTTTAGTGCAGTTTTCAGTTTTTATGTTAGTCCATTTTACCACACTTGCACCACAGTTAAAGCTGCAGTCCTCAGTTTTTCCTCTTTGTCGCCATCTCTGTTCGAAATCTGCTATATCAGTTATTTGTGGAATTATTATCTTTACATGGGTTGTACCTCGGCATGGCACAGCTTGGATGAATCCAATGTTTGAGGAGAGTGTGCAGCTGTCAATCACCATGGTGGTGTGGATACTGGCACTCACGATCACAGATTATACTCTTTGGAAGTATGACCAACATGATAATTTTTAAAATTGTTCAATATAATCTAAATGATTTCTTAAAAGTTCCTATGATATAAACAAAATCTCTCTTTCAGGCACACACACAGACATATAATCAATGTATGAATCTCAACAATGGTGACAAAATAATATTCGATTAGGAAAAAGAGATTCCTCAGACTAGGGCTGGGCGATTTATTGTTATGCACATCTCATCAGTAAAGCCGGTTCCTTGATTAGTAGTAAATCACCTTCAGCTGCTTTCAGATGGAGCGGCATTTACTATAAAGAGCTGTAGATCACTGACAAGTTGAGCCAAATCACATTAATATGAAGACATATCGCCAGCGATAATTAATTTGATATGGCTCAGCTTGTCAGTTAATTACGGCTCTTCGTACACAGTAAAAACTCCAGTGTTAAATTAACACACCTGGGAGTGTATATGAGTCCACACTCAAGAGTATTAAAGTTAATGAGATATTTAAGTGATTAATTGAGTGATGATTGAGCATTATTGAAGACACCTAAAGCAGAATCACTGAAGGAGAAAATCTAAAATTGTACGCCACCGTTATGGCGATCATTGTTTGCTTTAGTTGGGCTCTTGACCCTTATAATGGTAACTTTAAATTCTGTTAGCTGGGTGTAGTCTACTAGCCGAGTCTCATTCATTATGTGTACAGATATGACGCAAAGACGTGCTCGAATCTCATGTGGAAATCCACCAGTCCCACTGGAATTAAAAACATTATTACAAGCTAACAATTTTGAATCGAGCTAAAGCAAGCAGAGAGAGTTGAACACTTGCTGGTTATGTACTTTTTAATAACCTGGTAATTTTTAACCTGAAAAAAGTTACCAACTGGAGCTTTAAGGGTTTGTACAGATAAGAAAATGTTAATTTTAATCCTTCATTTGTGTTATATTGTTTCAGTCACCATGAGAAAACATGAATTTATTGAAGTCCCTAAAGCTTGAACTGCTTGCGGTTGTATTTTCTGTGCGTCTGTGCATCAAAAAACATGAATTATGGGTAGGGGAGTTACACCACTAACCATTAAAAGACATGATTTCAAGATCTGTGTCTGGGGAGCAAGAAAGAAAGAAAGAAAAATAAAGACAATCCTTTCGAAAAACAGTTTAGTTATCCCTTCCATTTTATTATAGTCCTTTATATTATTGTTGTCATAATAACTTCTACATCAATAATCACATCAGTGTCTCCTAACATGTCAACAGGTGCCCTTGTACTGAAATATAAACATACAGTCTGATATTTAACTCAAAGTGCTCAGATTCTCTTCTTCTTATCTCTATATATTCAGACACTTCTCTGATCGACCTTCTGGTTCTGGTTCTGGTTCTTCTGCTTCTGATCATCACTGGACTCTTAGTGCTGTTTCTCTGTAAGAAGTATAAGTCTCAAGGTAAAAATCATTCCTAACAACTTAAGATATAGAAACTCTCCATTTATAGTGGGATTAAAACATAAAGATTGTTTTTTTTTTTTTCAATTTGAACCTGTCGCCACCTATTGGCTACAAATATAAAATGCATTTGATGATGTTTTAAAAAAAAACATTTTCAAAAGATATAATTGTTAGAATGTGATAATGTATGATGTATTTAATGAAAGCACGCTTGTTTTTTGGCAGGTGGTGATTCGTCGTCTCAGACTGGACCAGGAAACCATGAAGTTGTGAGTCCAGTTACTGTATAAAATAATTAATTAAATGTCTACTGCCTTCCATCCTTATGATATTCAGAGCTGTAAATAATTTCTCTTTCTCTCCTCAGGTTTCTCACACTGCTTTTGAATATGAGGACATTAAAGACACTCACAAACAATTACCCACAAACCCCTCTGATTATTTTAATACTGTTTATGCCACTGCCCAATTACCCACAAACCCCTCTGATTCTTGTAATACTGTTTATGCCACTGCACAATTACCCACAAACCCCTCTGATTCTCCTCACTGCGTTTACACTACAGTTGAGAAAGCCACTGGTGACTCTCAGTGCTGCATCACATCTGCTGAGGATCTGAATTACGCAGTGGTGAATTTCCACATGGAATCGGACAGTCCTGACAGTGTCAGTATCAGGAAAAATCAGGATTACAGTGAATACGCTGCTGTCAATCATCTCAGTGCTTGACATACCACATCAGAATATAAATTAGCTGAATGGGCTTTTTTTTATCACATTGTCTTTGGCATTAAGTTTCCATGTTTGAAATTATCATTACTAATACTAATAGGTCATGTACGCCCCAGAGTCTGCTGCCATGTCGATCCCGGAGCAAGCACTTATTGATCTGGATACCCCAGAATAGACTCCCATCCCTGGGCTCTCTCCTTCCTCGCTGGTCACAGAATTTTTAAGTCACCATCATGGGGATCAGATAATTGTGATTGACAGCTAAAGTGGGCGTGTCTACAGCGACTGGCCACTCAGGAGATCGTATGATGACCAAGTGTGAACATCCTCAACACAAAACCAAGTCAAAATACATCTGTAAAGAATCCGCTTCATGGAACTTAATGCTTTTATAAAAATATCTGCTCACTACATAAGTCTGATTTCTGATTTTTTGATTCATGTAATGTTTCATTGAAGGTCACTTATCCAGCATCATAAGACATTCTGAAGTGTAATTTGATGTTGATGAGAACAGAAGATCATCAGGACAGACTGTGAACGTGTGTGTGTGTGTGTGTGTTGTGATGAATCTCTGTCCGTGGTGCTGAACATCTCAGACTCTCTTCCATCAGCAGGAGATCAGACTCATGCTTTACTCTTGAAAATATGGTCAACTGGTTTTCTCTGGCTGTTGACGGTGTTTTATGATTTATGGACTGATAAGAAAAGATAAATCCAAAACACCCTCTGTAAAAACATGAATTTGTCAAAAAAAAAAAATTAAACAAGTGTATATATTTACGTGTGTGTATGTGTATGTATATAATATTTTTAACGTTTACAATGTATTCAAAATAATTTCTTAAAAGTTTCTTTTTTTAGACACACAGACATTAAGAATAAGCCTGTGAATCTCAACAATGGTGACAATAATAAACCATGTTGCATTGCATTTTGGGTGACACCACTCAAAACTCATTCATGGCTCCCATCATGCATTGCTGCATGAATAAATAATGAGCCTATGTTCAGAGGTGATCTGTCACCATTGCTGAGATTTATATGCTAATTCTTGATGTCTGTGCGTGCCTACATGGAATTTTTTGGGGATTTTTTTTATTTTTTATTTGATCATTTGGAATTCATTGAAATGACTGAAAATGGTCTGTTGAACATGAATGACCGTGCTGCTAAAATCTATAAGGTAAATTTAACTCTAGAATTTATGTTCTTGATGAGTTCAGCAATTCAGGTCAATTAACAAGTATGTTAAAACACAACCAACACCACCAGATCACCTTTTTTATTCTTCTTCCTGTTTTCTATTCTGCCAGTCATATGTGCCTTAATTCTGTTGGTCAATTGGGAACCTGCACTAATAGTTGCAATGTGAGTCGCTGCTGTTGTGAATGTTTCCATCAGATGTCACTGTAAGCTGAAGCACATGTGAAGCATTTGTTTCACTTACCGCTTTATTAATCTCTCTCTCTCTCTCTCTCTCTCTCTCTGAGGAAGTGGGCGTCTCTGACACATTCAGCTCTTCATGTTAAACATGTAACCAGGAAAGAAACACTCAAAACTCATCTGAACACACACCGAGAGCTTCAGAAGAACTGAATCTACTAACAACAGAGAAGATAATTTTTCAATAAGAGAAGAATGAAGATCATCTGGACTTTCACTCTGATGATGATTCCTGGTAAGAGTCTGAACTCAGAGTACATCATGGAAAACACCACAGATTTGATCTTTTACTTCAGTTCATGTTGTGGAATTTAAGAAGCAGTGGCCTAATTGAATTTAATGCTGGTTTGTTGTAGGTGTCGTGAGCTCCATGAGTGTGATCGGATATTCAGGAGGAGGAGTCAACATCACATGCAAATATGATAAAGGATATACAGAGAATAAAAAGTATTTTTGTAGAGGAAAGATGCCAAAAAAAATAAAGTCTGGGTGGTGTTCTGACCTCATCAGGACTAATGAAACAGATAAATGGATTCAGAAGGAGAGATTCTCTTTGTATGACGACACAAGATCGCCAGTCTTCACTGTGACCATCAGAAATCTGACAGAAGAGGATTCTGGGACGTACCAGTGTGGAGTTGATTTAACTACAGGAAAAGATTCCTACACTGAAGTGAAGCTGAACATTTTAACAGGTGAGAAACTGAGATCCTCAAACTCATGAAGATCTCCACAACACACATGATGACAGTCATAATCAGTGCTGGAAAGAGTTCTAACAAATTGTACTTAAGTAAAAGTATTGCTACTTAAATAATTTATTTAAGTACAAGCAGAAGTACTGAAAAATATGACTCAGATAAGAGTAAATAGAAAGAGTAGAAATAGAAAATAGAAAGAGTAAAAAGAAAGAGTAAAAATTGAAAAATAATAAAAAAAGTACTTTATTAGTTTGCTTAAAAAGTACTCAAGTAACTATGAAGTACTTTGTTAATATTTTCTATTTTTACCCAAAATGGGAAGATGCAATGCAATGTGAATCAACATAGCTTGTATCATAGAATTTAATAAAATAATACATTCCCACTCTGTGTTAAGAAGCAAAATGAAACCAATGTATTGTGTATTGTGATTTTGAAAAGTAAGTCCAAGAAAGATCATTTGAATGTTTAATTTGAATAATTTTAAAATTGAAAGCAAAGAAGGTTAAGAAAGAGGACCCATATAAAAGAGATATTGCCCTGTTGCTCCGTCGGCACCGCTGTCAAAGTAGTGCCATATACTTGGGGAAAAATAAATGTAGTGAATTTTTTATTCTAGTCAAAGAGTAAAAGTACCACATTTCAATTATACTCAAGAAAGTAGAAAAAATCGAGTACTGTAATGAAAGTATTTGTAATTAGTTACTTTCCACCTCTGGTTTAAAAAAAAAAAAAAAAAAAAAAAAAAAATGAATACCAACGCTAATAGACCAGATCAAATTAATAACCAAACTCTTCAAAATAAAAGTTTTTTTTTCCTCAGGATCTTTATGGAACCATAAATAACAATAAATAACCTTTATTTTTTTTGATGAGATCTATATCATTATAAAGTTAATTGAATGCCAATTTAAATTTCCCATGCACTATTAATTTCAATTTGTTCCTTATTTTATTTCCTGTGCTTATGTTCTGTTTTCCTTGGTTTCCCTGGTTTTTGATTATTCCCACATCGGTTTCAGTCTTAGTTCATTGTGTGTGATATATAGCCCGTAGTTTGTTCCTTATAGCTTGTTTGAGGGAATCATTGTGTTATAAAAACTGCTTGCACGTTCATCCTCACTTCAACTTTATTCTCTACTGGCCCGAACCGTGAGATTTATTAATCATTGTTTTGCTGATGTTTTCATAGTTGTTTCAGTAATATTATAAATAGTCAGGTTTATAATTAAACAGTTTGTTCTGACTGTCGGTTCTGCAAATTTGCTAATCAAATGCTTATTGTAATATTTATTATTTATTATTAAATTCATAATGTAATTTATTGCCATCATTTGCTGGATTTTTATTTACACACTGTAAAAAATATATGCTTAATTTTTTACAGCGAATTATTGGCAGTTTTGGTTGCCAGAAAGCCTGTAAATCATCAACTACAATTATACTGTATAAACGGCAAAACAAGAGCAGCCGTGAAACAGTTCTTTACTGTAATATACTTTACAGTGTTTCTGTAATAATACCCTGTACTAAATTAAAAACTGTGTTAATTCATTGAAACCAAGTGGCATAAATTGGCCTTCAAATATTTATACAGTTACTGCACACATATTTTAAATTTGAGTCCACTAAAATAAATAATGTTTCTTAAAAGGTGAATTTAACTCAAACGTCTTGCAGATTACCGTTAGTTAACCACCGCATGCATGTGCTAAAGTACTGAGCGAAGAGATCGTCACATCAGCAACACTTTCAATCCTGCAGACAGCCTCCAGACGCTCAGAAGACGGCTCTTTGTGGTTTAGTGTGTGAAACATGTCTGATGGAGGATTAATGTGTGAAAGACATCAGCTTCTGTCACACATTACAAGTGACACTGACTCTTCTGTGTTTTAGAGACAAACCCTCACAGAACAACATCATCATATACAGCTCCAGCGATCACATCTGCGTCTCCTGCGACAGGTACAAACACACTCTGAACACACAAACACACTCATTTGTCTGTGGATGAGATGGGGACTCTCTGGTGTTTTCAGGCTCTCCTCTGACGGTCAGTGTGTGTGTGTTTCTGCTTCTGATCATCGCTGGACTCGTGTTGGGGACCGTGACTCTCTGCAGGAGGCGTCGCTCTCACAGTAAAACTCAGTCCTCCATCTTTACTCTCTTTAAAGGTGCATAGCGCAAGTAGGCAATTGCTTAAAGGGATACTCCACTTTTTTTTGGGAAATAGGCTCATTTTACAACTCCCCCAGAGTTAAACGGTTGGGTTTTACTGTTTTCAAATCCATTCCAGACAGTTTCTGGTCTCATTGACTTCATGAAACTGTGGTTACTGATATTCTGGTAACACTTTACAATATGGGTGCACTAATAAGCATTAATTCATGCTTAACTAATACACAAACAATACTGAATTAATGTGTAACTAATGACTATCTAAGCTATTCATTAATGATTACCACATTAAGAGTCTGTAAGGTTAATGTATTAGTTCATACATGAATTGTTATTAATTAAATATGTAATTGTGTATTAATTCCATAATAACTCATTTTTTAACTAATAGTGTTAATTAATATGTTAATTACCAGAATGAGCCAATGCCTTGTATTTCAACTTCCAGATAATATGATGGGTACACTAATATGCATTAATACATGATTAATTACTTTATAGTTAGTGCAAAGTACTACAAAATGACTAGTTAATAATGATGTGCCCCATCAAGTAAAGTCATAACATAATGATACCTTTGCAAATCATTAGCTAATGATTAATTAAAGCAGACGACTGGAAGTTGACGTGCATAGCTTTGACTAATTGTGGTAATTAACACATTAACTTACACTATTAGTTAATAAAGTATGTTATTAAGGAATTAATACACAATGACACATTGAATTAATAGTAATTCATGTATTACTTAATCTATTAATCATATAGACTCTTTATTAGTTGCTGATGCAGTAATCATTAATTAATGGTTTAGTTCTTCATGAGTTATACATTAACTCATGATTATCTGTGCATTCATTAAACATGAATTAATGCATATTTAGTATTCTTCTAAATATCAGAAAATCGGCCGAGTGGATTTGAAAACGGTAAAACTCAACTATTTAACTCTGGGGGAGTTGTAAAATGAGGCTATTTCCAAAAAATAAAGTGGAAAATCCCTTTAAGCATGTATGGGTTACAAAAAAAAGGTATTTTTAACATGAAATGTTGCGCAATGCACCTTTAAAATGACAATTTCCCCTTTTTGTTCATAAAATAACTCCAACTTCCTACAACTAAAGATAAAATAGAGAAGTATGAGAATGTGAAAGAGATTTAGCAGACAGATCAGTTTTCTCGTCTTCAACAGATTCGTCATCGTCGTCCAAAAGATCTCAAGTCACACCAGGAAACAATGAAGAGGTTTGTAGATTGGAGACACAATAGTTTTGATCAATAACGAGACCTGATTATTTAAAAACTGAGGATATCCAGAACTATATTCAATATTCAAATTGTTATTAAATACATGAATGTGTTGTCTTCCCTCAGGTTTCCCACACTGGCTGTGATTACAAGGAGAGTAAAGAATTACCCACAAGCCCCTCTGATTCCTCTGAGAAAGCCTCTGCTGAGGATCTGAATTACGCAGTGGTGAATTTCCATAATAAATCTGACTGTCCTGACAGTGTCAATATCAGGAATAATCAGGATTACAGTGAATACGCTGTTGTCAAACATCACTGATGCATTTACAGTGAACATATGGATTGATTTAAAAGGGTCTGAGCACTATGTGAGATACTGTACGTACTGCGTAAACAGATTATATTTATCAGATGTAGATTTCCCTGTGTGTCTAATTGATGATTCTGTCCACCTGTTCATGATCTCATTAGTTCTCAGTTATTCTGTATTCGCTGGACTTTTGGATTAAAGAGTATTTCGTTTGATCTTCTCAGCGCTGGAGGTGTTTGTGTGTTTGTGTGATGAACCGACAGGTTTTTTTCCATCCAGCTCAAAGCCACAGAAAACATGTGAAGGTTCAGGGTCTCAGTTCAGTTTAATTAAACACACTTACTCAGGAAACCCACAGAGAGACACACGAGACTGAACACAGAGACAGAAGATGAACAGAACACAATAGAGACTAACAGATGATCCTTCAGTAATTCACCTTCAACATTTACTGAGTTGTGAATTCAGAAAAAGACTGATGAATCTGTTTTCAACAAATTATCTGTGTGATTTGACAATTTAATTTCCAGATCAAACTAAATCAAAACAATGAGTTCAAAAATTAAAGTGGCAGGTGACAAAACTGCAGCGCACTTGTAATAAACAGAATCATCCATTGGTGTGGACACAAATATCGTTCATGGTGTGAACAGGACATTTGACTTTTTAACATTTGGAAAGCAAGCAGATCTTTTATAATGCACATTTATGAATGAACTTGTGAACTTTTTTTAGCAAAAAGAGTTTTGAGATGCACTTCCACTTTCCTAGCAAATATTTCAGATGACCTGATTAAAAACTTTTGAAGGGAGAGCTGTAATATATTAGAAATATTTTTAAGAATATATATATATATATATATACTAAACAAATTTACATTATGTTTTAAGCAGTGGAAAGTCTTTGTCCATCGATACTGAGATAAACATCCTGTTCTTATCATATATAGGCTGAAGGGCTTCTGGGTTTGACCGATAAACAGAGCAAAACCACAAGCTGAAGAACATCTCATGTTGATGATCTTGACCACAGTTTTAAACCACTCTGCAAACACAAAGACATTTACAAGCAAGTCTCTTTAGAAGTAAAAAAAAAAAATACATGGGTTAAAGAGCATTTTCTGAACATACACTATTTAGATTTTTACTAACAACATCAAAGATATGCTTGCTTGTAACATTTGAACATGAATGTACATCTTCATTTGTTGTCTGATGATAATGATCACACACATAATATCACAAACACAATATTTTACATTCAGAACAGTCACATCTATGTCTAGGCTGACACATATGTTAAACGTAGAAATATAGCCTACATGTTACATATTTATTTTGTAACGTTATAAACTAGCGCATTAGTTACTTGTGGATTAAAAAAGTACCATTTTATCAGAACTGGACGAGCTCAAGCACTACGCTCGCACACAGAAAGAAGATAATTGTAAAACCAAAATGGATTTAAATTTTGGTTTAAATTTTGTTTTGTTTTTCTGTCAAAATGTCTGAAATCATTTTTGTGTTATCCATCCATGTTTTTAAAATGTGTTAAATGATGGGCGTTTTAGTAGTAACACAGTCCCATGTCGGATTCGTCCAAACTTTTTAGAATAAGTGATTGGTTCTACTATTGCTATTATTGGTCCTGTGACAGGACTCATGTCTATTAATTGTCAACTGTTTTCTATAAGTATATATTGGCTAACGTTTATTCAGCTAATGCGTGTTCTGTTTAAAATGTACAACGTTCAAAAGCAAAGACAGCACGTCACCAATTAAAGCCCTTTTTTGTGGGATTTAGTATCATGTTTGGATATTGCCATGAAATAATAAATTTAGTACCTTTATCTTATATGTACATCTATTGCTGTTGTTTTCTAGGGTTTCTTAATTTTAGACTAGTTGACCAGCACACATTATATGCAAGTTAAATTTTACAACTTGAGAAGTCAAAACTGTATACGGGGGTGCTATGATCCTCAAGCTCGGGCCGCCATGGACATACACAAGCCTGGCCCTGCGTCCATCCCCGATTCACCACCTCCTGGACTTCTGTTGTTTTGGGGGGCTCTTTGTGTTTTCTGTTTTTGTCCCTGGACTTTGTTGTACTTCCTGTTTTCTATTCTGCCAGTCATATGTGCCTTAATTCTGTTGATCAATAAGAAACCTGCACTAATAGTTGCAATGTGAGCCGCTGCTGTTGTGAATGTTTCCATCAGATGTCACTGTCAACTGAAGCACATGTGAAGCATTCGTTTCACTTCCCGCTTTATTAATCTCTCTCTCTCTCTCTCTCTCTCTCTCTCTCTCTCTGAGGAAGTGGGCGTCTCTGACACATTCAGCTCTTCATGTTAAACATGTAACCAGGAAAGAAACACTCAAAACTCATCTGAACACACGCCGAGAGCTTCAGAAGAACTGAATCTACTAACAACTGAGAAGATCATTTAATAAGAGAAGAATGAAGATCATCTGGACTTTCACTCTGATGATGATTCCTGGTAAGAGTCTGAACTCAGAGTACATCATGGAAAACACCACAGATTTGATCTTTTACTTCAGTTCATGTTGTGGAATTTGTGAAAGAAGCAGTGGCCTAATTGAATTTAATGCTGGTTTGTTGTAGGTGTCTTGAGCTCCATGAGTGTGATCGGATATTCAGGAGGAGGAGTCAACATCACATGCAAATATAATAAAGCATATACAGAGAATAAAAAGTATTTTTGTAGAGGAAAGATGCCAAAAAACCCAAAGTCTAAATGGTGTTCTGACCTCATCCGGACTAATGAAACAGATAAATGGTTTTATAATGGAAGATTCTCTCTGTATGACGACACAAGTTCAGCAGTCTTCACTGTGACCCTCAGAAATCTGACAGAAGAGGATTCTGGGACGTACCAGTGTGGAGTTGATTTAACTAAAGGAAAAGATTTCTACACTGAAGTGAATCTGAAGGTTTTAACAGGTGAGAAACTGAGATCCTCAAACTCATGAAGATCTCCACAACACACATGATGACAGTCATAATCAGTGCTGGAAACAGTACTAACAAATTGTACTTAAGTAAAAGTATTAATTTACTGGACAACAAGTAGAAGTTCTGAAAAATAATATGACTCAAGTACGAGTAAATAAGTAGTTTGCTTAAAAAGTAACTAAGTTACAAAGTACTTTATTATTATTTTTCTATTTTTACCCAAAATGGGAAGATGATGGTGATATGGAGCACTACACTCAACACTAATGCAATGCGAATCAACATAGCTTGTATCATATTATTTAATAAAAATAACTCTGACCCACTCTGTGTTAAGAAGCAAAATGAAACCAATGTATTGTGTATTGTGATTTTGAAAAGTAAGTCCAAGAAAGATCATTTGAATGTTTAATTTGAATCATTTCAAAATTGAAAGCAAAGAAGGTTAAGAAAGAGGAACCATTAAAAAGAGAGATTGCCCTGTTGCTCCGTCGGCACCGCTGTCAAAGTAGTGCCATATACTTGGGGAAAAATAAATTCAGCGAAGTTGAATACTTTATTTTTGTTCTAGTCAAGTAAGATTAAAAGGTGATGGTGGTGATGGTGATGGCGCAGTGGATAAGACACATGCCTTTGGTGTGAGAGACCCGGGTTTGAATCCACTGTGAGACACCAATGTGTCCCTGAGCAAGATACTTAACCCCTAGTTGCTCCAGAGGCATGCCACCTCTGACATATACAGCAATTGTAGGTCGCTTTGGATAAAAGCATCAGCTAAATGAAGAAATGTAATGTAAAAGTACCACTTTTCAATTATAAAGTAGAAAAATCGAGTACTGTAACAAACATATTTGTAATTAGTTACTTTCCACCTCTGGTAATAATAATGAATAGGGGAGAGCGGGGCACAACCTAACGCATTTTGGTTTTGGCTCAATTAATTAAAAAAAATAATTAGGTTAGATTACTATTTTTTTACACAAGCAACATACACATCTCTGCTACAAATGAACACTAAAAGTTTTTTTCTAGAACCTACCATTTTCGTACAGTTGGACTGAAAGTGACAGAAGTGCAAATGTTACAACTTACCCCATATGCGGGGTTAATTATAATACTGTAGACAGAGGGGTTAGTTGTAACACTTGTGTGTAACACACATAATTCAGGACTATTTTATTTGAATAGTTTGATATTGTTTGTGCATCTGTATAGACAGATATCCATACATCCATCCCTCATCCAATCATCCTTCTATTGTGGATCAATATCATGGATAGAGACATAGAAAAGAGCTGCACAGTTTTGCAATAAATAATAATAAATAAATATAAATATTGTAATTGCAATTAAATTAGATTTGTGTGTGGCCGCTGCATGTACAATTATTATTATTATTAATAATAATAACAGTCATAATAATACAAATGAGCTTAAAATAAAAATTTTAAGGGTTTATTGCATTAAAAACAGGCCATATTTTTAATAAATAAACAAGTTATCATTCATAGTACACTACATTTTAAACATTTTAAATTCCAGCATTGTTTGTAAAAGTCCAACAAAGTTTTTAATTTATAAATAATACTCAAACCTGAAAAGTTGTGTGGCTCCGTTTTCATTTGATTATCATTGTACACTTGGCGGCTTGTTTGTAACACTGTGTTACCACTAACCCCGCTGTGTATTACATATTTTAAGCCTAGCTAACAGTCGTTATAGGAATTGCTGACATGTTTCAAAACGGTGCTATGTTTGAGCCAACAAGACAGTGATTAAGGCAATATAAAGTTAGATTTGGAAACGTATACACCCAACTCAGAAACCGAAAAAAATATATGATGAAAAATGTTACTTTTATGTTGTCAAAACACTATTCGTCCAGTATCTTCACGAAATATTATCAAAACTTTCCGTAAATTTGCGGGAGACCGTCTTCTGGCAGCAAGAGAAAAAGAGCGGAAATACGGCCGGCTTGATCCTGACGAACTATGTAAAAAGTCTGTGTTACATTTAACCCCGCGCTCCCCTACCTCTAGAGTCTAGAGGCTAATAGATCAAATCAATAACCAATCTCTTCAAAATAAAAGTTTTTTTATTTCCCCACAATGTTGAAGGTTCTTTATGGAACCATAAATGACAATAAATAACCTTTATGTTTTGATGAGATATATATCATTACAAAGTTAATTGAATGCCAATTTAAATTTCCCATGCACTATTAGTTTCTATTATTCAATTTGTTCCTTATTTTATTTGATTTGTTTTCGTTCATTCCCGTAGTTTGTTCCTTATAGCTTGTTTGAGGTAATCATTGTGTTATACGTAAAAACTGCTTGCACGTTCATCCTCACTTCAACTTTATTCTCTACTGGACCGAACCGTGAGATTTATTAATCAATGTTTCAGTAATAATATATATTGTCAGGTTTATTATTGAAACGTTTATTCTGACTGTTCTGCAAATTTGCTAATCAAATGCTGTAATATTTAAATGAACACAATCACAATTTATTATATTCATTCATAATGTAATTAATTGCCATAATTTGTTGGATTTGTATTCACACACTGTAAAAAACGTGCTTTAAAAAAATTACAGCAAATTATTGGCAGTTTTGGTTGCCAGAAAGCCTGTAAATCATCAACTACAATTATACAAAACAACAGCAGCCGTGAAACAGTTCTTTACCGTAATTTGTAAACTTTAAACTTTACAGTGTCAATGTAATAATAGCCTGCACTAAATTAAAAACTGTGTTAAATTTGAGGAAACCGATAAATTGGCCTATAATATTTATACAGTTACTGCACACATATTTTAAATTTGAGTCCACTAAAATAAATAATGTTTCTTAAAAGGTGAATTTAACTCAAACGTCTTGCAGATTACCGTTAGTTAACCACCGCATGCATGTGCTAAAGTACTGAGCGAAGAGATCGTCACATCAGCAACACTTTCAATCCTGCAGACAGCCTCCAGACGCTCAGAAGACGGCTCTTTGTGGTTTAGTGTGTGAAACATGTCTGATGGAGGAATAATGTGTGAAAGACATCAGCTTCTGTCACACATTACAAGTGACACTGACTCTTCTGTGTTTTAGAGACAAACCCTCACAGAACAACATCATCATATACAGCTCCAGCGATCACATCTGCGTCTCCTGCGACAGGTACAAACACACTCTGAACACACAAACACACTCATTTGTCTGTGGATGAGATGGGGACTCTCTGGTGTTTTCAGGCTCTCCTCTGACGGTCAGTGTGTGTGTGTTTCTGCTTCTGATCATCGCTGGACTCGTGTTGGGGACCGTGACTCTCTGCAGGAGGCGTCGCTCTCACAGTAAAACTCAATCCTCCATCTTTACTCTCTTTAAAGGTGCATAGCGCAAGTAGGCAATTGCTTAAAGGGATACTCCACTTTTTTTTGGAAATAGGCTCATTTTACAACTCCCCCAGAGTTAAACAGTTGAGTTTTACTGTTTTCAAATCCATTCCAGACAGTTTCTGGTCTCATTGACTTCATGAATCTGTGGTTACTGATATTCTGGTAACACTTTACAATACGGGTGCACTAATAAGCATTAATTCATGCTTAACTAATACACAGACAATACTGAATTAATGTGTAACTAATGACTATCTAAGCTATTCATTAATGATTACCACATTAGGAACCAATTAAGAGTCTGTAAGGTTAATGTATTAGTTCATACATGAATTGTTATTAATTTAATATGTAATTGTGGATTAATTCCATAATAACTCATTTTTTAACTAATAGTGTTAATTAATATGTTAATTACCAGAATGAGCCAAAGCCTTGTATTTCAACTTCCAGATAATATGACAGGTACACTTATATGTATTAATACATGATTAATTACTTCATTGTTACTGCAAATTACTACAAAATGACTAGTTAATAATGATGTGCCCCATCAAGTAAAGTCATAACATAATGATACCTTTGCAAATCATTAGCTAATGATTAATTAAAGCAGACGACTGGAAGTTGAAGTGCATAGCTTTGACTAATTGTGGTAATTAACACATTAATTTACACTATTAGTTAATAAAGTATGTTATTAAGGAATTAATACACAATGACACATTGAATTAATAGTAATTCATGTATTACTTAATCTATTAATCATATTGACTCTTTATTAGTTGCTGATGCAGTAATCATCAATTAATGGTTTAGTTCTTCATGAGTTATACATTAACTCATGATTATCTGTGCATTCGTTAAACATGAATTAATGCATATTTAGTATTCTTCTAAATATCAGAAAATCGGCTGAATGGATTTGAAAACGGTAAAACTCAACTATTTAACTCTGGGGGAGTTGTAAAATGAGGCTATTTCCAAAAAATAAATTGGAAAATCTCTTTAAGCATGTATGGGTTAGTATTTTTAACATGAAATGTTGCGCAATGCACCTTTAAAATGACTTTATTTCCCCTTTTTGTTCATAAAATAACTCCAACTTCCTACAACTTAAGATAAAATAGAGAAGTATGAGAATGTGAAAAAGATTTAGCAGACAGATCAGTTTTCTTTTCTTCGACAGGCTCGTCATCCAAAAGATCTCAAGTCACACCAGGAAACAATGAAGAGGTTTGTAGAATTACTGTGATTGGAGACACAATATTGTTGATCAACAATAATATGTGATGATTTAAAGACTGAGGATAGTATCCAATATTTAAATTATTATTAAAGGGGCACAACTTTAACTTAACAGCTTCAGAGTAATTGAAATGGTTATATGACTTCTTTCGGGTTGAATGGTGGCCGTCCCGAGTGAAAAAATCTCACTTGCAACTTTGGTAGAACCCAGAACCTCTTATACACTTGGCAAAACTTCTGCCACTGGACCATTAAAGTTCATGGTGATAATTGTTGGATCTATGTATTTAATCACATGAAAATTCTCACCACTAACAACATATATTAGATCTCTTTAAACGACAAACAAACACAATGTAGCCTACTATTGTATACTATGTAACACATCAAGATCTGTGTGAGTGGTATTCCAATGCATTCTCGTCCTAAGGTGTCATTTAGAGACGCTTTTGAAATTTTGTCTAAATCCAACGCACATGGCACCCTTTAGCATCAATATAACACGCTTCTGTTATGGGTAGGTTTAGGTCTGAGTTAGGGTTAGACCACTAGGAGGCGCCTTTGGGCCCATATATATCTGCGATTCATAGTAACGTTAAAGGGTGCCATGTGCGTTGGATTTAGAGGAAATGTCAAAAGCGTTAGCATATGACGATGAGAACGGTCTGGGTATTTACGAGTGTAACTGTAAATACTAGTACTCCCTTTAAATATGGTGTCCCTAATAACATAAATGTGTTGTCTTCACTCAGGTTTCCTGCGCTGGTTGTGATTACAAGGAGAGTAAAGAATTACCCACAAGCCCCTCTCATTTCTATCTGAAAGCCACTGGTGACTCTCAGGATTACAGTGAATACACTACTGTCTATTATGTCATGACAGCAGATGAACTGATGCATTCACACTGTAAAAAAAATCCTAATTTCACAGAAAATTACTGAGATTTTTGACGATCATTTTCTTTAATTTTAAATTGTACTCAAAACACTGTAAAATTACAAATAATATCTACAAAATAAAAATGCAGCTGATATTTTAGGTATCGTTAAAGGCAAGGCAAGGCAAGGCAAGTTTATTTATATAGCACATTTCATACACAATGGCAATTCAAAGTGCTTTACATAGAAGAAATTAAAATAATCAAAAGAAATCAGAATAATTAAAACAGTTTAGAATAAAAAATAAGGAAAAATAAAAATGATGATAAAAATAAAATACAGTAAATTAAAATTAAAGTAAAACGTCTTAATTAAATAATCTGAAAAACACTGTTATTTAAAGGTATTTCCTGCATTATAATGATCAAATACCTTCATTGTAAAAAAAATAATAAATAAACCAATAAAACTGTTATTTCAGAGGTATTTCCTGCATTCCCAGGTGAAAAGGAAATATATTTAAATTGTACTTATTTTGATATACTTAATGTATTTTAAATGTACCGTATTAAATATGTATTAAATGTGCTAAATTGAAACAACTTCAAGTATATTAAGTGTATTTTAATATGTATTTAAGTTCAATTTTAAGGTAATAGTAATATATTTTATTATACTAAAATGTGCTAAAATGGAACCATTTTAAGTACATTTAATGTAATATAATAGCACTTATTTAAAGTGTATTTTAATACACTTTAAATCGACTTTAGAAATACAGCATTAGTATATTTTTAGCTTCACATTAATGCGTTCTAAGTATATTTTAAATATAATTTCAGCTTATTAATAATGTATTAGTAGAACACTGTAGGACCCACTATTAACATATTAAAAATATATTTTTTCCAAAAACCATTTAATATAAAAATAATATATTTTAATGTATTAAAAATACAGTTAAACATTTTAATTCAACAAAACAAATATTTCTACAAAACACACAAACACTTTTTGAAAGATAAACTTTAATGCACTACATCAGTAAAGCATTATGAAAACTCAATAAAATACATTAACATAAAATGCATTGATTTGCAGAGGTATTAAACAGAACAATAAATAAATAAACTAACTGAAAGGAGTAGTTCACTTTTAAAAAAAAAACTTTTGCTGATAATTTACTCACCCCCATGTCTTCCAAGATGTCCATGTCTTTCTTTCTTCAGTCGAAAAGAAATTAAGGTTTTTGATGAAAACATTCCAGGATTTTCTCCATATAATGGACTTCACTGGGAACCAAACGGTTCAAGGTCCAATGGCTAACAGTCAATTTGTCATGAAAGCATGAGAATTGGCTCAATTGCGAGAGTCTCGTGCTGAATGCTTGAGAGTTGGCAGCCCTGACAAATCTTTTTTCGAGTCAATTCATTCATTTCGTTCGTTGAATGAACCTAATGACTCGGAAAAAGATTTGTTAATTTTGATGAACGAGTTCGAATAGGAGAGTCATGAACATGCATAACAGAACAGAGCAAGGCGACCATTTGAGCTTATAAAACTTAAACGTTGTTTTTTTTTTTTTAAATAACCGATCGTTTCGCTTGATAAGACCCTTGTTCATCGTCTGGAATCGTTTAAAGCCTTTTGAACAGTTTGCACAGAAACTGTCTTTTGGACCTTGAACCGTTTGGTTCCCAATGAAGTCCATTATATGGAGAAAATCCTGGAATGTTTTCATCAAAAACCTTAATTTCTTTTCAACTGAAGAAAGAATGACCTGGATATCTTGGCATGGGGGTGAGTAAATTATCAGCAAAAGTTTTTTTTTTTTTTAAGTGAACTAATCCTTTAAGTCAAACAAAGTGAAATGCAATAGCAAAAAGTAAAGTGGCCAAGTCGTGAGTAAAAAGAGAAGTTCGTGACTTGTTCAGTCTGCCATAGACTCTTTTGGGGACATCAGAACCACCGAGAGAAATCTGGAAAGAATAAATAAAACAAGCATTAGTATAAACTTGTTCATTTATAATTCTAATAAAAAGCTGTCACTTTGTTACTTAATTCAGAACACTTACTGAAGTATTAGTGCACAAAAAGTCAGATATAATTATTATAACAAATAGGATTTTTCTTTATCATAAAGAATTTTCTAACCATTTCTGAGGTTTCAGGAAGACAGCTCAGATGATCTTGGGCTTGAGCTGAATGAACCTCGTTTCATGGACTCCAGGGCCTCTTTGGGAGATGCTAATATCCCTGGAAGCTCTACAAGAAAAAAATAAAGTTGCATGTTATACAAAGTTAGGGCAGAACAAACACTAGTTTGTGTTCTTCATATATAATTTGTATTTTGTTTAAATGATTTAACGAACCATTACTGTAACTTCCACGCTATTATTAAAGTAATTATTCATTATTAATAAAGACAGAACATTCTATTGAAAGTTACAAGTTGGTGACAGCTGATAACGACTTGATTAAATGTAAAAAAGCTGAATACCACACATAAAATCATATAAATCAGTCCCTCGAGAAAAACACGATTATGCGATTGCATAATTCAATGCATAATCAGGCAAAATACATATTCATGCGGGGGACGCAATTTTTCAAATACGTGTTAATATATAATAGGTCACTTAACTAGCTGCTACATGACACACTATATTGACTGTTTTTGTTGTTTTTCACCAACAAAAAGTTACAAATCAAGAGGATCAACTACTACTTACTCCTCATCTACTCACAGGTTTAATAAAAAAATGTCTTTGCAATGTGCAAATTCCTTGGCTAGGCTAAATATTAAATATAAAATCTCTCATTTCATTATTTAACATCGTTTTAATTTCTCAGTGCAAGATATTTAATAATTGGTTTTGTGAAAGCTTATAGTTGGTGATTACAACTTAATTTATTTATCGAATTGACATGAAAACTGACAGCCTACTAATAATGAATTAGATTTTACTATGAATTAAATATCACAAATGTGTAAGTTTTATTAGAGCTTTAAATATATTATAATATTTAAAACACAAGACGTTACTTAGGGACAATCAAGCCTGTTGTGTAATCACCTAAATAACCTTTTTTTCTGCAAACACAGTGTGCAATGTTTTTATAGTTGTTTTATGTCACTGTCTAGATCTATAACATTAAGTTGATAGACGTCAATGGATAGACGATAACTCGCTTTAGTGTCAAATCAACAGAAACGCAGTAATCCACAGAACATCGACATCAACTTCTGAAAATATTTTCTAAACCCAAAGTGAGAATAAAGCCAATTATACTAATCACTTAAACTAATAAACTTACCACCAAGAAGTAAGATCTTTTCTGGCAGTATCTTGCTCTGTCCATGTCGTGGCGGCGCAGCTCTGCGTTGTCCTCTTCACTGCTAAATTGTTCGCGGGAGCTGACGACCTGGTAATCTGCTCGTGTGTTCTCTTAATATTAGATCGGTGCTATCCACATTCACTAGGTCCGAGTCAGTGAAATAAAAAAGCAAAATTTGGAAAATACATGATTTCTGTTGAAATATCCGAAGCTAATGGAATACCACAGACAGTCAGTATCCGCTGTCCGCGCCCCGCCCAACATGTAAGTTCAAATAGCAGTGTGTGATTGGACAATTGCCGGCAAGCTTGTTTTGAAAAGATTGGCTCTGATTGGTCCAAATGAATGCAGCTGGAAATACTAACTAACTAATGGCCACAAAAAAAGAAACAACTCTGTTAATATAAACATAACATGCTTTATAAACAGGTTTTTTATTCATTTTGGCTAAACAAATGTAAGAGTCAAGCTTTAACAAATTTATTTTGTTTTTCTAGTATGTACACCTGATCTTTTATGTTGATGTGTGCAAGTACTGGTATTCAGTTTTGTGGAAAAGACTATTTGATTAATTAATGCAGAAGTATAGAAGTGCATTACTTGTAATTTTTAAACTTTATAAATATATATATATATAGATATATATATAACGTTATTTATATATATATATATATATATATATATATATATATATATATATGTCTCATTTGTTTTTCACAATATTTTTTTAAAGCAGGGCTGAAGCACATGCTACAGTATAACATAAATATTAAAAATATATTGCTCTAGTCCTATACAAGGTTAAATAAGTTATAAGGTTACAAATTGCTATACACACAAAGTAAACACAAAAATTACTTTAATTTAGCAACAAGTATGCTTTCTGTAAATACACTAAAATTTCACTAAAACTATGTTTGTTTTTAGCATATTTCTAAAAGTGTAATTAAGTGTATATTTATTAGCATTGCGTTTCTAGTAAAACATTTTTAAATACAATTAAAATATGTTTGTATTTAGCATATTTCTTAAAAATGTAATTAAATACCAATGTACTTCTAGTACACTTTTTAGAAACATATTTAAAGCATGATTGTCATTAGCATATTTATTAAAAATATAATTAAGCATACATTTATTACCAATGTACTAATAATATACTTTTTTAGAAATACATTAAAAGTATGCTTTTCTATAGTGTATTTCTTAAAAGTGTATTTAAACATATATTTATTACCAATGTAGTTCTAATATACTTTTTAGAAATACATTTAAAGTATAATTATCATTAGCATATTTATTAAAAATATAATAAAGCATACATTTATTACCAATATATTACTAATATACTTTTTATAAATACATTAAAAGTATGCTTTTCTATAGTATATTTCTTAAAAGTGTAATTAAATATATATTTATTACCAATGTACTTCTAGTATACTTTTTAGAAATATACTAAAATGCAATAAAATACATTTTTAGTACACTTTAAATAAGCATGTTGTAAATACAAATGTATTATAAACACACTATTTGTATTTCAAATATATTTTTAATACATTTAATACAACGTCTTTTTCACCTGGGTTATCATGATAAAATGCCTTCATTGTAAAAAACATTAAATTAACATTACCATGCTAACATTACAAAATTTGTTTTTTAATATTTTGAATGCGAAGCAAAACAAATCAGAATAGACAAAACACCAATAATAAACAATCTTGTACTTTATTTAATGACCACCTAAACATCATCTTGCTGTAAAGAAAAACAGAGAAAAAACTGTTCGTGACTTTACTTTTCGCCTTCAATTGCTTTAAAAAAACTCATTTAAAAGTCGCTTTGCATAATCATAAAATGATATGTTGCTGGGTTCGGCAGGGGCAACTCCATCGATGTATGGTGTACCCTGGAATAGCCTACAACATAGGACCGATAGCACATGTCATATGATGTTTAAAAATTAGAAAAAAAAATTGGAAAAAATATGTTTGCAAATTGTTACCTTCATGTTGCACTGCTCTGTTGTCTCTTGAGATGTTTTTGAACTTTGGACAACTTTGTGGGTTTGAAATATATATGGGGGCACAAAATGGGCAGTGAAAATAACTGCAGCATTTATGACATATCTACAAAAAGTCCAAGGTTAAAGGCTAACGTTATCAAAATATTTTCAGTGGAAGAGGGCGAAAAAACATACATTAACGGCAAAATCAAGTTACAATCAAAGTCAAATCTTGTTACAAACTATCTTTACAAATATTAAATGGACTATTCGTATGTTGTATCGATGAGCTAAATTAGTTTTATTAAAAAATAAATCAAAGAAGAGTAGGCTACTACGATAAATAAAATTGAAGATAGCCTACTCACGTTCTGGCTTAAGTTCTTCACATGTTCTTCACATGTTTATCCGATACAATTTGATAGGAGGCGCTGTCTCGAAAAACGAGGGGTCTGAGAATGCGGGACTCTGGGTGCAGGGGGACTGTAGATGCAGGTCTCCTACTCTGACAGTGGCCAACATTGTCAAACTGCCCGACTAAAGCACATACTGATCACCATGATGGTGACATCAAACCACACTATTATTTTTAATAAAACATCAACGTCTAAGCCTCTGTTAATTCTCAATAAGAACTTTTGTAGGCATGACAGATATAAAGTCAGTCTGGTTTGTAATAAGTGAAGCTGGTAATGCTGTTTGTGGTGTGTTTAATGACGTTGGAACATGACGTCAAACAAATGTTGACGTTAACCCAATTTTTGCGTGTAACCAGAATTTGACATCTGAGTGATGTAGGAGTCTTTTAAAAAATATTTAAAATAAATGCTTTTTTTCTGTATATTTGATCAAATTATTTTGAAAGACTTCATTCATGGCATTTTTTTTTTCTTTTTCTTGCTTGCACGAAAGTTGTAAAAACTAAACAAAAACTGAATGTGATGCCAGGGATATATATTTTTTTTTTGCCCCAGGGTTACACCCTTTATTTAGTATAGCTTATGGCAACTGCACTGGGGCATTGGCAATGTGTTCTCTGAGACCTATTTTACACCAGGGTTTCCCTTTTATCAGAACAGCTTATGGCAACTGTTAGGGACATTAGGTCCGACTCAGGCCTCAGGTTGATCAGACCTGCTGGCCTCTCTAACACCTCTTCCAGCAGCTGCCCAGCCTCCAGGAGATCCTTATCCATATGAAGACTGGGCTCAACCTTCCTGAGCTTCAGTGGCAGTGCAGGCACTGACTCCAGATTGATTGCTGCTGGACAGGGTCTTCAGGTCTCCTCAACACACCTCTCTCCAACCACTGATAGTCACATCAATGGTGACAACAAAAAAAGCTTGGGAATCAAGGATGGGTTTGGTATTATACAGCTCCTTATAAAAAAATTAGCATATTGTGATTAAGCTCATTATTTTCCATAATGTAATGATAAAAATTAAACTTTCATATATTTTAGATTCATTGCACACCAACTGAAATATTTCATTTTGTTTACAATATTGATTACACAGTAAAACATTTTCAGAAATGTAAATATAATCCAAAATATTTTTTTAAACGCTGTTCTATTCTAAATACTTTACGGGCACACACAGAAATCAAGAATCAGCCTGTGATTCTCAACAATGGTGACAATTATATAGCATGTTGCAGTGCATTCTGGGTATGAAAAAATTATGATCTGAATTGTCTTAGTAATTTCCTTTCCCTAATTGAATATTCTGTTTGTCACCATTGTTGAGATTCATACACTGAATCTTGATGTCTGTGCGTGCCTAAAAGAAAGAGTTTTATTTATCAGAACAACATTTAAGATATCATTTGGTTTATTTAGAAAAATCTGGATCTAATGTTATATAATCACTGTGATGCTGTTATGATCATTATACATTTAAATCAGAGAGTAGGCTTTAAATGTGTTAAGTGATTCAGATCAAATGATGATTATGTCTAAACATGATCTTGAACATCTGATCTGATCTCTTTGTTCATCCAGCTATTAAAACAGCCAATCAAAATCTTTAATTAAACATTTAAAGGTCACCTGCCCAACTAAAGCAAACACTGATCACGATAACGGTGACTATAAATATAGATTTTCTCCTTCAGTGATTCTGCTAGTTATCATCTGGTGTTTTCAATAAAATCTCAATCATCACTCAATTATTCACTTAATTATCTCATTAACTTTAACACTCTTGAGTCTGGATCCAGTTTTGCTGTGGGTGGAATAGAAATATGGCAGGACTTTTACATTCTGGCTCCTGGACTTTCCACCTCTGTATGTTTTGCACTATATCTTGCATTTTTAGCATTTTCATTATATTGTGTTGTTTTAACCTTTCATTTTAAGTCATTTTAATCTTGGAGATGTCTTGTAAATTTACTGAGGGCCCTTAAAGACATATTGCATGTAGATTATACTGTCGCCCTCTAGTGGAAGATTTAATGAATGCAGATTAATTATGTTCAGTGTCATTCGTCCATCTATAGAGAAGATGAAGCCTGTATGAGCTCTCAGTGTCAGACACCGTAACCTCCACTAGGTGGCGCTCTTTCAGTTTGATTAATGTAGTCAGTGCTGATGTGGGAGGAGCCAGTAAAGCTGATCATTACTGATAAAGAGGAAGGAACTAAAGCAGACAGATGTAGAGACAGAGAGATTCACACAGAGGACATTCAGCATAAAGAAGACTGAACTCAACTCACAATGAAGATCCTCCTCGTCTTCTTCACTTTCTCCCTGATCTCAGGTCAGAGCTTTTCTCTTTCATCACTGCAGTAATGATGCTGTTTTCTGTTCATGAGGTTTCTGATCACAGTATCAATCTGATTGACAGGTGCAGTGAGATGCTTTACCGTCACTGGATATTCTGGAGGAAGTCTTCTGGTTGATTCTGGGAAACTTTGGTTCAGTAACTCCGCTAAATATATGGCCAAATTACCTGAGTGGAGACCAATTATAAATGATAGAAAACATGATAAATGGATTAATGAAGGACGATTCACACTGTTTAAAAACAATGAGGGGAAACTCATGATCTACATTAGAGAACTGAACCAACATGACGCTGGAAGATACCAGATTAAGGTTGAAGGCCAGTGGTCCATCAATATTACTTTGAAGGTGGAAGAAGGTCAGTCATTTTAAGATTAAAGTTTTTGTTTAGTAAAACTACTGATAATTTAGCTAACAAAGCTTTTATATTCATAAAATAAATGTATTTCTTATATTTTCTTTTTTACAACAGATTCCTGTTGTAATGTGTCAAGGAGAGTGATGGTGAATATTGGAGAAACGTCCAACTTCAGCTGTGAATATTCACAGAATCACATAAATGATGACAAGATCATATTCAAAGAAGGAAAAGACTCTATTCAGAAGATGATTAACAGCACATGGAAGAAGAACAGGAGATTTAGTATCTCTGATGACAGACATAATCAACTCATGACTGTGAGAATTACTGCAGTGACTCCAGATGATGGAGGAGTTTATTTATGTGGAGTTTCAGTCTACAGTCACTCGTACAGTTACTCCATTATTAATACTGTTCATCTACGTATTAGTAAGTACAACAAACTCTCAATCAAATCTGGCAAATAAATTGTCTTTGAGATTTAATGATATGTGTGATTGACAGTTAAAGTGGGCGTGTCTAGAGCAACTGGCCACTCAGGAGGTCGTATGATGATCAAGTGTGAACATCCTCAACACAAAACCAAGCCAAAATACATCTGTAGAGAATCAGATGGATGTTCAGAGAGCAAGAATCCGTGTATATAGTGTATAAAAATATATTTCTTCTGCTTTAAATGTATTTTTTCTTGCTTTACAGATGTAAAGTTTGTGACTAAATCTGCTCATCTTGGTGAAGAAGTCAACATCACCTGTCAGATCCCACAGGAACATAGAGTTCATTTCTGTAGAGAGATTGATGATCACATATGCCAGACATTAACCACATCTGCAGTGACAGAAATGAGTCCTTCATCTGAGAGAAATGAAGAGAGAGTTTTTACAGTGAGCATCAGTAATGTGAGTGTGAGAGATGCTGGAGTTTACTGGTGTGGAGCCGAAACCAGAGACACACATCTGACTTTCATCTCCCTGACCACTAAGATTCAGCTCAACCTCTTCAGTGAGTGAATTCAGATGATTTCATGACTGTAAATACAGTATATTCAGAATCATGTGTGTTAAAGGTCTGTTTGTTTGCAGTGGCTCCAGTAGTGAGACGTGAAGGAGAATCTGCTGAGATCTTCTGCCCTTATGATTCAACCTATAAGTCAAAGTCAAAGTCTCTCTGTAAGGGGAAGTGCTCCACTAGAGATAGAAACACTCTCAATGAGACTGTGAGAGAAGAGACTGACAGATTGACTCTGAATGATGACGTCACTGCTGGTGTCTTCACTGGGACCATCACTGGACTGAGAGCAGAGGATGCTGGGAAATACTGGTGTGCAGTGACATCAGAGAGAGACGTGAATTATCTTTACACTCATCTGCTCGTCATCATGAACGAGGGTGAGGAAGGTTTATACGTCTGGATATGTGAAACTATGGCTGTGAATTGATGTTCTTCTATATTTCCAGAGCTGAACTTGACTAAGTATGAAGGAGACGACGTGTCAGTCCAGTGCAAACATCATGATGGACATCAGAAATGCTTCTGCAAAGCACACGAACCCTCCGTGTGTGTGAAGGATGGAGATTCATTGGAGAAGATCAGAGATGATCGATTCTCTTTCAGTGATGAAGCTTCTACTGGAGTCTTTACTGTAAACATCACTGATCTGAGAGAAGAGGATTCTGGGATATACTGGTGTGGAGCTCACATCATCACCAAAGTCAATCTCACTGTTAAAAAGGGTAAGAACATATATTTTATGTGCATATATATATTTTTTTAAACATATAAAGCATAGGACGCAGTGTGGGATAAGGCACGCCGTCAACAGTAATACTTAAGCAAAACCCCATTCTCGTCATCCGACGTAACGTCTCCGTCCGCTTCTCAGGGAACGAGGGTTACATCTGTAGCCAAGACGTTCTTGTTCAACCTCACAAATGCACTTCATATTAAACCCTACGGATTAAGAATTGGAAGTCCATGTGCATGTAAAGGCAGATGTCCCAGAACTTTTGGCAATATAGTGTATTTCATTTATATAAAATGTTTTTACATAAAATTGCTGAATGTTTATTATCCACAACTATTACAACAGACATTTATGTTGGATAGAAAAGGGTTGAAATTTATTGTCATTCATTTGGATATTATTTTATTCAAGTATATTTGTGTTTTATTTTCAGATTTCTCCATGATCATCAGTATTTGTGTGTGTGTGAGTGTGTGTCTGCTGCTGATTGGTGGATTCACTCTGACTGTGTGTAAATTAATACACAAGAGACGAGGTTTGATCATTTATTATCTGTTGACACAAATTATTAAAGGAATTTGAGTTTCTGTCTCGGATGCTGCTGTTCGTCTTTAGTTTGACGTTGATCTAGTTGTCTATTTCTTACTAAACATTATTTATATTTTTATTTTTAATTAGGAACAACCACGCCATCAGACAACAAAAAGAAAAATACGATGGTGAGTACATGTGTTTGTGTTTGTATAAATGTTGTGCCTATAATATGTTTCGTCATTTTAAAATATATTTTATCCATGTTCAGTCATCATGTTCAGACAGCAGACGTGATTCTCTCTCGGATCCTGGATCAGCTCAGATTAACAGTCATGATGAACTACCCACAATGCCCTCTGATGAGCTCCTGTACGCCTCTGTCAGTTTCAAGAAGCACGAAGAGTCGATCAGTGAAGCTTCAGTCACTGTCAGTAAGAACGAGATTCACTCTGATTACGCCACAGTCAGTCGCCAGATGAGACTCAACTGACGTAAAACATCACACGTTATACCAGTATTTGATGCTTAAAGTTATGCTTAAAATAATCGATAATTTACCATTAAACAGTTTAAACAATTGATCAAGGTTCTACATCGAGTTAAGTAGGTTATTTTGTTCCTGATTAAGTGTTGTGTGAAGATTTGAGGTTTTTCTGAAAAAATGACTGATGCACTTAGATCGGGTTTCATCTCTGCTGCAACCAATTCTGAAACCTCCTTACCTTAAAGGGGAAATGAAGCAGTCAATCAAGTTTACATGATTTACAAGATGGATTTCCACTATAATCAACAATTATATAAGAATCATGACAAATGTAAACATAAAAAAGAAAAAACTTTATCTTTCGCCGCCAGGGTGCCGCCATTGTGCAGTATTCTAACATGTGATGTCAAACTGTTGAACTTGTGAATACTTGAAACTTGAATATATATATATTTTTTAAAATCTGTGGTCAATCTGAGTTGTTTTTCACGATTGCTGGAGGTGTTTTTGTTCTGTTTGTGTATAAACGCTCAAAGCCACAGAAAACAACAGAAGGGTCTCGGTTCAGTTTAATTAAACACGTTTACTCAGGAAACCCACAGAGATACAGACGATTAATGTTGATTGTGTACAGAAGACAATCCAGACAAAGAGCTGATCGCTCAGTAATTCACCTTCAACCTTTACTAAGTTTTGAACTTTGAATTACCAATGCGTGATTTGGCAACGTAACTTTTATAAACAGATCAAACAAAACCAAAAAATAAATAAATAAATAAATGAAATTAAATGAATAAAAAATCCTTTAAATGTTATAGATTAGTACATTGACATATATCTATCAACATTATGTAATATGTCAATAACACTTTAAACATTTAAACATACTTTGTCATTTATTTTTAAGATTTTTCATAATATCCGGCATGTCTCAGTGCTTTGTGTTTGCAGGGTTGTTTGAAACTGTCAGTGTGATAAAGATCAACAGTAGATGCTCTTCAGCTTGCTTGTGGTGTTCTTTGTTCTTCTATTCAAATTATTTGGGTCAAACCAAGAAGTCCTTTGGGCGCCTATGGCTTGAGTGTGAGTAAATCATGGGCTAATTGTCATTTGAAAGTGATCTACTCCTTTAAATAAGTGTGGATTATAAAATATCTACTTAATCTCAAATGTTTGACCTTTCATATTGTTTTAGATTAACCTTCAATGACTCTGTAATTGGAAAACCTGAAATAATACATCAATATTAAAAATGTGAAATATGTGAAATAAATATAAATTGAGCGTCAGCGTCAGTTCTGGCAGGCCAGGTAGTCAAGACGCCGCTTATGTCATTTTCTAATAATACAAACTCCCCTTGCTGCTCAATGGCTCAAACAAGGCGCCCCATTTAAAGCTCATTCAGTTTGCTCAATACATGCTTGCTGCTGCTTTATGCGTTGGTTTAAAAATCACTCATGTTGTTAAGCACAAAAGTACTGTTTTTACTCACTCTATTGTCCGCTGTCGAGGAAGAATGGCACGACTCTTCTGAGGAAACCCGGCCATCATCATTCCAAACAGATCAGGGGCAGCCGGATGCCTGCCCGGAAGATAACGCCACCGCTCGTAGGAGTTTTAAATCGTCCCAACCATGCATCGGCGATTGGCCCGTGGCAAAAATACTGGAAACCCTATTTTTAAACGACATTCAGCTCCTCTGCGATTCTTTAGCTATTCCAGTCGTTGAATCTCCGCCGGTGCCTCCTCCCCAGTCCGGAAAAAAGCACACATCGAAGCGAAAAAATCCCGAGACGGCCAACAAAGCCCCAGCGCAAAAACGAGTCAAATGCCCTGTTCGTCCGGGCCCAAGTGCTGAGGTGATCGAGTGCTCATGGCACTTTCTCCTCTGTATGTCCACTAGGATATCAACACTGGAAGACGGCTCCCTTTTGACATCCACCCCGGCTTCAACTTTCGCTGTTGTCTCCGACCTGCATCATCATCCGCGCCAGCCTCAAAGTGATGACGTCACCACAGAATTTTTACCTAAAAGGACCCTAGCAACCGCCGTACCTTTCTCTACTCGCTCGCCTTTTTTCCCACCAGCTGCTGAGCCGGGGACAGATATTGCCAGGTAATGACATTAACCTCGTTAAACTCCTACTGGGCTCCGAGTTGTGTGAACGGCGTGTTGTAGACTGTGGTGAAGTTTGTCTGACGGCGGCTGTTCGTGGTGATTATAAAACATCAATCTATGATATTATTTCTGCCTAAAGCATCCAAACAAATCCAGTCAAAAGACAGTCGAAAATGGTCTATCTGCTCCTAATAAGCTGTTAAAGTTTCTGACAACTGAGAAAAAAATGTCAATTTTTTTCCCATTTCTAAGAGTACCTTGTATGTGCGTGACCTCAGTGCAATATATGTTTACTGTCGCCCTCTAGAGGGATATTTAAACAATGCTTATGAATTATATTCAGTGTCATTCGTCCATCTATAGAGAAGATGAAGCCTGTATGAGCTCTCAGTGTCAGTCACCGTAACCTCCACTAGGTGGCGCTCTTTCAGTTTGATTAATGTAGTCAGTGCTGATGGTGGGAGGAGCCAGTAAAGCTGATCATTACTGATAAAGAGGAAGGAACTAAAGCAGACAGATGTAGAGACAGAGAGATTCACACAGAGGACATTCAGCATAAAGAAGACTGAACTCAACTCACAATGAAGATCCTCCTCGTCTTCTTCACTTTCTCCCTGATCTCAGGTCAGAGCTTTTCTCTTTCATCACTGCAGTAATGATGCTGTTTTCTGTTCATGATCGTCTCTGATCACAGTATCAATCTGATTGACAGGTGCAGTGAGATGCTTTACCGTCACTGGATATTCTGGAGGAAGTCTTCTGGTTCAGCGCAAATACTAAAAGCTTTAATAAATTACCTGAGTGGAGAAGTATATTGAGTGATATGAAACATGATAAATGGATCAATAATGGAAAATTCACATTGTTTAGAAATAAGGAGGGAAACCTTATGATCTACATCAGAGGTTTAAATGAACATGACGCTGGCGGATACTGGATTGGTGTTCTTTATAAGTGGGGTATAGATATGACTTTACACGTGGAAGAAGGTCAGTCAATTCAAGATCAAAATCATGCTGATCTTGTCATAAGTCTGTATAAAAGTTTTTCTTTTTTATGTGTAAACAATAGATTCATGTTGTAAAGGCTCCAAGAGAGTGATGGTGAATATTGGAGAAACTGCATCCTTCAGCTGTGAATATTCACAGAATCATATTAATGATGACAAGATCATATTCAAAGAAGGAGAAGACTCTATTGAGACGATTTACAGCACCTCGAAGAAGACCGAAAGATTCAGTGTTTCTGACGACAGACATAAAAATCTCTTCAGTGTGAGAATTACTGCAGTGACTCCAGATGATGGAGGAGTTTATTTATGTGGAGTTTCAGTCTACAGTCACTCGTACAGTTACTACATTATTAATACTGTTCATCTGCATATTGGTAGTAAGTAAAACAACCTTTCAATCAAATCTTACATAAAAGTGTGTGTGTTGTATAATTTATCAGACATGAACCTGAGCAGTTGAAGTATTATTGTTTACTTTACATACCAAATACAGAAATATTGTATCATGATTGTAAAATGTAGCTGTTCTTTGTTTGCAGTGGCTCCAGTAGTGAGACGTGAAGGAGAATCTGCTGAGATCTTCTGCCCTTATGATTCAACCTATAAGTCAAAGTCAAAGTCTCTCTGTAAGGGGAAGTGCTCCACTAGAGATAGAAACACTCTCAATGAGACTGTGAGAGAAGAGACTGACAGATTGACTCTGAATGATGACGTCACTGCTGGTGTCTTCACTGGGACCATCACTGGACTGAGAGCAGAGGATGCTGGGAAATACTGGTGTGCAGTGACATTAGAGAGAGACGTGAATTATCTTTACACTCATCTGATCGTCATCATGAACGAGGGTGAGGAAGGTTTATACGTCTGGATATGTGAAACTATGGCTGTGAATTGATGTTCTTCTATATTTCCAGAGCTGAACTTGACTAAGTATGAAGGAGACGACGTGTCAGTCCAGTGCAAACATCATGATGGACATCAGAAATGCTTCTGCAAAGCACACGAACCCTCCGTGTGTGTGAAGGATGGAGATTCATTGGAGAAGATCAGAGATGATCGATTCTCTTTCAGTGATGAAGCTTCTACTGGAGTCTTTACTGTAAACATCACTGATCTGAGAGAAGAGGATTCTGGGATATACTGGTGTGGAGCTCACATCATCACTAAAGTCAATCTCACTGTAAAACAGGGTAAGTAATATTGTTGAATTATTTTGTATTTAAAATTAAGTTAAGTAATTAAGTTTTTTTTTTTTTGAAAATGTGTCTCAAGCACATTAAACAGAACACACACCTGTTCGAGCCTGTGACCAGTGATGGGGAAAGTTATTTTTAAAAGTAACGTACAACAATGTGTTACTCCCTTAAAAAGTAAATAATTCCATTATGTTAAGTAACGAGTCTGGTAGATTGTTTATTCTTTCGCACCTGACTAAAGTCTACCTGGGTCAATGGACATCCCCATTCAATAATATTTAAATCCTAGCGCATCTTCACGTTGATGTTGGCTAAGTCTATACTCCAGCGAGTCCAAAAGCTAAGCTAAGTCAAGTCAAGTATATTTATATAATGCTTTTCACAATATAGACTGCATCAAAGCAGCTTCACAGTATCAATCAAAACATAATAACAATGTTCGTTTCTTAGTGGAAAAACATTCATGTTTGGTAGAGCTGATCAAGGGTATTAATGATTGGTTAATTCATTTGAATATCCCCAACTGAGCAAGCCAAAGGCAACAGTGGAAAGGAACCAAAAAACTCCATCAAGTGACCTAAAGGTGTCCTAAAATTCCATCAGTAGACCCAATGGTGTCCTAAAACTCCATCAGTGACCCAATGGTGTCCTAAAACTCCATCAGTAAACCCAATGGTGTCCTAAAACTCCATCAGGTGACCCAATGGTGTCCTAAAACTCCATCAGTGACCCAATGGTGTCCTAAAACTTCATCAGTAGACCCAATGGTGTCCTAAAACTCCATCAGTAGACTCAATGGTGTCCTAAAACTCCATCAGGTGACCCAATGGTGTCCTTAAACTCCATCAGGTGACCCAATGGTGTCCTAAAACTCCATCAAGTGACCAATTGGTGTCCTAAAACTCCATCAGCAGACCCAATGGTGTCCTAAAACTCCATCAGTGACCCAATGGTGTCCTAAAACTTCATCAGTAGACCCAATGGTGTCCTAAAACTCCATCAGCAGACCCAATGGTGTCCTAAAACTCCATCAGCAGACCCAATGGTGTCCTAAAACTCCATCAGCAGACCCAATGGTGTCCTAAAACTCCATCAGCAGACCCAATGGTGTCCTAAAACTCCATCAAGTGACCCAATGGTGTCCTAAAACTCCATCAGCAGACCCAATGGTGTCCTAAAACTCCATCAGGTGACCCAATGGTGTCCTAAAACTCCATCAGGTGACCCAATGGTGTCCTAAAACTCCATCAGCAGACCCAATGGTGTCCTAAAACTCCATCAGCAGACCCAATGGTGTCCTAAAACTCCATCAGGTGACCCAATGGTGTCCTAAAACTCCATCAAGTGACCCAATGGTGTCCCAGAAGACGTAAAGAGGATGACATGTTCTCTAGGCACCCATTTTATACTTCCGGGTTGCACTAGTAGTGAGTCATAAGCTGTCGCCGTTCAATATTGATTGTCGTGACTGGATAGCCGTTCATACACCAGTTCACGTGGAGGGCGTTCCCCAATAGCGTCATCGACGCAGTGCGAGATCCCTTTGGAAAAAGAACACAGCAAAACTCAGGAAAACTGAACATAACCCTGACAAGATCTTTAATACACTTTTCATTCATTCACATTTGTGTATATTTCCCATGCACTTTCTGTTTGCTATATATATATATACCAATTTCTCTCTAATCATCACTGTATGCGTTTTTGTATTTTCAGATTTCTCTTTGCTCAACCTCATTTCTTCGTGTTTGACTCTGCTGCTGATCGGAGGATTCATTGTGACCGAGTGTTTATTAAGATGAGGTGATGCTGTCCTTCTTCACACACATACATGTATATCTAAATGAGAACATATTGACTGCTGTTTAATATGATGCTGATCATAACTAAGACTAACCCCAGGAAATGTTTATGAACAGTTTTTTTAACGTCTTAAATGACGTGTTGTCAGATGCATCTCACTGTTGTTCATCGCTGATGTTGTAATGTGATCGCAGTTCATCATCAAACGAGACACAGTGAGTCTGGCTCTTCATTCACTGAAGTTCTTGTGTGGTTTTGTCTGTAAGATCACAGATCATCACATGACCAGATGCTCGACCTTTCTCAAACAAAGACTTGTTCTTCAAAACTCGCCACACTTGGTTATCAATAATTGGATAAGAATCTTATTTTAATCTTCATATTAATCTTGAATATATTTGCCATAGAAGTGTTTTTGTTTTTCCTTTTTGTTGGAAAATTGTTTTTTGTTTTTTTGTGTAACTTACTCAGGAATCCTGAAGTTAGACATATGAGACTGAACAGAGAGAGACAGATACTGTGTGTGTAAAGTTCAGTCTGAAGCTGCCAGTCTCAATGGCTTGCGGTCGCTAGTTAGCGTTCCACCTACTGGTTGCCTAGTAACTTTGTGAATGACATTCACAGATATTATTCCATGTTATAGACAAATCAGTTTTCTTCCTGCTAAAAACTAATATTTTAAAATAAATGGATTCAGTTCATAAATTCTTATTATTAAAGAGAAACATGTTGTTTTCCGTCCGGCTCAAAATGACTGAAAACTGACTGTTAGATTATTTATATTTAAAAGAAAATTAATACCAAATCCAACATAAGAATACTGTCAGTTCTTTCAACCAATCATGTAAACGTTTGAAAACAACAGCATGAGGGAACTAGTGTTCTGGCTGTCCATGGTGTAATACAGTCAATCTTCAATCTGGAGTGGGATCTTGGTTTTTATTGTCTTTTGTGAAACATGACCAGACCTTAGTCTTGTTCTTCTGCAGATCTGCACATCTTCTACTTCAATGTTTCTCTCTCTGATCAGTCTCATGTGTGTCACTGCGGGTTTCTTGAAGAAGCCTCTTTATTCTTCACAACCAAACTAAACCGAGACTGTTTTACTAGGTTAAAGAGACTTGCTTAAGAGTCTCAGTGCTTTGTGTTTGCAGGGTGGTTTGATGCTGTGGTCAGTGAGATAAACATCAACATTATGAGATGTTCTTCAGCTTGTGGTTTCTTCTTTGAGTCAAACCAAGAAGCCCCTCAGCCACCTCCGGGTGTGATAAAAACAGGAAATATCTCAACAACAATGGATACAGACTTTCCACTCTATGAAACGTATACATGAAACACATTGATATATGAAAATTGTTTATTCTGAATAGTAATACATTTAACTGTAAAACACACTGGCATTCAAATGTATTCTGTCATGAAAACATGTACATCTCCTCAATAAAACAAAGAGTTAATAACGAGCCGTATTTGACTCTGTATATCATCAGTGGCACATAGACATCTGGGTGTTTGCAAACGTGACGTGTTTTGTGGGCGGATCTTTCCTTGTGGCAGAAAACACACAGTTCGACAGAAGCACTCCGAGGAAGCCACGTAATAAAAGAATAAAAACATTGTTTTCGAGTTTATATCTCAAAATTCAGAGAAGAAATTGACAGATATAAACACGTTGGTCTGTCTTTTTTCCTCAAAATTGTGATATAAACTCTCAATTGCGAAATATAAAGTCACAATTGGAAGAAAAGAGAAAAAAGCAAGCACTTTGCGTTATATCTTCTGTTTTTGCGGCCGCTCTGTGTATATCTATGGCATCGCATCGCTGTTGAAGAGTAATTATTTGCTGAAGTGGATTTACTCACTGTAGAGTCAACTACACTTTAACATTGTAAAGATTGAAGCGGATGTCTTAACAGATATCAGACCAGGAAGATTTTAAAACGAGCTGTTCATTAATAAATATGTAAGATCTTACCTTCATGCTGTGGAAATACATAACGGAAGACAGAAATTAACAAATATTGTAAAATGTATTTTAAAATGAGGTCATGCTGTAATTGTAGGGATAATACATCATGTCCCCTATATGAACTGCATATGTGAATATATTTTTAAACCTATTGATTAGATTCATGCTTTAACAGTATTGCAGGTTTCAACAGTTTTGTAAGTTTAACCATTGAAGGTCGTCTTCAACAACGGTATTCCATAAATTCCATTTCTTTCTCTTATTCGTAATGTAATTTCCCCATTTTCCTTCACTTCCCACCACAATGCGCGGGCAGCTGCAAGTGACATACGTCTGAAAATTATGTATATTCAAATATGACGCGTCAACATACACACGAGAGCCAATGAGGTTTAAGCGAGGTTTAAACTCCTCCCTTTTCCCCTTATATGGCGCTGAGCGCGGCATGTCCGTTTGAATGAAAACAATTTAATTTAAACATGTTTCTCAAACAAAGCTGTATTTAGAAAACCTGAAAAACAGCATACTTACACACCCGGAGCACTTAGCCACCATTTTTGCTGCGGTGCCGGGAGCAATTGGGGGATCCGGTGCCTTGCTGAAGATATTGAGACTCAAACCCACAGCCTTTGGGTTACAAGTCCGAATCCCTAACCATTACGCCACCACTGCCCCACTCAACAACAAACTGCTCAAGATGTTTAGAGAGTGGCTCAGCCTTCAAAACTCAACATTTCTTGATGTATGAATTATCATTTTCATTATGTTTTGATAAAACCTTTTATTTTAAATTGTTTTAATTTTAAAGCTTGTAAATCAGGTTTCCCTAAAGACACATTAGATGTAGATTATACTGTCGTCCTCTAGTGGAAGATTAAATAAATGCAGAATAATTCAGAGTTACAAGCTCTCAGTGTCAGACACTGCAACCTCCACTAGGTGGCGCTCTTTCAGTGTGATTACTGTAATATTCAATAGTCAGTGCTGATGGTGGGAGGAGCCAGTAAAGCTGATCATTACTGATAAAGAGGAAGGAACTAAAGCAGACAGATGTAGAGACAGAGAGATTCACACAGAGGACATTCAGCATAAAGAAGACTGAACTCAACTCACAATGAAGATCCTCCTCGTCTTCTTCACTTTCTCCCTGATCTCAGGTCAGAGCTTTTCTCTTTCATCACTGCAGTAATGATGCTGTTTTCTGTTCATGAGGTTTCTGATCACAGTATCAATCTGATTGACAGGTGCAGTGAGATGCTTTACCGTCACTGGATATTCTGGAGGAAGTCTTCTGGTTGATTCTGGGAAACTTTGGTTCAGTAACTCCGCTAAATATATGGCCAAATTACCTGAGTGGAGACCAATTATAAATGATAGAAAACATGATAAATGGATTAATGAAGGACGATTCACACTGTTTAAAAACAATGAGGGGAAACTCATGATCTACATCAGAGAACTGAACCAACATGACGCTGGAAGATACGCAATTGATGTCCTTCCCAACCGGCGTGTGTATATGATTTTGAATGTGGAAGAAGGTCAGTCATTTTTAGAAGTCTTTGTGTAGAAAACAAACAAAAAAAAAAACATTTCAAAGTTTATTAAAAGATATATGCATGAAATATATTTATTATGCTTATACAGATTCGTGTTGTAAAATATCAAAGAGAGTGATGGTGAATATTGGAGAAACTGCATCCTTCAGCTGTGAATATTCACAGAATCACATTAATGAAACCAAGATCATATTCAAAGAAGGAGAAGACTCTATTGAGACGATTTACAGCACCTCGAAGAAGACCGAAAGATTCAGTGTTTCTGACGACAGACATAAAAATCTCTTCATTGTGAGAATTACTGCAGTGACTCCAGATGATGGAGGAGTTTATTTATGTGGAGTTTGGATCTACAGTCACTCGTACAGTTACTCCATTATTAATACTGTTCATCTGCATACTGGTAGTAAGTATAACAAACTCTCAATCAAATCTGGCAACAACAAAATTATAATTATATAACATAATATATACATTGTGAAAATATATTTATGTAATATACAGTATAATATATCAAACTATTACATGATTTAGAATACTGTTTCTTACTGCATAACTAATAAGGATTAACTAACAGGTAATTATTTATTAGCACTTAAGTCACTGCTGTTGACTACCCAGCCAACATGTATATGTGGGCCCCACATGGTTTATGCTTGGGCTACGTGGGTACCAAGTGGGTATGGTCCCAAAATGGGCATCTTTTCTGGGGCCCACTTGGGTCAGCTACGTCGGTCCCACATGGGCAAAAATAGGTGGGCTCCCTATGTGGGTCCTAGTTGGGTCACTAATGGGAAATGAGGGCATGGGCTCAAAATGGGGAACACAAATGGGGCCCATTTGGGTTTATCAAATGGGTGAGACATTGGCAAATACAACCAGTCCCATATAGGCTGCCTGCGTGGGCCCAAGGTAGTACCCACATAGATAATCTCTATATGGGTTATGAATGGGAAAAATATATGGGGTCCACTTTCATAACCCATATGGGTCAGACATGGGCAAACACAATCAGTCCTATATAGGCTGCCTACATGAGCCCAATGTGGCACCCACGTTGGTAATCTCTATATGGGTTTTGAATGGGGCAATACATATGGGGCCCACATGGCCAAACTATATCGGACAGACATGTGCAAACACAATCAATCCCATATAAGCAACCTATATAGGCCCAAGATAGTTCCCTCATAGGTAATCTCTATATGGGTTCTGAATGGGAAAAACATATGGGGCCCACTTTGATAAACCGCATGGGTCAGACATGGGCAAACACAAACAGTCCCATTTAGGCTGCCTACATGGGCCCAAGGTAGTTCCCTCATAGGTAATCTCTATATGGGTTCTGAATGGGAAAAACATATGGGGCCCACTTTGATAAACCGCATGGGTCAGACATGGGCAAACACAAACAGTCCCATTTAGGCTGCCTACATGGGCCCAAGGTAGTTCCCTCATAGGTAATCTCTATATGGGTTCTGAATGGGAAAAACATTTTGGGCCCACTTTGATAAACCGCATGGGTCAGACATGGGCAAACACAAACAGTCCCATTTAGGCTGCCTACATGGGCCCAAGGTAGTTCCCTCATAGGTAATCTCTATAAGGGTTCTGAATGGGAAAAACATATGGGGCCCACTTTGATAAACCGCATGGGTCAGATATGGGCAAACACAAACAGTCCCATTTAGGCTGCCTACATGGGCCCAAGGTAGTTCCCTCATAGGTAATCTCTATATGGGTTCTGAATGTGAAAAATATATGGGGCCCATTTTGATAAACCGCATGGGTCAGATATGGGCAAACACAAGCAGTCCCATATAGGCTGCCTACATGGGCCCAAGGTAGTTCCCTCATAGGTAATCTCTATATGGGTTCTGAATGTGAAAAATATATTGGGCCCATTTTGATAAACCGCATGGGTCAGACATGGGCAAACACAAGCAGTCCCATATAGGCTGCCTACATGGGCCCAAGGTAGTTCCCTCATAGGTAATCTCTATATGGGTTCTGAATGTGAAAAATATATTGGGCCCATTTTGATAAACCGCATGGGTCAGATATGGGCAAACACAAGCAGTCCCATATAGGCTGCCTACATGGGCCCAAGGTAGTTCCCTCATAGGTAATCTCTATATGGGTTCTGAATGGGAAAAACATATGGGGCCCACTTTGATAAACCGCATGGGTCAGACATGGGCAAACACAAACAGTCCCATTTAGGCTGCCTACATGGGCCCAAGGTAGTTCCCTCATAGGTAATCTCTATATGGGTTCTGAATGGGAAAAACATATGGGGCCCACTTTGATAAACCGCATGGGTCAGACATGGGCAAACACAAACAGTCCCATTTAGGCTGCCTACATGGGCCCAAGGTAGTTCCCTCATAGGTAATCTCTATATGGGTTCTGAATGGGAAAAACATATGGGGCCCACTTTGATAAACCGCATGGGTCAGACATGGGCAAACACAAACAGTCCCATTTAGGCTGCCTACATGGGCCCAAGGTAGTTCCCTCATAGGTAATCTCTATATGGGTTCTGAATGGGAAAAACATATGGGGCCCACTTTGATAAACCGCATGGGTCAGACATGGGCAAACACAAACAGTCCCATTTAGGCTGCCTACATGGGCCCAAAATAGTTCCCTCATAGGTAATCTCTATATGGGTTCTGAATGTGAAAAATATATGGGGCCCATTTTGATAAACCGCATGGGTCAGATATGGGCAAACACAAACAGTCCCATATAGGCTGCCTACATGGGCCCAAGGTAGTTCCCTCATAGGTAATCTCTATATGGGTTCTGAATGTGAAAAATATATGGGGCCCATTTTGATAAACCGCATGGGTCAGATATGGGCAAACACAAGCAGTCCCATATAGGCTGCCTACATGGGCCCAAGGTAGTTCCCTCATAGGTAATCTCTATATGGGTTCTGAATGTGAAAAATATATGGGGCCCATTTTGATAAACCGCATGGGTCAGATATGGGCAAACACAAGCAGTCCCATATAGGCTGCCTACATGGGCCCAAGGTAGTTCCCTCATAGGTAATCTCTATATGGGTTCTGAATGTGAAAAATATATTGGGCCCATTTTGATAAACCGCATGGGTCAGACATGGGCAAACACAAGCAGTCCCATATAGGCTGCCTACATGGGCCCAAGGTAGTTCCCTCATAGGTAATCTCTATATGGGTTCTGAATGTGAAAAATATATTGGGCCCATTTTGATAAACCGCATGGGTCAGATATGGGCAAACACAAGCAGTCCCATATAGGCTGCCTACATGGGCCCAAGGTAGTTCCCTCATAGGTAATCTCTATATGGGTTCTGAATGTGAAAAATATATGGGGCCCATTTTGATAAACCGCATGGGTCAGATATGGGCAAACACAAGCAGTCCCATATAGGCTGCCTACATGGGCCCAAGGTAGTTCCCTCATAGGTAATTTCTATATGGGTTCTGAATGTGAAAAATATATGGGGCCCATTTTGATAAACCGCATGGGTCAGATATGGGCAAACACAAACAGTCCCATATAGGCTGCCTACATGGGCTCAAGGTAGTTCCCTCATAAGTAATCTCTATATGGGTTCTGAATGGGAAAAACATATGGGGCCCACTTTGATAAACTGCATGGGTCAGACATGGGCAAACACAAGCAGTCCCATATAGGCTGCCTACATGGGCCCAAGGTAGTTCCCTCATAAGTAATCTCTATATGGGTTCTGAATGTGAAAAATATATGGGGCCCATTTTGATAAACCGCATGGGTCAGACATGGGCAAACACAAGCAGTCCCATATAGGCTGCCTACATGGGCCCAAGGTAGTTCCCTCATAGGTAATCTCTATATGGGTTCTGAATGTGAAAAATATATTGGGCCCATTTTGATAAACCGCATGGGTCAGACATGGGCAAACACAAGCAGTCCCATATAGGCTGCCTACATGGGCCCAAGGTAGTTCCCTCATAGGTAATCTCTATATGGGTTCTGAATGTGAAAAATATATTGGGCCCATTTTGATAAACCGCATGGGTCAGATATGGGCAAACACAAGCAGTCCCATATAGGCTGCCTACATGGGCCCAAGGTAGTTCCCTCATAGGTAATCTCTATATGGGTTCTGAATGTGAAAAATATATGGGGCCCATTTTGATAAACCGCATGGGTCAGATATGGGCAAACACAAGCAGTCCCATATAGGCTGCCTACATGGGCCCAAGGTAGTTCCCTCATAGGTAATTTCTATATGGGTTCTGAATGTGAAAAATATATGGGGCCCATTTTGATAAACCGCATGGGTCAGACATGGGCAAACACAAACAGTCCCATATAGGCTGCCTACATGGGCTCAAGGTAGTTCCCTCATAAGTAATCTCTATATGGGTTCTGAATGGGAAAAACATATGGGGCCCACTTTGATAAACTGCATGGGTCAGACATGGGCAAACACAAGCAGTCCCATATAGGCTGCCTACATGGGCCCAAGGTAGTTCCCTCATAAGTAATCTCTATATGGGTTCTGAATGTGAAAAATATATGGGGCCCATTTTGATAAACCGCATGGGTCAGACATGGGCAAACACAAGCAGTCCCATATAGGCTGCCTACATGGGCCCAAGGTAGTTCCCTCATAGGTAATCTCTATATGGGTTCTGAATGTGAAAAATATATGGGGCCCATTTTGATAAACCGCATGGGTCAGACATGGGCAAACACAAACAGTCCCATATAGGCTGCCTACATGGGCCCACAAGGTAGTTCCCTCATAAGTAATCTCTATATGGGTTCTGAATGTGAAAAATATATGGGGCCCATTTTGATAAACCGCATGGGTCAGACATGGGCAAACACAAGCAGTCCCATTTAGGCTGCCTACATGGGCCCAAAGTAGTTTCCACATAAGTAATCTCTATATGGGTTCTGAATGTGAAAAATATATGGGGCCCATTTTGATAAACCGCATGGGTCAGACATGGGCAAACACAAGCAGTCCCATATAGGCTGCCTACATGGGCCCAAAGTAGTTTCCACATAAGTAATCTCTATATGGGTTCTGAATGTGAAAAATATATGGGGCCCATTTTGATAAACCGCATGGGTCAGATATGGGCAAACACAAACAGTCCCATATAGGCTGCCTACATGGGCCCAAAGTAGTTTCCACATAAGTAATCTCTATATGGATTCTTAATGCGGAAATATATACAAGTATAATTGTGAATATAATGAACTATGGAATAAATATAAATTGTGCATCTGTAAATGACTTCATAAACTATACACTTGTAAAAAAAACATATCTGTGCAATCATTAAAACATTTATATACAGTATATTTATGATTTACAGTATAATCCTTGTTAAAATACCACTAACAGTTGACCATATTTAGTAGTGAGGAAATTTCACAAATGGACTTATTCCACAGGTGGAAACCTATCATGGTACCACGCTTGAATTCACTGAGCTCCTGAAAGCAACCTATGTTTTTACACATGTTTGTAGAAGCACCTGCATACCTAGGTGCTTGATTTTATACAACTGTGGCCATGGAAGTGATTGAAACACCCCCATTCAATAACTTGGATGGGTGTCCCAATACTGTTGGCAATAGGATACAGTATAGGCCACGGCTCTTCAAATCCAGTCCTGGAGTGTTGGCGTTCAGCAGATATTAGTTCCAACCCTAATCATTGACACTAAATATTCAAAGTGTCAACTTTTAGTGGTTTAATTTTGTTACTGCAAACTTCTGAGTTACTGCAATATGCTTATCTCAATATAGTTATACAAATGGTTCAAAATATCCCGAAAATGGTCACTGTACAATATGAAGAACGGGTTACAGAAGCTACTTATCTATCAAAATATTCTAATGACTTGAGATGGCTAGAATAAATCAAACCCCTAGCATCAGCCAAATGCCCTTATTCAATGGAAATACTCAAGAGTTTTCTGGTCAGTCAGTTAGTGACAATGTAATTCTAGAGATTTTAAATACTGGGGTTAGGGTTAGGGTTTTGATTATTGAAAGAGACTCAGTCCAGATGATGAAATAGCCCAAGTAAAAAAAGTTAGAATGCAACATGCAGTGTTTGAAGGGAAAATCAAAACTAAATTCAAAAATCACATTTGCAGCGGGAGTACAGAATGCACACAATGTACACAAATGTAACATTTTAATGCTAAACAGTTGAATTTTTTTTATCTGTTTGTTGAATCATGTCATGTCTTCAAGAAATCCATAACATTTAAATTATTATTATTTCTAATTATTAATTTCTAATTATTATTGTAGCATTTTATGATATTTTGATCAAAACACCACTTCAAAAATATAAATTTGTGTTGAAATAGAATCAGTATATTATTAACAATAATAAAAATAATGGATATAATTTCAATCTCAACAAGTGCAGAATAAACTTTTTTTGCTTTGTGCGATTTTGTTTGGGGTTTACGATTTTGTGTGTGTGCCTAAAGTTTAGCTTGCAGGATTACATTTTTATTCACACACTTTCATAAAAACAGTAATCAAATAATATAGCCTACAAATTAAATTAAACACGGATTTCTTAAAAAAAAAAAAAAATCATTACCACCATTTTTAATCATTACCACTGAAACAATAGAGTGCCGAAGTGATGACGTCACTTTGTAGGACAACCCGGAAGCTAGCGGCGCATGGGTTCCCTCGGTAAAAAAGCAATGCATTTTCCCCATAGACTTTTGGAAAATCGCAAAAAATAAGATCTGTGTTTAACAGAGGGTTGTGACCCTTACACGTTTTGTCTAGCAAGATAATATTTACAAGTTAATCCAAAATTTATATACATTTTGAAGCATATATAAAGATTTTAAAAAACACAATCAGACACAATAAAGTTTTAAAAAAAAACACAAGCAGGTTATAATTGTGTGTTCTGTCATAGATCAAAACGTGAAAATATTTAGAGGCTCTGTTCACCAGAGACCTTATTTAAGGAGATTTAGCAAAAACCCATTCAAAAAACCCATAGGCTTTAGAGCGAGGGAACTGTAATGCTAAAATGCAAATTCACTTCTGCGTTTTGGCCTACAGAGTGACGTCGTAACTTCGGTTGTTTCACCTTCTTTGATCATGATTGGTTAATTTGACTGTCATCTATGTAACTGGCCAATGACAACTGTGCGCGCCTTTTTACTGGTCAAGTTTGAAAAATCAAATACATTTGAGTTGATGACGACGGCTGCTCAGCAAGATTACTCGGTCTTTCAATTATTATTTTGAACTAATTTGCGATGTGACATGTAAACGAAGGAGAACAGAAGATGTGAACACACAGAAGACGCTCAGACTGGATGCGTGAGATCCTGCAATATTGGCGATCAGGTAAGAGAACATTTTTCTGTCTCCACTATCATTTTAGAAAAACTGAGATATAAACGTTTAGGTATTACATTCAAATAAGTGGATGAGAGTGTTAATATAGTTCATGGTTGAATATATAATGCAGATAAACAAAACGTGTGTGAATGGAGTTCATTAACTAACGTTACCCAGAAATGTTCTGTGTAACTTAACGTTAACGTCACATACGAGAGTTTTATAAACGGATAACGGACGTAGGCTACGAAGTTACCTGCAGTTGTGTTTGTAACGTTAACATAACGGGTAGCTAACCATATTTATCTGAAAGCAACGTTAGTGCTTCTGAGTAAGTGTATTTGATTGTGCTAAAGTGGAACTATTGCAAATATACTTTTGGTACACTTAATAGTGGTAACGTTATTACTTTATTTTTTGGTCGTAATATATATATATATATATATATATATATATATACATATATATAATGTTCATTGTGTAATAAAGTCTTCTTAGGTGATGTGTCAATAATTATGTTAATGAAATTGAAGTATAATTAGTCTGAAATGTGTTCTAATATATTCTGGTAGAAGTTATTTATTTATTTACTAGGGAAGTAGAATCCAAATGAGTAAAGTGACTGATATATTGTGAAAAGCGCTATATAAATATGATTTGACTGATAAAACGGTCATTTACTCTCTGAAACACTGGAATCTACAGAAGAGTTGAGAAATGTTATTGGTCTAACGTTAAATCTCTTATATTTTAGTAGATGCCCGTTTCTAAATATTTTGACATCACCTCTTAAAAAACTGACAACTGCTAATCTTAAGAGATTTGTTTATTTTTTTTATTATTTTTATATATCAAGCACTGGAAGAAGATTTTTGGGGGGAGAGCAGGCACCCAACATAGAGACAAATCCACAACGGCATGATTATCAACTTCATTATGTAAGTCAGTTTTAACCATTGCTTCTAAACCTTACATTGGGATTAATATATTATGTTGTCAAAAGTATTATACTCATCATCAAAAGTCATATCCTCTACCAGTGACAAATCTGAGTAACTAATTATCTTTATGTCTTTCTTCCTCTAAAGTGACAAAGAAAGGAGAACATGTCACCATCATGAGCCCTTTATTTAGTTCACGGAAGAACATCAAGGGAAAGACCCTCAGACGTGTCATAACAGGATAAATGTGGCTACAGGTAAAATTGTTTGATGGTTTGTTTGATTTTGGAGTAGCAATTTCTTTTTTTAAAGCTTCAATTGATGTGATGTGACATGTGTCCCCAAACTCGGAATTTGTGCTCTTCATTTCATCCATTCAAGTGCACACACACACACACACACAGCAGTGAGTATTAAACACACACAGTGGAGACCGGGGAGCTATTGGGCTATTTTTCATGTTCTCTGAATGTTTTATAATGGCAAATGTTGGTATGATATTGATACGTTTTGTTTTAATATTGTTAAGGACGCATCACCCCACCCCATCCCAGATTGACCAAGGATCCAGATGAGTACTGGCAATTTGGTGGAGGATTGCTCTTTATCTACTACATTGTACTGCCACTTCCGGTATGGATTTATTAACCTTTTTGAGGTGTTTTGATTGTACTTAATTTAATACATTTTTCAAAATTAGATTTTACATAATTTAATTAGAGTATTTAGCCCATGATTTACTCACCCTCAAGCCATCCTTTGCAACTATTAGTTTAAAAAAGCTCAAAAAAGTGCATCCATCCATCATAAACTCCACACGGCTCCAGGGGGGTTAATAAAGGCCTTCTGAAGCAAAAATTTTGTTTGAAAAATATTCGTATTTAAACTTTTTAAAGTAAAACAACTAGCTTCCAACTAAATAGCCATAAGCAGCCTACTTGCAAACTTATGCAATTGACCTATGGCTAAGCCACGCCCCCTCCACTCACTTGGACAAACAGTCAACATTCGGGGACAGGCGCTATGGCAGACATTTTACAGGAGGCAATTGGTGATTTTTGGAGACAGAAATATTATATATCATCTCAAAGTCACCTTAAGGGCCTTAACTATGCATTGGAGGGTTATATTAATAATTTTATTGTTGAGAAGGTCGATGAAAAGCTTCAGCTCCAGGCAAAAATGTAATTTACAGGTCACAATGTAAACGTGATATACCGCATATCGTTGCCATCACCGTTTGGTGCTACAGTATTTACATGAATCATTCAGCACAACATTGTTAACATTTGTTATCTCGGTTATTTACAGATACGTTAATTAAGCTAAGTGACATGATGTACAAAGCAGCTAGAAGGCTAACTTTAGTTGTTGTTGTGGTCTACCGCGGCGCATGACTTAATCGCATAACTTAATCCAGAGCAGACACTTATCTCTGTTGAGAAGTGGCTTGGGAAAGGGTAAAGAAATACACACCGTCGCCCAGTCTCTCGGGAACCTAGTGTCGGAGTTGTATGTACCCCATGCACACCGTTTGACCATTTTAAACTTAAAATGACAAAAAATGAAAACTGACTAACTGCAATGCATTTCAATGGACGTGGAAGCAGAGAATGTCCGAGTGTATTAGGTTAGGTGCGCACTGCTCATCGTGTTTGACTGAATGGCTTAGCCATAGGTCAATTTGTGACGTCAGAAGTAGCGTAGTGCATAATGGTGTAGAGTAAATATCAACTTAAAACCACATAAGTTGCACTTTACACTTAAGTGCAATCTGTATGTTTGCTTGGCCGGAAGCTGGTTATTTTATTTAATAAAGTTTTAAATATGAATATTTGATAATGCTTTAGATTACAGCCTGGAAAGTACTGCGTAATTAAAGCGATTTAACAGCGTAACCTTTGGTAATTATAGTGTACCTATAACATACTTACAATATAAGTATAAAGGAACAATATATTAAGTTTGGGGAATAAGGAGGTAACAACCAGGAGAATTAAACAATTATTTATACTATAAGTATTAAAGGACTAAAGGGTGTTTATCCTACTATTGTGATAACAATCTTACATTTGGGAGCAATTTCACCAGAAAATTGTACACTGCGTACCTTTTTGAAATAAAGGTGAACCAATACCTACTCTAAAATTATAGGCTTTTAAAAAAAATTACAGGGTACATATGCATTTATAAAGTCATCTTTTTTACTTAAGTGCACTGAAACGATACTATTGCAACTTTTGCTTAAATATTGGGGAAAGATACACTTGTTTCATGTGGTGGTGCTTGTTACCCCCTTGTTCCATGTAGTTACAGGGTAAGTACAATAAAAATACATACACAGTTTTATATCACTGACTTGGAAACCTTTATTTATTATACAAGCACCACTTACCCTGTAACCACATCAAACAAAATATATGTCCCAGTATTTAAAAAAAAATGCAATAGTCTTAGCTTTTCTTGCCTTGAAACATGTTAGCCAAAACTTAAACATCTGCACTTTTGCTATAATTTTTTTTAAAAATATTAAAGAATTGTATAAATGCCTATATACTGTATGTACCCTGTCCTTTAAAAAAAGCCTATACAGTATTGATACACAATTTTTACAAAAAGGTTTGCAGTGTATGTACTCGCTAAATTGCTCCCAAATGTAAGACTGTTGTATCATAATAGTAGAATAAGTAACCCTTATTTCTATAATACTTACAGTATAAATATATATTTTTAATTCTCCTGGTTGTTACCCCATTATTCCCAAAACTTTACCCATATACTTACATGCAAGTCCTTTATAGGTACACTATAATTGCAGAAAGTTACACTGTAAATTCCTCTTAATTACATAGTACATTCCGGGCTGTAATCTAAAGCGTTACCGAATATTTTTCTTACACAAACTCATGGCTTTGCTTCAGAAGGCGTTTAATAACCCCCTCCCACTGTATATGCGCTCTTTTGACTCTGTTGATGCCTTCAAATGCAGACTAAAGTCTCATTTATTTGTTCAGGCTTTTAATTAGGCACCTGTGTTACATGATATGGTCATGTACTGTCTATGCTTTTATTGTGTGTATTTTATGATATTAATGTTTTTGTTGTAAGGCACTTTGTTGCCTTGTACCTGTGAAAGGTGCTATATAAATAAACTTTTACTTACTTACTTAGTTAACCTAACCCTAATATCTGGCCGATTGATCGGAGCATTCCTAATTTTACTTTAAAAGTAATCATAAATCATTATACTTATTATGCATACTTTATAAACAGTTTTTTATTGATTTCCCAAATGCCCTTCCAGTGACATTCCAAAACCGTCACCATTCCTATATAATTTTTTTGCTGTTTTTTTTTTATCCTGAGTAAAAATTGTTATTCTGTCATAAGGTATTGTGACGTGTAAGTAACATGATTTTTCTAAAATCAAAATCCCTAAAAAAAAAAAAAAAAAAATGTTTTGCAGAGGCTCTTAAGAAGACAACACAGATCAACTGGCAAGGAACTGAGAGGGAACTCTCAAAATAGTCCAGGACAAGAGATGGAGGAGAGTGTCTAGATGCGCAAATGACTGTCTGCAGTGTAAGCTGTACTGATAAATGTACTGTATAGTTGCTGCTTCTTCTAACTGTCACCAATTTATATCCTGTTCAAATGTTCAGTAAAGACTGGGTCAAATACAGGTTCAAAATATGTATTTTAACAAATAGGTATTAAATAGAACTCTTTAATCTGACATAAATCTGCTTCTTTAAATATTGTCCCTGGAATTTCAGAATATAGCATAATATGATGAGTAATTTTAATAAAATTGAAAATATTTCAATATCACTGTGTGCTCTAATGCTTTAAAACTTGTTTGTGTGGTGTTGCTACTCATTTAGATGGAGCCCAGATGATCCCTAATTGGGCCACATACATATGATTCCTAGTTGCGCCCCACCTAAAGCCCTGTGAAATCCTGTATAAAAGAAATCCTGAATCCTGAAATCCAGCAAGTTGCTGGGGCCAGCATGGAAACTATGGACAAACCCACTTAAAGCCCATATTTCAGCCCATATAGTAACCTTGTAGTACCCACAAAAAACTAAAGCTGGGACCAAGATAGGTCTTGTGCATGTGGCCCAGTTGGGGCCCACCTGTTTATAAGTGCGATCCTACATAAAACCCACCTGGGCGATTTACATGGCACCATTATGTAACCCGTGGACAATCCCATACAGAGCCCACTTTTCATTTCAAAGCCACATGGGACCCACATACAAATGTCGGCTGGGTTAAAGCTGGGCCCGAGATGGGTCTTGTGCATGTTGCCCACTTGGGTCCGGCCTAGTACCAAGTGTAATCCTACATAAAATTCATCTGGGCAATTTACATAGGGCCATTATGTAACCCGTGGACAATCCCATACAGAGCCCACTTTTCATTTCATAGCCACATGGGACCCACATACAAATGTCGGCTGGGTTAAAGCTGGGCCCGAGATGGGTCTTGTGCATGTTGCCCACTTGGGTCCGGCCTAGTACCAAGTGTAATCCTACATAAAATTCATCTGGGCAATTTACATAGGGCCATTATGTAACCCGTGGACAATCCCAATCAAAGCCCATTTTTTCAGCCCATTTCAAACCCACATGGGCCCCACATATAAATATCGGCTGGGTTAAAGCTGGGACCGAGATGGGTCTTGTGCATGTTGCCCACTTGGGTCCGGCCTAGTACCAAGTGCAATCCTACATGAAATTCATCTGGGCAATTAACATGGGGCCATTATGTAACCCGCGGACAATCCCAATCAAAGCCCATTTTTCAGCCCATTTCAAACCCACATGGGCCCCACATATAAATATCGGCTGGGTTAAAGCTGGGACCGAGATGGGTCTTGTGCATGTTGCCCACTTGGGTCCGGCCTAGTACCAAGTGCAATCCTACATGAAATTCATCTGGGCAATTAACATGGGGCCATTATGTAACCCGCGGACAATCCCAATCAAAGCCCATTTTTCAGCCCATTTCAAACCCACATGGGCCCCACATATAAATATCGGCTGGGTTAAAGCTGGGACCGAGATGGGTCTTGTGCATGTTGCCCACTTGGGTCCGGCCTAGTACCAAGTGCAATCCTACATGAAATTCATCTGGGCAATTAACATGGGGCCATTATGTAACCCGCGGACAATCCCAATCAAAGCCCATTTTTCAGCCCATTTCAAACCCACATGGGCCCCACATATAAATATCGGCTGGGTTAAAGCTGGGACCGAGATGGGTCTTGTGCATGTTGCCCACTTGGGTCCGGCGTAGTACCAAGTGCAATCCAACATGAAATTTATCTGGGCAATTAACATGGGGCCATTATGTAACCCGCGGACAATCCTACATGGGGCCCATTTTTCAGCCCATTTCATACCCATATGGGCCCCACATACAAATGTTGGCTGGGTACTAATGCGTAATGTGTAGATCTGTAACTTATCAATATGTAATGGCATTTTATGATTGTGTTAAGTATCAGTTAGTTAATCAAAAATGAATTAATTCTGTCATACCTCCCTAAAACTACCATTAATTATCTACTAATTAAGGTTCAAGAAAAATAACTAATAAATAAGAAAATAAATAAGCTTGGGAATGTTTGCAAGGTGGAAAAAGGCTGTTCTTGTAACATATGAAATATGATTTTCGAAAGACAAGTTGCGGTCTAGTATAACCCCCAGGTCTTTTACTGTAGTGGATAAAGTAACAGGACATCCTTCTAAAGTATAGTTGTATTGTAAGAGGTTTTGTTTCGTTTTTTTTTTTTTGGCCAAAAAAGTAATACCGCCGTGTTATCTAAATTTAATAGCAGGAAATTACACATCATCCAGCATTTTATATCTTTAAGAAACTCTGTCAATTTAGATAAGTTAGTGTTTTCATCTGGTCGTGACTTAACACAATCATAAAATTCCATTAGTACGCATCTTCCTTAGTATTTAACAGCAATGACTTAAGTGTTAATAAACAATTAGTTCTTCCATAATGTATTATTAGTAATGGAGTAAGAAACAGTATTGTAAAGTGTTACCACAACATTTGTCTTTGAGGTTTAATGATATGTGTGATTGACAGCTAAAGTGGGTGTGTCTAGAGCGACTGGCCACTCAGGAGGCCGTATGATGATCAAGTGTGAACATCCTCAACACAAAACCAAGCCAAAATACATCTGTAGAGAATCAGACAGATGTTCAGAGAGGAAGAATCCAGGAGTTCAGGATGAATGGGTGGAGAATGGAGATGTTTCTTTATATGACGACACCAGAGCAGGAGTCTTGATGGTGTTTTTTAGAGAGCTGAAAACTGCAGATGCAGGAACATACAGATGTGGAGTGAATGAGTCTCACTATACTGAGAGCTTCACTGAACTACAGCTGGACGTCAGAGACGGTGAGGAACCGGATATACTTTATCTTGCATTGGTTCATATTTTATGCACTTTCTTCTGGTTTACAGATGTAACGTTTGTGACTGAATCTGCTCATCTTGGTGAAGAAGTCAACATCACCTGTCAGATCCCAGAGGATCATAGAGTTCATTTCTGTAGAGAGATTGATGATCACATCTGTCAAAACATCAGCACATCTGCAGTGACAGAAATGAGTCCTTCATCTGAGAGAAATGAAGAGAGAGTTTTTACAGTGAGCATCAGTAATGTGAGTGTGAGAGATGCTGGAGTTTACTGGTGTGGAGCCGAAACCAGAGACACACATCTGACTTTCATCTCCCTGACCACCAAAATTCAGCTCCACCTCTTCAGTGAGTCAATTCAGATGATTTCATGACTGTAAATACAGTATATTCAGAATCATGTGTGTTAAAGGAAAGTTCACTTAAAAATTAAAATGGGGTCCATCAACTGTCTAGCAGAGAATATGAGTAATTAAACTATTCCTGTAAATATTTAGATATGTTTTTGTGTTTGTTTGTTTGCTGTGGCTCCAGTAGTGAGACGTGATGGAGGATCTCATATCTTCACTAAAGTGCATTTAAGCATCAACAAAGGTAAGCCAGTTTATCGTATTTGTATCTTGTCTCATATCAACACTTAAACAATCAGGTATGGGTGAGATGTGAGGGGAGGGGCAAAAAAAACCCCAAACATTTCCACTACATCATTTGTTTTTTCATTGAATAAAAAATATGCACAGTGTTGTCCGATTCATGAAAAAATGACTCTTATGAACTGATTCATTTAAGTAAATCAAGAACATACTGTGCAACTAGCAGTCAGAACAAGTGATGTATTAACAACTAAGTCTGTGTCGCTTTCACATTCACGCGAACCACGGCACGGTTCGGTAGCAACCTCCTCCGGGTAGCAGAGGTGGGGGACTCGAGTCACATGACTTGACTCGAGTCTGACTCGAGTCACAATTTTCAGGACTTGTGACTTGCTTGATTAAAGTACAAAAATGACTTGACTTGACTTTGACTTGAGAACAAGTTACTTGAGACTTGACTTGACTTGAAGTGGAAGACTCGACAATGACTTGAACATATAATAAACAAACAGCAATACAGTTAAAATATATATATATTGTGACGTCGGCATCACTATATCGGCATCTGTGCCTTTAACGCTGCTTAATTCAAACCGCGCCAAACGGAAGTTCCGGGAGTCTCACGCATATTGATAGCGTCCCCTGATGCCCGCAAATGAGTTAAAATCTCCCGGAATCTAGAGTGAGATACTGCGCGTATAACATACATAGCGTGCGGCGTGTGCACGGCAGAGATATGGGAAGCCAAACAAACCAAAAGTGGGACGAGACAGCGGGGCTTTACAGAGCTCGTGCCGCGCAGACATGTCATCTGCACGGTTCAATGATCCGAGCCGCGCAGCCGATTCGTCAGCGCAGCGCGGACGTGTTTCCTAGCGACACTCAATAGTCAGCACTGCACTGACCAATTTAAAGCAACGCAAACCATATGCTACATACTACATGCAAATAAATGTACAATAAAGAAACCCCTCCTTCCTTACAAAGAATTGTTCTCTACTGAAGTTTAGGAGTTAATTATGGAGAATTCCATAATTAAAACAATCATTTGTTAATATTTATGTAAATTTAATATAAAATATACATAATATTATTTAATATGTAATATTTATTAAATATAAAATATGTTAATATAACATATTACCATTTTTATTTTATATTTCTTTTAAACATATTTTAAATATGTTAATATAACATATTAACATATTTGATATTTATTAACATATTTTATATCCCCCCCCCCCCCCTCCCTAACATTAAATTCATTGAGATATACCTCCCTGAAAAGAATTCTTGTAGGTTGGGATGTCTGTATATGCAGCATAGATATACACGGCTGTGCAGCTGCAAATGCGTTTTACATATAGGTTTCAGTAAATCAAGGAAAAGGAGTTTCCGAAGACATTTGTTGGCTATGATAAGAAAAACTACTAAATTAAAAAAAAAATTGCATTTTATATTCTCATACATTTCATACATTTTAGATTTTATATTTTACATTTATATAAGATATAAGATATTACATTTTAGATTTCATACATTTTAGACCGTTTCAATTAAATTGAATTAGACAGATTGGATTATACATCTTAGAATCGATACATCTTAGACTCTGAACGTTTTGTGTAAACAACACAATTTTATTTTATTTTCAGATATTAATGTAGCACAGATATGCATATGATTAATATAGCAAATGTATATTAAATAAGATACATAATATATGTATAAAAGTTCATCTTTTCTGTGCAAAAATAAATATGTATCGAAAAAATTTACCTCTATTTATTTTAGTAGTGTGACTTGACTTTACTTGAAACTTATCAGGACTTGACTTGACTTGCTTAGGGTGAACCCTTGACTTGACTTGACTTGCTTGATTTATCTGAACTGCGACTTGAGACTTGACTCGAGACTTGATGGTTAAGACTTGAGACTTGCTTGGACTTGACCATGTGTGACTTGTCCCCACCTCTGCCGGGTAGTCTCGGGTTCGGTATCCCAGTGCGCACTTGGGTCCCATGCGATTTTTCATGTGAACCGCACCCCGTTCCGATCTAAACTGCCAGTGTGAAAACCCCCTTAAAGAACCTCTGAGAAAGTATCCTGTGTCTGTGTTTGCAGTATTTTTTGTCACTATGCTTGCGATAAACGGGTTTTTTAAATACCATATGAAAACCACAAAAATAAGCTGAAGGTTCAGAGTCTCAGTTTAATTTGACTGTGAAGAATTACAGTCTTCAGAAACCCACAGTGAGACCACATGAGGCTCGACAGAGACAGAAAAAGTAGAGCGAGCAGATCTGCAGACGAGAGCCTGAAATACACTCATGTGACTGGAGAGTAATCTAGTTCCTTTAACACAGAGTCAGGTGTGTTAGGTGTGCTTTTCCTCAGCCTTCTGTAAAATGTTCATGTTTGGGCTGAAAATTGGGGATGTGTTTGTGTGTTTTACTTTCAGATGTCTCCATGATCATCAGTATTTGTGTGTGTGTGAGTCTGCTGCTGCTGATTGGTGGATTCACTCTGACTGTGTGTAAATTACGACACATGATACGAGGTTTGATCATATATTATCTGTTGAAACAAATACTAAATGAGTCTCTGTTCTGCTTCAATGAGTTTCTGTCTCAGATGCTGCTCTGCTGTTCGTCTCCAGTTGATCTAGTTTGTCTGTGTTTCACTAATTGATTCATTTTGTTTTTGGTAATTAGGAAGAACCTCGACATCAGAAAAGAGAAAGAGGGAGAAAAATACATTGGTGAGTCGCAGTGTGTGTGTTTGTATATATATATATTTTCCTTTTAATGTACTTTTCCTCTCTATTTTTCATGTTCAGTCATCATGTTCAGACAGCAGATGTGATACTCTCTTGGATCCTGGATCAGCTCAGATTAACAGTCATGATGAACTACCCACAATCCCCTCTGATGGGCTCCTTTATGCATCTGTCAGTTTCAAGAAGCATGAAGAGTCGATCAGTGAAGCTTCAGTCACTGTCAGTAAGAACGAGATTCACTCTGATTACGCCACAGTCAGTCGCCAGATGAGACTCAACTAACTGACTTATAACAGATCACAGATCAGTACACATTCCCACACCAATCAATGTTATTGCTGAGATCTTCAGATTTAATGTTTTTTTTGTCTAAAGTCAGTTGTAGTTCTTGTGTTTCTGCTCGTCTCTTTTTCTATTCTCTTCTTTCCTTCAGTGATTCTGAAGTTACAGAGGGTCAAAATAGCACTCAAGGAGTGTAAAAACAGGTGTGAGTAATGAGAGTGAGAGCACTGATTAGGATGGATGGAAACACAGCAGAAAGGCTGAAGATCAAACTAGAGTCCTGACAAATAGTCTTTCCGAATATTGATTATTTACTACGACCTGCTTTAGTAGTTTCAGAAAGAACATGAGAAAGATAATGTTTAATAAGTTCATTGAACTTGCTGAACAACACTTTTGCTGATGTTGGTTTTAGGTCATTTTTTTCTGTTTTTAGTTGATTTGTTTCTGATGTTACAACTGGTTAAACCTTTACTGTACAATCTTAATTCACTGAAAAATAAAACATTTTTTTTCTATTATTCCTTATTTGTACACTATATTTGAAATGTAAAAGATTGTCATGCCATTAAATCAGGGCTGGAGGGCATACCGGGCATTTGCCTGGTGGGCCGATACATCTCATACTTAAAAATCATTATTTATTTATTTTTTGTTTTTTGTTTGAACAGCCTATAAAACTCACACATCGGTGGCCCATTGCGTTTAGTTTTGCTTAATTGGCGACAATGGTATATTTGTGCCGGTGTAATGCATTGGACAAAATAGTCAATCTAGGATGTAATTGACAAACATTTCAATAATTCTGTTGCTGTCGTACTCGTACTCATCATTGTCTTTTTGTTTTGAAATCAGTGGCCAACATACATCTGATACATACTGTACATGCACATACAGAGCACGTCAGGGATTTCAAACTCATTACTACATTCACGTACCATATTCAGTACGCATGGCTTTTCAAAACCATTGATGCAAATGTTTGCTAAATTAGCCCATGAATAAGCTAAGCCTCTTAACATTTGCATTTGTTTGATTGAGATTTCTTACATGTTTGGTTTTAACATCATCATCACCATCATCACATTCATCATCATCTGATTCACTGTAGTACTCGATGACTTAAGCGTCAATAAAGTCAACTGTCTTCTATAATGTCCTTAAACATGAATTCCATGAAACTTGATTTGTCCAGAAGTTCGTCCCTGATTTCTCGTAGTTTATCACCTATGAACGGTTCATCTCTTAATTCAAGTAGAATAGACCTGACTATACCTTGAATCGCATGAGGATGGGATTTTAAGCCACACCTGTTTAGGACAAATATGGAGCACATTCAGGTAATCAAACCTAATTAGACACGAGTGGAGCACACTGTTAATCAACCTAATCAACGAGTTAAGAGGTATATATATAGCAAACTTACCTCAGTTCGTTGACAGTTCAACAGTATCACGCCACCACAACATATCCTCACTTCTGGTCCTAAATACTCTTACAACAACAGGGGGAGTACTCTGGGTTTAGGCAAAAGTTCCCAGCCCAGAGGTGAGTTTAACATTCCATATAGAGTGCAGAAGTGATGACGTCACTTTGTAGGACGACTCGGAAGCTAGCGGCGCATGGGTTCCCTCGGTCGCATTTTCCCCATTGACTTTTGGAAAATCGCAAAAAATAAGATCTGTTTAACAAAGGGTTGTGACCCTTACATGTTTTGTCTAGCAAGATAATCTTTAGTTTATCCAAAATTAATACATTTTGAAGCCTATATAAAGATTTAAAAAAACACAATCAGACACAATAAAGTTTAAAAAAAACCACAAGCAGGTTATAACTGTGTTCTATGTCATAGATCAAAATGTGAAAATATTTAGAGGTTTTGTTCACTACAGACCTTATTTCAGGCCATTTAGCAAAAACCCATTCAAAAATCCCATAGGCTTTAGAGCGAGGGAACCGTAGTGCTAAAATGCTAACTCACTTCCGCGTTTTGGCCTACAGAGTGACGTCGTAACTTCGGCACTCTATTGACGGGTGGCTGCCACTGGATGACCCTCTGGCTCCATCCAGTGGCAGATGTAAGTTAATGTTCTATTGACATTATAAACATTTTTTTGGTTTCATTAAAATTAGTTTTCTGTAGTCGTGTTGTTTGGTAATTGACACAGAACATAATATTCTTTGTGTTTTGAAATAATGTAAATGGCACAGAATTACTCCCCTCCTGTATGTTCAAAAAGACAGAGTTCACCTGTCATCAGTGACATTGATGTTTCTCTGACAGACAGCTGCTGTCCGAGGTGCTAAATCCACATCAAACCTTGATATTATTAAAGTCTTTATGCATAAAGTATCCAAACAAACTGGGCTTTTTGCTCATAAAAAGGCTGTTAATGTTATTTACAAGTGATAAAAATGTTAAGAAACCAAAGTAGATGCATTTTTTTTTTTTTTTATTCAGGCTCTAGGGAGTGAACTTACATGAAAATTATACTGTCGCCCTCTAGAGGAAGATTTTAATAATGCTTATGAATTATCTTCAGTGTCATCTGTCCTTATATAGAGAAGTAGATACCTATATGACAGTGCTCGGCAACAGGCGGCCCCACAGGCCAAAACTGGCCTCCGCACCAACACATGAACAATAAGCAAATGCAGCTTCCTTTTTTATCAAAAAGATTGACAAGATAATCACTAAGCAAAAAATTCTTGATCACGGATGCAGAACAGCTGGGGTTGCATCATGCTTATTCTAGGTTAGATGAATGCATATTTGTCTCTCCATTCTTCTTTGTATTCTCTATATTCGCTGTCAACTTTCCTCTTTAGACTCACCAGCTAGCTTAAATGTTAACATCACTCAGCACATAACGTAATTGCGTACCTCCACCACAGACACACACAGAAAAATTCAGAGAATGCCAAGGAATAATTATGAGTGTAAAAGTAGGCTACGTCAAATAGTTATTACAGAAAGTTAGCCTCCATTGTATGATAAACAAATTAAAATGATACACATTTATTATTAACAGTATGGAAAAGGAAATAAAACGTAGTTCGTTAAGAGCATGACTCAAACATGCCATTAATGAGCTTACTCCACTAAAAGTCCACTTTTATATTTCAATTATATGTTAGTTATATATATATCCATTCCACATCTCCCACATATGTGTTTTAGCAAGGGTCTGTGTTTGTAGTCGGTGAATGAAGATACTTGCCAGGTTGAATGTCACCTACTGCTTAATTTATTCATTTATCCAGTGTAATTTATCCAGTGGCTTTTTGTTAATGACTGTCCTACTACAGGATTTAACAGAGTAACCGCTCACTACCAGTTACAAAAGACACTGTAACAGTCTGTCACAAGCAATTCTTACTTGCCGACCCCTGCTGTGTGAGCTCTCAGTGTCAGACACCGTAACCTCCACTAGGTGGCGCTCTTTCAGTGTGATTACTGTAATATTCAATAGTCAGTGCTGATGGTGGGAGGAGCCAGTAAAGCTGATCATTACTGATAAAGAGGAAGGAACTAAAGCAGACAGATGTAGAGACAGAGAGATTCACACAGAGGACATTCAGCATAAAGAAGACTGAACTCAACTCACAATGAAGATCCTCCTCGTCTTCTTCACTTTCTCCCTGATCTCAGGTCAGAGCTTTTCTCTTTCATCACTGCAGTAATGATGCTGTTTTCTGTTCATGAGGTTTCTGATCACAGTATCAATCTGATTGACAGGTGCAGTGAGATGCTTTACCGTCACTGGATATTCTGGAGGAAGTCTTCTGGTTGATTCTGGGGAGATGTGGTTCAGTTACTCCGCTAAATATATGGCCAAATTACCTGAGTGGAGAACAATTATAAATGATACAAAACATGATAAATGGATTAATGAAGGACGATTCACACTGTTTAAAAACAATAAGGGGAAACTCATGATCTACATTAGAGAACTGAACCGACATGATGGTGGAAGATACGCAATTGATGTCCTTCCCGACCGGCGTGTGTATATGATTTTGAATGTGGAAGAAGGTCAGTCATTTTTAGAAGTCTTTGTGTAGAAAAAAAAACATTTCAAAGTTTATTCAAAGATATATTCATAAAATATATTTATTATGCGTATACAGATTCGTGTTGTAAAATATCAAAGAGAGTGATGGTGAATATTGGAGAAACTGCATCCTTCAGCTGTGAATATTCACAGAATCATATTAATAAACCCAAGATCATATTCAAAGAAGGAGAAGACTCTATTGAGACGATTTACAGCACATGGAAGAAGACCGAAAGATTCAGTGTTTCTGACGACAGACATAAAAATCTCTTCAGTGTGAGAATTACTGCAGTGACTCCAGATGATGGAGGAGTTTATTTATGTGGAGTTTCAGTTTACAGTCACTCGTACAGTTACTCCATTATTAATACTGTTCATCTGAATGTTATAGGTAAGTGAGAAAAACAGTCATATCTGGTGCAAAAGTTTCTACAGTCTGTCTTTGTGGCAGATTTTGACTATATGTTTTTTGTGATTGGCTGTCCTGCAGAGTTTAGCTTGAATCCTAATTGAACACACCTGAACCAGCCAATCAAGATCTCCAGGATTATTACAATAGTGCATTTTAAGCCTAGTTCACACTACACGATTTAAGCCAGATTTGCTCGCGGCAGTGTTATCGTGTGCAAATCGCGGAGGATTAGCGGGCGGTGAACGCTCGCCAATCTGTTAGCATTAAAGAGCCAACAACGCATCAAAGACACTTGCGGACGCCAGTGTTTTGTAATGACAGCCAATCAGAGCAAGGCATGGGTTGAGGTCACCGGTAAATCTTATTTTTTCCCGTTTGAGCAAATCATCGCGCAAACACGCAGCACTAGTTTCCGTCTGACGTCCATATTCTCGTGTTGAGTTCTTCGTCTTCTTCGCTGGGTATTGGTGGGCGTGCTGTTTCGCGTCATTTCCGATTTGTTTTATCGCGTGATTTTTCATGACAGAACGTGATTTGTTTACAAGATAGAATCGTAACAGATTTGTTGTCAGTTTGTGTAGTGCGTTACCTCATGTCGTGGATCGATCGCGTTGTGTTGTGTGGTGTGAACAGAGAGCAAGTCATATAGTGTGAACCACACAGTTCAGCCCGACGTTTTAAAACTAGGCTTTAGTTTGGAACGTATTTATTTTTTCAAAGCTTTGAATCAATTGAACCAATTGCTTCACAAAAGGATTCACGGTTTTCGACTCCTGCTGGTTAAAACAGTGTAAATGCAAACAAAACCCATGATAAACATGCATATAAACACCTTTTACAAACACACTGCAAATGTCTAATTAAAACGTGTAAAACTGATCAGAGATCATGTAAGAACCATAGAGACTTCTGAAGCGCGATCTCAGTGCATTAGCATGATTCGTGGGTTTACAGAGATCACCGTTTCAGTTATGAGGAAATCATTGGCTCGCAGTCCGCTTTCTCCTCAAGAGTCCGTTTGCAAGCAGCAGAAAATCGCCTTAATGTGACGCACACAAAGCAGAGGAAAGTGTCCTTCACTGTGCTGCATTTAATAGCACCAAATTAATAAAAAAAAATCACAGTATATTGAACCGAGTATTTTTATCTTGCGCCGTACAGGTTATCCCAGCGTGAAACCCCTTGGACAAGCTAAACAGGACAGAAGCAGGACTGGGCACCTGGTCTAAAGAGACTGAGGGTGTTTAGTGTGTCTGATGAACAGACTGTTTATTCCAGATCAAAACCACAGAAATGAGCTGAAGGTTTGAAGTCTGTGACGTTCAGTTTTGGTTTCACTTCAGTTCCCCTTTGTCAGTCACTACTGCGTACGCCATGACTGATGAATGGGGGATCTCGCTTGAGAGACCAATTCACTTCGAGTGTAAACTAGACGAGCCAACACACACATTGGCGTGCGATAATTGCAAACATATAATGAGCAGCAGGAGCTTCGCATCTTTGTCTTTGAAACCACAATGTTTCACATGCCTGGGCTTAAGCATGACGAGACTGCGTTCATGGGTGATTTATGTTCTCTCATAAGAGCTTGACCACGTCGGCACGTTGTTCGTCTCCCCTTTCTTGTAAAGGCTTGAGCCGCGTGCCATGTGCCGTCCTGCTCTCTAGATGCTAATTCGAGACTCAAGTGCCTCAAACGAGGTGGAGTCCCTTTGCCTATTCCCCGATCTAGTTCCCCTTCGCTTGGATCACTATTGCTCTCGATACTCTTTATTTTTAACCTGTAAGTGTAAAAACCCCAGACAGCAAACTGACATTGAATCAACGTGGAAACGACGTCTCTCGTGACATCGAAACAACGTTGATCTGGCATTGATTTGCTCATCGAATTAACGTTGAACCAGCGCCATTCTTCAAAGCTAAATGAAAATCGAAAATTGGTTTGCTTTCATAACGTTGAAACAGCGTTGATTTCAAGTTGATTTTCCGTTAGTTTTGAAGAATGGCGCGTCTGACGTTGGTTCAACGTTAATTCGATGAGCAAAACGATGTCAGATCAACGTTGTTTCGATGTCATGTTTCCACATTGATTCAATGTCAGTTTGCTATCTGGGACAGATATTCGTCTTGGATATAAAAGCACACTGAGTTGGATTTCATGGTCAATTCTCAATATAAAACAGATAAAACAAAGTAAATAATCAAACGGCCACAAAACCAGAAACAGACCAGCTTTATGTTTACAGATGTAGATTCATGTTAACAATGTAAATTGGACCGTCGGTTTGAATATTTGTGTAGATGTTATTCAATTCAATTCATGTGTAGCTCTTGATTTATCTCTGTTTGTGTTTTATTTTCATCAGATGTCTCCATGATCATCAGTATTTGTGTGTGTGCGAGTCTGCTGCTGATTGGTGGATTCACTCTGACTGTGTGTAAATTAAGACACAGGAGACGAGGTTACGCTCACACACACTCTTCAGATTGGTATACGTCTGTCAGTTTCCAGAAGGTTGTAGAGTCTCTCAGTGAAGCTTCAGTCACTGTCAGTAAGAACGAACTTTACCCTGATTACACCACGGTCATGTACCGCACAAGACTCAACTAACTCACCATTGTTATCATTAATGTAGAGACGTCCTGCTGTCTTGAATCGTGAGACACATTAAAGTTTCCAGCGCTGATCATGTTGCCTCTTTCACTTGTTTAAAATAGTTTGTCAGCTCAGTTTATCTGAGGTCAATGGACAGGAAATAAAACCCCTGAGCGACACTTTAGAATAAACTGTAAACTTTCCTCTCGAGAAGCAGAGACACAGCAGCTTTTCACACGCATACTTAATTAAGACTTTTTTTAGTAGCAGTTTGACCAAAGCCATGATGAGAAACATGTAACCTGAGAATGCAGAGCTGTTATTGTTCTCATCTCTCTGAATATCCTGAGCTTCAGATTTGTACGTGCAGGATTTCAGTTATAAATATATTGTGAGAAAGGCTACTTTAGTACACTGCAAAATCCCCAGTGCTAAATGAACACTGAGAAGTGTGAATTATATAATGAACACTGAAGCTGTGTTAATGAGATAATTAAGTGAATAATTGAGTGATGATTAAGCATTATTGAAGACACCTGATGTTAACAAGCAGAATCACTGAAGGAGAAAACCGGAATTTTCGGTCACCATTGTGGAGATCAGTATTTGATTTAGTTGGGCTCTTAACTAAATCATTTATTTTAGATTTAGTTTGGCTGCTGTATGTGACTTCTAACAGCCAGATGAACAAATAGAAAAGTTGATTTGATTGTGTAGGTTTATATAATATAGAGTTTATATAATTTACACGTTTAACTGTGTTTGTTGTTTTTTCGTATGAGTTCACTCATGATACTCAGTTCATTTATCAGCTTTTTTTTGTTATTGTGTATTTGCTTAAACTTTTACTATAGAATCATATCCCATGTATATTAAAAAAATGCAATATTGCAATTGTTACCTGTTAATCATCTAAAGCGGTTTTATTTATTTTAAGCCTTAGGATCACAGAAAGTGTATTTCATTAATTTCTTTCTGGACAGAACTGTCCACTGTCCAGTTACATGTCAACTGAAGTGAAGATGTACTGAAACAAGAATGCATTTAGCCAGTTTCATTTTCTTGTTTCTTTTAGTTTAGATTAAATCGTTTTTTCCAAGTCTGATCAGCGTCTGACTTGAAGAAGTGCATGACAGTTTGAAAGTTCGACGACTTCAGACGGCACTGTTTCCATGTTACTGTGATGTACTCCCTCAAAGTACAATGAGAATTATTTCAATTCAATTCAATGGCTGAATCCTTCGAGGGAGTCGGACTGAGTGTTGTTAAAATGGGATGGTCTAGTTTACTGAGGACTGATCTTGTTGCCTAGCAACTGTGACAGCTTATGTTTACGAGTAATGTTTGAACTGGACTTTTTTGAAAGTTACATTAAACTGTCTGAAAACAAAACTGTAACTGGACTTTATTCTTGTTCATACAGGTGTTGTATTAAGCGGTACATTAAGATTTGAATAAAAAGTGTTTGTTGATTCATAAAAACTTTTGGGTATTTGACAAATATTGCATGTAATCTATCCAGTACATTTATGAGAAAGTATAACACATGAGCGTTACTACGGGAAGCAGAAAGTTTCCGACTTCATGTCTCTGATTTCCTCTCCTCCCGACTGCACTCGCCAACTCTCACTTCATCCAGCCGAAGTCGAACACACTTAGTGTTGTAGCTGGGAATGACATCACACCCAAATCGACCGTGTTCCAGTAAAACAGGTCAGTTAATTGAGATGGATGCATCCAAAGGTATTTTGCACAACTAATGTTGAAGGATCATGTCCATAAATAGACGTTGGATAGTCCTGGTTGAACATTATTGAAATAATCAAGTGCTAAGAAAAACATATTACTGCTGTTTCGCTACGGTGATGCGCTGAGCAGTTATAATAGAGTCTGAAGACAGGATTGTTCCAGTTCCCCGGTTTCCCAATCAATGCTTCTGTAGTTTCAACTGGTGGAATAAAAAGGATTGGAGAAATGACTTACGCTGGTGTTGTGTAAATGACTTGACTGACATTCTTGATCCTCAAATCTGTTTTACCGGTGCATCGTCCAGTACAGAACTGTCTTACATGCTCCTCATATCCACTAGGTGGCGCTCTTTCAGTGTGATTAATGTAATATTCAATAGTCAGTGCTGATGGTGGGAGGAGCCAGTAAAGCTGATCATTACTGATAAAGAGGAAGGAACTAAAGCAGACAGATGTAGAGACAGAGAGATTCACACAGAGGACATTCAGCATAAAGAAGACTGAACTCAACTCACAATGAAGATCCTCCTCGTCTTCTTCACTTTCTCCCTGATCTCAGGTCAGAGCTTTTCTCTTTCATCACTGCAGTAATGATGCTGTTTTCTGTTCATGAGGTTTCTGATCACAGTATCAATCTGATTGACAGGTGCAGTGAGATGCTTTACCGTCACTGGATATTCTGGAGGAAGTCTTCTGGTTGATTCTGGGAAACTTTGGTTCAGCGAAAATAATAAATGTATGGAAAAGTTATCAAATCATCGGAGACAAATAATTTATCATCTGAAACATGATACATGGATTAATGTAGGACGATTTACACTGTTTAAAAACAATGAGGAAAAACTTATGATCTACATCAGAGATTTAAATCAAGAAGATGCTGGAAGATACTGGATTTGGGTTGTAGACCAGTGGTCCATTGATATGACTTTGAAAGTGGAAGGTCAGTCAATTTAATATTGAAGTCTTTGTTTTGTAAAACTACTGATCATGTTAAAGATTTTAAATATCTGAAATGTATTTCTTTATTGTGTGAATTGCAGATTCATGTTGTAAAGGGTCAAAGAGAGTGATGGTGAATATTGGAGAAACTGCATCCTTCTGTGAATATTCACAGAATCATATTAATAAACCCAAGATCATATTCAAAGAAGGAGAAGACTCTATTGAGACGATTTACAGCACATGGAAGAAGACCGAAAGATTCAGTGTTTCTGACGACAGACATAAAAATCTCTTCAGTGTGAGAATTACTGCAGTGACTCCAGATGATGGAGGAGTTTATTTATGTGGAGTTTGGGACTACAGTTACCCGTACAGTTACTCCATTATTAATACTGTTCATCTGCATATTTGTAATAAGTATAAAGTGGGCGTGTCTAGAGCGACTGGCCACTCAGGAGGTCGTATGATGATCAAGTGTGAACATCCTCAACACAAAACCAAGCCAAAATACATCTGTAGAGAATCAGACGGATGTTCAGAGAGGAAGAATTCAGGAGTTCAGGATGAATGGGTGGAGAATGGAGATGTTTCTTTATATGACGACACCAGAGCAGGAGTCTTGATGGTGTTTTTTAGAGAGCTGAAAACTGCAGATGCAGGAACATACAGATGTGGAGTGAATGAGTCTCACTATACTGAGAGCTTCACTGAACTACAGCTGGACGTCAGAGACGGTGAGGAACCGGATATACTGTATGATTTATATAAAGGATTTATGCTGATCTTTATGTAAACTTGTCCTGGTTTATAGGTGTAAAATATCCAAAGACAAAGACTGAATCTGCTCATCTTGGTGAAGAAGTCAACATCACCTGTCAGATCCCAGAGGATCATAGAGTTCATTTCTGTAAAGAGATTGACGATCACATATGCCAGACATTAACCACATCTGCAGTGACAGAAATGAGTCCTTCATCTGAGAGAAATGAAGAGAGAGTTTTTACAGTGAGCATCAGTAATGTGAGTGTGAGAGATGCTGGAGTTTACTGGTGTGGAGCCGAAACCAGAGACACACATCTGACTTTCATCTCCCTGACCACCAAGATTCAGCTCCACCTCTTCAGTGAGTGAATTCAGATATAGTATTCAAAAAATGTAGCCATCAAACATTTCTGTAGTTAGAGTGAGATGGATGTTGAGTTAATAAGGTGTATTATAATTGAATACAGTATCTGATTGACAGCTAAAGTGGGCGTGTCTAGAGCGACTGGCCACTCAGGAGGTCGTATGATGATCAAGTGTGAACATCCTCAACACAAAACCAAGCCAAAATACATCTGTAGAGAATCAGACGGATGTTCAGAGAGGAAGAATCCAGGAGTTCAGGATGAATGGGTGGAGAATGGAGATGTTTCTTTATATGACGACACCAGAGCAGGAGTCTTGATGGTGTTTTTTAGAGAGCTGAAAACTGCAGATGCAGGAACATACAGATGTGGAGTGAAAGTGTCTCACTATACTGAGAGCTTCACTGAACTACAGCTGGACGTCAGAGACGGTGAGGAACCGGATATATACTTTATCTTGCATTGGTTCATATTTTATGCACTTTCTTTTGGTTTACAGATGTAACGTTTGTGTCTGAATCTGCTCATCTTGGTGAAGAAGTCAACATCACCTGTCAGATCCCAGAGGAACATAGAGTTCATTTCTGTAGAGAGATTGATGATCACATCTGTCAAAACATCAGCACATCTGCAGTGACAGAAATGAGTCCTTCATCTGAGAGAAATGAAGAGAGAGTTTTTACAGTGAGCATCAGTAATGTGAGTGTGAGAGATGCTGGAGTTTACTGGTGTGGAGCCGAAACCAGAGACACAAATCTGACTTTCATCTCCCTGACCACCAAGATTCAGCTCCACCTCTTCAGTGAGTTACACATGATTTCAACCTTCTTTTATTACTTCATCTAAATTTTATAATCCATGTTGTCAAATTTATTTGGGTTAGTATGGCATCAACTGGGAGTAGATTATACTCCCTGAACTGCACCCCCTGCTGGCCCCAGTAACACCTGCTTGACTTTGCAGATATCGCTCATCTAATCGACTATCTAGGATGAGTCAGAAGCTCCCCTAACTCATCGTATTCAATGCTTAGTTTAGTGCAGTCTTTAGCCTCCTTGTTAGAGTGCCTGACTCCCATGCCGGAGACCCGGGTTCGAGGCCCGCTCGGGGCGGGTCGAGTTGGACCCGGGTGTAGGGGTTACATTGGTGCCGTGACCCGGATGAGAGTGAGGTTTAGGGGGGTGCGTGTAACGGAGGACCGCTAGTAGTTGCTGTGCGAGTAAACCTCTCTCCCCTGATCTCAATAGGCGCTCTAGCGACAGACGTTAGAGGCTGCAGTCTTTGGCCTCCTTGTTAGAGCGCCCGACTCTCACGCCGGAGACCCGGGTTCGAGGCCCGCGAGTAGGACCCGGGTGTAGGGGTTACAGTTGCATAGACCAGGAAACAGGTATTTTATAAATATCTGTCTCTACTTACACCACGCTTTCTATATAGCCAAAATCATAAGTTAGCAACAAGTCCTCATTTACCGTGCAAGAAGCGGCCGGACAGGCTTCCAGTTTGGGAAAACAGACAGCAGGGCTTGCAGGAGAAGTGAAGGGAACTTTCTTACGCTCCCCAAACTGGTCTGTACGAGATCCCCTGAGCAATCACAGGGCTGGACGCCTCTGGTCTCCAGCTTCGCCTTAGTGTGTGACTGCACTTCAGGCCACGAGCCTGTCACTAACCTGTTGACCACTCGGATCCACCTTGGACCATCCTTCTTACCTCAACTGCTCATCACAGAGGCTCCACCTTGGGCTCATGGCATTTGCAGCTAATATGTTGTTTGTTTGCAGTGGCTCCAGTAGTGAGACGTGAAGGAGAATCTGCTGAGATCTTCTGCCCTTATGATTCAACCTTTAAGTCAAAGTCTCTCTGTAAGGGGAAGTGCTCCACTAGAGATAGAAACACTCTCAATGAGACTGTGAGAAAAGAGACTGACAGATTGACTCTGAATGATGACGTCACTGCTGGTGTCTTCACTGGGACCATCACTGGACTGAGAGCAGAGGATGCTGGGAAATACTGGTGTGCAGTGACATTAGAGAGAGACGTGAATTATCTTTACACTCATCTGATCGTCATCATGAACGAGGGTGAGGAAGGTTTATACGTCTGGATATGTGAAACTATGGCTGTGAATTGATGTTCTTCTATATTTCCAGAGCTGAACTTGACTAAGTATGAAGGAGACGACGTGTCAGTCCAGTGCAAACATCATGATGGACATCAGAAATGCTTCTGCAAAGCACACGAACCCTCCGTGTGTGTGAAGGATGGAGATTCATTGGAGAAGATCAGAGATGATCGATTCTCTTTCAGTGATGAAGCTTCTACTGGAGTCTTTACTGTAAACATAACTGATCTGAGAGAAGAGGATTCTGGGATATACTGGTGTGGAGCTCACATCACCACTAAAGTCAATCTAGAAGTCAAGAAGAGTAAGCATGACCTTTATTTCCAAAGTTGATTGTTATGCTGCTAATTATAATTGATTTGTGTGTGTTTTTTTTAAACTAATGCCATAAACAACAAGTTTTGGTAAAAGCTAAATTCTGGGTTCAATGCAAGTTAAATTTTATAAAAAGTTCTGTAACATTAAAATTACAAAATAAAATCGTAAGCTTCACATTTTTGCATTTAAACCCTCCAAACATTATTATATTAGGAGTCTTGTCGTGACCTCAGTCTCAAAGAAAATCAGCTCTATGCCATAAATTATGATCAACATCAAAGCTTTAAATGGGGCTCAACCTGAACTACATTGTGTATATTTTAAGGTAATTATTCACATCAATGATGGTCTTTGACCTCACAAATAATGGTAGATTTTCAGACAAAATGGTTGAACTAGAAGTTGGTGGGTGATCTCCTCAGATTGAAAGCAGAAGTGAGAGAACTGAACAGCCACAAATAGATTTTAGGAAATTCACAGATGCAAATGATGTTACATTATTCCAAAACTACAGCTAAACTATTAATTATGTGTGTGTGTGTTAGTGAAAATGGTGGTTTAGAGATTAAACTGCTCACGTCTTGTTCTCCAGATATTTCTGACAGAATCATCATCTCTTGCGTTTGTGTGTCTTTTCTGCTGATCGGAGCGTCAGTCTTGTTATTATATAAATTAAGATGCATCAAGACTGGAGGTGAGGATCTCACACACACCAACACACACAGGATTTAATGGTCTGCAGGCCTTCTGTGACCTGCTACTGTTTTACATTCTCCCTGCGATTGTGAATTCTAATTCATTAGCAGTCTAAGCCTGATGTCAATCTGATTTGATGGAAAAGGGATCTGAAACTTTCTAGATTACTTTTTAGTCCAATTCTGCTAATTTTAAGACTCCCGTGTCCACATTGACAAGAACAACTCATGTTTTGTTTCCTAAAGCCACCCTTGGAGTTTTGTTTTATCTTAAGTTGATTTTATTATTTATTTATTTATTTATTTATTTATTTTATATTCTTATATTTAGTAATTTTCACGCTCTAAAAAATGCTGGATTTTTTTAACCCAATTTTTGGTCAAATATGGACAACTCAAACATTGGGTTCAAATTTTAATTTAAAAATGTAACCCAATGGCTAGGTTTGTCCATATTTGACCCAAAATTGGGTTAAAACAGCCCAGCATTTTTTTAAAGTGCAGTAACTCCACTGGATGAGAACAAAACCCGACCTGGAAGCTGAATAATGACACTTCTATGCTCTTTTAAGCTGCTGTGTGATTGAATTGAGTTTATTGCATAACTGATGATATTAAATCAGAATTTAGCTAAATGTAGCTGAATAGTGACACTATAGAGCTGCTTAACAGATGAAATTGTAATTTTTATAACTGAAGAACACTGTTATTGTCCTGTCTATTACTGTGAAGCTGCCGTGAAACAGTCTGTATTGTATATAGCGCTTTAGAAATAAAGGTTTTACTGGTGTTATTCCACAGATCAGCACTCTTCCACGGACGAGACAGAGATGAGCAGTGGAAAGGTGAGGGGTGTTTAGTTTCTTGTTTATTGAACAGTTTCCTGACTCTATTTTGCACATGAAGCAGAACTAGAACTATATGAAACACAGAACATGTGAATGACCAGCAGTGACCCCACATTCAGACGTCCAGGGGTGAAAATAAATGGAGAATTGGGACATGCTATAAGCAAATAATATTTTTTAAGCCTAAAACAAAAAAGGTAAAGTCCAAGCAAAATGATTTATAAAGATAATGGGGTGTGGAGATTTGGTTCCGGCTGTCGTTGTTGCACTCAAAAAAATGAAATCTTGACTTTAATTAACATGAATGAGTTTTGATTAGTGGCACCCAGAATGCATGCAACATGCTTTATAGTTGTCACCATTGTGGAGATTCATAGTCTGATTCTTGATGTCTGTGTATGATGATCTTAATGTCCACATAATCTATTTTTTAAGAAATTTTCTTTTAATTGATTTGATTATATGGATTTCGTTGATTTTCAAGGTTAAAAATAGTATTATCTACAACAACAGTGCTGCTTTAATCCATAAGTTAAACTTCACTCAGAAATAGGGTTCAAGCCTATATGAGTTCAGTTATTCAGGTCAAATGATTGTGATATGATGATTGTTAAAACACAACCAACACCATCAGATCACCTTTTATATTTGTTCATCTGGCTGTTATAGATCACATACAGCAGCCAAACAACATCTAAAGTTAATTATTTAAGGGTCACTAAATCAAACACTGATCTCCATAATGGTGACTTAAAATTCCGGTTTTCTCCTTCAGTGATTCTGCTTGTTATCATCAGGTGCCTTCAATAATGCTCAATTATCACTCAATTATTCACTTAACTATCTCATTGACTTAAACACTGCTTCAACTTAACCCAGTTATGTGCAGCCTGTTGACATAACAAAGTTAATTAAAGCCAACATATCATTTTTTGTGTGTGATTGGATGTTGAGATGTGGGCGTGGCACTCAGAGAGGTGAAACTGAATGCAATGCAAAATATAAAACATGAATCATATGCATGAATGAATTAATAACATGCGTTTAGAAAATAGATGTGGTGAATGTTAATTTCATTATACTGTATTAGTGACTTTAGGTTACCCCTCTCTCTCTGTGAATCTGCGTGTTATTTCCTGAACTGAATCTAGTTTTTATCTCTGGTCTTCAGGCGCCTCAGGCTGTGTGTGTCTATGAGAATATCAGAGACGTCAGACAGCGCTCAGTCTCAGGAACTGGGGACGATGTGTTATATTCCAACGCTAAACTTTCCACAGACATTTCTGATCCAAACCACACGCTATATTCCACATTAGAGTTACCCACAATCCCCTCTGATGGGATCCTGTACGCGTCTGTGCGTTTCCACAAGCACAAAGAGTCTGTCAGGGACGCTAAAGTCGTGTTCAATAACGAGGAGATTTACAGCACGGTCAGTCCCTGCAACAGACTCAACTAGTTCAGTGAGATTATAACTGGACTGTGTCGCTCTTTATGGTCATTATTACAGAGACACATTATTTAATGTGTACAGTGACTCCCAAAATGATGTTGGCACTTAACTATGATTGCCAATTCACATAGCAAATGTTAAATCAATAGCCATTTATTGTAAAGAAAGACAGCACATGCCCAATTTACAATCAAAACAAGAAGTATTGTGTGAGTTTGTGATTCGTGGAATATGTTCACAGTAATGAATATGTTCAACTTAATGAGCTACGCTTGCGATTACTCATGGGAAGTTATTTGTGAGGATCACTCAAGTAGCATTTGTTTGAATGTAACGTTTGATCTGCACTGTGTTTACTGTCGGACATTCATCGATTTACTATAGTTAGTCATTTTGACCATACACTGTAAAAAAATATTGATGTTTTAACTTAAAAAAGTAAGTAACCTGGTTGCCTTGAATTTTTAAGTTCATTAAACTGGAAAAAGTGAGTTAATACAATGAAGAAGAATGATTTAATCATCAGAAACTCAAAATTATATGTTATCTGAACTAAATAAATTATTTAAGTTGATTTGACAAAAGAAAAAAAAATGTTGTGATTACTACACTGTAAAAAAAATATTGATGGTTTAACTTAAAAAAGTAAGTAACCTGGGTTGCCTTAAAATTTTAAGTTGATTGAACTGGAAAAAGTGAGCTAATACAATGAAGGAGATTGATTTAATCATCAGAAACTCAAAATAATACATTATCGCAACTAAATAAATTATTATAACGTTGATTTGTCAAAAGAAAATATGTTGTGATAACAAATCTTGAAAATATTTTTTTACAGTGTAGATAACTATGAAATAAGGTGCCATATCAGTTATAAGACTGAGATATTAATGCGTGCTGAATGAATAATCATGCTCCTTGTTCTTATCATGTCTGTATTATACATAAACTGTGTGTGTGTGTTATACAGGTCTCTAAATGATCAGGTGTTTTATATTCATAGTTACAGGGAAACTATGCAGAATCAGCTTTAACTAGTCCGTGTTTGACTTCTGATCATTTCGTTTTTATACTGCACTTGTTCTGTTTGAGATCGCCACCTTCTGTTTAAGCATTAAACATGTTGTTTTGAATGATCGAATGATTATTGCAGTGAGCTTCACTAGGAGGCGCTACTGTTTTTTTTTTTTTTGTATTGTTTAGCTCTGCTTGTTTTAGGGCAGATGGCCGGCTCTTTAGAAGTTGTTGAAAAAGACTTGATGCCTCTGTTCTCTGCTCTTGACAAATCCTGTATATAAACTGTTGAAGACTACTTTCACTAATCTGTGAATTCATGACAGGTTTAACTGTTGTGTGTCAGTGACAGGATGTATTTCATCACAGTGAGTCAGAAGAGTTTAGCGATGGGGAAAAAGGAAGAGGTGGAGCTGTTTGTATTATTAAAAAAACTCTTTAAGAGCACAAGATAAAAACACAAAATCAGACACAACGGAGGAACTCGCAGTGTCTCTGACTGATGAACAATACAAGCGGATTCACAGTTTCATCATTCGTGATTATGAAGACCTTCCTCTTCTTCCTCTTCTTCACTCTCTTCCTGATTACAGGTCAGACGTTTATAATTACGGTATCTCAGACTTTACCTATTTACTCACTTGATATTAAATCTTGAGGATTGTCATGTGTAAGCTTTTGACTACGCATGGACTGAGTATACACACATGTTAACATGGTCCGTCATACACAGATATGTAGCGTTTCAGTCTATCATGTATTGTGCGTTTGCTATCCCAGAGTGTTGTGGTGTATCATGTCCTGTAGCAGAACTTAATATTGTAAAGTTTTTTATTTTTTTATTTGTTATTGTGGGACTTCCACCATGTGGCCCCCCCAAAAAAAAAATCATCCTTAAAATGTATCTAGCGTTTTCCCTTCTCACTTCTGGCCTCCATCTGGCCATCTGATCAAGCATTGTGCTATTACGTGTTCTGCCTGTCCACTTTATATGTGAATTTTTACAGTTTTGTAAGTATGACTGTGTAAGGCTCTTAAAGAGGAACTGAATTTGATTGACAGGTCACGTGGGCGACGCTGTTGACACCATGACTGGCATCACAGGAGGAAGTATCATCATCAACTGTGTATATAGAGATGAAACAAGAGAAAGTGCAAAAAGCTTTTGCAAAGTGTCTGGCCGTGAATGTACAACCATGACAGAAGTAAAGAAGGATTTATGGATCCCAGAAGAGAGATTCTCTATGATCGAGGATGAATCTCGGATATTGATCAGTGTATTCATCAGAAACCTGACCGTAACCGACAGCGGGACGTACAGATGTCAAGCCGGCAGTCAAACGGTTCAGACGATGGATCTCAATGTGAAACAAGTTAAGAATTAATTACCATGTTGCTCATTTCCTCTGTCAGGTCTTTTGGTTTAACATCTAATGTTTGTTCCTGAGACTTCATTTTACAGTAAACAGGATTTGTTAGACTTTGTTAATTACAATTCTCTGGTTTTCAGAGTCGTGTTGTGGGAGATCAGAGGATCAGACCGCATATTTAGGAGAAACTGCTGTCATTCAATGCAAATATCCAGATACATATAAAGATCATGGCAAGCTATTGTTCAAAGTACAGAATGGATTATTAGAGTCTATTATTCATACATTTGGACATTCGGCCACCAATGAGAGGTTTTCTCCGAGTGAAAACGAACAGGAACATGTTTTCTCTGTGACTATTGCTGATGTGGAAAGAAGTGATGCCGGGGTGTATTTCTGTGGGATAGAAAACAACAAAATCATCTACACTCCCCTTCCCATGGAGATTCAGCTTCATGTTTCAGGTGAGAAACAATTAGCAACAATTTACACATTAAATGTACATGCAATGTCAATTAAACCGTGTAATTTTGATTTCTGCTCTATTGTCTCTATGTGGGCAACAGTGGAATCAAGAACAGATGTTTCAGTCCAGTCTGGTGAGCTCTTTGCACAAATATATATACCTCAGAATATTACAGTTTAGAACAGTAAAGTGAAAGTAATGTGCTGAAAATTGAAAATTGGAATTTTATAAACCAAGCATGATATAAACTTAAACATGGCACAATCATTAAACATCGCATATGAACAATCATTTTAAGCATTTGATGTTTTATACACAGTGAAAATAGCATGTATAACATCCCTATACTCTCCGGACGAGAAAAGCTCAAAATCACGATTTAAAAAGTGGGAACTGAAAAATATTTTGGTCAAAATTTTAGTTGTATGTATTTGATTTACCTTCAGATACTATGCTTTTAAAAATGAACTTTATGGCACCATTCAGACTCACACAGACATAATCATATGTATCTCAACAATGGTGACAATCATAAATAGTTATTAGTGATTATTAGTTTCTATTCTGGATATTTGGAGTTTCTCTTTCTTCTTACTGTTTTCCGGACAGTGTTTTCCTCTTGTGTTTTTCAGGTTCATTTGTGATTATCATTATCACTGCGGAGGCTTTAATTTTACTCCTGATAGCAGTTCCACTGATTATATTGGCTGTGCGAATGAGAAAGTCTAAAGGTAATATTTTACACTAAACACATTCCTTTTCTCTAATGTTTTTGAGCACACAACAAAACACTGAATATTACCTACAAGTTGGGTTTGGGATGATTTAACTGGATTAAATTAAGAGTCTTGAAGCAGCAATCTGAGTAAGACTGTAATGTTGATCTATTGCTCAGGTCTGATGTCGTTCACCACGGTTGTGTTTAATCCAGTGATTTATGATCAGGTGAGTCAGCAGAAACAGATTGTGGATTTGCATTTCTTCCTCGACTCTGTCATGATATTGAATCTCCAGCTTGTGTGTGAATGATCATATTCTGGTGTTAAACTGTGTGAACATGTAAAACAGATTGAGATCTTTGATGGATCTGTACTAACTAACAGAAGTTTCCTGTGTCTGTAGATCAAAGACACTGGCCGTCACTGTAATCCAAATGACAAGGACACGGAAACTACAGTGGTTTACAGGTGTGTACAACACCACAACATAAATGACTTCACAAACTAATAAACATTCAGAAGCATAATAAGGGCCACGAGAAATCTTCATCCTCCTCATCAATTTCATTGTTTTACTAAAAATGAGTCTTTACCAATCTCGTTTTGTCTTTTCTATTCATAAGATTACAAGACATTTCGCACGCAACACTGGAGTCTGCCCAAGATGTGAAAACTCCTTCCTTCTGCAGAGTTCGGGGGTATCGCTTGTCAACAAATGCACGCGTGTATTCCCTAGTGTAACCATGACAGATTTTACGACAGTAGTAAAGACAATACTGTTTCCCAACTGTAGGGGGCCCCCGAGAGCAAAATTTAAAAAACATCATAATGGGGCTTTAAATAAAATTTGAATTTAATAAAATAGAATTTTTCTGTGCCTTATTTGTTCACATGGTTTGGGTAAGATTAGGCTGGGATATGGCTCAGTTTTGGGGTTTGAAATGGTGGTGTTGAAATGGTTAACTTAGAATTGGTACCAATAATAAAACCCAGTTCAGGGCCAGTTAAGGGTGATTAACTGGCTGCCATTCGGGCCGGTTATGGCCCATGTGTGACCCTTGTCTTTTAATCCAGTTCTGGGCCACTTCAGCGCCGTCATTCTTTGCAGTACTTGGGCCGAGGATTGGGTTGGGTAAGATTAAGCTGGGATATGGCTCAGTTTTGGGGTTTAAAAGGGTGGTGCTGAAATGGTTAACTTAGAATTAGAACCAATAATAAAACCCAGTTCAGGGCCAGTTAAGTGCAATTAACTGGCTGCGATTCGGGCCGGTTATGGCCCATGTGTGACCCTTGTCTTTAATCCAATTCTGGGCCACCTCAGCGCCGTCATTCTTTGCAGTACTTGGGCCGAGGATTGGGTTGGGTAAGATTAGACTGGGTTATGGCTCAGTTTTGGGGTTTCTGGTTAAAGGGTGGTGTCGATATGGTTAACTTATGGATGAGAATTGGTACCAATAATAACATGTGTTTTGGCCCAGTTCAGGGCCAGTTAAGGGTGATTCACTGGTTGAGATTCGGACCGGTTATGGCCCATGTGTGGCCCTTGTCTTTAATCCAGTTCTGGGCCACTTCAGCGCCGTCATTCTTTGCGGTACTTGGGCCGAGGATTGGGTTCACATGGTTTGGGTAAGATTAAGCTGGGATATGGCTCAGTTTTGGGCTTTGAAAGGGTGGTGTTAAAATGGTTAACTTAGAATTGGTACCAATAATAAAACCCACTTCAGGGCCAGTTAAGGGTGATTAATTGGCTGCCATTCTGGCCGGTTATTGCCCATGTGTGACCCTTGTCTTTAATCCAGTTCTGGGCCACTTCAGCGCCGTCATTCTTTGCGGTACTTGGGCCGAGGGAAACGTGATTGTGGGCCCGAGCTGGGCCAGAAAAAATTGCTATGTGGGCTGTAATGAATCTTTAAGAGTGACTGACTGGCAAGACTGTGCTTTCAAAGAAGCTTTTGAAACGTATACGCTTTCTCTAAACATTAACATTAACATTACAGTGAATGTTATTATGAGCCCCTTGTGTGTCAGTGACAGGATGTATTTCATCACAGTGAGTCAGAAGAGTTTAGCGAAGAGAAAAAGGAAGAGGTGGAGCTGTTAGTTTTATTAAAAACTCTTTAAGAGCACAAGATAAAAACACAAAATCAGACACAACGGAGGAACTCGCAGTGTCTCTGACTGATGAACAATACAAGCGGATTCACAGTTTCATCATTCATGATTATGAAGACCTTCCTCTTCTTCCTCTTCTTCACTCTCTGCCTGATTACAGGTCAGACGTTTATAATTACGGTATCTCAGACTTTACCTATTTACTCACCTGATATTAAATCATGAGGATTGTCATGTGTAAGCTTTTGACTACGCATGGATTGAGTGCACACACATGTTATGTATATCTTAATATTGTAAAGTTTTTTATTTTTATTTTTATTGACAATTATTGTGTGACTTCCACCATGTGACCCAAAAATGTATCCTCAAAACGTATCCAAGGTTTTTCCCTTCTCACTTCTGGCCTCCATCTGGCCATCTGATCAAGCATTGTGCTATTACGTGTTCTGCCTGTCCACTTTATATGTGAATTTTCACATTTTTGTTGGTATGACTGTGTAAGGCTCTTAAAGAGGAACTGAATTTGATTGACAGGTCACGTGGGCGACGCTGTTGACACCATGACTGGCATCACAGGAGGAAGTATCATCATCAACTGTGTATATAGAGATGAAACAAGAGAAAGTGCAAAAAGCTTTTGCAAAGTGTCTGGCCGTGAATGTACAACCATGACAGAAGTAAAGAAGGATTTATGGATCCCAGAAGAGAGATTCTCTATGATCGAAGGTGAATCTCGGATATTGATCAGTGTATTCATCAGAAACCTGACCGTAACCGACAGCGGGACGTACAGATGTCGAGCCGGCAGTCAAACGATTCAGACGGTGGATTTCAATGTGAAACAAGGTATGAATTAATATGTATTTACCATGTTACTCATTTCCTCTGTCAGGCCTTTAGGTTTAACATCTAATGTTTGTTCTTGAGAACAGGATTTGTTAGACTTTGTTAATTACAATTCTCTGGTTTTCAGAGTCGTGTTGTGGGAGATCAGAGGATCAGACCGCTTATTTAGGAGGAACTGCTGTCATTCAATGCAAATATCCAGATACATATAAAGATCGTGGCAAGCAATTGTTCAAAGTCCAGAATGGATCATTAGAGCCTATTATTCATACATTTGGACATTCGGCCACCAATGAGAGGTTTTCTTTGAAAGAAAACGAGCAGGAACATGTTTTCTCTGTGACTATTGCTGATGTGGAAAGAAGTGATGCCGGGGTGTATTTCTGTGGGATAGAAAACAACAACATCATCTACACTCCCCTTCCCATGGAGATTCAGCTTCATGTTTCAGGTGAGAAACAATTAGCAACAAATTACACATTAAATGCACATGCAATGTCAATTAAACAGTGTCATTTTGATGTCTGACCTATCTTCTGCATGTGGGCGACAATAGAAAATCAAGAACAAACAGATGTTTCAGGCCAGTCTGGTGAGTTCTTTAACACACATATGTCTCTCAGAATATCACAGAATTGTTCTGCATTTTGATTAATGACAGTTTAGAAAAGCAAAGTGGAAGTAATTGGCTAGTTAAGTGCTTTACCATTTTTGAGTATTTTATTATGAGCCTCCTCTGATTTTGATTGGTCAGTGTGAGGATATTTTCCTAACATTCGCTGTCATCCATGTCACTGTATTTCGGATCGTCAGATAAACTTATATCTCCCACATCAGCTAGCTTCATTGAAATAGTACATATTTACATACAGTACATTTTTAATCATTTGAAGTGTGTTATGCACATCAAAAATAGCATGTATAATATCCATATTTTTTTAACGCGACAAGCTCTCAATCATAACTGAAGTTGGAAGAGGGCACTTTCATGTCAGTTTTTTACTGTCACGTGTGTGTTTTTCAGATCTCTACATCATCAGTGCGGTGTGTTCGTGTGTGATCCTGTTGTTAGCTGTAGGACTGAGTTTGATGTTGTTCAAGTGCAGATGGAAGAAGACAGAAGGTACAAACTCAAACCCTCTGGTTTTATGAACAAACCAAACATGAAATGTTTTATGTCATGGTTTCATCATTTTGTCCATCCACAGATTCAGTCTCGTCGGATCAGAGGAACGCAAGAGACGGCGATGAGGTAAAACTGCATGTTTCTGAAAACAGTGTAGAACCATGTTTGTGTACAACTGCAAAAGTCCTTTAAAAAGATAATAATTATTTATCATGTTATTTAATATAATCTTTCCCTTTCAGGAAGTCAATTGTCCTCACTATGAAGCGATTCAGGACTCTGCTCAGGAGTCCATTGGTTTAAACACTGTTTACGCCACGACACAGTTACCCACAAGCCCCTCTGGCAGTGATTTCTACGCACTGGCTGAAAAGTCTCATGATATTGAACACTGAAGACACACACATCATAATCTCTCCATTCTTTCCTCATTGATTTGACTTTATTTGGGTTTGTTGACAATCTTTTTTTGTTTGTTTTATTTTGACAACCAATCGTTTGCTACAGTCATATAAACTCTTTTGACATAAAAGTCCATATGTTTATATGAATGATATCATTAAAATTAACCCCTTTAAGACCAAATGTGGGTTTAATGGCCTTTAAAGAGCACATTAAGATTATTTAAGTAATGATTCATTTTGAAAACTAAAGTCATCCATAAAGTTTTCTTTTTTTCTGACTATCACCACGTGAAAAGAAAGACATATTGACACAGCAAAGGAGCAATTCTTGACACAACTGAATTAATTATTATTTATTTTATTTTTTTGGTAGTATAATGTGATAATATTTTATTGAATATTTTTATAGAAGTAATATTTTATTGAAAATGCCAGTGCTCTGATAATGGACACTAATGTGATTATTATATTATACTGACACCAAGTGGTTGAATATTCTCCATTATGATGATCAGTGTTGTTGAGGAACTGATGAAAGATAGTTCTTATTTTGATATGGTTTCTAAACTGCCCTAAATCTCTTTGAAGATCAGAGTATACATTTATTTGTGTCTGCTAAATGAATAAATGTAAGTGTTGGACTGAACTTATTCAATGAAGATGTCAATAGAGGGAGCTACAGACACTGCGTTACATAGAGAGAAGGAGCAAATGAGTGTGTGTGTGTGTGTGTGTGAGTGTATATGTAAGAAAAAGACAGATTTTGAACTTTACTTCCACAGTAATTTCACAGTTAGTTGTTTTTTAAATGTACACAATCAAAAACAAGAGAAATATTCATTATTCATCAACAATTGTACAAAAAATATCACAACTAGCCTACACCATTTAAAAAAGTAGCAAGAACACACATATCTTTGTTAAATCTAAAATCAATCAAAATTCTTGCTTTAAGTAGAAAAACAACGATAACATCATCATTGCTTTTATGTTCATTTTCCTTTTATTTTTATTTCTATTAATGTAGATCACTATTTTAGCCTGCCCAAGAATAAAATTCAATATTTGAAACGTATCTCACTTTAATAACAATTAAGCCAAAAATAAAAGTTTCTGGACAAAAACACTTCTTTCAACACAAACATAGGTTTAAGTCTGAGGCATAAGCATGAAACACAGTCTCTTTTTCAGAACAAAACGGTCAAACCTGTTTTTCTGAATCCAAAACTGAAACAACAAAAAATTCACAGCTTTTTTTGTTTAACGAAACAGCCTGAATACTCTTGAACATTTGGTTGAATTAAAAAACACGAAAAATTATCTTTATTGTCAGAGACAATAATCCCGAAAAATAAGTCCTGTAACAATTTTTTCTTCATTCATAAAAACTTATGTTAACTTAGATCTCAGTTCAGAGTCTTGTTTTCTGACTGAGAACTGAGTTTCTTATTGAATCCTGGTAAAAAAATGGACACAGACAGATATTTGATATATACAGATCAGTATAAAATCAAGAAACCTGTCATTTATATCTTTAGGTTTTGTAAGTATTGTATTATTGTGGCCTTTTATCTTATCAGTATGTCGTTTTCCATTTTTCTGAGTTGTCTAGTAGTTTGTGGTTTGTCACCAAATTCAAAATATTTTTGCCTTGTATAGAGTAAAATACACTCTCAATAACTGCACATGTTTAAAAGCAATTTTATTACAACCAATTTTGTTCATAACTAGCAGCTAAACTAACTACCATTATCCCGTTGAAAGCGTTATCATTGCCTGCTGTAGTGGGTCTTTGCTTTTCCTTCCCTTCTTACAAATCATCTACAGAAGTTTTATGTACCAAATAAAACTTTTATGTACTGATTGATAGATTAGACAATTTAGAATGGTCAAAGATACATCTCAATTAAAACCTTCCATTTAGAATGACAATGACACTTTTTATTATTATCATTTTAGAGTGTAACATTATCAGTGACAATACCTCTAAAATGTTGAAACACATTTGCAGCTGCGGTCATGTGATCACATATATTCAAATACGGGGAGTTAACCTGAACACTTTGTCTGTCCGTCCTTTCATTTGTCATTTGACATTCATCAAGATCAAGGCATAGAAAGAAAAAGCAGTGAGCAGTGAAATTAAAGTGATCGTTGAGCATCTAAAACAGAAAAGGAGAATTTCTAGAAAATGGCACCACCAATAACAGGTCAGTAAATCACCTAATTAATCTGGGCATTAACAAAGTGTGTGATTACTAAACGGCAAAATAACAGTTAACGCTGTATTTATTTCTTAGCAAAGCTGTTTGATTGTTAAAAAATTACAATAACAAAAAAAATCGAATAGATTGGAAAATAATGGGGGTCACATGATCCTCCGTCATTTGAGAAATTAAACTAGTTGAGAAAGCATGTCTGATTTTTTTTCTAGCGCAGCAACTGAAAAACCTGATCTTCTTCAGAGGTAAAATGTAAAAGAGGCAAGAAAGCATTTGATTGCATGACCTGGGAACAGATAAAGTAATAAATTAGTCAATCATGATACGTAATCATGTGGAAAAATAGATTAAAAATAAGAAATCAGCAATTAATTCACCATTATGGAGATCAGTGTTTGCTTTATTTGGGCTCTTGACCCTTAAATCTTTAAATTTTGTTTGGCTGCTGTACATGAGTTATAACAGCCAGATTAACATATAGAGAAGGTGATCTGATGCGATGGTTGCATTTTAAAAGAATCATTATTTCGCCATAATTTAACCTGAATCACTGAACTTATATAAAGCCTAATTTCTTTTAAAGTTAGATTTACTTTATTAAATATAGCAGCAGTGGTATTATACAACATATTTTCAATGTTTACAATGTATTCAAAATAATTTCTTAAAAGTTTCTCTTATACAATTTATTAACAATTGAAGACACACAGACATCAAATATTAGCCTGTGGATCTCAACAATGGTGACAATTATAAAACATGTTGCATTGCATTCTGGGTGCCACCAATCAAAACTCATCCATGGCTCCCCTCATGCATTGCTGCATGAATAAATAATGAGCTTATGTTCAGAGGTGATCTGTTTGTCACCATTGTTGAGATTCATACGCTAATTCTTGATGTCTGTGTGTGCCTACATTTTATGTATATATATATATATATATATATACATATATATATATACAGTTTGCATTTCAATGAAAAGGGTAAAAAAATGTATGTTCTATTATGACCGTTCTGCTAAAATCCATAAGGTAAAGTTTAGAGCTCAGAGATTCAGGTCAATTAATGATTATGTTAAAACACAACCATCACAATCAGATCACCTTTTCTATTTGTTCATCTGGCTGTTATAACTCACATACAGCAGCCAAACAACATCTAAAGTTAATGATTTAAGGGTCAAGAGCCCAACTAAAGCAAACACTGATCTCCACAATGGTGACATTAAATTCTGTTTTTCTCCTTCAGTGATTCTGCTTGTTAACATCAGGTGTCTTCAATAATGCTCAATCATCACTCAATTATTCACTTAATTATCTCATTATCTTTAACACTGCTTCAGTGTTCATTTAACACTCTGCTCAGAGATTATATAATTCACAGTCACACTCTCACACTCGGGATTTTGCTGTGTTGTGCTCTGCTTTCTGAGCCTTCTAATCCATACACATTTGTGAGTGACTTAAAATCACACCCTCTGCCATACCTTTAAAGTTTAGTTAACATGACGTTTGAATATGTCTCTTTAGTAAATCTGAGGATTGTTATGTTGGGAATGACTGGAGCTGGAAAGAGCGCAACAGGAAACACCATCCTGGGAAAAGATGAGTTTGAAGAGGATTTCAGTCCAGAGTCCGTTACTCAACAATCTGAGAAAAAAATGATGGTGAAAGGTAACAGGAGCATCTCGATAATCGACACTCCAGGCCTCCAGGATACAGCAGCAGAAAAAGAGGAAGTGAAGGCAGAAATTAATAAGTGCATGAGGATGTCTGCTCCTGGTCCTCATGTGTTCCTGCTGGTCATCAGACTGGACGACAGATTGACAGCGCAAGTGATGAACACGGTGACCTGGATTCAGGAGAACTTTGGAGAAGAATCTGCTCGTCACACCATCATTCTGTTCACTCACGCTGATGGACTGCGGAGTAAACCACTGCAGAAACACATAGAAGACAGTACAGATCTACGACAGTTTGTCATGACCTGTGGTGGCAGATATCATGCGTTCAACAATAAGGACAGGGAGAATCAGGATCAAGTAAAAGAGCTGCTGGATAAGATGGATGAATTGGTGATTAAAAACGAAGGGAGGCATTACACTAATGCAATGTTTAACGAGGCACAGAAAAAGCCTAACTGGGGGAAAACTGCACTTATTGTAGGAGCAGTTTGTGTAGGAGTAGTAGTAGTAGTAGTGGGAGTGAGAAAAATCAAAAAGTAAAATGAAAATTGTATTAGCTGTTGAAGGTTTGATTTTCCCATTATGCAGCTTTGATTAAAAGCATTTTATCCACATTTAACACAAAGTTACCACCACAGCATTCAACCAATATGTTAGATTTGATGACAGATGTATGATTTAATTTTATAGAACTTCAAATCTAGAAAATATTATGGGGTGAGCTGAAACAGTTAATACGATTACACAGACAGCAGTCATCTAATTATTGACTCTATTCTATAAAAGACAATATTCGGATTGTGTTGTTTACAGAATTGCTTTTAAAATTTTCTTTTAATGTCCTTATTTTACATGTAATAGAACATACACTAGATTGATTAATGGCATTACATCACCATGTCCGATGTTCCCTCCGTATTAACATAAAGTTTGTCTTTGTTATGGTACCATACAGTTTTGGCAGGTTTTTTTTTTTTTTTACGGAAGCTTAAAGTGAAGTTAAACATACTACACGTGCAAATAGACGAGAGTGAATACAAATTCTGAAACCATAGTTGACTACTGTGTGTGTGTGTCCTGTCGCAAAATGTGACGAAAACTCCCACATGACTTTAATAGTGTGATTACATGTATATAATGAACTTCAATATTACGACTAAAATAGGAATACTCTACAAATTCGATTTGTGTTTACTTAAGACTATGGATTAAAGTAATCAAAACCCTGTTTACAGTTTCTTAATCTGAGTATTGTCTTAATATCTGAATTGTCCATGTAAACACTGACTGTCTGTTCAACTTGTTAGAAATGAAGTACTGCAATTAAATTACTATAACACATGATTGTCATCTTCTTGGGTGAGAGTTGATGCTATACGTCTGTGTTTGGAAAAACTTATTATAAGTCTAAAAATTACTTCTGGGTAATAATTGATTTGCAATCAGGTTAATGAATGTTAAATGACTGGACATCATGATTACATTTTCTTTTTTTAATGTAGCATACAGTTTAAAATTACTGAAAATATTTCATCTTAATGTTAAACAAAACCTATGGAATGTCATGGCTATCAATATCAAGATTAAACCAGATGTCACACAGTATAACCCAATGTTTGACACAATTGTGGAAGCGATTAACACACACACACACACACACACTAAATTTATGGCCCTTTTTATGTATTTGTTACGTTTCTTTTTCAACTTGGATAGTGCAAATATGAAATTGAGTCTGTGGATAAGCCAAATTATGAAAAACATGAAGGAAAGTGAAACTATCTAATCTTGTTTTGGGCATCCAGAGTCTGGCTGTTCAGTTGAGCTGGCAAGCAAGGTTTGTGATTGGATTATTTATCATGGTGACACAGCAGGGATATATATATATATATATATATATATATATATATATATATATATTGCATTCATTTCAAATGTGTATATTTGTTTTAATATTTAAAAAAAAATAAAACAGTCCTTTTTACATGTTCTGACAAATTTTTTATGATTTTTTATGATTTTTTTTTTTTTTTTACAGGAAACTATATAAATATGTTTCAAACTAAATTTAATGTAATTATGATTGTTTTTTTTTGTTTTTGTTTGCAGTGTATATTTTGTTTTAACAATACAAGTACTTTATGTGTAGTCATGGCAAAGTTGCATATTTATTATATTTGTTTTGTTTAGAAAAGAGTTCCTGCTTTTGTTCATATTCAAAAGAGCCAAAGAGTAATGATTATGAATAACAATTCATCCGAAAATTAAAGTTGGGTACATTGGGTGTATCAAACCAAAATAATGACTTTAGGTTTAAGAGGATCTAAGTCAAATAAAATTAAAAAACCCTTCTACTTATTGAGAAATCGAAAGTAAAACTGATTTGAACATGTACAGCTCAGCAGCATTTCTATTTCTCATTCAAATCTAAGAAAGAATCAAATGACTCCATATCCATCCACCCTTTCTCAACATCCTGAAACTCCTCCACAAACTTCTTGTCTTTTGAAAAGTTTGGCTGTAAAATGTAAATGAAATATTTGTCCAAGCCACAAGACCAATATTGCTTACGTAAGTGGATAGAAACGCATTGTGCTATAGGACTAACTCCAGATTGTTATTAACAAAAGAACAAAAGCACTGGAAAGAAAACCAAATGCGAGTTATGGAAAACAAAGAGAGCAAAACGACAGCTGAGATAACATTACTCATATACAAAGCATTTACAAAACTGTATGCAAAAATGGCAAAAAGAAAATTTCATTCAATGTTTGTATTGTATATTTCTTAGAAGTCAACAATATCACAATGATGTTGAATGTTATTTAACTGAAGGAAATTACTTTAGTTAATTTCATCAATACACTTAAGCATATACAGGTGTAGTTTCTTGAAAAGCTAGATAGACATGCGTTATTTTGTGATTTGGTTGTTTTGCTTTATTTTGCCTTGGTTGTTTTTGTACTATTGAGAGCATATGCAGACAGGTGAAGGGATCATTGAATTTGCTTTCAGAGAGTTTTGAGGATACCAAAGTACGGTTCATGATTTTTCCATTATTTTTCTCCCTATATTTGTATTCATAACTTTAGATGTTGTTTGGCTGTTGTTCGTGAAATATAACAGCCAGATGAACATATAGAAAAGGTGATCTGATGGTGATGGTTATTATTATAATAATATTATAACTTGACATAGTAAAAACAAACAAATGTGTGTTGATGTTCTTAAGATTTATTTAATTACAGAACAAAAAAAATGAACTGTAGTAAAGAAAAAAACTGAATAGAGATTAATTAAAGTAAAATCTTTTTTTTGAATGGTTGGACATTCAGTTAATATGATATTACAGATAATATGAAAATAGTCCAAATTAAAAGAAAATAATAATAAAATAAAAAACATTGTTTTATATATATATATATATATATATATATATATATATAGAAATATTATTCAAACATTTAGAACTGGTAAACCTCTATAGTACTTGTGTTGTTCAATCAGGCAGACTCTGATCAGTGGTCAGGTAGTCAATTGACGTCACAATGATTTAAGGAATAATTACTGAATTACAATTGTTATAAAATCGTTCAGTCCAATTTATGTCCCAAGCCAACCTGGTCTCATCCCAAGACGTCATATAACTGACGTTTTGGGACGTCTTTTGCGTCAATATTCGCCTTTTTAGGGCCCCCTTAAACGTCGGTAGATGAGGTTACGGGATCCTAACTCTACCCCAGACCTAAACCTAACCCGTCACCTAACCCGTCACCTAACCAACGTTAAAGGTAAAGCGTCAGTTGTATGACGGCCTGGGATCGCCATCTACCGACGTTTAAGGGGGCCCTAAAAAGGCGGATATTGACGTATGGTCAAAAGACGTCCCAAGACGTCAGTTATATGACTTTTTGGGATGAGACTGTGTTACCCAAGCCATTGGTTCTCAAGTCATTATGCTCATTTAATCAATCACAAGTTCTTAAATTTACTACAAGAATATCTTCATGTAACTCGAGTCCCCCAACCAGATCAATATAGCATAGTATTTTTGAAAATTAATAATTAAACTGTATTTCTATTCTCTTTCGATGGTCTGTATGTGTGTATATCAGTTATAGAAGCCCATCCCAAAGAGCTAGCAAGTCTTATAAAACAATATTCTAGACTAGAGTGCCGAATTTCATGTAAAGTTTCTAGTCCTTTAAATACTTCTTTGCTGCTTCGGCGGCTGCTTCCACTGCAGAAAACGCAGCTGCGCCTCCTCTGGCCCCTGCAGCTACAACTCCTGCCATCGCTTCTCCCGCTACTGCTAGTCCTCTCATTCCAGCTTCTGTTAGCATCATCTGTTCCTTCCTAATCTTCTCTTGAGCTGCTTTAAACATGGCATTAGTGTAGTGCTTCCCTCCATTAAAACTGACCATTTTTTCTATCATTTTCAGCAGTTCTGTGACCTGATCTCGATCATCTCTATTCTCGTTGTTGAATGCGTGGTATCTGCCATAACACTTCTGAATTAGATCCTGTAGATCTTTGCTTTTGCTGATGTATTGCTCTACAGGTTTACCATTCAGGACGTCAGCGTGAGTGAACAGCACAATGGTGTACTTTACAGCTTCTTTTCCAAAGTTCTCCTCAATCCATTTTACAACATTTTTCTCCTCCTCTGTAAATTTCACACCCAATCGCAAAACCAGCAGGAACACATGAGGACCAGGAGCAGACAGGTAGATACAATCCTCTATTAAAATCTTAAGTTTTTTTTGGTTGGTTGAAGTGTCAAACAGACCGGGACAGTCAGTGACTGATATGGTTTGTCCATTCACAACTGCTTCTTGTTTCTCACAGATCATTGAAGCCGAAATCAGAGAGTCTTTCGATGTAAACGCTTCTCTACCCAGGATGGTGTTTCCTGCTGCGCTCTTTCCCGATCCAGTTTTACCCAGCAACACAATCCTCAGATCTGTTGGATTAATATGAATTTTGTTGGATAATATAAATATGAATATGATTAATGTGTATTAAAAGTAAATATACGTAAATATCAGAGATGTATAAAGTACTAGAAACCCGGACTTGAGTAAAAGTACAAGTGCTCTATCAAAAAAGTTGAAGTGCTCTTTAAGCAGCGCACTTAAGTAGAAGTACTAAAGTATTCAACATTTTTTGTACTTAAGAATTGCAAGTTTATTTTAAAATTCACTACTTAAGTGCTGTACAAGTATTGTGTCATTTAATTATTAAAGAAAGCAGTCAAAAGTTTGAAGTAGCAATCAAATAAGGTGCTTTGGCGGGATACAAATTTGCTTTGGCGGCCAAAAAATGTCATTGCAGGACAACCCCTGCATTAGTTGTTAATGTGTGAGTCAATCAATACCATTACCCTATAAAACTGGTGTGCGATTTAGGCAGCATGAAAGCCAACTTGCAATGAATGATTCGAAATTTTTTTTATAATTGTAACAAGTAACTAGCAGAACATTTAAAAAATATTGAAGTAAAAGTATTAAATTCATCGAAATATCTACTGAAGTAAAAGTAGAAGTATGAGAAAAAAAAACATACTCTAGTAGAGTACAGATACAGGATTTTAGTACTTAAGTACAGTACTTAAGTAGTTCTACTTCGTTACTATACATATACCTACACTATACAATCCAACAATGATTCTCTCTACGTTATATCTACTCAACAACAGATTACAAACAATATTATTAATTAAATTTAAATAAGAGTAATAATTAATCAAATTAATTCCTTAAAAGTCAAACATTTAAATGAGTAAAATGTTAACAAAAATATCTGAATAACAGACAGACGTTAAATATGAATTTAGAATTCTTTATTTTTATTGCTATTGTTTTTTTATTGTTATCATGAGCTGTTAACAAGCAGAATCACAGAAGGAAAGATAATCACAATAACCACAACTGACTTCAGCCACAGTCTTAGATTAAATCAACAGAAAACAAATTAAGTCTCTCTATGACTTTTTCTTGATGACGATTTCTTTTTGAGAATTAACAGAAGTTTAGATGTCAGTGGTTTAGTGAAAATATGTGGTCACCATAAAGGTCTTCATTGTTGGCAATAAAAAATAAATAGTTCTTAATTCATTGTTGTCACCTGTCTGTTATTCAGATATTTTTGTTTAAATTTTACTCATTTTAAATGGTGGACTTTTTAAGAATTAATTTGATTCTAACTTAATTCTTATTTGTTAAATTTGATTAATTATATTGCTTGTAATCTTTTGCCACAGTTTTAATATAGAATATTGATAGAATATTTCTTTTTACACTGCAAGTATTTCAGAAATGTACATATACAAAGTCACAGTTTGCTGAAAATGTATTAATTTAAACATTGTAATAGTTGAATGCAGATACAATAAGCTCATTGAAGTAGTATGTGAGTTCTTAACTTAATTGTAAAAATATAATCTGTACTATTCACATACTATGCTTTTGTTATACTCAGAAAAAACAAGTTAAGATTAATTGATTGGTGTGAGTGCCATTATGTCAAGCAAAAAATACTTTTTGAGGCGGGGCAATTCTTAATAGTTATTTCACTAATTTCCTCCACTTCTAGTTTAATTCACTAATTTTCCAAAGTCATCTTGAATGTGAAAATTTCAGCACAGCTGAAACATTTGAGAGGACATCACATAAGCTGACTTCATAATTTGATGTTAAAAAAAATGCTTTGGTACTTGGAAGTTCATTTATATTATTATAATTAGATTACTGTTCATGTAGCAATAAATCTTATCTATTCCAAAGGACGAGAAGTAATACATGTGTGTGTGTGTGTGTGTGTGTGTGTGTGTGTGTGTGTGTGTGTGTGTGTGTGTGTGTGTGTGTGTGTGTGTTTGTGTGTGTGTGTGTGTGTAACAAAACTATATGTCTTGTAAAATAATGATTTTTTAATACTTTGTTGTTAACACATGTCATAAATGACTTGTGATTTTTTTTTACATGGTTGATATAATCTCTCTTTGTGATATTTGTGACAATATCTTGCAGTTGACCATCCTTGAGTCACACACAGACTTCAACATTCAGTATGCACAACAATGGTAACAATTACATTTTATTGGAAGTAAATTATCAAGTATCAGTTCATTTTTAGTTACTAGAACTCTTGTGTAAGTGAACTATACTGACTAAGAATTTGGCAGTACTACATCCTATATCTATTTTTACTTTACTTATTTTTAAAGCAATGGGTTGGCATGCTTTTTTAAGTACGTCAAACTAATTAGATTTTACAGTGTATATGCATTATCAAAATAATTGTGCTGGTTTTCATTTTTATACTTTATACTTTCGAATGTGATTTTATACTTTGTGGTGGGAATAAATGCATTAAATGTCTACTTTATTATTGATATTTGAAGAATAATTACAATTCTTCTTCAAGAAAAATGTTCTAAATGTTCACCACCAAACATATCAGACCTTCTTTATTTATTACCACTGATTAAAACAACATATTTTTTTTATTTGTTTAGAAAACTCAAACATTCTCTAGCATGAATGATATCTTTGCATGAATGTTAAGAGAAAATAGAATTATGGAAGAAGGTTTTAGCTCACCTGGACATGGACCTGCCATTTCTCAGTCTGTTCTGTATTTCAGTCTTCAACAGAAAAACACCTAAATGAAATGAGAAGAACTGTTAATGAATGCTCTTGTTGAGGTTTGATGTAATGTGAAAGGCTTGGCAGCTATTTGCATGATCAATAATAATGTTCTTAATAATATTTGTAATTATTTATTGGTGTAATTAGTGTGCCTTACCTGTGTTGTGAAAAAATAAAATTGAGTTTGTGGATAAGGCAAATTACGAAAAACACAAAGCAGAGTCGTGCTAAAGAAGGAAAGTGAAACTATCTCATTTCGTTTCAGGCATTCAGAGTCTCACTGTTCAGCTGACTTGGCAAACAAGGTTTGTGATTGGACTATTTAACATGGTGACACAGCAGGGGAAAAAAATAAAAAATTAAAATTATATATATATATATATGAATGTATGTATATAATGTATATATTGCAGAATGTATCACAATATCAGAATCTTACTCAGCTTCAAACAAAAAGCTGATTTTTTTTTTATACAATTCACAGCAAAATCCACAGTGTTAAATTAACACTTAAAAGTGTGAGTTATATAAAGAGCAGAATGTTAAATGAACACTGAAGCAGTGTTAAAGTTAATGAGATAATTAAGTGAATAATTGAGTGATGATTGAGCATTATTGAAGACACCTGATGATAACTAGCAGAATCTCTGAAGGGGAAAAACGTAATTTTAAGTCACCATTATGGAGATCAGTATTTGCTTTAGTTGGGCTTTTGACCCTTAAATCAATAACTTTAGATTTAGTTTGGCTGCTGTATTTGACTTATAACAGCCAGATGAACAAATAGAAAAGGTGATCTGATGGTGTTCGTTGTGTTTTAACATAATCAGTATCCCACAATCATTTGACCTGAATCACTGAACTCATATAGAGCCTAATTTCTGAGTTAGGTTTACTTTATTAATTATAGCAGCAGTGACTTTGTACAGCATAATATTTTTAACGTTTACAATGTATTCAAAATATTTTTCTTAAGTTTTTTTTAAAATTTTTTAAGACACACAGACATGAATAATTAGCCTGTGAATCTCAACAATGGTGACAATTATAAAGCATGTTGCATTGCATTCTGGGTGCCTCCAATCAAAACTCATTCATGGCTCCCATCATGCACTGCAGCATGAATAGATAATAAGCTTATGTTCAGAGGTGATCTGTTTGTCACCATTGCTGAGATTCATAGGCTAAGTCTTGATGTCTGTGTGAGCTTACATAAAATACTTTTTTGGTTTGGATTCCATTGAAAAGGTTAAAAATGTTACGTTTAAAATGACCATGCTTCAGATCACCTTTTCTGTTTGTTCATCTGGCTGTTATAACTCACATACAGCAGCCAAACAAAATCTAAAGTTAATGAATTAAGGGTCAAGAGCCCAACTAAAGCAAACACGGATCTCCATAATGGTGACTTAAAATTCTGGTTTTCTCCTTCAGTGATTCTGCTTGTTAACATCAGGTGTCTTCAATAATGCTCAATCATCACTCAATTATTCACTTAATTATCTCATTAACGTTAACACTGCTTCAGTGTTCATTTAACACTCAGCTCAGAGTTTACTTTACTTTTACTTTTACTTGTTACCTTAACAATCTCAGTTGCAAAGTTGCATATTGTTTGTTTTGTTTTTATAGAAAAGAGTTCCTGAATTTGTTCATGTTCAAAAGAGCCAAAAAGTAATGATTATGAATACCAATTCATCAGAAAATAAAAGTATTTGCTTTGTACATTTGGTGTATCAAACCAAAAGATTGATTTGAGGTTTAAGAGGATCTAAGTTAAATAAAATAAAAAATTCCCTTCTACTTATTGAGAAATCGAAAGTAAAACTGATTTGAACATGTACAGCTCAGCAGCATTTCTTTTTCTCATCCAAATCAAAGAATCAAATCTAACAATGACTCCATATCCATAAACTATTTCTCAACATCCTGAAAGTCCTCCACAAACAGTCTTTTGAAAAGTTTGGCTGTAAAATGTAAATGAAATATATGTCCAAGCCACAAGACCAATATTGCTTACGTATAAAAACGCATTGTGCTATAGGACTAACTCCAGATTGTTATTAACAAAAGAACAAACGTACTGGAAAGAAAACCAAATGCTTAGACAAATGCTCGAGTTAAAGAAAACAAAGTGAACAAAATAGCAGCTGAGATAACATTACTCATATACAAAGCATTTACAAAACTGTATGCAAAATGACATCAGTGGATGCAACAACAAAATCTTTCAATGTTTGTATTGTATATTTCTTAGAAGTCAACAATAATACAATGATGTTGAATGTTATTTAACTGAAGGAAATTACTTTAGTTAATTCCATCAATACAGGTGTAGTTTCTTGACAAGATAGACTTGCGTTATTTTGTGATTTGGTTCTTTAGCTTTATTTTGCCTTGTTTGTTTTTTTTGTTTTTTTTGTACTATTGAGAGCATATGCAAACAGGCAAAGGCAAAGAGCCTGATGTTATTTGTAAGTAAAATAAGTAAGTTTTACTTTCATAGCCCAGCTAACAGAATTTTGTTACAAGAACATTCTCCAAATATTCAGTGTTGGTTCTGGGAACGTGAAAAATGTCCAGGTTTCTTGACGTTAGAGGAACGTGTTTTAAGGCAGTTTCATGACTCTTAAGTCATGAGTGCAAATTCTATCCAGTTGCATTTTAACACACACTGTGTGTTAAAAATCTACATGACGTGTCAAAATACCATCAACACATGTTGTGTGTTGTTTTTTAACACATCTCTTTTTAGAGTGCATATTTCAAACCCACAAAGTTTTCTAAAGTTCAAAAACATCTCAAGGGACACTTTTTAACATTTGCACTGTAAAAAAAAGATTAGTTGACTCAACTTAACTAAGTCAAGTCATCTTGTTGTTATGGCAAAATAAGGCACTAGAAAATGTGGTCGGTTGATTTAAGTTAAATGTGATCGCTTTAAGTGGTCGCTCTGATTAAGCCAGTGTGGTGTAATTAATATTTATTATTAATAATAGCATACCTGTAGATCAACAGAATTTCGAGGTCTTGCATCATCCATTTATACATACATTCATACAATAAGTGTGTTAATCTTAACAATGGTGACAATGAAAAGCTTCATGATGCAGAGCATGCTGGGAGCTTTGTACTATGGTGACAACCTCACTGAATACAAATAAAACAAGTGAAAAAGGAAAAGACATGTGTTGTTTTTATTTCAGGTATGTTTAATGACACACATTTGAACAACATTAAATTGAACAACTATACCATTTTAAAGCTTAACCTAAAACTAAATCATTCAATTAGTGAATTATTGAAGTATCCTTCAAATACTTCTTGGATTAATTAACTGTAGTTTTGTTTGTGAAATTGATTATGTGTTGCATGAAATTCTGGAAAAAAGACAAATGCATTGAGGATCTACAGACGAGAAGCATATAAGTATATAAGGAATTGGAAAATCATACAATAAGGGGCAGAAAGCTGAGAGAAACAAATCAAAAGCAGATTACAGAAACGTCATGAAATTTCACAAAAAGCAACATACAAAGCATTACTAAACAAAATATTTATCAGTGTTCAAGAGTAAAACATCAATATAGTTACATTTTAAGCAACAGAGTCACACATTGCACTTGATTAAAAAGTTATGAATTAATTTCTATTGCAGTACATCTAAATTATTTGAGTTTTGATTCAATAGTATAAGCCCAGCATGATCTCATTGTGTTTAACATGCAATTTAACCACACAAACTAGTTTTTCCGTGCATATGATACACACAGTTTATTCCGTGTAACACCCCCTAGACAGCAACATCATGTAGCAACTGAAGCAGTGTTAAAGTTAATGAGATAATTAAGTGAATAATTGAGTGATGATTGAGCATTATTGAAGACACCTGATGATAACAAGCAGAATCACTGAAGGAGAAAACTGTAATTTTAAGACACCATTATGGAGATCAGTGTTTGCTTCAGTTGGGCTCTTGACCCTTAAATCATTAACTTTAGATTAGATTTAATTTGGCTGTTGTGTGTGAGTTATAACAGCTAGATAAACATATAGAAAAGGTGATCTGATGGTGATGGTTGTGTTTTAACAATCATTATTTCACAATCATTTGACCTGAATCACTGATCTCATATATGAGCCAATTTCTGAGTTAGGTTTACTTTATTAATTATGTATGCCTTGTATGGCATCAAAAAGAAAACTTTATAAACTTTACAAAAATATTATGTTGGCACACACAGACATCAATAATTAGCGTATGAATCTCAGCAATGGTGACAAACAGATCACCTCTGAACATAAGCTCATTATTTATTCACGCAGCAATGCATGATGGGAGCCATGAATGAGTTTTGATTGGTGGCAACCGGGATGCACTGCAACGTGCTTTATAATTGTCATCATTGTTGAGATTCACAGGCTGATTCTTGATGTCTTTGTGTCTAAAAACTATATCAAACAAATCAAAAAATGTTTTTGTTTTTTTTGTATATGAAACATGTATAAAAATTTCTTTGGATTACTTTATAAAAGTTTCAATAGTAGTGTTATAATTGATAAAGTAAACCTTATTTGGGTTTTAAATAAGTTAAACTGATTGTATAATAATGATTATGTTAAAACACAACCATCACTATCAGATCACCTTTTCTATTTGTTAGATTTGTACAGCAGCCAAACAAAATCTAAAGTTAATGATTTAAGGGTCAAGAGCCCAACTAAAGCAAACACAGATCTCTATAATGGTGACTTAAAATTCCGGTTTTCTCCTGCTTGTAAACATCAGGTGTCTTCAATAATGCTCAATCATCACTCAATTATTCACTTTATTATCTCATTAACTTTAACACTGCTTCAGCATTTATATGTCCACACTCAAAGTGTTTTGGGGATTTTGCTGTGTGTGTTCATCTAAATCTAAAACTTAAGAGTTGTAAGTACCTGACAAACACATTTACTTTTTGAATGTTGATATTAATGTAACAGCTGCACCTCCCACTGCTGCTGCCACTGCAGCCACTACAGATACTCTTCCAGATGTGGCCACTTTCCCTGCAGCTGCTGCCGCTCTCGCTGCTCCTGCGCACACCGCCGAAACCAGAGCCGTACCGGCGACTCCGGCGACTCCTGCTCCTGATGTCTGCACTGCTTCTCCGGCTGCTGCTTCTATAGCTGACACTGCTTTAGCTGCAGCTGCTTCTCCTGCACTTTCTACTGCTTTTTTTAGAGTTTCTTCTGCTTTTTTTGCAGCTGCTTCTCCTGCACTTTCTACTGCTTTTTCTACAGCCGCTACTGCTTCTTTTGTAACTGCTTCACTTGCCGTTTTTAATCCTTTTTCTATAGCAGCTATAAGTTTATCTACAGCAGCCATAACTTTATCTACAGCTTCTCCAGTGGCTGGCAATACACTTTCTGCAGTTTTTTCTACAGCTGCTCCTCCTGAAATTGCTGTTGCTGCTATCATGCCTGCTATTTTCACTGTCCCTAGAAATCCAATTCCCAGCACTGCAATGCCACATGCAGCCTTTGTCATGTTTATCGCTTTCTTTTTCTGAGTTGTTTTAAACATCTCAAATGTGTAATGATTCATGTCATTTTCCTCCATCACTGCATCGATCTTCTTCATCAGTTCTGCGACTTGTTCTTTACTCTCTCTGTCCTCGTTGTTGAATGAGTGATATCTGCCTCCACAGCTGGCAATGATTTCCTTTAAATTGTTGCTTTTATTGATGTACTCATCCACAGGCGTTCCCTTCAGCTGATCGGCGTGAGTGAACAGAATAATAGTACGACACAAAGCTTCTTTTCCAAAGTTCTCCTGAATACATTTGACTGCATCTCTCTCCTCTTGTGTGAATCTCACACCCAGCTTTAGCACCAGCAGAAACACATGAGGACCCGGAGCAGACATGAATATACACTTCTGTATTTCATTCTTCATTTGCTGTTTTGTCACTGCTGTATTAAAGAGTCCTGGAGTGTCAATTACAGAGACGGTCTTTCCACCCACTTTTCCTTCCTGTTTCTCACACAATTTATTGGCTGACTTTATGAAATCCACAACTTCAAACGCCTCTCTGCCCAGGATGGTGTTTCCTGTGGCACTTTTTCCTGATCCACTTTTACCCAGAAGAACGATCCTCAGATCACGCACTACAAAGATAAAAAGAGTGTCTTAACATGTACACACAAACATACATTCCTGTGAATCAAATGGAAATTATGGGAAGTATAAATATTAACAACATTACACAGCAAAATGCCCAGTGTTAAATTAACACTTCTCAGTGTACATTAGGGCTGGGCGATATATCGCACGATATTGTTATGCGCATCTAATCAGTAAAGCCGGCTCCTTGATTAGTAGTAAATCACCTTCACCTGCTTTCAGATGGACAATATGATGCAGATATGAGTGTTAAATTAACATTCAAGAGTGTTAAAGTTAATGAGATAATTAAGTGATTAATTGAGTGATGATTGAGCATTATTGAAGACACCTGATGATAACAAGCAGAATCACTGAAGGGGAAAATCACAAATTGTAAGCCACCGTTATGGAGATCAGTGTCTGCTTTAGTTGGGTTCTTGACACTTATACCTTCACTTTAAATTTTGTTTGTCTGCTGTTATTGATAATAATAGTCAAATGAACAAAGAAAAGTGTGGTTTGATAGTGTTGGTTATGTTTTAACAGAATCATGCAGTTGTCTGTAAAATGAAACATTTCAGATGAATTGGCTTAACTTGTTAGCAACAGTTTAGTGATTGTACACCATATCCAAATTTTTCTTAAAACCTATAATATTTAATAAAATTATTCTGATCAAAATCACTTCTATCTTGATTTAGAAACAGACATCAATAATCAGCCCGTGTATCTCAACCATGGTGACAATAATAATCCTTGTTGTGACACCTAATGTTAATAACCAGAATTAAGCAGAAAAGGGAAAGAGAAACAAGAAGAAAAGAAAATAGAGAAAAACTGTAACTACAACTGACTTTGAGCCATTACCAATATTACACTTATTATTAACCAATTAGACTTTATTTCTGTCATTCTACAAGGTCTTTGAGATTCAACAGAAGTTTAGATGGTAATGTAAGGTAATGTTTTATGGAGTTTTTCAATTCAAGTCACCATTTTGGTGGTCAGTGTTTGCTTTACTTGGGCTCTTAACCCTTTTTATTTTTTAATTGGTTTATCTCAAACTGTTCTAACAGTTTATAAGCATATTTGCTACCATTAGAGAAACCATGATTTGATCACGGTATGTTTTTAAGATGATCATCATCATGTAGTGACCTGAGTCTAAATCTTTGACTATATGCTTGATGTCTCATTTTAGTATTGGTGATTATGTCCCTGAGATTACAGTTTGTGATCCAAAAGCAATATAAGCAATACAAAATTAAAAAAAAACTTTGTGCGCAGAAGCTCGTGGTTACACGAATAGCATATGAATTTCAACAAGCTACTAAAGTCATAACAAAACAATAGCAAAATAAAAGCAAACAGAAAAAAAATGATAATAATTTATGCATAATTTATTCATGCTGTAATGCATGATGTGAGGCATAGATGCGTTTTGATTGGTGGAGCCCATCATGCGCTGCAACATGAAGCATTTGTGTGATTGTCACCATTGTTGAGATTCATACTTAGATTCTTGATTTTTAAACCTTCAGATGATTAAAGTATCACTGTATTTAATTACCGCAATGAACAATGAATTGAACATTTATATAATCAGTTTATAAATCTGTGTAAGATCAATGAATTAGGACAGTACATGTAGTAATTTCACTGTTGACATATAACTATCATGACCTGGGCTGCATTGCCCATAAACATCTTAAGCACAATTTGATCGTAGCACAAATGCAATAAATGTTTGGTATGATCAAAATAGGCTTACAATACTTTCAAGAAACACAGGCCAGGTAATAGCTTCTCTTGCCACAACAAATATGCTTTATAAACACAGAGATGGAGTAGCCAGAGAAAAACTACTGTTAAAAAGTAAAGGGTCAAGAGCCCAACCAAATCAAACACTGATCACCACAATGGTGACCTGACAAATCATTCCATAAAACATCTCCATCTAAACTACTATTAAATCTAAATAAGACTGTGTAGATGAATGACAGAAATAAAGTAAAACTGGTAATTATACATGCAATAATGTTCTTTTTCCTTCAGTGATTCTGCTTGTTAACATCAGGTATCTTCAACAATGCTCAATCATCTCTTAATTAATCCCTTAATTATCTCATTAATCTTCAACACTGCTTCAGTGTTCATTTTAACACCCTGTAGTGGACACATGTACACAGTGTTAGTTTCACACTGGGGATTTTGCTGTGTACTGGAAGTCAGTGTAGTTTAAAAGGATAAAAGGTTTCACTATAGTCTGTCCTCAGAGAATACAAAATAAAATATAACAGAAAAAGGACAGAACACATAACACCAATCATGCGGAAATAGGCTCTTCTTTGAAACTTTACTTCACACTGGAAATTTTGCAGCTTTTTTTGGTTTGTCTTCTTTACGTTCCCTAAAATATTTCTTTCTAAATTCAATATAATTCCTGTGTAAATGGCCTTTTTTTTTGCTTGAATCTCTCTCCTTTTGTAAATCTGTGCTAGTCAACATTTGCCATGCACAAAATTATCAATGATATAAGCATTAATTTTGAAAAGACAAATCTTTCCACATTAGACTAATTACTGTTAAGTGTAAACTGCTAAATACATTGTTTGGATACTAGTATTATTCAAAGATTATTGTTGATGTGAGACAGTTATGAAATAAGCAGATATTGTTTGATAATTAAAAACGCCACAAATTAGTCAAATACATAATATTAAATAAAAACATTGCATGTTTTCTTTATAAGATTATTTTGAATCACTCCCGTAAAGGATCTTTTTCTAGATTAACAGTAAAAAAACAGGAGTATCAGTGTTGTTAAAAGGTTTTATACAGACCTTTCTGTGTTGAAATCATTGTTATTGTGTCGTCGTCTCTCAGGTTTCTCTGCTGTGTTCTCTCTGAATGGCACAGAGTGAAAGTGCAGCTCTTTCTGCAAAACCTCCTGTTGAAAAACTCATATGGTCATGTGACTTCAGCTTTAGGAGACGGGTTAGTGTCTCTGTTGATTTGCTGATTATATGCTCACATTTATTATACTTTAACTTCTTAAACACACAAAATACACAATGACATGAAAACTTCACACTTGTTTCTTTGACTTTCTTTTAAATTTTTGATTTTGCAGATAATATGCTGCTCAATACACTGTGAACTGTGCAACTACTAAATTAATTTATAAATCAAAACACTATGACAGCATTTACCTTGATAAACCAATCATTTCTACACTGAAGTTGTTAAACGGACATGACAAATTACAAATGTCACTTGAGGGCGCTATAAACCTGCACAACTTGGACGTCTCAGTTGCTTACACCACATACAATCCTTGACACGACTTTCAGTTACCTAAACCTTGAGACAGCTTTTACAATTGGTGTTGCTGAACACTAAAATATGAAAAACAATATCCTATAAGCAATCCCAAAAAAAAATGTTTTCAATAAAACATTGTGACATGCACTGAAATCTTAAATATCATTTGTATTATTGCAGGTGCACTAGAGCCACAAGAGGGCGCTCAAGGTCAGCAGAAAACTTTACAGAAAATAAATACGATTTACATAAGATCTTATTTTTTTTTCATCCAGGTGGATGCTGCACACTGGTGGTGGTTGAGGAGACTCCCCCATCTAAAGCGAGAAAAGCGTTAGATAAATGTAATGAATTATTATTATTATTATTTTCAAAATATAACCTAATCTGTATAGTTTTGTTATTTAATAAGAATGGATCCTTGTAATATATTTATCCTAAAATACTTTAGCCTAAAATAAAGCCGGTTCCTTGATTATAAGTAAATCGTCTTCACCTGATTTCAGATGGAAGATATGATGCAGATATGAGTGTTAAATTAACATTCAAGAGTGTTAAAGTTAATGAGATAATTAAGTGATTAATTTAGTGACTATTGAGCATTAGTCTATTGCAGTTACCCTGTTGCTCGTCTACTCCCTCTCTTTTATCTTGCTCCTCGTTTCTCTCCTCTCCTGTGTTTTTTCCTGGTTCTTGTCTAACTGCTCCACCACGAGATGTAGAAGGGCGCTGCTCATCCTTATGTGGACACATTACACGCTTATGTCCCAAATCGCCACCCTCAAAACACTTCTAACTCACTGTACTCGCATAAACCATGAACGAGTTCTCTCTGTGACTATGTTTACATGCAGCCAATTTTCGGGTTATGGTCAGGTTAAGGTCACTATTCGGGTTTCTGAAACATTAGGAATAACCCGTTTACATGCGTGAGCAGAGAGAGTTTCTCCTGTATGCATGGAATTGCTAGCCTGACTTCGTCATACTCATATTCAAGAGAGAATACGAGTCTGAAACTCCTCCATTAGGCTTTAATTATGAGGCGTGTCGTAACCGAACCAGGAAAAAAAAAACCTCTGCACTCAATTGGATAGTCGGTAGACCTACAACCAATCAGAGCAACGCAGTAAGTCAACTCCTTTGCATAGCGCAGTTTTCAACTACAGAAGTTACTTATTTTAGATTAGAAGTAAAATAACGAGTGTTGCTTCTTTTACTTACTCCTCCATGAGTGCGACCACAGGCTTTCATTACGTCCCATCTTCTTAACGACCGTCAGAGCCAGCTGATAAGTTACACTTTTGCCGAATCATGTAGGAAGGACGGCAAAAATATCTTTCCGATCGACAAATGCCTTGATTGCAGTTTTCTGTTTGTCTATTAAAATGAATGCGCTGTCGATTTATTTTACAAAAGACGCGACTGCTGAATCTATTCATCTCAATTCTCCAGCTGCAGTCATCTCTGAGGGAAATCAGTTAGCGCTCTTTGATAACGTGATGATTACGTCGTTGCAGATCATCTGTCCATCATCATATAAAGCCCGCCCTGGCAATCTGATTGGCCCGTTCATTTTTTGCCTGATCATAATTTCTCCTCAATGGATCGAGTCCAGACCGAGCTTCCCGACCAAAAAATGTTGTGGGCGGAGTTCGGGCTGGCATCCAGGCTATGGAATTGCAATATCCCGACGTAAACGGCGACACGCGGTTAGCGTCTGGACAACCTTAAGATGCAATATGCGTCATTTCCGATTCTTCTTCCTGTATCCAAAGACAACAACAACAGCAGCAGCACGCGGATAATGAATAGTTCGGGGCAGATAGCGATCACCTTTATTTGCGCTTTGGTAACGTTACTGACCTCGCTCTAAAAGTTCCTTGTGAATAGAACATGCGCAGAACACAAATCACTATGGGGATATGCCGATACGCATTTACATGACCAAAAATTCGGGTTAGAAAAGGGGAAAATATCCCGGTTTTTAAAATCCGGCAAATGAGCATATTCGGGTTTTTGCTGGTGTTTACATGGCCATTCGCGACCGGGTTATTGCTAATATCCCGGTTTTGAACGGGTTATTAGCTGCATGTAAACGTAGTCTGTGAGTAACGCGAAAAGAAACGAAGCTTCCAAGGTCCTCTCTGGCGAGCTAAGATACATATGAAGAGTTCAGATGCAAAAGCCTCTAAATGCCATTTGAAATTTTCTTCTTTAATGATGATTTTTATCAAACTTGTATATTTAAGTTCAGTAATTTCACTTAAATAACAATTAATAGGTAATTATCATTGGCATTTAAGTGAAATCACTGAACTTAAATATACAAGCTTGATAAAAATGATCATTCTAGAAGAAAATTTCAAATGGCACTTAGAGGCTTTTGCATCTGAACTCTTCATATAGACATATGAAACGTGCTTTAGTGCTACATCCTTACATCCGAGTGGGACTGCTGTTACTGGACTTGCGATCTTTCCAAATGTCAGTAACTCTTTCACGATAGCTTCATTAGATATGAAAGGAGGGGCATTAGACACGATTACTTTGGTTGCTGGAGCCGACAGCAAAACCGTAACAAAAGTCTCCTTCACCCATATTCCACTTACAATCAATTCCATAACGAGTAGTTCAGTTTTCAAAAACACGACTACCGCTTTATTAATGCGCGACGCTGATACTATGTTTTCAAAACCAATTACCTGATTGATAACTAGGAGTAAATCCTCCACTGTCACTCCAGCCTCAGGAACACACCTGGAGCCATTTCAGAGAGACAAAGGTGATTAACCCCACGCGTGAGCAGTCGCTATTCTGGCTAACGCCAGACCACGTGTCATTGAGACTGAAACTCGGGACACCACATGTTCATGTTCTCGTATTTGAGGCGTGGTTTACGGATGCCCAGAGCCGTATTATTGGGTGCTACGAATGTCTATCAAATGCTCCCTCCCCGTTCTGTGATTGGTTCCCTATTTCAGGGGAAAATTTGGTTCATGGTGTCCTGACTGCCAAGCAGCATGAATAAAATTGCGCTGCGGCAAGGCAGAATGAGGAAGCCCAGGCTAAGCAGTCGCCATTCCTACAAACCCTGCACACACAAAAAAGAGAAATAACTTTCTTCCTACACTAATAATAATAATGGGAAACTAAATAAATACATAGAGAAAAGAAAATAAACACCAAAGAACAATCACTCTAGAACAACACTCTCACCACACACTCCACAGACTCCCAGCATGCACCAGAGAGAGAGAGAGAGAGAGAGAGAGAGAGAGAGAGAGAGAGAGAGAGAGAGAGAGAGAGAGAGAGAGAGAGAGAGAGAGAGAGAGAGAGCAGCTCTTCATAACACCGGCCCCCAGCGGCTCACAGATAAAGCAGAAGATGATGCAGATCTGTGATCATAAACTCATATTTCTCCTGCTCATCATGTCAGGTAAGAGTTTATTCTGTGTTTCTAAAGCATCACCTGTTCTCAATCAGGTCCGTGTTTGCTCTGAGCTGAGTTTCTCTCTCTTATGTTTTTAGTGTTGGCATGTGAGACGACGGAGATCTCGACTTTCACTGGTTATGAAGGAGGACAAGTTGAAATACGCTGTCCTTATGAGTCTGAATATGAAACATATGAGAAATATCTCTGCAGAGGAGAGTGTCCAATACTTATTAAAGACAAAGTTGTTGAATCTGGATCTCCAGCTAAAGACGAGAGATTCTCTCTGACCGATCACAGAACGACCCACATCTTCACCGTCACCATCACTGATCTGAGAACAGCAGATGAAGGCCAATACTGGTGTGGTGTGAAGACAGCACTGGGAAAATATGATGACAAAACAGAGATTCTTCTACAAATTAAACCTGGTAAGTCAGAATATACAGTTAGTGTGAAACACTTCATCAGTGCATATGGAGATAGTGTAAAATATACAGTACATGCACAAGACATTAACTTTCTCTAAAAATATATAATATACAGAGTGTGTGTGTGTGTGTGTGAGAGAAAGAGTACAGTATTGTGTGTTTAAAGATATAAAGAGAGATAACAGAAACCACAGTATCCTCTAGAAGATCGTGAGGGAGTGTTCACACCACAGATACTGACCCGCATCACTTCCTGTCACATCACATGACACGCTATTTCAGTTATGGACGAATCGTTCACTCAAAACACAAAGTATAACAGCACAACTCAAATTCTTACACTTTAAACTGTTTCGTATGAGTTGTGCAGTTAATATATATATCTGTACACCTACATTTTGAGGTGCAAGTTACGATGGAATATATATATATATATATACCTCAAAATGTAGGTGTTTGTCTATATTTTTTTAAATCCGTTCCATTTAACAGCTTGATATCAGTTGACATTACGTCAGTTCTGCTGTGCCATAATGAGACTTTGAGACGCTTAAATCTGTCATGTATTCCCTGATTCAGTGTCTGTCGTGTCTGGAGTGACCGGACATCATCTGAACATCTCCTGCCGTTATAACAGAGACGTGAACAACAACATCAAGTTCATGTGCAAAGGAAGCGACCCGTCGATCTGTGAGACGTCGGCTGTCAAAGTTTCCTCACAAACAAACAGTAACGGCAGATTCTCTCTGAGGGATGATGAATCTGCAGGAGTTTTTACTGTGACCGTCACTGAGCTGACACTAGAGGATTCTGGGATATACTGGTGTGGAGCGGGAGAGACGAGACTCAAGAACAAGTGGATTTCAGTGATGCATCTGAACATTAATGGTGGTAAGATGCTATCAGCCTCAGTTATTATTTTTAAAATCACGATCTGATAATCTGACAAGTGTTTCTGGTCACACATACAGTTCTGTATTTCCACCACACATCAGTGAAGGGTTAGTAACAGCTGAGTCAGGGGAAAGGTCACGACTGTGTGCCACAATATGACACTTCTTCTGAAATGCATGCTCAATATATGCAAGCAAACAATCTTAAATAGTTTTTATTCTGCAATAACGGCATAAACTATAGACTGTCGTTTAGATTGTTAATGTCATCATCTATAGATCATGTATCATAAATTAAACCCAATGATCATTTGTGCTTCAGACTTTTCAAAGATGTCACATAAACCAATCAGCACATCTTCAGATCATCACATGACTAAACAGGCGACTAAAGATAGTTCATCCATCAGACGCGTCACATCTACAACCTCATCACTACCACCTTCATCTTCATCTTCATCACACACGTCTGATTCTTCATTATCACCACAATTAAAGCTAGGTACAAATTCTGTTACTTATAATCAGATCCGATTTTTTTTGGATAATTTAAGATAATTTTTTTGTTTTTCAACAGTCAACATTATGTCGACAATTATGGGGATATTGATGGTGTTTGGATTGTCAGTGATTATATATTTCGGTTTGAGACACAAGAGGCAAGGTAAAACTGCCGTTCTCTCCGTCACAACACATCATTTTACACGCTATAGAAAACCTATTTTTAATCTTATATATAATATTTTCATAACCGAACTTTCACATCCTGTCAAATTAAAAGTCTTTACTTCTTTTCGTCCCAATCTGGTGTCCCGAAACAGGAGTGTGGATGAAAGGTGTCGTTCATTTCTCGTCTGAAACCCTGCTTACTGAAGACGTGAGTTTCTGTTTGAGTTTATCTCAATCTGTTCATCTTCACTGTTGACCATGTCCTTGATTGCTCATGTCTTTCTTCTCTAATTTCAGGCCACTCTCACCATCTGTCATTATGAAGAGATGATGTGCACAAACACTCGTGCTGGCTTCAGTTTGGGCCTTCCAGTGTTCGGTGAACACAACGCCTCTGATTCCCTCACATATTCAACCGTCATATTTCAGACCACAGATCATTCGGACTGGACTTCAGTGGGGCAGGAATTAAATGAAAATATTAGTCTATGATGATCTTGTAAAACTGAGTGAAACTGTTTGGTTATATATCTGAATCCACACATGACACACAAGCAGTGGAACGGGGGAAAACACAAGATCTAGAGACATATCTTTCATAAGTTGAACTTCTTTTATCTTGAGCTCCACGTCTTTGGAAGGCCGTGCCATGAAACGAGACACGAGCAAATTCGATTATCGATTACAGATGTCTGTCTTGAGTGTGTTTACATTGAATACCATGGAAAAGCAGCGCGGTGGAATAAATAAATCTGGAATAAATCTGTAAAGTCTGATCATACTTGACGCGATGCATCCAACAGATCTTGATTAATGAGAAGGGCCTGTCTGCAGAATGGGCGGGGCTAAAGTGTTCTCACTCTGATTGGCTCAGTCGTCTTTCATTGGCATGTATGATAGGAAATGTGTTGAGAGTTGTCTTCACTGAAATGCGCAGAAAATACAACTTCAGCCCACATCCCGCAACGGCAAGAGAGTGTAATTGTGAAATGTTTATTTGTGGTGGACGGTGTACAGAAACTCTGTAGTAAAGTTGAGAAACACTAATAAAATATTACTCCAGTAAACAAGAGGTTTCTAAGGTGACACAAACCTAAAATTTCCTGAAAAATAATCAGATCTTTCCAAAGTAGTGAAGAAATAAAAGAAAGTTTCATAAAAAAATAATATATATATATATAAAGTCGAAACATTTCGTGATTAAGTCGAAACGTATCGAGATTAAAGTTGAAACATTTCGAGAAAAAAGTCGAAATATTTCGAGAGTACGAGAATACAGTCTTCCGTTGAAGCTGATCCAAAATCCATGGCAGTTAGACTGTATCTTTACACACACACGCACGCACTGAGCTAGTGGACGCGCACTGTTATGATGTTATGAATGCACACACTTCTATTATCGTAATGTTTTGACTTTAATCTCGAAATTTTTCGACTTTAATCTCGAAATGCTAGATTGTTTTTTTCCAATTTTTTATTTTTTTTTTACGTTGCAGTTCAGGGCTTCCGTACAAATGTGCCGTATTGTGTCAGGCTTTGAAACAATCCGACACCCGTCTCCACGGCGACCCCTAGTGGTCAACAGTGTGAATGCAACAGAAACCCAGGCCAAACATGCATAAAAACCCTTTCACAAATCTATTGCAAATGTTTTATTGTAAGTGAAATCTTTTAAATGTAATTATCTAATTATTTAGCAAGATTATCAAGTGTATATATGTTCTTTTATCAATTGTCAGGGTTTATTTTGTTACTTCTATGAATGGCTCAGCTAAACCGGCCAATACGACTATTAAATACCATTATTCATTTTTAATTATACTAATGTCTAATTAAATAGTCTACAAATGTATAAAACTGACCAGAGATCAGGTAAACCCACAGACACTTGTTCATTGGTTCCTTCTAAGGTCAAGACTGAATTTATTTGTGTCTGCTAAATCAATAATTGAAAATGGAAGAATGAATTTATTAAATGAAGATCTCAATAGAGGGAGCTACAGACACTGCATTAGAGAGGAGGAGAGAGTGTGTGTGTGAGTGAGAGAGAGAGAGAGAGAGGGAGAGAGAGAGAGAGAGAGAGAGAGAGAGAGAGAGAGAGAGAGAGAGAGAGAGAGAGAGAGCAGCTCTTCATAACACCGGCCCCCAGCGGCTCACAGATAAAGCAGAAGATGATGCAGATCTGTGATCATAAACTCATATTTCTCCTGCTCATCATGTCAGGTAAGAGTTTATTCTGTGTTTCTAAAGCATCACCTGTTCTCAATCAGGTCCGTGTTTGCTCTGAACTGAGTTTCTCTCTCTTATGTTTTTAGTGTTGGCATGGGAGACGACGGAGATCTCCACTTTCACTGGTCATGAAGGAGGACAAGTTGAAATACGCTGTCCTTATGTGTCTAAATATGAAACATATGACAAATATTTCTGCAGAGGAGGGTGTCCATCACTACTTATTAAAGACAAAGTTGTTGAATCTGGATCTCCAGCTAAAGACGAGAGATTCTCTCTGACCGATAACAGAACGGCCCACATCTTCACCGTCACCATCACTGATCTGAGAACAGCAGATGAAGGCCAATACTGGTGTGGTGTGAAGACAGGATGGGGAAATTATGATAACAAAACAGAGATTCTTCTGGAAATTAAACCAGGTAAGTCAGAATATACAGTTAGTATGAAACACTTCATCAGTGCATATGGAGATAGTGTAAAATATACAGTACATGCACAAGACAACATTAACATTCTCTAAAAATATATAATATACAGAGTGTGTGTGTGTGTGTGTGTGTGAGAGAGAGAGAGAGAGAGAGAGAGAGAGAGCACTGTATTGTGTGTTTGATATAAAGAGAGATAACAGAAACCACAGTATCCTCTGTAGAAGATCATGAGCGAGTGTTCACACCACAGATACTGACCCGCATCACTTCCTGTCACATCACATGACACGCTATTTCAGTTATGGATGAATTGTTCACTCAAAACATAAAGTATAACTGCACAACTCAAATTCTTACACTTTAAACTGGTTCGTCCAGACTTTTTCAAGGCATGCTGGGTTTATATATATATGTGCAGTGTATGCATACATATATAGTTATGCAGTTAAAATTTATATATATTTCATTGTAACTTGCACCTCAAATTGTAGGTGTTTGTCTAAATCAGTTCCATTTAACAGCTTGATATCAGTCGACGTTAGTGATTCAGCAGTCCAGGTCTTTCAGTTGTAGGAAGAAGTTTTAACTTTATACTCCATCATCAGCCAGTGATAAACAGTGCAAAACAATATCTGCCATTACTTACACTAGTGTCTGATTAAACAGCTCATATACCGTCACTATCACAGATCTGAGACTCCACGATGGACGTCAGTTCTGCCGTGCCATAATGAGACTTTGAGACGCTTAAATCTGTCATGTATGCCCTGATTCAGTGTCTGTCGTGTATGGAGTGACCGGACATCATCTGAACATCTCCTGCCGTTATAACAGAGACGTGAAGAACAAGATCAAGTTCATGTGCAAAGGAAGCGACCCGTCGATCTGTGAGACGTCGGCTGTCAAAGTTTCCTCACAAACAAACAGTAACGGCAGATTCTCTCTGAGGGATGATGAATCTGCAGGAGTTTTTACTGTGACCGTCACTGAGCTGACACTAGAGGATTCTGGGATATACTGGTGTGGAGCGAGAGGACTCAAGAACAAGTGGATTTCAGCGACACATCTGAAGATTAATAACTGTAAGATGCTATCAGCCTTTTTGCATGGCTGATAATGATGTCTTTATAACTTGTGAAAAAGCTAAACACACATGGTCACACTCGCACACACAGTGCTGTATTTCCCCCACACCCTCGACAGCAGCGAAGCGTTACTAACAGCTGTGTCAGTCAGGGGAAGTGCCAACAGATCACATGATCTTCTGCCAGTAATTAAACTGTTTGTTTTCTGAAAATGCTTTGAATAATCTTACTTTTGCATTCTCGTCATATCTGCACTGGACTGTCATTTATTAAACCAGTTATTTGTTTTTCAGGCACACCAGCGAAGACGTCACCGAAACCAACCACAACAGCAACAGTTTACACCAGCAAACCAGCGGCTGAAGAGAGTGTATCTACCACACCCGTCACATCTGTGTTTCCTCTATCGTCATCAACAACTTCACCTTCAGTGTTACTGAACCAATCCCCATCTAATAATAATGAGTCACCTCAACCAGGATCAGGTGTGATGAGTTCAGTCGATTAAAGTTATGACGTTTCTTTAGAAGTAGTCATATTCACATGGTTTCGTCGTCTGTTTTCCCAGGTTTTACCGTGTTCATCATGTTGGTGGTCATAGGGATCCTGACATGCTTTGGATTCTCACTGTTTATGTACTTCAGATTGAGACAAAAGAAAGAAGGTGACCGTATTCCTCACAAATCATTAATATTACCTCTCATTTTTATAGTCACAAAACTGAAAATACAGGTCTTTAATACATTTATCCACTAAATCTGTTGTCATAAAACAGGAAAGCAGCCCAGAGATGTCAACCAAGGCCCGCCTAAGCCTCTGCCCAACAGAGATATGAAACCAAACAGAGAAGTGAGTCTCGTCATCATCGGTTTGAGTTGATCTTTTATCTGTGGGTTATAATCTAACCATTTGTTTCACAATCTTCTCTTCTCTTTGGTCAGGTCACTAATAGTGTCTCTGATTATGATGATATCGGTAACACACTTGATCATCCTGACTACAGTTTGGTCACCCCTGTTTATGCTTTAGCTCAATTACCCAGCAGCCCCTCTGATAATCTCACCTACTCCACCATCGAATTTTCATCTCATCTGTCAGACAGGACTTCTGACGGGCAGGATACTAGTGACTACGCCGTCGTTAGACCATAAAACACTGTGGACATTCATGCATGAACACTCAAACCTGAATCACGCCTCACTTAAATGGCAGCTAGTGGTGGAAACAGGTACTGCAGTCCAAGTCATAATATGGAAGATCGTGGTTTCTCCCACCGCCTGCTCCTCAGGCTCGACGACGCTCGCGGACTGCCAATTTGAGCACACACAACAGGAACGCGCGCAATGGACGATTAAAATTAGCAAATTGTTAATTATTTTTGGAAATAGGCTCATTTGACAATTTTACTCATTTCAGCCGATCTCCGGTTCTGGCGGTACCACTTTTAGCATAGCTTAGCATACATCATTGAAGTGCACAAGACCATTAGCATTTCTCAAAAAAAAAAAAAAAAAATGACCAAAGTGTTTCGATATTATACCTATTTAAAACTTGACTCTTCTGTAGTTACATCGTGCACTAAGACTGACGGAAAAGGTAAAGTTGCTTTAATGATGTATGCTAAGCCATGCTAAAAGTGGTTACTAGCCTACTTATTTAGTTCATATCTACAAGTGCTTATTACAGAAATATAAACAAACTAAATACACAGTGAAGGATTGAATAAGTGGAGAAAGGTAATGCTGTAGTACATTAATGAAAAAAAAAAAAAAAAAAAAGCTGTGTAACAAAGAATACATGCCGTGTTGTTACGGCCCACCCATTTTCGGCCACTCTAAACATATTTTCTGATGCCACTTTCGTACAATAATGGATGCATTATTATTCAAATTTATTTTATATAAAAATCTGTTGCCAAAATGTCACATTTTTATTTGTGTGTGTGTGTGTGTGTGTGTGTGTGTGTGTGTGTGTGTGTGTGTAGTACTGCCAGAATACAGCTTTAATTAAGCAATAATATCCCAGAATGCAATTCGATGACCATCCGATGGTGTCGGGCACTGCAGTCGTGATTAATGCAGGGTATTTGTTTTCATCTAGGAGTCAGCCCATGATCTAAAACCTTAAATGAGTGGGAATTATTATATCCATTGCTTTGTGGAAAACAATAAAGGAAATATTTATTATTGATGATTAGCTTCAGTATTTCCCAATACTTTACAGTCACACAAGTCCTGAAAGGTTAAAAACTGCAGCACAGCGACCAGGTGGAAGATTAACCCTGATGCACATTTTAATAAACTTTAATGTTTAACTAGGTTAGATTTATTTTAGCTGCTCAACCAAACAATAATATGAGTTGAGTATCAGCGCCTCCTTCAGGTTGAAAGCAGAATGGGAGATTTTTGACCGGATGTTTTTTTTTTCCTTCCATAAAAAGGAAGCGTTCTAAAGTGAAAGTAACAACAGACGGCTTTAAGAACTACAGGACAGGTATCGTGTGTGTTATATATTTATCAAAGTTTACTTTTTGTTGTTCAGCCTTGGTTGTTTTTTAAGTGTGCTTTAGAAATTATTATGGCAGTACATTATACTGAGATAAAGTTGCACTTTTGTCTTTGATAAAAAATACTCTTTGCATCCATCCAGCGTTATGTCTTAAATTGATTAAAACGTTATATTATGTTTAATATACATTAAGTTACTAATGAATTGATTGTCGTTCACGCAATTCGAGTTTGCATGCTTTTGCTTTCCGAACTTTGAATTCAACCGTTCACGCGCCCCGTTTACACCAACGATTTCAGAGAAATATAAGAAAATATCAAAGTCCACACCACAGCGATAAGAAGGATGACCTCGCTAAATCACTTGAACGAGCTGTTTTCCAGAGTAAATGGCCATAGTGGAAACGCGCATTAATCATAATAATAATAATAATAATAATTAAAAATAAAAACATTATTGGGACGCAAATAAATGTATTATTATAGAAATCGTTCTTGGGGTGATGGGCCTTATGAGACTTCGTAATTTACATAAGTTTGAGAATGTCTGTACAGTAGCAAACCTGTTCTTATATTATAACTTGTTTATTGTTCATCAGTTAGGGCTTTGTTTGGTATTAAAAGTGTGTCCTCCATGAGTTTATCAAATTATTATTATTATGCCACTGTGATTTAATTAATTGTAAATTTGAAGCAAACTATCAAGCAAGTCTCTGGTCATATCTCGATCTTATACTAGACCTCAGTAGACAAGATGGCGTCCGTTCCAGAGCAGCTTGAGCTGGACAATGACAAAGAAAAGAGGCTAAAAAGAGCAGATACAGCTGATGAAATGAAGAGTGAAGACGCACGTGAAGCTGCAGATGAGCTGAAGAAGAAGTGTCGTGGATCAGATGAAGATGTGAAGATGGACCTCCAGAGGATCCAAGCTGAACAGATGAATGGTAATGAAGTGAATGTCATTAAAGCGATAGTTCACCCCAAAATGTAAACTCTGTCAGTAATTTCTCACCCTCATGTTGTTCAACCCCATAAGACTTTCGTTCATCTTTAGAACACAAATTAAGATATTTTTTTTTATTAAATCTGAGCTCTGGATCACTAAGCCTCTTAAGGGATCGAAACAAAGTTATGAAAGACATTGTTAAAATAGTCAGAGTGACCAGTGGCTCAATCTTAAGTTTATCAAGCGACAAGAATACTTTTTGTGCGCAAAAACAAAAAAAATAAAGATTTTATTTAACTATTAATTTATTCAACTATTAATTTCCTTCTCTGTTGGCCTTGAGATTTCAGGTTGTACGTGACACGCATCACACACGACCCGCGTCGGCAAATGGTGAGCCTGACGTACAACACAGAAGCTTTGCATAGTTTCACTACGTGAAATCTCACGGCCCACAGAGAAGGAAATTAATAGTTGAATAAAGTTGTTATTTTTGTTTATTTTTTTTTGCACACAAAAAGCATTCTCGTCGCTTGATAAACTTAAAGGGATAGTTCATTTTGAAATTAATTTTTGATATGTTTTAGCTTACCTCAAGGGCATCCAAGATGTAGGTGTCTTTGTTTCCACACTATTCTCAATTTTGATATTTTTAGGTCAAACCGTTCGTGTCTATCAGTCGTATAATGGAGGTCTATTGGGGTCCACCTCAAAGAGCATGCACAGAAAAGTCCAAATTAAACATGATTTAATGACTCGTACATGTAAGTACACATTGATGGCCTAAGACACAAAACGAGCGGTTTGTGTGAGAAAACCAACAGTATTTATATAGTTTTTACCTCATGTAATCACAGTCACGTCCAACTGATCTGAGGGCGCGGCCCCCTTGGTCTGTGCAAGTGCCGGAAAGCGCCGGAAGTGATCTCTCGCGCGGTTGCGAAAAAAAATTCAACGTTGTCTGTTGATATATTGAAATCGTCTTCCAGTGAGATTTCCTGTATATTTAAATACGTTTAGATCTTCACAGTGAAAGGTAACACTTCCGGAAATCTACATTCTGGGGTGAACTAACCCTTTAATTTTAAAGCTGTAGTGTAAGAAAGTGTGTAAATCTCTCAGTTTCTATCCCAGTGCAGACAATCAGACCCCCTCACACTGCTGTCAATGTGGATCTGAAAGCTGAATCAGGTGCAACTGCAATTTCACCAGTACTCATTGGAAGTGTCGTCCATGGCTCAATAATCATCAACTCGAACTCAGCTACTGGTGTTACTGGTAAGATTATAGCACTAATGCAGTTAACGTGTGTCACTATGACATTGCATATAGTTTGTAAGCTTTGAATTATTATGCTTTGTAGGGGTGTAACGATAAACTCATGTCACAATTCAATACATTTCACGACTTTGAACTAATTATACAATATTATTGCGATTCTCCAAGACACTAATAAAGGTTAACTAAATTTGGTTTATATTGTGGTTGTAAATTAACATGCTTGGACCTTATGCTGGAAACCCAATGCACGGACAATAGAGACAAAAAATATTTTTGTATTGCGATATATTGTGACACAATATGTCGTTGAACCCCTAATGCTTTGTTACGACTTTAATAGCTAAACGATTTGTGTATAACCTCTGTGCATTTTATTTCTGGTGTTGTTTCGGATCCTTGCTGCCATCCACAAAGGACAACAAAATCCAGCAGAGGGACAGACCTCTGAAAAACTAGGTACAAAAACAATAGCCACATTTGTATTCTGGTTATAAATTTGACTTGCATTTACAGTAGATGGACTGCTGAACCTCTATAGTGCGTTCACACCGGACGCGAATGATTTAATTGTTAAGTCCATGCAAAGACGCGTTATGCACGTAAAAAATTCCTGCGGCGCGAATGAAGTGTAGAACGGGCGCGGAATTGAACGTCTGGCGCGTTAAGCGCGAATGATTTAGTGAGTGCCATTTATGCATTCCTAGCTAGATGGATGAGGGCGAGGGTGATCCTCGCTCCGATGCGGGACAACAGGTCATCAAACTGGAAGCGGGACAGACGGAAGTACCACTGACAGCGGCCGTCATCCAGGCGCAGCTCCTGGAGCGAGCAAATGGCGAAACTCACCAAACGGTTCGCCTCTGAAGGGTCCGGTGGACACAAATACGGCGACGATGATCCCCACGCCGCTGTTCTAGCTTTCCAGAGCAAATACGGTGTGGTGCGGTGAATCTCTCGATGAATGCTCGATCAACATAAAAAAGATGGCCGCCAACGGGTTTCGATTTTTACAATTTCGCTTTAAACTTTTGATTTTACGCGCGTCAGTTTCGCTCTTGACGCGAGAATTAACACAAAGTGGTCAAGCGTCAAACTAGACGCGGTAGACGCGAATATGACGTGCTATTTGCATCCGGTGTGAACGTAGCATTACAAGTTACGATTCCCAACATATTAATGATTTGAGGCAGAACTCACGTTTGATTAACAACAATTCTTGTGTTTTTGATTTGATCTAGAGAATGATCTGAAAACTCACAAAAAAAACATGAAGACCAAAACAGGACGTGTTTTTGAGGGCAAAACAGACAACAAAACACATCTCAACAAAGTCTACACTGAACTCTTCATCACTGAAGGGGACATTACAGACGTCTATGGCGAACATGAAGTTCACAAGATTGACCGATTCTTAAAAACTCCCAAATTTGAGGAAACACCGATTGACTGCAACGACATATTCTGTTTATTGAGGGAAAAGGAAGAGGGAAACATTGTGTTGACCAAAGGCATCGCTGGCATCGGAAAAACGTTCTCCGTGCACAAGTTCATCCTGGACTGGGCCGAAGAAAAAGCCAATCGGGATGTGGACTGTATGTTTCTGCTTCCATTCAGAGAGATTAACTTGATTAAAGACGATAAGGTCAGTTTCCATGAGTTTCTGCTGGAATTTTATCCTGAATTGAAAGACGTGGACAACACTAAGTTTTATAATAAAAAATGCAAACTGGCATTCGTCTTTGACGGACTTGACGAGAGTCGTCTGGATTTGAACTTTAACTGTAAGTCAGTGAGCTGTGTGAATCAACGATCGTCTGTCGATGCTTTGTTTACAAGCCTTGTTAAAGGAAAACTGCTCCCGTCGGCTCTCGTCTGGGTGACATCACGACCAGCGGCGGCCAATCAGATCCCTCCGGAGCACATAGGATTATTTACAGAGGTGCGTGGATTCACCGACCAGCAGAAAGAGGAGTACTTCAGGAAAAGGATCAAAGATGAAGAGCAGGCCTCCAGAATAATATTGCACATTAGGACGTCTCGTAGTCTCTACATCATGTGCCACATTCCCGTGTTCTGCTGGATCACGGCCACCGTTCTTCAGGATCTTCTCATCAAAAACAAAGGACAGGACATTCCCTCGACACTCACCGAAATGTACATCCACTTCCTGCTGATACAGATGAACATAAAGAACCAGAAGTACGAGAAGAAGCTCGAAAGAGACCGCACCAAAGTCTTCAGTTTAAACAAAGACATCATCTCCAAGTTGGCTAAATTGGCGTTTGAACAGCTGAAGAAGGAGAACGTCATGTTTTATGAGGAGGATCTGAAAGCGTGTGACATCGACGCAAGTGATGAGTCCACTGGATTGTGCGCTGAAATCTTCAAGAAAGACTCCGTCCTGCATGAGATAAAGGTGTATTACTTCATACATTTTAGTGTGCAGGAGTTCCTCGCTGCATTGCACGTGTTCCTCTGCTATTTGAAGATGGACATGGAGGAGCTGAAGTTCTTCCTGGAGGATTCATGCCCCAAGAAAGACCAAATGCTATACATTTTGCTGAAAAAGGCGATTGACAAAGCCAAGAACAGCGAGCGAGGGCATTTTGATCTCTTTCTGCGTTTTTTGCTGGGCATTTCTCTCGAGTCCAATCAAAAACTCCTGATTGGCTTGCTGGACGAAACGTTTGACAGTAGAAAATGCATCAATAAAACCATCCAATACATCAAGCAATTGCAAAACAATGACAAATGCCCAGATAAATCCATCAACCACTTCTTCTGCATTCTGGAACTGCAGGACAGAACTCTGTACCAACAAATCATGAAATATCTGAGGTCAGATAGCGGCCAGCTGAGAGTGATGTCCCAATCGAACTGCTCAGCGCTGGTCTATGTGCTTCTGATGTCAGAAGAGGTTCTGGATGTCTTTGACCCGAAGACATTCAACAGAACATATCCCGGATGCAGGAGACTCGTGCCAGCCGTGAGATGCTGCAGAAAAGCCCTGTAAGTAGCATGGATCAATGGGTCTCATTCATGAAACATTCGTAAATTCGCAGAATGTGGCAGCGGCACAATATTCATTTTACCTCGATTATCTTGTTTTCAATCGTTGGAAGCCAAAATCGAAAATTAAGATTAATCGCATAGCCCTATATTGTTTTATACTTCTTAGTGTTTAGCTGTATTTTTTTTTCTTCTCCTAAATTCGATTGTTTTCATAATTCCCTAAATTTGTTTGAATTGTTTTCCTTAAATCAGTTTAATTTTTCAACATATTGTTTTTTTCCCCTCCGATTTCCTTTCATGATTCTGTTTAAATTTTGATCAATATAAAGCTAATAAGGTTTTATGAATTCAATTGATTTTTTTATTGTTCCTGTTGAAGACCCATGCCTTTTTCTATAGTTCTCATATATTTGTGTTAACTTTTTTTGTGATCTTTATTTGTTAAATAAAGGTAAACTAGTAAACACCTTGCCATGTTTACAGGTTTTCAGACTGTGGACTGACAGAAACGTGCTGTGAAACGGTGGCTTTGGCTCTCCAACTAGAAGATAGTCCTCTGAGAGAGCTGGACCTGAGTCACAATTACAGTATCGAGGCAGGAGTGAAGGTGCTTTCTGCTGGACTCAAGAGCCCACACTGTCACGTGGAGACACTGAGGTCATTACCGTTTCCATTGCTGTGTAAACATTTACTGGCTAGCCTGAAATGTAATGCTCATATTGTGCTTATTCAGGTTGGCCCAGTGTCATTTTGGCCAGGACAGTTGTATGGAGCTGGTCTCTGCGATCCAGGCGATCTCACATTGTCTACAAGAGCTCGATCTCAGCGGCAGTGATCTGCGGGACTCTGGACTCCATCATCTCCTGGATGGGATGGAAAATACAGACAGAAAACTTCAAGTTCTGAGGAAAGTATTTGTGATATTTAGCATTACAGAAGTTTGCAGCAATCCTTTTGCCACTATCCATAATTTTTTGTAAGCACACTGTATCAGGCAGATGAAGACCATTTTGAAATGTTTTCCTGCAGGCTGAGCTGGTGTAACCTCACTGAGAAGAGTTGTGAGTGTCTTTCCTCGATTCTCAGCTCAGATACGCCCCTGAGAGAGCTGGACCTGAGTAACAATGACCTGCGGGATTCAGGAGTGAAGCTGCTCTCCGATGGACTGAAGAGCTGTCAACTGGAGATGCTGAGGCACAACTGGGATTTTTGCTTTAATTTATGTTTTGGAAATGCAGGTTTGCTTATTTGTTTTGTATGTCTGTAGGTTGTCCGGCTGTATGGTGACAGAGGAAGGCTGTGGTTATATGTGTTCAGCTCTGAGTTCAAACCCCTCACACCTGAGAGAGCTGGATCTGAGCTACAATCACCCTGGAGAATCAGGAGTCAAGCTGCTCTCCGACAAACTGAAGGATCCAAACTATAAACTGCAGATACTCAAGTATGTCATGGGTCAATGATGTGACATGAATTTGTTCCCTAAGATTTAGTAATTCAAGACGTCTCTTCTGCATTTATTTGATCAGAAATACTTTACAAAACAGTGAAATAGTATTACAATTTAGTCAAGTCAAGTCACTTTTATTAATATAGCGCTTTTTACAAAGCATCTTCACAGTGATAACATTTTAACAGTTTAACATTGCTGTTTCTATGTGAATATATTGTAAAATACTAGGAATTGTAGGAATTTATTCCTGTGATCAAAGCTGAATTTCCAGCATCATTACTTCAGTCTTCAGTGTCACATGATCCTTCTGATATCATTCAAATATGCTGATTTGATGCTCAGGAAACATTTCTAATTATTACCAAACCTGAAAAGTGTTTTGTAAAATTATTAATGTCTTTACTGTCACTTTTGATTTATTGAATGTGTCCTTGCTGAAGAATAGTAATATAATATATATAGGCAGTGACAGGCAGTGACGTACAGAATAACTTACTATGATGTCTGAATATTTTAATTTAAAATTGTCAGTATGTTTGGGGTTAAAGAAGAATGGCTCATTAAAATGCTTCTTTTTTAAATGAGTTTTATTGTAAACCTAGCTCTACAACTGTTTGGAATCAGAACAAAACATTCGTCTAACAATTTAAGTTCAATTTTGTTTAAGTTACATCGAAGTGATTACACATTTATGTATTGGCAGCTAATTTTTTCCAGATCGACGTTTAATTAATGGTTCATTCATACCTTGTAAATCTAACCCAAGACTAGGGTTGGGAACCGAGAACCGGTTCTTTTCCAGAACCGGTTGTGTTTTTGAAAAAATACCAGAACCGTGCAAAATTCCTAAGTTTCGGTTCCGAAAACGGTTCTGATGCCGATGCGATATCATCATGTGGGCGAAGTGCTGGGAGTAGAAGACGCCGTCTTATTCCTAAATGACAAAAACTTCACCACTGAAGTTGCGATTTGCTCTCACACGCGCTGCATTTGTCACACACAGACACACGCACGCTGCGCGCCCCGATTGCCGAGTCACTCTCTAGCCTACATTCAAATCTGTTTGCGCTGAGAGAGAGAGAGCAGTTGTCGATATGAAACTGCTTTACAATCACACAGTCTCAATATTTATTTGTTTCACATATTCAAATGATTTCCGTTACAGAATTAGTGAGATTATAGTTTGAGTAAACATTGACGGTAGTGGTCAAAACGATGCAGTCCGTATATTTTTTGTGTTCAGAATTTACAAAATATATACAATGAGCGAGTGCATCATAATGTTTTTTTTTCAAACCGTGTTTTTGTCTTATCTTGAATCACTACGTAAAGCCTGTAATAAGCGTTAATACTCGGACTTCTTTAGACTGGCCGGCGGATCGCAGCTGCTGCGGAGTAGCCCAATGCCTGCGTGACTCGTCATGGACATAAAGAGAGAGAAGTAGCTCCGGCAACAATGTTCTTCCGCAAGACGCATGCAGTTCTGTTTATTAACTGCTAGAGCGCCGATTTATCCAGTAATGAAATAAGTAAAGTCTTTATGAATCAATCATTCAAACCGTTTTAAAAAATAATCTGTTCTACACACATATGTGTGTTAAAGCATATTCTACTCCTTCTGAGAGGGTATTCTTCACTGTTGGAGATACAATAAAGGAGAGGTCTAAATTATTATAGAGAATGCAGAATTTTTTAATTTCCTTTATATATAATTTTTTTTTTTTGCAAAGATTGCTTAATAATATTTTGAGTTTGTTTACATTACCAGTCTGTTAAACTAATTTGTCATGTACTATAAGAAATAAACACAAAAAGGATTGTGGATTTTTCTCTTACTAATATTTTTAATTGAATGGGAACCGGAACCGGAACTGGAATCGTTTGGCGGAACCGGAATCGGAACCGGAAAATTTCTCATGATTCCCAACCCTACCCAAGACCTTTTGTTAGTATTTACTTTTTTCCATTAGTTAGTATATAAGCTTTTCTTGTGTTCCTCTTCTTCATTGACTTCTGCAGAACTGATCCTATGGGTGAACACTTCATCAAACCAGGGATAAGAAAGTGTAAGTGTATCTCACTCTCCATCTGTCTGAGTTTCTCTCTGAGACACTAATTGAAGTGTTTTCTGTTTCACAGATGCCTGCGATCTCACGCTGGATCCAAATACAGCTCACATTCGATTGTGTCTATCGGATGAAGACAGAAGAGCGACGTTAGTAGATCAGGTGCAGCCGTATCCTGATCACCCAGACCGATTTGAACCTGTTGAACAAGTTCTGTCTCGAGAGAGTCTGTCCGGACGCTGTTACTGGGAGGCTGAATGGACGGGTTCGAGCGGGACGGTCGGCGTGACTTACAAGTCCATTCAAAGGAAAAACGATGATATTAATTTTGTGGAGGCCAGCGGTCAGCTTGGAAACAATGATGTGTCATGGAAAATTACATGTGGATCTCATCCATATGTTTCTCATGCTGGAGAAGACATTAATATAAAGCCAAAGACCTCTCAGTCATGTAAGAGAGTAGGTGTTTATGTAGACACGACAGCTGGAGTTTTGTCCTTTTACAGTGTCTCTGACACACCCACACACTTGTACACCTTCCTCGCGTCTTTTAAAGACACTCTATATGCAGCATTTAAGGTGGAAAGCGACTCTACTTCTGTGTCCTTCTGTCCGATGCTGTAACCTGAAAGCCTCTTCATCTTATCATTTGTACAAATTTATTGCCTTCTTGTTTTGTGCAACTGAGTAGAACATTAAATCGAATATAATACGATTTTATTCAGGTAAATGCAAAGGTTTCACATATTTTACTGTAATTGTTTAACAATTGAACATTTTCAGAAATGATTACTGCTTTTTGGATTTGCCTTTTTAGACACGCAAAAGCTGACTGTTTTTTTAATGCATTATTTTTATTATTAAAATATTCTCTGAGCTTGATGTCTCATTTAAGACTCATTTGTTCACTTTTCTTAACCTCCTTTACTGCTGATTTATTTATTGAGATCTGAAAATCATTAACTAAACCAACTGATAATTTGCTGGAAATCTGCAGCTGACTTGACTTGTTTGCTGAACAAATTGCAATTGGTTAAATTTGTGTTATAGATGACATTTAACACAACGTATTGGACGTTCTATCGAAGTCTGAGCGATGGCTCCTCTGATTGACTCACATCGTGTCACGAGTCACGACCCTCCAACAAAAAACACACTGTTGGATAATTGTGATTGAGATATTTCCAAATTCCACTTTCTGTGCTCTCATTTTAATCCAACTTGCAAAATGTTCTTCAAACTAATGTAAAAATGAGCTTAAACAAAGTTCTTTTTAGGAGTCAGTTATACTAACTATTTTATTGACCGTAAAAACATTGTTCTTACTAAGATTTTTTTTGTTAACTTTACTTAATGTCCAATAATTTGTTGAATTTACTTAGAATTTCTTAGTAATCTGTACTGTTTGGATGCTATGCCTTCATTACTCAGAAAAAACCTTGTAAACATTACTTGACTAGTTTGAGTCCCATTTTGCCCCACCCCTCACATTGCCATTGGTGGGGCAAATGGGTTATGAGGCAGAGCAATTCTTAATTGACTTTTCACTAATTTCTTCCACTTCTTTAGTCATCATTCTTCTTATTCATCTTGAAATAGTCATCTTGAATATTATTGTCAATAAACCTACAAATTTTAGGAGAGCATCAAAATTCTGTAGTTGACTACTTGATTTCGCTTTTCTCACCATTATTGTGATTAATGTTCCCTTTGGTTGGGGTCCCTTTGTTTAAAAGTTAATTTTTATATATTTTTTTGTAATTATCTTCCTGATTGCAGTGATGAAATGTAAAATCACAATTATTTGATTTCAAAGGAAGTGAAGCAATAATATATATATATATATATATTTATGATTTAATTAATCGATTATTACAATTTCTTAGTTGCCGTCTCTTGTAAAACCCCAATAACGATAGCAAATACAATTGTAATGGTAAAATAAAGCCAAAAATAGAAAAACAAAGCAATTAATTTATTCATGCAGCTATGCATTCTGGGAGAACCTTCCTCAGATCACAGACAGAATTAAGTTGACAGAACTTAAATGAATTAAGTAAGAATGCTTACTTAATGAAACTAAGGCAACGAGTTTGCATAATACAATTAAGTAAACTGAACTAATTTGTTTACAAATTGAGTCATCTCAACTAGTTTTATGTTGTAAATTCAATTCAACAATATTGTAAATTCTATGATCTCTTTTTAAACTTTTTTTTTGGAACACTATAGGATTCAGTTTGTAATTAGATAGAAGTTTTAATATTGTTTGGATATAAAATTAATATAAATGTACTCACAATGTTAGTCTGCACCAGTCTGTCTTTGTCATCCCTACACTTCCCAGGATCCCGCTTGTCTCCTCACCTGAACTCACATCCTCATTAGCCACCTGTTTCTCGTCATGATCAGCCGTGTCACCTGTTTTCACCTCGTCAGTGTTTATTGATATCTGTATTTAGTTTCCTGCTGTCCAGTGAGTGTTTGCGTGGTTTATTTGATTCCTGTGAGTTGGAAAATTAAATTCCTGTTGCCTGGTAATCCTTGTCTCCTCATGCTTTCTACTACCACGAAACCTGACATGTACCTTAAATGCATGCTGGAGAAATATGATATATCTGCAAACTAGTTTCAATCTTTTGTTGAGGTTTGAAGACAGATAACATCTGAATCCATATTTTATTTCCTGAGGAACATTAGATTGGAATATAATATCATGCTTATTTTGTGTAATTGGTATTAGCTATCGCTGTTCTTTGCAAATTTGGGTTATAAAGTTACCAGCTTGCATCCTCACAATGCCGTATTCCGATAAAGCAGTTCTTTTCATCAGAAGTTTTCTTTTTAACCACAATTCAAAAAGATAAAGTTCATAAAGGGCGGGGCCATTACTTAAAGTTGGTGATAAACCTGATCCTTGTTTTTTTTTCAGCCATTAAAATTAATTCAAGCATTCAAGAAAGTGTAAAAGTAAAATGTATCATATTATAACAGTTTATAAAATAAGGTGAAATGGATCACAATACTTTGCGCATTTAAATATATTTGAATTTATTAAGTGCCTGAAAAACTCTCCTGACGTGAAATTTTGTAGTTTTTTATTTAATCATTTTTGTCACTGTCACTTTCTAATAACACACTAAAGTTGGTGTTCACCCTCATATGCACTTGGGTACTGCAGCTCTATGTAGAAAACATGACTTTCATAAAATATAATATACAGTATGAGAAATGATAACATCAAACCATATAAAATTAAATAAAAAAACAATATGAGTAGTCTGAACTTATTTCAATAGAGTTCACTAAAACAAGGATACTCTATGCAGCTTTCAAAGAAAGCGACTCTACGTCCTTCTGTCAGATGTTGTAACCTGAAAGCTTCTTTATCTTACCATTTGTGCTCATTTATTACCATCTTGTTTTGTGCTGTGGGACTGAGCAAAACATTATATCAAATGTGAAAAGATGTTTGCAGGTAAATGCAAAGGTTTCACATGTGTTACTGTACAACCAAACCACATTTTCAGAAATGATTGATTATGTAACGATACTCATGTCATGATTCGATCACGATACTAAACTCATGATACAATTTCATTGCGATACTCTAAGACTTGTGGTAAAAAGTTAACAATAAATGTACTGTTGATTAAAATGCTAAATTTGTTTATGATCGAATCAGGAAAATAAATGCATTAACATGGTTTCTCCAGAGAACGGTGGCTTACAATTTTAGATTTTCCTCCTTCGTGATTCTGCTTGTGATCATCAGGTGTCTTCAATAATGCTCAATCATCACTAAATTAATCACTTAATTATCTCATTAACTTTAGCACTACTTCAGTGTTCATTTAACACTCTGCTTAGAGTGTGTGTGAACGCCCGTGCAGATTTCAGAAAATCACTGTCAGCGCAAATGAACCAAAATCAAACTCCCGGAAACACATTATCAGTGTATTTTCCCGGAATCTCTGCGTGAAAGGGGCTTTGGATTGTAAAGTGATATCCTGCTTATTTGTGTGTAATTGTAATTAATTATTGCTGTTCTTTTGCAAGCCCGGGTTCTTAAATTACAGCTTACAGGACTTCCAGGTCTGTGTGCGAAAATGTAGACTATTGTCTGTTCTGGCAAAATCACAGCTTTTGTATCACTTTATAAAGATGGAGATTAAATTCATATAGGTCATTATCAAAATGTGGAGAACTGATCCCTGTATTGAACATTTAGCAAACTCTGGTCATCTTTATATCGAGGAAAATTATATCATAATTATTGCTATCAATTACTACGGAAGTAACCCAAATTCCAAACTATAAAAACCTAGACTTAGTCTGGTTTACTGAATACAAAAAGAAAAATCATTATGTAATTGTAAACACAAAGGAGGAACCTGAGAATCTGACAGATACTGTAGGCCTATATAAATGTGTTTCAGCCTTTCATCCACAAACACTCGAGGCGCAACACATACAGTGAGCTGCTGTTTTATTCCTTATTGAGAACATTCAGTCATTTCGAAATATTTACATTACTTTCTTAGAGAAATTTAATCTGTGATCTTCTGAGGAGAGATGGAGAAGATGACAGTAAGTTCATCAAAAACTCTATATTCAATAACTATTCACTGTAATGTCAGTGTGATGTTCATCTCTTTCTCTCTGTCCCGTGTAGATGTTGGTATTTTTGGTGGCTTTTCTTCCAGTTGTTCTGATGAGCGGGTGCAGTCACGATGAAGAAATGCCGGCCGACTGCTCTGACCTTTATAAAGCAGGACAAACACACAGTGGGATTTACACCATCTATCCGGCGTGGGATATTCCTTTCTGGGTTTACTGTCACATGATCTCAGATGGGAAAGATGAAGACAACGGAGGATGGACGGTACGATAGTGACTTTAGATCATTTTAGATTTAGATCTTTAGATCATTTTAGATTTAGATCATCAGAACATACATTATGAATCATATATTTTATATAAACCCATCACAGGTGATTCAGAGGAGAATGGACGGCAGTGTGAATTTCTATCGGCCGTGGAGTCAGTACAAGAGAGGATTCGGGAATGTGGAGGGCGAATACTGGATGGGTAAGATCTCACGGTGTGTGTCCGTTTGTGTGGATGATCATGTGTTTGGTTGAACGTGTGTGTGTGTGTGTGTGTGTGTGTGAACAGGGCTGGAGAACATGTACTAGCTGACACGTAAGAAGAAGTACATGCTGAGAGTGGATCTGGAGGACTTTGAAGGAAATAAAGTGTTTGCTCTGTACTCGTCCTTCTCTGTGGACTGTGAAATGGACGGGTATAAACTGCATGTTTCAGGGTTCACTGATGGAGGAGCAGGTAGGATACTTTCATCTATACTCATGAAACACATTTCCATTGAGTTATTGTCCTCAGTGATGCTCCTCTTATCTGCAGGCGACTCTTTATCTCTCCATAATGATCAGAAGTTCTCCACCTTTGACAAGGACCAAGACAGCAATGGAAATGCAAACTGTGCCAAATATCATCTCGGGGCATTTTGGTACGCAGCCTGTCACCACACAAACCCCAACGGTGTGTACTTATTGCAAGAAGATTCCCCCCATCACGCTATTGGAGTTGTTTGGTATACTTGGAAGAATTACGCTGTCAGTATGAAAACCATCAGCATGAAGATCAAACGTGTGTCTTAGACCTTTGAAGAAACAAACATTGTTTCTCAGAAACAAGTAACGATTATATTGCTTTCCTTTCCTCTATTTAGTGTGTAACCAGGGCCTAAAATTGACATTTGCTAAGTGCTAAACGCAAGTAAACATCAGTGTTTGTGTGTATGTGAAACGGTGTTAATTGCCAGTGAATTCTAGCAATGCAATGTTGTGAGAACATGAACGTGAACAAAAGTTTAAGCCTTGCCAATATAAATATTCAAGCACAGAAGGGAACTAAATTTGTTATTTCGAAGCACGCGTCTAGAAATTATGGAAGGTTGTTTCCGCCATAGAATGAAAAACATAAATGGTAATTGCGACTTTTTATCTCACAATTCTGACTTTTTTTCTCACAATTGCGAGTTTATTTCTCGCAATTCTGACATTATTTCTCAGAATTGCAAGATGGAAAGTCAGAATTGGTGATATAAAGTCAGAATTGCGAGATATAAAGTCAGAATTGTGAGATAAAAAGTCGCAATTGCAAGATATAAAGTCAGAATTGTGAGATATAAAGTCAGAATTGCGAGATATAAAGTCAGAATTGTGAGATAAAAAGTCGCAATTGCAAGATATAAAGTCAGAATTGCGACTTATAAAGTCAGAATTGCAAGATATAAAGTCAGACTTATAAAGTCAGAATTGCTAGATATAAAGTCGCAATTGCGTGTTATAAAGTCAGAAATGCATGATATAAAGTCAAAATTGTGAGATTTAAACTATTCTGAGGGGGAAAAAGTTAATCGTTTTTCCCCCTTAGAATTGTCCTGATAAGTCGCAATTGCGAGTTTATATCTCACAATTCTGAGAAAAGATGTCCGAATTTCGACATATAAACTCGCAATTATGTGTTATAAAGTCAGAATTGCAAGATATAAACTCGCAATTGTGAGAAAAAAGTCAGAACTGTGAGATAAAAAGTCACACTTCTGTCTTTTTTTCCTCAGAATTGCGACTTTATATCACACAATTCTGACTTTATATCACGCATTTCTGACTTTATATCTCGCAATTCTGACTTTATATCTCGTAATTCTGACTTTATATCTCGCAATTCTGACTTTATATCATGCATTTCTGACTTTATATCTCACAATTCTGACTTTATAACTCGCAATTCTGACTATATCTCGCAATTCTGACTTTATATCTCGCAATTCTGACTTTTTATCTCGCAATTCTGAGAAATAAAGTCAGAATTGTGAGATAAAAAGTCACAATTATTTATTTTATTTTTATATTCAGTGGCAGAATCAAGCTTCCATAGAAATTCATATCTCAGACAGCGCGCAAATACTGAATTGAGCTCTCTTTCATGTCTTCTTGCACTTGAACAGACATATTCAAAGATAATTGTCAAAGTGCAAGTATGCTTGTAAACATAGTCAGTTATGGCTTAGGCCCTGTCCCAAATAGCACCCTAAACACTCGCAGTCTTCCTCAGAGTACACACTTTCATGACCTAATGCCACTTTGACTGTCGGATAGAAGTCTGCTGTGGAGCTCGATTCAGTGCCGGCTCACCTAAAGTGCATATCGACCGCGAGCACCCTTCTGAAAACTAAAATGACGATTGGGTCACCCTCTGGTCTCAATGACTTAACGGACACGCGCACGTCATTGTAAGTCCACATGACCGAAAGTACATATGAAGTGTGCCAAGTGTGTTGGGACAGGGCCTAAAATGAACGGAAACAGTTGAGAAAGAAAACACGTGTGTAACAGTTTATTGGATCAGTACGTTCACTCTTAAAGTGACAGAAGCCTAATATCCAGTGTCAATGTTAATCAAACAACAAAAGATAAAGAACAATCACGGTCGTCGGTCTTGACTGAATAACTTTTGTAACTTTAAGAAGGATTGATCTATCTTTCATGGCTGTTAAAAAAAATATTTATGGCAAGTAAATTTTGTCACTGGCCATTGGCAGTTGTAGGCCCTGTGTGTTACTTAGTAAATCATGAAGGAATATCACTTTCAAAAACATGGTTGTTTTTAGTTTTTTTCTTATTTGTATTGGGTCACTTCTTTTAATTTAATATGAAGAGTTCAGATGCAAAAGCCTCTAAATGCCATTTGAAATTTTCTTCTTTAATGATGATTTTTATCAAACTTGTATATTTAAGTTCAGTAATTTCACTTAAATAACAATTAATAGGTAATTATCATTGCCATTTAAGTGAAATTAAAGTTAAAAATACAAGCTTGGTAAAAATTTTCATTTTAGAAGAAAATTTCAAATGGCACTTAGAGGCTTTTGCATCTGAACTCTTCATATTGAAATGAATCGATTCATACATTTTCAATAAAACTCCTGCAACGAACGCTTTGTTGCCTAATGTGTTTCTTACTGTAGATATTCAAATGATCATTGTCAGGTTAAATTATGTTGAATTCAAGAAGGTGCAAATTGCAGCTCTGTGCTTTTAACTGTTTTTAATGAATATGGGATACATACATTAGCATTTTTCTTTATAATCCGATTAGGTGCCGGCAACTTTGTCGAGGAAGGGCATAAATGACATTCCTGAAATAAAAATGTTGCTGGCCATCATTCATATTCCACACATAACCACAGAAAGCTGACAATTGAGAGTTTACTGTTCGGAATAATATAAAGAAGTGTATAATGTTCTCTGATGTCCACAATACAATGATACACATACAACATCGCCCGTGACCTTTTGAACGTAATTACGTATTACGTGACGTTACAAACGCGCCTCACAGAATAGAGCAAGGCTAGCATTTGTCCTTAGAAAAGTTACATTTTTGGAATAAGTTTTGAAATAAGCGATCGTTTCGCATGATAAGACCCTTATTCATCGTCTGGTGTCGTTTAAAGACATTTGAAGCTGCATCTGAAATTGTTATTAACTGTCTTTTGGACCTTGAACCGTTTGGTTCCCATTGAAGTCCATTATATGGAGAAAAATCCTGGAATGTTTTCATCAAAAACCTTAATTTCTTTTCGACTGAGGAAAGAAAGACATGGACATCTTGGATGACATGGGGGTGAGTAAATTATCAGCAAAAGTTTTTTCAAAAGTGAACTAATCCTTTAAGAAAACCCAACCCACAATATAAAATAATAGTCAACATCGTCACTATTATGTGACCTCTATGTACTGTCTTCTGCCGGATAATAACTCTCGGATCCCGTCAGGTTTGTGGTAACAGCTGGTTCATTCCACATCTGCATTTATGACAAGGACAACAGTGTTGAATAATCTCACATGGACGAACAGCGCATGCTCAAGGAAAAATCCTCCGTTGCTTTGAGGATTACCCGTAATCCTTCGTCATTACTACCGTTTGCTGCAGGTACAACTTTATGACAGCAGGTGGCACAATAATCCCATTTAGTAGGATTAAACCTTTTTAACTACGTTACAATTACACATGTGGAAAAATTCTGATTGAATCAGAGAAAAGAAACCTACACCTCAAATACCAAAGATACTCCAGTCTTCAACAGTATGGTAATTAAAAATCTTTATTTATATATATTTGTGAGGTATTGTGTTTCATTCAATTATATGTTGAATTGAAGATGCTACAGAAAGGTGAAAACATAGCTTTAAACATTTGCTCACAATGTGAAACATGTGTATTACATGTGCTTTACACTTGGTTGCGGCAAATACGGTTAAAGTACTTGGAGTTTTCACAGACATAAGGGCCGTACACACCGGGACGAATATAAGCGTGCGTTATTCGCCAGCGTTTTTCAACACGTTTTTTTGTGTTCACACCCCAGCGATTTCCGCTGACGATGAGCCGAGTGAACATGCAAATTCATTCACTGACATTAGATGGCGCCAATTTGCTCTCCATATCAGTTGTCTTTTATCAAGATGTTTGTAGTCGCTGTCGCGTTTGTCATATAGTTCTTTATGTTTCGACACCAACGAGACCAGCAGCTCTACACTCATTTTGCCTCGTATCTTCCTCGTCTTATTTCTTCCTGGCTGTGTAGACGGCGACGCTACTTGGTGTATATCTTCTTCGCCGTTACGTATGTGTGCTCAGCAAGACCGTTTTGTGTTTGAGCACCCCCAAGTGGTGTTTTACTGTAACTTCAGAAGCTCCAAACACGTGAGCAAAAGCACCAATCTCATTGGTCGGATAAAAAAACGAACCCGAGGCATTTAAAAAAAAATGACGCTTTTACGCGCGCTACGGCATTGGCGCACTCTGTTTAGTCACAAGGCGTTAAACGTCGGAAAATATCGCGTAAAATTCGTCCCGGTGTGAACAGGCCTATAGTTGAGGATAATGGTATCTCGTGTAAACAAATAATGAATGAATGTTCACTGTATGCGACAAAAAATGTTTTCATCCTTACATTCGTCCTTCATAATTTTCAGTAAAGTGAGTACAATATCAATCGATCTACAAACAGACAAAGCAATGGTGACACATGGTCAAATAAACACTCATTACATTTTCATGTGCTTATTGAAAAATTGGCCCCTTTATAAAAATTCTGACCCCTGATAGATAGATAGATAGATAGATAGATAGATAGATAGATAGATAGATAGATACTTGAGCATTAGTTGAAGGTCATTGGGCCTGTAACAGTACACCCGTGAACAACAGGGGCCTTTACGGTTCCTCCATTGGATGTAATGTTCATAGTAACTCCAGCAGTCTGAGCCGGTGCCGGTGCCGGTATCCCACTAGACGAAGCTCTCGCTCCATCAGGAACATCCTCTGGAACTGACGGACAGACACAGAAATAATATCAGAACGCATAAGAACTTAGATCAAATACTACCAATGCATATAGTATCAACTTACCTTCCTGAAGTTTTCCCTTCAGTCGATCAGCAAGGTCATTTTGCTTCATTTTGCGTAGCGTTCTGACTGCAATCTTTCCGGCATCTGATCTGTTGTAGTGCTGCTCCATGAGATCCACCACATCGTGGAGATCAGCCTTCTCAAGTTTTCCTCGAGGAATAGGCTCGTCACTGTTCGACAGGTGCCATTTGAATGTTTTGAACTCGCCTTCCAGGAGCTCTTCAAGTGCGTCAATTATCACTGTTTTGGTTGTAGCCATTTTGTGTCACTTAAGGGAAAAATACAACAACATACAATGGTATATTGATTAATGTGGAGCCCGATCAGCCTCAATGTTCGCCAAAAGATAGGCTACAACCAATATTGTTTAAACTGTTTTTGTGGGTTTCTAAGTAGGGGAATTTGTGTTATTTCATTTGATATTCACATCCACACAAGCATAACAGATATGGCGTATATCATGTCAATCATTTTCTATTAGAGTTAAAACAGCGTAACCTCCTTTGCGGCTGTGAATGACAGATCTGTAATGCTCGAGTTCTCCACGGGACAGAGCAGCGGGTTCACACATTGTAGGCTACATTTGTCTTTTCATTATGCATCAGTGTGAATTGCTGAATATTTCTTAATTTCCTTTTTGAATTGAGTATTTTTGAACTAAAGTGTATTTTACACACTAACTACAAAATAAATAGAGATTCAAAGTTGTTGACTTTGCACTAAAATAACATTATATGTGTAAAGATATGGCAACTGTACTATGACCTAACCATAAAACTATGAGCTTTCGCATCATTCTTCAATATCCGATTACACGCCTCATCTCTAGATCAAATGTTTGTCAGTATGAAGAAATGGGTTTCTTAGCAGGTTTCAAACATGAAGTGGTTTAAAACGGATGTGTTTTCCGACTTTAAGCTCTGCATGTTTGAGCCTGTTAGAAAACACTCACACTTAGGCTACTGACTGACTCAACATATGGTAGTAGTAATCTAAATAAACAGGCATTACCGAAAGACTTGTTAAATAAATAAATCTTGTACTTACAAAGTTGATGGATTAGTTGCAGTCCGCGCTTCCTTGTTGTGTGGTTTCGCTTTTGTCTTGTCTGTCTCGTTCCGTTTCTTGAAGTGATGAGTCGTTCATGAACGCGTGACGAATGAACGAAAGACTCGGAAGGTAAAGTAATTATTTATGTTCCCTGTAAATGATTTTTGACTGCATTAATGATTTCTTAATTCAGAATATGATCAAGATCGCGTAGGTGGATGTGTTCGGGGTTGCCTGTTAAAATCATAACATTTAAAGCCCATTAAATGAACGAACTGACTCGGAAAATGATTCGAACAAGAGAGTCAGTACAGTGATCCGAACTTCCCATCCGTCCCATCCCAAGATTTTTGTCATTTTTTGTCTATTAATCCTGACAGAATAATATCGGCCACACTTCAAGTAGGCTAGTCTAATTGAATGTTATTTTGATGTGTGTAGATCACACTAAATATAATAATAATATAATAATATCATATAACACGTAAATGAAACATTTGGAAGCACAACAGACACCATAAAGGTATAGGCTACAATATGTAAAACTATGCTTAATTAGTGTTTAATGTGCACATAAATCACAGGAGAAACATTATTTGACTGAATTCAAAAAGCCTGAATGAAAAGCTGGCTCTTAGGATCCGGTTCCCATCATGAATCAGTTCTCCAAATATTCAGTGTTTGTTCTAGGAACGTAAAAATGTTCAGTATTCTTGACGTTAGAAGAACAGGTACGGTGTTCCTTACACATTTTCTCAGCTTAATTTTGATTAATAATTGAACATTATAGGAAGGAACGAAAAACATAAAAGTAGCTATCCGGTTTGCTGAATGTTAATAATGTTATTTTAAAGGTTTGTGATCCTGAAACGTTCTTTCAATCATTCATCATGACCTCTTTAAGATAAAACTGAAACATTTTGTTAGGCGATGTTTAAGTTAATTTAGTCAATGGTTTACTTAATTTACGATAAATATTGTGATGTCTTTAAATATGCATCATTTTTGTTGTGTGCTATGTGTAAAATAGCCTACTATTAAAAAAAAAAAAAAAATTGATTGCTTCATGTTATTTGCATTCCCCCACAAAAAGTGAATAGATTTAACACTGAATTTATTTTTGTTGTTTTTGTAATTTCAAGTTTATTAATAATGCAAATGTTGATAAAAGCATGTGCGATTAAAAAAGAGCATTTGCTGATACATCTGTCACACAATCATTCATGTACAGAGTAAAAAAAGAAACGTATTTGTAAAGCAACTGATCCTGGAATTGAGAAATTGAGCTTGAGTATCAATCATTCAACAAACTTTCAAACAGTTGCAAACTTTCCAAGAGGCTTTAAATTGACTTAAAGTTATTAAAGAAAAAAAACTAAAACTAATAATTAGGTTGATTTTAGTTCACCCCTTTAACCACTATTTTTTCTCTCCCTTTGGTGGTGATGAGTGGATAAGACACATGCCTTTGGTGTGAGAGACCCGGGTTCGAATCCACTGTGAGACACCAATGTGTCCCTGAGCAAGACACTTAACCCCTAGTTGCTCCAGAGGCGTGCGACCTCTGACATATATAGCAATTGTAAGTCGCTTTGGATAAAAGCATCAGCTAAGTGTATAACACCGTTAGTGTGAAATTAGAGTTTATTATTAATGGCATTGCTCTAGAGAAATTGTGAGTAGAAATTCAATATCCTTAATACTTATCAAGTAAACCATAAACAACAGGAGGAGTCAGTGAAATTCATCAGTTAAAAAAAGAGCGGGAAAACTGAAGAAGAAGAACATTCCACTCCATTCACTTCTGGAATATTAAAATTCAAATATCTCATTTACATTAATTGAGTTATTTTAATCTTTGGACAGTTCTGTAAATTAAAATCATCTGTGTACACGTATGGGCTTTGAGAACTGCTGCTGTGGACCATCCATCTGTCCAGCGACGTTACCTCTCTAGCATTTACTCGTGGCTTCATGTCTGTATCGCTAATGTTATTCGAGCGTCAGCAAGTGTTCAGACCTCAGCCCCAAGGTCCTCCTCCATCATTTCCATCTTCCTCTTCGTCCTCGTCTTTTTTCTTCTTCTTTTTCTTCTTGTCCTCCACCTTGTATTTGACGCGTCGGATGGGGTCGGTCAGGCTGCGCATTTTGCCTTCGTCAAACTCCTCGTTCATCATGAAGTTCCTGTCGATAAGCTCCGCCCCCTCCTGCCAGTTGCGGTAGCAGTCCGGCCCGAGCGTGCAAATCTCCGACACGGCGTCGGGCAAGAGGACGGAGCAGTCCGGACGGAGGACCACCACCCTCGGCAGATCCTGCACCTCGAACATCTCGCTCAGCTCCCTGCAAACATGACGGAAACACAGCTTCATAAACTTCGCATATAGATCAGTGGTTCTCAACCTTTTTGACAAGCCTCAATGGAGTGTCATTAAGTTAAAATAAATCGTAAATAAATAGAGCGTTTGTTTGCAAGACTTTTGCTTTCCCCCGAGAAAGATTGCATTCATTCGCAAAACTTTTGTTTCCTTAGAAACATTGCGTTCGTTTGCAAAACGTTTGTGTTCATTCCTAAAACTATTGCATTCCCCTGAAAAACGTTGTGTTTGTTTGCAAAACTTTTGCATTCGCCTGAGAAACAGTGCGTTCGTTCGCAAAACATGTGCATTTCCTAATGAAACTTTGCATTCGTTCACAAACTTTTGCGTTCACTCCCAAAAAATTTGCGATCCTTCGGGAAACACTGCGTTTGTTCGCAAAACTTTTGCGTTCCCCTGAAAAATGTTGTGTTTGTTCTAAAAACTTTTGCATTCGCCTGAGAAACATTGCGTTCGTTCGCTAAAACTTGCGTTTCCTAAAGAAACTATGCATTTGTTCACAAAACTTTTGCGCTCACTCCCAAAACATTTACCATGCTTCTGGAAACATTGCATTCCTTTGCAAAACTTTTGTGTTCATTCCTAAAACTTTTGCGTTCCCCTGAAAAACATTGAGTTTGTTTGCAAAAGTTTTGCATTTGCCTGAGAAACATTGCGTTCGTTCGCAAAATTTTGTTTACTCCCAAAACGTTTGCGTTACCGTGAGAAACTTTTGCATTTCCTAGAGAAACATTGCGTCTGTTCACAAAACTTTTGCGGTCGATCCGAAAACGTTTGCGTTCCCCTGAGAAACGTTGCATTTGTTGACAAAACTTTTGCGTTCCCCTGAGAAACATAGCGTTAGTTTGCAAAACTTTTGTGTTTATTCCCAAAACTTTTTGCGTTCACTCCAAAACATTTGCGATTCTTCGGGAAACATTGTGTTTGTTCGCAAAACTTTGCGTTCCCCTGAGAAACATAGCGTTCAATCGCAAAACTTTTGTGTTTACTCCCAAAACATTTGCTTCCCCGAAGAAACTTTTGTGTTTCCTAAACAAACTTTGTGTTTGTTCACAAAACTTTGGCGTTCACTCCCAAAACTTTTGCGTTCACTCCAAAACATTTGCGATTCTTCGGGAAACATTGCTTTTTTTCGCAAAACTTTTGTTACTCGCAAACGTTTGCGTTCCCTTGAGAAACTTTTGCGTTTCCGAGAGAAACTTTGTGTTTGTTCCCAAGACTTTTGCGTTTACCCCCAAAAAAGTTCCGTTCCCCGAGAAACTTTGCGTTCACTCCCAAAAGTTATTTAAATTACTATAGTAAGTAAGTACATATTATCTACAAGCAGAGTAGGACATTCATTTTTTTTTTCAATGATTTTTAAAAAAAAATTGTTTTGTCTTATTTTTTTTTTAAGTAAAAGCCGTCTTGTAGACTCAGTGGCAGAACCACTGTACTAGAAATAACCATTTCATATTCTGCATGCTAGCATGCTATTAGGAACAGAAGTGCATACGTCCTGTAGGGGTCCTCGTAGGGCAGGAACAGGCAGCGTTTGGGAAGCTCCTTCAGGAACTTCTCCTGCTGCTCCTCGGACGAGTCCAGCGAGATGTACAGCAGCACCAGCTGGGCCGATCGCTCCACGTAAAACTCGTCCGTCAGCTTCTTGTAGAATTCTTTGAGCGTCGGAGCGAAGTCCTGACACTTCTCACACTCGCCCGAGCCGAAAAACAGCATGAGGATGCGGTTCTGGAGACGCAGGATGATCTCGCGCTCCGTGTCCAGCTCGTCTTTGTCCTTGTTGTTCTTCACCAGAACCTTCCCCAGGAACATGTCCACCATGACAGCTTCTGGAGAGAGAGAGAGAGAGATCATTTACTCATCAATGCTTTCTTTCTGCAGGAATTTGCGAGAGAAAAGCACAAATATAAGTAAATGTTGCTTAAAAACACAATCAAGAAGATATACCATTCAAAAAACGCGGTCAGTGTGAAATGAATATGCATTAATCAAAACCGACACCAACGATCTTTAATGTTATACAATTTTTATATTTAATATATATAATATTTCATCTAAGAATCTTTAAAAATGGTTAGTGCAAAAACATGAAGCAGCACAACTGTGATCGACATCGAAGACTGGAGTAATGATGCTGAAAACTCAGCTTTGATATAAATGATATTTTAAAGTATATTACACATAGAAAACATATTTCAAATGGTAATAATATTTTCTAACTGTAAATGTAAAATAGGCCTACACTACTTTTACAGAAATATTGCAGTGCACATTTAAACATGAAGCATTAAGCCATTGTTGCATCTACAAGCCTAAAAACTCGAGATATTTCCAACTCAATGCTGACGCACCTTCAGTGAACGAGTCTCGCTGACCGAACCGATCATGAGTTCAGAAGAAAGCGGTCCTGCGGGGGAACATGTCGAGTTCCCCGTCATCACACACACTCTTCACAGAGATTACAGGTTTAAAGAGACACCAGTGAGTGTGTGTCCTTCAGTCACTGTGTCTCGGAGAGATCTGAGGATAGAGCGAACAGACCACCTCATCAACATCAACCCATTGTCATAATCCTAGAGAGAGAGAGAGAGAGAGAGAGAGAGAGAGAGTGAGAGAGAGAGAGAGAGAGAGAGAGAGAGAGAGAGAGAGAGAGACAGACAGACAGAGTGAGAGAGAGACAGAGAGAGAGAGTACCAATCCAGTCTTCAAGTGTGTAGTATGACGTGATAATTGAAATTACCCATCAAAAGCAAAAAATCTACTGAATGCATCGCTGAGATTCAAAAACACATTTTGTTTGTCTTTAATGATGAAGACGACTCATGTCGCTCTCAGGACGGATTATGGCCGTGTTTTTCAGAGATCCCATAAGCCTTCTTGGCTGAAAATACACCAAGGCCTTGATAATCCAATAGAGAGAGTGAGTGAGTGAGTGGCTACAGAAGGGATGAGTTTTATGCTAATGATACATTTGTAAGACTGATAAAACTGGAAGATGCAAACCAATTTGGACTGAAAAATGGCTACACCCCGAGAAGACAAGGGGCGTCTCTAGAAAATAACATTTGAACTCTTTCCTGAGAAACTAGCATCCCCATCCCAGACATAATCTCACTGTCAATCACATCAGGATTGTGTGAATCTACATCTCTTTCCCTTCACCCTCTTTTCCCCAGACTAAAGTCCAGTTTAAAGTGGATCATAGGGCACACCGACTGAGATTTAAGAGATCCGGCTAATATTTGGCACTGATTCAAGTGTACTTGGACTGTAGACTATTTAAAACTGTTAAATAGAGTGAGTCTTAATGTAGTGTTACTCTAGTGTATGTGTGGAACACCATGGCATGACCAAACCAAAGCTAAACTGGCCGGCTTATATATGAGCTCTAGTGTTACTTTAATTCAAGTGTGTACAGATCTATGGGGACTAAACAGACGAGAGAGTAAACGTGAAGGCGGCCTTCTCAATGTTAGTCAGTTGGGCAAAATATTAAGTTAAATGGAAAAATCGAATGACTAATCATATAAATGACCAATAACCAATTGGCATTCCAACCTGAATTTGAGAGTCAGATTGTAAATGTAAATGGGAACTAAATAACGTTGCCACGCTAAAAAGACCGAATGTGCTGGAAACCTTCAACCGTTTAATGGAAACTGTGGTTGTGCTGGTTTAGCAGGAATTCACACATTAATTAATAAACATGCCGAACAAGTCACAGGAGTTTCACATGAGCATACTAATACTGCTCATGTCAACCTGTTATGCTTTTTCAGGATTCACTGATGGATAAAAAAAAAAAAAAACAGCATTTATTCAAAAAATAAATCTTTTCTAATAATACAAGTCTCAGCACATCTTTCAAATAAATAAATAAATAAAAATAAAAAATTTAAATATATATATATATATATATATATATATATATATATATATATATATATATAATTACTGACCCCAAACTTTGAAAGGTAATGTTAGAATATATATATTTTTATATTTAAATTCTAATATTTTTTAATGTATTTTGATCATATAAATGCAGCCTTGAGAGCAGAAGATTTATTTCAAAAACAGTAAAGTGTAATCAAATAAATAACCAAAAAGATTTTAAATCAGACTTTAAGTAACTGTTATATATCTGCTTTCTTGTGCACTCAGATATCTCTCATGCACGATACCGAATTAAATCAGTCACACGCTTGATAACTTCTCCAATACAGCGTCTTTACTTCTTTACTGTTTAACGTGAACTCCCGTCACTACATCCGGTCCCCGCATACATATAGTACACTCACATCTTAAAGATACAGACCATCATTCTAATACATGACATCCCCCCCAAAGTCGGATAGAGACCTTTAACACTCGACTGTTGTCTCAGTATTGCAGAACAAACAACATATTCATCAACTGATGATTTTCACATTCTTCAACTTGTTTTAAACTTACTTATAATATCAACCATGAACAAGTCAACAACATTGTCTGCATTTAATCTGCATTCAGGAATTCAGCCAACAACAAAATCAGCAAATTTTTGAGGTAATTTTCTTTCTCTTTGGGGCTTGACATTTGTAATGTCCTGGTGACACTCAACCATGGGCACAAGTCTCTCCGATTCCTCTGACAATGTCTTTTGATCCGAATCTGTGGAACAATCAGCTTTCCCTTTGTCGCTCTCTACATACTTCTTCACAAATGTTGTGTTGCGACTGTACTGGGCTCCAGAGGGTGACTCCACAGTTATTTTGTTCCCAGCTTTGCGGACCACTGTGTGAGGTGTTGCGTTAAAAGGTGTGGTAAACTTGTCCGTCTTGTCCTGCCTGATCAGAACCTGATCTCCAACACCTACATTTGAGAAGTCTGCTTTGCGATGTTCATCTGCATACAGTTTATATTTTCCTTTTTTCTCAGCATCATGATCGTGAACTTCGAGATCCTTGTCTACTGATATGAGTTCAGGTAACTTGCCTCTCATTTTTCTTTTAAACAGAAGTTCAGCGGGGCTTTTGCCTGTGGTGTTATGTACAATTCCTCTGTACACTGTAACATACTTCCTGAGTTCCTTTTGCCAGTCAAGTCCTTCCGACTGTGCAATGCGGATTCGTTTCATGATGGAGGCATTCTGGCGCTCGACTTCCCCATTTGCTTGAGCCCATTTAGGCGTTGTTTTCAGGTGTCTGATCCCATTTTCTTCACAGAAACTCTTGAATTCATCCGATTTGAATTGAGGTCCGTTATCGGATTTTAGTGTGGCAGGAAGCCCATGTCGGCTGAATATATCCTCAAGGCTGTCAATCACTTTTGTTGCTGTGGTTGAGGTCAGTACATCATACTCATAATACCTACTGTAGTAGTCCACCACAACTAGGATTGAGTGTTTTGACGGCAGAGGACCCAATAAATCTACAGCTAGATCTTGCCATGGTCCATCTGGTAATGGTAAGGGTCGCAATGGTTCTGGCGCATCAGGACGAGAGACAATTTGACAGCCATGGCATGATTTGCAATATCTCTCGGCAGCTCTGTCCATGCCAGGCCACCATACTTTGCTCCTCAGGTGTTGTTTGGTCCCAACAATACCTATGTGCCCCTCGTGGGCAAGTGCTATTGCTCGTGCTTGTAGTGTTTTCGGAAGAACAATGCGTGTTCCACGTAGTATTAGAAAACCTACCACACATAGCTCCCTAGCAACAGCTGCATACGTCATACACTTTTCAAAGTGTCCACTTTCAATAGCTTTTCTCACCTCTATTAGTTCGGGATCTTTTTCTGATGCCTCTTCCACTTCCCTTGTGGTTAGGGCTCTCGGGGTGGCATTAATAGCTACAAATCTCACATACTCATCCGAATCATGTAAGTGCTTCTCTCTCATTGCTGTGCTTCCTATAAGTCTTGACAGGGAGTCGGCAATGTTGTTTTTCCCAGCAACATAGACGACCTTAAAGTCGTAAGGTTGAAGACGCAAAACCCACCGCTCAATGCGGGCACAGGGCTTAGAGCGTGGACTGTAGATTGTCTCTAATGGCTTATGGTCTGTGACCAGATCAAATTGTCTTCCATAGACATATGGGTGCAGCTTCTCACAGGCCCATACAAGGGCAAGGGCCTCCTTCTCGGTCTGGGAGTACCGTCTCTCACAGTCTGATAGACTTCTACTGATATAACACACTGGCACCATTTGTCCTTTTTGACATTGTGTCAACACAGCCCCCAACCCCACAGGGCTTGCATCAGCTATAACTTGGGTTGGTGCATCTTTATCAAAGTATGCTAAGGTCCCTGATTTGGCAAGTTCTTCTTTCAGAGCCTTAAATGCATTTTTCTGTTCAGGACCAAAGACGAATCTGGAGTCTTTTCTGGTAAGACGTCTCAAGGGCTCTGCCAAGGTTGCAAATTGTGGAATAAACCTGCTGCTGTAATTGACAAGTCCAAGAAAACTCCGAACCTCTGAGGCATTCTGTGGCTCTCGAGCCTCCACCACAGCCCTGACTCTCTCATCAGTGGGCCCGATATCTTTTTGTGTGAGTAGAATCCCCATAAAATGCAAGCGATCCATACTGAACTGACATTTTGCAGGATTCAGAGTTAACCCACATTCTCTCAGACGTTTCATGACGGCATGAAGACGGTGATTGTGTGTTTTATGGTCTGGCGCATGCACAATGACGTCATCAGAAATGTTTTCAACTCCCTCTATTCCCGCAAGGGCAGACGCGATCTCATGTTGATATTGTTCACTTGCAGATGATACTCCAAAAATGAGCCGCTTGTATCTGTACACTCCATTGTGGACTGCAAATGCTGTGATCTGGCGGGACTCTGGCGTCAACTCTAACTGGTGATATCCCCATTTAAGATCTAATTTGCTGAAGACCATAGACCCGTTCAAACTCTGTAGCAACTCATCTACAGTGGGAATGGGATATCTTTCCCTAATGATTGCTCGATTGGCTTGTCGCATGTCAAGACACAGCCTAATTTCAGCATTGGCTTTTGGAACAATCACGACCGGATTAACCCATGGGGTAGGCCCATTCACTTCTTCAATAATGTCCATTTCCAAGAGTTCTTTTATCTTTTCTTCCACAGGAACCCTTAAATTAAATGGAATCCGCCTTAAAGGCTGGGCGACTGGTTGGATCTTTGGGTCTATGTACAAACTAATCTGTTTGGTTTTCAGCTTACCAACTCCTTGAAACACTTCTGGGTATTGTGAATGAAGCGACTGCTTGAGGTCTGTCACAGCTGCAACGTTTGTGCCTATCTTCAGTACTCCAAGTTTCGTGGCAGTGTCTCTCCCCAACAGTGGCTCTCCCGTTCCTTTAATCACAATGAATTCAGCATATACCGACCGGCTGCCTATTCTTGCGTCACACTTGAAAGCTCCCTTTAGTGGTAATGGCTGATTAGATGAGTAAGAGAACAATTTCCTCTCTGTTTCCGGAATGTACGAATGGCATCTAATATTCTTTGCTTTCAGTTCTTCCCATGTTATTTCATCAATGATATTGCTGGTCGCACCTGAGTCTACAAGCATTTTCAAATTGACATTTCCCAAGCAAATATTCATTCTATCAGCCATGTAGTTGTCTTGGATGACAAATGCATAATCGGCTTGCCCTTCAACATGGTTAACTGTTTGTTGCTTCACATTTTTAGTTTTGCACATTTTTGAGAAATGATCTCTTCCTTTACATTTGTGGCATGTCTGGCCCCTCGCAGGACATTTTAAATCACGTCCCAAATGATCTGTATTTCCACATCTGTAGCATTGTTTGCTCACCTTACTGCACTCAGCTTGCTGTTTTCCCTTGAACTGGCCTTTCATCCTTCCCCCTTTTTTCCAGACGCGATTCACAGACTCACTTTCAGGTTTTGATATGTCACTCGATGATGCAGCCATCTGTTCCTCTATCCGTTCACAGAGGGCAGCAACCTCCAACGCACGATCGAGCGTGAGATTAGGTCCTTCCTCCAGAAGTTTACGACGCACATACATTGATACACATTTGCCTACGATGGCATCCCGGATTTGATTAGTCATGTCATCCGCAAATGCACAGTCTTTTGCTGCCTGTCTGAGCCGTGTTGTGAACTGTTGAATCGTTTCACCTGGGTTTTGGGAAAGTTTGTAAAAAGACTGTCTCGCATACGCAGTATTCACTCGTGGCACGAAGTATGCATTCAAGGCTGTAACGGCCGCGTCGTAATCGGCAGCATCTCCCGTATCCGCCAGAGTGGAGAATATATCTTGAACATCAGGTCCAGCGTGATGCAAAAGAAGTGCTCTGCGCCGCTGACGAACTGCAGCAGCGACATCTTCTTCAATTATAAGTCCCTTACCGTCCGCATAAAGTTCAAACGACGTCAGCCACCTTGTCCATCTTGAACCAAGAGTCGCAGGATCTTTGTAGCACTCAAACGCAGGAATACCAGACTTTTCCATCGCGTGCAATCAGTGCTCACACCCGCTGGGCTCCATCCTCGTCGCCAATGTTATATATCTGCTTTCTTGTGCACTCAGATATCTCTCATGCACGATACCGAATTAAATCAGTCACACGCTTGATAACTTCTCCAATACAGCGTCTTTACTTCTTTACTGTTTAACGTGAACTCCCGTCACTACATCCGGTCCCCGCATACATATAGTACACTCACATCTTAAAGATACAGACCATCATTCTAATACATGACAGTAACATACTTTATTCTTTGGTATAAAAGGCACATTCAGGTTACGTACAGGTGTGACGAACACGTAAAAGAAAACGGAAGAGTTTTCACTCAGATAAATCTTATTAGCACATGAAATATCACGTAAACATTAGTTTACAACACAAGTGTTTCTTTGCTAGATAGCCTTGAAATGATTCAGTTTAATCGTTTTCTATTCCCCTATAAATCTCTCAAAGCAACTGAAAATAATAGAATAAAACGAAAAACAAAAGGAAAACACGAGTGTGTGGTTCACATGACGGGAATCGGGAAATGTCCATCAGGACTGAGCTAAACAAGCAATAAATTAGTCGTCTGCAAGCAAACTATCAGATAAAAACATGTCATAATCTGGGATGCACACACGCTCACTGAAATCATGTGAGATAATAAAGGAACGAATCACGTATTCATCCATATTTAACGGATCGTCCAGGACTAGCGTTAAACGAAACCCCTCAGATCAGGTTCAAACTATCTAAAACTAATCCACTGATTGTCCTTGAGATTCCCTTTCAAATGAATAAACTCATGGTTTCGGCTCCCAGTCAAGCATTTCAGGAGAACATGAGAATCTACATCCAATAAAACACTGTTTCACTTCAGTCCTGTGTCTGAAACCTCCCGGGAGAAGTGTGTGTGTGTGTGTTAGAGCTCGTCTCGAGCCGTGCTGTCGAGCGGCGACTGCAGGACGTGTGTGTGTGTGTGTGTGTTAGAGCTCGTCTCGCGCCGTGCTGTCGAGCGGCGACTGCAGGACGTCTGAGTTCTGTGCTCCGCTGCTCAGCTCCTCCTGCTCGCGGCTCTTGCGGGATCTGGCCCGGTCCCAGTCGGTGTGGACGGTCTCGTTGTCCCAGACGGTGGAGGTCTCGGTGTCGCTGACGTATCCCGGGTCGCCGGTGTAGTGCGAGGGGTAAACCAGCAGAGGCTCGGCCGAGAACGCCCGCAGGTCCCGTCGCTGGAAGTGGGACATGTACTCCTCACTGCACAGATCACACAACAGTGTTCATATACGAGACGACGGACAAACAACTGAGATAAAAACATGTCTGAACATCAGAGATCAAATAATTATTCCTTCTTCCTTTGTTTTAAACCATCAATAACAATAATGCAATCAGCGAAATTATGTATTGCATTATTATTAACCCCCCAAATGGACCCGAATTTTTTTTTTTTTTAAATCACAGCTTCCTCGGAATGGTCCGAAATTTGGTGACTTTGTTGGTATTTGGTATATCAACACCCCAAAAAATTGGGTTGTAAAAGTGGTTGTAAAAAAAAAAAAAAGTCACACTCAGGACCTTCGGGTCCGGATGGAAAATGAATCGGAAATTGGCAAAACGTTTTTTTGTGTGCGTACAATCTACAAATCAGCAACGATCTTAAAAAAAAGTACACAACAGTGAAGGGGTGAATCTATAAAACATCAAGAGTGCAAAACAGACACATCCACACACACACAAACACACTTTTATACACAAACACACCAAAAAATTCAGATTATACATGTGTTTTGCATTTTTAAAATGCTCAGTTTGTCCACCAGATAGCATCCATCTCATTTCAAAAATTGCTTTTATGAGGCCTAGGCTTGACTCTAAAATGAAATACAGCTTTAAAAAAATTAATAATAATATTTTTTCTATTATATTCAATGGGGGAACATTTGGTCATAATTATTGCATTAATACTAATTATATTTTTTTATATATATTTTTTTTAACACCAAAAAAGAAAAGAAAAATATTATAAAAAACAAGTAAAAAAAAAAAACTATGATTTTTTTTTTTTTAAATATGAATCCCGTCCTTTGGGTCCATTTGGACCCGAAGGTCCCGAGTGTGACTGTTAAACGAAGAACCCCAGAGGGTTAATAGTGGTAATTAAAAATAAAAACATTAATACGCAAAATACAATTTTTTTTTATTTTATTTATGATAATGTTTTACTTCAGCCCACTTGACTTAACCAAGGGAAAGACACAGGCGTCCGTTTAGGAGCAGCCGCGGAAGAATACACAAATTATGGAAAATAACGGGGAAAAAAAAAATCGACCCAATTCGTAGATTGGCTCTCTAGCGGAGATTCCTATTAAGTCGGTTCAGTCCGATGATGCGTCAAACCGGACCGCCTGAAAGGGAACTGAGCACTGGGATTAATGATCGGGACAGACTCTCACATGGGGTGTTTGTTGTACATGACGGGCAGGAACTCGTCCACAGGCAGCATCTTCTTCAGCGGTTCGGCCCGCAGCAGCTTCTGCGCTCCCTGTAACGAGATCATGTATCCCAGCGTCCAGTACGAATAATCCGCCTCCACCAGGTTATGGATTCCGGGAACTGATTTCTCCGGACGGTCCACTTGCATCCGCTTGCGTCCGATGTAACTGACAGCGGGAGACAGAGAAAGAGGGGATGCCATTAATATACATTATATAATATTGTCTTTTTTTATTTCATTTTATTATTATTATTTTCTGTACTAAAGGTTCTAAATCATTTTCTATGTTGTTTTAATGCTTTTGCAATGCAAAATTTATTTTTTATTTGTCATGCCAATATAGCTTTCTGAATTGAATAGACAGAGCGAAAGAAAGAGAGAGAGTGAAATGTCCAGTAGAGGGCGCAGTACACATACAGATTCATGTGTGTGTGTGTGTGTGTACTCACATCAAGTCCCAGTCTAGCCGCTGAGACTGGATCTCATACATCAGATTCTGCAGGCGCCGCTTGAAGAAAATCTCGAAGCGCAGATCGTCCTCGATCACCAGAGACGTCTTCAGTCCTCGATCCACGATCTGACACCAGACACACAACTTCAGATCTCACAGTTATGCCTTTCTCAAGCCCAAGAAAAAAATTATATAATTTAACTAACTAACTGACAAACTAAATAATATATATATATATATATATATATATATAAAATTCAATTTAAATAAATCTTAGAATGCATTTTTTTTATAGCTATTACATTTAATTAATTATTTATTTTTTTTCATTTTCTGATAAATATTGGAAAACACTGGATTTTGTTGTTAACTTTATTACTGACTTTTGACTCGTCTGGAATAATTACTTGGAAAAAAAACTGTTCACTGAACCGAAAAACACTTCAAGGTTACATTTCTTTTGTTTGAATTAAATTAGTTAATATTAGCATGAATATCTAACATTTTAAATAAGAAATAAAGTCTATAAAATTATCCGTTTTTACTTTTGAATCAATATGGGTGTGAAATTTTCACTGGTTTTGGTGTCATTACTGCAGATAAACTTCTGTTTCTGATAATTATCTGAAAACATTCAAGCAGGATTTACGTTGAAAAAAGGTCTTTACTTAATTGAGACACTGTTACCTAATCTTTGAATTTGCATTAATATTTAACATGTTCCTGAAAATTTCACATTTAACACTTATTTACCAGTAAATAAAGCATTCCATGTTGCTGTAGTGTCTATACTGGTGAGGATTGATATCTCACTGGTTACTAATGAAACTTTCCCTCTCTCTCTCTCTCTCTCTCTGTGTCTCTCTCTCACCTCTGTCCAGATGTTGTAGTGCGAGAGAAAGCAGCCGAGTTCTCCTTTGGTGAGCGGCCGGCCGTGATACGGGTCACTGTATCCGGGGAGCATCTTGATCCCCAGCGCCTCCACCTGACTGCTGTTCAGCGCCCTGAAACACACACACACACTCTCGTGTCAGGCAGTCGGTGTGTGAGAGAGGGGCATTATGGGAAGCTCACGTTTGCAGATGTGTGTGACATACTTGCCATCTACAGCGGCGATGATCTTGCACTCGATCTGCTGTTCGTAGAGAGTCCTCAGCATACGATCCCTGCGGTCCGAGCGTCTCAGCAGGTTTATCATGAACACCTCAACACACACATTATTACAACAATAATCACATATTATACCATTCTCTCATTTAATATTAGATTATATATGTAAAAAAATACACTATGAAACAATACAACAAAATAATATAAGATAACAAAAACTATTTAAATATAAAGCTAGTTTATACTACATCAAATAATGTAATACATAATTAAATTAAATTATATAATACAATTTAAGAAGTAATTAATTTAATATCATATATAAAAGTAAACAATTTATTATGAGATAATATACTATACAAAAAATGATATAAAACCGCATACAAATAATAATATAAATTATACAAAAATTTAAAACAATTAATTATACTATAATCCAAAATCAAATAATACAAAAAATAATCTAAAATAAAAAATATTGAAATATTACAGTAGTATTTCATAAAATAATGTAATATAGAATAAATAAAATTAAACATAATACAATATTAAATAATGTAAAATAAAATACAATAACAATTAATATGAAATAAAAATACATATAATACAATTTAATAATACAACGTTTTAATATAAAATAACAAAATATCCCAATATAAAAACATAAGATAAAATCAAATATTTCGCTGAGCTCACCTCATCAAAGCCCATTTTATCGGGCTGTTTGTGAGGAAGAGAGAGATAGACGGACGGCTCCGTCGGGGGATTGCGCACTGCAGAGACACAACAGATGATCTCAGGCTTGATGACCTCACCACAGCAGAAAACAAGCGTTTAGTCACGTGACCCACCCATGATCTCCAGCTGCGAGTGCAGAAAGCTGTCCGCCTCGTCCTGCAGGGTATTCTGGGAGCGCAGGGGCACGGGGAAATACCCATAAGTCTCTCTGTTGCAGAGGTACATCTGAACGTCTGTGGGGGGAACGCACACATGAAAACATGAATCTGTGATAACCAACAGTCTAAACAACGTTGGGTTGTTTTAACCCAAATTTGGGTCATATGGGCAAACCCAAATGTTGGGTTAAAATGTAAAACTGCAATTTTCACTTTAACCCAACTTCAACTTTCACTTTCAACTGTACATTTTTAACCCAACATTTGGGTTTGTCCATATTTGACCCAAATTTGACCCAGCATTTTTAGAGTGAAGGTGGTTAACTAATATTACTACCCAGATAGCACAAGTCTATTTGATGTGATGTTTACATCTAGAATACGTATTTTATAGAGTGTTTGCTCATCTGCAATATACACTAAAAATTGCTGGGCTGTTTTAACCCAACTTTGGGTCAAATATGGACTAACCCAGCCATTGGGTTAAATTTTTATTAGTACATTTTTAACCCAACGCTTGGGTTTGTCCATATTCGACCCAAAGTTGGGTTAAAACAGCCCAGCATTTTTAGAGTCTATAGGTCTATAGGATGTTTCCTGTCAGATGTCAAATAGACGTTTAGAAGATGTCTTTAAGATGTAATGATTCAGAATGTATGTTAATCTGACATTTTTAAGATGTCTATCAGATGTTAGTAAACAGATGCTTTCCAGATGAAGACGTACGTGTGCTATCTGGGATATGGAGAAACCCAAATGTTGGGTTAAAATGTAATTTAAAATTTTAATTTTAACCCAACTTCAACTTTTACTTTAAACTGTACATTTTTTAATTACATTTTTAACCCAACATTTAGGTTTGTCCATATTTGACCCAAATTTGACCCAGCATTTTTAGACGGGTGGTAGTTAACAACACTCTAAAAAATGCTGGGTTGTTTCAACCCAAATTTGGGTCAAATATGGACAAACCCAAATGTTGGGTTAAAAATGAAATAAAATTTTAAAACAATGTACAAGTGAAAGTTTTAACCCAAAATTTGGGTTTGTCCATATTTGACCCTAATTTGGATCAAAACAACCCAGCATTGTTTAGAGTCTATTACAATATCTCAGAAAAAAAAAGGGTAAAGCTGTCACTGGAGTAGATGCAGGTACAAAATCTGGAAAGTTACATCTTTGCACCGTATTTACCTCTAAATATAGTATTATATAAATATATATATATTTTTATAAATATAATTTAAAAATGTATCCCAATGGCTGGGTTTGTCCATATTTGACCCAAAATTGGGTTAAAACAACCCAGCATTTTTTAGAGTGTAATATTACTTATGGTAAAGTGTTACCCAATAACTCTGACTATATCAACATGCAATATTGTCAACAAAAAATGTTTACTATTAAAAAAGTTAAGTTAATTATAAACATTTTTTTTTTCATTTTATATAATTTTCGCTTTATTTTCGTCAACAAAAAGTAATATGGTAGAATACTACATTTACATTTATTTATTTAGCAGGCAAATGAGAGCAATAGCAGTTAAACTAACGATCTGCAAGTGCCAGTTTAATCTAACAGGTCATGTACTTTGTTTTAACAGAAGAGAACGTGCTAGCGTATGGTTTAGTATAACCTGCCATCCGCGCGGAGAAGGCGAAGATGATGATGTCATCGAAGGCCCAGCTGTAGTCGGGGTGCGGCGGGAAGAAGGCCAGCTGACGGGACGCTTGTTTCCTCAGGTCCAGCAGGAGCGTGGAGTGCACCATGGGTACAGCGAAGCAGCCCGTCCTCTCCTGCCGCCGGATGGGCATGTAGGCCGGCGTACGCCTGTAATAACCCTGCACACACACACACACACACCACGTTCCTTTAGCTCGGACTCTGGCGGGGAAATGTTGCCACTCGAAAAAAATGCTAAACGCACGTTCACATCAAACACGACCAATCAGAGATCAAGTGGAAAAAAGAAGAAATCCAAGGCACTCTTCTTCAAAATCAGGCTATTTCATTATCGAAAATGAAAAGACAAATAGTGGGATTTATTTACAGGGAAGTAGCGTGCCGTGAAAAACATCCACCAACTGCAAAGTGTTTAACGTTACAAATAGTAAACTAACACCACAAATACTTCCAACACAAAAGAAAACAAACTCTAAAAATATGTCCACGTATCAACTACACACTCTCTGTGACTAAAATCACTCTGAATTGAACCACGATTTTAACGATAACGACACAAATGAACGATATTACTGGAATCAACTTCAGACCGTTTTTTTTCCAGCGGATGAACGATAAAAATATTGACAGCCAATCAGAATCCGTCTTAGAGCATTTAAAGCGACAGACGACAAAACTGTGTACGATTGTATTGTTGGTGTGACGCTAATATCGTTATCGTTATCATTTTTGGCGTGAAAATGTGGAAGATAAAGGTGAAACTGAAATGTTTATAATTATAAAACTTAGATTCATTCAAATTAGTTATTTAAAAATGTAAATATATTTTTCTATTATTTAGATCATTTTATATAATTTCGCTTCATTTTGGTCTACAAAAAAGAAAAAAAGACTAAAATATAGCTCTTACAGATTATATTTTAATATATATATATTTATTATATGTAATATAAATGTTTTTAAAACAAGTTTAAATCTCTTAAATGAAAAAAGTTGATGAAAAAAGGTGAAACTATACAAATACAAATTAAGTTAATTATGAAAAATTTTAAATATTTATATAATTTTATCCATTTGATATAATTTCACTTTATTTCCATCAACAAAAAGTTGAAAGAATATTATATAGTTCTCTCTATATTATTAAATAATATAAATGTTTTTTAAACAAAGCCTTGGCAGATGTGAAGAGTGTAAATCCCCCAATCAGAGACACATTTTCCCTGACTAATCTTGACTAAGAATAAGGTTTGATACATATGATATATACTACATTTGTCCCAGGACTAAGACTAAGACCAGTTGAGGGAAGGACACACTCGTGCTGGTGTTTCCACACACACACACACACACACACCTGCGAGGTCATGCCGCACCAGAAGTTTGAGTACGCGGCTCTGGACTCCAGCATCGGCGCCACGATCGTCTTGTTCTCGCGCATCAGCTTCCACAGCACGTCTCTGTTGGTCAACAGATTATCACAGTCCACCACCTGAAACACACACACATGATGTCACATGAGCATAAGCCCGCCTCCAGAGCCACCATCCACCAATAGAATTACAGCATCAAACATGTGACCCTAGATCACAAAACCGGCCAACAATACACTCTATAGGTCAAAATCATCAATTTTATTTTATTATTACGCAAAGATCATGTTCTATGAAGATATTTTGAACATTTCCAAATGTAAATATATAAAACGTGTATTTTTGTGAGTGAATGCGACAATCGCACAACTTTAGAGATGATTTTCTCAATGTTTCGATTTTTTTGCACCCTCCAGATTTTTATATAGGCGTATATCGGCCAAATAATGTCCTCGTCAATGGATCATTTATCCAAGCTTATTCATTCAGCTTTCTTATGATATATAAATCTCAATTTCAAAATAAATATGTCGTTGTCCAGAGTCACATACCAATGGATAATGTTGGGATTTAACCGCAGATCTGTCTCGGTACACACTTCAGAAGATCCCGCGGTTCATATCCCAGATCACATGTTTGTTCGGAGCATTTGACAGATTTGTTTGTGAATGAGGAACAATTTAATAATATAGTGTCTGCAAAGAAACTTTAGTTGAAAGATGAAGCTCAAACCGTGAGTAATAATGCTTCGTCTGTACATGATGGTTTTATATGGAGAATGTTTTACACACTTACTTATGTAATGGCGAGTGTGTGACGTAACGTTAGCCAATCATAACAGCGGCCGTTTACTGACAAACTTTAGAGACTTAAAAACTGATCATTTCAGACAGGCTCAGAATGAGGGATGGAAATAATCGTTTTTTTCTGTGCAAAAACCTTTATTATCTTTATAAGAGAATAATCTAATATTTGATGCATGTTATTTACAAATAAATACAAATGTATTATAGTTTAAATATATATTAAATGCAATTAGCTGAGCATTAGAGTGATTTTTGACTCACAATTGCGGGACTAAAGCACATTTATAAAGCATTTATATGCAATTTCATTCTATTGTTATTTGAAAATGGCTAAAAGTACTGCTGAAATTACTGATAATTATTAATCCTAAACTAAAATATAATGTAATCTTGTTTGTATTGAAACTTGTTTATGTATTTAAATATATTTGTAAATCACACATTTATAAGGATGAAGTGGCAACTAAGTAAATTTAACTGAAATTTGTAGCACTAGCTAAAGCATTTTGCACAGAAAAAATAAATTGGCCAATGATTTGTCCCATAAATCATTAATAATAATAGTTATAATAATAATAATAATAATAATAATAGATTTTATTTATAACGCACTTTACATTCCAAAGAATCCCAAAGTGCTACATAAAAGAACAACAATAATAGCTACAGAATACTAAAAACAATAAAACAATCAGCACATAAAAGCCTCTCTAAATAAAAAAGTCTATATATAAAATTATATATTACTTAAAAATTATATAAGGAATTGTTTTGAAATTGGAATATTATTTAGTTTAAATTGAATTTCTGGCAGAAATCGAAGATAAAACTTGATTCTGTTTCCCAGAAATCATTGTCCTCGTGTCATGCCAGTGGATGTGACGGATGTGACCCGTGAGAAGTGTGTATGATCATATAATGAACACAAACCAGCCAGAAACCTCAAAACTGTGCCGCCGAAGCGAATCACAGAGCAGCAGAAATAAACAACACACACACTGAACAGCGCTGCTAACTTTAGCTGAGCGAACACACACACGGGTCGTGACCTCTGACCTGTAATTACAGCGTGAGTCCAGGTCGTGTACTGTCATTATCTTCATGTTACGGCTGAGGACAGAAAGCCACACACACACACACACACACACTTGGAGAGGATTTAGAGGATGTACCAGGAAGTAGTCGGCCCACATCTCTCGGGCCGTGTCCAGCGCCGCCTGACGCAGCTTCATCACGTGCTCGTAGCGGAGATTCGTCCAGTGCTTTGGCCCACTCTCGTCCTCGTAGGCGCTGACAAACACACACCGAGGTCATTTAAACAATCACACGTATGACAAACACACACGTTTCATTTAAACAATCACACATGTGAACACGTTAAAGGTGCAGTGTGTGTATTTGAGAGGCATCTAGTGGTGAGGTTGTGAATTTCAGACACACTCCGACGTCAACACAGATTTTTCTCCTATTAATCTAATATACATTAAGATGCAATTCATACGTAAAACGACTGAAATGCACTACAATGATCATCCCAGACAGCAGCGTAGTGTCGGCCCAGACCCGGCCCACATCCGGGGATCCGTGTGTGCCAGATGATCTTTTATATTAAAAATGTAATGTAGTTTATAAATTCAGATTGTAATTCAGTATAAAAATGCATTTAGCAAAAGTTTGGATTATTTGATCAATAAAAAGAACAACATTTATATAAAATGGAAATATTTTATTGCAATATACACTACCATTCAAAGGTTTGGGGTCAGTCTTTGTTTTATCTTTTATTAATTAATACTTTTATTCAACAATTACGTGTTAACATGATAATAAGAAAAAGTGAAATTAAAGATTTAAATTGTTAAAATAAAAATTGGGTTGTTTTTAACTTTTTATTCATCAGTGAATCCTGAAAACGTATCACAGGATCAGTGTTGGGTAAGTTACTCTAAAAAAGTAATTAATTACTAGTTACTAATTACCTCTTCAACAGTGTAATTAGATTACTGTAAAATTAGAGCCAGACCGATATATCGGCCGGCCGATATTAGACATTTTTCAAACTATCGGCATCGGCAGTTATAATGGCTGATAAATTAATATTTAAAAATAAAATAAAAATGGACGAAACACGCTTCAATCATCTCTCCTTGACCTGTTAAATTGAATATGTATGTTTTACAATTTGCAGTATGACATTATCTATTGCTAAATTATGGCTCACTATAGACTAGCACCTGACATTGTAATTATATGGTAGCTTATAAGGCAATGTAGGGACTAATTATTATTTTATTTATCAGAACTTAAGATATTTTGATGTTCCTCTGTGACAAGTTTCATTTTAAAATGCTTTATCATATTATTTTAGTTAAAACTCATAAATAACTTCAAACAACTATGTTAGGGAAATCTGTTAATGTTTTGTTGTGCGTTTCTGAAAAAAAATAAAATATCGGCAGATATATCGGAATTTCGGATTTTAAAACCAAAAAAATATCGGCCGATATATCGGAATATCGGATTTTAAAACAAAAAAAAAATATTTATATCGGTATCGGCCTTCAAAATCCTTTATCGGTCGGGCTCTAATTAAAATATATCAAGCAGCACCATAATAAATCCTCATATTAGAGTGATTTCTGAAGGATCATGTGACACTGAATGCTGGAGTAATGACGCTGAACATTCACAGGAATAAATTACACTTTATTGTAGAATACCATTATTTTAAATTGTAATAATATTTCACAATATTACAGTTTTTACTGTATTTTTGATCAAATAAATGATAAACATAAGACACTTATTTCAAAAACATTAAGAATAGTAATGTTTCCAAACTTTGTGTGTGTGTGAGTGTGTGTGTGTGTGTGTGTTCACCTGGGCTCCTCCTGTGGTCTCCACTCCACATAGTGATAAAAGCTCTGGACGTTGATCAGCCATTCCCGCAGGATAGCGGAAGTGTTGTCGGAGTTATGATCCGTGGCCACCCTGAGGAGAGATCACACACACACACACACACACTCTAATCACAGCTTTCTGATGTTCCTGAATGTAAAATAACCCCATCATTAACTTCACTGCACGACCTTTGGAAAGTGAAGCTTGTGTTGAACGTTTGGCTGCAGAGACGGACACACTTTTACTCAGGTCGCACAAGTTCATACTAGAAACATGTGTATGTTCAGAAGAAGATCCATGAGAGACTGAAGAATCAAAACCATCACTGAGATCAAACACAGATCAGGCTTTACTGTCAACAGACGGGCCCAGGTGCTGCTGTATCACACACACACACACACACACACACACACACACACACACACACAGGCGGAAGGGAATGGAATGTGCCTCAGGAACATTTATGTGTGTGTGTGTGTGTGTGTGTGTGTGTGTCTGAATCCTACCATGATTGTCACTAAACTTGCAAAGACAAGCACGACTCGCGGCTTTAATTAACTTTTTTATGTCAACAGATTCCACAAAACTGGATTACGTTGAACAAACATCATTTGTTCGTGTAACTTCAACATCATGGAATAAGTAATGTTAAGTGAACCAATTAAAGTACACAGCAAAATCTAGTGCTAAATTAAAAGTGTGAATTAGATTGTTAAATAAACACTCAAGAGTGTTAAAGTTAATGAGATAATGAAGTGAATAATTGAGTAATGATTGAGCATTATTGAAGACACCTGATGATAACTCTTTTGCTGTAAGTGTTTGTTACAACTAACATCAAATAATGAAGGCCAAAGACCCCAACTAACACACAAAATGTTTTCAGCATTTATTATAATCATACATTTTTAATGAGCATCAAAACATCATATTAGAGTGGTGAAGACCAACTAAAGCAAACTCTTTAGATTTAGATTTACTATATATTCACTTATTATGAAAACACTTATTTTAAATTGTAATAATATTTCACAATATTACAGTTTTTACTGTATTTCTGATCTTGTTGAGTAGAAGACAGTTCTTTCAAAATATAATCTAACCAAGCCCAAACCTTTAACATAATCTCATATTACATATAATTATGGTGCTAAAATGGTGATAAAACTTCTGTGGGTGCGAATCACATCTGTAATAATGTGGTCACCGGATTCATGGACAGATTTGCGCTCATTTGATACTTAAAGTCATTAAGAAAAAGAAAGGGTGGGAAACCGCAGCTCTGAGGCGGGAACCAATCACACGGAGACGCCCAACCCGCGGGAACCGACCGGGATATAACGGGAGAGGTGAAGAGAAACCCCGCGGAGGTGTTCAACACAAGCTGTCTGATGACTTGTGTGAACCGCAGCGTTCCCCCGCTGTAATGCTATACGCTCGTGTAGCGAGGCTACTTGTTAGCGGTCAGCGCCTCTCATAACTGATTTGAGTGCAGTACTGCAGTTTGAGTTTAATCCTGCAATAAAGATGCAGATTATATGGAATTTGATGTGTGTGTGCTGAAACACAGATCTGCCAATGTCCAGTTCAGTTTAAATTGGCTAAAGCGCTAGCGAGCCCACAGCACACATGTGGTTTAGTTCTGGTCTGTTTGTGGCAGCGACACACACACCCTGGCGGTTCGCTACACACTGCTTCAGTTCTGAGGCCCCGTATACACAGATATTTCCCAGCTCAAATACACGAAAACCCCGTTTTTATCACAGAAAACGATTATTTCTAAAAACTCCGGCTAAAGTGGAGATTTCTAAAAAAGGCCGGTTGTGTGTTGTCCTGTAAACTGGGAGAAACGGGGTTTTAGGTTCTCTCATGTCGATTCTGAGGATTCTGATTGGCTTGCATGGCTTTATCCTGCCGCCCACATGTTTGCCATAGTTATAATGAGACTCTTTTCATGATATATGTCAGAAATGTTTTACATATGCAGCGGCTAATCAGTGCCAGCGCTATTTTAAACTCACCCAACAATTAAACACTCCTTAAATGGAGATTTCACCCACAAAGTAAGTCTTTTATTATCATGGTTTGTTGTACTCATTTAGTCACTACAGACTTTATTTGATGTTAACGGATGTACACATTGAATTCAGCAGGATTTTAATTTGATAGCAAGACCGAAGAGGAAGATATTCGATGAATAATGAGTTTCACCAAAACTTGGAATAGGGCTTATGATTATTTGGTAACGCTTCCTTTTACAGTACAGTACTTACAGTATACTTGTAGTGTATTTACCTAAAGTACTGGGTAATGTGAGGTAAGTACATGGAACAGGGTTAGGTTTAGGGTTAGTACTAGTTATTACCCAGTAATTGTGGTTACTAAAATAAGCACATAGTATTTACATGGGTAACTGGACTGTAAAAGGAAGCATTACCGATTATTTTAGTAATCTAGTTATATAGTAGATTATTTATGCGTTTAATCTAGTTAACGGTTTATTATTTTTTGGAGATTCGTCAAGTAACCTGACGATTTTTTTTTCAATGAATCAAGTAATCAGATCTTTTTGTTTGTCAATAAAAATAGATTGAAGTGAACAATAACCATTAAAATGACTTAAAATATCATATAATAAGTAGGCCTACACTGTAAAAAAATATTGATGGTTTAACTTAAAAAAGTAAGTAACCTGGGTTGCCTTAAAATTTTAAGTTCATTGAACTGGAAAAAGTGAGTTAATACAATGAAGGAGATTAATTTAACCATCTGAAACTCAAAATTATATGTTATCTGAACTAAATAAATTATTTAAGTTGATTTGACAAAAGAAAAAATGTTGTGATTACTACACTGCAAAAAAATATTGTTGGTTTAACTTAAAAAAGTAAGTAACCTGGTTGCCTTAACATTTTAAGTTGATTGAACTGGAAAAAGTGAGTTAATACAATGAATTAGATTAATTTAACCATCAGAAACTCAAAATAATAAGTTATCTCAACTAAATAAATTATTAAAAAGTTGATTTGACAAAAGAAAATATGTTGTGATAACAAATCTTTAAAATATTTTTACAGTAACAACGAGGTTTATCGTTGAAGTTTCATAAGCAATAATCGTACGTTAACAATATACATAATTTACAACATAATATAATCATAATCAACTTACATTATTTTAACAAGTGCATGCAGAGGACTTTACAGTAGATCAAAACAGTGTTTAATGTTAATCTTTAATATTTGTCCACTTCTTTACGATAGAAATACTACAGCCACTGTAATTTATTAAACGTGGACAAACAAAATCTAAAGTTAAACATGTAAAGGTCAACTGACCAACCTTAAACCAAACAGTTTGAGTTTTCTCCTTCAGTGATTCTGCTTGTGATCATCAGGTGTCTTCAGTAATGCTCAATCATCACTCAATCAATAACTTAGAGAGCACATTAACATTAACGTGTCAGTGTTAACGCTCAAATTAACACCCTTGAGTTTTTGCTGTGTAGTAACATTCAGGAAACTGGACATTTTTATATTCTTGGAATGTTAGAAATCAACATTAAGAGTAATTTTCGATTATAAATTCAACATGATAAAGAACGTGTGAAGAATTATATCTTTTAAAACACGTTCCTCTAACATTAAGAAAATTGGAATTTTGAAAAGAAATTGGACATTTTTCACGTTCCCAGAACCAACACTGAATATTTAGAGAACGTTCTTATAACAAAATTCTGTTTGCTTGGAATGGGTGCAAATAGTATCTGCCTTTATAGGTATAAATAGCATTTCATATTTACACTTATTCCAAATAAAATTCTGATATTTTTACATAGAATCGACTGGTATTTAAACTTTTTTAAAAATGTATCAATTTTAACATTTTTGTTTTCCATTAATGTCGAAATATATATTTTTTTCTTAAACTTTTAGTTTTATTCTCAACAGTAAATTAACGTGCTCTTAATTATTATTATTATGAATCAACAATAGTTCACCGTGCATTTAATAGGCTACGTTTATATGTGTCGATCATATTTCCTGAGATCATGAAGTCTCTCAGAACAGAAGGTGTTTGATAAATGTCGTCTCGCTGTCGCCGCAGGGAAAGTTTTCCGCTCACTGACTCTCATTCACGCAGAACACTGTTGTTTCCTCACAAATTCCATCCGCGCGCTCAACGCGCACTCACGCGGCGCGTGGTACAAAGACACGTCGGCTGATCGGATCATGATGAGTGGAAAAAGGGGGCAGAGCTGAAGCTGCTCGGGGGCATGAAGGGGTGTCTGTGTGCCCAGGACACGTCTAAACTCGCTCGTTTCCCTCCACACACAGAGTCCACAGCAGAGAGAGTCTCATTCCCAAACACACATCAATCTCACACACTCATGTAAGCACAGCTGTCGTTAGTTTAGTTCACCCAACACACAAACACTTCTGTTGTTTACTTCCCATCACTTTGAGGAAACCCTGCAATCACCGCAATACAGTTCACACGCAAAACATCAGTCCAGTGGACGCGCATCTGTCAGACGCGTAATTGCGCAAAACACCAAATCTGATAATAATCTCTATCCGCCAGACTCACCATACACCCATGCGGTCTTTGGGGTAGTTGAGGCGGTCGATGGCGCCGAGGACCTGCGGGAGAGAGTGCGCGGAGTTGCGGCACACCAGCGCGAGCAGCACCCGCGGCGCGAGCAACGCGGACTCCGGGCTCCAGCGCTCCTCCGGGAAATAACTGCGCACCGGGCCGCTCCACAGCAGCAGGACAAAGAAACACAGCAGATGCATAGCCGGAGAACGAGCCCGAGAAAAGCGGAATATTACGCAGAAACGCGGAGCCGCGAGACTGATCGCGCAGCGCTGACGCGAACAGTGACCATCACCGATTAAATGCCCACCGACATAAACACGGAGAGACTCTTGGTGGTCCCCGGAGGAGAATTAAAGGGAAGGGTTTCTTACTAAAAGTGGAAACATCGTAGTACCAAAAAGTCAGAAAAATCCACTTTCCTCAATCATCCGGCAAATGACAGAGAAATTATGATATCTGGTAATTAAACTGTACAGACTTAAGAGTTATGAGTGACAAACCCACAATCTGGGGTATGCGCCTTTAATTTCGCGGCGGCCCCTTTAAGAAAAGCAGCTGTGTTCTGTTGGAATCTGCCAGAAAATGTATGGGCGTGGCTTAACACACACCCCTGCCAAATATACAAGCGTGCAACAGTGAATCTCAAGTAGAACATATAGGCTACTGTAATCATAACTCGTAAAAATAACATAAAAGAAGACAATTGTCTCATTGATTCTGCCCTAAATTAGCTAACTGGTTTGTTAGGTAGGTAGGTAGGTAGGTAGGTACCCTATGTACATTTCTATATACAAGCCCAACATGTATTTGTACATTACAAATACATGTTGGGCTTAGTAAACTCAATTGTAATGTAGTAGATGCATGCATTTTCTATAAAGCTGCTTTGAAACTATAGGCGCTACACAAATAAATGTTGGATTGAATCTGATAGTCACAAATATTTTTAAAAAATGTGTGTATACGTTGCCAATAAACAAATATTTGTATTTGCTTTTGCGTCATGTATCTGAGAGTTTTGAGCGAACAGCGCCTCCTGTTGTTCACATAGCCTACACACGTTCTGTTGTTCCACAACTTTTTCTTCCAATCAGATATTGACATGTCATTTCCTCACAAGCAGAGAGGCTGTACTAAATAAAGATGTGTTTGTTTTCTCTGTCCTCATCATTTTCCTCTTTTCTTAAAAGAGTTTTTGTTCGCAGTGAATTATAGTAAAACTTTTCTCTCTCCAAATGTCTCTCGAGGACGAGCTGTCGTGTCCCGTGTGCACTGATCTCTTCAGAGAGCCTGTGTTACTGAGCTGTGGCCACAGTTTCTGCCGCCAGTGCGTTAATGATCACTGGAGCTCGAGCAGATCCAGGACCTGTCCCGTCTGTGTCCAATCTGAGCCTGAGGAACACCTGTGAGAGAGAACAACTCGAGGAAGGAGAGAGAGAGAGAACATGTACGTAATGCTAGAATACTGAAGTGTTTATGACTCATTTTAGCCTTTAGCAGCGCTCAGTTTTCACATTAGTTGTTTACATTGCAAGACATCCTGTAGTATTCAATCAGATGATGACTTTAAAACTTCCGAAGTGTTTCTCATATATCTCTGCATCAGATGTTCAGTCAACAATCCAAAAAATCCAGCTAAAACCAGCCTAGGCTGGTTGGCTGGTCTTAGCTGGTTTAAGCTGGAAGTAGCTGGTTTTAGTTGGTCACCCAGCCTGACCAGCTAAGACCAGCCTGACCAGCTAAAACCAACTTGACCAGCTAAGACCAGCCTGACCAGCTGAAAAAGTGTTCAAAACCCCTCTAAAACCAGCCTGATAAACCAACTATAACCAGACTGGGAGACCAGCCAAAACCAGCCAACCAGCCTTGGCTGGTTTTAGCTGGATTTTTCAGCAGGGTAGTCAACCACGTTTCAACTAATTATTAAATGCTTAAGTCTGGCAGGCCAATTCAGTGCTGACGAATAACTGACCTCATGATATCCCGACTGACCAATCAGGATCAAGTATTTCTGTGAAATAATATCAATTTAGATGATATTCTGCAGCTCAACAGGTGTGTTATGTTCTAAAGTCATTTTTGGTTCACTGTGTTATACACTAGTATTTTATAATGAAATTATTAAAACTATAATTCTTAGATATTTGGCTGTTGATATTTTTTGTTTATATATTTTTGTTTTATAAACACAGTTTGTCTGCATTGAGAGGCTTCTGAGCAACAGGACAGTTTTGTTAGTTTTTGTTAGTTTCAGTCTGATATATTAATTATGAGTCGGACTCGTGAAATCTTCTACAAACACACATGCTGGAGGCAAGAGACAAAGGCAGATAACAGATTATAAAAGCTTTATTGATTCATTTATCAAAGTTATATAAAAAGAAGAAGAAGAAGATATCGGCTGGAAGAAGTAGAACAATTTTGGATGGAGACTCCTTAGCAGTTAATTGGTAAATATAGTAGTATGAAAATAGAAAAGTATATTAAAAAAAAATCATTAGAGAAAAATGATTACGCTTGATAACTGCATGCAATGCCTGTATATATTTGGAATGCATTTTTGCGTAAATGCCTCTTTAACTCGATTCAAGGGCAAGACACTCGTTTACTGGTCTAGAGATTCTGTTCTATTTAGCTTTTTTATTAAACTTTCTACATTTCTGTTGCAGATTTCAGGGGTCTTGCCTTAAACTGATTTTCCATCCTCAGAGTCCAGGGAAAAGGTAGAGTTTCTTGCCAACGGACGTCCTGTCAATACATGGCATTAGTTTTTCCAGACCTGTGAATCGTGGATCTTTCTCCATGCGTAAGGCGATCTATAATAAAAAAGATCCAATTTAAATGTGACAAGACTGTATTCAGTTTAGCAGTATTTAATTTTATTTTAGCAATTTAAATGGGATTTTTTAACATTTACCATCCTGAACAACTCCATGATGTCATCAATATGAGCCTGTTTACAGAACACATCCACGATGTAACAGATAAAATAACTTCCTTCGACGGGATGCCTGTATGCACTGATACCTGTGGAGGAAAAACATTGGTAGGATGAAGAACTTCACAAAGCAACCCAAACTTTGAAGAAGGTGAACTGATGAAAGCACATAAAAGTCTGTTCATGTTTGTTTCAAAGTGTAAATCGATATTAAAGTAACATACTTAAAAAAAATTACAACAGTTGCTTTATTTCTGAATCATTGAAGAAAATGAACAGTGTGTAATGTGAGGTAAATTAATCTTGCATCAGAAATCTGTGTTTTTTCTCAGCACTCACCAGGGAGGCAGGACTTAAAACAGAAAAAGTCTTTCTCTAAGTGCACAAAGGCGTCTGATTGTATTTCAACACCTCCTGGGTGATCTGAACAGAGAAATGGTTAATTATATGCATGATAATATTACAGTAAATCCAGGAAAAACTCTGAGTACAAAGAGAAACAGAAGTATGATAGGAGGAGCTGAGTTGTATCAGTAATGTCGAACCTCCTCTGCAGGCTTGGATCAGAATAACCTTTGGTTTGTCGATCAGAGCAGGACAGTTCTTTGAGTTCAGATGAGAGAAGATGTCGTCAACAAAGAAGAAATCCTTGGGGTTTTTCGGATAGTCGACACCTATAATGGCATCTTTATTGTTGATTATGTTCCCATGAGACATCAGAACCACAAACGTGCTGTCCGAGTCTCGATGTTCAGAACGTCTGGCGAAGATCCTGACTTTATCCTTTATTTCCTGTCAATATAAAACATTTTTTTAAAGAAATGCATAATGCATTGTAAAATATGTGTCTCCATTTCTATATCCACACTAGAAATCCACTAGCTCTATACGCACGTCCCCAGTTAGATCTGTGTATTTCTCAACACTGTAACCCAGAGCCGTCAGCAGCCACTCCATGTTGTCATGGTCTCTCTCGGCTCCTTTCCTGTTACCTGATGAGTCCTTGAATCGTATGTTGGTGATCAGCAGAGCTAAACGTCTCCTCTGAGACTTGTCCTTCGGGATATAAACCTGAGAAAACATCAGTAGCAGAGTTAGAACTCTGAAACTAAACCAAATAAGGAGTGATTATAAATGCATTGTGTGAATATAGATTGTTCAACAATATAAAATTCATAATAATATAAAATAAATCATAAAAAGTGATTTATATGTCATTTAAGTTTTGTTTCTAGATATCATGAGAGAACAATATTTTTGTTTTAAAAATACAAATAGCCTTAAAGACATAATTCTTTAGTCTGCCTACAGAGACGCGTTTTTGTTGACGACCTGCTTGGCGGATCATTAGGAAAGATTAGATGAATGTGATCAACTGAAATCGCTGATACAACCTTTAAAGTTAAAAAGAAAATGGCTCTGTAAAATAGTGTAATTTAATTAAATGCATTTATGGTGAGTTTACTATATTTCCATGCCAATCCGTGTTCATTCTGACCACGAACCATGCGCTGTCCCTTTAATTCAGACATTTGGAAAAACTTTAATTTCATCATGTGTGTAATTCTAACATGTTTGGTTGGTAAAATAAATATGTTGTAAATTCAAATCATTCCGTGTCTGGAATGGATGTATTCTTGAGTCTATAAGGTAGGCCTATCAATAATATAATAAGATAACTTGATTGATAAGATAATAAGATAAGATTGTTTGATGGGTTTGGCTAAAATAACATTTTGATTTCGTCATATACGTCATACTACTAGGTAATTATATTATAATTACTAAACAGAGACTAAAATACAATTCTCATTGACTAAAACTAGACTATGTCTTTCGTCGACTAAAACTAGACGAAAATAATCATGGATAATTCTGACTAAAATGGTCAGACTTAGTCAACTGAAACTTGACTAGACTAAGAAGAGTATGAACGTGACTAAAACTAATAAAAACTAAAATGACAGCTTGACCAGACTAAAACTAAAATTAAAACAGGCCGCCAAAAACAAGATACTTGCATTATTTCTGTTGTTCCTGAGAGTTGCGCTCCTAAACTCTTGGCTGCTTTGAGTAATGCTCTTTGGTCTCGTCCAGTCGGACTGGATGGGCTGATCCTCCACAGACGCTGAAGCATTTCTTCCGTCCACCGTCTCAGACGGCAGAACTGAAAACACACATCACAATACATCAACATTCTCTACATCTGTCTGCAGTTATGAATGACTGCCTACAGTATTAAGACTTTGAAGAGCTTCAACCCATATTTTGAACCTAATTTTCTGTTTGATCTATTGCAATGATCTATAACATTTAAACATTTACACAATATTCACATGATTACTTATAACAAACACACATTTGTATGTGCAAATATGTTAACATAACTGTACAATTTCATATGTATTTTTTCATAATGATGACTTCTATTCAATCTTAAACCAGTATAAATTTTTATTCTTTACCTTCCTGAAGTTTTCCCTCAAGTTCGCTTGCGAGATCATTTTTCTCCATGCATCGCAGCACTTGAACTGCAATATTGCCAGCATTAGTAGAGTACTGCGATGCCATGCAATCCACGACATCACGGCGATTAGCTTTCTGAAGCTTTGCTGGAAGAATAGGCGTGATGTCTTCTGTCATAGGATTCAACAGGTGCCAGATGAACTGATCGAGGTCTTCATCTAGAAGCTTCTGGAGTTCCTTAATCAACACCACTTTTATTTTAGTGACGGCCATTTTGTGTCACTGGAAGAAAAAGGACAAGTTAAAAGTAGCCTACACTAATTTTGCTCTTGAAGAATTTCCTAAGATGGCTTTCAAAATGTATAGCATTCAATAAAAAGTTAATATTGCTCAGCTAAATACTCCGAAAAACCTGATCGGACGGGAATTCGTACGAATTTTACGAGGTGGCTAATTCGTAACAATTCGTACGACCTCACTTGTACGAATTAGTGCGATTTTGCTAAATCGTACATATTTTACGAATTAGCCAATTCGTATGAATTCGTACGAATGACCTACCCCTGACCCCGCCCCTAAACATAACCGTCACGTGGGTTTAGACAAATCGTACAAATTCGTACGAGTGAGGTCGTATGAATCAGTACGAATTAGCCGCTTTTGAATCACTCGTACGAATTCGTACGAATTGGTCGTGAGATAGGGTAGGATCGGATGATCATGGTATGACTGTGAAGTGTTTTGACGAAGTGAACGCCCTTTAGTGTTCAGTAACTGCATTAGGCCTAAATGTGTATTTCTCTCTCTCATGCATGTCACAATAATCATATATACAGTGTTTAACGGATTGTTGGTTTTAATAGAAACTTTTTTAGCCTGATGTGCGTAACTACTGTAGACGACATTTACCTTAACGGTGCAAATACTGCAAAGATGAACAGCAAGTTGCAATCGCAAAATGGACAAAAACAAATAACCAATAGACTTTTGCACAACATAGTAGGCTGTGTTATGTATCCTGATTGACTTTATAGTTAAATCTGTTTTGCACATGCATCGCCACAGAGTTAACTATTTCAGACAGTACCGGACAGCCTCGTTCACTCGTTTTTTGTTTGTTTTTTTGGTGCCTGTGTTTGGCTTAGCCGCTTCTCTGTCTGTATTTATTTGCTTTATGATCAGTCTTTTAAACCAATCATCCTCCTTGATTTGCTGAGTTTGACTAATAAAATGAATGTGTCCTCTTGTCCACAGGATATAATACCATCTTTATTATTCTCAAAAGCACTCCCTGTCACTGTGTCCCATCCTATTTTAAAAATGACACTATTCAACCTATATTAAAAAAGCCTAATTTGGACCTTACAGTTTTGAAGAACTGTCTGCCAGTTTCATTTTTGTCCAAAATTCTTGAAAAAGTTGTGGCTAATCAACTTACAGATGTCTTTGAAATTTGGCAAACAACTCCAATTTCTCTATCAGGTTTTAGGAAGAGACACTCTGAGACCGCCTTGGTGAAAGTCTATAATGACCTTCATATGGCCTCGGACGCAGGTCTATGGTCAGTGTTGGTACTTCTAGAGCTTTGATAATGTGGACCACCATATCATGATTAGGAGATTAGGTGAATGTGTGGGCATATCGGGAGTGGCCTGATTGGTTTACCTCATATCTTTCAGATAGAAGTTTTGATGTCTATATTGGTGATTCCCACTCTGTATCATCCCCCCTGTTTTGTGGTGTTCCACAGGGTTCAGTGTTGGGCCCAATATTGTTTATTTTATACTTGTTGCCTCTGGGTCAGATCATTTGTGATTTTAACATTTCTTATCACTTCTACAGATGACATTCAGCTTCAAATGAGTCATCCAAACTTACAAGGCTCTTGGATGCCATAAACAGCTGGAGGGCTGAAAGTTTTTTGCAGCTGAACGTAGATAAGATGGCGGTTTTAATTGTAGTGCCAGACAGCTCTATCCCTCTGATTATGCAGAACCTTTGTCATCTGCAGTACATAATATTAGTAAATTGAGGTCTGTGGTCTCTCACTCAGAAGAACTGGAGATGCTCATTCATGCCTTCATTTCCTCCCGTATTTATTATTGTAACTCCCTTTTCCTGTTCCAACGTCTATGGTTATGTGATGTAATTTTTTATGAAATAGCTATACACTACCGGTCAAAAGTTTTTTTTATTTTTTTTTATTATTTTTTTTTAAAAGATTTATTATGTTTTTAAATGAAGTCTCTTCTGCTCACCAAGGCTGCTTTATGTGATGAAGAAAAAAAAAAGACAAACAGTAATATTGTGAAATATTATGACAATTTAAAATGACTGTTTTCTATTTTAATATATTTTAAAATGTAATTTGAAAGCTGAATTTTCAACATCATTACTGTTGCTGATTACACATCAGTTTTCAGTGTCACATGATCCTTCAGAAATCATTCTAATATGCTGATTTTATGCTCAAAAAACATAAATTATTATTTTCAATGTTGAAAACAGTCGTGTACCCCCCTCCCCAAATTCTATGATGAATAGAAAGTCCAAAAGAACAGCATTTATTTAAAATTTTAAAATATAATATTTTCTAACATTATAAATTTCCTTTACTGTAACTTTTGATCAATTTAACTCATCCTTGATGAATAAAAGTATTTTCTAATTTCTTTGCCCCAAAAATAAATTATCACTGACCCCAAACTTTTGAATGGTAGTGACAAAAGCTTTCCATTTCAGATCAATTCTGTTCTTTTGAACTTTCTGTTGATCAAAGAATCCTGAAATAAAAATGTAAAAAACTGTTTTCAACATGGATAATAATCATAGGCTAAATGTTTCTTGAGCATCATATTATAATAATTTCTGTAGGATCATGTGACACTGAAGACTGGAGTAATGATGCTGTAAATTCAACTTTGATCACAGGAATAAAATCGTCATAATATTTCACAATATTACTGTTTTTTTTTTGTGTTGTTGTTGTTGTTTGGTTGTTGTTTTTTTTGCCTATACTGTATAAGGCGAGAGAAAATCAAGCGCGAGGGCGTGGGGGAATGATCATTCGGGCGCGCGCGGGCTTATGTTGCCTGCAGAGCAGAGGAGATGTCATGCGCGAGCGCAGGGTTTGAATGAACTCGCGAGTTCCCGTTTCCTCGCGTGTAGATTATCCTCTCTCGGAAGTTATTAACCGCGCGCGCCAGCATCAGTTGTGCCCTTGGGTCTTTTAGGCATTGATTTTCCGCCATACCACTATAGCCTGCTGTCTACTTAAGTTCTAATAAACTGACTTTGTTCGTCAGAACATTCTCTCTCAGAAAAAAAGGTACAAAAGCTGACACTGGGACGGTCCCCTTTAAAAATGTTCTTCTAATAAAGGTACAAAGGTGTACATGTTGTAAGGGCACCGCCCCAATGTGGAGTTTTGTACCTTTTTGTCTGATAGTACAGAACCCATAAGGCCAAATGGCGGAGAGATTATTTGGCAATTATTTTGTATATTCTCTCGCAAAAACTGTTGCGTTAATTCGGTCGGAAAACTTTTGTGTTCTTTGACACAAGAGAAAGCAAAGTTTCTTGGGGGAACGCAAAAAGAAAAAGAAAAACATCCCTCATATTTTTTTCTTCACCATATTGGCTTCGTAGAAAAAATCTTTAAACTAGCTAGTATTGAAACAATTGTTTAAAGTGAATTATATGATGCTCTACTCACGTCTCTGGTGATCAAGGGTTCGTGTAGACTCAGTCTTTGTGCTTTAGTTTGGAGGTTTCACTTTCTCTTTTATCCTGTCCGTCCCACATCCGAGCGCGCAGACCAACAAGCAATGATGTCTATTCAATGATTAATATTTTAAAACCCAACGCAGCACAAAAATACAGAAACAAAAAACAAAAACAGCAAAAAACAAAAACAAAAAAACAGCTCAAGGGGCATTCTATGGAAATGTCCATTTGTCTGTCCCTAAATATTACACTTTAAAAAAAACACTTTAGAATTACAATTTATTTACATTTTAAAATAAAACGATGTGTTATTTGAACAATTACACCTTCTTGAGCCATCAAGTGGCAATATTTCATTTTATACCCACAGTCATGAGGGAAAATGCTTTATTTCCAGGTCAATAACAGTTTTTACACTATTTAAAATACAATAATGTATATAACTATCTAATACATAAATGACATAATAAATTTTATTTAATAAATTTATAACGAAAGTAGTGGTCCCCTGGAGTTGTGTCACTGGTGTTACCATTAAAATCTCTTATTTTGAAATAAAAATCACACTGATGACGTCACTTGACTTCCTTCGGGAATATAAAAAAAAAAGCCCCAAATCCTCTGTCTCTTTTCAGTTATCAGAAATATTCTCATTTATCTCATGATTTCATATGAAGCTTTTAGTTGAAGTCACTGGTATAACCTACTTTATTGGTAATTGTAAAAAAACGAGAATACAAATGGATTAAACTAGCCTACTTAATTTAGTTATGATTGACAACATGTGGTTTGATACCTTGCAGCGGCCATTTTGTAAAATGAATTTTTCATGAAAATTGTCACTGGTGTCACCTTTCTTATGTAACACCACACCAGTGACTCCCATTTATAGATAAACTTTATTCAAAGCTAGATTAGATGCCAAATGTAACAATTTAGTCTCATCTAATTAATAATGTTTGGTCTAATGCATGTCATTGGTGATTCATTGTGTCACTGGTGTTACTATCTTTTTTCTTCTGTCAAATTAAATACAATGCCACATGTGACATGATAATAATTTTACATACATTTAATTTTGCAATACTATGGGGCGACAAACGTAAAGCTACGCACGCTGAAAATAACAGCAACATTTTGTCACATTTAGCTTCAAACAATGTTTAAAAAACTGCACATTTTTGACGGTCACTTTTTAGCACATTTACAACAATATTTGTCAACTTAAATATATTTTAAATAGTTAAATCTAAATGAAGAGTTCAGATGCAAAAGCCTCTAAGTGCCATTTAAAATTTTCTTCTAAAATTATCATTTTTATCAAGCTTGTATATTTAAGTTCAGTAATTTCACTTAAATGGCAGTGAAGATTACCTATTAATTGTCATTTAAGTGAAATTACTGAACTTAAATATACAAGCTTGATAAAAATGGTCATTCTAGAACAAAATTTCAAATGGCACTTATAGAGGCTTTTGCATCTGAACTCTTCAGATATTAAATGTTAAATCTAAATGCTAAATCTAATGTTAAATCTAAATCTAAATGTACAGTGTTTCTCTACAATTTACAGTCTCTAAAATAATTTTCAATCCTCGTCGCCAATAGGCGGCTGACTCGGGAAGAAGAACGACAGACACTCACTTTGCATGTTCACTTACTTTACCGAGTACTTCAGCATCCACGGACAACTCGCGTATAAACATTGGGCGTGGCTTAGCGTTCCCGTCGCTAAGCACATCTACAGTTTTATGATAAAAACTTTGACAAACGTCTTGAAATACATAATCTGAACAATGTTTCGAGGTGTGGTAACTGTACTATAAGCGGAATAATTTACGACATCCCGTTGAATAATTAGAAAAATAATGCTCACATCGCGTCGTGACCCCATTACCACCTCGGGTGTGTGTTATTTTTCTAATAATTCAACGGGATGTTGTCAATTATTCCTTACATAAAAGGAATTAAAAGAGACATGATACAGTTATAAAATGAATTAGAGTAGCCTAAAATTAATTAAAATAATAAAAAGATGATACATAACAAACTTCTCATCTGTCAAAACACCGGTGTAGCCTATCTTATTTTGACTCTGAGATTTCCCATGTAGATCTGTATTCTTCTGTGGATTTTCAGTTGGCGCTCTTAGATAGATATAGATAGATCCTTGAGCATTAGTTGAAGGTTACCGGGCCTGTAAAATTACAACCATGAACAACAGGGGCCTTTACGGTTCCTCCATTGGATGATATGCTCATAGTAACTCCAGCAGCCTGAGCCGGTGCCGGTGTCCCACTGGACGAAGCTCTCGCTCCAGAAGGAACATCCTCTGGAACTGATGGACAGACACGGAGATAATATCAGAATGCATAAGAGCTTAGATCAAACACTACAAATGCATAAAATAAACACACATTTGTATAAGCAAAATGTTTAACATAACTGTATAATTTACTGTACAGTTCTTCATTTTTTCATAATGATGACTTCTATTCAATCTTAAACCAGCTAAATTTTTATTCTTTACCTTCCTGAAGTTTTCCCTCAAGTTCGCTTGCGAGATCATTTTTCTCCATGCATCGCAGCACTTGCACTGCAATATTGCCAGCATCAGTAGAGTACTGCGATGCCATGCAATCCACGACATCACGACGATTAGCTTTCTGAAGCTTTGCTGGAAGAATAGGCGTGATGTCTTCTGTCATAGGATTCAACAGGTGCCAGATGAACTGATCGAGGTCTTCATCTAGAAGCTTCTGGAGTTCCTTAATCAACACCACTTTTATTTTAGTGACGGCCATTTTGTGTCACTGGAAGAAAAAGGACAAGTTAAAAGTAGGCCTAGCCTACACTAATTTTGCTCTTAAAGAAGTTTATGTGATAGCTTTCAAAATGTGAGTCTGTCCACTCTAGTCATTGAGCTTGAAACACTGTCTTTGTGTGCACATGCATGCCATAGACCTTCTTCAGAGCAGCGCCATGCCAGGTATGAAAGTGACGCTGTGAGGGATAGACTTAGCATGTTTCCAATGGCATCCGCTGTAAAAAGCTGAATAAACTCCTAGATTAGGATACTTACAATTTACCACAGCTTACATTGTCGGGAGTTTTTTGTCAACTGACATTTCTTGGAAAGATATTTTTCCAGTGTTTCATGAGCAGAACAATCCGAAAACACATTAAATAACAATACAGCCCATTGAAGAGATGCATGACTATCCCTCACAGCCTCGCTTTCATTCTCATTAAAAATCAAAGATGGCGCTGCCGTGAATAAGGCGTATACTCGACTATTTTATATTTTCACATTTGCCCCTTTCGCTTTATTTATTTTTTTTAAATGACATAATTTGTGTGTTAAAATGACTTACACATGATCATTTGCGCGCGCGAGGGCTTGTATTGCGCCCTCGGTTCTTTAGGCATTGATTTGCCGCCCCGCGCTCACGCAGAAACAATGTGGCACAACAAGTGAAACACTCAGATTAGCCTATTAATGAGGACGATGTTTCAAAGAAGAATGCGGGTGACATAAATATTATTTACAGATAAATTATTTTATCAGGATTATAAGACTAATTGTTGCAGACTTGCACTTGTACTGTTGCAGACTTACACAGGCTAAACTAGGACCTTGTTCGTCAGAACAGCTACGAAAAAAAGGTACAAAAGCTGACACTGGGACGGTATTAACCCATTTTTAAATGAACTCTTTAAAAATGTTCTTACAAACGTGTACACGGTGAAAGGGCACCACCCCAATGCTTTGTAGCCTACCTTTTTCTGAGAGTAAACACGGAAACCCTAGGGCCAAGTAGTGGTGGAAAATTATTTGGCAAATTCTCTCGCAAAAAAACAAAAAAACAACAAACAAAAAAAAACTGTTGCTCTCAAAACGTTTGTGTTCTTTGCGAGAGAAAGCAAAGTTCCTTTTTTTTTTTTTTACGGAAGAACGCAAAACATTTGCGAGGAACGCAATTACCACGTTCCATCTCACATATTTTTTCTTCACCATCCTTTTCGTGGCAAAAAATAAACAAATAAAAAATATTTAAACTAGTTTTGAAATAATTGTTTAAAGTGAGTTATGATGCTCTACTCACGTCTCAGGTGATCAAGGGTTCGTGTAGACTCTGTCTTTGTGCTTTAGTTTGGAGGTTTCACTTTCTCTTTTATCCTGTCCGTCCCACATCAGAGCGCGCGGGCCGCAACCACTAAAAGCACTCGAGTTCTAGTGTAAAACGATTTGAGATGATCCTCACGTTTTATCGAAGAACAGAATGAAATGTATCACACTTAAAAAAAAAAAAAAAAAAACAATCTCCTTTTATGTGTTTTAGAGGTTATTCCTGGTTCATGCTGCAAACCCTGTGCACATATACCAAACTAAAGTTGAGATTAAAAATTATATTTTATATCAGTTTTCGATTAAACCTATTTTATGAAAGCATGAATGACAGAACTTGGACTCTCGTTTTTAATCAAATAGCATAATCTCAGGTTTTTAATCTAATAAAGCGAGGGAGGCTGAGAAAGTTAGTTATGTTGAAACTGATAAAGTTGCTTTTTAATACTTATGCTCCTATGCAAACAATGAATGTACAAAAAAATATCTTGTTATTTGTGTAGCCTATTCGTCTATATAATCCCAGCTTATCCGAATGGATATTTAAATGATGTAATGCTGTTTACTTCCATTAGAAATGCGAGAAAAATGTGTCTTTCTTCATTCAAATGTGGCTATATGACTTTTCCAAAAGAAATACGTTATTAGCCTATAGTAGAAATTTGTTTTTGTTATTAGGAAAATCCAGTTTTGCTCACTTTAAAACGGCCTTTAAAATGTAAAAATAAACAGGAACAAACCCTCTTTAGAAAAGTTAAAAAGCCTTTATTGCTATGGCTTGGTCATCAACACTAAAAACACTCCGAGCCTCGTCCACATCCGAGCGCGCGAGCAGCAACCAATACAAGTGCTCGAGTACTAGTGTAAAAAGATGATCCTCAGCAGTTAGCACATTTTTTTCGAAGGAAGGAAATGTGGTCACACACACACACACACACACACACACACACACACACACACAAACAAACCAAAAAAAAAAAAAATCTCCTAACCTAGTTTTTTAAATCACACTTGTATACCTGTGAAAACAATATACATACACATTTCTAAACTACTTTTATCTCTTTTAAATAACTTAAATAAAAGCATCAACTTGCAGTAATAAGGATCAAGAACACATCCGGGGATTTGAACTGGACTTAGGTGTGAGCTTTGAATTGGAACAGTAGTGACTGATGACTTTTAACAAGTTTACAAGAACAGACAAGAACGCATATTGAGAAACGGCCCTTACGCACACCCACACCCCATTCCTTGCCAACCTTGTGGCACGCCCGTTGCTCCAGCCTGTAGACAATTATCCCTTCTTGGGAAAAGAGACGGAAGAGAAGAGATGCCATTCCGAGGCTTTAAACCGGTCAACTGTGTGGATATTTAACCGGTCGCATATGCTGGTAAGTTCAGAACGGATACTTCATATTACCTACAGTGATATCACAATTTTCTGCCATTCATGTTCTTCTTTACACAAATCATTATGTTTCGACATTAGAATCTAACCCAAATGGCAGAAACGTTGACGACGTATAACTTCTGATATCCTGCGATTTTATATTTATAAAGCCTATAATAATAATAGTTTGTTTTATATAATATTATATAATCATTAAAAATATATATTTTGCCTATTCAGATATTTTTAAATCAGGTAACAACAAAAATAAACATTTTTTGTTTTTTTTACACAAATGCATTGTGATTGATGAAATTAGAAGCATCATTAGTAATATTATTATTTGTATGTTCACATATGTAATTAACCTAATTTCATAAGATTTGGTAACAACATTTTTCTGAAAGAGAGCACAAATGGACCTATTGAATGTGGAACTAGATATCACCTGGCCGCCATTATTTGAGTGGGCTGAAGAATAGGTGGGGTTGCAAACAAAGAGCTTTCGAAACCTCTAAACAGTGCAACAACACCTGTGGGAACAGCATCAAAAACAATGGCAAATTCTCTAGGCGTGACAGGTAAATTAAATTTTCCAGGAATTCACCAAATGTATACACCCATCTTCATTAAAAAGAGTACATACTAATGTAATATTGTTATCATGCCAGTTTTGAAAAAAATAAGGACTTGTATTTCTAGGGAATATTTCAATAGTTCCAGATGAAATATGAGTGTGGTGAAAATTGTGTTTATAAATAAGAGACCAAGCCAGAAGTATTTGTTTATGGAATGAAGAGAGCTTTCCAGGTCGTTTATCAATGTTATAATTGCATAGCTAAAGAAGCTTGGTCGCTAGGAGAAAATATGATTCGCGATAAAGTTCCAAATTTAGGAGGGGCATTTTAAGAAGTGTTTCATCCAATTAAAATTTTAAAAGTTTTAAAATCAAGAAAATTTAGACCTCCATTTTCATATGTGTTCATTAGTTTTTAATATTGTGGGTACAATTTCTTCAAACAAAATTGAATATAAGATTATCAATCATTTTACACTTTGTATTGTCCAACTGTAGAGCTAATGCTGCATATGTTAATAGATAACCCTTCAGCTTTAGTAAGCAAGACCCTGCCTTTTAATGAAATATTTCTTTAGAGCCACTGAATGAGTTTTTACAGGTTTTATCAATAGCAGGAATAAAATTATCAGAACATCGTGTAGCTTGATTCTTAGCTATTACAACTCCTAAATATGTGATCTTTTCTCTGACAGGAATACACAGTAGATGAAATATCACACTCTGCAATAGATAATAACTCACACTTAGGTATATTACTGTATAAACCAGAAGCTTTAGAGAATGCATCAATTACCCCTAGAGATACTGCAACTTGATCACTATTTTTTAAGAAGAGAGTGGTGCCTGATGGTCACCTTCCTTCAGGAATTGAGTTACCTACAAGGTTGCTTTGCTTGATGGTCTATTGAGGGTTGAGCTGCCAATAAGAACAGATAGGGAGAGATTGGACAAACTTGATGTATACCCAACTACATTGTGTTGTCTTGAGTTTAACTTGCATTGCACTGAACTTTAGCTGTAATTGTAAACCAATGATCTATACTGCACTGCTGTCTCTCAGGAGCTTTTTACAACACACAATTACACAAACTTGAATTCCAACATTAAAGACTGGTTTACGGAACTACTGATAAATGTCTGTTTACTTTTATTTTTAACTAAATATTTTTTAAAACTGTGTTTATAGGTATTAAATTGATCTCTCAACCCTATTTTTGAGAAATTACACAAGGAAGACGCGGCCCCAAAAATGAGTTTCTGTGAGGATAAGAAGGACTCTACATCAAAAATGAGTTCTCCATCTTCGGTATCAGGATGTTATCAAACCATGAAGAATCTGCACTCTGACTTCAGTGATGCAACAGTGACCTCTGACCCCAGGTAAGACACTAGCCATTTTTGCCTCTTACAGACTTGCAGTGCATTCCAGACACCTGCAGTTGGTGAGTGAGACACAAAATCACATTTAAAGTTTTGTCATAGAACCGCTTCTTTATCCCTCTGGGGTCTAAGGTGTTTTTGGGGTCCTTGAGACGTTCTGACATGCCCTGACATGCCATTGTTTCAGTTGCTTCCAAACACATTAATGGCACAGGTGAAATGACACTATAATTAGCACAAACAGGGCTATTATAATATGTGAGCAACATGTTTGTATTTTTGAGAGAGCTGATGTAAAGGAGTAATTAGCTGGAAATTATCAGAAAAAGAAATTCAAACAAAAATGATCATGAGTGTATCAGTGTTGTCTCTGCGTTGTGTTGTTGTTAACTCAAGACGGACACCAAATCAAGCTTTCTGATGGCTTTTTATTCTGTTGAATAATATAGAACAGCGTTGATCAGTTTCAGCAATCACCCTCGTGGTGTTCGCAGCCATTCACTCTCGCGGCTGGCGCGAATCTAATTACTCATTTACATAAACTATACAAACAGTTATAATACACACATTTGAAACTCATGAACTGTACCTGTTGAATAATATAGAACAGCGGTGATCAATTTCAGCAATCCCTTGTGGTGTTCTATAATGGAGGTGTACATTAAACTTAATATTACAATACATACAACAGTGCACAAGCACAAATCAAATAGCATACATCTAAACACATATATAACTCGGTATGAACCCATAAAATGGTTATACATTTATCACTATATGTTTTACTCATGGAGCACTCACTCACCGCAGCCATTCACTCTCACAGCTGGCGCGAATCTAATTGACCCTACCGGAACCAGTTCATCCAACTTCCAGATCTGGGAGGAGAGTGCGATTTAAAGGGGCCATGCATTAAAGTGAATATAGCAAGTGGAAACACATATTTGACTCGTTGCATGAGCATTGACATGTTTGGAGCGGATATCTTAAAGAGCCCCTATCATAGCATTTGAAATGTTCCTATTTTTGTTTTAGTTGTTCCCAAAAACAGTTTAACATGCATGCAAGGATAAAAAACACTTTATTTGTCTTATAATATGCATTTATTTTTAACTGATTTGCTCACCGACTCCCAAATGATTCGTACAACGACTCATTTTCCAAACCACTCCTTTGCGTGACGCGAATCGGCGGTGATTGGTCAGATGACAGACCCAGTCAGTTATTGTTTGTTAGCATAACGCATAAACATATTGATAAAGCACTGCAGTGCTACAAGACGCTCTATTCTTTATGACAACTCCAATAACAGCGACAAACATTTCACATATTTAAAAAAAAATTACATTGAAGACCTAGAAGCTGCGCTGAGCGTAACTTACACACACACACACACACACACAGATACACGCGCACACACATACTGAGCGCTGCGCACTCAGCTGCTCATAAACATGGCTGCTATAAACTTGACCTGCCACAAGATGGCTCTGTTTTCGACAGTCTTGATGCTTCATATCTTTTCCAGAAACATTCAGGGAAAAGCCTCAGTGCTTAATTTTTCCATCCCTACATCACTAACTAAAAATGGTTATTTGTTATTAATAAATTATTATCGGTAATGTCTTGCACCGATCAGACATTCTGAATTGTGAATTTAAAAATACATTGTGGGAAAAAATATTTTATACACACACCGATATAGTTGAGATTCATAGCATATGAATCTCAACAATGGTGACATTTTCAATAAAACATCAACATCTAAATCTCTGTTACTTCTCAAAAATGGCATAGATAAGCTACTGGCTTCCCCTACACATAAACACAATGTATCACTTGAATATAACAAAGCAGGTCATTATCAAACATTAAAAACAGCTTACATTATTACACTTTAAAGTCCTTGCCTTGAGTCCAAAATTATCGTCCGAAATTTTTGCATGTTAAAAAATAAATACAACCTCTTGTTATGTCAATCACATTTACGCTGCTTCGTCCGTCACAAAAAAAATCGGATCGGGTATTTTGAGAGGTGTTTTGACAATTAAGAAGAGCTACCAAATGACAAATACGAAAAAAAACCCCATATGAAAATTTCAAACTCAATGTTCAAGGACCTTTGCATTGAAAATGAACCCAATTACTGCTGTACTTCACATATGCATCCATTTAATATATTTTTGCTTGTTTGTTGTTGGTATCAACAGGAGCCAGAGAAATAGATCAGTGTCTTCACAACCCAGCAGTGTGTCTATAAGTGAATGGTCCATGGTGACAACCCCTGAATTCAGTAATGGAACAAAGACCCCAGATCCTCTGTTAGTATAAATATTTACCCTACCCCAAAACTTATTAGAATTATATACCTTATTCAATTGATATTAAGATTATTGTTACAAAGCTTTTTTGAGCATTCTTTTGTTGCATTATCCCTACTGCACTGTCAAATCCCTGTTTAGAAATATATTTCTGATGATCACCAAGTAATTGTAATGACTGCAATTGTGTTGTTACCGCTCTTTATATAGCAGGTGGAAGATGCATGATCTGATCAGATCTGTGAAATCCTCCACATCCCACTATCAGACTCATATCGGGCAGAAGAAAACTGAAGCAGTCCTCCAGACACACACACTGGAGACTGGAGACCTGCAGAGAGTCAAAAACCAGCATGAAGAACAAGTATATGAATTTGCTTGAGGGAAACAAATTCCAAGAGAACCAAACCCTCCTGAACAGGATCTACACACAGCTCTACATCATAGAGGGAGAGAGAGAAGGATTGAATGAAGAACATGAGTTTTTACAGATGGAAAAAACAGCCCAAACACAACACTCACAAGACACTCCAATCTTCTGCAATGACATCTTTAAAGCCTCTCCTGAACCAGGACGCCAGGAGAAAGATCAAATCAAGAAGGAATCGGGAAAACCGTCTCTGTGCAGAAGTTCATTCTGGACTGGGCCGAGGGAAAAGACCACCAGGATGTAGATTTCATGTTTGTGCTTTCATTTCGAGAGCTGAACTTGATCCGAGATCATCAGTACAGTCTTCACAGACTTCTGCTGGACTTTCATCCTGAACTTCAAGATCTGGACTCAAAGATGTATGAGGAGTGTAGAGTTGTGTTCATCTTTGATGGTCTGGATGAAAGCAGAATCACACTGATGTTTTCAGATGCTCAGAAAGTTTCTGATGTGACTGAGACTTCATCAGTGGGTGTGTTGATGTCAAACCTCATTAAAGGAGATCTCCTTCCCTCGGCTCTCATCTGGATCACCTCCAGACCAGCAGCAGCCAATCAGATCCCCTCCAAATACATCAACCGTCTGACAGAGATTCAGGGATTCAATGAGCCTCAGAAGGAGGAATATTTCAGGAAGAGAATCAGTGACGAGCATCAAGCCAGCAGAATCATCTCTCACATCAGAAGAGCAAGAAGCCTCCACATCATGTGCCACATACCCGTCTTCTGCTGGATCTCCTCCACTGTGCGTCAGAAGCTCCTGGAAGAAGATCTGAGTGCAGAAATCCCTCAAACTCTGACTGAAATGTACATCCACTTCCTGCTGATTCAGATCAACATGAGGAATCAGAAGTATGAAGAGAGAGATGCAGAGAAACTCCTGCAGTCCAACAGAGAAGTGATTGTGAAACTTGCTGAAGTGGCTTTCCATCAGCTGATGAAGGGCAATGTGATGTTCTATGAGGAGGACCTGATTGAGAGCGGCATAGACGTCACTGACGCCTCAGTGCATTCTGGGATTTGCACTGAGGAGGAATCTGTGATTCATCAGAGGAAAGTCTATAGCTTCATTCATCTGAGCGTTCAGGAGTTTCTCGCTGCTTTCCATGTGTTTTACTGCTGTGGAAGCACTGTGGAGACCCTCAAGGTTTTTGATTCAATGCATAATTTGCTTAGAGGAGCAGTAGATAAAGCCCTTGAGAGTGAGAATGGACATCTGGATCTGTTCCTGCGGTTCCTGCTGGGCGTCTCACTGGAGTCCAATCAGAGACTCTTACAGGATCTACTGACACACACAGAGAACAGCTCAGAGAGCATCAGGAGAACCACACAGTACATTAAAGAGAAGATCAAAGATGGACATGGACTCTCCACTGAAAGATCCATCAATCTGTTCCTCTGTCTGCTGGAAGTGAAAGATCAGACTCTGTCCAGAGAGATTCAGTAGTTTGTGAAATCAGACAAACACTCAGAGAAGAAACTCTCTCCTGCTCACTGCTCAACAATCGCCTACATGCTTCAGATGTCAGAGGAGGTGCTGGATGAGCTGGATCTCAACAAATACAACACATCAGATGAGGGGAGAAGAAGACTGATACCAGCTGTGATCAACTGCAGGAAAGCTCTGTGAGTGTTTAATCCATAAGTTATAAGTTCCTGCTTTTGTTTCAAGTCATTTATATCTGAGTATAATTTACTCAGTTTTAAATTTCATTTTCATTTGAATGAATGTTCTCTTTGTGATTTTTAAATGAGGGTTCATAATTTATTTCTTGCATTTTTCTCCCTTTCAGTCTTGCTGGCTGTAATCTCACGGGTCAGTTGTGTGAAATTGTGTCATCAGCTCTACAATCCTCAAACTGTGTCCTGAGAGAGCTGGACCTGAGTAACAATGACCTGCAGGATTCAGGAGTGAAGCTGCTCTCTGATTCACTGAAGAGTTCAAACTGTCAGCTGGAGATACTGAGGTGTGTAATATTTGATAATAGACATTTTGGATGACCCGTCATTTTTATTTAAGCTAGGGATATTTAGTGTTAAATGTGATTTGAGCACAACAATGAAGAAATTATCACACTGATCGAGGATGGTCTGGTCTTTCTTGGTGGCAACTTCACCAGTTTGCAAAGAATTGCATCAGATCCTCTCCATATTTATACATTAATATCTCTTTCTTTAAAAAGGTTCATTTAGAAGCATGTTAACATGTGAAAACGCAAATTTGCAATGCCTAATCTCTAATTTAATTGACTGTGTGTGTGTGTCTGTAGGTTGTCCGGCTGTATGGTGACAGAGGAAGGCTGTGGTTATGTGTGTTCAGCTCTGAGTTCAAACCCCTCACACCTGAGAGAGCTGGATCTGAGCTACAATCACCCTGGAGAATCAGGAGTCAAGCTGCTCTCCGACAAACCGAAGGATCCAAACTATAAACTGCAGATACTCAAGTATGTATCAAGGGAGTTTCATGCAAGATTACTAATATTGCTAACTTCAGTTGGGTGAAATGATGATACCAGCAATGATGATGTAGCCTACTTTGCCTACAGCCTACAAAGTTTTGCCTACTTTGCCTACTAAGAATTAATTTATTGAGAACATAAAACTTGAATCCAATCTTATTTATGACTTTGTCTTGAAAACAGCACAAAAACTTATTGTTGCACTTGTGTGCACAGTTCTTAAGGAAATTGTCTAATTTTTTATTTATTTTTTTGCATGAAAAACGAGTCTCAGTATTCGCAAAAGGGTTATGTAAAATTGATATATTGACAAATGTATATATTGATAAAAAACATTTACCCTGGCAACCCTGCCTGCCTAGACATATTTCTGCACACTTAAAAGATCATTGTCACATGCATAAAGTATATGTTAGGGAATAAATCTAAACCTTGACAAAATCAAATGTGCTCTTGTGAGAGTTAAATCTATTTAAACACGTAGTTCTTTAGTCGCTTGGTCTTGACTTTATTTTCACTATCTTCTGGAGGCTGTTGGTTTGTTGAGCTGATCTGTTTTTGGAGCTCTGTAGCTAAAAGAATTTACTATATTGTTTCTTTCATTTTTTGGCTTCCTATATCTTTTTCCCTAAATGAGTGACTTGTTTAGATAAATAATTATTCATTAATTTTAAATTGCTGACTGCTATATCTTCATGCACACTTTTAATGAAACAGTTTTGGTTTATATTTGTCTCTCTGTAGTGTGGACCATGGAGACCCCCTTAGAATCACACCAGGACTGAGAAAATGTAGGTCTCTCTCTCTCACTCACTCGCGCACGCTCGTGCACACACACACACACACACACACACACACACACACACACACACACTCGTGTACTTATCTAAAAAGTCACATTGCAAACACTTCAATCTTTTTACACACACTTCCTCCGTGTTGTCCTTATCTTTCTTCTTGTGTTCAGATGCCTGTGATCTCACACTGGATCCAAACACAGCACATGTTAAACTCTCTCTGTCAGAGGAGAAGAAGAAAGCAACACATGCTAAGGAGGAGCAGTCGTATCCTGATCATCTAGACAGATTTGATGGTTTTGAGCAGGTTCTGTGTGGAGAGAGTCTGACTGGACGCTGTTACTGGGAGGTTGAATGGACTGGATTTAAGGTAGATATAGCAGTGACGTATAAAGGAATCAGCCGGAAAGGAGGGAATGACTGTTGGTTTGGATGCAGTGACAAATCCTGGAGTCTGTACTGTTCAACTAATGGATTTACTTCCTGGCACAATAATGTGAACAATTCCATACCGGTCCCGTCACCCTTTCCTAACAGAGTAGGAGTGTATCTGGACGTGCCGGCCGGCACTCTGTCCTTCTACAGCGTCTCTGACACACACACACTCACACACTTACACACATTCAACAGCACATTCACTGAACCCCTCTATGCTGGATTTGGTGTGTTTGATTCCTCACTGTCACTGTGTCCGATTTAACAACCTGCTGTCAAACTTGTTGCCTGTAAACTAGCTTTTAAGGCATCTACTTGCTAGTGTATATCTAATGCAATAATGTTTCAATCTGATGCATCATTGCAAAAAGCATTTAAAATACGCATGCACACAATTATTTCCAATATGGTGTAGTGTGTGAGTGTGTGAGTGTGTATGTGTGTACATCCAAGGACTTTGTGTTTGCAAAGACAGATTTACAAATTGCTGACTACTAGGATGTCAACATTAAATGATTGCTATATCTAGTTAGAGTAAAGCTTTAGTATATTCATGAGTTTTTTCTTATAGAAGCTACTGTATATGTCGGTTCGGCAGCACTAATTTAAACATTCAACAATTGAGTTGTTTAGTCGTTTTTCGCGCATTCTGTTTAACACTATTCTTAAAAAAAAATCTATTCTCTTTTGTGTAGATGTATAGCAGAAATAAAGTCAAACTGGTAATAGTATGTGCAATAATGTGTAATGGCTCGAAGCCAGTTGTTTTTCCTTTAATGATTCTGCTTGTTATCATCAGGTGTCTTCAATAATGCTCAATCATCACTTAATTAATCACTTAATTATCTCATTAACGTTAACACTGCTTCAGTGCTCATTTTAACATCCTGTGGTGTGGAAACATATGCACACTAGGGCTAGGCGATTTCCTATTAATCAAGGAACCGGCTTTACTGATGAGATGCGCATAACAATGTCTTGTGATGTATCGCCCAACAAAACCTCAACACTGCAGACTTAAAAGCTCAGCCCAGAGAAGACAGAAAAGGAGAATATGATCCCATGTGAGAGCAGTGGGGTATTCTAAACTAATTGCAATCGGTTTAATGATGTTTGGCACACACACACAAGGAGTTGCAATAGTCTTGCCTTGAAAACACTGACCAGCTTATGAAAGAAGGATAGAGAGAATTTTGGGTTAAAAATGGGGTATTTATTTTGAACAATCGAGATAATTTCAGTTTGTTTAATCCCATAAAAAGTCTTTTAATGACAAGCCACAAATATTAGATTTAAAAAAATCATCCTCCAAATTTTATTTATTTTAATTTCTCAACAAAATCTATTAGCTAGCAGAAAGGATAGGTAAAACCACAAAGTTGCAGAGCTGAAAAAAACTTGCACATTCCTAGTCGACTTCCATTGACACTTCCGCAAATGCATTTTCTTCTTTTTCATCTTCCTTTTCATCATCATCTTGCAAGCTTTCAAGAAATTTCTCAGCTTCTTTACTAGAAGAGCAGTTTTCTCCATTTGAAAGGTTTATCTTTTGATCAAGTGCACAACAGCTGAGGCTTGCCTTAAGCTTCCTTTTAGGAAAGGTAAGGACCTCATCCTTGTTGATGTGAAAGATGAGGCTAAGCTGATCCCACACATAAAACTGGAATGAATCCATGGTTTGTTTCACTGCTGTTTTCCCATGGATTGCCAGTTGGTAGTTGTGGGTTTCACAAATCGCTTGTGCTCTCCAGATGATCTCATTTCCCTCATAAGAAGCCAGTGGGCTGGGTGTATCTGTATTTTTTAGCAGTGGGTATTGCCTAAAGTTCTTCGTAAACTTAGGGCTGTGAACAAGAACAACATACTCAATCTCCTGCCTGAAAAGTTTGGTCTCGTATACCCTGAGAATCGGATCTTCACCCTCACACATCTGCTTCTTGTAGGCCTCCATCAGTTCAGTCAGAGGAAACGTGAAGCGGAAGTTTCCGTAGCGTGAGGTGTCATTTATGAATGCTGGTGATGTGGTGAAATCTCTCAGGAACGGCTGCTGAGCTGCTATTTCTTCTTCGCTTCTGTCTGGGAATGCAATCTTGAGGAAACGCTCCTCGACTGCTGTTATATCCGCTTCATTGATCTTCAGGCTCCACCATGAAAACGTATCTTTATCAAGAACACGTGGTTCAAATCCCTTGAATCCCTTCGAGTCCCAGATCTTCTGAAGGCTAGTTTTGTTAGTGACATGGGTCAATTCTTTGATGTGAAAGTAAGGAGTTGGATAACCTGTGACATCTTTGGAGAGATACTTTTGTACTTGTTCTTCTATATCATTTCTCATTTTCAGATTTTTTATGCTGACATGCTCTCCCTCAAGATATAACTCTCGTTTTCCACGCTTGTTCCATCTTGCTGTGAAGCGGTTATCTGTCTGAGATGATAAAGTTAGTTAACAATGAGTTATACATTACAGTAAACATAAATAAAATGCAAAGGGTCAAAAAACACACCTGGGACACAAACACAAAGGACATTAAGTGATAGTGGCAGCAATTATGGTGAACGTTATCAGTGTTTAGTAATAAAGCAAAGAGAACTTAAGTTGGCACTGTTATACATTATAGTAAATATATGCTGGTTAATCATTTACAGTGATTATATCTATTTTGTCCTATTTTTTGTTTGTTTTAACTGTAATGTTATAGTGAATTGTTTAAATAGATTTGAGGTCTAAAAAGTAAACATGTTGTTTACAGAATATTAACAGGATGATACATTGTTTCATCCTACTGAAACCATATTTTCTGACTTAGAAAAATCGAGCACAGCGTTAGTTCAGACAGGCCACGCAGGTATAGTCTGCGATCAGCTGACGCGGTCAGCTGTCAAATCGCTCCAACCACTACCTTTCTCCTATTAGACCGGAAGGATATATATATATATATATATATACGCGCACTTCCACCTCTGATGTATGCTTAAACTGCTCGCAACCCTGTTAAACTCATGTAAACTTGCCAAAGTGGTCTCGTCTGAACTGGTAGTTCTGTCTTCTAGTGACATTAGCCACTTCCGTGGTGTGAAATTCAAAAGGAGTTGAATAATCTGGTATTTTCTTTGAAAGATAGTAGAACATTTGTTCTAATTTTATGTCTTGATTTCAGATTGTTTATCGCAATGTATTCTCGTTTACAGACTGATTATTTTGCTTGTCAAGCATTTCTTCTTTCATTGAAGTTTGCCTAGGAAGATAATGTACATTTACTTGAGGTCTGTTTCATTCTAGCCATATACAATGAAATTAAAGTTTACTTCAGCAGTGCACATCTGTGCTATAAATACTATAAATACTCTCTGGACAATAAACACTGATTAGTGGGGGCACAAAGTAAAGAACATTTAATGGGAATGACAGTAATATCAGCAATAGTGTTAGTTGAGTGATAATGTGTGGTGTTTGGCGCTATCACACAGTAAATACGAAGATGACATCCACTTTTGTATGTTGGTTCTAACTGACATTTTACGGTGAATTACAAATGCGAGGTCTGAATAATCTGCAAACCATGTACCTACAGCAGCTTTAAAATCAAGAGCATGTACATAACATCACCAAAAACTCCACTATTAATTGAACTCTCCTGGGATTTTTTTTTTAGATTCCAAACTCAAGATTGTTAAAGTGTTGCAATCCAATCTAAAAATTATTTTATTTAAACACACTGACATCAATAATCAGCCTGTGAATCTCAACAATGGTGACAATAATGAAGCATGTTACAGTGCATTCTGGGTGCCACCAATCAAAACTCATTCATGGCTCCCATCATGCATTGCGGTCTGAATAAATTATGATCTGACTTGTCGCAGTAATTTCCTTTTCTTAATTGAATATTCTTTTTGTCACCATTGTTGAGATTCATACACCGATTTTTTATATTCATGTGTGTCAGTGCAGGTCTTTTTTTTACTTAATGTTTGTTGAAAGATTTAAAATGATTGTTATATTGCTGGATCTAATTTTGCAGTAACACAGGGTTTGAGGGTCAGTGAGTCAGGCTATTTCATGATGATTAGAAATCCATCAACAGGAAACCGTCATCACCTTATCTCATTTCACTTTACCTTTCTTTGCAGCAGCAAATGTCCCTAACACACACACTGTCACAGGAGCCAAAAAAGACAAAATATATAATAAGACTTAAAGGGTAACTAAACCCTAAACCAACTTTTTTTAGTTAATGATCTGTAAGAATGGGGCTTTTTAAATGCTGATCATTGATTCTAGTAACTTTTTAACATTTGGGTATAAAAGTGTTTTATTTCTACAATATATGGTGTAAAAACATCTTTTAAAAAAGTGAAAAAAGTGCTGCCCTTTTCAGGTTGAACGGTGGCTACCGCAGTTGAATTTTCCTATTGGATGTTCCGCACCTCATGTACGCAGGTTTCAGCCATTTCAGCTTACCACACCCTTGGTACGAGCTACCACCTGAGTGGGAATTACAAGTTTTGAAAACGATCAGGATAGAGTATTGTAGCTTCTATTTAGCATACCATTTATATAGTTATTTAGATTATTTTGTGTAGCCTAGTTAGTAGCATAGTACAGTTTGGATAGCTTCAAGTTAGCATTTGATTGATTTTTCTGTGTTTAGTACAGTGGTCAGGATGGTAATGGAATAGAGATGGACATAGGCTTCTCCACACAGCTCCACACGCAGCTTTGCATTGAATGCAAAACTCACTTTATTTAGAAATTGTCTAATAATCCAAATGTAGTTGTATAAGTTAAAATTATTCAAACAAAGAACAAACAATGGTTTTCGGGCTACAGATGGCAGACATGCTTCTGTTTTTGTTGCAAAGATAGCTAATTAAAGATAATCTAATTATGATATAAAAATCTAATTAATAATATGTTATATATATATATATATATATATATATATATATATATATATATATATATATATATAGGCCTATATGATCTGAAGAAACTAGTAACTAACTACTTGAGTAGTTTTTTTCATTGGATACTTTTTATTCTTTCTCAAGTACTCAAGTAACTATTACGATTATTATGTTTACTTTGATTAAAACATAAAAAAGTACTTGTACTTTTACTTTATATACAGTTTTTGGATAGTCTACCCACCTCAGTTTTGGTTATTTTGCTGTTTTTTGTCTAAGGACCTTTGAAATAACTGGGCATGTGTTTCATTCAAACGTTCGTCAACCAATCAGATTCAAGCATTCATCAGCAAATAAGAAGTAAACTTCCGGCTTCTGAACTGGTTACAGTTCCACTCTGGGTCCATTTGAGGGCGCTCACAGGATGTGGTGCCGAATGATTGAAGGTCTATGGAGCTGTACCCCTCAAAATCCACTTTTCTCAGAATATATTTTTTTAATTTTAAGGTATTACTAATCAGAGTGTCTGGTAAGAGTTAAAAAAAGGAGAGCCAAATTTGCTTCGGTTTGCATGTGTACCTATTCAAGTTCAAACTGTCCTTTGAAAGGGAAAGCTAAAATAAGCCAAATAATGCAATTTTCAGGTGTAATTTCTTATCTACATTTATCTATATTTTTCTACCATTTTTTGAATATTTTGCTTTATCAAACAGTTTTTCCAAAATCCATGAGTTGTTTTTAAGCACTTTAAGTTTTGTTTGACTGAGAGTTGGCATTGGCGTCATGCCCAGTGCATGTTTCCTTTCAAGCTAAAGTTGTCTCTTTAAAGTACGAGCTACCAAAATAAGCCAAATGATACAATATCAGATACAATTTGCTGTCTATCTACCATGTGGCATTTATATCTATCATTTGTTGACTATTTTGCTTTATCAAACAGTTTTTTTATGAAATTAAAATGTTTTTTTTAAAGTACTGTTTTGTGCTACTGTTTCAAAGTACCGTTTTATGCAGTTATGCTGGTCAAAGACCTTATTTCTTTTTTAAATAAAGATAAAAAGGCCTCCTGTGACACATATGTTATGTGAAATACGTTAAAATATGTTACAACTCGTAATTAAAAATTGTAAACCTTGTTATGATAATGTGGTTTAATGAATTGAGAGGTTGTTTTTTTATACAGTTGACCCACTAATACACTCACATTTCCTTTTCCACACAAAAATCCTCTGGATATCCAGCCCTTGATTTTATTCACAACCCTCAGCATGGCCCTTACTGAATTTGAATTTTACATCCCTGATCTTCACAATGAAAGTGCTACAATAATCCATAAGGTTAAGTAATCTTAAAAATAAAGCAATGAGTTTAATGATTCAGGTCAAATATTGATTATGTTTAAACACAACAAACACCATCTATCTATCTATCTATCTATCTATCTATCTATCTATCTATCTGTCTGTCTGTCTGTCTGTCTGTCTGTCTGTCTAGCTATCTATCTATATAATCAGCACATTTTGGTTCTTCTCACTATATTATTTTGATATGTCTGCTAAGATTTTAATGTCAAATGAAAAGAATTGCCTACTTACTGCGTTTGCCATTTCGTGAGGTTTATGTTTTCAAAAGAAGTGTGTTGTTCTTCTGTTCTCTCTTGTGACGGCTGTGAGATCCACTGCTGGCTTTTAAAGGCTTTCTCTCTGAGGACTTCCACACCCATGAGAGCTTTTCTTGAGAAACGAAACTTATCTGAGGTAATCACAAAGGAAACGCGTTCGATCTAAACAAAGAAATACAAAAACTATAAAGAGTAAATAAAGCTAATTGTATTACAAAACAATTTGCGTGTTTTGTAATCCATGTAAAATGGAACATTTTGTACTAATAAAGCCAAAGATAATCAGTCCCTCGTCTTAACCCAGCTGCTTTTTAGCACATTAAGGATGTTTAGGCCTCGGGCAGCTTCTCTGTAACCAAACAATTGTTTTCTTGAACATGAAAATATCATGCTGTCTGTAACTCTCATTTCTTTGAACTGTCTTGTTTCCATGAGTCATGCTGAAACTGAATCTTTAATGATGTTTGTGTAATGATTATTCATTACACAATGAATGACTCAAATGAAACCTTCACTACGCATTGCAATTTATTGATGTCCTAGAGCTCATGTGCAGTGTTGGTGTGCCACCAGGAACAGGGTTGGGAAACACTGCTTTATAGAACTCGAAAGGTATTTTCCCGATGCGACCGATTAGTACAGACCAAAACTCGACCATTTTTCAGCAGAAATAATCAGCCAAATTTGCGAGTCTGTTCAGTTTAATGGCATTGTTTATCTTCTGTGCCACCAATATGGCCGACTTCCGGATTAATGACGCGTCGTGAAAACCCTCTATAGTTTGTCTCTTTTTTAATCTAACAATTATGTCGTCACATTAATTTGTTATACACACACTACAGTTACTGCAGCATAAGATGTAGCAATATTATAACTATGATTTAAAAGACTTTAACAAACATGAGCACAAAAGAATATCAAATATGATGACATACACAGACATCAATAATAAGCGTATTGATCTCAACAATAGGGACAATCAAAAGTACCTTGCTGCAATGCATGCTGGGTAATAGCATAATACAAAACTCCCGGCATGCTCCCAACATGAATAAATGATGCAGCTGAATTGTCCTATAATTTTGTTTGATTCTAAATATTTGCATTTTATTTTTGCAGTTGTTTTGTTGTGAATTATAGCTTTTCAATGCTGTTCTGAATTAATCTGTTTATCTAAATATTAGTGATTGTTCAGATTCATACACACCATGTGTGTCAGTACAGGCCAATTTGTTTAACTTAAAGTTTATTGAAAGATTTAAACCAATTGTTCTATTGCTGGATCTAATGCTGCAGTAACACAGGGTTTGTCATTTGAATATATTAGTGAAACAACATCCTTGTTAGATTATTAAAACCTCAGTGAGTCAGGCTATTTCATGATGATTATAAATCAATCAACAGGAAACCATCATCACGTTATCTCATTTCACTTTATCTTTCTTTGCAGCAGCAAATGTGGTTAAGACACACACTGTCACCCCAGACAGCAAGCCAACATTGAATAAACATTGTTTTTCCATCTGAATCATCATTATGGTTGATATCGAAATTTCAATGCAAAATTAATGTTGAGTCACCATTACTCTTGTCGATGAAAACCTGATGTTATTAAAGAGCCCCTATCATAGCATTTGAAATGTTCCTATTTTTGTTTTAGGAGTTCCCAAAAACAGTTTAACATGCATGCAAGGATAAAAAACACTTTATTTGTCTTATAATATGCATTTATTTTTAACTGATTTGCTCACCGACTCCCAAATGATTCGTACAACGACTCATTTTTCCAAACCACTCCTTTGCGTGACGCGAATCGGCGGTGATTGGTCAGATGACAGACCCAGTCAGTTATTGTTTGTTAGCATAACGCATAAACATATTGATAAAGCACTGCAGTACTACAAGACGCTCTATTCTTTATGACAACTCTAATAACAGTGACAAACATTTCACATATTTAAAAAAAAAATTGACATTGAAGACCTAGAAGCTGCGCTGAGCGTAACTTACACACTCACACACACACACACACACACACATACTTATTGCGCCCCGACGCTACAAAACCGTTCAAAACCCATAAAAGCAACAATTCTTAATAATACTTACAGGTTGTGATTCGAAGGTGGAAGCTGATCCATATACACTGGGTAAGTAAGTTACTGAGCCCTCCTTCAGGAACAACCGCTTGCGAATCCACATTTGAATTCATTTATGTTTTTGAACGATTCGTCATTAAAATGATGAGAACACAATCGGGCTATACTGTTGTGGTATCTTTGCAAATATGAACTCTAACCACCGATTCTTCACATGCTCGTCCCTGGTAAATGAAAACAAAGTGGCTGAACTATCTTTGCATTGTAGAACGCAGCGTCTTCTCGACATGATGCTATGATGAAGTATTTGAATGTGTAGACTTCAAGATTACACTTCCGTCTGCGAGCGCAGTAACTGGCCGTGGCCAATATGTATCTACGTCACGACGAACCAGCTAATGACTCGTTTCAAAAACAATTCATTTCATAGACTCAGAGTCGACTCTCACTTTTGAAAGACAATAACTTTTTATACGGTGCACTTTCAGATATAAATCTTTGCCGGATGTTTTCATTCCCTTAGAGCTATATTCCACACCATATGAACAGTCATTTTCAAAAATCCATGGTAGGGACTCTTTAATGTTGATGGCAACGATATTGGAACAACATTGATCTATATTTATCTTTAGTTATATATCTTTTTATAGTAATCTTTATTTATCTTTGATTGATTTAGCGTTGATATTTGGTTTACCAGGCGATCGCTGAATGTGTTGAAAAGTCATTGATTTATAGTTGAAGGGAAACTACACTAGTTGACCAGGAAATATTATTGAAAATCAATAGATTTTTGGTTGACCGGGAGATCGACGGGTCATGCCAACGTGACTGGACACACAGCTCATTTCTGGACCTTTGGCAAGTGTAAAGGTAAGCTTGCTTCATGTTTGAAATTAATGAATTGTACCAAATCAAATACTGTTAGGCTGATCGTTAACATGGTTGGTGTAGCGACGCAGTGATAAATAGATTTTAGTTGTAGCACTGTGTCAAAATCTGCCAAAAGTAGCCTAGGCCTACTTTGTAGTTCTCTTCTGGGTTTCAAAGTTAGCAATATATATATATATATATATATATATATATATATATATATATATATATATATATTTGCACTAAAGTCCAAAAGTGAAGAATTTATGTTTATTATCTGATTGTTCAAGCTACCTCACAGAAGTGCTCTGTTTGTTAACAGAGTTGTCAAATGTTAAAATAAGGCAAATTAAATTAATATAAGCAACATCTTCGAATCTGGGTCTGTTTTTTCGCTCTTCTTTATTCTTTTTTGTATATATTATAGAAGTATCGGATTGGGACTCGGTATCCCAGATACTCAGAATCAAATGACTCAGACTCGGACTTGAGGGCAAAAAAACCTGATCGGGACATCCCTATTAAACACTATTTTATAATGAAATTATTAAAACTATAATTCTTATGGTACTTTGATATTTGACTGTTGATATTTTTTGTTTATATATTTTTGTTTTATAAACACAGTTTGTCAGCATTGAGAGGGCTACACAAAAGCTTCTGAGCAACAGGACAGTTTTGTTAGTTTCAGTCTGATATATTAATTATGAGTCGGACTCTTCCTATATGTGAAATCTTCTACAAACACACATGCTGGAGGCAAGAGACAAAGGCATATAACAGATTATAAAAGCTTTATTGATTCATTTATCAAAATTATATAAAAAGAAGAAGAAGGTATCAGTTGGAAGAAGACTCCTTAGCAGTTAATTGGTAAATATAGTAGTATGTAAATAGAAAAGTATATTCAAAAAATCAAATCATATTAAATGAGAGTAAAATGATTATAACTGCATGCAATGCCTGTATATATTTGGAATGCATTTTGGCATAAGATGCCCCTTTAACTCGATTCAAGGCAAGACACTTGTTCACGGGTCTTGAGATGCTGTTATAGCTTTTTTATGAAACTATTTTCAAGTGTCTTGCCTTAAACTGATTTTCCATCCTCAGAGTCCAGGGAACAGGTAGAATTTCTTGGGAAGGGACGTCCTGTCGATACATGGCATTAGTTTTTTCAGACCTGTGAATTGTGGGTCTTTCTCCATGCGTAAGGCGACCTATAATAAAAAGATCAAATTTAAATGTGACACGCAGCAAACACCTGTATTCATTTTAGCTGAGCAATGCACTATGTCAAGACTTATAAAGCAAACCAATTTAAATGGGATTTTAACTTTTACCTTCCTGAACAACTCCATGATGTCATCAATACGAGCCCGTTTACAGAACACATCCACGATGTAACAGATGAAATAACTTCCTTCGACAGGATGCCTGAATGCACTGATACCTGTGGAGGAAAAACATTGGTAGGATGAAGAACTTCACAAAGAAACCCAGTTCACCTTCTTCAAAGTGTGAATCAATATTAAATTAACATTGTTTTAAAAAAGGACAACAGTTGCTTTTTTTTTGACTATGAAAACAATGTGTGTAGTGTGATCTGCATTTCAATTTCAGAAATCAGTGTGTTTTCTGAGCACTCACCAGGGAGGCAGGACTTGAAACACACAAAGTCTTTCTCTAAGTGCACAGTGGCGTCTGATTGTACATCCACACCACCTTTCTGATCTGGACAGACAAACGCTTAATTATATATATATATATATATATATATATATATATATATATATATATATGACAATATTTATGACAATATTACAGTAATTCCAGTAAAAATTTGGAGTACAAAGAGAAATATCAGGAGCTAAGTTGCATCATGTCGAACCTCCTCTGCAGGCTTGGATCAGAATAACCTTTGGTTTGTCGATCAGAGCAGGACAGCTCTTTGAGTTCAGATGAGAGAAGATGTCGTCAACAGAGAAGAAATCCTTGGGGTTTTTCGGATAGTCGACACCTAAAATGGCATCTTTATTGTCGATTCTTGTCCCATGAGACATCAGAACCACAAACGTGCTGTCCGAGTCTCCATGTTCAGAACGTGTGGCGAAGTCCTTGACTTTAGCATCTATTTCCTGTCAATATAAAACATATTTTTAAAGAAATGCATATTATATAATGCATTGTAAAATATTTGTTCACATTTCTATATCTACTCTAGAAGTCCAATATACGCACTTTCCCAGTTAGATCTGTGTATTTCTCAACACTGTATCCCAGAGCCGTCAGCAGCCACTCCATGTTCTCATGGTCTCTCTCGGCTCCTTTCCTGTTACCTGATGAGTCCTTGAATCGTATGTTGGTGATCAGCAGAGCTAAACGTCTCCTCTGAGACTTGTCCTTCGGGATATAAACCTGAGAAAACATCAGTAGCAGAGTTAGAACACTATAGAGTCCCCTCGACTAATAAGGAGTGATTATAAATGCAGTCTGTGAATAATACGATACAGATTATTCAACAATATAAAATTCATAATAATATAAAATGAATCATAAAAAAGGGATTTAGATGTCATTTCAATATTTATGTTTTGTTTCTAGATATCACGAGAGAACAATATTTTTAATATTGTGTTTAAAGAGTGTTTCCTTTAGAAAGAAAGACACACATCTTGAATGACATGGGAAAATGATCAGGAAATTTGAACTAGTGAACTACTCCTTTAACAATGTACTTTTTCATATCTATTAAAATAAGCTTTAAAAACTCAATGTTACACAACAAAATGAACTGATATTTTACATATCACGGGTATGAACAGCAGATTAATGTGCAGAGGCTTCTGGAGGGCCGCAGTCATCAGGGTTCAGATCCTCTCACAGACATTCAGTCTTTTCTTTCTTAACTTTTTCTGTCATGGACTTATAGTTTAAATTTCATCATTTCCTGTGTTCTTTGTTCATGTTTTTATCTTTAGTTGGTTGCTATGGTAACTCAGTTATTCATCGCACAAAGCAGAACTAGCAATCCCTGAATGTAATGTTTTCAAAAATGTATATTGAATCAGAGATACTTGCATCATTTCTGTTGTTTCTGAGAATTGTGCTCTTAAACTCTTGGCTGCTCTGAGTAATGCTCTTTGGTCTCGTCCAGTCAGACTGGATGGGCTGATCCTCCACAGACACTGAAGCATTTCTTTCTTCCACCGGCTCAGGCTGCTGAACTGAAAACACACATCACAATACAGCCGCTAGAATAAAGGACGTTCTCTACATCTGTCTGCAGCTACAGCTGTTTATGAATGACATCTACAGCACATTCAAGGTCCTTGTTTTCAGAGTTTATTTGTAACTTTATGTAAATTTCAACCCATCTTAGGGGCAAATATACATATTTTAGTACTGCTATGTTACTGCTTTTTATATAAGACAATATTATGACTTTGAATCACAGCCCTGTTTTCAAACTAATTTTCTGTTTGATCTACTGCATAATATTCACATGTTTTATTGTATTATTTATAATAAACACATATTTTTATACACAAAAAAATTAACGTAACTGTACAATGTCATGGAAAATTCTCATTATTTTTTTCATAATAATGACTACTACTCAATCTTACACTAGAATAAATTGTTATTCTTTACCTTCCTGAAGTTTCGACTCAAGGTTTTTTGCAGCATGATTTAGTTTGATGTTGCGCAGCGCTTGTACTGCGATCTTCCCAGCATCATCACTGTACTTCTCTACCATGCGATCCACAACATCTGTCCGGTCAGCTTTCTCCAGCTTTGCTCGAGGAATAGGCTCGATGTCTGGTATCAGACCATTCCACAGGACCCACTTGAATTTTTTGATGTCATCATCCACAAGATTCTCAAGTGCATCATTCATCAGTTCTTTGGTGTCCATTTTGTGTCACTATAGAAAAGGCAAAGACAGAAAAGTCTTGATTGGATGATTTTCATGAAAATCATTTTCACATGAAAACCGATTGCCTTAATAAAACTAGTTGAAATATGAATTTTAGATAACATAAGAACTGAGAGTACTTGGTAATTTACTTTAATTAAAATCTATTTGTTACTTTGCATGCTGAATGTTGAAGTCTGTGCGACTCAAACATGATCAACTGCAAGATATTATTACAAATATAGAGCTTATATCAACTCAATTAAAAGTTTGACAAGGTTAAGATAATTTTAAGGTACCATTATTTTACATAAAATATAATTGTGTTATACACGTCTTGATTAACTTCCTTTTAAACCGAATAAGTGTAATTTCTTATTGTGACTCTGCATCAACAGAAAGAGGATTACAATCAAATTAAGTTCCATGTGGCTAACCAAATGGAACACTGATCACCATAATGGTGAGTTTTCAACAAATTAAATGTATGAAGTGAGTTTATGTGATGTTCTGCTAAATTTTATAAGTTTTATTGACAATTGGCTTTATGCACAGCTGCACTACTTCAGCTCTTTGTTTCCTGTCTGCCATTATTGGGCAAATTTGATTCATTCAGGTGTGTCTGATTATTGTTGTCGTGACTACTGAGGTCAGGCACACCTGAATTAATCAAGTTTGTCCAATAATGGAAGACAGGAAACAAGGCGCTGGCTGAAGTTCAGGAAGTAGTGCAGCTGGGCATAAACCCAATTCAATATTCAGGCTGTGGGCACTCAGCATTTAATACTCACGACTGACACCTAGTGGCTCATTTTAAAAATTGTGCATAATGATGAGCAACATGTCAATCCAATTATTTTATCTGATTACCATTATCTGTGATTTACTCATGTGGAAATTAAACTTAATACTTGTAGCTACTCTTATTTAAAATATTTTTTTTTTCTGGAAAGAAAAAATGTTTTTACAATTTCATTTCTACAAGAAAAGTAGGCCTACACATTATTGTTGCATTGTTTTCTGTCTTTCACTCAACAAAGCCAGTCGAATACAATTCCATTTAAATTATGCCTATTTTATTTCCGCAAATGACATAATATTTGTTTTAACATTCCGGACAATAAAATCACACAACTATGAGAACTTGAGACGTGATTCTGCTTTCTCCTGTGATTGTTTTGCTCTGAAAGGAAAAACTGAGTGTCAAAGTGTGTGCGAACTGATCAAAGCAAAACGATCCCCGCGCTCGCGCAGAAACCAGGACACTCGTACAAAATAGTGAAACAGCTTTTGATTAGCCTATTAATGAGGACGAAAGTTTCAAATATCGGGACAGAAGAACGCGAGTTACATTTGCTGACTTGCACTACTTCCAATAAATTAGTGCAGGACCTTGTACCTCAGAACATTAATTCCCTCTCAGAAAATAAATGTTCGAAACCTGACACTGGGACGATGGACGAGGGTTCTTCTAATATAGGTACAAAGGTGTAGCTACATTTTGAAAGGGCACCGCCTCAATAGATTGTGTACCTTTTTTTTTCTTTTTTTTTTTTGAGAGTAATGAGAACCCAGTTTCTAAGAATGAGTAACACTCGGAAACCATATAAGGCCACATATGGAGGTGGAAAATGTATTTCGTAATTCTCTCGCAAAAACTGTTGTGTTCGCTCACAAAATCTTTGTGTTCTTAGACACAACATCAAGTAAATTTTCTCGGGTAAACGCAACAAAAAAAGTTTATTACATTTATTTTATTAAAATTAAGTTTATTAAACTTATTAAAAAAAAACCTCAATTTTCTATCACATATATTTTCTTTCACCATGTCCTTTAGTTGCTTTGTACTAAAAATCTAATAGCAGATATTGAAATAACTGTTTAAAGTGATTATAGGATGCTCTACTCACAGTTTAGCGGATCAGGGTGTCCTGTAGACTTGTCTTTGTGCTTGTCAAGCGCTCGAGTCAGAGTGTAAAAAGAGGATCCTTAGCACATTTTTTCGAAGGAAGGAAATGTGGTCACACACACACACACACACACACACACACACAAATCTCCTTTGTGTTTTGAGGCTAATTGTTGGTTTATGCAGTTGCTTTAACTCTCTAGTTTTTTAAATCACACTTGTAGACCATCCCAAGACGTCATATAACTGACGTTTTGGGACGTCTTTTGACCATACGTCAATATTCGCCTTTTTAGGGCCCCCTTAAACGTCGGTAGATGAGGTTATGGGATCCTAACTTTACCCCACACCTAAACCTAACCCTAAACCTAACCCGTCACCTAACTGACGTTAAAGGTAAAGCGTCAGTTGTATGACGGCCCGGGATCGCCATCTAGCGACGTTTAAGGGGGCCCTAAAAAGGCGGATATTGACGTATGGTCACCTATAACACATGGTGTTATAACACAGTCTCATCCCAAGAAGTCATATAACTGACATCTTGGGACGTCTTTTGACCATACGTCAATATCCGCCTTTTTAGAGTACCCTTAAACGTCGGTTACATGACGATCCCGGGCCGTCATACAACTGACGCTTTACCTTAATTTTCTGCCATTTATGTTCTTCTTTACATGGGATTTTACACAAATCATTATATTTCGACATTAGAATCTAACCCAAATGGCAGAAACGTTGACGACGTATAACTTCTGATATCCTGCGATTTTAGCCTAGGAATATATTTATATAGCCTATAATAGTTTGTTTTATATAATCATTAAAAATATATATTTGGCCAATTCGGATATTTTTAAATCAGGTAACAACAAAATAAACACTTTGAATTTAAAGATATTTCTCCATCATTATATTATTATTTATTTATTTTTTTTACACACATGCATTGTGAATTTAGAAGCATCATTAGTAATATTATTATTATTTGTATGTTCACGTATGTAATGAACCTGTGAATGTTGGCTTGTTTGAGGCACGCCTTGCCTCGCCTGACATGTATGCGAGAGTAGGCGTCTGGAGTCTGAAGGTATTTGTGAAATTTGTTGAGAAAGACTTTGAATAATGACCTATGATTGGAAAATTTACACTTATGAATATGACATTTTGTTAGGAGAGGTAATAGATTTATAAAGTAAAATTATTTCTCAAAGTTTTTCTCCGTATTAATAAAACCAAATCAAAATATTTCCCAAATAAAGAAAAAATAGGGTATACGAAATCAGTGATATACCTGCAAAAGCTCTTCCAAAACAATTTGGTATAGTTATACAGTCCCAAAATAAAAGTGTAGAGCAGTTTTATCTTGTTCATTGCAAAAATCACATTTTATGTCAATGTCAGGTTGAAACTTTTTTAGGTAACCTTTCACTGGATAGAATCTATGAGTTAATTTAAATTAGACTTCTCTGACCTTATTTACAGTAATGTATTTATTTAGCAATAACCAAACTTTTCTCCAGTCCACAATATTCATAAAATTGCTCCAATAGATAATTTCATAAGATTTGTTAAAATATCTTTCTGAAAGAGAGCTCAAGAACAGGTGGTGTGGCAAACAAAGAGCTTTCGAAACCTCTAAACAATGCAACAACAGCTGTGGGATCAGCATCAAAAGCAATGGCAAATTCTCTAGGCGTGACAGGAATGTATTTTAATTTCATTTTCTGAGAGTGCAAGCATGATATTGACCCAATGTGGTTAACATTGACACATTAATATTGATTTAACATTGTTTCAATGGTTGCTTGCTGTCTGTGTTTTTCCATAAATCGCTCTCGTTTGACCAGACAACTCACACACTCCAAATATATAGAAATAACAATCCATCAGTTATCTATATCCATATTGATCAATCCCCGAACAAACCATTCAATACCTTAATCATTCATCATCCACTACCAATTATGATTGTTTAACAACATCCAACACCAAATTTGAGAATAATTTTAACTACTAAAAAACTACACAAATAAAATGTAACTGTTCAAGCAATAATATGTCACCCATTATTCACAATCAGCAAAAATATGAACTTTATCAAACTGTATATTATAAGATCTCATCAGGCGTCACATTAGGAGAGTCTCTTGACTTTATTATTATAGATGTGACTCTTAATTTTAATTTAACTGCTTAAATGAAGCCTCCATGACGAATGGCTTTAGTTTCGTTACTCGCAGAATAAGATAAAACAGAAAAATTCATAATATTGTTGTGGCAGATTGTTGATTAGACCGTGTTTCTGTTATAAAGCCCTTGTTTAGAGATGAAGAAGGGCTGAAGATGGAGTCAGGACCCTCATAGATCTCCCAGAAGCCTCTGCTCTGAGCACATTACAGTAGCGGAGCAGTCGTCACGTGATCGAGATAAACTCGTCCTTATCGGCCAGAACCCGCTTGAAGAAGAGAGAAAATAAGAGGATGTTTGTTTTATACGAGACAAGCAAATACAGCCATCAAAACACAAACAATATGACATTAAGCAAATGATAGAGTACATTTAATACCAGAACAACTTCATTTTTCATTATATAAAGCACAAGCTTGAAAACAATGATCCGTCATTATCAACTGTTTTTTGTCTGCATGGATTATGATATACTTCAGAGTGCAGCACTAAATCATAAACCAGTATAAATAGATTTTCCTTTACCTTTCTGAAGTTTCAAATGAAGTTTGTCAGCGAGATCATTTTGGTTGATGTTCACCAGCACTTGCACTGCAACAGTCCCAGCATTAGTGCTGTACTTCTGAACCATGCAATCCACAACCTCCTGGCGATCCGCGTCCTCCAGCTTTGCCCGAGGAATAGGCTCGATGTCTGATCCGACGCCGTTCCACAGGTGCCAGATGAACCGCTTGAAATCTGCTTTCACAATCTCGTCGAGCGCATCCAGAATCAGCTTTTTAGTTTCCATTTTCTGTCACTGCATGGGAGAAAGAAACAGTCTTGATTCTGGAACTGTAAATCATTAATTGTGCTCTTTAAAACAGTTCACAAACACAACTATTGATAATAGCTCACGATGCAGTTACACTCCACTCCCAAAACCTGTTCAGAAAGTAGATGAAAGCAGGAATTCAATAAGTAGAGGTTAGGCGAACTCTGAATTGTACATTAGTAGTGAAAAGATGTTTAAGGAGGATCATGTCACATATTGACCTCTTAGGTCAGTACATAGATTTCAAACTTATAAAATCTTCATGGTTTGCAATGTTGTGTGGAAGGGCTAAAATAAACTATTTTTTTTCTTTTTCTCGGTTCAAAATATTTGTTGTTGCTTAGCATCAAGTGAGTGACGACACTTTTACTATGAGTCATTTACTGTACATTAAAGGTCAAAGTATCCGTTGAATCCACTGCTTAATAATGAGGTCAGTTTAACCAATCAGAATGAGCTAGACGAGAAATGACTTAAATACACGAAAATTGTATAAATTAAGTTAAACATTTATTTTGAGGGGGAGGAATTGCCTACAGCACGTCATCTGGCTTGTTTATGCACAACAGGTGGAGAATTTTTTTAATTTATTTAATCAAAATATAGAAGAAATAGTGTCCGGCAGGATCAAATAACTACTGTATCTAATGATTTCTCTGAAGTTCGATCACCTTTAAAAAGCAACCTTTTTATTACTTCCCTTTAAGTCGTAGATTGATTGTAGGCTAATGCTGACTATGTCGATCAAAGTGAAAATCCTGAATGTGTGAATCCACACATTCACAATGTGAATCCATACAAAGGATTTACATTTAGAAGTAAAAGACTAATTGTTAATATTTAATAGGCAACTTTTTGTCTGAGGCATTAAGAATGTCATCTTAATCTCTCAACATTTCTAAGAAACTTTATATCAGATATTGAAAACATTTGATAAATATGGAACTCTATACTTACATATCTTGTTGAAGTAAATTTCGTGTAGTCCGTCTGCACTTCCTTGTGCTTCGTTTGGGAGTTTCGCTTTCTCTTACGGTGTTTCCAGAAATACTTCATTTTTTTTGTTCCTTTCCGTCTCGCCCAGGCTTGTGCGTTCATCGAATCTCCACCTGTTTCCATATATCCCATAACGCTTTGCACAAAGTTTTGTAACAAACTGTAAACAAGTATCATTCCCAGACAGTCAACAATTTGATCTCACAGTGATCACTTTATCTAAATGTCACAGTAGTTCAAATGTGTGTGTCTTATTATGCATCTAAAATTCTTCATAGATGATGATGATGATGACACTGCTGGATCTCATGCTGTATAATCACTGTGAGGTCAATGTGTTTTCTTTCTTTTCAGTAGACCTTAGTCAGGGTATTATTGAATTTCTGATTCACTGTATTATATTGTTGTTTAACAGAATGACAAATGTTCTACCAACAAAACATCTTTCCAGAAAAATATTAGTAGATACATTTTGAAAGTTGTGAGTTTGGAAAGTGACGTGATCAAGGACCGTTCCCTCAGACTCATTTTTATCCAGGTACAATTCAATGTGACATCTCGTTGACTAAGGTCTATGTATTGGGCAGACATTAGGCACCTCTTAATAATTGATATTTGCATAATTTATATCTCCTGCACCACTGATTTTGTGCTTTTTTGTTTATTCTATTGTCTGCAAAATCAGTTAAGCTAAAACTAATACATAATCATATTAAGTTTTGTATCATAAAATTGTGTATAATTTTTTGTCTTCACATTTTGGATTGGTTTTGTTGAGACATTTGGTCATGTGACCTACACATGTTTGTCATTTGGAAACTGGAATAAAACTGCAGGTTAATGTTTATATTTGTATAAATATGTCCAAAAAATGTGTTTTCATTGTGTTGCGGTGATGGTTAGGCTACTTTTAAGCATCAGATCAAGTTAAAATGTCTCTGTAATGTAACATCTGTAGTGTAGCACTGATACATTCACTTTACTTGAAGAGGGAAGCGGATACAAGCGCAATACTCTTGCAAACACTGACCAGCATATGAAAGAATGATAGAGAGCATTTTAGGTTAAAAATGGGGTATTTATTTTGAACAATCCAGAGTTTGAACAATTTCAGTTTGTTTGATCCCATAAACAGACGTTTAATGACAAGCCAAATCATCCTCTAACTTTTATTTACTTTAATTTCTCAACAAAATCTATTTGCATGGATGGGTAAAACCACAAAGTCACAGAGCTGAAAAAACTTGTACATTTTTAGTCCATTTCCATTTTCACCTCCCCAAATGCATTTTCTTCCTTTTCATCTTTCTTTTCATCATCATCTTGAAAGCTTTCAAGGAATTTCTCAGCTTCATTAATGGAAGAGCAGTTGTCTCCATTTGAAAGGTTTATGTTTTGATCAACTTCACAACAGCTAAGGCTTGCTTTAAGCTTTCTTTTAGGAAAGGTAAGGACCTTATCCTCATTGATGAAAAAGACAAGGCTAAGCTGATCCCACACATAATACTGGTATGGATACATCACTGGATTTGTCACTGCTGTTTTTCCATGGATTGCCAGTTGGTAGTTGTGGGTTTCACAAATGGCTTGTGCTCTCCAGATGATCTGATTTCCTTCATAAGAAGCCAGTGGGCTGGATTTAAGCAGTGGATATGTATTAAACTCCTCATTAAACTGAGGGCTGTGAACGAGAACAACATACTCAATCTCCTGCTTGAAAAGTTTGGTCTTGTATACCCTGAGAACCGGCTCTTTGTCCTCACACATCTGCTTCTTGTAGGCCTCCATCAGTTCAGTCAAAGGAAACGTGAAGCGGAAGTTTCCGTAGCGTGAGGTGTCATTTATGAATGCTGGTGATGTGGTGAAATCTCTCAGGAACGGCTTCTGAGCTGCTATTTCTTCTTTGCTTCTGTCTGGGATTGAACTCTCGAGGAAACGCTCCTCGGCTGCTCTTATTTCTGCTTCATTGATCTTCAGGCTCCACCATGAAAACCAATCTTTTTCAAATCCCTCCAAATCCCAGATCTCCCGAAGGCTAGTTTTGTTAGTGACATGGGTCAATTCTGTGATGTGAAATTCAACAGGAGTTGGATAACCTGTGACATCTTTGGAGAGATACTTTTGTACTTTTTCTTCATGTATTATATCATCTCTCATTTTCAGATTTTCTAAGCTGACATGCTCTCCCTCAAGATATAACTCTCGTATTCTGCGGCTGTTCCGTCTTGCTTTGAAGCGGTTATCTGTCTGAGAAGATAAAGTTAGTTAACATTGAGTTACACAGTACACTACTACAGTAAACTTAAATACAATGCAAAGGGTCAAAAAACACACCCGGGACACAAACACAAAGGACATTGTGATAGTGGCAGCAATTGTGGTGAACGTTATCAGTGTTTAGTAATAAAGCAAACAGAACTTGGCACTGTTATTCATTATAGTAAATATATGCTGGTTAATCATTATATCCATTTTCTGTTTGTTTTAACTGTAATGTTATAGTGAATTGTCTAAATAGATGTATTTGGTCTAAACAGTAAACATGTTTTGTACAGAATCTTAACAAGAGACCAGTTAACAGGATTTTGTTATAAGAACGTTCTCTAAATATTCAGTGTTGGTTCTGGGAACGTGAAAATGTCAAGTTTTCTTGACGTTAGAGGAACGTGTTTTAAAATGTTTAATCTTCCTCAAATGTTCTTTAAACGTAATTTCCGATTCAAAATTCAGCATGATAGTAATGTTGATTTCTAACATTCCAAGAACATAAAAATGTCCAGTTTCCTGAATGTTACTACTTCAAATTTGAGTTAAGTTAACACTGAAGAGTGTTAAAGTTAATGTGCTATTTAAGTTATTGATTGAGTGATGATTGAGCATTATTGAAGACACCTGATGATAACAAGCAGAATCACTGAAGGAAAAAAACTCAAAGTCACCATTATGGAGATCAGTGTTTGATTTAGTTGGGCAGTTGACCTTTACATGTTTAACTTAAAATGTTTTGGCTGCTGTACATCACCATGACAGTCAGATACACAAAGAGAAAAGGTGATCTGATGATGTTGGTTATATTATGTATGTCTTATGTTATACCATTTCAGTCTTAACCATTTTAATTAATCAGAAATGATCTTAAACAGGGCTTTACGTGTAAAATACTGAACTAACCCTGGCAATCTTAGAAGTAAAGCTCTCAGTGAGTTTAATGATTCAGGTCAAATAATGATTATGTTTAAACACAACTAACACCATTGAATCAACTTTTTTCTTTGTTCATCTGACTGTTGTAACTCAATCACAATAACCAACCTAAAAGTTAAAAATACAAGGGTCAATAATCACTCAATTATTCACTTAATTATCTCATTAACTTTAACACTGATTCAGTGTTAATTTAACACTCTGAGTTTGGACTAATAGAAACACTGAGGATTTTTATATGATCAGCACATTTTGGTTCTTACTATATTATTTTGATGTGTCTGCTAGGATTTTAATGTCAAATGAAAAGAATTGCCTACTTACTGCGTTTGCCATTTCATGAGGTTTATGTTTTCAAAAGAAGTGTGTTGTTCTTCTGTTCTCTCTTGTGACGGCTGTGAGATCCACTGCTGGCTTTTAAAGGCTTTCTGAGGACTTCCACACCCATGAGGGCTTATCTTTAGAAACAAAACTTATCTTAGGTAATCACAAAGGAAACGCGTTAGATCTAAACAAAGAAATACAAAAATTATAAAGAGTAAGCTAATTGAATTACAAAATAAGCTAAATCCATGTTGAATGCAACATTGTGTACTGATAAAGATAATCAGTCCCAAACCCATCATGTTAAAGGGGTCATGAACTGTCTTTTTAAATTTTATTATATTGTTGTCTGAGGTCAACTTATGACGTTCGCTTGGTTTTTGCATTCAAAAACATCAAAATGAATAAGTAATAGGCTATTTTCTACCCTAGTTTTGAGCCTAGCAGAAAAACGCTCGGTTTTTATGGGCATCTCGCACTGAAGACTGTGAGTGGATAACAGTTTTGCATATTATAATGAGTTTCAACTTTTTTTGAAAATTGTTTTTGAAACATCAAATGTTGTAAAATGGCAACCGGAATGATTCGCAGAGGAAGCTTATGCAGCGACTGTCTTCTTCCACAACCAGGCACTGCACAATATTCTGTGTTGCTCTGTAGCTCGGTCTGGATTGTCATCACAAGGTAGGCATCTATGTTATTTAGCTATGCGTGTAATGCGCGAATCGGTGGGCGGGGCTAAACCGGCCGTGTTGAAGTAGGGGTTGATCTTCTTCTGCAGGGGTGGGGTTTTATCCTCTTTGTTCATCATAGTTCCCCACTTTTAAAAACGAGTCTTTTCAGAGGCTGGTGTCAATAAAAGCTTTTATTGGACTAACAAGGACGACCTGAAACTTACAGGATATTCTTATATGACCTCTTAGATATTAAAAGCTCAAAGAAAATTTGATTTCTCAGTTTATCACCCCTTTAAGGATGTTTAGGCCTCGGATAAAGACAGAACTGGTCGACTTTGATTCTCGTTTTTAATCTGATTACATCCTCTCATGTTTTTCATCTTATAAGGCGAGGGAGGCTGAGAAAGTTTAAAATTATATAGTTGTGTTTTAATAATTATTTGCCCACTAATATTGCTCCTATGCAAACAATACAAAAATCAATATCTTATTGTTATTTGTGTATTCGTCAATCTTTAATTTGTACTCATGACCGAATGGATATTTAAATGACGTAATGTTGTTTACTTCCGTCAGAAATGCGTCCAAGAAAAAATTGTCATCTGTTTTTCTTCATTCAAATGAATATGACTTTTTCAAAAGAAATATATATCTGTTATTGATTTGTTTTTGTTATTAGGAAAATCCTTCTAAATTGAGTAACTAAAACCCCAGTTTTGCTCACTTTAAAACAGCCTTTAAAATCAGAATTTTAAACTATCAGAAGAAAGCAAACACACACCTATCAGCTTTCAGTGTGTGTTTGGCGTTCCTCAGGCCTGCTTGTGTCGGCTCTTGATGCACTGAATGAAAGACTGGTTCCTCCAGAAGAGAGAGAGGGCTGTTGACTCGTAGATCATCATTTGGGACAATGTTTCCCTCCACCACTCTCGCCCTGTGAATGAATGGTTTGCAGGACGTCCTGCCGTATGAGCTGATGTCCCTCCTGAGACAATGAATGCTGGTTGCCTGGCAACGGGTCGCAGGGATGGATACATGGAGGCATTTTTCCCTCATGTTGATAAAAACCTGTGGAATAATCGTGGCATATAAGTTTTTATTTGTTTTATTTTTGGGGATATTTCCACCTTTAAGTTTCCTTTTTATTTTATTTTTTATAAAGCATTCAAATATTCAGCATATTTGAGTTTGTAAAGCATAATTTTATATTTATAGCTGTATTTTGTTGTCCACTGTGTAATGATTGATTGAAAGAATAATTTAATTGGACCTCAAGTTGTGGTGTTTGATGGAAAAATGTCATTTTGACCAATGAGCTTCAGTTTTAGCCTGTGATTTTTTGTGTACTTTGTTTTGTTGCTGACATTACTGATTATATTTTCATTTCCATTTTTGGTTTTGTCATTCATTTTTGGTCCATTTTAAATGATTTTGTCAAAATAATTTAATCTGGTAACCTAAAAATGCACCTTGTACACACATACACACACACGCACACACACACACACACACACACACACACACACACACACACACACACACACACACACACACACACACACAGAGATATCTGACTACAGCTGAAACTCGAAAAATTAGAATATTGTGTACAGTTATAATTTTGATGATTATGGTTTACAGCTTATGAAAACCCAAATTCAAAATCTCAGAAAATTTGAATACATGAAAGCAATAAAAAATTATTTTAAATACAGAAATGTTGGCCCTCTGAAAAAGTATGATAATTTATACAGTTATACTGTATATCCTAAATATATTAGTTTAACCTTTATTTCATTTGAATAACAGTTATTTGAAAAGTTATAAAGTTATTTAAAAGTTATTTGAATAACTTTCGCACAATATTCAAATGTTTCAAGTTTCACCTGTACAGTCCTGTTGAACCTGTGATGAGTGATGACTCTTTGCGCCACTAGAGGGAGTGAGTTTGTTTTTCTTATCAGTGTAGTTAAAAGAAAACAAGACACACCTTTACCAGGTAGAAACGAAAGTTAAAGAGACGGAAGAGAAGAGACGCCATTCTGAGGCTTTAAACCTCGGGTGTTACTCTGGGTGTTTAAACAGTCGCATATTTTGAGGTAAGTTCAGAACTCATGCTTCACAACCATGGAGTGATATAACAATTTGCTGCCATTTAGGTTCATGTTCTTTACATGGAATTTAAAACACAAATATTTATGTTTCCACATGAGAATCTAACCAAAATGGCGGAAAGGTTGACGACGTATTAATATCCTACGATTTAACCTAGGGTATAATATATTTTTTATAAAGTAATAATACTTTGTTTTATACAATATTATATATAATCAGTAAAAAAGATGTTCTGCCTGTATTTGAATATTTTTTGATCACGTGACAACAAAATAAACATTTTGAATTTGAAGATATTTCTCCATGAGTTAGATTCTTGACACAAATTAATTAATAATAATAATAGAGGTTTATCTGAAATGTAAAGTGCATTACAAATATAAAATCTAAGTGCCACAGGTAAGATCATAAAAGCAAGGTAAAAACATCAGTGTAAAATATTAATAAATACTGAAACAACATTACTGTATATGGTTAACAATCATAAGTTCTGTTAAAAAGCAATGTTTTTAGTCTTTTTTTTAAAAAGTCTCAATAGTCTGTGATACTCTTAAATGGTCAGGGAGGGCAGCCGAAGTCCGAGGAGCGGCCGAGCAGATGCACTGTCACAATCACCCATTGTCCTGAGCTAATTTACATATACTTTTAGCTGTGCAGTCACTGTCACACACACACACACACACACACACACACACACACACACACACACACACACAGATAGGTCAGGTGTGATTGCATGTCAGTTTGTCTCTGCAGATGCTTGTTTTGTCATGTGAAATACACGTCTGAAATAAGCAGTTGAATTAAAAGTATTTTTTTTTTCTATTTGTTTAATACACTGAGATATATTTGTATGTGTTCATTATAATATGGGGAAGATAAACGTTCTAAAAATATTTAAGATGTACTTTGATGTAGCTGTATTGTATCGTTGTAATATAGAAAACTATTAAAATTAACTGTTTCCTCACAAAAGGTCTGAAGTCAGTCCTTTTTTGAGAAATAAGAGACGGAGAACACTAAAATGCGTCTCCATAATGAGAGAGAAGGTGAGGACACTGCGTCTGAAAGGAGTTCTCCATCTCCTGGATCCAGCGGTGTGTCTGTGAAGAGTGATCAATCCATGAGGAAACTTCCCTCTGGATCCAGTGATGCAACAGTGACCTCTGACCCCAGGTGAGACACTGGACATTTCAGCATTGACAGATAATTTTATTCAAGGTTTTTTACAGACCATCCCAGAAGCATGAAGTTGTGAGTGGTGATACTGTACAGAGAAGCACACAATCACTTTCCTGAATTTTCACTTTTCACTAGAGGAATGATCTTAAATTTGTCCAAATAGATGAGTTGCTTGCAGATTCCAAAAAGTGTCTAAAAATGATCTTTTAGCACTTGACTAAACCCTCTTAAACCAGTAGCTCTCTTTATTTCTAGTAACGCATGTATTTTGTAAAATATACATTTTTTAACATTGTGATAATGTTAAACTTCAAGTTCAGTGAGGGTGATGGAAGAAGACAAGGGGTCGGCGAATACTGGAGCTCATGTGCTTTATTTTACAAAAATACTCTTTCCACAGCGCCTCAGCGCTCTTCACAATAAACTCAAAACAGTCACTGAAATCACAGACAGGTGTTTATCATTTGAACTTGACCCCATAGGCGGCGCTAGGGAGGGGCTAGCAGGTGCTTCAGCACCCCCAAGAAAGACCAAAGCACCCCAATAGCACCCCCAAGCCCAAAAATAATATCTGGAAGCAATTATATTTTGGCTGTATAGAAAACAGTTTACTAATAAAAATCAATGTTTTCGTAGTATTCTAATTAATAAGTGATAAAATAATTTAAGACAAACATTTTATTCATTACACATATGCGACGTCCGACGTCAGGTCACGTGAATTGCAATGTATTCGAATTATTTAGAAAGATGGAGTGTTTCCTTCTGCCAAGTAAGCAAACTTCAAATTTAGTTTGCGAAAATGACTAAATTTACCTCAGCCCGAGGTTGACAACGTTTCAGAATCGGATTTTAACTGTACGATTAATGCGTTTGCCTCAGATGCAGAAATGGCAAAAGTAACAAGGCGTTTCAAATGCACCTCCTTTGCGTAGGTCTGTGCTCTTTAAATGCTGTAATAACCTAATATAAATCACTGACAAACATGCACATGCTCTGATTATAATCATATAGCCTAGATCATTTTAGATGATGTTTTGTATGCTTTATTTTAGCAGCTTGCAAATTATTTATGCTATGAAAGTTGGGGGAAAGTTAGGCTTTTGCGGCTCACGCTTCAATCTATCGCCGTAGCGATTGCATGTGTACAGGCCGCCGGATAGTGTTGCTAAGAACTTGCAATGTATAAATATCAGCCTGGCCCTCGCGGCCTCGAAACACTCGCGGCTCACAAACATTTATTACCTTGATCTCTTTTCTAACTTGTGCTTTGTATAGTTTTGTACAAGTTATCATGTCACTGTCTCTCAGATTAATTGCTTACATTCCTTATTTGTAAATGGCTTTGAATAAAAATGATTTGCTAAATGTATATATTAGTACAAATCCATGGTGCAGTCAAGTTATACAGTAGATAATGCTCTAAAATGCTGATCTTTTTATTTGTCTTTTTTCAGCATCAGGAAGAGACAGAGATCAGAGTCTCCAGAACCCAGCGGTGTGTCTCTGAAGAGTAACTCATCCATGAGAAAACCTCTTCACTTCAGTGAGGAACCACTGACCTCTGAACCACTGTTAGTATTAACAATTATTTGATATTTTATGAGCATTGCACATCAATAATGACTTAAGACTCATTGAAATAACATTATATTTAAAATATGCAACATATGCACTGGACAGGGCTTCACCTTGAAGAGGGGCACACTAAAACCGTATCTGGTGATCTACACATTTTCTGAAAATCTCCAAGTCATTATCCCTTTTTACTCTTTTTTTTCTGAAGGAAGAAGACGATCAAAACTGAATCAGTCCCGCAAAATAGAGACCCGCGGAGAGTTAAAGACCAGCACAAAACCAGCATGAAGAACAAGTATGAGAGATCATATGAGGGAACCAAACTCCAAGAGAATGAAACCCTCCTGAACAGGATCTACACACAGCTCTACATCATAGAGGGAGAGAGAGAAGGAGTGAATGAAGAACATGAGATTTTACAGATGGAGAAAACAGCCCGAACACAACACTCACAAGACACTCCGATCCACTACAATGACATCTTTAAAGCCTCTCCTGAACCAGGACGCCAGGAGAAACAGCAGATCAAGACTGTTCTTACTAAAGGCATCGCTGGAATCGGGAAAACCGTCTCTGTGCAGAAGTTCATTCTGGACTGGGCCGAAGGAAAAGACAATCAGGATGTAGATTTCATGTTTGTGCTTCCATTTCGAGAGCTGAACTTGATCCGAGATCATCAGTACAGTCTTCACAGACTTCTGCTGGACTTTCATCCTGAACTTCAAGATCTGGACTCAAAGATGTATGAGGAGTGTAAAGTTGTGTTCATCTTTGATGGTCTGGATGAAAGCAGAATCACACTGATGTTTTCAGACGCTCAGGAAGTTTCTGATGTGACTGAGACTTCATCAGTGGGTGTGTTGATGTCAAACCTCATTAAAGGAGATCTGCTTCCCTCTGCTCTCATCTGGATCACCTCCAGACCAGCAGCAGCCAATCAGATCCCTTCCAAATACATCCACCGTCTGACAGAGATTCAGGGATTCAATGAGCCTCAGAAGGAGGAATATTTCAGGAAGAGAATCAGTGACGAGCATCAAGCCAGCAGAATCATCTCTCACATCAGAAGAGCAAGAAGCCTCCACATCATGTGCCACATACCCGTCTTCTGCTGGATCTCCTCCACTGTGCTTCAGAAGCTCCTGGAAGAAGATCTGAGTGCAGAAATCCCTCAAACTCTGACTGAAATGTACATCCACTTCCTGCTGATTCAGATCAACATGAGGAATCAGAAGTATGAAGAGAGAGATCCAGAGAAACTCCTGCAGTCCAACAGAGAAGTGATTATGAAACTTGCGGAAGTGGCTTTCCATCAGCTGAAGAAGGGCAATGTGATGTTCTATGAGGAGGACCTGATTGAGAGCGGCATAGACGTCACTGACGCCTCAGTGTATTCTGGGATTTGCACTGAGATCTTTAAGGAGGAATCTGTGATTCATCAGAGGAAAGTCTACAGCTTCATTCATCTGAGCGTTCAGGAGTTTCTCGCTGCTTTCTATGCATTTTATCATTATGCTATCAAAATTTTTGACAACTTGCAATTTTGTGATGTGATGCATAATCTGCACAGGGATGCAACTGATAAAGCCCTTGAGAGTGAGAATGGACATCTGGATCTGTTCCTGCGGTTCCTGCTGGGCATCTCACTGGAGTCCAATCAGAGACTCTTACAGGATCTACTGACACACACAGAGAACAGCTCAGAGAGCATCAGGAGAACCACACAGTACATTAAAGAGAAGATCAAAGATGGACATGGACTCTCCACTGAAAGATCCATCAATCTGTTCCTCTGTCTGCTGGAAGTGAAAGATCAGACTCTGTCCAGAGAGATTCAGGAGTTTGTGAAATCAGACAAACACTCAGAGAAGAAACTCTCTCCTGCTCACTGCTCAACAATCGCCTACATGCTTCAGATGTCAGAGGAGGTGCTGGATGAGCTGGACCTCAACAAATACAACACATCAGATGAGGGGAGAAGAAGACTGATACCAGCTGTCATCAACTGCACTAAAGCTCTGTGAGTGTTTAATCATGTGTCTAATTCTTTCTAAAAGGAATTATGTGTTGTGAAATTCATTTTTTTTGTTGCTTATTTTATTTTAATACCATGATTATGTAATTATATAAAGTAATTTACTTGCTCTACAAGAATGAATCTGATATTATTGTAATGCCAGTTATGAATGTAACACGGTTATATATTATGGGAAGGAGGAGGCGGGAACCGGCAAACATTTAAACAAACTTTAATGACATAAAATAAAACAAATACAAAACTAAAAAGTAAAAGACCTCTCACAGACGACCGCTGTCACATATAACAAAATAAAACGCAACATAAATTCAGGCCTGTTCCTCTCTCGATCTCCACTGTCGTCGCTCCTCCTTTTATGCTTCCGCTCCTCCGTGAGAGATACGAGACCTGTGCGTTGCGCAGGTTTAGCTCATCAGTAATCACACTCTCAGGGCCATCAGCCTCGTCCTGCTCGCCTCAATGGATATGTTCTGTTCTCTTTCAGTCTTGCTGGCTGTAATCTCTCTGCTCAGGATTGTGAAATTGTGTCATCAGCTCTTCAATCCCCAAACTGTGTCCTGAGAGAGCTGGATCTGAGTAACAATGACCTGCAGGATTCAGGAGTGAAGCTGCTCTCTGATGGACTGAAGAGTACAAACTGCCAGTTGCAGATATTGAGGTTTGAGATCAATGTTTTGATTATTTAAAGGGCAACTCCACCCATTTGCATTAAGCTTTCCATTGTTAGAAACCCAGTTATACTATTGAATGGTCGTGCAACACTTTACCCTGAGACGAGAGAAATCTGCTATTTACTTTTTTCACTTCCTCCAACAATGACGCAAAAATCGTAATTTTACGTCATTGTTGGTGGAAGTGTAAGAGAGGTGGATTTCGGGAAAAACTACAAGCACAAGATCTCACCCTTTCAAACCCACCCAATCACAGATCAGTGCCAGTGCGTTTGATTTCACCGCAGAAATGTTTTGAAAATATAGACGAAGGTACTGAATACGCAGATGGATGCATTATGGAGGATTGGGATTACACATCTTTTTTGGAAGCTAAACTAGCAGGCTGTTATTCTGTGGAGAAAGCTGAGTAGTAACTTTAGGTGTTACCGTCCACTTTTTCCCGGATATGTCCGGCCATCGATGTCCGGGATTCAGCTTTTGCTTTCTGCAGTCGCCATGCATTGTTTACATGTAAGTTACAGCTTTTGTTTTAATCTAACTGAATTCATTCTGATTGCTGAATCTGAATGTAGTGTTTACATGAACGCTAAACAAGTGATCTGTTGATGTGGGTTTTAACATTGCTAAAAAAATTCCCGCTCCTTCGTGAGAGATACAAGACCAGTAACTTACATCTCAGTTGCCGCTCATCGGTAATCACGCCACCGGCCTCACGTCGTTCTCCACACAGCTCTCACTCGTCCCCGCTCGCCACAGTAAACATGACTTGCGCCGTTCTCCAGTCCACACAGCTCTCACTCGTCCCCGCTCGCCACAGTAAACATGACTCGCGCCATTCTCCAGTCCTCACAGCTCTCACTCGTCCCCGCTCGCCAGAGTAATCATGACTCGCGCTGTTCTCCAGTCCACACAGCTCTCACTCGTCCCCGCTCGCCACAGTAAACATGACTCACGCCGTTCTCCAGTCCACACAGCTCTCACTCGTCCCCGCTCGCCACAGTAAACATGACTCACGCCGTTCTCCAGTCCACACAGCTCTCACTCGTCCCCGCTCGCCACAGTAAACATGACTCTCGCCATTCTCCAGTCCACACAGCTCTCACTCATCCCCGCTCGCCACAGTAAACATGACTCGCGCCATTCTCCAGTCCTCACAGCTCTCACTCGTCCCCGCTCGCCAGAGTAATCATGACTCGCGCCATTCTCCAGTCCACACAGCTCTCACTCATCCCCGCTCGCCACAGTAAACATGACTCGCGTCTTTCTCCAGTCCACACAGCTCTCACTCGTCCCCGCTCGCCAGAGTAATCATGACTCGCGCCATTCTCCAGTCCTCACAGCTCTCACTCATCCCCGCTCGCCACAGTAAACATGACTCGCGTCTTTCTCCAGTCCACACAGCTCTCACTCGTCCCCGCTCGCCACAGTAAACATGACTCGCGTCTTTCTCCAGTCCACACAGCTCTCACTCGTCCCCGCTCGCCACAGTAAACATGACTCGCGCCATTCTCCAATCCTCACAGCTCTCACTCGTCCCCGCTCGCCAGAGTAATCATGACTCGCGCTGTTCTCCAGTCCACACAGCTCTCACTCGTCCCCGCTCGCCACAGTAAACATGACTCTCGCCTTTCTCCAGTCCACACAGCTCTCACTCATCCCCGCTCGCCACAGTAAACATGACTCTCGCCATTCTCCAGTCCACACAGCTCTCACTCATCCCCGCTCGCCACAGTAAACATGACTCGCGCCATTCTCCAGTCCACACAGCTCTCACTCGTCCCCGCTCGCCACAGTAAACATGACTCGCGCCGTTCTCCAGTCCACACAGCTCTCACTCGTCCCCGCTCGCCACAGTAAACATGACTCGCGCCGTTCTCCAGTCCACACAGCTCTCACTCGTCCCCACTCGCCACAGTAATCATGACTCGCGCCGTTCTCCAGTCCACACAGCTCTCACTCGTCCCCGCTCGCCACAGTAAACATGACTCGCGCCTTTTCCAGTCCACACAGCTCTCACTCGTCCCCGCTCGCCACAGTAAACATGACTCGCGCCGTTCTCCAGTCCACTCAGCTCTCACTCGTCCCCGCTCGCCACAGTAATCATGACTCGCGCCGCTCTCCAGTCCACACAGCTCTCACTCGTCCCCGCTCGCCACAGTAAACATGACTCGCGCCGCTCTCCAGTCCACACAGCTCTCACTCGTCCCCGCTCGCCACAGTAAACATGACTCGCGCTGTTCTCCAGTCCACACAGCCCTCACTCGTCCCCGTTGCCAGAGTAATCATGACTCGCGTCGCTCTCCAGTCCACACGCCCCTCACTTGTTCCGCTCGCCACAGTAATCATAGTGAATGATGACGGTACAATGCAAAAGCCGAATCCCGGACATTTTGGGTGATCTCGAAAGGCATTTTCAGGCAGACGCATCATGGAGACTCACTAGCCTAGACTTGTTGTTTACCTACTGCGCGTTTACTGGTAGGCGTGGCCTCCTAGGGCAGCGAAACAAGGGAATTCTGGGAGTTGTTGTTTTTCATCAACATAAGCCAAAAATACATTTTCTGTCTCTTCTCAGTCTAGAAAGCTCTAAATTCAAAAATAATTTCACATTTCTTCTACATAAATTACCCATTTTAAATACATATTCATCTTTCCAGAGGTGGAATTACCCTTTAATAGTTATTGTTCCATACTTTAAAATGATTGATGTTTCCTCTTTTGTGTGTCTGTAGGTTGTCCGGCTGTATGGTGACAGAGGAAGGCTTTGGTTATGTGTCTTCAGCTCTGAGTTCAAACCCCTCACACCTGAGAGAGCTGGATCTGAGCTACAATCACCCTGGAGAATCAGGAGTCAAGCTGCTCTCCGACAAACTGAAGGATCCAAACTGCTCACAGCAGATACTCAAGTATGTGGAAAGATTTCGACTTTTAAGTGTACTTAGGATGAAATTGATATCATCAAGAGGGGTGCAATGATGTGCTGTGCTTTTGCACATTAAGATATATTCCTGTATCAGCATATTTTGTTGATCTTAAAAAAAGATTCCTGTCTGAACACAGTCCTTATCCTATCCCTACCTTTAATTCTAACCCTAGCTATAACTTAAAAAAACAGAGAGAAATGATAGGTGAATAACACTGATGTATAAACTCATAACCCAGGTTGTGAGCCTTAACTTGACACAAACTTGTCCCAATATATGAAATAAATAGTGTGTTATATATTACAATATATTGAATATAGGAATTGGCACTTTTCATATATTGAAAAATGTATTTAGAATATATTTATATTTATATATTTACACTGTATTTACACATATTTTAATATATGAATATCACAATTCCTTATATATTGTAATATATAAAACATTATATTAACGCAATATTTTATTTCATTCAGTGCATTTAAACTATATAATATATTGATCGTAAATTTATGTAAATTGATTTTTCTTCCGTAAGGGACTTTACAGCGAAAAATTAGTAGTTAGCAAATTCAATACCACTTGAGTAGAAGTGTCACCACCCTTGGACCTTCTGTGTGTTTTCATTTACCACGTGTGCCCCTCGTCTGAGTTCTCCGCCCTCATCTGTTTCCATGGACACTAATCACCTCCCGCACAGCTGACTGTCATTTGTTAATCATCTTCACTGTGTATTTAGTTCCTGCCTGCCTTCACTCCCTTGTTCGGTATTGTTTGTGTGTTACACGCTGTCATCCTGTCTGCCTGTCCCCGAGTTTCATTTATTAAAATCAGTGTTAATTCTATCTTCCTCCTCGTCTTCCTTGACCCACCCCGTGACAAGAAGTCTTTAATATTTGAACAGTACTTAAGTATTTTACTCTTACTGAATGTTGGCTCAAAGATGCACTAGTCCTCAACACTTAAGAGAAGTCAGTGACTGAGGTGTGAGGAGAGCAATCATGCGTTTATTTTCTAAAGTCGAAACACCTCAATATCGCAATAATTCACACAACAGAATTTGATGTTTTTGTCTATTTATCTAGTTTGGATCATGAAGGTCATTTCAGGATCATTCCAGGACTGAGAAAATGTAAGAACACATACACAAACACACACACACACACACACACACACACACACCTTTGCATATGATATTTAATTGTTATAGATCAGGGGTTCTCAACTCTGGCCGTTGAGATCTCATTTCCTGAAGAGTTTAGCTCCAACCCTTATTAAACACACCTGAACAAGCTAGTTAAAGTATTCAGCATTACTAGAACATTATAGGTAGGTGAGTTTAATCAAGGCTGGAGGCAAACATTGCAGAAAAGGACCACAAGGGCCAGAGTTGAGGACCTCTGTCATACAGCAGATTGTGATCTCCCTTGTGTTCAGATGCCTGTGATCTCACCCTGGATCCAAACACAGCAAACACTCATCTCATCCTGTCTGAGGGGAACAGAAAGGCAAGATGTGTGAAAGAGCAACAGTCGTATCCTTATCATCCAGACAGATTTGAGAACTATGAGCAGGTTCTGTGTGGAGAGAGTCTGACTGGACGCTGTTACTGGGAGGCTGAATTGAGAGGATGGGGTCATTTAGCAGTGACATATAAAGGAATCAACCGTAAAGGTGGGATTGACTGTCGGTTTGGACTGAATGAAAGGTCCTGGAATCTTTACTGTTGTGATACGATTTACTCGTACTGGCACAATAACAAGGCTAACAGCATAAGCATTCCACCCTCTTCATCTTTATCTAATAGAGTAGGAGTGTATGTGGACGTGTCGGCCGGCACTCTGTCTTTCTATAGCGTCTCTGACACACACACACTCACGCACTTGCACACAATAAACACCACATTCACTGAACCCCTCTATGCTGGATTTGGGTTTTACAACGATTCCGCAGTGTCTTTGTGTCAGATTTAACAACCTCCTGCGAGGAACCACAGAGACATCAGAAACACTGACATCAGAAACACTTACTATTCAAGTGGTTAACCCATTAAACAATCCGTGGTGAACTTTACAAAGACAAAGATGGAAAAGACGTTACATTACAAAGATGGATGCCGCCGTCAAACAACACTCATTCGAATCAGCTATCGCATCTGTTTTAAATTATTTGAACGTTTCCTTTTTGTTAAAAACAGAGCAAAGACAACACTCAGAGATGTTTCTCCGCCGCTCTGCATACGTCATCACCTTTACCGCTCTGATTGGTTTTAGGTCTATCCGCGTCGTCCGCTGGTCACGCCCCTCTGGAAATGATTTGTCTATGACGCTTTGCCAGACCATAACTCAGTTACAACTGGCTGGATGTACATTATCCCTTACTAAGTGTATTTACTAACACGAACGAGCAATATATCTGTTACGGTATGTATTAATCTTTGTTGATGTTAGTTAATACAAATACAGCTGTTCGTTGTTTTTTTCATGTTAGTTCACAGTGCATTAATTCATGTTAACAAATACAACCTTTGATTTTAATAATGTATTAGTAGATGTTGAAACTAATATTAACTAAGATTAAAGGATTAGTTCACTTTTGAAAAAACTTTTGCTGATAATTTACTCACCCCCATGTCATCCAAGACGTCCATGTCTTTCTTTCCTCAGTCAAAAAGAAATTAAGGTTTTTGATGAAAACATTCCAGGATTTTTCTCTATATAATGGACTTCAATGGGAACCAGACGGTCCAAGGTCCAAAAGACAGTTAATAACAATTTCAGATGCAGCTTTAAATGTCTTTAAACGACACCAGACGATGAATAAGGGTCTTATCATGCGAAACGATCGCTTATTTCAAAACTTATTCCAAAAATGTAACTTTTCTAAGGACAAATGCTAGTCTTGCTCTATTCTGCGAGGCGCGTTTGCAACGTCACGTAAACGTAATTACGTTCAAAAGGTCACGGGCAACGTAGCCGGAAGTACAGAATCAAAATCGTCCAACATCGTTGTTTTACCTTTTAATTCCTTTTTTTTTTTTTTTGTAAACGGCGTTTGAGTTAGTTTGCACGTTCAACCTATGCGTTCAACTTGTAAACACTGACCCTGTACTTCCGACTACGTCGCCCGTGACCTTTTGAACGTAATTACGTTTATGTTACGTTGCAAACGCGCCTCACAGAATAGAGCATTTGTCCTTAGAAAAGTTACATTTTTGGAATAAGTTTTGAAATAAGCGATCGTTTCGCATGATAAGACCCTTATTCATCGTCTGGTGTCGTTTAAAGACAATTGAAGCTGCATCTGAAATTGTTATTAACTGTCTTTTGGACCTTGGACCGTCTGGTTCCCATTGAAGTCCATTATATGGAGAAAAATCCTGGAATGTTTTCATCAAAAACCTTAATTTCTTTTCGACTGAAGAAAGAAAGACATGGACATCTTGGATGACATGGGGGTGAGTAAATTATCAGCAAAAGTTTTTTCAAAAGTGAACTAATCCTTTAACTAAGAAGTGCTGTTCAGTCTTAGTTCATGTTAACCAATGAACCTTATTGTAAAGTGTTGCACATTTCGGTTTAATGTCCAGTATATGCATATTTTGGATGCAATGTATTTTGGATAAAAGTGTCTGCCAAATGCATAGATGTAAATAGGCTCTATGCACGAGCACGAACCCTGCTGACGTGTGTCCGAAAGAATCTCAGTCAGCTTCTTTACTTCCGCAAGCGCGTTCTGCAGGCAAAGTGTATAACGCCAAAACTTTAATAAAATCCTTTTTCTCAGAAACGGAGACAACGATTTTAGAAACGCTGATTCGCTAGTCTGATTTCGTACGATATGAGAGAATACTAACCCTCGAAGTTGTTGATGTAGCTCGAAATATATAATTTAAATAACTTCTCTTTTTTACTCTTGTGTGACAGCTAACTGCCTCACAGTGTTAACATCATTCACATTAACCGCAGGATGTTTTTATAAACAGCAAGTGTAATTTGACACTATCTCTACCTAAGGCAAAACCGGCTTCTGACGCAGCACCGGATGTAACTGGGCGTGCTGAGACAAACCCGGAAGCGATCGTGCATAGAGGCAATTCCGTTCTTTAAAAAGTCTTGTTCTGTTTTGGGCAACCATGACAATATGTGGTAACTTGTAATAGTGTCATTATTCTCTAAATTTTGCAGTGGTTTCATTTTTATTGTTGTTGTTTTTTTTGTTTTTTTTTACTTTACAGTGCTTAATGTGAGATTATCTACTATATTATCTGTGTTATGATTCTGTCCTGAGTTCTCTAGTTCTGAGACAGGATCATGACAGATCCATGTTTGTGTACAACACATGGTTGTTCTGGGCCATGTGCTTGTGTCTCGTTACTGAACCCTGCCCCCTTCTTTCCTCATTGTCATGATTGTCTAGTTAGTATCACCTGTTGCCTATTTAATCTCCTTGTGTTTGCTGTCTTGTGTCGGTTCATTGTGATCCTTATACCTCTGTGTTTTTTTTGAGATCTTGTATTATCCTGTGAGTATCCTGTTTCAGAGTATTGTCTAGTTGTTATTAGTCTAGTTTATTCTCCTTGTGTCCTGTTTATGTTTTGCCCCCTCATGGGTTTTTGTTTTCCCTGTTTGTAAATAAATTATTTGTTACATCCTGTTTGGGCTTGGGTTCATCTGTACCGTTACATGACAATCTGACTTTATTAGGTTGCAGCATTGAAAATAACTTGTCAGATCAGGTTAAAAAGTCTCTTTACTGTAACAGCTGTACTGTGTAACACTGGGTTATTGGTTTCTTCAATAAATATTTGTACATGGTGAATCACATTCTGTGTCTGTCACATTACTCCTGTATAGTTATTTATATATTTATTTATTTGTATTCAGGGTGAGAGATCCAGATTAAGGTCATGGTTCACCAAGTGTCACCGGACCAGACAAGACAAGACAAATTTCATCCCAGTTATGACATGCACACACACACATTCATATATATATTCCTCTGTATATACTGTACATATGGAGTCTGTCATCACTTGTGTTTGTTCATGTGAGCTGGAGGATCTCATTAGACTAATATGTGTGTGTGTAGTTATGTCATGTTTTCTGCAGGAGGAGCTGGAGGCTTTAGTCAGTGTGCTGAAACAGGATCTGGAACTGTGACCTCATGAAACAAATCTGTAAAACCTCTGATGAACACAAACCGGTGAGTTCAGAAATCAATCCAAGCATCATATTATATCCATAAATGTATATATTTCATCAGTTATTGGAGCACAATTCTCTAGTTATGAAAAATATCTGTTTTGGTAAATGCATCACGGTTCATCTGTTTCTTATAAAAGGAAGAATTTGCTGAATTCATAGAGATTTTTCCTTATGGAAAGAACATACATTTATGATCAATATATTAAATGGTTTAAATATTTTGAAAAATATATTAAATAATATTACAATAAATTGAATGATATATATGTAATTGCCGCTTTTCATATATTGAAAAACATGACAATATTTTTACTATAAACACAAATTATTTTTTTAAAGTGAGTTTTCAGTATTTTGTAGAGTGTGTGGAAACTGATTGCCTTTAGATTAATAACAATTACTTAATTGCTAAAGACTCATGAAATATTTCACTTGCTTCTGCATCCTTGTTCATTAAAGTGATTAATTAGTACAATTACTAGATTCACAAGTGATTCATCAATCACAAGACCCATCTATGAAGGAGAGAAACTAATACACAAAGTAAAGGAAGGACCATCACATTTATTAGATAAGAGATAATAAATCATTACTGTGTTACAGTACAATTTGTTTGTCAGTGTCCGACAACAAGATTAAAAACCTTTTTCAGAAAATAATAACCCTTGTTTTCCCAGAATCAGTCACAAAAAAGGTGCAAGTAACCTCCTAAAGCCTAAGAAAAGGTGAAAGATTAGATGTAGGACAAATAATTCCGGTAACACTTTATTTTACGACCTGCAAACAACTGTGCAAGTACACTGAAATTACGGTGTACGTTTCTGTAATTATAGTGTACTTCCGTGTAGGTATAAGGGAACAATATGTTAAGTTTTGGGTAATAAAGGGGTAACAAGCACCACTTTAATTTACAGCCTGCAGGAGTTACACTTACCCTAACTACACAGAACAAGGGGGTAACAAACGCTACTTACTATGTAGCACAACACTATTTGCACTGTAATAATTACAGAGAAAGGTACTGTTCTGATGATTGAAAAGGACTGTATAATTTGGATGTTCTTTAAAGGGTTGTGGCCACCAGGGGGGCATCGATTAGAATGCAGACAAGATGTTCCGTTAAAGGTGTTTTAATAAAATAAAAGTTCAAAGGTGTATGTGTGGTTCTGAAACAGAGATACAGACATAACTCAGTAAATGTAAACTATCTGTATAAATGTCAAATAGTTATTACATGCCTAGCAGGTAACTTCTATAATAAACAAACATCAATATACTCACTGGTAGTTGCACGCACACAATTCTAGAAACTTGTAAGTTAAGGGAGGAACACTCTAATGTTCTCAGTATACTGTAAATGGCACAGTCTGACTCTTTCAACACCAGCACTCCTTCCAAACTTTCCCGAACTGAACCGTTAATCTAATTCTTCTGAGAGCCGGAGAACGCAGTGCCGCTTCTGATTGGCTGATTCCCACACAGCCAGTTTCATCTGCATAAAAGAGGTCATCCTTCGTAACAGGTACTGTTATCAAAAACAAACAAACAAACAAAAAAACTAGGGCTGTCAAACGATTAATCGCGATTAATCACATCCAAAATACAAGTTTGTGTTTACATAAGATATGTGGGTGCACTTTGCATAATTATTTTGTAAATGTATAAATACACACAGATGCATGTATATTTAAGAAAAAATATTATTTATATATAAAATATTTATATTTATACGTAATATAAATTATATATAAATCTATTTACAGTATATACATGAAAATATTTCTTAAATATATACAAGCATGTGTCTGTATTCATATATATATGCCCTGTGGCTGTTTGTATTTTAATTTTTATTTTTCCCTCTGTACAGCACTTTGGTCAACGGAAGTTGTGTTTATCTGTGCTCTATAAATAAATTGAAATTGAAATTAAATAAATTGAAATATAGAATAATTATACACAGTGCACCCACATATATTATGTAAACACAAACTTTTATTTTGGATGCGATTAATCGCGATTAATCATTTGACAGCCCTAAAAAAAAACGTTTTAATTACACAGTATATTTGCCATGACATTTAAGTATCATTGCAATTAAATGGGATAAGGTAAGTACTAATTGCCACATGGTAAGGTCTAAATTAAAATCATAGCAAAAACAAATTATTTTGACTTAACATTAAGTAATCTAGTAAGTGTGTGTGTGTTTAATTTTTAACGTCAAAATTACCCTGTAACATTGCACAAGAACATATTTTGCCAGAAATGTGATATGTTTTATAAACAACAGACGTACAATTTTTGCCTGGAATATATTAACAGAATAGGTACCTGTTATTTTTTAACTAATTAAATAATTTGCTTGTATAGCTGCTTGTTACCCCTTTATTACCCCAAACTTAACATATTGTTCCCTTATAACTACACGGAAGTACAATAAAATTACAGAAACGTACACCGTAATTTCAGTGTACTTACAAAGTTATTTGCATCTGTTTGTTACCCCTTTATTACCCCAAACTTAACATATTGTTCCCTTATACTTACACAGAAGTACATTATAATTACAGAAACGTGCACCGTAATTTCGGTGTACTTACACAGGTGTTTGCGGGTCGTAAAATAAAGTGTTGTCATAATTCCTTATTCAATTGAATCCATACAAATGTGTAACCAGACCTCTACACAAAAACACACCCAAAATATGAAATAATCCAATCAATTACCTACATCTATCAATCGCCCAACAAACCTGTCAAAGAATAACCCTTCACTATCCTCTAAACAAAAAAAAACAATAAACAGCAACAACAACCAAAATATGAAAAAATACATAAATTCAATAGTTTGGATTCAATTCAAAGGTTTATCAATCACCCAACAAACCTGTCAACCCATAACCCTTCACCATCCTCTACGTTTAGTTGCTAATAGAGTTTATAACCAGCATCCAACACCACATTTTGTGAATAAGCAAATAGAGCTGCTCAAGTTTACATCAGTAGTTATGCCCAAATATTATACTGTATATGTGAAGAACTGAAATAACCCATCAGACAGCACTTCAGTTTCATCCAAGGTCAAAGTATCACTCTACTCGAGTTGTGTAACTCTGTTACTTTGGATTGATTTAGATATGTTTATGGTTTAATCAGATTTATCTTCGCACCGCTTTTTGTCAACAGCATCTACCATAAGTTTTATTCACAAAAAGAAAATGTCATATGGACACACGTGGCTTAAATTGCTCTCCTTCAATTATCATTATGTAATAATTGCAGTTTTTCATTTGCAAGTCACCTTTGATAAAAGCATCTGCTAAATTAATAAAAGAAATATCACATCAACTGCATGTTATGGCTAATCATATTATTCCCAGTTCAGTGTATATATTGAAATTGGCAAAGAAAAGCCTCTGAATAAAATGAAATAAAAGAAGATACATTAAGATTGTTGCAGCAGAGTAAATTCTTGATTAGACTAATGTTGTTTTGAAATCATAATTAAACATGATTGCTTTAAATTGACGGCCTTACTTTAAAGGTGAACATGGGCAACATGTGGTTGTATTAGATCAGACTTTACTCTCTCACATGTTTAAGAGACAGAGCAGGAGCAGTGGGGTAGAGGGAGCCCCACTCTGCAGGATAGCGATACTCTACCTCCTGCAGTCGGTGACAGCGATCAGTGTATTTATGACCCTTGTAGAGATCCCAGACGCCTCTTTTCACCTTACTGGAGCGGACCGCATTAATACCGCAGTCGACCAAAGAAGGACAGTCCTCTGTGATTATTCTCTTAATGCCTCTAAACTCCACCTGGTCGTAGACCAGAATCCCAGACTCACACTTGTGGAAAAGAAACAAAGTTTGTTTTAAATGAGACAAGCCAATAGAGCCAAGAAAACACTTGGATAATGAACTGTGTGTGTGTGAGTGTGATACTATTCAAATGATTTGCAATTTTATTTTATTATTCATTTATATTTGTCTATTCATATTTACATATATTTTTGTAATGTTATCAGTAATGTGCAAAAATGGGTGTGCACATGGGATATTTGAGTTGCATTTCCAATTGTAATTAACTTGCTCTAACTGATCTTTTCCCATCTAATGTTATTATTTAAATGTATTTAAATATATTTTTTAATATTTAAAAATGCTTGTAAAAAATATGTTTTCAAAATTGGTTTATGGCCCAATAAGTTTTAGCCTGCTAAAATAATATTTACCTCATCCCTAAACCTAATTCTCACATAAACTTGTTGACTTTTTAAAAAATGTTTATTGTGCATAATTTAATCTAACTGTATACATGTGTAATTTAAATAAAATGTTCCTATTAAATTTATCATGTTTTGAGAGGATCGTGATCGCCTAGCGCCATCTGTGTTCATAATAACTTTTTTTGAACCCGTGATTCTTGAGCAACCTTTTCTACCAATGAAAGTTTGACATGTCAATATTAGATCAGGAAGTGTTTAGTTTGTCTCTCAGCTGTTTCCCTGATCATGTCAGATTTGCTCTGTGTGAAATCTTGGTTTATGTTATTAACTTTCTTCTACGCTTGATTTTTTTTTTTCTTTTAAATGTCTCTTGAGGACGAGCTGTCGTGTCCCGTGTGCACTGAGCTCTTCAGAGAGCCTGTGTTACTGAGCTGTGGTCACAGTTTCTGCCGTCAGTGCATTAATGATCACTGGAGCTCGAGCAGATCCAGGACCTGTCCCGTCTGTCGACAGCTTTCACCTCAGCCACCTGTGTCCAATCTGAGCCTGAGGAACACCTGTGAGTCTTACCTGAGAGAGAACAACTCGAGGAAGGAGAGAGAGAGAGAACATGTGTGTCAGAGACACGGAGAGAAGATCGAGCTGTTCTGTCAAGCGGATGAACAGGTTTTATGTTCAGAGTGTAAGAAACATGAGCACAAATGGCACAAAATACAGCCGCTACAACAGGCAGTGCGACAACGCAAGGTGAGGGAATCTTGAATGTGAAATAAGCATCTCATTTGCATGTTATGGCGATATGAATATTCAGTTTCGTTTCGGAAAAAAACACTGTGTGTGTGAGAGTGTGAGAGAGAGAGAGAGAGAGAGGAGGGGGGGGGGGGAGAGTGTGTGTGTGTGTGTGTGTGTGTGTGTGTGTGTGTGTGTGTGTGTGAGAGAGAGAGAGAGAGAGAGAGAGAGAGAGAGAGAGAGAGAGAGAGAGTTTGAGTGAGTAACATTTACATTAATTTTCATATTTTGAGTCATATTTTGGAGTCATGTGTGTCACTATGATGGTGTTTTGTTTTAACTTGCTCCGGTTTCTTTACTACCGGTTATGCCTCAGATTCAGAGGGGTTTGACACATTAATTCTCTGTTGATGAGACTATACTGAATTGAATATTAATTCTGTTTTGTTATTTTAACAGCCAGGCATAGAAACAGTTTCTTCCCTCAGGCAATCCACCTCAACACTCATAACAGCAATAAACAACACTATTCATTTATTTAACACACTGTCACACTTCTTATTTATATTTCCTTGCATTTGTATACATACCATTTTTCTTTGTATATTTATTTGAAATTGTGAAATTGTGTGAAATTGTGTATTTTATTAATTCTATTTTTATTGTCTGTGTCCTGTCACTGTTATTCTGTTTGTGCTGTGGAAGTTTCTGTCACCAAAACAAATTCCTCATCTGCAAACACACCTGGCAATAAAGCTCTTCCTGGTTCTGATTACAGGAGAGGGTGAAAGCGGCTCTTCGTCCAGCCGAGAAGAGCTTGTGGTCACTGCAAAATGGTGCCGCACAAGACGCCAAGATCTCTGATTACAATCAGGTGACTTATTCCATTGATATTTTTCTGTTAGTAAACTAGCCAGATTCAAGTAGAGGATTTCCAGAGTAGATTTCTTTCGTACCAACTAACATTTGGAAAAAAACGAACATTTTTATGAATGAATGAAATTTACAAATTAACCAAAAAATGTGTTACTAATAAGTTAAAAAATTATGTTCGTATTAGTGTTGTGTCATATATGGTTGTCTACTGTATATACTGTCCCATTCTGTTCAGTTTGTTTATATGTAGAACTGAAGCTTGAGCAGATCTTATTAACACAGAGAATCTGCCAGTTCAGATGATTCACATTATATCATTAGACATTCATTTACATTATGACAAATTAAGTTTAAATCCAGACACGTACAACTTCTAATGTATTTTCAGAAGGGTGGTGGTCATGTTTATCAAATGTTACATTTAAAATTAACATTTAAACCCCACAGTCTCAAGTTCAGCAGACAGGGAGAAAAATCAGGGAGGAGTTTAAGAAAATCCACCGCTTCCTCAAAAAAGAGGAGGAGAGCAGGATAACCGCTCTAAATGAAGAAGAGAAACAAAAGAGAGGAAAGATGGAGAAGAGAAGGAAGGGAAGAATACATTCTCTCTCAGACAGACTCAGAGAGGTGGAGGAGGGAATGAAGGATGATGACGTCACTTTCCTTCAGGTGAGGATGGGATACACTTTACATACTCCCATGTGTTGTTTTATTAGTCACTAATCGAGCTGTCTCTATGTGCATTTACACAGAATTATAACAGCCTTATGAACAGGTATTTTTTTGGCTTCTAAGTAAAAATATAATAGAGCTTAGTTGAGTCCAGTCGTTACTCTGAGAGCTGTGTGTGTGTGTGTTTAGAGCTAAATACACACTTCCAGATCCAGAACTGAGTTCAGAAACTCGTATTGATGTTCCCAAACATCTGGGCAACTTGAAGTACCAGGTGTGGGAGAAGATGAAGGACGTCTGCCCTTACTGTGAGTACTAGATGTGTTTGTTAACAAGTGTCTGACGCTACAAATGAATAGGAAAGACAATTAAACTGATAGATAGTTTCTCAAAAGATTAATCACTGTATGTTAGACACATATAACATTTCGAGTTTGCAAATGAGGCAGTTTCACACTAATTTACTTACACTTTCAAAATAGAAATCTTGATTATTGGATAAAGCAGATTCAAAATTCATGTTTGTTTTCTTGACATACTAAAGTTAAAGGTTTTTACGGAGGGGATTTTTAATCAGAAAATAAACAAAAATACATTTTCACCCAATGTTAAGGAATAAAATGTTATGTAAATTAGATGAATGATTAGAGATAAACACAACTGTAAAATTGGTGCTGACTTGGAGAAAAGCTCATTTTGAGAAAACAGCCTTTAAAGATTTGTACTGTCATTTAAATCTACAGACGCCAATAGATAAAGCGTCATAAATAATTATATGTGTATTTTGGATGTTTTCTTTCTACACTAGACTGAAAGAAGACGTGGAAGCAAAATCCCAAATTGACGAGCGTATTAAAAAGTGATATATTTGCCTGTGGTGTGTTTCCTTAAAGGCACACTATGCAAGAAATAACAGCTTTAAAGTCATGTCGGTGGTAAACAAACTCACAGTGGGAGGGGGGGGGGGCTGCTGGAAAAACCAGTAATGCAAGTTTGAGAGGAAAACTTCCATCACTGGTCTCGCGAGAATCAACAACAACAATGAGGCAAGAAGACACTTGTGTTCAGACGTGATACTCGAAGATGGAAAAAGCAAAGAAAATGTGGTTGGAAGGGACTATGAAAACCGCGTGAGGAACTGCACACCACAAGAGACGCTATGTATATGTAACGGAGGCCCGCTAGTAGTTGCTGCGCGAGTAAACCTCACTCCCCTGATCTCAATAGGCACTCTAGCGACAGATGCTAGAGGTTACAGTCTTTAGCCTCCTTGTTAGAGCGCCTGACTCTCATGCCGGAGACCCAGGTTCGAGGCCCGTTCAGAGTGTGTCGAGTAGGACCCGGGTGGAGGGGTTACATATCCATGATACTGATAGCAGCGGACAGGAGCACTCCGATTGAGTTCAAAAACACATTTTAGCGCTAGATCTCTTATTTAAAGGCACACTATGCAAGATTTGTACCTTAATATAACCGCTTCAAAGGGGTATCAGGCCGTGAGTGCACAGACGCTCTGCGTGAGTGGTATTTACGACTGTAACGTTAAACACAAGTACTCCACAGCACTCTAGGGGTCGCTGTTTGACTGGCAGATGATATTCTCTTCTAATCTCTCCAGATCCTGTGATCCTGAACCCAAACACTGCTCCAGACGTCTCTGTGTCAGATGATCTGACCTCTGTGACCTCATGTCTCCGTCGGCAGGACAAGCCTAAAGCTCTTTGTTTGCACAGGAACCGGGTGGTGTTGGGAAGTGTGGGATATGGTGATGGTGTTCACACATGGGATGTTGAAGTGGGAAACAGTCGGCACTGGAGTCTTGGAGTGTGTTTTGAATTGGAAGGAAAATCTCCTACACAACCTCTGACCCCTGAAAACGGCTTCTGGGGTCTCAGACGGGATGGATACTTACTCCATTTCCTGAACACAACACTAATCTTCAAGCTGGTGACGAATCCTCAAGTAGTGCGAGTGAGGCTAGAGGATTGTTATGACATGAAGGGAGGATGGTGGAGGAATGTGAGTTTTTTTGACGCTTCTGATGATTGCCTTTTTGCCCACATTACTGGAGTGCCTGCTGGGAAGGATCTCTTTCCATTTGTGATCCCAGAAGATCCTTCTGTCCCACTGCGTGTCGTCCCAGCTAAAATTACTCTGACCGTTAAACCGTTTGAACCGTTTGAACCGTTTGAACCGAAGCTATCCTTCAAGGAGAGACATCGAGTCTTGATCATCATCTGTGTTTGTGTCATTATGGTGATATTGGTGATTCTGTCATGGAATATCGATGGCAATGTGCATGAAAAGAAAAGCATTTGACAAACTGTCCATTTTCTGACATAATGGTCTTTTGCAATAGCAAACAAAATAATGCTAATATTTAAACTTACTTGCTATCACTGATGGGCAGTAACGCGTTAGAAGTAACGCGTTACTGTAATCCAATTACTTTTTTTTTCTAGTAACGAGTAAAGTAAGGGATTACAATTGAAAAAAACAGTAATTAGATTACCGTTACTTCCCCGTAAACAGCCTGCGTTAGTTAACCGTGATTTTGTTTAGTCAGACTGTGTCGTGACCTGAGTTGTGCGTGAATAACAATGATGTATGAGCGCCGCGACATCAGTGAGAGACGACTAGAGCGCGGGAGAGAGCAGCCGAGCTGTCAACTCTCACACACGCTCACACGACACACCCCTGATTTCTCGCGCTGAAGTGTCAATCCCGTCGGTCAAATGCCTGAAAGATGAGTTTATCTATAAATCTAACCTTTGAGCCACATTTGTGATTGACTAGTTATAACGCAAATTAGTTAAAATCTCCCGGAATCTAGAGCGAGCGCGCATGCGAGACTGTGTTCCAATGTCCAAACTTCGTATCGCGCGCACGACGAGGAGAGCGAGAGAGAGACTTGCGTACTATGCAGAGAGCATCCTGATCTGGAAACTGGACCCCCGTTGGAGAATGTCAAAATTCTACCTCAAATCTGAGCAAGCATGTCACGAGACAGCCTCACACGGTTAACTAAAGCAGCAAGCCGGTGTTCAGGAATGTGAAACTTACTGAAAAAAACCCTGAACCCCCGTCTGACATGACCACTGCGGCTACATGCTGATGGGACATAACCACTGTTTAACAAAAAAAAAAAACAAACAAAAAAAACTTGAAGCCAAAATACGGCAGGCAACAGCATTTTCTGTTTTGATCAACTAATTTTTGCTCCTCTCTGCACTTTACTGTTAAAAGACGTAAGTGTTAATACTTTGTAATATAGTCAGGAGCGACTTTCATGATTTTATTGCTGTATTTTTACATCTATTCAAATGAAGGATTTTATTTATTTTATATGCTGGAATATGTATAAATATATATTAACAGAAGAAGGGCTGTCTTTATTTCCTTAAAATGGTGGAATGTGCAGAAAATAGGTTTAAATGTTCAACAATTTTCTTCTAGTCTGAGACTGTTGCATTTAATTTAATTTTTGCTTGATGCAATGTGCATAAAGTTAAAATACAAATAAACAAATAAAACAAGTTTAAAAAAGAGAATGTTTAATTTGATTACATTTTAGATGACGGAATATGCAGAAAGAATAGAATTAGGCTGAAAGGTCTATGCTTTAGCGTATTCAGGTCGTGCATCATGTTTTTGAAAAGTAACTTAGTAAAGTAACTAGTAAAGTAACTGATTACTTTTGAAAATAAGTAATCAATAAAGTAATTGGATTACTTTCTTGGAGAAGTAATCAGTAACTAATTACTATTTCCAAGTAACTTGACCAACACTGCTTGCTATATGCATCTTGATGTTAGTCTAATTTTGTATGCACATTTATTTCATTCTTGCACATCTGTGATGAATGAAGCCTCGTAAAAGTGCTGCGCGAATGCGCTATGGCGCTCTGCAATCAAATACGAATCAAATATATATATATATATATATATATATATATATATAAATGAAAATCAAAATGAACGTATGGGAAACCCTGTTTTTATACTGTAGTTGTTCTCATAAATATTGTTCTTGGAGTGAATGGGTGTAAATGCTGGGTACAGTGTAAACATCCGTGGTAGAGTTTCTGTTGAACCGTCTATTATTATTAATATTATTATGATTATTATTATGGATATAGACTTTTTCCACAGCAGTTGATCACTTATTTCAAACCACTTCTAAACTTTGATATTAGGATTGATCCTTTATCCATCTCCACAGTGCTTCCTGTTGCTCCTCGGCAGCACACAGATATAACAATCATAATGTTAAAAGCTGGTGCTGTGTATCTTTGTGATGTATCAAATGTCCTAACCTGAACTGAACTGCTTTTGACTCATTATTATGTCCAGCAGTGCTCAATATCCTGGTTGATGTGTGTAAATATCCTGTTTGACCAGTTATCCAAAGTCTTAAAAGTACAGTTCAGAGCAGTTCATGTTATTTGATTCTCCTTTGTTCTGTTGTCCAAGCTTTCATATCTTTATGCTTTTGGCCTTAGATTTACATTGGGATTTTGTCTTTTTGACAATGGCTTGCTGGTTTTCTTCAATAAATTTCAGATCCAGTCACTAAACATTGAGATGATGCAGTGATTTAGTTTGTGTTTAAAGCAGACGTCACACACTCACACACTGTCTGCTCTCCTCTATTTCATGTCTTTCTGATTCTCAGTCTGTTTTCATTCTTCATCTTCATTGGTTCCTCTCATGTCCTGAATGGATCAAGTCACTGTTGTTTAATTAAATTAATTTATAGGCTTGTGTGTTTGTCTTGAATCACAAAACAAGGTGCCGGTAGTTATTTCCTACTTGTTTACTTGAATGTTTACCACATTTAAATTGGTAAAACCAGTATTTCTCTGCTTCATGTAATGTGCTGCCCATGTAATAATTTTTCACATGACCATTTCTACTACAAGTTGGTCAAATGGAGTAGTGACTGACAACAAACAGTCATAATTCACTAAACCTCATAACATGTATGTCTTTCCATATTGAGTTTAATTTTTATTCATACTTTGTGAGTTCAGTTGCCTAAAGCAGTGAATAAAATAAATAGTTAATAAATAAATAAAAAATCACACCAACTCTTAGACACACTGGGAATATGATGCCGCTCTGCGCCACAAGGAAGAGCGATTGTTTTTTATATGGGTGGAGTTTATGGGTCTAGTTTCCAGGTGACTAATCACAACTGAAAGAAGAAGAAAAGAAGAGACGCAATTTTAGGGCTTTAAACCGGTTAAAATTGATTATTAAACAGCCACTTATTTTTGCGGTAAGTTCAGAAATTATTCATTTAACCATGTAGTTATCCAAATGAGCTGCTATCTTGTGTTTTGTCTTCATTACATGATTTTTTTTCGACCAAAATAGTTCAATAGCTCTTTCAAAAACATTGACAATCAAAGACGTGAAGTTGTAGATGCATTTAGATTAACTTATATCAGGATTTAAACCAGTATTTGTGTTTAAAATAAAGGGTTATTGATCTGTGTTGATCCTGGGTGAAAAGATCATGATATTTCTCTACCAGGACACCTTTTAATGCACAGAAGTTATGTTGTAATCAAACGCAACATCAGTGATCATATGATTGTTTTTACTGTAGCACAAGGAAATGAGGTATGCAATGCTTGTTGTTTTACCTGTTTAGACCCCTTTAAAGGGTTAGTTCACGCAAAAATGAAAATTAAGTCATTAATTACTCACCCCCATGCTGTTCCAACCCCGTAAGACCTTCGTTCATCTTCAGAACACAAATGAAGATATTTTTTATTGAATCTGAGAGCTGGATCAGTCCTACATAGACTGCCTAAGGGACTGGCTCTTGATGGCCCATAAAGTCATTAAAGAAAAGGTTTAAATATTCCATGTGCCTTCAGCGGCTCAATTATAAGTTTATCAAGCGACGAGACTTGTGCGAAAAAAAACATATAAATAACGACTTTATTCGACTATTTCATTACTTCCTTATGGGCGCATGCGCGAGAACTGAGACGAGGACGTTCTTCTTCGACTACTTTTTGTTACCGGCTGCTCACCGCTTAGGAGTATTACCGCCACCTACCGTATAAAATGATGATCCATATATAAGGCGCTCCGGATTATAAGGAACACTGTCGTTTTTTGAGAAGATTAAAGGCTTTTAAGTGCACCTTATAGTGCGGAAAATACACTAATTGAAAAGTGTATGTACAGCGCGCATCTTCCTCTGCTTGTAAACAGAAAGTTTTGCGCTTCCAGCTATATCAGCACATCATCTTATACGGTAGGTGGCGATAATACTCCTAAGCGGCGAGCAGCCGGTAACAAGTCGAAGGAGAACGTCCTCGTCTCAGTTCTCGCGCATGCGCCCATAAGGAAGTAATGGAATAGTCGAATAAAGGCGTTATTTATGTTTTTTCGCACAAAAAGTAGTCTCGTCGCTTGATAAACTTATAATTGAGCCGCTGTAGGCACATGGAATATTTAAACCTTTTCTTTAATGACTTTATGGGCCGTCAAGAGCCAGTCCCTTAGGCAGTCTATGTAGGACTGATCCAGCTCTCAGATTCAATAAAAAATATCTTCATTTGTGTTCTGAAGATGAACGAAGGTCTTACGGGGTTGGAACAGCATGGGGGTGAGTAATTAATGACTTAATTTTCATTTTTGGGTGAACTAACCCTTTAAATGTTATGCAGGTGTGATGCATTCAGTGCCATAAAAGCTTTGCTGAATTTCTGTGTCTTTTTGGAGTGTTGAGCAACGCAATAGCCAATCAGAAATGTCTTGTATTTGCATTTAGTCTTGCAGTGTAAAAAGAATAAAAATTGAAAAATATTTGAAGGCTACATGTATGAATTCTAGCAATCAAAATAAATATTAGCGTTAATGATATTTTTTATTCTAATCAAATAAAATAGGTGAATCGGAAGAACATGGAATGTGCCCGAATATAACAAAAATTCCTGAACACAAATAACTCAAGATGTCTGAGATGGACCATTAACTTTCAAATATTACAGAGGTCATAAATAATGTAAATAAAACAGTCAGACGGATACATTGTGGATAAAATACATAGTTTTACTGTACTGCAATGTCCACACAAAAATGAAAACTGACATTTTTTGACTCTAATGGAACAACATAATTGTATGCTTGTTTCTCTGTTTATTTTTGAACTATCTTTTCAGACCGCTGTTTCCATGTAAAAGGTCAATCAAGTACAAGTCTTTTTTGAGAAATGAGAGTAAGTTATCAAATTGAGTCACCATAGAAGATGAGGATAGTGCTTCTAAAATGAGTTCTTCATCTCCTGGATCAAGCTGTGAGCCTATCAAGAGTGATCAGTCCATGAGGAATCAACCCTCTGGATCCAGTGATGCAACAGCAACCTCTGACCCCTGGTAAGATAACCACCATGTTATCGTTTGTCAGATGTCTTTTTTTAGAATGAAGCTCAATGTATTCCTGAAATCTGTGGTTGGTGCGTGAGCGAGACTCATGGTGCCATCACATAGAGACAAAAATTACTACATTAATAATTCATACACTTACTACATCCACATTGAACTTCTGCGTTACACCACTCATGTTACTGCCGATTTTGGATGAAATATATTTTTTTTTCTGGAGGTTTAAAATACTGTTTTATTTGTCTTTTGACAGTATCAGAAGGAGAAAGAGACTGAGATCAGAGTTTACAGAACCCAGTGGTGTGTCTCTGAAGAGCAATGACTCTATTAGGCTACCCAATAACTTCAGAGAAGGACCAGTGACTAATGAACCCATGTTAGTAGTAAAAACATTTACTAATTTACTGTAGAGGTTGTAATTTGAAGTGAGGCTTCAAAATAGTGTCTCCAATGGTCATTGTAATGTCATTGTTTTTTTTGTTTTTTTTTTAAATCTTTTAATTTTTGTCAGCAAAGGGAAAATACATAAGCTGGTCAGACCTGTGTCTTTCCCAACTCATATCAGTCAGGACAAAACAGAAGCAATCCTGCAGACACATACATTGGAGACTGGAGACCTGCAGAGAGTCAAAGACCAGCACAAAACCAGCATGAAGATCAAGTACGAGAGATTATATGAGGGAAACAAACTCCAAGGGTGTCAAACCCTTCTGAACAGGATCTACACACAGCTCTACATCATAGAGGGAGAGAGACAAGGAGTGAATGGAGAACATGAGGTTTTACAGATGGAGAAAACAGCCAGAACACAACACTCACAAGACACTCCGATCCACTGCAATGACATCTTTAAAGCCTCTCCTGAACCAGGACGCCAGGAGAAAGACCAAATCAAGACTGTTCTTACTAAAGGCATCGCTGGAATCGGGAAAACCGTCTCTGTGCAGAAGTTCATTCTGGACTGGGCCGAGGGAAAAGACAATCAGGATGTAGATTTCATGTTTCTGCTTCCATTTCGAGAGCTGAACTTGATACGAGATCATCAGTACAGTCTTCATAGACTTCTGCTGGACTTTCATCCTGAACTTCAAGATCTGGACTCAAAGATGTATGAGGAGTGTAAAGTTGTGTTCATCTTTGATGGTCTGGATGAAAGCAGAATCACACTGATGTTTTCAGACGCTCAGGAAGTTTCTGATGTGACTGAGACTTCATCAGTGGGTGTGTTGATGTCAAACCTCATTAAAGGGGATCTGCTTCCCTCGGCTCTCATCTGGATCAACTCCAGACCAGCAGCAGCCAATCAGATCCCCTCCAAATACATCCACCGTCTGACAGAGATTCAGGGATTCAATGAGCCTCAGAAGGAGGAATATTTCAGGAAGAGAATCAGTGACGAGCATCAAGCCAGCAGAATCATCTCTCACATCAGAAGAGCAAGAAGCCTCCACATCATGTGCCACATACCCGTCTTCTGCTGGATCTCCTCCACTGTGCTTCAGAAGCTCCTGGAAGAAGATCTGAGTGCAGAAATCCCTCAAACTCTGACTGAAATGTACATCCACTTCCTGCTGATTCAGATCAACATGAGGAATCAGAAGTATGAAGAGAGAGATCCAGAGAAACTCCTGCAGTCCAACAGAGAAGTGATTGTGAAACTTGCTGAAGTGGCTTTCCATCAGCTGATGAAGGGCAATGTGATGTTCTATGAGGAGGACCTGATTGAGAGCGGCATAGACGTCAATGACGCCTCAGTGTATTCTGGGATTTGCACTGAGATCTTTAAGGAGGAATCTGTGATTCATCAGAGGAAAGTCTATAGCTTCATTCATTTGAGCGTTCAGGAGTTTCTTGCTGCTTTCCATGTGTTTTACTACCATGTGAACACAACTATGGAGAGACTGAAGAATTTTGCTTCAGTACAAAATTTGCTTAAAGGAGCAGTAGATAAAGCCATCAAGAGTGAGAATGGCCATCTGGATCTGTTCCTGCGGTTCCTGCTGGGCGTCTCACTGGAGTCCAATCAGAGACTCTTACAGGATCTACTGACACACACAGAGAACAGCTCAGAGAGCATCAGGAGAACCACACAGTACATTAAAGAGAAGATCAAAGATGGACATGGACTCTCCACTGAAAGATCCATCAATCTGTTCCTCTGTCTGCTGGAAGTGAAAGATCAGACTCTGTCCAGAGAGATTCAGGAGTTTGTGAAATCAGACAAACACTCAGAGAAGAAACTCTCTCCTGCTCACTGCTCAACAATCGCCTACATGCTTCAGATGTCAGAGGAGGGGCTGGATGAGCTGGACCTCAACAAATACAACACATCAGATGAGGGGAGAAGAAGACTGATACCAGCTGTCATCAACTGCACTAAAGCTCTGTGAGTGATTATTCCATAAGTTATCAGTTCCTGCTGTTGTTTCAAGTGATTTATCCTTGAGTAGAATTTACTCAGTTTTAGATTTCATTTTCATTTGAATGAAAGTTCTCTTTGTGTTTTTGAAATGCCAGTTATAGAAATTAGTATTTAGTATATTAAGTGTTTATTTATTGTGTGTTTTCTCTTTTTCAGTCTTGCTGGCTGTAATCTCTCGGGTCAGTCCTGTGAAATTGTGTCATCAGCTCTACAATCCTCAAACTGTGTCCTGGGAGAGCTGGATCTAAGTAACAATGACCTGCGGGATTCAGACGTGAAGCTGATCTCTGATGCACTGAAGAGTCCAAACTTTAAGCTGGAGATACTGAGGTGTGTAATATTTGATTTGATATAAGATATGTCGGATGACCAGTAATTTTTATTCAAGCTATGAATATTTAGTGCTAGTAGTGATTAGAGCACAACAATGGAGAAATTATCACACTGATCGAAGATGGTCTGGACTTTCTTGGTGGCAACTTCCCCAGTTTGCAAAGAATTGCGTCAGATCCTCTTCACATTTATACATTGATATCTCTTTCTTTAAAAAGATCCATGTAGAAGCATGTTAACATGTGAAAACAACTTATGTAAATTGCAATGCAATGCCTAATCTCTTCTTTAATTTATCCACAGGTTAACTGAATGTTAATGAGTGTTTGTATCTGACAGTCTATGTGTGTCTGTAGATGATCTGACTGTGTGTGTCTGTAGGTTGTCTGGCTGTATGGTGACAGAGGAAGGATGTGGTTATGTGTGTTCAGCTCTGAGTTCAAACCCCTCACACCTGAGAGAGCTGGATCTGAGCTACAATCACCCTGGAGAATCAGGAGTCAAGCTGCTCTCCGACAAACTGAAGGATCCAAACTATAAACTGCAGATACTCAAGTATGTATCAAGCGAGTTTCATGGAAGATTATTAATCCTGCTAACTTCAGCTATTATAAATAAGATCAGATTTATTTATTTATTTATTTTTTGAGTCGACATTGGGCTGGAAATCTTTTTGGGACCTGGCATCCCTGCCTTCAGATCACTTCAAACTAGACATTTTTTCTGGATCTTAAAGGATCACTTAAAGGATCCTTGATCCTTTATAGAAGCATGATGTATAGAAGTATGATGTTTTTTTGAGTTGAGGATGAAGTATGACATGTCTGCCATCTAGTGGAGGGGAGGTTGAATGAAATTTGACACCCTATTTGAAAAAAATCAACCGTTTTATTCAGTGCTGCATCTTGTCGAGTAAATGAATGAAATAATTTTGGTTTATATTTGTCTCTCTGTAGTGTGGACCATGGAGGCCCCTGTAGAATCAAACCAGGACTGAGAAAATGTAGGTCTCTCCCACTTGCATGCGCACTCACACACACGTGTACTTGACTATCTAAATAGTCACATTGCAAACACTTCAATCTTTTTTACACTCTTCCTTCGTTTTGTCCTAATCTCTCTTCTTGTGTTCAGATGCCTGTGATCTCACACTGGATCCAAACACAGCACATGTTAAACTCTCTCTGTCTGAGGAGAAGAAGAAAGCAACACATGCTAAGGAGGAGCAGTCGTATCCTGATCATCCAGACAGATTTGATGGCTTTGAGCAGGTTCTGTGTAGCGAGAGTCTGACTGGACGCTGTTACTGGGAGGTTGAATGGACCGGATTTAAGGTAGATATAGCAGTGACGCATAAAGAAATCAGCCGGAAAGGAGGGAATGACTGTTGGTTTGGATGCAGTGACAAATCCTGGAGTCTGTACTGTTCAACTAATGGATTTACTTCCTGGCACAATAATGTGAACAATTCCATACCGGTCCCATCACCCTTTCCTAACAGAGTAGGAGTGTATCTGGACGTGCCGGCCGGCACTCTGTCCTTCTACAGCGTCTCTGACACACGCACACGCACACACTTACACACATTCAACAGCACATTCACTGAACCCCTCTATGCTGGATTTGGTGTGTTTGATTCCTCACTGTCACTGTGTCAGATTTAACAACCTGCTGTCAGACACACAAACTTGTTGCCTGTAAACTAGCTTTTAGGGCATCTACTTGCTAGTGTATATCTAATGCAATAATATTTCAATTTGATGCATCATTGCATTGCATGTGTATGTGTGTACATCCAAAGACTTTGTGTTTGCAAAGACAGATTCACAAATTGCTGACCACTGGGGAGTCGACATTAAACGATTGCTATATCTAGTTAGAGTAAAGCTTCAGTATATTTACATTTACATACATTACATTTTACATTTACATTTAGCAGTTGCTTTTATCCAAAGCGACTTACAACTGAGGTCTAAACCAAGTGAGTCATCGTGAAGAGGCAAAAACAAGAAGTGCTCAAAATAAGATGTTCAGACATTCCTTGGAGTAGCATAAGCCAAACAAGCGAGGATTTAAAGGAAAAGGAAATATATATTTTTAATATTTCTTATGTTAAATGCTCACGGAAGAGATGAGTTGTCAGTTGTCTTTTGAGTGCTGTCAGGGATTCTGCATTCCGGATGATGATGGGAAGATCATTCCACCAGCATGGTACCGTGAATGAGAATGTTCCGGAGAGTGATTTTGAGGTTCTGTGACGGTACCACGAGCCGTCGCTCATTGGCCGCTTCTGCTAGGGATGTAGACTTGTGGTAGTGAGTGAAAGTAGGAGGGAGGGGGCTGAGCCCATGGGAAATCTGTAAGCAAGTGTCAACACCTTGAATAAATAACATATGGATCTTAATGGGAGTTGTAAGTGTAATAGCATGATATTCAAACGAGTTGTTGTTGCATAGAGAAGAGAGAGTTGAGTATTTCCAATTGTTAGAAATGTGAAGACCAGTACTTTTTTATGTTAATGAGATTGAGTTTTTTCAGGGCTCATGGTAGATCTTATATAAAAGCTACTGTAGATGTTGGTTCAGCAGCACTAATTTATACATTCACTCTGTTTAACACTATTCTCCTTTTTAAAATTCTTATTTTACTACATTTCTGAGAAGTTATTATCTTTGCCACCTTGACACATTTTTAAATGTTCTAAGTTTTCTGTTTATATATTTTTGTTCCTGTATTTTGGATTTTTCCAAATATTTTGCCAGGTAAGATGAATATGAATAAGCTAAATTCAAGTTGAAATAAATGGCAGAATATAAATTAATGTGACTGAATCAAGCTGACTTCATTAACAGGTGAAAATGTCTCTTTACTGTAACATCTGCACGGTGTAACACTGGGTTACTGTTTTTATTCAATAAATCTTCACACATGGTGAATCACATTCTCTGTCTTTCATGATACATCTGTAAAATTCAGATTGAGGACTGAGAGATTCAGACACTAAACATTGAGATGATGCAGTAATTTAGTGTGTGTTTAAAGCAGACATCACACACTCACACTCTGTCTGCTCTCGTCTATTTCATGTCTTTCTGATTATCAGTCTGTTTTCATTCTTCATCTTCATTGGTTACTCCCTCATGTCCTGAATGTGTATTTGGACGGGGATCTGTGTGAGTCTGTGTGTCCAGGACAGTCATCTCTCTGTGGGACACGTGCGGAGTCTATCCCTGTTGTGGATCATCTGACCGCTGCGAGCCGAGGGAGAGAACACTGACAGACACACATGCAGAATGCAGAGGAACACGATTTCAAGGTAACACACACACACTAACCTGGTTAAAAATAAAACATCGAGCAGATCTGTTAACTCAAACTCATTTGTTCTCGACTTTTGCCACATTTTACCCCAGAAAAGGGGGGAAAACATTTTGAATGATGATAACTGATCAGTTTCTGAAAGCTCAGATGATTTTAAAAAACATTATCCGCATATAAATGTATGTCATGATTAGACTGTACATTGTGAGGTATTGAGGACATCAGAGCACATGCTGATCATGTATGAAAAGTTAACTCATGAGGGAAAACTTAGACCAACTTTTAATGTTGGCTTGAAAAACAAAAACAAATCATTATTGGAAATGTATAACTTTTATTTTTTAACGATTATGCTTTATCAGCAAAACAGTTATTAAATCACATATTTTCCCCTGATGTCTAGTTCCTGTGTTGTTTAATTTTCCCATATACTGTGAGTGTGTGTTGTGTATGTCACAGTTACCTTTTAGTCACTGTCTGAACTGGGCCCTCATTAAATTATGGAATAATTGTTAAAAAATAAATATAATAGGCATAATTGAGGACAAAGTATCTAGTATTTGAGTTACATAAAAGCTTTTTATTTGTTTTCTTCCTAATTGTCCTTGAAATAATGACAATTATTTTCGAAGTGCTCCCAAGCACTTGCTGTGTGGTATTCAATACAATATTCCAGTAAATTATCAGCAAAAGTTTAGTTTTTTTTGTTGTTTTTTTAAGTGAACTAATCCGGTTGGATTTTCCCCTAGAAACAAAAGTGAAAGAAGAAGAGAAAATAAGTGATTCTGTTGTGGGGCTTTAAACCCGTTACACTGGATTTTTAAACGGCTGTATATTCTGTGGTAAGTTCTGAACTTATTCTTCTTGTAAACATGTTGTCATATTAAAATGAGCTGCTGTTTGATTTTTTTTTTTTTTTTTTACTTTTCTTCACATGGGATTTCAAATATGGATCAATATTATTTTGACAGTGAAAAGCTCTGACCAAAGGCAAAAACATGTGACTAGAAAGTAAAAATACTTTGGATATTTCCTCAGACCTGTGTTATTTATCATAATATTTAAAAAAATGATAAATGTATAATTGTTTTGTATTAAAATATTTATAGAGGATGTGACATCAAGTTGACATCAAGACTTGTATTGCACTGAACTTCCACTTGAGCTTTCTTAATTATAAGAAAAATAGTCCTAAATGGTACAGATTACAGTTCTTTGTTTTTGAACCCTTCATAAGGTTCCATAAATAACCATGCTTTTTAATGTATGTGTAGTACTTTAATGATGCCATAAAAATATATATTATTTTGTTATTTATATAAATGTTATTTTTTCAATGTCTCAGTCTACCTTGATTTATAAAATGTAGCCTGAATGTGGGTCATGTAAAAAACTGAACACACACGTTAATTGAATATTGAAAATGAATAAAAACACAAAATAGATTTAAATCATGTTTGAAAATAGCCAATTTTCAAATATCTGCACAATCCTATTTTCAATACCCATTTTTATGTGTCAGTATCAGTTCCTCTGAACAAATCATGTGCTTTTAGCATTTTGTTGTCTCGTTCCTCTTTGCAGATATACTTTTTTTCAAAAAAATATCTGAAATCAATCACTCAACTTTTTGAGAAAAGGAAGTGGGAGGACGGTGCCTTTAAAATGAGTTCTCCATCTTCTGGATCTTGCGCCCTGTCTATGAAGAGTGATCAATCAGTGACGAATGATCCTCCTGATTTAATTGATGGAACAGTGACCTCTGACCTGAGGTAAGACTCTGTTTTTGCATTGAGCAGGCATTTTTATTCAAAGTGACTTCCAGAAGCCTGCTGCCAGTGAGTGAGTGACACCTAATGTTAGATTACAGAGAAATAAATCATAAGTTTCCTGAACTTTCACTGTCACTGTCTTCACACAAAAAAATTTCCCTTGGAATTTCCGAGAAGTTTTTTTTGAAATTTTGTTATATATTGGTATTCTTTTTATTTTCTCAAGACAAGAGGAAACATAGTACATTGAAGAGATTTCCCCCAAAATAAAAATTCAGTTCATTATTTACTTACCAATGTGTTGTTTTAATGCCTTATTCCCTTTCTTTCTTTTTCATCCATGATAAGAGAAATGGAATTAAATGTCCATGCATTTAATTTTGGAACTTTGCTACTGCCTCCGTAGGATAGTTTTGGAATTTGTGAATGGCTTTGAATATATCAAAGAGGAATAAATGTATATTTAATGTGCATGCACAGTATAGCTAGTATTCTGAAATGCAGTTTTGTTTGTCTGTTTTCAGTATCACCAGGAAACGGAAATCAGAGTCTCCAATACCCAGCAGTGTGTCTGTGAAGAGTAACAGATCCATTGACCCACCCTATAATTTCAGTGAAGGAACAGAGACCTCTGACCTTACGTTAGTATTTGTAGTTGCTAATTTACTGTATTGTAGTCCAACAGAGTATGACCTGTACTGGGGTGCAGATCAAAAAGGTGCACCAAAATCAATTCTGGTAACTGATATATTTCTAAAGATCTCCAACAGTCATTGTAATTTTGCTGCTTTTTTTCTTTTTAATCTCAGCATGGAAGAGAAACATGAGCTGATCAGATCTGTGTCGTTCTCTACATCCCACTACCAAACCCACATCAGACGGGACAAATCTGAATCAACCTTGAAGACACACACATTGGAGACTGGAGACGTGCAGAGAGTCAAAGACCAGCACAAAACCAGCATGAAGAACAAGTACGAGAGATTATTTGAAGGAACCAAACTCCAAGAGAATGAAACCCTCCTGAACAGGATCTACACACAGCTCTACATCATAGAGGGAGAGAGAGAAGGATCGAATGAAGAACATGAGGTTTTACAGATGGAGAAAACAGCCAGAACACAACACTCACAAGACACTCCGATCCACTGCAATGACATCTTTAAAGCCTCTCCTGAACCAGGACGCCAGGAGAAAGACCAAATCAAGACTGTTCTTACTAAAGGCATCGCTGGAATCGGGAAAACCGTCTCTGTGCAGAAGTTCATTCTGGACTGGGCCGAGGGAAAAGACAATCAGGATGTAGATTTCATGTTTGTGCTTCCATTTCGAGAGCTGAACTTGATCCGAGATCATCAGTACAGTCTTCACAGACTTCTGCTGGACTTTCATCCTGAACTTCAAGATCTGGACTCAAAGATGTATGAGGAGTGTAGAGTTGTGTTCATCTTTGATGGTCTGGATGAAAGCAGAATCACACTGATGTTTTCAGACGCTCAGGAAGTTTCTGATGTGACTGAGACTTCATCAGTGGGTGTGTTGATGTCAAACCTCATTAAAGGAGATCTGCTTCCCTCGGCTCTCATCTGGATCACCTCCAGACCAGCAGCAGCCAATCAGATCCCCACCAAATACATCCACCGTCTGACAGAGATTCAGGGATTCAATGAGCCTCAGAAGGAGGAATATTTCAGGAAGAGAATCAGTGACGAGCATCAAGCCAGCAGAATCGTCTCTCACATCAGAAGAGCAAGAAGCCTCCACATCATGTGCCACATACCCATCTTCTGCTGGATCTCCTCCACTGTGCTTCAGAAGCTCCTGGAAGAAGATCTGAGTGCAGAAATCCCTCAAACTCTGACTGAAATGTACATCCACTTCCTGCTGATTCAGATCAACATGAGGAAACAGAAGTATGAAGAGAGAGATCCAGAGAAACTCCTGCAGTCCAACAGAGAAGTGATTGTGAAACTTGCTGAAGTGGCTTTCCATCAGCTGATGAAGGGCAATGTGATGTTCTATGAGGAGGACCTGATTGAGAGCGGCATAGACGTCACTGACGCCTCAGTGTATTCTGGGATTTGCACTCAGATCTTTAAGGAGGAATGTGTGATTCATCAGAGGAAAGTCTACAGCTTCATTCATCTGAGCGTTCAGGAGTTTCTCGCTGCTTTCTATGCATTTTATCATTATGCTATCGAACTTTTTGACAGGTTGCAATTTTGTGATGTGATGCATAATCTGCACAGGGATGCAACTGATAAAGCTCTTGAGAGTGAGAATGGGCACCTGGATCTGTTCCTGCGGTTCCTGCTGGGCGTCTCACTGGAGTCCAATCAGAGACTCTTACAGGATCTACTGACACACACAGAGAACAGCTCAGAGAGCATCAGGAGAACCACACAGTACATTAAAGAGAAGATCAAAGATGGACATGGACTCTCCACTGAAAGATCCATCAATCTGTTCCTCTGTCTGCTGGAAGTGAAAGATCAGACTCTGTCCAGAGAGATTCAGGAGTTTGTGAAATCAGACAAACACTCAGAGAAGAAACTCTCTCCTGCTCACTGCTCAACAATCGCCTACATGCTTCAGATGTCAGAGGAGGTGCTGGATGAGCTGGACCTCAACAAATACAACACATCAGATGAGGGGAGAAGAAGACTGATACCAGCTGTCATCAACTGCACTAAAGCTCTGTGAGTTATAATTATATCTATTTACCGTATCAAGACTCGTATGGTATTTTAATGTTTTATTTCAGTGCTTTGGTGAGACCATATGGTAAAAACATTTCAAATAATTAATTATGTCCCACAGGCTTGTTGGCTGTTATCTCACTCAGCATTGTGAAACTGTGTTTCTGGCTCTACAATCATCAAACTGTGTCCTGAGAGAGCTGGATCTGAGTAACAATGACTTGGGGAACTCAGGTGTGAAGCTGCTCTCTGATGGACTGAAGAGTTCAGCCTGTCAGTTGGAGATACTGAGGTATTACTTGAAGAATTACTGAGTGATCTAAAGTCTGTTTTCTACTAGAAGTTATATATTTAGATTTCCTCTTTTGTCTGTAGATGATCAGTCTGTTGATGTGTGTCTGTAGATGATCTGACTGTGTGTGTCTGTAGGTTGTCCGGCTGTATGGTGACAGAGGAAGGCTGTGGTTATGTGTGTTCAGCTCTGAGTTCAAACCCCTCACACCTGAGAGAGCTGGATCTGAGCTACAATCACCCTGGAGAATCAGGAGTCAAGCTGCTCTCCGACAAACTGAAGGATCCAAACTATAAACTGGAGATACTGATGTAAGTGGGGCAGTGAGAGAGTTTTTTGATTTTACACTAGATTGCCAATATGTTTAAGCATGCTGATGTATATTTTAACATCACTTAAACCTGCGTGTACTGGGGGGTGACACTAGAGGGCGATGATGAGCCGCAGGGAGTTTCAATACACTATGAAACAAAAACGAATTTCTTATGTTTGTTGAGTTTGCAGAGTTACAGAAATAAAATACCATATGTTCCACCAGAAAATGCTTCAGTGTGTGCAACATTATCTATTAACAAGATTATCTACTAATACCTTAAAGGTGCCCTAGAATGGGGTTATTTTATTTTTTTATTTTTTTATAATGTTTCCTGGGTTGCCCTTATAATGTTAGTATTTTTTAGATCAAAAAAAGTCAGAATTTAGAAATAAAAGGCATTTTTCCTAGTCTGATTTTAGCTTCTGATTTGAACGCTCTGTTTGAAGGGGCGTGCCTGCTGTGGGATTCAGTGTAACCGCCCACTGCTGTGATTGGCTGGCATGCTTGCATATGAAATAGCTACGTATTACATGTGAAACTCTCTCGAATACTTTTACTACAGCTATTATTCATTTTTACTTTTACAGCTATCGAGATTAACGAATCGTGAGATGTTTTTAAAGTATTTCTATTCCCATCACATAACAGTCTGTTGATTGCGAGACTGAAGATCTTATCATTGCATCGCAGTTTCTGCACTCTCAAATGCTTTCACCAATGCAAACACGATGATGTAAATACAGTTAGAGCTTTGTTGTGCAGTGTAACATGTGCCATTGATTTCATAATGAGTTGTCCAGATAAACTCGCGCTGTGTGGAAAGATTGTTCTTTGATCGGTTTCTCTATATAATTTATTCACAATTTAAATAAGGCTTTTTTCATCTTACTAAAAGAAACAATGTGAAGTTATTATTTTAGTCACTGGCTTGACTTACTGATACATAAACAGTATTGAACGATTTTGAGACAAATATTATCTGTCTGAACTTGAACAATTACATATCAGAAATTGTTGCTTGGTAGCTCGATCGATTTATTTTCAGACGTTCATCGAGGCCAGCTCTGTATTGGCCCAAGTTGAGGAAACTGTCCTTAGTGAAATGTTTGGACCATACACAACTTTGGGAAGTTGTGTCGGCACATTTCCAAAAAAAATAAAATTAAGCCATTGTTTCTTCAGAGGCTCTGATGAAGGAACTAAAGAATACTTTTGTGTTCATGTGTACATCGAAACACTAAGCAACTGCTATGCTTCAGCAGCGCAGTTCTGCCTGTCATTGAACATGGGCTGGCATATGCAAATGTTTGGAGGCGTACGTATTAATGATCCCAACTGTTGTGTGTTATTTAACTATGCCAAAATTGCCACGTTTGAACCAGTACATACAGTGCATTATGAGCAATTCACCATGTTGGAAATAGTAAACATGTTGAGAAGTAAATCTGAGAAGTAAATTTTGTAAAAGCTGAGGTGAAGAATGATTTCATTATTATTTTTGATCCATACTGGTGGTTGAGATAGACTACATTTTGTGTGCATATATCTTATAAATGTGAAATTTGTATTTTCTTTTTAGGGGAACAATAGCTTAAATATATTATTAATGCTATTCTTTACTTTAAAAGCCCCCCAAAAAAACATGTGTTAATGGTTTAATTTCCGATTTTCATAATTTTTCCTCAATCTATGTTGCCGCTATCTATTTTACACAATGAGCATTTCTAAAACCATTTCAATTGAACATTAGTTTTCAGTCTATTAAACATTATTTGTTTGTGTGTATGTTTTTTGTTTCTGTTCAGTTTAGATCATGGAGGACATTTCAGGATCACACCAGGACTGAGAAAATGCAAGTCATCAAACACACACACACACACACACACACACACACACACACACACACACACACACACACACACACAGAGAGAGACAGACAAACAAACAAACAAACACACACACACACACACACACACACACACACACCTGTGAATTTATTTAGTGTCATAGATGTTCTGATCTCTCTTGTTGTCTTCAGATGCCTGTGATCTCACACCGGATCTAAACACAGCACACAGTCAACTCACTGTGATTAAGGGGAACAGAGTTGTGGAGCACAACAAAGAGGGGAAACCGTATGCTGATCATCCAGAGAGATTTGAGCACCATGAGCAGGTTCTGTGTGAAGAGAGTCTGACTGGACGCTGTTACTGGGAGGTTGAATTGAGCGGTTCAGTTCATGTAGCAGTGGCATATAAAGGAATCAGCCGGAAAGAAGGGAGTGAGTGTAGGTTTGGACTCAATGACAAGTCCTGGAGTCTCTTCTGCAGTAATAAGGTTTACTCTTTTTGGCACAATAGTAAATGCATTGATATATCTGGTCCTTCAGCCCGCTCTAATAGAGTAGGAGTGTATCTGGACTGGTCTGCTGGCACTCTGTCCTTCTACAGCATCTCTGACACACACACACTCACACTCTTACACACAACCTCTGCCACATTCACTGAACCCCTCTATGCTGGATTTGTAATTTATCCAGATTCTTCTGTGTCTCTGTGTTAGGAACCATACTTTAAACAAAAAAAAAAAAAGATATGGAAAAAAGAAAATTGTAACTTTATTATTTGGAATTGTAACTTTCTTTCTCACATGTGTGACATTTATAGTTGCAATTTCAAAAAATAAAGTTGCAGTTATAGCCCTATTATACACCAGTGCAATGATGAGGCTGCTGGTCTGAAAACGAGGTGTGTGTTCAGACACATTGTTGCGTTTTTTATGGAACTGAAATAGACTAAGCCATTGACCAACTGAAACCTGGTCTGAAGTCAATGGCGCAATATCTTTTTTTGTTATTTAAATAATGCGTTAGTAATAACTATAGGCGGGACAACAACGCACGCGTGTACACTCTGCTTAGAACACAAATAAAAGGATTACAATGTAGAATATTAACATTGTGAACATAAACATATGCACACACAGCTTTAACCTTTCTTTCTAGAGAAGCGTTCAGTCTTACCACTTGCAAATTTCACCATGTAAATAGCGAATCCGCCATGACGCGAGCGCAACTGGGATTTAAAGGGAATGGGAGATGAGACCCTGATTGGTTTATTGCACGTTACACCCAGAACACACCCATTACTCAATAAGAGAATAGGGACAACCCTTTAGACTATGGGCTGCACGCGCCAACCATTTTTCCCGTCGCTAAACTAGCAAAAGTGATTTCGTACACCATAAGTGCACTTGAGCCCTGCGCTTTAGACCATGCGCTTATATCATTAAAATGTCAGATTGTAATATACATTTACTTTGTGAGATACAAAGTCACAGTTACTGTATGAGAAAAAGTTGTAATTATGAGATACAAAGTCAGGAATTTCAAGATTTAAGAATATATTACATTCTTTATTACATTCATATTACATGCTCTGTGTGATACTTGATTCTGCTCTCTTGTTATCGCTCCCACCTCACGTGCTGGAGACGCAGATTTAGACCCGCTCAACAATTGGTCAAGCAGCAAGTTACGTCACAGGAAACACACCCCTGAGCGGTGCGAGACCAGAGATATACGGTTCTTTTCTTGAAAATTGTAGATGTTTTTTACTTTTAATTGTATAAAACTTTCTTTGCTCAGCTTTGATGGTGTAAAATCCTGAAGATCAACTGCCACAGTGTAAACAACAGATTTGTCACATTGTCCATTACTGGGCTAACGAATGAATCAATGGACTATTAAAAATATTTTGTGAAGATTGGCTTCAGAATGGCTATTTCTGATAAATGTTTTGTTTTTTTTACACTCTAAACACTTTTAAACCACTGTTAATTAATATGTGCTAATTTTTTATCCTATTTATAAAGTGGGAAATAACCTTTTCATATTTTTTTTCTGACATCCTAATCTTTGCCACCTCTTCTCTGAAGTTTTCAGGTATCAGGTGTGGTCGGATTCTTGTTGTGTGTGAGTCAGTATTCATCAGGGTCAAAGGTCATGGGCTTTAGAAACACTCTGGGCTCTTTATTTGGTGATTTAATTTAGTGTAACTTTATAAAAGCTACTGTAGATGTCGTCACTGTTTCAGAGGATCCACAGGCTCAGTTTCATCCTACTGGATTGTCACAAACTGTTACTGGAACGTCAGTGTGTTTTCTCCCTGATCAATATATTATGTAGATAAAATAACCTCTGAAATAAATGTCTGTAACAATGAAATGTAAAGCCATTTTGGCTCTTTGTTTTAACACTTGTCTTTATGAAATTATGTTGCTACAACTGTTATTCTTATTGATTATATTTTCCTTGATCTAGTTGTTTTGCTACCTTGACATTTAATGTTGTAATTTTAAATTTGTGTTCTATTTTACATGTTTTATCAAAACATTGTTACCTAAAAATGCAATTAATTTGCTCAAATCTATTTCAAATCTTATTCTACTGAGGATAAATGATGAATATAAATCATTCTGACTTAAGACTCATTATGTTGCAGCGGAGAAAGTAATTTAAGCACCAGATTAGGTGAAAATTACTGATCTAAAAATGAATGTAACAGTAATATGGTCTATCACAATTATGGCTTTCTTTAAGTTTTTGCACATGAGTGAAACAAAGTCACTGTCTGTCACGTTAAATTACATTTGTTTTGTTTTTTAGCCACCACAGAAAGTGCATTAACGTAGATATAATATCTCTATAATTGTGACAATATCTGTCAATTAATCATGCTTCAGTCTCACAGACTTCAACATTGGAACAAACTTGTTTAATGAATTGCTGTAGTTAGAAAGGTTCATATATCACAAAATATGAAACTACAGCCAAAAATAACTGAAACAATCACATTTATTTGATGAGTCACTTTGAAAAAGCACAACTTTTTTTTCATATCACTTTAATGCTTTCCCCAAAATCACAGATATGAACTCCAACACCTTTTAAAAGGTTAAACGATTAACAGAAAGTAGAAAGATACATTCCAGATTAACTATTCCCTGTAACTGTGTACACCCAAAATTACTCACTCATAAGGAAAGGAAATCTCTGCCCACAATAAATCATATAATATGGACTGATTAATCAATCATCAAACACATTCGTTATAGCATAACTCTTAAACATCACCTGTTAACCACTAGTGCCTATATATCCAACAACACCACACTGTGTGAAATAAAAACAACCAGCAAATAAAGCTACTCAGATAATATTATAAATCAGCCATTATACCCAAATATCCTACTGTAAATGTAAAGAAACGCATCAAGTATTTGTACTTGTATTTGTAATTTATTTATTTATTTTTGTCATCGGCATCTCTGTAATAAGGTATATTCACAAAAGCTGACATCGATGCATGTGCCATGACTTCGGCAGTTCAGAGAAGGGTTGTTAACCAAATTAATTGCATGATATGCCAAGTAATAAACAGTTTATTCACACTCATGTCATTCCAACCCTGTATAACTTTAGATTTGATCCTGATCCACCTTTTTTCACTAAATAAGAAAACAAAAACTAAAAAAACTTAATTTTGGCCATAAAGTAAACCAATGATTGTGTTCTATTAAAATTATATTGAATCAATGCTTGAAATTGACAGCTGAGCTTTAAAGATTAAAACCGGTCAGACTTTACTCTCTCTCACGTTTACGTTTAAGAGACTGCACAGGTTTGGCGGCGCCTATTTCAACAAGATTGGGATACTCCCCCTCACTCAGTAGGTAATGGCGATCGGTGTAGTCACGACCCTCATAGAGCTTACAGGCCCCTTTGTTCACTTTACAGGAGCGAACGCCATTCATACCAAACTGGTCCTCCACAGAAGGACAGTCAACTGTGGTGACATGCATTGGCTCCTCAAAACTCTTCTCTTCATAGAGCTGGATCTGAAATGATGTCACTCGTTTTAGAGACTGCACAGGGTTGGTGGCGACCATTGCAGCCAGAGTGGGATACTCCCCCTCTCTCAGTAGGTAATGGGGCTCGGTGTAGTCACGACCCTCATAGAGCTTCCAGACGCCTTTGTTCACTTTACAGGAGCGAACGGCATTCATACCAAACCGGTCCGCCACAGAAAGACAGTCAACTGTGGTGACATGCATTGGCTCCTCAAAACCCTCCTTTTCATAGAGCTGGATCTCAAATGATGTCACTCCTTTTAGAGACTGCGCAGGTTTGGCGCCGCCTATTTCAACAAGATCGCGATACTCCCCCTCACTCAGTAGGTAATGGGGATCGGTGTAGCCACGACCCTCATAGAGCTTCCAGACGCCTTTGTTCACTTTACAGGAGCGAACCTCTTCTATACCGCACAGGTCCAAAGATGGACAGTCCCCTGTGATAAAGCAGTTGTTCCCTTTAAAGTCTTCTTTATTGTAGACCTGAATCACACACTTGAAGGAGAGAGAAAAGAGAGAGGTTGAGATTACCTTGTTTGATTCGACGAGGAAAAAAGGTTTATCAAACTCTACACACACACAAAGAAATCATAAAAAGTTGTTGAAATAGCTTATTAACAACAGGCATCACCAAATTCATTTAATGGTGTGAACAAGTGACATTTATCACTATGAAGAGTAGATACTGCTTCAGTGTTAGTTATAATAATGATAATAATAGTTTATTAAAACACACAGAAACTCAAACGTCTACAACCCACCAAAATAAAAGGTCAAGTGTAACTCTAAAAAATGAGGAAAGAAATTGCATAGTATAAATGAACTATAAAAATCAATAATAATGAAATCTATTAAAACGTTAGTTTTAATAAAGTTTTCATACAAGTTTTAATTCAAACAGTAAACTTCCCCCAAACAATAACTCAATTTTGTTTTTCGAAAACACCATTTCTAAAATTATTTTTGTATTTGTAAAGTGATATAAATGTAACAAATTAATTGTATTATTATTTGTGCCTATAATGTTTTTTTTTGTTTTTTTTAAATGGTGTGAAAATTGTCAGCTGATAAACCCTGCTTCATATATTCATATAACAACTAAGGCTAGATGTAGCTCTTAACTGGCAACGTTAGATTAGAAACAGTAGAAAATCAGTCACCCCAGCTATAAATATCACTGGCTGTTAGTTTTGTGTTGCTTATAATAAGTTGACCTGTTGATAACGCTAAGTCCTTCATAATGCTCTCGATTACATGTACTGTGGAAATTCTGCATGAATGATGAATATATGAACACACACCTCACGCCACCACTTGAAGCACTCCTTAGCGTCCTTCTCCTCCTCATCAGAGTTCTTTGTGTAGTTAACCCTACCAACATATTCAGTGAACTTCTCTGGCATCAGACTGGATACCTGCGATACATGAGGAATAATATTTATCAGTGATTATAGATCTGGGGAACTTGCTTTGACTTGCCTAGATTGACCAGGTTAGTCTTTTTGTAAGTGACTCAGTACATATTTTATTCTTAAATTATTTTAATCTCATATATATATATATATATATATATATATATATATATATATATATATATATATATAGAATGGTGATAAAATGTAAAAAAAAAAAAAAAGTTTGATCTTTAAAGTAAGTGGTGCTAAGCTGTTTTACGACCATCTGAATACCACTTTAACCCATATAAGTGACTGTAAATGCAAGATGGTAATTATGTGCTTAAGCAATTTCTATGTAAGAAAGGGTACATTTAAAACTTATTTTTTTGTTTATTTAAAACATTTTCTTGCACCCATCTCTCCAGGTTAACAGATGGTTTGGCAAATATTTTGTAATTCTAAAACTGTACAAATGGAACTGTACTGCGCTAATTACTTTTACGATGCTAATCGTTTCAGAGGGTCGATCACCACATTTCGATGTCCAATGACTATGAGAGTAATGAAGATAAAGCAGTTGAACTAAATTGTACCTTTTACTCTGAATATTGTTGAACAATAAAATACACTGTGTACATATTCACCATCAAAAGGTATTCAAATGTAAAGAAAATGTACAAATAAAACGTAGGCCTACGCAAAATAATCAACAGAAATAAACAATGAATTGTTTCAACAGATTCAAGGATACAGATGACAGTTGGTCCTGTGATTAGGCAGTGAAACAAAGATTGCAACAGTCCGTGTGGTCTCTACAGTTCTTTAAAGTGTCCAAAAGGCTTTGTGACGTTGATGTTGAGATGCAGTCTCATGCCCTGAAGTATGGTAAATCCTCAGCGACGATAAATTCCAGTGTATAATCTAAGATGTTACTGAATATTTATCTCGCTGATGTATGACTCTCAAACGTGGTTCTACAATAAACAAATAATGTAATCAGCAACATAAACTGTATAGATGTGCAATTAACACGACAGAAATGCTGAAACATTACAGCTCTATATAATGGATGATCACATCTGTCACTATTAACATAATATTTCCCACAATCAGGTAACTGCACTCTCATTTAACATAAAATATAATGTAGCAGCCGTACATAAAGGCAAACAGTGAATAAGTGACCATTAAATAATAATATAAATGTAACTCACAATCTTCAATGACGCACATTCAGGAATCGTCACCATGGAAACTTCAGTGCAAAGTTTAATATCGTCCACTGCCGATCAAGAGCACAAATATCCTATTCTGCAGTTCACAAAGTGAAGGCGCTGCAGAAAGTGATGTTAATCTATCTTATTTCACTGCTTTACAGGTAAGATTGCAGGACCTAAACTTTCCCTCAGGATCCGAACCGAAGAAATATGATCTGCTTTCGCGCGAACTCAGATTAAACCACACCCCCTCATATTCAAATCAATGACCAACATGACAGCTGCACAGCCTTTATAATAAGTGAACAAAAACTGAACATGGGCTTTTTTACAAAAACAATCTATTGATATTAATGAAGATTATATGTAATTCTGCTGACATATGCTAGTTAGTACGAATACCTCATATTTCTCAATCTTGTAGCCTTTAGTACGATTCTGCTTCTTGTAGAAATAGACACTGTTGATGGGGTTTTTACCATTCTTATTATATTCCAGTGGAATTACCTGTGTGAGATTACAAGGTTAGTCACTAAAAACTGATGAAGAAAAATCTAAAGGGTGGAATTTCTGGAGATTCTGAACACAACATACATCAGTGCTGAAATCCTTCTTATCCAAGAACACATTCGGGTGACCTTCGTTCCATTCATCCACTGCTTCATTCCAGTTACGCTAGAGAATTGAGCATTAAAGTCAAACAAATTATCTACATGAGAGTGTATATTATGTATATCATTGTGGTGGAAAGTAACTAATTACAAATACTTTCGTTACAGTACTTCAGTAGATTTTTTCATTTTTTCTACTTTCTTGAATATAATTAAATTGTGGTACTTTTACTCTTACTTGAGTAAAATAAAAATAAAGTATTCAACTTCTCTACATTTATATTTCATAAAAAGTACAGAGTACTTTGACAAAGGTGCCGACCTATTGTTTACAGTCTATGGCAGGTGCCGACGGAGCAACAGCGCAAGCTGACATTTGACAGACACATTTCAAAACCACTGCGGTGGAGCTGCGCTTCAGCCAATAACAGACATATCTGAAGCACTTCAGCCAATAACAGACAGGTCTGTCTCGGGTGCAAAACCAATCAAAACCTCCAGTTCGAGTGGGGGGCGGGGCGTTCAAACCGTGCGTTTTTACATTCAATCACTGGCAGCTGGCGCTCGTGTTTGAATCAGTAGCGCTAACGTTTCAATTTTTCAGTGAATCGTAAGTGAGTATTCTGCTCATATTTAATTAGGCCTATGGCAACTACTGAAATGGGTCACACCATTGATAATACCAGAGCACTGAGCAGTTGAAGTAAATAAAAAAGCTCGGCTCATAACATGGACGCGGTTTGCAATGGACAGAGCAAGAACGTAAGTGTCTAAAATACATGCACACAGTTCAATTGGTAAAGCTCTCCCTGTTTAAGAATACATTTAAACTAAATATACGAAGCAAACTTTGTACAAAGCTGAACAAACAGTGAAATAAGATCGCATGATTAATCTGTAAATCAGATGCATGTAAAAGTGTAGTTCGTTCCTATAGCAACAGTGGGCTCCCAGCACATTTTCGGTTGGCTACAATGAAAAAAAGATCATTTAATTTAACATGTTGATACCCCACTTATTTTTTTTTATTTTTTATTTTTTACTGGGATTTTTTATTCATACTATATATTCGACTGAAAGCAGAAAGTCATATCTTCTAAGATGACTTTGAGGGAGAGTAAATCGTGGGCTAATTTTAATTTTCGGGTGAACTATCCCTTTAAAGTCATACATCATTCTTTTGAAAATACCTGACAGTTCGATAAACTCAGATATATTATAGCTATTATGTGTTTGTCTTCATGTTTCATCAGTCAAAACATAACTATTTGCAAGTTATTATATCCATATAAGGCATTTCCTGAAATGTGTAAGTTTAATACTTCTATGCATCAGTACTGGGCCTTCAGTATGAATGAAACAGATGACATGAGAGTGTTTAGCGCTCCATTTTGCTATCATCTCCCCATTTTGGGTAAAAATAGAAAAATACTAAAGTACTTTGTAATGCAGTTACTTGAGTAGTTTTTATGCAAACTACTTATTTACTCTTACTTGAGTCATATTATATTTCAGTACTTCTACTTGTACTCAAGTAAATTTTTACTTAAGTAGCAATACTTTTACTTAATTACAATTTGTCAGTACTCTTTCCACCACAAATATTATCAAATGAATTTATGAAATGGCAGATCAAATGCAAGGTATAATTTGTTTCATCTATCAACATACCGGAACAGCATGTTATTAGCAAATTGGAGCAAATTGGCCATTAAAAGGACAAGTTCGGTAATTTACAATTGAAGCCCTGTTTTAAGATCGTTTCTGATGATATAGAATGGTTAGGATTGTTCTTTAGACAGATGCTGCTGTCACGAGAATTTTCGGTTTCTGTGTAAGCACCCCCACCCCACACACACACACACCCCTTTATAATGGTAGCATAGGTGCACTGGAACAATCATTCATAAAAACGCATAAAACTTTAGTTTACAAAGACGTGAAACTCACCGAGTGGTCTGAGGTGTTCACTGATATGCTCACACAAAAATCACAGCAAAAGATGCTTTCCAACAGGTTTTATCGTAGTTTTTGTACAACTCCATTGACTTGTATTGTATGTTCTTTAATGTACGGTATTACACTGCTGCCGGAAACGGAAATTGGATTTTTGTATTCTTTCTGTAGTCTTATGCAGTCGTGGTCATAGATATCCACAATAAAGGCTAGATGTCTTACGGCAGAGTTTCTATCGCCATCACCGGCGGCCATCTTGTCACAGGCAAGCTGATGTTAGATGAGTGGTCAGCACGAACACAAATACTCTTATCTTGTTTATATACAAACGGTTTTTGTTCTTACAAACGTTATTAACGTGGCTATAATTCAGAATGATTATTTATTTATACACTTATTATTCATAAGTATGCAGTGTCATAACTCTATGACTCTAACATAGAGTGGTTTGCTAGCATTATCGCCACCAACTGGGCTGGAGTGTCTATTATTCAAGCTCTCAACAGAAGAATGTCCGGCTGTGAGGCGTTCGGAAAAATAGGTCTACAGTTTTATAACGAATGGTAAAACACCTGTTGGAAAGCATCTTTTGCAGCGATTTTTGTCTGAGCATATCAGTGAACACCCCAGACCACTCTGTGAGTTTCACGTCTTTGTAAACTACAGTTTTATGCGTTTTATAAAGGATTGTTCCTGTGCACCTATGCTAGCATTGTAGAGGTGTGGGGGTGCTAACACAGAAACCAAAAATTCTCAGGACAGCAGCATGTGTCTAAAAAACAATCTTAACCATTCTATTTCATCAGAAACAATTTTAAAACAGCGCTTTAATTGTGAAATACTGAACTTTAAGTCAGTTTAATGGAGTGATAATGGAATGAATCAAATTTGCAAATATGACAATGAGCATTTTAAGACTAAAATGTAGAAGGGAAAGTTAACATACATATATATATATATATATATATAAAATAATGGTATGTTTCAGTGTAACTCTGTGAACACTAGAATTTTACTTTAAAAATGGTCTCTTTCTCTTTAGTTGTTCTGGTCTCTTCTCCAGGAAAGACTATCTCTGCTGCTTCATCTTTTGTTATTCTGGTCTCTCCCACACACTTTGGCAGGCGTCTCCTCACAATATCCTCAAGCTCTCTTCTGGCGCCTTTCAGCTTGTCATCAGTGGAGTACAGGATCTCCTCAAAGACGTGATCTGATGGAATGAGAACAATTTTGACTGAACGCTCTGCATATTTAAAATTAAAAACTTTTCAGGTAAAGTTTAAACTTTTCTGGTCAAATGAAAACATGTTTAAATCATAACAATAAACCATCTATGAGTAAGAGTGAGATGGCTTGAACTTCAACTTGAACTTTAAAACTTCTCTTTTTCCCCTTTTGATCTTTAGAATCCTACCAGTGTTTTCAACTTACCTGTCAGTTTAATGAACCTCATCTTTTCATCTGGTGAAGAGGATTCTGAAATCTTAAGTGGGATCTTAAGTGTGTCTTTAGCTTCCAAGATGGCGTTTGCGATTCTAATGAACAAATACAATAAAAAGAGTTTGTAACAGTACATAACTATGATAAACTATAAAAAAAACCCACAAAGATTATAACTGAGTAAAAAGAATAATAACTTGTCTTCAATGATGTTGACGATCTTGTGCTGGTAGGCCTGGAGATACAGGGTGTATAGGGTGTGAAACATGTCATAAACATTATCTGCCACCTATGAGAGACAAAGAATAACACAAACAGTCAAATATTAATATTGATATACATACAGGTTTTCAATTGTCATTCAGAAATATTCTCAAATGTGGTTAAAGTGGAAAATTTTAAACGTTACAAAATTCCTTTTGTAAAAAATTCCAACTAAACCCATTCATCTCTCTTAAAGGTGACTTCAAGCTTTATTATTTTCAATAAAACATCAATGTCTAAAGCTCTGGTAATTCTCAATAATAACTCTTATGACAAATTGGTTTGTAATAGTATTTTGTAGTACATATTTAATAAGTTAACTGCCATAAAACCTAAAATATTGCTACCCTTTTTTTTACAGTAAAGCACTTGCAACGAGCTGCTGTTTTTAGCGTAAACTTTAGTTTAATGCCGTAAAACATAAATGTGTCTACCTTATTTTCTAAGGCAACACTAACCCTAACCTTAAGTGCTGGCAACCACAGCTGCCAGTTTTAAAAAAAGTAAATTTTATTTTGATTATGTAAAACATAAAAATTGATATTGTATATTAAATTGTAAAGTACGGTAAATACAACGATATGTTTTTTTTTGTTGTTGTTGTTTACAGTGTACTTCTAAAGTAATTCCGTGAAATGTGTGAATTATATTGCGCAAACCCAAAGTAATACTACCCACTGGATGAAGAAGGGTTGGCTCTCCACAGAACATAAAATATTCATTTTATTTTATTTTTTTATGTTCACATTTATGAGGAAAAAACAATGTTACGGAGTGTGATTGGCTACATCGCTCAACGCTGAAAACATGTTATAAATAGAAACTCTGGCCAGTAAATCATTTCTATTTTATTTTAGTTGTTCTTGTTGCTTTTCTGCAACAGATGAATAAAATGTATTTGTTTTTAGATGTTTTATTCATAGATATTTATAGTTTGCGGGAGTTCCGCAAATCGTTTTATTCTCCCGCAATCCGCACTCACAGATTGAGCGCATCACCGCCCGCGCTCGCACTCAGCCATCAAAGGATAGTGACGGGAAATATCAGCGGCCCGGGTCGGGTCAAGTTCGGGCTCGGGCAGAGAATCTAAGCAGCTCAACTAAAGCAGAGGCGGCATCTATCTATGTGAACCAAACAATGGTGTAATGATTCAGTTTGACTCCCAAGACAAGATGATGCTCACCCGACTGGCTAATAGGAACGTGGCCCCGCCCCTGACACAATTTTCACAGTGAAAGCAAAATCCTGACTCGAGAGCAAGAAATTGCATTGAGAGCAAAGAAAAGCGTTTTGAGAGAAACACTTTTTTTTTTAGAAAAAATGTTTTCACACTGATAGCACAAATATGTATATTGGAGTTTTTTTTTCTTTCAAAGTATTTTGCGAGTTTTTTTTTCCATCAGAAATAAATTGTAAAAATTTCTATTTTTTATGTTCTATGATAAAATACTTTCTCTCAAAACCTTTTTAGTCTCAACTATTATTATTTTTTTGCTATTGGTATGAAAACTTTTTCTATCAAATGTTTTTCGTATGAATTTTTTTTTTCTCTTAAACATTTTTCTTTCTCTCAGATCATTTATTTTCTCGCATGTAATAAAGACACAATTCGAGCGCCGTACTTCTCCCGCCTGACCGGAAGTTGCACCCACTTTATTTTACAGTAAAACAAACAGGTGGATATGCTTTTTTTCATAAACCCAATAACAAACTTCAACGTGTTTTTTTTTTTAGCCAAAATGTTTGGGAATGTAGCCTTTGCAAATTAAATATTCATTCCTGTTTTAAAGGCAAAGGTTGTTGCTTGTTTTAACATACCTCTTAAAACTGCTTACATATCTTTTCTTTAGAATATTTCTCATCTAATGGTTGACATATGTTTAGCTTAAAATGAGATGAAAAAGTGAATACTCTAGGGATCTTATAAGATCAACAGCCCAGCTTTGGTGGAACATGGACAAATTAAATAATACTCACAGTGTTATCCAACAGGTGGAAAGTGATCATCCATAAATTGAGCAGTGGTAAGTGTATCATTTTTTTAAATTTATTTATTTATTTATTTATTTATTTATTTGATATGGACATAACAACAGCATTGGACAAACCAGATGCATTGTTTTTTAGTGTTATAGCAAAACTGCTAATTTACAACACTTGTCCATGGAAGGCTACACATTTCACAACACACAACACAGTACAATAAACAAAACACAGTAAAAACAGTACACAGGACAATATTTAAAACGGCAAACAATTCACATCATTACCATGTATTTCAAACAGTATTACCATGTGTGCAACTTTGACTAGACCTCAGCCATTGTTTCAGACCTTTGGCAAAGCATAACATGTCCGTTTGCATTTTCATGTACCTTGTCTCTGAAGCAGATGTGATTCGTCTCCTCCACATCACACACTCGAGCAGATTTCAGCATGCGCTCATGGTCAAAACTGTTTGGGATGCCAAGGTAATGACAGTCTCTGAAACCATAAGAGAGGATATAACTGCACACTCTATTGCTTATGGATATCACTGATCTCTGACTTTAGCTGTACAGAAACAAAATTATTTTCCATTTATTTATAATCAATATATTTGATGGTCATATATAAATGTACTGTTGGGATTAAAGTGTTTCTGTTGTGTGAGTTTGAATGTGCTTCATTACAGGAGAAGATCAAGATACATTGAGAATACACAGCAAAATCCCAATTGTTAAATTAACACTGAGGCCCTGTTTACACAAGAACGCTCGCGGGTGAAAACGTAAAAATATTTTATCGGATGTGCCTTTCGTTTACACGGCGACAGCATTTTTGGGGCTTAAAAACGAAAAAAGTGAAACCACCCTCCAGGTTGGAAATCTTTAAAACGCTCCACCGCCACTTTCCTGTCTTAAGGGTAAAAACGCAAAAGTCTGCTTGACCATGAAGGTTGTACGCAGGGCCGTGGACTTGGTGGTGTTGTGTGGAAGTGCTCCACATCGCCACCTAGCCGCCTGGGGTGCACACTACACCCATAACGCTTGTCTAAACTCAGAATAAAAAGTGATAACGCAACGCTACTTTTGCGTTTTCTTTTCAGATTGTTTCCGTGTAAACATGCCCTAAGAGTGTGAATTATATAAACTGAAGCAGTGTTAAAGTTAATGAGATAATTAAGTGAATAATTGAGTGATGATTGAGCATTATTGAAGACACCTGATGATAACAAGCAGAATCTCTGAAGGAGAAAACTGTAATGGTTACGTCACCATTATGGAGATCAGTGTTTGGTTTAGTTGGGCTCTTGACCCTTAAATCATTAACTTTAGATTTTGTTTGGCTGCTGTACATGAGTTATAACAGCCAGATGAAGAAATAGAAAAGGTGATATCATTTGAACTTTATGTTTGTGATTTATACTGTTGGTTACAACAACATACAACTGTGATTCTGCGTAAATATCCAGAATTTTCGATATAATATAATGGATTACTTAAAAGTTGTTTAAAAAATTCTTTCTTTTAGGCACACACAGACCTCAAGATTCAGTCAATGCATCTCAACAATGGTGACGAGCAGAATATTCAATTAGGAAAAATAAATTACATGTGTCTAAAGTCAGTTGTAGGTGTTTTGCTCGTCTCTTTTTCTATTCTCTTCTTTCCTTCAGTGATTCTGCTTGTTAACAGGCTTATTAAGGTTGAGATGACTCCATGTTTAATATACACAGATTTTGTGGCTCAGATAAAGTCCAGTTGTGGTTTATTTCTTTGCTCTTGGCTGACATGTGGCATTGCTATGGCCTGCTTGTGGCCCAGATCTGGCAAACAGGAGTGGGCCACCCAAGGGCTGTCAGTCATTGCTGCATGTGGGCCAGATCCGAACATCTGGGCCGAAACAATGTTGCTATGTGGGATTTTCAATGTGTGAAAAGCAGTAATTTGTTATGTATCATTCAATATATTGTAATATGTTAATAGTATAGAAGGACACTTTATTATTCAGTATATTTACACCGTATTATATATTGATCATAAATATATTTTCTTTCCATTAGGGACACTACCTTAATGTAATGTAAAATTTTAATTCAATTTTTTGATTTAGATGCGTCTAGAAATTTGGTTTCATGTACTTCACATACTTTTGGTCTTATTTAAAAAAAAAATAAATAAACATGTAATTTGTTCACACATCAAACATGTAATTTGTTCAGATTTTTTAAATCACTTGAGTGAGAGTGTGATCTCTCTTCTAAACAATTCTCAATTTACTCAGCATCGTGTGGGTCTATATGAATATATCTCGATTAAACGTTTATTGTGATATCAATAATGACATTTTAACTACCAGTATTAATGCTAATGGATATTCAAGTCCTTCACAATGTGATAATTATGTATAAATAATCAACATAAAAAAGTGGTTACCTTGCTAAATAGTCCCATTTGCGCACATCAATTTCGTTCCTTTCATTTGCCACAATGTCGTACAGGAAATCCTTCTCCTCAGGCCTCCCTGTCTGTGCCCCCAGGAAAAATACAAACAACTTCAGTAATATAACTTGGACCCTCACTGAAATGACATTGAACAGGATTTATTTTACCTTTTGATCTGCAATATCAACCCCCATTAACTTTTTAATAAAGTTGAGATCATTCAGATCACTTATCAGATTTTTTTCCTTTACTATGTCCAGAAACAAAGAATACGACGCCACCTCGTGCTATAGAAAAAATGAAACACACACAAACAGAAATATGTATGAATAGCTACAGAAACAGTACAACACTATAACTCTTAGAAATGACATTTATCTACTCTAATTAGAATGGATTTATCTGTCTGGAAAATTTACTGAAATGCACATCCCAAATAATAATATTAATATAATAACTATTATTATTGCTCCTACTTAGATTTCCAAATACCTTCCAATACTCTGACTCTGCTACAAGGAAAGTGTTTAGTCTGCTCGGACCCTGATGTGGTGGTAAGCACTTTCCATATTAAAGGGTGGATTTTAGTATACACACACACACACTCTCTCTCTCTAAGATTAAATCTCAAAGATCTCAAACAAACGCACCTTTTATAAATGTGGTCCAAGAACTACAACTGAATTAAGCCACAGTCTTGGATGAAATCAACTGAAGAAGACATTAAGGGCCCCATTCTAACTATCAAATCCACATAGAAACATTGTTTTGGCCCAGGTGGGATGCAGATCTGGCCCACATGCAGCATGGAATGACAACAAAAACCACCAAGTAACCGTTTTTCTTTGTTCATCTGGCTGTTGTAACTCAAGTACAGCAGTCAAACAAAGATCAGAAGTTAATCACGTAAGGGTCAAGACCCCAACTAAAGGAAACACTCATCACTGTTATGGTGACTTCAAATGAAACACAGAGTTAAACCTCTGTTAATTCTCAATAAAAACTTAGTAGAAGTCTGACAGAAATAAAGTCAGTCTGGTTAGTAATAAGTGATGCTGGTAATGCTGTTTGTGGAGTTGTTTAATCCTCCTCTGCTGAGATCTTCAGATTTAATGTCTTCTTTATCTAAGACTGTGTTAAAGTCAGTTGTAGTTCTGCTCGTCTCTTTTTCCATTCTCTTCTTTCCTTCAGTGATTCTGTTTGTTAACAGGCTTATTAAGGTTGAGATGACTCCATATTTAATATACACAGATTTTGTGGCTCAGATAAAGTCCAGTTCTAGTTTATTTCTTTGCTCTTGGCTGACATGTGGCATTGCTATGGCCTTCTTGTGGCCCAGATCTGGCAAACAGGAGTGGGCCACCCAAGGGCCGTCATTCATTGCTCCATGTGAGCCAGATCCGCATACCACAAGTGCCAGATGTGGGCCAGATCTGGGCCGAAACAATGTTGCTATAAGGGAGAGAGGAACCGTATATACCTCTCTGCAGTGAGAAGTACATATGGTCCTCTCACTGCTCAGAGGACCATATGTACTCTGAGCAGTGTTGATTTAACGCTGGGGATTTTGCTGTGTTAACACATCCCCAGTGTTAAATCAACACTGCTCAGAGTACATATGGTCCCACTCTACAGACTGTTAAAGGGTTAGTTCATCCAAAAAAGAAAATGCTGTCATTAATGACTCTCATGTCGTTCCAAGCCCGTAAGACCTCCGTTCATCTCCGGAACACAGTTTAAGATATTTTAGGTTTAGTCTGAGAGCTTTCTGTCCCTTCATTGAAAATGTATATATGGTATATTGTCCTTGTCGCGATAGGTTTTTTTTTTTTTTTTGAATCAAAGCACATAATTTGTTACAAAAGAAGGCAAAAAAGGCATTTGGGTTTTCGCCATAAGAAAGTAGAATAATGCACTAATCTTACACCTGAACACATTTGTCATTCATAAATAACTTTCACCTTTCTTGTCACAGATCAGACATATTGAATTTTAATTTTTAAATACATTACGGAACTTTTTTGACAAATTTGTTTCCATTTTTTTTAAAGACAAGGAATCAGCATATGAATCTCAACAATGGTCAAATATAACATGCTTCATGCTGCAATGCATGCTGGGAGCCATGAGTTTTATACTATGGTGCCTCCAAGAATGCCCTGCGGCATAAAGCATGTCACCATTGTTGAGATTCATTTGTGGAATCTTGATGTCTGTGTCTTTATGTTAATTTACCAATAACTGATTTCAGTTTGATGTCTGATATGTAGAGAGAAATTAAAGCTGTTGAAAATAACATTTTAATAACAAATAACTTTCAATCACTGATATAAGTAATGATTTGTTGAATTTTATGATGTTAAAAACTATAGGTCTATCACCTGACCATCTTTGTTTCTAGCTTTATTTGCCACAAATTATGTGTTTTGATAAACGCTGTTATAAAGACCATACACTCACATAAAAAGTCAATAGTCAAACATCTCAACCTCAGTTGATTCTCAGTAAGAACTTCTGGCTCATCTGTGTTCAAAGGGCTTACAGATAGGTCAATTGTATGTTATATATATAAGATAGTTTTGGTGCTTACCTCCCATGTTTCATCTGACAAAAAAAGAAAAGAAAAAAAACTGGAGTTATTGTGTGTGTATATATATATATATATATATATATATATATATATATATATATATATATATATGAAATTCAATGCTGATTTTTTTGCTGATCAGTCAAACTGGTTAATAATCAATGTAATAATGTGTAACTGTTGTAGTTCTTGTGTTTCTCTTTCCTTCAGTGAGTCTGCTTGTTAACAGCAGGTGTTCATCACTAATGCTCAATCATCACTTAATTCTCATTAGCTTCTACACTGCTTCTGTGTTACTTTAACACTCTGGAGTGTCGATACATCTGCACACTGAGCAGTGTTAATTTAACACTGGGGATTTTGCTGTGTAATCATTTTATTTTTTTCAAATAGATTATGGCCAACTGAACACTCGATTGCCTACAAACATTGGAATTAGTAAAGTGAGAACCAATAGCGGTTTTAGGCACGGGCGAACCGGGGCGGCATTTCTTCATGTCACATGGGGGGCGGCACGAGCAGTTAAAAAAAATCCTCTGTGCTGCGAAGGTTTTCTATTTTTTATCATTTCGATTCAATTATTGGCAATGGCGCCCCTGCTGGCTGAGAAGGAGCCGTTCACAGAAGCGATGTCAAGAGGGTCTCCTGATTACGTATCGCGTCTTTTGCGGGCTCGTGGTCGTTATTTCAAATAGGCGCACACACAGGAAGCGCGCTCATTATTCGCTCACGGGAAGCGCGCTCATAAACTTTTCAGCACGTGCACCCAAACACTTGGGTGTTTTTCTCTTCTCCGTAAATAAATCTTTTAGTAGAGCTACAGCAAGGTGGTCTCGCCCTGGGTGTAATTCAAAGTAGAACCGCCATGGGTGAGAACTTACCAGTCGGGACTTGTTGCTTGATCTTGTTCATTGATCTTGTGAACACGTAAGAGAACGGACCATGTCCTTGATGAAAAAAAAAAAAAAAAAAACAATTTGACATTCATCAAATCTTATTTTATGTAAAAAGTATTTAACACATAGTATTTATCATATATGATGTTGATAAGTCTAACAAACTGTCAACATTTCAAATTAAGGCCATGTTTACACAAAGCCGGGTATTTAGAGAAACAAATATTTCCCCTGCCTCTGTTTTTAATGATAACATTGTGCACACACCCGCATAATACGCCGTCGAGCAGCATCATATCTATGCCAAACCTGTGGGTGGCAGTGTAGGGAGAAGGATAAAGCCATGCAAGCCAATCAGAATCCACAGAATCGACAAGAGAGAACCTAAAACCCTGTTTCTCCCAGTTGACACGACAACACATAACCGGCGTTTTCAGAAATCTCCACTTTGGCCAGAGTTTTTAGAAATAATTGTGTGATAAAAACATGATTTTTTTTTGTAAATTAGAAACTAAACCACAGAGAAATATCTGCATTTTCCCTTCGTGTAAACGGGGCCTGAATGGTCTCTCCATTTCTTTAAAGCAGGGATTTGCAAACTCGGTCCAGGAGGGCCAAAGACCTGTAGAGTTTAACTCCAACTCTAATTAAAGGAGAACTCCGGCGAACAATGAACCTTTGGTCTAATAAAACATCGGTACATAGTCAACCGTTCTCTGAGATTTGTTTTCATGATAATCGAATGTAAAGAGTTTTATCTCTAAAAACTGTTTAGCGTATAATGCTAGAAATGGGGGCATTGACTAAGTAAAAAGAAATCGCTAGTTTATACCACTAACAAGGCTCAAAATAGCCCCACACTCACACAGTAATATAATGAGGCTCCATACATGCAAAACGAAGCATTGAGAACTTTGTAAGTGTAAAGACCGTTTAATAAGAAGATACTTTATGAAGACAGTTCACTTCGCGTATACAGACAGGAGCCATCTTAAAAAATAGTCTCGATAAGTCAAACCACGAACGTCGTGCTGAGTGATCTGAACTGTATTAAGTTCAGCGAACTTCTAAACTGTATGAACGGCGTTCGGGGATCGACTTAGAGACTTTTTTTTTAAATGGCTCCTGTCAGGTTGACTAGGTACCGATGTTTTATTAGACCAAAGGTTCATTGTTCGCCGGAGTTCTCCTTTAAGCGCAGAATTTTGGAAACGGGTTTCAAAGTGCAAGTTTTTGATAACGGTCTCTGTGTAAACAACAGAAAGACAAATCTGTGAAGACGATGATGTCATGCATATGCACGTTACATGTTCAGTCTATAGTGTTTCATTGCCATCTAGTGGCCTGGCAGCAGAATACAGTGTTTTTAATCATTTTCGTGGATCCGTGTGAATGCGGATTGTTTTGAAAATGGTGTCAGCCCAAAAAGAAACCTACATTTATTTTGCACTAAAAACTTTATTGATATTTAAAACATATTTAATTCATTAAAATAATATGTATTTTATTTTACCATCATTAAAAAGCACAATATAACACAATATTTATAATTAAATTATTAATTTTCACTTTATTCATTAAAATCCATAATATCAATGTCATATGCTGCAGTTATAATAGTCATTACAATTCAAGTCTTATCATAACTGGTTTAACCTGAAAGTCAAAATGTATATAATATCACTCAATATTACTATTAAATACAATGGTAATGCTGTAAATGAGTCTTAGTTGCCGCGGCCTTCTCTTATAAAATAACCTTTATATCATAGTAAAATCTACAAATCATTCTCAACATAAGTATTGTTTAGCGTAAAACTTGTTGAAGATTAGTGGACAGGCAGTCAATGATAAGTTATTTCCTCATAAAAGTGTTTTATTCAGTGTAGTGAAACGTCTTCTCCATTGGCATCCATTAGAAATAAAAAACTGCTTCTCCTCCCTTCTCTGCGTATCAGCACATCCACAGAGAATATTTAAATACATATATTTTCCACTAAAAGTAGATGTTTCTGGCACTCACCTAAATTATAGCACAGAGCAGCAATTTGGACACACAATATGTCGTTATCCAGTATCTTCTGCTTCTCCAGAAGATTTTTCTGTTTTTCATCCTCCAGCTTCTGTTTTTTATCCTTCTGTTTCTTTTTAAGATCCTTCTGGTTCTTTTCAAGATCCTCCTGGTTCTTTTTAAGATCCTCCTGTTGTTTCTCTTGCAGAACTTTGAGCAGACGTCCTGCTAAATATGCCGCACTGAACAAACAGTCAAAACATAATTTTAAACAAACCACAGGATACATCCAGCTTTTACATTGTTTGATCAATTTAGAATAAATTAGAACAGGGTGAGCAATGTTTTGTGAAAAAAAAATTGGAAAAATATTTTTCTCACAGCAACACCCAAATTAAGTTTAATATTTTATTTCAGTTATTTTACATGGTGCTTTTAAGCGCACAAGAACCATGTAAATACATTTTAAATATAGAAATAAATGACAAAATAGGAGAGATCAAGGGGGAAAAATATTTTAAGAATTAAAACATGGAAGGAGATAGATATATATATATATATATATATATATATATATATGTATATGTATGTATATATATATATATATATATGTATATGTATGTGTATATATATATATATATATATATATATGTATATATATATATATATATATATATATATATATATATATGTATGTGTATATATATATATGTATGTGTATATATATATATATATATATATATATGTATATATATATATATATATATATATATATATATATATATATATATATATATGTGTATATATATATGTATATATATATATATATGTATATATATATATATATATATATATATATATATATATATATACATATATATGTATATATATATATATACCTTTATAGTTCCAAAAATGATCATGTGTATATTCTCCTAATTTGCTTTAAAACTTTATTGCTTCAATTTACTGTACCCAATGGAGTGTTCGAAGCGAGTGTGAGTGGCTCCCGGATACACCAGATATGTTCCTCCCAGTTGTTTGATGTTTCGGAGTCTCTGAAACTGAGGAGTGTCGATGATCTTCACCAGCAGGGGGTGCAGCTCAATCTGACCATGAATCGGGTCCTGGAAAATCTACAGGATACGAAAGAGTAAATTATATGCTGTTCTCAGTTTAGAAGAGGAAAGGAAGTGCATTTGTGAGGTTTCGGACAATATCAGCATTTTTTCATGACTTTCATCAATAAGGACAGCAAAAACTATGAAAACATATTCTATTAAATAATTCATTAATTTAGTACATGGACTAATATAGAGCCATTTCCAAAGCATCTCTAAACTGTGTTCTCATCAATCGGTTAACCTTATAGGCTATTTGTTATGCAATAAAAAAATGTAATTAACAAAAAAGCCACTGTACACTGCCATTATATATATATATATATATATATATATATAGCCTTTATTACATCATCAAGTTGAGTAATACTGTATATATATATATATATATATATATATATATTGCCTTTATGACATCATCAAGATGAGTAATATATATATATACTGTATATATATGCAGAGACACAGATTGTCACTATAATTGCACATGTTAAAACACTGTTTGTTGAGTTTTTAACTGTCTAAAGGATTTAGCATCATGACATGTTTTTGTTGGTGGCTTCTGTCTTTTTAGCAAGGTGTTCATTTTTTATAGCAGTCCAACATATTAATCCTAAACAAATAAAAAATAAATCAGCTTTAATATCTTGGTGCCATTTTAACTTTTACCTTGTGAACAGAAGTTTGATCTTTATCCTCTTCAATAGCAGCAGGAGCAGCGGCACCATGTGTCGATGAACTTGGTTTTTCGCCTGCAAGCGTCATCAATTTTTGTGAGTGAATGCCAATAGGTCTGTGTTATGTTTCAAAATAATTCATTAACAGGCATAAACTTAAGAAGAATCAAATTTTTCAAAGCAAAATGTAATTATTAAATCTAATTTGCAGTATGTGTTTAGGTTTGCTTCCACCTACTGTCACTGGAGTCCTGCAGATCTTTATCCTCCCACACTGCAAACATATAAAAAACACAATAAATATAAATATATGTTTACAGCATTTTCATGCAACATGCCTGATTTAATCCTGGATTCCTGGATTCCAACACACTGAAAATAGTGCAAAAGGATTTTTGATGAGGACAAGTATAGTGCTAAAATATAAAATACAATGAAAATTCACCGATACAGTAACAGGTAATAAACAGAGAGTATATGTTCACTTAGTTTAAAAATTAACTGCAGCAACACGGTGGAACACAATACACAAAACATAGAGCAACATCACCTTTTTGATTAATCAAATATTGTGAACAAACAATCAAACAAAAAAAATCACTGACAGGTCAAGTGCATGTATGTACTTAACACAGAGTGAATGTAATTCAGTAGCGGGAGGGAGAGGGAAAAATAACTTTTTACTCATAAATTAATGAATAACAATGAAAAGTTGCACTAATGTACTGTATACTCTTAAACAGACACACAATATTAAGAAGACGGTGTGTCACTAATGAGATGGGTGTGCCTGTCTCCCACTATAGTTTGTCCAGTCTTGGCGTGATGGATAATAAGCAGACTCTAAGATCATTCTCCACATGGAGACGAGCTCTGTACTTCGTCTTCATTGCAGTCAAAGTTGAGAAAGATGACTCGCAGGGGCATCATTTTCATTTTAGAGGGGGCTAAGCCTAGCCTAGAAATCTAGATGCACCCTAGTGGCAGCAAAAATTATTTTGCATCCAGTGTGGAAAACCCAGATGACTTTTCAAACCCAGATTTTGTAGCCTACATTGAATTATCTCATTAACTCTGATGCTTCAGTGTTACTTTTAACACCCTGCTGGTAGTTTCCACTGTGCTGAAAGTCTTTTAAAAATCAGGAAGTATATTGCCTACAAAAATTACTCGATTGGGACTACAACAAGATACTTCCCGGGTTTTATATGTAACTAACCCATACATTTAAAACCAGGCCTTTATCACATTATACCTGTTTAGGAACATGTATTAACTTTGATTTAATGCATCTGCTAAAATGTGTAAAAAGTAAGTTAAAAAAAAGTATACAACTCAGATGCTATACTAGTACAGATATAAATACATGCTTAGAGTAGCACAATTTAAGTTACCTGAATCAATGAAGTCTTTATTTTTGCACCACTCATGAAAGAAGTCCACAGCTTTCTGCTGGATCTCCCGATTCTTTCGCTCATCGTCCTCAGTTTTTTGCTGGACCTGACTCTCCTTTGGATTGTAATAGACCCTTACAAGCCATTCATGAAACTTCCTTGGCTTGAGACTGGACACCTGTAGGCACACACCAAAAACTACAGCAATCTGACAATCATGAGCTGAAATCTCTTAATAATTAATTTATTTTATTAGTGACTCTAATATTAGTGCTCTAGAGATTCACAATCATGAATAATCATTCTAAATATTTCAGTAACATAATAATTAATATTTATATAATAAATAAATGTTGTACCTGGTACTTCTCCATCTTGAAGGCTTTGTTTTGCTCATTCTTGCTGTAAAAATAAACATTTTCAATGGGCTCATTCCCCACTTCACCAAATCCCATCTCAAGAACCTGAATAAGAAGAGATTTCCAATAGGATAGAAAGATAAATGTGAAAATGAAGAGGTACGAAATAGGCTTTTTTTCATAATTAGATTTCTCCACTTAAACATACATGAATTTCAAAGTCCTTAGCTCTGGACACCAGCTCGGGTTTCTTCAATTCGTCCTCCCAGCATTTCTTCAGATATTTCTGAAGGTTTTGAATTGTAAATGGGCAATTAGACAATTACAATAAATGAAGTCAAATGAAATACACAAAAGTTATTCAGTACACACTCATACTCAAACGTTTGGGGTCAGTAAGATGTTTTTATTTCAAGAAACTAGCACTTTAATTCAGCAAGGACACATTAAATTGATCAAAAAAGACATTTATAATGTAACAAATACTTTCTAATTCAAATAAATGGTGTTCTTTTGAACTTTCTATTAATTCTATTCTTTCTATAAAAGTTAGGATAAACACTCTCTAAAAACATTTAAATGTGACAACATTAGTAGAACATTATCCACTAATATTATAAATTTTAGCGGGAAGTTTCCCAGCAGACACAGGACTGAACCTCTGAAAAGAGTGTGTGTGGAAGTAATAGTTTGGTTTGGTCATTGTGGAGGTCAGTGTTCGCTTTAGTTGGGCTCTTCTTTGGCCTTTACTATTTGATTTTAGTTTTTCTCTGGTTGCTGTTAAGTGTTTGTTATAGCAAGAGACAATGATCAATGTTGTCTATTTACATATAATAAAAATATCAAAATATAGCGACGTGTTATCGTTCAGAAATTAGTCTCTGGTATCAAAATTACATGTTCATAACAATTCAAGATTTGTACAGTATTTTAATCAGAGTATTTTATCTAAACCCACTCACTCGTCGAGACAAACTTAAACCTCAAGAATCAGCGTGTGATCAGCGGGTTATCAACATACATGATACTTACATCATAATCATCAAGTAGCTGACATCATCTGATCATATTTTCTCTTACAGTTTTTGCCACAACCAGCAGTCAGGGAAACTCTAACATTTCAACATGAAGAGTCAAACAGCCCAACTAAAGTAATCACTGATCACCATAATGGTGACATCAACACAATTAATTTAAATAAATCATCAACATCTAAACTTCTGTTAATCTCAATAAAAACTTTTCCACACAAATGACAGAAGTAAATCTGGTTAGTAATGAAGCTGGTAATGCTGTTTGTGGAGTCACAGATAGCATGTAACCATTGCAACAATGTTGAGTCAGTGTTGATGTGTCAACGCTGATTACATTGAAATGACGTTAGAAAGTGATGTTGATTTAGCATCACTCTTGCACCCTCAGTTAGTATTGAAATAATGTTCAGAGTTCAACCACATACCACTACTTCCTTTATATTTTTTTATGAAATAGAGCAAGAAAGCAGTGTGCTTACTCAAAAAAAAAGCGATTGAGTGCACACACTGAGACGACAGAGGTATCTTAGTTAAGGGAATAATATAGTTTAATATGAAAAAAAAAACGGTGGAGTATCCCTTTAAAGTCAAAACATCTCAGAAGTGTCATTGTCACTCATATTGTGGTTATATGGAGAGATCACTGTGAGATCAATGTGTTGAAAATTCTGCTTTGTTATTTGTGTGAATACATAAAACATTGCTGACCCCTAAATTTTGTACTGTATATAAGGCTTTTCTGTATTTAATAGTATGTCTGTGCTATGACTACAAACTAACAAAAGTAGTCTGATAGTACTGACTCATATGTGAGCATCACATAAAAAGATGCACATTTATAGAAACAACAAAAAAACTACAATTTACACCCATACACAGATTAAATGTTGTATAAATACAGGTATGTATGAAGATACCAGTAATTATTTTTTGTATATTTATAGGTGCTTATTAAACCAGATTCATTACAATAAATGTGTACAATGAAAGACTGAGCCATATGAAACTTACCTTATAGACTTTCATCTTGAAAGCTTTAGGCTGGGGTCCAGATCTGTCCCCCTGTTTTTGCCAAAGGATTTTAACAAATGAATCATATAAGCAAACATTACATTAAATGAAGAAGTAAAACAACAATAATACTAATCATCTGAAAATTTGATAATAATCTTGCTCAGCCAGTAACATTGGCCTTCTGCCCTGCTTTGGTCCCTCACTGTCTTAGACTTTTAACGCTGCACTCATGGCCTATTCCTCCTCTCTCGTGTTCTTCCCTTAGGGACTTTTGGTCGTCCGTCAAGAACAGGCTCTTGTATTATCACGGCTACACCAAGATCTCCCTCACAGTCAGCGTTCATTATCCCCAGAGTTCAATCACACTTATCTGCACGCATACACACGCACACAGGGGATATCTCATGTTTTTCCATGGATTTTCCATAGACAATGTTTTTTATACTGTACAAACTATATATTACATCCCCTTACTCTAACCCTTTCAGCATTTTTACATTGTCCACAAAATTTCCCCACAAGAATTTCTGCTATTGCCATCTTTGTGGGGATATTTCATTCGGGTGTCACAAGGAGACACACACACACACAGAGAGAGAGAGAGAGTCTGGCCGGACAGTACTTATCTGGTCCTACTCCTCACCGCACTGACTGCCATTTATACATATGAATGGATAATAGATAAAAGACCATTTATTTTTGAGTGATTGTAACATTATAATCCTGAACCACAAATACCAAATGAGAAATGTAATGACTACCTCAATCTGCTCTCCCAAAAAGGCCAGCAGGTTGTCCTAAAGCATTTAGAAGGAAAGGTGTTATAAAATACAGAAAATAAAATAGTCAGATATGTTTAAGGCTTTTGTTTTAAATAATATATTTATTCAAATATGTCTTCAATAATAAAAAAAGTATATTGTGCAGTGTGCTCTGACTCCAAAATGATAACATGTTATAATATCTGATAAAGCTGACATGACCAGTTCTGGTGAGAATGGTGACTTTCCCCGCTCCCCCATGTTACAGTTTTTTGAGCTGCCAGTCATGTAATCATTTAACTGTTTTACCATTTAATCATAGATTCTATTTGTAATTTTACATCCATTTTTATGTAATTTAAGAAAACAGAAAAATACTGTATGAAAAATACAATCAATTTCTGTAAATAAAAAAAATGTGAATGGCTGGAATTTGTCTTTAATGTAACAATATCAGCTGTATGTACAATATCAGGGTAAGGCTCGCTGAGATACGAGATGATCAATAGACATAAAACTAAACTGTGACTGACATGTGCACCTCACATATATGAGCCAGAGCTTCAAGTGCAGTCTAGCAATAAACTGCCATGATATGCAGGCAACAGAAATCATTATTCCCATAGTATCAGCTAAGGTTTTGAAAGGGAATTTGAATGTATGTACAAATTGAACTCAAAAATCATGAAACTAAAGAGTAAAGATGTTATATCTGACAATTTAAGAGCCAGTGAGGTACCTTTAATTCATCTTCCTTCAGTCGGGCCTCTCCCACAAACTTTGGCAGCTGTCTGTTGAGAACGCGTCCCAGAATGCTTCGGGCTTCAGACAGGAGGTCTGCATGGAAAGAGTCACCTGAATATTTCTATATCTGTCTGCTTGATTCTGGCTGGCTGAATCATTTGTGCTTTAAAGCTGCTGAATCCAGTCAGTCTTATTAATGTTCGAAATGACAGTACTGCTGTTGTTTATAGTCTTGTTGGTTGGTTGCCCTGCAAAAATATATCCTCCACAGCAGTTTGACTTGACATCATGCATTTAAAATGCTCTTGTTTAGTTAAAAAAATGCTAATCAAATATTGAGACATGTCTTAAATTCATGAATAATTTAGGTTGAAATCTGCTAATCTTGTCATTATTTAAGTCAGATAAAATAATGGAGTCAGAGTTTAATTCAAATATAAATGACTCAGTCTGTATTGCTTTGTGGTTTTAGTGCTCTAATATAAAAATTACTTATTGCTTATTGCTTATTGAATGATTAGTTCAAAGAATGATTTGGTCATAGATTCAGTTGACTTCAATGTGTTTTGGTGCAACAAAAATAAAGTTATAATGTTTGGAGAATAATATGACCATAAAATGATGTTTTTTTCAAAATCAAAATAAGAATTAAGCCATAGCTTTAGGAGATTAACATTGTAGGGAAAGTTAGAGAACTCCACTGGGATTACACATGCACAAAGTACATATTGTATATTTACACATATCAAGCAAACATATCAAGAGCCTGACATAATGTAAATGACCAGGTTAGGAAAACTCAGATTAAAATGAGAAGATATGCTACGTCCTCATCATAAGAAATAAATCATAAATTACTTGGGATAAAAAAGTCCACTAAATCCATAAAATTAAAAAAAGTTTAAAAAAATTACCACACAGATGTAAGAAACATAAATGCAGACAGCAGCACTTACCTGAATCAATGCACTCCTCTTTCTTACACCACTTATTAAAGCACTCCTCAGCTTTCTGCTGGACCTTCAGATAATCCTTATTGGGTATATTGTAGTTCACACTAACAAGCCATTTATGAATCTCTGACTTGGATACCTGAAGCAACAAGTGAAAAAAAATATATACTGTATATATCACACAAAAGGTTGAAAAGACTTTCCTAAACGATATAGAATTAGTTTAAATAGTGAAAAGAAAGATGTAGTTTTACTGATCAAACCTACACAAATGTCAAAGTCAGAAGCCCTCAGTTTGTCCTCAATGAGAATTTTCCAGCTTTCACTAAGGATTTTCTAAAGGTTTTAGAAAAAGTAAATCAGTCAAACATCCTGCTAAAAGAAAAAATAGATCAACAAAATATATCTATAGCTTTTTAATATCATTTTTAGTGTTACAATCTAACAAAATATGAATCTGATGAGAAACTTGCATGAAAAGTTACACAGTGATATAAAACAAAACACATGCGGCGTCTATTTCAAATTAGCCTGGATGCCAGCCTGAACCCCGCCCACAACATTTTTTGGCCGGGTTGTTCGGTCTGGAGTCTGGACTCGATCCATTGAGGAGTTTCCTAAACTAGAAAGTTTAGTTCAGAAATGGTCTGGCCAATCAAATTGCCAGGGCGGGCTTTACACGATGATGGACAGATGATCTGCAGTTACGTAATCATCACTTTATTTCCCTCAGAGTTGACTGCAGCTGGAGAATTGAGATGTATAGATTCCGCTGTCGCGTCTGTTTTGAAATAAATCGACAGCGCATTCATTTTAAAAGACGAACAGCAAACTGCAATCAAGGCATTTGTCGATTGGATGGATGTTTGCCGTCCTTCCTACGGGATTCGCCAAAAGTTTAATTTATCAGCCGGCTCTGACGGTCGTTAAGAAGATGAGACGTAATGAAAAGCCTGTGGTCGTTGTGGTTTCTCCTTTGGTCGCACTCATGGAGAAGTAAGTAAAAGAAGCAACACTCATTATTTAACTTCTTCCAGCGTGCGTGCAGTTGAGTTTTGTTGACAACTGTGCTATGCAACTAGTAGCTGACTTACTGAGTTGCTCTGATTAGTTGTAGGTTTATCCAATTGAGTGCAGAGGTTTTTTTTTCTTCCTGGTTTGGTTAAGACACGCCTCATTATCAAAGCCCAATGGAGCAGCATCAGACTTACATTCTGAATAGAATATGAGTATGACAAGCCCTTTCTCATCCCAAGGCGTCATATACGACGCTTTTGCCAAAGCGTAGACATCCAACGCACACGGCACCCTTTAGCGTCAATATAATGTTATATTGACGCTAAAGGGTGCCGTGTGCGTTGGATGTCTATGCTTTGGCAAAAGCGTTGTATATGACGCCTTGGGAAGATAATGTGTTGGTATGACGAAGATAGGCTAATTTCAAATGGTACAATATTATGGTTTTGGTTGAATTTCTGAAGTTCATTACTAGACATCAGTGTATTACCTAACCAGCAAATGTAACAACATTGAAGTTCAAGATAAATCGGGAGGCAACATCAAATCTTATCAAGCATTTTTCAACCGAATTAGAGGTGCAGTACACAGCTAGTATTGACATCTACACAGCAAAATCTCCAATATTAATTTAACTATGGGGAGTCTAGTCTGAGTATGGAGAAATTTTAGAAATATTTGATTTAAATTCAGCAATCTTTTGAGGCTGGTGATTTGTAAACTATGGTATCGGTTTAGTATTGATTCTGAGGTAATAGGATCCGGTCCCATAAAGATACAATTGTGGTATTGAGCAAACCCTAATGGATGATAGATACAATTAAATGCTTTTGTGCTCAAGTGGGTTTGGAAAAAGCTTATAAAATCAATCTTGAGAAATTACTAATGATGAGTATCTATGATGTTTGTGAGAAACAAAGGATTTTTACCTTATACTCTTCAATCTTTTCGTCATCAGACATTACCTCCAAGCTGGTCTCCAGTATTCTCTACAGGATTTAGAAAGAAAAATCATCAGTCACTCAAAAAAATAAAATGATTTTTGTCTAAAATAGACTTCTGTCTAAAACCTAATAAAACACTGATGTGATGATGCTTAAACTTACATGTACAAACACATAAAGGGACACATAACCATAGAAAATGGATAACATAACAATTATGAGCAGCCCTGCATTAGAACTATATGATTAAAAGCGAACTCGCCATTGTTGCTCTGGCAGGCCTGAGTAGAAAGATCAGACAAGTAATAATTCTATAAAGAGGTTATTTCCCAGTTCTCTTTCCTTGTCTCCTTAGATCCCTGTGTCTTCTTCACTGTTTTATCAATAAAATCAGGAAATGCTAAAAATCCTGCTAAAAACCTTTTGGGCTTTAGAAGTACGACACTACAAACACTTTAATACACTTTGTATTCGAGAAGATCTCTGCCAATCAAATTATTGTGAAGATTAATGTAAATACCTCGTTAATACATTAAGATAAAAAAAATGAGGTATTGTATTGGATTTTGTAATAGAAAGCAAGGTAGGCTACCTCAAATGTGTTTTCATTCAATTTGGCCTTTCCAACACACTTTTTCAGACGTGTGTTAGTCTCGTTTAAGATCTGATCAAAGATGTGATCTAAAAGAGAAGTGGAAAAGATATAGATCAGTAGAATATTCGCATAGCACAACCATTTGTACGTATGCAGTAACCACGTATTCAGGTCATGTGACTCAAGCTTACTGTAAATCCATTTTTCAACCAAAACCACTTATTACTTTTGGAGAATAAATATTTCCATAAATTTCTAGCGCTGCCTTTTCTGACCTGTGAGTTCTGTATACTCCAGCATGTCATCTATGGCATGTGAGATCTCCAGCATGTCATCAGCAAGTACAAACGCATCCCTTATCCTAATGTACCGAAAGAAACAAACACACACCTGTGAACAAGGGTAAAATCTGGGGAAATATCACAATGCAAGCAGACCAATTAAACAATTAAATTAGCCTTTTCACACACACACACACACACACACACACACACACACACAAAAGAAATTACTTGACATCGATGATGTAGCCGATCTTGTGTTGAAGGGCCTGACGGTGAAGAGTGTATCGTGTGTGAAACATGCCATAAATGTTCTCTGCCACCTGAGAGAGAAACAAAGATTAACAGGCTAGAACACAGACAAGTGTATATTATTACATAGTGAAAGGTATAGTAAAAATTCCAACAACAGAACAAATTTATTTGCATTCAAGTCAATATTTTTATACAAGAGACAAGGTTAATGATGATTGATTAAAATTAGTGTTTTGACATACAATACATCCCAAGACGTCATATAACTGACGTCTTGTGACCATACGTCAACATCCGCCTTTTTAGGGTACCCTTAAACGTCGGTTAGATGACGTTATCGGATCCTAACCCTACCCCAGACCTAAACCTACCCCGTCACCTAAAGCCCGGAACACACAAAGCAGACGCCAAAGAACTAGCGCTGATGAAAGTCAACTGTGTTGTCCCCTCTCGTCGAGGTAAAAAGCTGCACTTGAACACACCGAGAGAGCTACCGGCGACTGTCAGCTAGAATGTGCGTTCTGCGCCTGCGTTTAATGAGCCAACTGTCTATTTTTGCAGATATATTAGTCTATATTGGTCATTCAAAAAGAAAAACCGATGCTGCCGGCTGCACATACACATAACGTAAACAAAGCAGCGTGTGCTTACCTTTTTGAATATCAATCCTGCTGAACAATTTCTTTATTCCACTCCACTCATGTTAATATTGAAATATTCGCCAAGGAATACTCAGGTAAGAAGACGTAACATAAGAACAGCCTTCTATCTTTACAGTTTTGACTTCTTTGCTTGCTGTTTGGCTTAATTCTCGTGCACTGATTGGCTGTTCAGCTTAGTGAAAGAGTCAGAGTTCTCTCTTTCCCTAACAGCCCGACGCCGATTCAACGCTGACGAGGACTATTTTCAGCCAACGGCACAGAACTGTGCGTATCACACCAAGGAAACTTAGTTGGCCGACGCATAAAATCTGCCAGACGGCCGACCGTCAGCTTGGTGTGTTCCGGGCTTAACCGACGTTAAAGGTAAAGCGTCAGTTGTATGACGGCCCGGGATCGTCATGTAACCGACGTTTAAGGGTACCCTAAAACGGCGGATGTTGACGTATGGTCAAAAGGCGTCCCAAGACGTCAGTTATATGACATCTTGGGATGAGACTGTGTTACCTCAATAGTGTATTTAGCCCTGTAAATGTGGTTAAAAATTAATAAATATTATAAAAATCAGGTATTTGTGGAAATTGCAGTAACTTGCAAGAGACAACTTCTGACTTTGAGCACACAAATGAAACAACCAGAAAACAAGTGGCGCTGACAAGCGTCTTATGTCATCACCTATACAGAACATTTAAAGGGACCATGATCCCTGAACTGTTGTGGAAAAATGCTAAGAACAAAGTGAATTTATCACCGACAATGTATAGAACTACATTTAACACAAAGGTGAATTATGTATGTCACAGTCACTACACGCGTCCCCCCAGAATTCACCGTATCTGAAGAACCAAACTGTCAATGGGGAGGTGGGCGTATCAACCGACCACAACGGCGCTGTACAGAGTTTAAAGAGACCTCACTGCAGCCGGTGTCCCGTCATGACCCGGGTGTGGGGCATGGAGAGTTGGAAGTTTAGGAGCAAGGGGTGGAGGCAGAGCAGGAGGCCGTCTGCTGTGTGGGGGCTGGGCCAGGTCAATGGGCTTGGCCACACCCAAATGAGTTGGTTTGAGGTGGTCGATAGAGTGTCGCCCCAGTTTGCCGCCTCAATCTACCACAAAACGTTTGTCCCCCCTCTCCAGAACCCGGAATGGGCGGACGTCGTGGTCCCCTGTGGGCTTCATGGCGAATAGAAACATAGTCAGCCATCTGAAGTCCAGCAAGGATGTGTGACTGGGGGAGGCCATGAAGGGAAGTAGGGACAGGTATGAAAAGCCTTGCATTATACTGTAGAGTATAGACCACTTGAAAGTAGCAGACCAGGGAACCGTGGCACTTGGGACAAACTCCCCTGGTACCCGCAGTGGCTGTCCATAAAGCTCTGAAGGTCCTCCTTTGGCCCAGTACTGATGCCCAGCATCACCCATGGGAGCATGTTGACCCAGTTGCTGTCTTTGAGGCTGGCACGCAGGGCAGCCTTCATTGACCTAGGAACATTTTCACAGAGTCCATTAGCCTGCGGGTAATATGCGGTCGTGCAGAGGAGTTTCACTCCGAGGCTCTGTGCGACAGCGTCCCACTGCTCAGGTGCGAACTGAGTCAGAGGATCTGTCCGAAGGAGTGCCAAAATGGGCAACCCAGCCCAGGTGCCAATAAATGCCCATGTAATCTCTACAGACACCACTGATGTCAAATGCACAGCTTCGGGCCAGCAGGTGGTCCTGTCAAGTTTCAACCATGGTGATGAGATATGTGAAACCGTGAAAGGAGGGCAGAGGACCGACCAGGTCCACATATTCATGGTCAAATGTCTCTCTGGAACCGGGAACAAACCTAACTGGGGCTTAAAGGAGAACTCCGGCGAACAATGAACCTTTGGTCTAATAAAACATCGGTACCTAGTCAACCGTTCTCTGAGTTTTGTTTTCATGATAATCGAATGTAAAGAGTTTTATCTCTAAAAACTGTTTAGCGTATAATGCTAGTATATGGGGGCATTGACTAAGTAAAAAGAAATCGCTAGTTTATACCACTAACAAGGCTCAAAATAGCCCCACACTAACACAGTAACATAATGAGGGTCCATACATGCAAAACGAAGCATTGAGAACTTTGTAAGTGTACAGACCGTTTAATAAGAAGATACTTTATGAAGACAGTTCACTTCGCGTATACAGACAGGAGCCATCTTAGGAAAACAGTCTCGATAAGTCGATCCCCGAACGTCGTGCTGAGTGATCTGAACTGTATGAAGTTCAACGAACTCTTTACATTCGATTATCATGAAAACAAATCTCAGAGAACGGTTGACTATGTAACAATGTTTTATTAGACCAAAGGTTCATTGTTCGCCGGAGTTCTCCTTTAAGTGTTGCGGTGGACTTTGGCCCGTTGGTACTCAACACAGATGTTAGCCCAACCCCTAACGTACTTTTTGAGGCCGTGCCAAACAAACTTTGTAAATGGAAAATCTGTACAGCAAAAGGCCAAGCAGTACATGCATTTGTTTGTTTCTACCATTTATTTGTAATGATTTACACAGTTTGCATTTTATCATTTAGACATTAATCCATGATTGCCACCACCATATGACGTCATAATATGCAAATAATTGAGAATAATTAAGTGAATAATTGAGTGATCGAGCATTATTGAAGACACCTGACGATAACAAGCAGAATCACTGAAGGAGAAAACCGTAATTTAAAAATAGCCATTATGGAGATCAGTGTTTGCTTTAGTTGGACTCTTGACCCTCATTAACTTTAGATTTTGTTTTATTGCTGTATGTGAGTTATAACAGCCAGATGAACTAAGAAAAGGTGATATGTTGGTTGTGTTTTAACATTAAAACTAGTCCACTGAAACTACTCAATTTTTAATATGCACAGATTTTGTGGATTTGATAAGGTCCAGTTCTGGTTTATTTCTTTACTCTTGGTAAGTAAATGTCCTTCTCAGTAGAATGTTTTGTTCCAATCACCTGGATTTGAGAGAACTAATTAGTGAAATCAGCTGACGGAGTTTATGGGTGGAATAAACACATGGCAGGACTTTTACTCTTTGGCCCCTGGATTACCCACCTCTGTCATCGATATGTGAATATCCCAGTTAATACAGTATATTACAGTCTTGCTCTCTTGGTGAAGAACCAAAACAAAACAAAAAAATCATACAAACATCAGTAATGAAATGTGATTTATCAGGTACCTTGTCTCTGAAGCAGATGTGCTTCCTCTTGTTCACTTCACACACTTCACACACTCGAGCAGATTTCAGTAGACGCTCATGGTCAAAGGCTGTTGGAATGCCAAGATAATGACAATCCCTGTACATTGGAGAAAAAAAAAACAAATGCAAATAGTTGGTGGAGCACTAAAGTATTTACAGTTGGCCATATTTAAGGTTGTTCTTTATAGTTCTTATCTTGAAGTGTTCTGTCTTAGCCTGGCAGCTTTAGTCAGTAAGGTCAAGCCGCTGGGTAACATTTAATTTAGTAAAATCCAATATGGCAAACATTCTATATACAACAAACTCACAAGGAATCTCCAATGAGTCAGCATTTTTACTATAAAGACTGCCAAAGCAGCAAGGGCATATGATTATAATACTATTTATACAGCTTACCGAGCCAGATAGTCCCATTTGTCCACATCAATGCCATTCAGTTTGTTTGCAACAATCTCATAGAGAAAAGACTTGTCTTCATCTCTGCCCTTCATTGACCACTGCAAGATGTAAAATATTTTCAACCTGAACACTGTATCCTGATGAACACTGACTGAAATGCCACCTTTAACCCATTTTTACCTCTTCCTCATTTTGCCCTTTCAGAATTAATTCCTCAATAAATTTGATGTCTTCAACCAAATTCAGTCCATATTGTTCCATCTCTTTGTCCAGTCCATTCTTCTTTCTCATGCAGTTAAACATGCCGACAGAGGCGTTCTCGTGCTTCAGAAGATGAACATAAATGCATATCAAGATGCAATTAAAGTGAACATATAAACTAAATAACTATGCTTAGAAGTCTTTATTCTAATGTCCTTTTTCTTACAATATTACCCAAATGAACCATCAAGGGACAATAATAGCCTTATAATGATTTAAAAACAAATTTGCAAAAAATATTTTAATGTTTCGTATAGTCAATCATAATATAGACACAGCCACTTTTACTCATTAAGAGATTTATTCATGAGGAAATAATTTGATTTTACAGTAGACATGATACTGGAGCTCACATACTTTGTGTATCAGCATATATATATTGCTGTAGATACTTACCTCCCAAGTGGAATCTGAAAAATAAGAAGAGATTTTAGGTAAGGCAGGTTTAATAAAGTACTTACGTACACCAACTCATTTAGTGAAGATGGTTTGACTGTCTCAGTCTCTCCCCAGCTAACAATATTTTGTTATAAGAACATTCTCTAAATATTCAGTGTTGGTTCTGGGAACACGAAAAATATCCAGTTTTCTGGATATTTTTCTGGATATAATGTTCTCGATATTTCTCAATATCCAGAACATTATACCTTTTAAAACACGTTCCTCTGTGTTTTAAAAGGTATGATGTTCCTCAAATGTTTTTTAAACGTAATTTTCTATTAAAAAATTCAACATGATAGTAATGTTGATTTCTAGCATTCCAAGAACATAAAAATGTCCAGTTTCCTGAATGTTATGAGAGCATTCTTGCTTTAACACATCACATTACAGGAACATTTTATAAAATACATTCCATCATCTCAGGCCTCTTTGATATCCTCAAAACATTTAGCGAACGTTGATTTGATAATGTTCCTCCTTTGTTATTATGGATCAACAACTTTCTCAAAACATCCTCAATGTTACAGTTATATCTAGTTTACATTTAACCTTATAGAAACATTATTTGAAATGAGAAAACATCTTTAAAACATTATCTGAACATTTCTTTAAAACATTAACCAAATAGGCAATGTTAGCCAATGTTCTGAGAACGTTCCCTGCTAGCTGGGGAAATGACTGAAGTGAAAAAACTCAGAAACTCACTAGGCTTTACAACAGGAATGAACATGCCATCAAACAAATGAGAGAATGGACCATGACCTGAAACGACAATAAGGCAAATACTTTTCAATTTTACCTTTTATGATTTTTTTCCTTTTTTTTCATATGTTGACTATGAGACTATATGAGAAATTATACTTAGTTTTGGAGTGTATTTGGGATGTTTAAAAAACTTTAATGTTGGAAACTTCTCTCAAACTAATAAGATAACTCTTTTCTGAGTAAATATTCACATGTTAGTAATACTCACCCATATCATGACACAGAGCGGCGATCTGAACACACAGGAAATCTTGTTTGGTAATGTTGAGTTCAGGCTGATTCTCATCAAGATGTCTGAGAAGACATCCTGCTAAATACGCCACACTAACACCCACACACACACACACACACACACACACACACACACACACACACACACACACACACACACACTAAAGTCATTCTGTTTAAAACAATGCAAAGGTTAAGACTCAAAAAAAAAAAAAATTACCCAATGGAGTGTTCGAAGCGAGTGTGAGTGGCTCCCGGATACACCAGATATTTTGTTCCCAGTTGTTTGATGTTTCGGAGTCTCTGAAACTGAGGAGTGTCAACGATCTTCACCAGCAGGGGGTGCAGCTCAATCTGACCATGAATCGGGTCGTTGAAAATCTTCAGGATAGGAAATCTTATTATTTATTTGTTTGTTTGTTTATTTATTTATTTATTCATTCATTTATGTATTTTTTAAAACTGACCTAAAGAAAATGTGCATAAAATATTTTAATAAATCGTTAGCCTACTGATTGGAATTACTGTTTAAAATATTTATCTTGAAACAGAATGGCTTTAAAGGAGAACTCCGGTGAACAATGAACCTTTGGTCTAATAAAACATTGGTACCTAATCAATCGTTCTCTGACATTTGTTTTCATAATAATCGATTGTAAAGAGTTTTATCTCTAAAAACTGTTTAGCGTATAATGCTAGTAATGGGGGCATTGACTAAGTAAAAATAAATCTTTAGTTTATACCACTAACAAGGCTCAAAATAGCCCCACACTAACGCAGTAACATAATGAGGGTCCATACATGCAAACGAAGCATTGAGAACTTTGTAAGTGTACAGACCGTTTAATAAGAAGATACTTTATGAAGACAGTTCACTTCGCGTATACAGACAGCAGCCATCTTTGGAAATAGTCTCGATAAGTCGATCCCCGAACGCCGTTCATACAGTTCAGAAGTTCGTTGAACTTCATACAGTTCAGATCACTCAGCACGACGTTCAGGGATCGACTTATCGAGACTATTTCCTAAGATGGCTCCTGTCTGTATACCTGAAGTGAACTGTCTTCATAAAGTATCTTCTTATTAAACGGTCCGTACACTTACAAAGTTCTCAATGCTTCGTTTTGCATGTATGGACCCTCATTATGTTATTGTGTTAGTGTGGGGCTATTTTGAGCCTTGTTAGTGGTATAAACTAGCGATTTATTCTACTTAGTCAATGCCCCCATTACTAGCATTATACGCTTATACGTTTTTAGAGATAAAACTCTTTACATTCGATTATCATGAAAACAAAACTCAGAGAACGATTGACTAGGTACCGATGTTTTATTAGACCAAAGGTTCATTGTTCGCCGGAGTTCTCCTTTAAATTTTAAATAACTACAATACATAGCTATTTATTATTTAAAATAATTTAGGAGAAATATTAATTGTTGCACAATTGATCATTATTTGCATTGGTCATATTGTACGCTAGTGTTAAAATTAGCTATCAAATATGTGCATGTGTGATTGATTCAGCCCATGACATCAATATCACTCCACCAGGAATCCCTGCAGTTAGTTAAACAACACATATTCATATTCATATGACTGTAATGACAGTTAGGCTCCAGTATATCAGGAAACGTTCTCCTCTCATAGACATGCATCACTTGCCTTCATGATGTCCTTTGAAAAGTCAAGGGAGTATTTCTGTGTGATCTTTTGCAAATCCTCAATGATTTGTGTCTTTCTTTTCTCTGCGGAGAGACATTTTGTCTTTTAGAAATACTTTCATAGAAATATTTAGTGTCGGCTAAAAAAGCAGTAGCCTTAACAATAAGCAAATATTAGTGAGGGTTCATAAGTGATAGTTTTCAAAAATCTTAGAATGGCAGAAAAAGGTTTGCATATGTTCATTTACATAAACTGAGAACAAATTTTAAGCAGATCCATTTTCTTAAGTTAAGTCTAAATCTTGGAATAATTTATTCAAATGTATGAAAAATATAACTGACTCTTGTCCCTCCATCATAAATTAATTTGTCTCTAAGTGTCAGACAAAACACAATAAACAGGGAATTAAACCAAATTATTCCACAGACTTTGACTCAGGTTTCAGAAACACCACACAACATTTGAGATGATGCGATGCCATTGGTCCACCAATCAGATGCATCACTGTGGGATTGTTTAGGATTGTGGGTAATGAAGTACTTATCCAATACATCGCGAATAAAAGGCATTTATCTTAAAACAAGGTTAGTGCCCCATGAACTTTTGGCATTTAAATGAGCATATACAATCGCTTAGTACAGCCATAGCTGGTTACCAATGGTTACGTTTTTATGGCTTATATCCCAAATCAATGGAGAAATTATATTGAATTTTTACTTCCGGCACCGGCTGTGTGCGGGACTGTGATGCTCTGTAGGCTTTATGCATGATCGCTTCCGCGTTTTGTCTCAATCCACCCAGTTACTGCGTCAGAAGCTGGTTTTGCATTACGTGGAGATAATGGCAAATTACACTCGCTGTTTACAAAAACTTCCTGCGGTTAACGTGAATGATGTTAACAACACTGTGAGGCAGTTAGCTGTCACACATAAGAGTAAAAAAGAGAAGGGCTTTAAATTATATATTTCGAGCTACATCAACAACTTGGAGGGTGAGTATTCTCTTATAACGAATCAGTTTTTAGAATCGTTGTATCCGTTTTTTGAGAAAATGAATTTTATTAAAGTTTTGCCACTATACACTTTGCCTGCGGAACGCACTATACGGAAGTAAAGAAGCTGGCTGAGATCCTACCGGACTTCCGTTAGCAGGGTTCGTGCATAGAGCCCATTGCGCAATAAAAAAAAAATTGATGCACAGAGGAGAACTATTCACATAAACACGCTACCATTTGGTTGTGCTTGTGATTTGTAAAGTTATTTAGTAGGGGAAGAATGTACACATGTTTGAAGAACCACTGACCTAGGAGAAAAATTCTGTGCTTACTTCCAAAACTGTTTGGTTACAAACATTCTTTAAAGTATCTTTCTTTGCGTTTATCGGAATAAAGACATTTATAGAGGTTTGGAACAACTTGAGGGTGAGATGACAGAATATTCATTACTGGATGAACTAATGGGACAAAAACATTTACTAGTCTTAAAATTGGGTTGTGAATCGAAACCTCGCAATCCATATTTATAATTGAATAGGTAATGTTATGTTTTGTTAAAATGTAATTTGTAAAAAAATAAATAAACAAGTGTAAATTTCATCAAATGAAAACATTACCTTTATTTTTCTTGTAAATCATCTTTACGTCACAAAGAGTGTCACAAAGAACATCTGCTGCATCTTCAGACATGTTCACTTCTTTGTCGTCGTCTTCTTCGTCGTTGCAAAAGAGGATGATGATAATGAGCATCTAAAGAACTGCGTAGAGATTTTATAGATTCACAGACTCAACCCACTTCACTACAGCATGCCATCAGGAAGCTTAGACAAATGTAGGGGTGTGTCATAAAGAATTGATCATGTGCTTAAGATATTTGAGTAAAGGTAATTAAGCTTGTGGCTCACCTTTCTATGCATGCTTTTCCTCATAAACTTATGCTACAGAGACCATAATGTGAATTCATAATGTTGTGATCAGAATATTTCTCGTTTTAAAGGTTAAATCTCAATTACTAAAAAAAAAAATTCCACAATGTACAGCAAAAAAACAAAAAGGGCAAGAGAGAAACGTTAACAAGCTCAGAGTTTTTACCCAAAAAGTGAATTTTTTTATATAGGATCAACCACAATTATCCTATTTGCTGGTGTTGATTCTCTAGTGTGTAAGGGTCAGGTATTTGCACAAAATATTGTAAATACTTTCACTTTGAGTACTTTGTGAACACCTAAATGATGTGTTGCACTGAGCTTTTCCACTGACAGAAATAAAGTCAGTCTGGTTAGTAATAAGAGAAGCTGGTAATGCTGTTTGTTGAGTTGTTTAATGACGTTCGACATCATGACATCCGATGTTTAAAAGTTAACCCAATTTTCATTTTCAACCAAAATATGACATGTGAGTGACGTTGGAGTCCATGTCCAATAACATTTCTAGCTGGAGTGATTCACATTGTGGCCATAATATGAGCACACAGTGAGTGCGCTGTGCGGTTTCACTTTTAGCTCACTGTGCAAAAGAGACTCAAAATACTCTGATCTTACAATTGTTATACATCATTCAATCCTGTTAAGTGTCTGTTTTTTTGTGTACACTCACCATAAATACAAAGTGTTGTGCTTTTTGCTTAATAAAGAAAAATAAAACAGGATGTGAGTTCTGCCTTCTCTCTGTCAGTGAAGTTCATTCTGAAAATGAACTGTATGAACTGAGCGATCGTTTCACTTGATAAGACCCTTATTCATTGTCTGGTGTCGTTTAAACCCCTTTGAACAGTTTGCACTTTTGAACCTTGAACCGTTTTGTTCCCACTGAAGTCCATTAAATGGAGAAAATCCTATAATGTTTTCACCAAAACCCTTAATTTCTTTTCGACTGTAGAAAGAAAGACATGGACATCTTGGATGACATGGGGGTGAGTAAATTACATTTAAAGATTAATTTTTTTAAAAAAATAAATGAAGGAGAGTGAACTACTCCTTTAAAGGAGAGTGAACTACTCCTTTAGTCAAAAACATTGTGGACACATATTTTTTTATGTTTTTTGTGGCCTTATTTCAGAAACTTTCATTTTTAGTTTTTTCAATAATCATGCATAAACAGTATTCTCTCAAAATTACAAATATATACATACCTGTTGCTCTCATATTATGGTAGCCCTGTTTGTGTTTAAAGCAAAAATGTCAGGGCATGTCAGAACATCTCAAAGACCCCAAAAAACACCTTAGACCCCAGAGGGTTAATGAATGCCATTTCATATATAACAAAAATCTTTATAGTCAAATATTAATGAAGCATCAGAATTGATCAGTTTGAATATATCCTAATATTGCTAAATCAGAAATTGATTTATTAAACTGCAAAAGACACATATATAATACACAATTAAATGTACTTAAATCCCATTTAAGCCCTAATCTGGAAATTTTTAAAATATATATATATATATATATATATTTTTTTCTTTTTTTTTTTTACAGTGATTTTATTAGTATCGTATTTATTATTAGTAGTATTTATTAGTATAATGCAACTTCTGGTTTATACAGATCAGGTTTTTAAAATATAAATAAATATTTTGAATTAACTAATAATTTCATACTAATTAACCCTCGACTGCATAATTTTCGATTTTATAAATTTTGATAATAAAACCTTACCTTTACTTTGCTCATACAACTTTTTTACATAAAGAATTGTATCTCTGTATTTTGAGTTGTCAGGTCCAGATATCTTCTCTTTTTCTCAACGATCTGCTGTCATCTTGCTCATGTGTCGAGGAGGACGGTAATGAAGATTTTCCACTAGACTATGTTATCGTGTATCATCCCTATTCTCATGCTGATTCTGCAGTTATAGTTACATATACAACAGGGACATCACTGTACGTTTTGTCCACAGAGGTCTAAAACAGAATCGTGTGTTGTCTCTTGCCATATGTAAAAGGTGTTTGTGTTCTTAGATCAGTTTTAAAAGGAAATGTTTTGCTTTCTAGTGACAAGAGGAATTTTTAAATTTTATCAGTGAAACATTCGCCATAGGAACATTGTGACTGCCCAGACCTGACACCCGTGGAAAGATGATCTGCCACATGCAGCAATGAATGACGGCCCTTGGGTGGCTCACTCCTGTTTGCCAGATCTGGGCCACAAGCAGACCATAGCAATGCCACATGTCAGCCAAGAGCAAAGAAATAAACCACAACTGGACTTTATCTGAGCCACAAAATCTGTGTATATTAAACATGGAGTCATCTCAACCTTAATAAGGAAAGAAGAGAACAGAAAAAGAGATGAGCAGAAACACAAGAACTACAACCAACTTCTGTTCTCTTCTTTCCTTCAGTGAGGCCGGCAAGTTTCAATCCCTCAAGAAGCCTATGGACTAGTATGGAGGAGTGATCCAGCTCTCAGATTTCATCAAAAATATCTTAATTTGTGTTCCGAAGATGAACGAAGGTCTTATGGGGTTGGAACAACATGAAGGTGAGTAAATACTGACAGAATTTTCATTTTTGGGTGAACTACCCCTTTAAGGCTGAGATAACCCCGTATTTAAAGGAGTCATATGTAATATTGTGGCCAAAACTGGTACTGCAATCACTTTTCAATGTTGCAACACTACTGACTTTGTGATTGGTAGATCGGTGGAGGGTGGAGCATCAGACCAAAACACAACATGACAACATTTAAATGACAATATCCTGGCAGGACTGCTGTTATCAGTGATATAAGTATTTGAAATGAGCATGATTTCTTAATGTCTAGTGACATATCAGGGTCATTTTAGGATTAATTGAAATAAATTTCTTACATACAGCTTTAATATGCACAGATTTTGTGGTTTAGATAAAGTCCAGCTCTGGTTTATTTCAGAGTCGCCCAAGAGCCGTCATTCCACACTGCATGTGGCAGATCATCTTTGTTTTTGTTTTTTTGTTGTTGTTTCTTTTTTTTTTTTTGGGGGGGGGGGGGTGTTTAGTTTTTTGGCGGGGTCAAAATGTTTTTGTGCTAGTCACAGAGAATATATGTCAATAATTCAGCTGTCTATTGGGAATCCAATGATGTACACCAGATCTGAAAGCACTTCTCAGCCTCTTCCACCTTCTTCTTGTCCTTCATCTTATCTTCATCTGTCTGATCATCAGTTCTTCTGTAATAAACTCTGACAAGCTCTTCATTAAACTTCTCTGGCAGGAAACTGGACAGCTGTCAATACAAGACAAAAATCACACATACTGAGTTTTATAAAGATACTCAATCATGGGCTCAGTGAAGTTTACAATGTACTTCATTTACTCTAACAAGACAAAGTTCAAGCCCCAGTCTGATTGGTTTACCTAAATAACATTTATAAAGGAATATATGGCACTCATTTAGAAATATTCATCAATGATCAGGAATAAAACAGTTTGAGTGTCACGAATACCTGATAATCTTTAATGGTTGAAGCTTTGGTGGGATTCCTCTTGCTGTAGAAATAGACGGATTCAATGGGGTTTTTGTCCTTCATGCCGTGATCCAGATCAACCACCTGAGTAAGAGATGCAATTATTTGTTTTTGAAGGTATGAAGGCAGAGAGGTTAAGAGGAGGAGTGAAATCTCTAAACAGTTGAGTAAAAGCGATTAAGATGCATGGTTTGCTCTGAAATGAAACAATCTAGTTAACACTGAATAACTACATAACTTACATAAACTGGTAATTCTTCAGCTTTCAGGAACACAGTCGGGTCAGTGGGTCTGTGCTTCTGCACTGCAGCTTCCCATGATTCTGTCAGCTGTTCCTGAAATTTTAGATTTAAGAGGGTTAATCAAGTACGGTACAGTAAATACTATCTTGATAAAGTCGTGTGGTCATTAAATATGTCCAATATCAGTCACTAAACCAATGTTTTTCTTTTCTGACCTTTGACATGTTTTCCTCAGTCAGACGAGCTTCTCCCACAAACTTTGGCAGTTTTCTCCTGGAGATCTTGTCCAGGATGTTTCTGGATTCCTGCAGGTTTTCAGCAGTGGAGGACGAGATCTGCTCAAAGATCTCATCTGACAGAAGACTCATTATTTTAGATAGAATAGTGTAAAGAAGGATGAAATCATTGTGTGGCTGATTTATCTGAAGTGCAAACTTATTATCTGAAATTATTTGTTTCAATCCTTTTGAGTATAAGTTCCCAAAACCCGACGCGCCACTCGTATTTTAGCAGCAGACTCACAGACTCAGAGAAAAGTGGGTAATATTTTTTTAAATTTCAGCTGACCTGTGAGTTTGCTGTATTCCTCTGCTGTCTTTATGGCTTCAGAAATCTTCAGCATATCTCCAGGTTTCCCCTCATGAAGATCACGATCAGCTGATACGAGCGCTTCTGCAAACCTAACAAATAGAAAACATATGAGTTAGTGTAGGAACTGTAAAAAAAATGTGTTCAATTTACAGTAAAATACCGGCAGCTGTGGTTGCCAGAAATTTACTGTATAAAATACGGTAGCAAGAGTTTATGGTAATAAGGTTTTACAGGCTTAACTTAAAAGTTATGGAAATAAACCGTATTTAGTTATCTGATATACTGCTTAATTATCGACCATTTGAAGTGTTAATATCTCTTTTATACCATTGTAATATACTGACATCCATCAATCACAGCAGTAATAAGAGTCACATGATATATCATGGTAACACACATGAAATTTTAAAAAGGCAATAAACTTTCATTTAACAACATTAAATGTCACATAAAACCCTAATGTACCTAACTGATTAGAAAAAGACTAAGCAAACTATGAAGAAACAAGTTATTTCAACAAAAATACATCAAGTGTGGAGTGTCACGCAGGGAATTGTGGGAATGTCAATTTACGTTTTTTCACTGTAAATTATACGATGAGTTGTTCATTTTCACTTTAAAAACTGTAAATTTAACTGTATTTTACAATAAAATTACATGAAATTTACCATAAGATCTATAACAGTTATTTACCGTATATAGCAAGGAAAGGTTCCGTTAACCAATTAACAGTTTTTCACTGTAGCATTTTTAATGTTAAAATCACGATAATTTTTTAAGTTCAAAGTGCCTAATCAAATTGAACATAGTGAGTCCAAACTAAAACATTTGAGGATAATCAACATCGATTTATAAGTCAGCTTATGTGATGTTTTCTATTGACAATTCAAGATGACTTTGAGAAATTAGTGAATGTAACACAGTAAATTTCCACTGTAAACTCACGTTTACATTTGAAATGAGGTCTGGCTATGAAATGCAACGAGAGATCAGGGCTTTTTCTGTACCTCAGATGAGCCTGTGAATGCGGAGTCGCCGAGACTCAGCGTTCATGTATTTCATAATGTCGGGTAAAGGATTTTCCTCTTTGTTCTAGAACATTTGATGGTTTGCATTGATTATCTTTCAATTGATCATGAAATTGTAATGATACACTTACCTGACACAATAAATTGTTATATTTGATTAATGAAAACAAAGTCAAAGCCTGTTAAAATAGAGTTAAAAGGAATAGTCAAACATTCACACAGATTTAATGATGCACAGATATCACAAATGAGTTAATACAATGCATTGCATTTAACTAAAATCCCTTCGCCAAGAGAAAAGACAGAACACGCGTGAAACCTTCACCTCTAATCGAATACCGCCATTGGATCAAATTAGACGGCCTTACATTCTGTTTCAATCCTTCAAGTTGCTGTAATATTTGAGTGCAGTGCACTCAATTTTATGTAGTACATGTTACTGGTAGTTTTACAGTGCAAAAGATGTTAAATTGCATACAACAGGAGATATTCAGTGCAAAATAGAGACTCACATCTCTTCAATGATATTGCAGATCTTGTGCTGGTAGGCCTGGCGATGGAGAGTGTATCGAGTGCGAAACATGTCATAAACATTATCAGCCTCCTGTTAGACACACAAACACCAGTCACAGATCCACTTCCCATGATGCAGTGTTCACATTCAAGAGCTTTTCATCTTTTGGTCACTTTTTAAGATTTGTCCAAAGAAACAATCAGCCATATTTAAGCAGATAGCTGAACAAAAAAAAAGATGAAATATGAAAATTTTATAAATAATGAAATGTACATTTTTGGGTAGTATCATGAACCTTGTCTCTGAAACAGATGTGATTCCTCCTGCTTATTTTACACACTCGAGCGAACTTCAGCAGACGCTGATGGTCAAAACTGTTACGAATGCCGAGGTGATGACAGTCTCTGAGAAATAAGTATATAAAAAAAGATACTACAATAAAAATTATATAAATGTCAGTTTGGCACTGTTTGGAATAGTTCTTTATTTTAATCTGACATACTACAACCTACAAGAGGACACAACTTCTTATATTTGTGACTTTTTTGTGTTCTTTTGTTGCCATCAGCAAATCAAAATGCATAATAATAATAATATAATATTTACCGTGCGAAATAGTCCCATTTGTCCACATCAATGCCATTCTGTTTGTTTGCCACAATCTCATACAGGAAGGATTTGTCTTCAGCTCTGCCCTTGTATGTCCACTGAAGTGAAAAGCAAAGGCTGTATGTAAATGAGGCTTTATTCATGCTATCACATCAATAACAGATAAAGTATCAGTATGAACCTCAGCCGCTGAATCTTTAGCCCCTTCGATTAACTCTTCAATGAAGGTGACGTCTTTATCATCCAATCCGTGCTCTTTCAACACATTCTCATTCTCAGTCTTCAAACTCTTCACAATGTCATCAAACATCTGCACTGACATCTGTTCATGCTGCAGTAAAGACACATGAAATCAGAAATACACACATTACAGAAGCCAACGGCACTGAGTGTGTGTGAGCAATGTGTTCATTCTCACCTTCCACTTCTCGGGGATGTCATCATACAAGCCTAAGATGTCAGATGGTTTTTAAGTCACTTAACTCTTTCAGATTAATTTACCAGACATGCACACATACAAGTTTTTCCCAAATAACAATAACATAAATAAGAATTGTGCATGTTCACAGATCTCTCTGATTAGATCTCATTTCACACTTTCGCTTTGCTCACCTCTTATTTGTTTAATCTTTTTAGCTTTAGGAATAACCAGACCATCAAATACATGGGAAAGTGGACCATGACCTAATAAATAAATAAACAAATAAATAAAGATTAAAATTAAAATGATTTCATGGTCAAAATTTGTGTTTCTCTTACATGTGATTTTTTAACCTGGAAATGTATTTTTAAAATAACTTTTTCCACACAAATTAATACAAAAAGTAATGAATAGTACTTTTTTTTTAAATTGCATAAAATGAACACAATCATGATATGAAGATTTCAGTATAAAACTTCCAAATGTTTTATGTATCTATTAGCATTAATGCTACTCACCCAAGTCGTGACACAGTCCAGCGATCTGAACACACAGGAAATCCTGTTTGGTGATTTTGAGCTCTGGCTGATTGTCATGAAGACTCTTGACCAGACAACCTGATAAATACGCCACACTAACACACACACACACATACACATGACCAAAAACACTAGCACATTTTTCAAAGATGTTAATTGCTTTACTTGCATATCCTGTGACCGTTACCAACATCAGAGAACCATGAACATGGGAATGTATTGTCAAATTATTTAAATATTATAATTAATCTATACAATTTTAAATTAAATATAATTATTTAAAGATAATATAAAATATTATATAAAATGTAATGTATTTAAGGAAAATACTGAGCCTCGGCCATCTTCGCTACTCGACTGCGCAGTCATGAGTCTATTAAAGGGTTGATGAACCTGGAAATATTTTTACATATACGGAATAAAAACACCAAAGTTGAGATAAAAGTGATAATTTATGCCTTGAGTTTTCATTGAAGGGTGAATTATTCTTTTAAATGGCCTAAAATTTCAAATGTAAATATTATAATCTTACCCAAGTGAGTGTTCGAAGCGATTGTGAGAAGCTCCCGGATACACCAGATATGTTCCTCCGAGTTGTTTGATATGTCGCAGTCTCTGAAACTGAGGTGTATCTGTGATCTTCACCAGCAGGGGGTGCAGCGCAATGTGACCATGAATGGGGTCGTTGAAAATCTACAGCACGCAAAACACAACAGTTAATCACATTAACATTCGATGCACTTCGCGACTCAACATCTAAAACATGTCATCGACCAAAGTGATTTTATGACCCACAAAACTCCTTTCGTGGAAGACCATTTCATGAGCGAAATGAGCGAGTAACTGAATTATTTACTCAACCAATTCGTTTGAAGCAATCATTAAAGCAACACTATGTAACATTTTTACCTTAAAATAATGTTTCCAAAATCTTATCAAGTTCATTCATGCTTATGTCCATGGAGTGGAATAATAATTTACACATGAACATTATGAAAGGCGATGTGGAAAATATTTGGGGCTTTCGCACCAGAGTAACCTTTTCATAGTTCATATAACTATTGGCGGAAGATGCCGGTTCGCACCGCAGGAACTAGGAATGATTTTAGTTCTGGGTCAGTGTCAGAGAGTCAGTGAACAGCATGGCAGAATATAACACAGTAAATTCCCGGTGTTAAACTAACGATTTTATTTTTACAGTGAAGTTCACTTTTATATTTACAGTGAAGTAAGTTAATTGCCAACACAATATATATCATTATACGTAATATACCAATATGTAACGATAAAGTTTACATTGGCTTCCTAAATGAATTAAAACCATAAAAAATCCCACCTAAAGCACATTGCTTGTTCTTCATTTTCTAGAATTAGAGTTTAAGAACCTTGCTGTATTGTTATGTAATTCATTCTGAGAAAGTACACCGCCATCTTACTGCGGCGAAGGTGACTTGAACACACCGTCATCACGACTTCTCGGGGAACCACCCTGGTGGCTAGTGCCTATAAAGTTCCTAGATCTACCCGGTGTGAAAGCCTTTTATTACATTCCACATTTAATACATGTCGGCAGCACTGCTAAAAACATGAATGTTTCTTCAGAGAAGTGAAATGACATAGTTCGCTTACCTTCATTTGTTCATTTGAGAAGTCTAAGGAGTATTTCTTCAAGATATCTTGCAATTCATCATTAATAATCTCCCATATCTGTTGTTTCTCGGGCTCTGGAAAAGCATGACATTTTAATGATCTCAGAATCACTGAAGGAGAAAACTCAAATTTTAGTCACCATTATGGAGATCAGTATTTGGTTTAGTTGGGCAGTTGACCTTTACATGTTCAACTTTAGATTTTGTTTGGTTGCTGTACATGAGTTATGACAGTCAGATGAACAAAGAAAAAAGGTGATCTGGTGGTGTTGGTTATGATATAACAATCATTATTTCACAATCATACGACCCTAATCACTGAACTTAAGTAGTCCTAATCTCTGATTAGAATGTATATTTGTCATTATAGATTCAAAGTGATTCAACCATACAAATTCCAGGTCGTTCAATATAATCTAAATGATTTCTTAAAAGTTGTTCTGATAAAAAAGTCTCTTTTTCAGGCACACATAATGATATATAGATTCAGTGTATGAATCTCAACAATGGTGACAAAAATAATCTTCCTAAGACAATTCAGAGCATAATTTATTCATACCGCAATATGGAGCTATGAATGAGTTTTGATTGGTGGCACCCAGAATGCACTGCAACATGCTTTATTATTGTCACCATTGTTGAGAATCACAGGCTGATTATTGACGTCTGTGTGTCCAAACAAAATTCCATTTTCAACTTTTGATCAGAAAAACTTTTAAGAAATATTTTGGATTATATTGAAAAAAATAGGAATTTTATGGTGTTAAATCACTTGGATAATATAATGACCAATATACTTTTATGTCAGAGATAAGGACTAAATGAGTTCAGTGATTCAGGTGATATGATTGTGAAATAATGATTCAGTTAAATCATAACCAAGACCACAAGATCACATTTTTTATTTGTTCATCTGGCTGTCATAACTTATGTACAGCAGCCAAATTAAATCTCAAGAAAAACTTGTAAAAGTCAACTGCCCAACTAAAGCAAACACTGATCTCCATAATGGTGACTTTGAGTTTTCTTCTTCAGTGATTCTGCTTGTTATCATAAGGTGTCTTTGCTCAATCATCACTCAATCAATAACTTAAATAGCACATTAATTTTAACACTCTTCACTGTTTAATTAACACTCAAATTCTAACACTTTAACACTCTTGAGTTTTTGCTGTGTAGTAACATTCAGGAAACTGGACATTTTTATATTCTTGGAATGTTAGAAATCAACATTACTATCATGCTGAATTTTTAATCGAAAATTACGTTTAAATAACGTTTGAGGAACATTATACCTTTTAAAACACGTTCCTCTAACGTCAAGAAAACGGGACATTTTTCACGTTCCCAGAACCAACACTGAACATTTAGAGAACGTTCTTATAACAAAATCCTGTTAGCTGGGGAAGTTCGGGTTATGCCCTTCTGACGTAGTTCCTGTAGGGAGAACAGCTTCCTTTCTATCCTTGTTAAACCTATTGCAATCACTGGCAAGTCAAGTCAATTTGTGCTCCAAAGAAACAAATAACATTATTTGTATGTGCTAACTAAACGCCTTAGACTTAATGAGGATAACAGGCAATAATGTTGTACTGAACTTTTTTTTATAGTTTGTATCACACACACACACACACACACACACACACACACACACACATTATTATATGAAATTGAGTTGTGTTTATGAACCGCAAAATGAAGTCTTCCCTTACCTTCACTTTCTTTATAGGATTTCTTTAGATCCTGAAGACTTCTCCTGTGATCAGAGAGAGTTTTTTTGTTTTTTTCAGATTGAAGCATCTTTTTTTGTTTTGTCTTCTTTTTGTGCTTTGTTAAAAAATGAGATAAAGAGGCAATAAAGATCTGTACAACTGCAGATTTTACCGATCCAGCAACTCAACTCGCTGGATTACATGAAGAGGGAAAGTCTTTGTCATTAAACTCTGAGGGTGTGTCTAATGAGTGGATCAGAGTGACTGCTGCTGGAAAAACACATTCAGTGCATATTCCATCACACAATATTTGCTGTATAGTTCTTGTATATATAAATATATATTCTCTTACGCATATTTCTCTTACAACTGCCTTTGGTAGGGTTTGTTTTACCAAATGTATGTAAATGTAATGCAAATATTACATAATAAAATGTGAATGTTAAAGGGATAGGTCATGCCAAAATTTAAATTCAAGTCATTCTGAATGACCTCCTTTCTTCTGTTGAAAAACATGTTCAAAAGAAAGACATGACAGTGATACAATACTTATATATAGTGATCATGACTTTTCCAACACTCCTCACAATAAGCATTTATAAGCAGCTTCAGATGAACAGATGATCTTTGTTTGTTTCCACTGTCAACTTTCACTTTTACACGTCACTGTTGCAATGGACTTTGCAAAATAAAGAATGAAATTAAAGCTTCCGTGTCTTCAAATAAACACTAGAGCTACAAATATAAATAAAACAACAACAAGGCTTTACCGTATAAAAAGTGAAAAAGGAATAAAAAGGCTGTTGCCGGTTCTCTTCTCTCCATCACAAGTTCGATCCAATCACAACAAGATCATAAACTTTACTTTATTACTTTAAGAGTTTTTGCCGTTTTAGTAAAATAGTAATACGTATTCATATATGCCATTTTTACACGGAAAACCCAAGTTCAGAATAATTGATTAATTGGTTTGAGTGCCAGTTTGTTAAACATATTTTAATGTATTGTTTTATTTATTTATTTTTTTCTAGGGCCAAATTAAGATACTCTGTTTGTAATTATATATTTTTTTTTTGTCATGTTGGCTCCATTGATTCCTTTTACAAATGTTGCATTTTATTTCTAATTTACATTTGCATTAAAATATGTAGGATGAACCAGACCATATGTAAATGTATAAGCTACAGTTGTTTCATTTGTCACGTCATTGAAGCGGCTTCATTTCAGTAAACTGAACACTACATTACAAAGTCATTAAGAAATTACAACAATCTAGCCTATGCTTTATAAGGAAATGCTGTAAATTTGATAGTGTTACTGTTCTGAGATAAGAAATCCTTTATGAAATATACGGCTGACAGATTTGACCTCAGGACGAAGAAGACTTTAAAATGAGACACAGATATATTGTGTGAATAAAGTGATTAAAATTCATTCAGATTAAACAGGTTCAGGTTTCCTTTAAGTGTTCACAAGAACAATGAAAACATTCAGTGCTTTAATGCAAATCAATCCAGTGAGTCTAGTTCTCCTGTTTAATGTAGGAACACATCATTCAATCACTTCAGCCTTTGTATTTACTATTGTGACATTTATGAGAGTAATATCTAGTGTGTCTAGATACTAAAAATGTTCTGAGCATAGCCTTTTTTTATTTCTTCATATTTGCTGGTTAAACTCTCAATCTGTAAAATCGTAGCGATGATCAAAAATACAAAACATCACCCATAAATGAATTAGACATGAGATCAGTGAATCAGATAATGATAGAGACCTCTATCATCTGATCCTGTTTTCTTTCAGCTTTAATGACATAGCAAATTACATTTAAGAACACAATTACCACAGTCAAAGAAAAACTATTGTTCAAAAGTCAAGGGTCGAGAGCCCAACTAAAGCAAACACTGATCACCATCATGGTAACATCACATGAAAATAAAACGACATCTAAACCTCTGCCACCTTTCAATACAATCCTCTGTAGAAGTCTGACAGAAATAAAGTCAGTCTGGTTAGTAATAAGTGAAGCTTCGTGTTTCTCTTTCCTTCAGTGATTCTGCTGGTTAACAGCAGGTGTTCATCAGTGTCTGAATTAACTTTGAAAATTACCTAAATTAATAATTGAATTATTAATTTAGCCAAGTGGCCTAAATTAGTGAACTAATGTAGGGAATGAGGTGATTGTGAAAACAGTCTCTGAGTGCGCTGTTTACTCACAGTATATTCCTCTCAGAAAAGACAAATATCAGGTTTTACATTCTGCATATCAATCCGTGACAAATTCATAGCATTGAATCCTCTAATAATACTTAAAAATGCCATTTCATTATCAATAAAGTGCTCAATCTCTAAAGAAAGACCTTTTCCTTCTAAATATGTTGAAATTGAGTGTATAGCCCACAGATAAACGTATGATCTTCGATGTTGTTTTGAGCGTTTTAGACAATTATGTAAAGCAACAATGAATAAACATTTTTTGTTTGACTTGACTGGGGCGTTATTAGCCTCATTATTAATTGTCATTTTTTATTGATGAAAATGTTTATCTTAGCTATTCGAAAAGTATAAAAATTGATATGTCACAAAATGGAATTAGCATTACGTCTAAATTACATGACAGATAAAAACAGAGTCATTTTTAAACTCAACTCCGTAAGAGGATATCCTAATAATTATCCAACTTCTGCACATATATCATTTTACAGTGCTTCGTGTAAACGTATTGACTGCATTCATATAATAGATGATAATTCCACTAATTTGGGCAGTGCATGGAGAGAGTCGATCACTGAAGACAATAGAAACCATAGAGACCAGGAACAGAAAACACAAACACCCAAACCAAACACACGAATACTGAATACGGCCTTGCTTTTCTAGTTTAACTGTTTTGAATAAATATGAATTATTTTAAACAATGACAGGCTGACAGGACTGTTAGTGTTGCTGTATCATCAGTAAATGAGTTGATAATGACAAACTAATCAAGGAGGAAGAGATTAAATGATCAGAGCCACAGCAACATTGTTTCGGCCAAGATCCGGCCGACATCTGGCACTTGTGGGATGCGGATCTGGCCCACATGCAGCAATGAATGATACACTGATTTTGTGTCTCAGATAAAGTCCAGTTGTGGTTTATTTCTATGCTTTTGGCTGACATGTGGCATTGCTATGGCCTGCTTGTGGCCCAGATCTGGCAAACAGGAGTGGGCCACCCAAGGGCCAAGAGTTTATGGAGCTTAAATGAGTCCAACATCACACTCATTTTTTTACATTTGTTTTATATGTATATTTGCTTATTCGTTTAACAGGTTTTTTTTAACCAAAGTAACTTACAAATGAGGACAAATGCAAACAGCAGTCATTCACTGGAAGGAGAATACGAAAGCACTGCAATATTATCTTTAAACTTTTGCACAATACTTAATTTTTTTTTATTTTCTTTCTTTGGTATTTTACTTAACTCAGATTTTACTTTCATAAATTACACAACAGTAAATACAAAGCCTGGAGTGATTAAAAGTGAAAGTCTGCATGAATGGAAATACAACAACTTATTTGCTTATCACATGTCAGTGGATCAGTCCTCGCAGCTGTTCAGTGTGTGTGTGATCCTGATAGTAAACAGCCAAACCTCTTTACAAACAGCACTGCTATTGCCAAGCCCTGTAGACACACACCAGTGTATTGATGAAATTAACAATTGGCTTCAAAGAAGCATAAAATACAATACAAACGTCAAGTTATTTTGTTTTTACATCAACTGATCTTTTGCGTTTAGTTTTATATGTTTGATTATCTCACAATTGTTTGTTTTTTTATTCTTTCTGTCTTCAATAACTCCTGCAAATATCCTTTCATGTTTGAATTATATGCATTTGGTTTTCTTTCCAGTTCCCTTTGTTATTTTATCAATCAGGAGTAAATCAGGAGCATTTCTACACACACTATTCACATTAAATCCTGCAACTTTTCAATATAGACCTAAAATTAGCTTAAGTAGAATGTCCATCAGATTGAACATTTCTGTAAAAGTTTGGTGCAATTTATTTAAATTAGGATATTTTACTTTATTTGTATGTTTTTGATTTGGTAGTTGACAGTCATTGACTGTTTTTATTTTATTTTATTTTTTACAGTGTGTAGTAGTATCATCAGGTCAGGTGTCTTCAATAATGTTCAATCTTCACTCAATTATTCACTTAATCATCGTATTAACTCTGACACTGCCTCCTACATTTACTGTAACTCTAGATATTACTACAACATCCACATTTAATTAATAAATGTGCATTGCGTGCAATCAGTAGTTTGACAGAGAAAGGTTTGTTTGCTCATATGATCAATGATGAAATGAATGAGTGTTTGAGGAAAGATGCAAACACTGATATCACAGATTAGACACACACACACCATTTGTAAACAGTGTTGACTGGGGATTTTGCTGTGTATGGAAATGAATGTGTGAGGAAACATGCAAACACTGATATCACAGATCAGACACACACACACACACACACACCATATGTTCTAAACAGTGTTGACTGGGGATTTTGCTGTGTATGGAAATGAATGTGTGAGGAAACATGCAAACACTGTCGATCCTGCAGGACACTGATATACTGTACATATTTTAGATCAGATACAGAGATGAATATTTGAGGTCACAATAAAATCAGCTGATCTTTATCTCTCCTTCATGTCTTTGTGTCTTTACAAACACAAACTCACTACATCATTCAATATTCAAACATTTGCATTAGAGATTAAAGGCATTTGTCTATTTATTCAGGGTTCCTACGCAGTGCGGAAAAATATTTGTGGTTCCAGACTTTTTTTCCCTATACTGTTTTCTAAAATATAAAATTAAGAATTTCTAATAATAAATGTATCATTCAAGAGTGATTTCTTGGCAAAAGTGATCGTCAAACCACGGCTGTTACGTTCCCCAGCCCGCTGTGTGTTTCTACACGTGTTTGAGAGTCTGAGTTTCCTTGGTCTTAATTGCAGATGAGCTAAACCTGTGCTGCAGCCGCATCCTCGAGCTACAAAAGCTTTCTGGGACCACACCTGGGGGCGCACACAGAGCCTGAGAGCCGGAGTTGACTGCCGTGCTGTTTGCTGTAGGAGTTTTGCTGTCCACCTGGGAATCCGAAGCGTTTCGCCTTTGTAACTAATCTGCCTACTAAATAAACCTACTAAATAAACATACCCCTAATTTTGACACGAGCTGGCCTGTGTGCGTCTCTCCTCTATGTTATTAGAGTACATATTGGCATCATATGTACATATGTACTCTAATAACATAGAGGAGAGACGCACACAGGCCAGCTTGTGTGCATATGTGTTATTAGAGTACATATGTACATATGACGCCAATATGTACTCTAATAACATAGAGGTGTGCAATAACATAGAGGTGTAGCTCATCTGCATTTAAGAGCAAGGAAACTCAGACTCTCAACACGTGTAGAAATACACAGCGGGCAGGGGAACCTAACAACGGCACACATTATCATTACGCAAATCTGTTTATATGTAAGAGTCTTCTTTGACCTTCAGTTAAGGAAAGTGTGTGTGTGACACTCAAACCAGCAACAGATAAAGAAGTGAACCATCATTTAATTCAGACTGTACTACATTTGTCCATCACCCACTTGATGGAGTGAATACTTTCATATTTAATTCAGACACTGATGAACACCTGCTGTTAAGGAGTAGTTCACTTTTTAAAAAACTTTTGCTGATAATTTACTCGCCCCCGTGTCATCCAAGATGTCCTTGTCTTTCTTTCTTCAGTCGAAAAAAAATTAAGGTTTTTGCTAAAAACATTCCAGGATTTTCTCCATATAATGGACTTTACGGTCCAAAAGAAACTTTAAGTACAAACTGCAAACTTGTTCAAAGGGCTTTAAACGATTCCAGACGATGAATAAGGGTCTTATCAAGCGAAACGATCGCTCGTTTTATAAATAAATAACAAAGTTTAAGTTTTATAAGCTCAAATGCTCGCCTTGCTCTGTTCTGTAATGCACTCCTGTTCGAACTCGTTCATCAAAATGAACAAATCTTTTTCCGAGTCATTTGGTTCATTCGGCGAAAGAAACGAACGAATTGATTTGGAAAAAGATTTGTTCATTTTGTTGAACGAGTTCGAACAGGAGAGTCACGAACGCGCACCACAGAACAGAGTAAGGCGAGCGTTTGAGCTTATAAAACTTAAACCTTGGTATTTTTTTTAAAAATGAGCGATCGTTTCGCTTGATATTTATCGTCTGGAATCGTTTAAAGCCCTTTGAACAAGTTTGCAGTTTGTACTGAAAGTTTCTTTTGGGCCTTGAACCGTTTGGTTCCCATTGAAGTCCATTATATGGAGAAAATCCTGGAATGTTCTCATTAAAAACCTTAATTTCTTTACGACTGAAGAAAGAAAGTCATGGACATCTTGGATGACATGGGGGCGAGTAAATTATCAGCAAAAGTTTTTTTTTAAAAAAATTGACTAATCCTTTAATAATCATAATTGAAAATATTATATTTTTTTTCTTGGCTTTTTTTTTTGCCTTAATAATCATATTTTTTACAGTTTCAACAGGTAATGTATTGATAACGCAGGACCAAGTGCACAACTAAAGCAAACACTGATCACAACAATGGTGACACTTCAAATGAAGCAAATATCAACATCTAAACCTCTGTTAATGCTCACTAAGATCTTCTGTAGACATCTAACAGAAATAGTCAAAGTTATGGCTGGGCGATATTGTTATGCGCATCTAATCAGTAAAGCCGGTTCCTTGATTAGCATTAAATCACCTTCTCTAAATCGCATTATTGAAGACACCTGGTGATAACAAGCAGAATCTCTGAAGGAGAAAATCACAAATTGTAAGCCACCGTTATCGAGATCAGTGTTTGCTTTAGTTGGGCTCTTGACCCTTATAATTTCATTTTAAAATCTGTTTGTCTGCTGTTATTGATTAATAACAGTCAAATGAACAAAGAAAAAGAGTGATCTGATAGTGTTGGTTATGTTTTGACATAATCATGCTGTGATCTGAGATATGAAACGTATTCTGATGATTTGGTTTAAAGGGATAGTTCACTTTGAAATTAATTTTTGATATGTTTTAGCTTAACTCAAGGGCATTCAAGATGTAGGTGTCTTTGTTTCCACAGTATTTTCAATTTTGACATTTTTCAGTTGTTGTCTGTCAGTCATATAATGCCAGTCTATGGTCACCACGTCAAAGAGCATGCACAGAGAAGTCCAAATGAAACATGATTTATTGACTCATGAATGTAAGTACACATTGATGGCCTAAGACACGAAACGAGCGGTTTGTGTGAGAAAGCGAACAGTATTTATATCGTTTTTACCTCTTGTAATCACAGCCATGTCCGGAAGTTTTACCTTTCACTGTGAAGATCTAAACATATTTAGATATGCGGGAAATAGCAATGGAAGACGATTCGATATATGTAAATATGTTTAGTGAAAGGTAAAACTTCCGAAATATCCGTGTAAACAATGAGTGCCATAGACCAGTCATTCCCAAAGGCGGGGTCCCGACCCACACGTGGGTCGCGGGAGATTTTGTCTGGGTCGCCAAGTCGAGCACTATTTTTCAGTGTGTTGTAGGCTACTCTCTAGATCAGGGCTATTCAATTGGCGGCCCGCCAATCATCACCATACGGCCGAGGGCACCCCAACCTCCCTTTCCTCCTATTTTCTGGTGGTGCGGCTAAATTTGGTTAGATATGCGCGTGGCTGCAGTGGCGCGTGCAGCTGGATGACTATACGCACTGTGTGTGTACCATGAGCACTCAGACTGACCTGAGAGAAAAGTTTACAGTCCGAATATTTCAGCAGCTTTTATGTGTGTCCCGTATTTCTGTCGACTGAACCAGCGATATTAATCATTCGTTGGTTTGATTATTTCCTTTCCATGAATTGGCCATTGGCCAAACGCGCGTGCATAACGGTCTGAAACGATTCGGATTTGTTCACCTGAAGCGGTTTCTCGGTAAGTAACAACATATAAAGAACAAAATAGCGCTGGTTTCAGTCGTTTCACTAGTTTACTTTGAACTAGGCAGCACGGCCCAGTGGATAACGAAACGCAAAGCTTAAAGGAGTCGCGTTTACTCCCGGTCCCGGACACTATTATTAAACAGCGAAGCGTTTCCATCGGACACGTACTCCTCTCTCTTACAAACCACAAATCACTCAATGATTTTAACTAGTTTTAAATCGGATGAAACAGTCTTAACATTCCCAACACTACTGATGAGAAAAATAGAAGAAACATGAATAAAGTTAGAAGACTAAATGCCCTAATCACCACCCTTACAAACATTTACCATGTAATAGCCTGAATGTAATAATTTACCATGGTTTGGGCATAAATGTGGAATATTTATATTGAATGCTATGTTATAGTAATTTATATTTCCTTAGATTTATTAGGGGGGTAGAGGAATATGTATTTAATCGTGTGTATAGTTTTTTTTTTTTTTTTTTTTGCCTGTTTAGGCATTTTTTATGCAGTGAGCCATGCATGGTTACAAAGTCTCACGGTCAGAATATTTTAATTTAAGCCTATAATAATTATTATAGTAAATTATGTACACTGTAACTATGAGAATATGAAAACAATGAGATGCCCTGTCAACTCTTCCTTTCTCATTTCACCTCTGCATATTGTCAACAACAGGTTAATAAAAAAAGTGCTTTGTCAAATATCTGTATCTCTTTTAAATAGTTAACTGGAAGCTTAAAAAATGACCTTAAAAAATGGTCATACATATTTTGTTAATGCATAAATTCTCTTCGTGATATATGAACTTTATGGGCCTAATGTTTTTTGGGTCACAAGGATTTATCGACTTTAAAATGTGGGTCCCCAGAAAAAAAGTTTGGGAAACACTGCCGTAGACGCACAAGCGATCACTTCCGGCCAAACGTTGGACACGAATCAGTTCGGATCAGTTGGACATCTAATTTAGATCAGTTGGAAAACTTGTAAGTAACATGTTTGCCAGGGCTCAAAGTAAGCATTTTAAAAAAATGTATTTCCTTTTAACTTTTGTTTGTAGTTCAAAAAATATATAAATTTCCCCCCTGGGATTAATAAAGTAAATCATCATGTCAGGTGTGTCTTGTTAGTAGATGTGACAGGTAATGTCCTGAAAAGCAAAAGACACACAAACATCTGAAATACACACCTGAGCAGGTTCAACCTGTAAGGTGTGTAAATGTTCACATAGATAAAATAATTCTGTTTGACTTTAGTGAATTATCTTGTGAACCAAGATAATATAACACATATAACTAAAACAACAACAATTGAGTATAAAAAGTGAAAAAAGAATAAAAAGGCTGTTGCCGGTTCTCTTCTCAAGTTCGATCCAATCACAACATCCTCCCTGAAACAACATGATAAACTTTACAGCCGCATTAGTAATGCTTTATCTTAAAGAGTTTTTGCTGTTTTTATTTAATCTGAACTATAAAATCCAATGATTCTAACCAACACCTTTTAGTTAACTTTACTCAATGACTTCATTGTAAAATGTACAATTGACATCAGTGATGCGCGGGTCAATGTATAAACAACCCGCAACCGACCGACGTTTTCAATTACCCGCCCGCAACTCGGACCGCAAAAAAAAAGTAAAAAAATATTGTACCCGACCCGCTTCCTGGCCGCATTTTTTAAAAGTAGTAAATGCCCATCGGAGCGTTATTGGGCCATAGACGTGTAACAACACAGCATCGCAAGAAGACGTAGGCCTACACATAACAAAGGCAAAGCCAGTCATCATCTTTCATTATTTCAGCAAATGTCTCCCACACTTTTACTCTTTCTATTTGTGTATTTGCGGAGCTTCCACTCCCCAGTCTTCACCTTTTCTCTTGCCGCCTCCATCTCTCTGCAGACTGTGATCATAGACATGGCCGGTTCGTGAACGAATCGTTCTTTTGAACCAGTTCTTACCGGTCGAACCAGTACACTAAATCGAACTGAATCGTTCGAAACAGTTCGCGTCTTGCGTCAGCGCTAAACCACAAGTTACTAAAGTTACTCACTTTCGGACATGCCTGACAGTCCCTCCGAATCGAAATAAATCAATATCCTGAATTATATTTTACTCCAGTAACTCCAACAGTTCACTGAACCGAGCCATGTTGGTGCCACTGTTGAGAGAAGTGATGAGCACGAGCAGCTGATACTGCGTATAGATACTGCGTAGGCTACTACCGAACGCACAGGGACAGCGGTTCTCGAATCACCAGTATAGAACCGAGAACTGTTTAGACTGAGCTTGTGAGTTATCTTCGTGCCAGTTATTCAGCCAATAATGTGTAGGGCTATATATTTCATCAAAAATTGTGTCTAGTACTATATTAATACAAATGTTTAATTGGCATCTTTTTTCAAACGACCCGACCGACCGCGACCTGAATATCATTAAAAACATTTTTGGATGACCCGTAACTGCGGGTAACCGCGGGTGACCGCAGGCACCCGCTCATTTCGGATCAACCCGCGCATCACTGATTGACATACTCTGCCTTTTTTTACTCAGAAAACCCAAGTTCAGATTCATTGATTGATTTACTTGCATGACATTTTGTCAAGCATTATTCTTTTTTTTCTTATCTTTTTTTATATCTTTCCTTTTAACGTATTGTTCGTAGTTCATATCAGGTTAGTTGATGTGACAGGTGATGTCCTGAAAAACAAATGACTAAAGACTAACACACCCATCTGAAATACTCACATGAGCAGGTGTAATATTTCTGTGTTTGACTTTCATGAAGTATCTGTAGTGAAACAGGTTCTGTGTGAAGAACAGATGAAGCAGCTTCAGATGAACAGATGATCTTTGTTTGTTTCCACTGTCAACTTTCACTCTTTTACACGTCACTGTTGCAATGGACTTTGCAAAATAAAGAATGAAATTAAAGCTTTTGTGTCTTCAAATAAAGACTAGAGCTACAAAATAAATAAAACAACAACGAGGCTTTACCAGATAAACAGTGAAAAAAGAATAAAAAGGCTGTTGCCAGTTCTCTTCTCTCCATCACAAGTTCGATCCAATCACAACATCCTCCCTGAAACAACACTCAAAAACATGTTGTGTTGGCTTTACTTAACTTTTTTTTGTAAACAGGTTCCGCAGTTCCACATAACTTGGTTTCGTTAAACAAACATAATTTGTTCATTTAATGAGTTTAGAAGTTTACTGTAAAGCAAAAAATATATAATTTTGTATATTGCTATAAAATCACAATATATGATAGCATAGCTGATATCATACTAATTGTACTGCTAAAAGGTTTTAAAGCACTGTTTTAAATTCAAATTCAAAGAGTGTGTTTAAACTTTTGAATTATACTTAATTATCTCACATGAAAATAGATGACGGGAAAACACGTTTTTACAACATGCATGATTCGCAATAAAAATGGATGCTGAATCCAAATCAAATATTTGATAAAACAAACATTAGTTAATATTCTGTTAAGTGTTTTTATACATGTATGAAATAAATAAACCTAAATTCACATATTTATGCTGCTCATCAATATATTCATATAAACACAAACTCAAAGCACTGGCTGTGTGTAAAGGCTGTATGAAGGGATTTCTGGTGTAGCTTCATCCTTCATTCATCGAGACTCAGAACACTGTTGTCTTTAACCAACAACTGCAAACTGAACTGAAACTGATGTGACAGAATGAAGCACAGAGTAATCGAGTCCTCTGCTGCTCTCTGGAGGAAATCACACAATAATTCATCTGATTATCTGTGAAATACTGCCAAAATATCATACATACACAACAACTGCAGACATGAAAATTGCTTATTAATTATGACAAATCCCAAAAAATATCCATTAACTTAGGTTTTTCAATACTAAGTTTTTAAGTTAAAATGAACATAAATTTATAAATAAAAGTGCTTTTTAGGTGTTACTGACCAGTTCACTCAAACTAAAAACATGAACAAACATTTTTCTGTACTTAAAATAATCATTATCTGAAGTAAAATATTCAAAATCTCATTTTATTTTACTGGGAAAAAAACAGATTCTGAACCCTTGTAAATGTTACATGTTTTATTTGGTAAATTTCAATGATTTTAATGTATTATTTAATCTTATTTATTTTTTATTATTAACTTTCAAATTCACTGCCCTTGTTTAGAACAAGTTAATTTTATTCAATGTTTAATTTAAAATTGTGGCAACAGATTACAAGCAATATTACAATATTATTAATTAAATTGATCACATTACACACAGCAAAAGCTCCAGTGTTAAATTAACTTTAACTTTCAGTTCATTTGGCTCCAGACTCAAGAGTGTTAAAGTGTTAATATATGTGTGTTAAATTTACACTATTGAGTGTGCAGTCATATAAACTCCCAGGAGAGTTAATTTAACACTGGAGTAAGTAATAATTAATCAAAATAATTCCTTAAAATTTAACCATTTAAAATGAGTAAAATTTACAACATTTTTAAACAGAAATGTCTGAAGAACAGAGAGATGTCAAAGACAGACAGACAGACGTATTTTTTATTGCCAACATTGAAGACACCTGATGTTATCAAGCAAAATCACTGAAGGAGTGTTACGTCCTTGTTTTTTCTTCGGGTTTGTGTTTCTCTTTAGGCTTGTTCGACTTCATGCAGCTCTGCGCAGACCGATCAGCGGCTGACTTGAAACAGTGCATGCCGGTTAGAAATTTTGTCCGACTTGATGCAGCGCTGACTCCACGTGACTGTGACATATGCCATTAAAGTACCGCGAGAGCAATACGAGAGTAGCCGGAGGACTCAGCCAGCGCAGCTTCTCAAGAGCGGCTGCACGAGCTCTGATGATGTCACAGCTGTTCCACGATTCGCCGGATTCACCGCATGACAACGATCACGTGCGTTTCGTGTTTATTCTCACACGTTTAGTTCCACTAATCAGTATTTTATAACCGTAAACACTCTTTTCATGTAGTCGCAATGTTATATTGTGTCATGTTTATCATGTTTCTCAAAATAAAACTGATTCAAAAACGTGGATTCCACGTCATTGATTATAGGCTTATTTTGAACTTTATTCTAGTTCAAACAGATGCTGTATGAACGAAGCAGTAAAGTATTGAATGAAAATGTGTCTGAAATATCTGAAATATCTGTTTATTTGGCAAATGTTGCATTTATTTCACTTCAGCTGTGGTATAAGCATGCAAACACCACGTGAGCCGTCACTACGGGAACCAGAAATTGTCCGACTTCACGTCTCCGTTTGCAGCTCCTGCACGCGGCTGTTCTCGCCGATCGGTTGCATCCAGCCGCAGGCGATGTCGAACACGCCTTTTGTCTCTCTTACTTTCACTTTCACAGGCCGTCGCTGATTGGCTGTATTACCTGTCAATCACTCGTAACGAGACAAGTGGGTTTGCCTGTGAGGCGGGATCATCATCAGCACGATGCGTGACACCTGGAGAAGCCCTACACGCATCATGCTAACAGCGGGGAGAAGAGAGAGAGGAGACTTTTTGTTTTTGCCTAGAGAGATTTAGGTTTTTGCCTTGAGATGTGTTGTTTTCTTTCCGGTTGATTTAGTTCTGTTAAGTCTTTGCTTTATTTGTCAGGTTACGCTTACCTTTTGAACTGAGTGATCCCTGAGACTTCTCATTAGGGCCCGAGCACTAACAGTGCGAGGACCCTATTGAAACTGTTAGGGTTATTTTTTTTTTCTTTTTTCTGCAAAGTAAGCGCCATTTTCGGGGCCGCAACATGCTCAAAAACTCACCAAATTTGGCACGCATGTCAGGACTGGTGAAAAATTTCGTATTTTGTGGGTTTCACGGATGGGTGTGGCAAAACGGCACGCTAGCGCCACCTAGAAAATTGGAAAAAATTAGCCCCTCGTCCATGTTCAACCTACATGCACGAAATTTGGTGGGGACGTGTATCATATCAAGATGCACAAAAAAGCCTCAAGAACCCATACCATAAACTCGACAGGAAGTCCGCCATTTTGAATTTGGCGGCCATTTTTGGACGATTTACACACTCCGTACTTTAACGAACTCCTCCTAGGGATTTAGTCGGATCGACTTCAAATTTCTGCTGTGCCTTCTAAAGGCATTGACGATGTAAAGTTGTGCTATCTGCGCTTTTTCGTTGATGGGCGTGTCCGTGGCGTCGAAGATTCGCCATGAAACAGGAAGTTGTAGTAACTTGGCTGTAAATGCCCAGATCTGCACGAAATTTTACACATTTGACAAGAGTCCCGTCCCGAACAAATCTACATGCCGACATTCACCCACAGTCATAGCGCCACCTGCTGGCAACAGGAAGTGTACTTTAACGAAGCAGCCCCCGCCGCTTGTTTGACCGATATGTACGAAATTTCTGTGGTACATCTACCATGACCAGACGCACAAAAAAGCCTCAAGAACCCATACCCTAAACTCGTCAGGAAGTCCGCCATTTTGAATTTGGCGACCGATTTGGGACGATTTACACACTCCGTACTTTAACGAACTCCTCCTAGGGATTTAGTCGGATCAACTTCAAATTTCTGCTGTACCTTCTAAATGCATTGACGATGTAAAGTTGTGCTATCTGCGCGTTTTCGTCGATGGGTGTGACCGTGGCGTCGATGATTCGCCATGAAACAGGAAGTTGTAGTAACTTGGCTGTAAATGCTCAGATCTGCACGAAATTTTACACATTTGACAAGAGTCCCGCCCTGAACAAATCTACATGCCGATATTCACCCACAGTCATAGCGCCATCTGCTGGCAACAGGAAGTGACCTTTAATGAAGCATCCCCCGCCGCTTGTTTGACCGACATGTACGAAATTTCTGTGGTGCATCTACCATGACCAGACGCACAAAAAAGCCTCAAGAACCCATACCTTAAACTCGACAGGAAGTCCGCCATTTTGAATTTGGCCACCCATTTGGGAAGATTTACACACTCCGTACTTTAACGAACTCCTCCTAGGGATTTAGTCGGATCAACTTCAAATTTCTGCTGTACCTTCTAAAGGCATTGACGATGTAAAGTTGTGCTATCTGCGCGTTTTCGTCGATGGGTGTGTCCGTGGCGTCGATGATTCGCCATGAAACAGGAAGTTGTAGTAACTTGGCTGTAAATGCCCAGATCTGCACGAAATTTAACAGGTTTGACAAGAGTCCCGCCCTGAACAAATCTACATGCTGACATTCACCCACAGTCATAGCGCCACCTCCTGGCAACAGGAAGTGACCTTTAACGAAGCCGCGTAGCAAATGCACATCCGCACTGGCTGAGCTGCAGAAAATGCAACACGGCTGCCTCAGACCCCGACGTGCTACAGGTGCGAGGGCCCGCCCATCGCTGCTTGCAGCTTTAATTAGGGCCCGAGCACTAACAGTGCGAGGACCCTATTGAAACTGTTAGGGTTATTTTTTTTTTTCTTTTTTCTGCAAAGTAAGCGCCATTTTCGGGGCCGCAACATGCTCAAAAACTCACCAAATTTGGCACGCATGTCAGGACTGGTGAAAAATTTCGTATTTTGTGGGTTTCACGGATGGGTGTGGCAAAACGGCACGCTAGCGCCACCTAGAAAATTGGAAAAAATTAGCCCCTCGTCCATGTTCAACCTACATGCACGAAATTTGGTGGGGACGTGTATCATATCAAGATGCACAAAAAAGCCTCAAGAACCCATACCATAAACTCGACAGGAAGTCCGCCATTTTGAATTTGGCGGCCATTTTTGGACGATTTACACACTCCGTACTTTAACGAACTCCTCCTAGGGATTTAGTCGGATCGACTTCAAATTTCTGCTGTGCCTTCTAAAGGCATTGACGATGTAAAGTTGTGCTATCTGCGCTTTTTCGTTGATGGGCGTGTCCGTGGCGTCGAAGATTCGCCATGAAACAGGAAGTTGTAGTAACTTGGCTGTAAATGCCCAGATCTGCACGAAATTTTACACATTTGACAAGAGTCCCGCCCTGAACAAATCTACATGCCGACATTCACCCACAGTCATAGCGCCACCTGCTGGCAACAGGAAGTGTACTTTAACGAAGCAGCCCCCGCCGCTTGTTTGACCGATATGTACGAAATTTCTGTGGTACATCTACCATGACCAGACGCACAAAAAAGCCTCAAGAACCCATACCCTAAACTCGTCAGGAAGTCCGCCATTTTGAATTTGGCGACCGATTTGGGACGATTTACACACTCCGTACTTTAACGAACTCCTCCTAGGGATTTAGTCGGATCAACTTCAAATTTCTGCTGTACCTTCTAAATGCATTGACGATGTAAAGTTGTGCTATCTGCGCGTTTTCGTCGATGGGTGTGACCGTGGCGTCGATGATTCGCCATGAAACAGGAAGTTGTAGTAACTTGGCTGTAAATGCTCAGATCTGCACGAAATTTTACACATTTGACAAGAGTCCCGCCCTGAACAAATCTACATGCCGATATTCACCCACAGTCATAGCGCCATCTGCTGGCAACAGGAAGTGACCTTTAATGAAGCATCCCCCGCCGCTTGTTTGACCGACATGTACGAAATTTCTGTGGTGCATCTACCATGACCAGACGCACAAAAAAGCCTCAAGAACCCATACCTTAAACTCGACAGGAAGTCCGCCATTTTGAATTTGGCCACCCATTTGGGAAGATTTACACACTCCGTACTTTAACGAACTCCTCCTAGGGATTTAGTCGGATCAACTTCAAATTTCTGCTGTACCTTCTAAAGGCATTGACGATGTAAAGTTGTGCTATCTGCGCGTTTTCGTCGATGGGTGTGTCCGTGGCGTCGATGATTCGCCATGAAACAGGAAGTTGTAGTAACTTGGCTGTAAATGCCCAGATCTGCACGAAATTTAACAGGTTTGACAAGAGTCCCGCCCTGAACAAATCTACATGCTGACATTCACCCACAGTCATAGCGCCACCTCCTGGCAACAGGAAGTGACCTTTAACGAAGCCGCGTAGCAAATGCACATCCGCACTGGCTGAGCTGCAGAAAATGCAACACGGCTGCCTCAGACCCCGACGTGCTACAGGTGCGAGGGCCCGCCCATCGCTGCTTGCAGCTTTAATTAGGGCCCGAGCACTAACAGTGCGAGGACCCTATTGAAACTGTTAGGATTATTTTTTTTTTTCTTTTTTCTGCAAAGTAAGTGCCATTTTCGGGGCCGCAACATGCTCAAAAACTCACCAAATTTGGCACGCATGTCAGGACTGGTGAAAAATTTCGTATTTTGTGGGTTTCGCGGATGGGCGGGGCAAAATGGCACGCTAGCGCCACCTAGAAAATTGGAAAAAATTAGCCCCTCGTCCACGTTCAACCTACATGCACGAAATTTGGTGGGGACGTGTATCATATCAAGACGCACAAAAAAGCCTCAAGAACCCATACCCTAAACTCGACAGGAGGTCCGCCATTTTGAATTTGGCGGCCATTTTTGGACGATTTACAGACTCCGTACTTTAACGAACTCCTCCTAGGGATTTAGTCGGATCGACTTAAAATTTCTGCTGTGCCTTCTAAAGGCATTGACGATGTAAAGTTGTGCTATCTGCGCGTTTTCGTCGATGGGCGTGTCCGTGGCGTCGAAGATTCGCCATGAAACAGGAAGTTGTAGTAACTTGGCTGTAAATGCCCAGATCTGCACGAAATTTTACACATTTGACAAGAGTCCCGCCCTGAACAAATCTACATGCCGACATTCACCCACAGTCATAGCGCCACCTGCTGGCAACAGGAAGTGACCTTTAACGAAGCAGCCCCCGCCGCTTGTTTGACCGACATGTACGAAATTTCTGTGGTACATCTACCATGACCAGACGCACAAAAAAGCCTCAAGAACCCATACCCTAAACTCGACAGGAAGTCCGCCATTTTGAATTTGGCGACCATTTTGGACGATTTACACACTCCGTACTTTAACGAACTCCTCCTAGGGATTTAGTCGGATCAACTTCAAATTTCTGCTGTACCTTCTAAAGGCATTGACGATGTAAAGTTGTGCTATCTGCGCGTTTTCGTCGATGGGTGTGTCCGTGGCGTCGATGATTCGCCATGAAACAGGAAGTTGTAGTAACTTGGCTGTAAATGCCCAGATCTGCACGAAATTTTACACATTTGACAAGAGTCCCGCCCTGAACAAATCTACATGCCGACATTCACCCACAGTCATAGCGCCACCTGCTGGCAACAGGAAGTGACCTTTAACGAAGCAGCGTAGCAAATGCACAGCCGCACTGGCTGAGCTGCAGAATATGCAACGCAGCCGCCTCACACCCCGACGCGCTACAGGTGCGAGGGCCCGCCCATCGCTGCTTGCAGCTTTAATTTTTTTTTTTCTTTTTTCTGCAAAGTAAGTGCCATTTTCGGGGCCGCAACATGCTCAAAAACTCACCAAATTTGGCACGCATGTCAGGACTGGTGAAAAATTTCGTATTTTGTGGGTTTCGCAGATGGGCGGGGCAAAATGGCACGCTAGCGCCACCTAGAAAATTGGAAAAAATTAGCCCCTCGTCCACGTTCAACCTACATGCACGAAATTTGGTGGGGACGTGTATCATATCAAGACGCACAAAAAAGCCTCAAGAACCCATACCCTAAACTCGACAGGAGGTCCGCCATTTTGAATTTGGCGGCCATTTTTGGACGATTTACAGACTCCGTACTTTAACGAACTCCTCCTAGGGATTTAGTCGGATCGACTTAAAATTTCTGCTGTGCCTTCTAAAGGCATTGACGATGTAAAGTTGTGCTATCTGCGCGTTTTCGTCGATGGGCGTGTCCGTGGCGTCGAAGATTCGCCATGAAACAGGAAGTTGTAGTAACTTGGCTGTAAATGCCCAGATCTGCACGAAATTTTACACATTTGACAAGAGTCCCGCCCTGAACAAATCTACATGCCGACATTCACCCACAGTCATAGCGCCACCTGCTGGCAACAGGAAGTGACCTTTAACGAAGCAGCCCCCGCCGCTTGTTTGACCGACATGTACGAAATTTCTGTGGTACATCTACCATGACCAGACGCACAAAAAAGCCTCAAGAACCCATACCCTAAACTCGACAGGAAGTCCGCCATTTTGAATTCGGCGACCGATTTGGGACGATTTACACACTCCGTACTTTAACGAACTCCTCCTAGGGATTTAGTCGGATCAACTTCAAATTTCTGCTGTACCTTCTAAAGGCATTGACGATGTAAAGTTGTGCTATCTGCGCGTTTTCGTCGATGGGCGTGTCCGTGGCGTCGATGATTCGCCATGAAACAGGAAGTTGTAGTAACTTGGCTGTAAATGCCCAGATCTACACGAAATTTTACACATTTGACAAGAGTCCCGCCCTGAACAAATCTACATGCCGACATTCACCCACATTCATAGCGCCACCTAGTGGCAAGAGGAAGTGACATTTAACGAAGCAGCCCCCGTCGCATGTTTGACCGACATGTACGAAATTTCTGTGGTACATCTACCATGTCCAGACGCACAGAAAAGTCTCTTGGAGCGATGCCCTAAACTCAACAGGAAGTCAGCCATTTCTAATTTTACCGCCATTTTTGGATGATTTACTCATTACGTACTTTAACTAACTCCTCCTAGGGCTTTAGTCGGATCGCCTTCAAATTTCTGCTGTGCCTTCTAAAGGCATTGACGATGAAAAGTTGTGCTATCTGCGCGTTTTCGTCGATGGGCGTGTCCGTGGCGTCGATGATTCGCCATGAAACAGGAAGTTGTAGTAACTTGGCTGTAAATGCCCAGATCTGCACGAAATTTAACACATTTGACAAGAGTCCCGCCCTGATCAAATCTACATGCCGACATTCACCCACAGTCATAGCGCCACCTGCTGGCAACAGGAAGTGGCCTTTAACGAAGCAGTGTGGCAAATGCACAGCCGCACTGGCTGAGCTGCAGAAAATGAAACGCGGCCGCCTCAGACCCCGACGTGCTACAGGTGCGAGGGCCCGCCCATCGCTGCTTGCAGCTTTAATTTTTTTTTTTTTTTTTTTTTTTTCTTTTTTCTGCAAAGTAAGTGCCATTTTCGGGGCCGCAACATGCTCAAAAACTCACCAAATTTGGCACGCATGTCAGGACTGGTGAAAAATTTCGTATTTTGTGGGTTTCGCGGATGGGCGGGGCAAAATGGCACGATAGCGCCACCTAGAAAATTGAAAAAAATTAGCCCCTCGTCCACGTTCAACCTACATGCACGAAATTTGGTGGGGACGTGTATCATATCAAGACGCACAAAAAAGCCTCAAGAACCCATACCCTAAACTCGACAGGAGGTCCGCCATTTTGAATTTGGCGGCCATTTTTGGACGATTTACAGACTCCGTACTTTAACGAACTCCTCCTAGGGATTTAGTCGGATCGACTTAAAATTTCTGCTGTGCCTTCTAAAGGCATTGACGATGTAAAGTTGTGCTATCTGCGCGTTTTCGTCGATGGGCGTGTCCGTGGCGTCGAAGATTCGCCATGAAACAGGAAGTTGTAGTAACTTGGCTGTAAATGCCCAGATCTGCACGAAATTTTACACATTTGACAAGAGTCCCGCCCTGAACAAATCTACATGCCGACATTCACCCTAAGTCATAGCGCCACCTGCTGGCAACAGGAAGTGACCTTTAACGTAGCAGCCCCGCCATATGTTTGACCGACATGTACGAAATTTCTGTGGTACATCTAGCATGACCAGACGTACAAAAAAGCCTCAAGAACCCATACCCTAAACTCGACAGGAAGTCCGCCATTTTGAATTTGGCGACCGATTTGGGACGATTTACACACTCCGTACTTTAACGAACTCCTCCTAGGGAATTAGTCGGATCAAATTCACATTTCTGCTGTACCTTCTAAAGGCATTGACGATGTAAAGTTGTGCTATCTGCGTGTTTTCGTCGATGGGCGTGTCCGTGGCGTCGATGATTCGCCATGAAACAGGAAGTTGTAGTAACTTGGCTGTAAATGCCCAGATCTGCACGAAATTTTACACATTTGACAAGAGTCCCGCCCTGAACAAATCTACATGCTGTCATTCACCCACAGTAATAGCGCCACCTGCTGGCAACAGGAAGTGACCTTTAACGAAGCAGCCCCCTGTCGCATGTTTGACCGACATGTACAAAATTTCTGTGGCACATCTACCATGTCCAGACGCACTGAAAAGTCTCTTGGAGCGATGCCCTAAACTCAACAGGAAGTCGGCCATTTCGAATTTTACCGCCATTTTTGGATGATTTACTCATTACGTACTTTAACGAACTCCTCCTAGGGCTTTCGTCGGATTGACTTCACATTTCTGCTGTGCCTTCCAAAGGCATTGACGATGTAAAGTTGTGCTATCTGCGCGTTTTCGTCAATGGGTGTGTGTGTGGCGTCGATGATTCGCCATGAAACAGGAAGTTGTAGTAACTTGGCTGTAAATGCCTAGATCTGCACAAAATTTTACACATTTGACAAGAGTCCCGCCCTGAAAAAATCTACATTCAGAAATTCACCCACAGTCATAGCGCCACCTGCTGGCAACAGGAAGTGGCCTTTAACGAAGCAGCCCCCGTCGCATGTTTGACCGACCTGTATGAAATTTCAGTGGTACATCTACCATGTCCAGCCGCACAGAAAAGTCTCTTGGAGCGATGCCCTAAACTCAACAGGAAGTCGGCCATTTCTAATTTCACCGCCATTTTTGGATGATTTACTCATTACGTACTTTAACTAACTCCTCCTAGGGAGTTAGTCGGATCGACTTCAAATTTCTGCTGTGCCTTCTAAAGGCATTGACGATGAAAAGTTGTGCTATCTGCGTGTTTTCCTCAATGGGCGTGTCCGTGGCATCGATGATTCGCCATGAAACAGGAAGTTGTAGTAACTTGGCTGTAAATGCCCAGATCTGCACCAAATTGTACACATTTGACAAGAGTCCCGCCCTGAACAAATCTACATGCCGACATTCACCCAGTCATAGCGCCACCTGCTGGCAACAGGAAGTGACCTTTAATGAAGCAGCGTAGCAAATTTACAGCCGCACCGGCTGAGCTGCAAAATATGCGACGCGGCCGCCTCACACCCCGACGCGCTACAGGTGCGAGGGCCCGCCCATCGCTGCTTGCAGCTTTAATTTTTTTTTTTTTTCTTTTTTCTGCAAAGTAAGTGCCATTTTCGGGGCCGCAACATGCTCAAAAACTCACCAAATTTGGCACGCATGTCAGGACTGGTGAAAAATTTCGTATTTTGTGGGTTTCGCGGATGGGCGGGGCAAAATGGCTCGCTAGCGCCACCTAGAAAATTGGAAAAAATTAGCCCCTCGTCCACGTTCAACCTACATGCACAAAATTTGGTGGGGACGTGTATCATATCAAGACGCACAAAAAAGCCTCAATAACCCATACCCTAAACTCGACAGGAGGTCTGCCATTTTGAATTTGGCGGCCATTTTTGGACGATTTACAGACTCCGTACTTTAACGAACTCCTCCTAGGGATTTAGTCGGATCGACTTAAAATTTCTGCTGTGCCTTCTAAAGGCATTGACGATGTAAAGTTGTGCTATCTGCGCATTTTCGTCGATGGGCGTGTCCGTGGTGTCGAAGATTCGCCATGAAACAGGAAGTTGTAGTAACTTGGCTGTAAATGCCCAGATCTGCACGAAATTTTACACATTTGACAAGAGTCCCGCCCTGAACAAATCTACATGCCGACATTCACCCACAGTCATAGCGCCACCTGCTGGCAACAGGAAGTGTCCTTTAACGAAGCAGCCCCCGCCGCTTGTTGGACCGACATGTACGAAATTTCTGTGGTACTTCTACCATGACCAGACGCACAAAAAAGCCTCAAGAACCCATACCCTAAACTCGACAGGAAGTCCGCCATTTTGAATTTGGCGACCGATTTGGGACGATTTACACACTCCGTACTTTAACGAACTCCTCCTAGGGATTTAGTCGGATCAACTTAAAATTTCTGCTGTGCCTTCTAAAGGCATTGACGATGTAAAGTTGTGCTATCTGCGCATTTTCGTCGATGGGCGTGGCCCTGGCGTCGATGATTCGCCATGAAAAAGGAAGTTGTAGTAACTTGGCTGTAAATGCCCAGATCTGCACAAAATTTAACACATTTGACAAGAGTCCCGCCCTGAACAAATCTACATGCCGACATTCACCCACAGTCATAGCGCCACCTGCTGGCAATAGGAAGTGACCTTTAATGAAGCAGCGTAGCAAATTCACAGCCGCACCGGCTGAGCTGCAAAATATGCAACGCGGCCGCCTCACTTCCCGACGCGCTACAGGTGCGAGGGCCCGCCCATCGCTGCTTGCAGCTTTAATTTTTTTTTTTTTTTCTTTTTTCTGCAAAGTAAGTGCCATTTTCGGGGCCGCAACATGCTCAAAAACTCACCAAATTTGGCACGCATGTCAGGACTGGTGAAAAATTTCGTATTTTGTGGGTTTCGCGGATGGGCGGGGCAAAATGGCTCGCTAGCGCCACCTAGAAAATTGGAAAAAATTAGCCCCTCGTCCACGTTCAACCTACATGCACAAAATTTGGTGGGGACGTGTATCATATCAAGACGCACAAAAAAGCCTCAATAACCCATACCCTAAACTCGACAGGAGGTCTGCCATTTTGAATTTGGCGGCCATTTTTGGACGATTTACAGACTCCGTACTTTAACGAACTCCTCCTAGGGATTTAGTCGGATCGACTTAAAATTTCTGCTGTGCCTTCTAAAGGCATTGACGATGTAAAGTTGTGCTATCTGCGCATTTTCGTCGATGGGCGTGTCCGTGGTGTCGAAGATTCGCCATGAAACAGGAAGTTGTAGTAACTTGGCTGTAAATGCCCAGATCTGCACGAAATTTTACACATTTGACAAGAGTCCCGCCCTGAACAAATCTACATGCCGACATTCACCCACAGTCATAGCGCCACCTGCTGGCAACAGGAAGTGTCCTTTAACGAAGCAGCCCCCGCCGCTTGTTGGACCGACATGTACGAAATTTCTGTGGTACTTCTACCATGACCAGACGCACAAAAAAGCCTCAAGAACCCATACCCTAAACTCGACAGGAAGTCCGCCATTTTGAATTTGGCGACCGATTTGGGACGATTTACACACTCCGTACTTTAACGAACTCCTCCTAGGGATTTAGTCGGATCAACTTAAAATTTCTGCTGTGCCTTCTAAAGGCATTGACGATGTAAAGTTGTGCTATCTGCGCATTTTCGTCGATGGGCGTGGCCCTGGCGTCGATGATTCGCCATGAAAAAGGAAGTTGTAGTAACTTGGCTGTAAATGCCCAGATCTGCACAAAATTTAACACATTTGACAAGAGTCCCGCCCTGAACAAATCTACATGCCGACATTCACCCACAGTCATAGCGCCACCTGCTGGCAATAGGAAGTGACCTTTAATGAAGCAGCGTAGCAAATTCACAGCCGCACCGGCTGAGCTGCAAAATATGCAACGCGGCCGCCTCACTTCCCGACGCGCTACAGGTGCGAGGGCCCGCCCATCGCTGCTTGCAGCTTTAATTCGTGATTGCTTTCCAAAGCTGGGTTAGTTGGGAAGGAGGAAGGGAATAGGTAAGATGTCACGTGACCATACATTTTGTACACTTAGTTGTCTTTTGTGTCTGTGCCACCCCGTGTATTTTTGTGTTCATTAATCAGTTTAGATACGGTGTCTAGGACGTTGAAGACTTTTTCTTTGATCTTTTGTTGTAGTCTAGGTTTAGATTGAAATGGTTTAGTTAGTTTTGTTTTGCTTATGTTACTTTCGTTTGTTTGGCACAAATCCTGTTTTCCCGTTTTCCTTTTGCCCGTTTCACATGTAAAATAAATTACTTTCTCTTTATTCAATTATTTTTCATTCTATTTTTGACTGTCTCTCGTGTTTCTCAACTTACAAAGTGGTCCATAGAGACGTTTGACTGAACTGGTCTTGTGTCCCCCTTCTAATATTCCCTTGACCGGTGAGAGCCAAAGAAGGGTCGTAACAAGGGAAAAAAAACTGTAATTTTAAGTCACCATTATGGCGATCATTGTTTGCTTTATTTGGCTCTTGACCATTAAATCATTAACTTTAGACTTGTTTTGCTGCTGTGTCTGAGTTATAACGGGCAGATGAACAAATAGAAAATGTGATATGATGGTGTTGGTTGTTATTTATCATAATCAATAATTCACATTCATTTGACCTGAATCATTGAATTCATATAGAGCTAAATTTCTGATATAGATTATTTTATTAATTATAACAGCACTGGCCTTGTACACACTGTAAAACATTTTCCTGTAAATTTTACAGTAAAATACTGGCAGCAGGGTTGCCAGCCAGTTACTGTATTTTTTACAGTATAGTTCTGTAATTTAACAGAACTTACAGATTTTTACTGTATTCTCTGATTTTTACAGTAGTTCCATGAATCTTTGTATTCGCTATATCTGGGAAATATGTACAATGGCAGCTGAATTTTAAATGTTAATTATTTATCAACTGCATAAGCTTTAAACAATTGTTTTTAAATTCATTAAGTGTTGTATAACATGCAACTTAATTCCCCTATTACTTCACAAAACAAACAAACCATTCAACATCCTATAAAAACAGGTCAACATTTATTTAATTTATAACTTTAAAATATGCATGAAAAAAAGCATAAAACAGTGCATTTTGTATTTTTTTATTTATTTTTTTTATTTACAAATGGACATGAAATGATTTTTTTTAATTACTTAAAACAAATAAGCCATCAGGGCCTTTCACACAAAGAAGAAATATGCAAATGACATTTAAAACGACAAGTTGACCAACATGATCATAATAAAATGGTTCTGAAAAAAAAAAAAAAAACAGACATGAATAAATTGTCACCTCTTCGTTCCCAGACAAACATGTCCAAACAACAAGGCCCCAAGTGAGTCCAAAAAACGTATGATCAAAAATGGAGAATAATTCAGCTCCGGATGCTGTTCCATCACAGGATGCAAAGAGTGGCTAGAAATATTGAAAAGGACATTACATTAGATATATTACAAAACATAATGATACAGTCAGAGACAGACAGAGGGATGACAGATACAGTTAGAGTCAGATAAAGAATATTAAAAGATCAATTAAAGGAAAAATAGATGTGTGTGTGTGTGTGTGTGTGTGTGTGTGTGTGTGTGTGTGTGTGTGTGTGTGTGTGTGTGTGTACTTACATTTCAGAAATTCCACTGAACACACCACTTTGCAGGGAAGAGTGGCAACATGTGGGTTCACTGCAACCTGTTTCTTCTGTACCATTTGCCCTGTCCTTTTAGATGGCAATTTTCTTCTTTGTTCCTCTCCTACAAAGCTCATAAAGGGTCAGGAAACAGACAATATGTAATTAGGATTGGTTTTAAGTTTTTCATGCTTGTAATCATGATTTTTAAATCTGTTAGAGCACTGTTTCTCAACTCAAGTCATGAGGACCTCCCAGGAAGACCTCCCAACCCTAACCCTATGTCCACAAATTAAAACACCTGATTTAACTAATTAAAGGAATAGTTCACTTTGAAATTAATTTTTGATATGTTTTAGCTTACCTCAAGGGCATCCAAGATGTAGGTGTCTTTGTTTCCACAGTATTTTCAATTTTGATATTTTTAAAACGAACCATTCTTGTCTTCAGTCATATAATGCAGGTCTATGGTCACTACCTCAAAGAGCATGCACAGAGAAGTCCAGATTAAACATGATTTAATGACTCGTAAATGTAAGTACACATTGATGGCCTAAGACACGAAACGAGCGATTTGTGTAAGGAAACGAATGACGTACGAGACGAGTGACGTATACGCGCGAGAGATCACTTCCGTTTCTCTTAGGCCATCAATGTGTACTTACATTTACGAGTCATTAAATCATGTTTAATCTGGACTTCTCTGTGCATGCTCTTTGAGGTGGTGACCATAGACCTCCATTATATGACTGAAGACAAGAATGGTTCGACCTAAAAATGTCAAAATTGAAAATACTGTGGAAACAAAGACACCTAGATCTTGGATGCCCTTGAGGTGAACAAAAACATATCAAAAATTAATTTCAAAGTGAACTATCCCTTTAAGTCAATAGATAATATATCAAAAGGCAGATATTGAGTACATATGTAAAATGTACTGAGGTTGTTAAGAATGCAATAATTACCTTTAAATGAACTCCAAGGTGCAGGCTGGCTTCTCCTGATTGAATATGTAATAATATGCAGTGAACAGTAGCAAGGCCAGACAGGAAGCTGGGCTGAATGCTCTCCTCACACACAACTTGGCCTTCCAGTGTCCTCTTGTCAAAGTGTCTCCTGAAACAATACCACAAGTGACAAAAGTTTATTTTTTACTATACCATTTTTATGTTTCAGCATTTTAAATGTAAACTATATTTTAGTATTCAGAGTGCAGGAACTCTTTCTTTTAACTAAAATTAACAAAGGAAGTATGAAAACAAATAAGCAAATTACACACAGAGAGTAACTTAGGCTAACGTTATAGCTAAAATATATAGGATATATAGCTTATATTCGTACTGAAATATAAGGGATTTTCACACCGGAATATTAAACATAACGTTACGACACAGCAACACTCATAATCTTTTTTTTTTTTTTTTTTTTTTTTTTTTCGGCGCCCATTTTAAGATTACTTGATTTTGATTTGATTTACACCATAAAATAATCACGGCGAAGTGTGCTGATCAACACGAAGCTCGTGTGAATACCGACTGTTGTCAGAAAAGCATGTAATTCTTCTTAACATAGGAGCCCATAGATCCCGAGGAATGTGTGAAATACTACCCGCGTCTGGGCTGCTGAAGCCCCGCGCAAGTCTCCCTCACGTACGGAGGATGCGTGATCCTCGGTAACCAATATGAACCGCGAATATAACATTACCTTCATAGTCTACGAGTAACACAACATGAAAAATAAGAAACTGAAATAAGTCACTTACCAGTTGAGAATCACTCCTCTTGCCGCTATCCGAAAGTCGACGACACGACCGTTGAAGATCACAATGCCTCTGTGTCGATTTGAAATTTACAGCAATATTCTGTATTTTGAATCAAACCACCACGCGGCCCCAGAATGCATTGCAGTTTACAGCAAAATTCTGTATTATTAGAAAACAGCCAGCGGCTGTAAAATATTGCTGTAATTTTTACAGCAATTCATTACAGTGTACGTTTTGAGTGGATGATGAGCGCGAGACGCCAAAATGGATGCCCTGGCTTAGACGATTCTGAATGGAAAGTTTAGTTTTAAAAAGTTGCCAAATTGTCCCATTGACAAGACCAAGTGATCTGTGTTTTGTCGTTGTGAACTGAGCGATCATCATCGCAGCACGTTTAGTCTGAAACACCACTTGATGATGGCCAAGCAAACACACACACACACACACACACACACACACACACACAGATGATGTGAATTCTCCGCCCCCTCGTCAGTATCAGGGCCTCGTCAGTATTTATTTCACCCTTTTATTGATAGACAGTGTTATTGTGTGAGAGATTATTTATGTATGTTAGTGTGAAATTGAACACTATTTCAATTTTATTTTCAATACTAATAATAATTTAAAAAAAAATTGCACTAAACAAGCCAATCCACTTTCCCATGTTGATAAGAGCATTAAAATGAGAAAAAAATAATGTGACAAAAAGAAATCAAAAGACTTTTAGAATAGATAAAAATGTGCGATTAATCGCGAGTTAACTATGACATTAATGCGATTAATTGCGATTAAATATTTTAATTGTTTGACAGCTCTAAAATTTATATATTATTACAAATCTATGGTGCAGTCAAGTTATGTAGTATATAATGCTCTACAATGCTGTTTTTTGTTTGTCTTTTTTCTGCATCAGGGAGAGACAGAGATCAGAGTCTCCAGAATCCAGTGGTGTGTCTCTGAAGAGTAACTCATCCATGATGGAACCTCTTCACTTCAGTGAGGAACCACTGACCTCTGAACCACTGTTAATATAAACCATTATTTGATATTTTCTGCATAGCACTGCACATGAATAATGACTTAAGATGAATAACATTAATTAAATAACATTATATTTAAAATATGCAAGATATGCACTGGACAGGGCTTCACCTTGAAGAGGGGCACACTAAAACCGTATCTGGTGATCTACACATTTTCTGAAAGTCTCCACTAGTCATTATCCCTTTTACTCTTTTTTTTCTGAAGGAAGAAGACCAAAAAGATCAAAACTGAAGCAGTCCCGCAAAATAGAGACCTGCAGAGAGTTAAAGACCAGCACAAAACCAGCATGAAGAATAAAGGATATCTGGACGTGCCGGCCGGCACTCTGTCCTTCTACAGCGTCTCTGACACACACACACTCACACACTTACACACATTCAACAGCACATTCACTGAACCCCTCTATGCTGGATTTGGTGTGTTTGATTCCTCACTGTCACTGTGTCAGATTTAACCACCGGCTGTCAGACACACAAACTTGTTGCCTGTAAACTAGCTTTTAGGGCATCTACTTGCTAGTGTATATCTAGTGCAATAATATTTCAATTTGATGCATCATTGCATTGCATGTGTATGTGTGTACATCCAAGGACGTTGTGTTTGCAAAGACAGATTCACAAATTGCTGACCACTGGGGTGTCAACATTAAATGATTGCTATATCTAGTTAGAGTAAAGCTTCAGTATATTTACATTTACATACATTACATTTTACATTTTTATTTAGCAGATGCTTTTATCCAAAGCGACATACAACTGAGGTCTAAACCAAGTGAGTCATCAGGAAGAGGCAAAAACAACACAAGAAGTGCTCAAAATACATTGTTCAGACATTCCTTGTAGTAGCATAAGCCAGACGAGTGAGGATTTAAAGGAAAAGGAAATATATTTTTTAATATTTCTTATGTTAAGTGGTTAAGAGATGAGTTGTCAGTTGTCTTTTGAGTGCTGTCAGGGATTCTGCATTCCGGATGATGATGGGAAGATCATTCCACCAGCATGGTACCGTGACTGAGAATATTCTGGAGAGTGACGTTGAGGTTCTGTGATGGTACCACGAGCCGTCGCTCATTGGCCGCTTCTGCTAGGGATGTAGACTTGTGGTAGTGAGTGAAAGTAGGAGGGAGGGGGCTGAGCCCATGGGAAATCTGTAAGCAAGTGTCAACACCTTGAATAAATAACTACAATATGGATCTTCATGGGAGTTGTAAGTGTAATAGCATGATATTCAAATGAGTTGTTATTGCATAGAGAAGAGAGAGTTGAGTGTTTCCAATTGTTAGAAATGAGAAGACCAGTACTTTTTTATATTAATGAGATTGAGTTTTTTCAGGACTCATGGTAGATCTTATAAAAGCTACTTTAGATGTTGGTTAGGCAGCACTAATTTATACATTCACTCTGTTTAACACTATTCTTTTTAAAATGTTTATATTACCACATTTCTGAGAAGTTTTTTGCCACCGTGACACATTTTTAAATGTTCTAAGTTTTCTGTTTATATATTTTTGTTCCTGTATTTTGGATTTTTCCAAATATTTTGCCAGGTAAGATGAATATGAATAAGCTAAATACAAGTTGAAATAAATGGCAGAATATACATTAATGTGACTGAATCAAGCTGACTTCATTAACAGGTGAAAATGCCTATTTACTGTAACATCTGCACGGTGTAACACTGGGTTACTGTTTTTCTTCAATAAATCTTTGCACATGGTGAATCACATTCTCTGTCTTTCATGATACATCTGTAAAATTCAGATTGAGGACTGAGAGATTCAGACACTAAACATTGAGATGATGCAGTAATTTAGTGTGTGTTTAAAGCAGACATCACACACTCACACTCTGTCTGCTCTCGTCTATTTCATGTCTTTCTGATTATCAGTCTGTTTTCATTCTTCATCTTCATTGGTTACTCCCTCATGTCCTGAATGTGTATTTGGACGGGGATCTGTGTGAGTCTGTGTGTCCAGGACAGTCATCTCTCTGTGGGACACGTGCAGAGTCTATCCCTGTTGTGGATCATCTGACCGCTGAGAGCCGAGGGAGAGAACACTGACAGACACACATGCAGAATGCAGAGGAACACGATTTCAAGGTAACACACACACACTAACCTGGTTAAAAATAAAACATCGAGCAGATCTGTTAACTCAAACTCATTTGGTCTCGACTTTTGCCACATTTTACCCCAGAAAAGGGGGGAAAACATTTTGAATGATGATAACTGATCAGTTTCTGAAAGCTCAGATGATTTTAAAAAACATTATCCTCATATAAATGTATGTCATGATTAGACTGTACATTGTGAGGTATTGAGGACATCAGAGCACATGCTGATCATGTATGAGAAGTTAGCTCATGAGGGAAAACTTAGACCAACTTTTAATGTTGGCTTGAAAAAAAAAATCATGATTGGAAATGTATAACTTTTATTTTTTAACGATTATGCTTTATCAGAAAAACAGTTATTAAATCACATATTTTCCCCTGATGTCTAGTTCCTCTGTTGTTTAATTTTCCCATATACTGTGAGTGTGTGTTGTGTGTGTCACAGTTACCTTTTAGTCACTGTCTGAACTGGGCCCTCATTAAATTATGGAATAATTGTTAAAAAAATAAATATAATAGGCATAATTGAGGACAAAGTATCTTTTAGAATTATTTTCGAAGTACTCCTAAGCACTTGCTGTGTGGTATTTAATACAATATTCCAGTAAATTATCAGCAAAAGTTTTTTTTGTTGATTTTTGTTTGTTTTTTTATAAGTCAACTAATCCGATTGGATTTCCCCCTAGAAACAAAAGTGAAAGAAGAAGAGAAAATAAGTGATTCTGTTGTGAGGCTTTAAACCCGTTACACTGGATTTTTAAACGGCTGTATATTCTGTGGTAAGTTCTGAACTTATTTTTCTTGTAAACATGTTGTCATATTAAAATGAGCTGCTGTTTGATTTTTTTAAACTTTTCTTCACATGGGATTTCAATTATGGATCAATATTATTTTGACAGTGAAAAGCTCTGACCAAAGGCAAAAACATACGACTAGAAAGTAAAAATACTTTGGATATTTACTCAGACCTGTGTTATTTATCATAATATTTAAACAAATGATAAATGTATAATTGTTTTGTATTAAAATATTTATAGAGGATGTGACATCAAGTTGACACCAAGACTTGTATTGCACTGAACTTCCACTTGAGCTTTCTTAATTATAAAAAAATAGTCCTTAATGGTACAGATTACAGTTCTTTGTTTTTGAACCCTTCATAAGGTTCCATAAATAACCATGCTTTTTAATGTATGTGTAGTACTTTAATGATGCCATAAAAATATATATTATTTTGGTTTTTATATAAATGTTTTTTTTCAATGTCTCAGTCTACCTTGATTTATAAAATGTAGCCTGAATGTGGGTCATGTAAAAAACTGAACACACACGTTAATTGAATATTGAAAATAAATAAAAACACAAAATAGATTTAACCCCCTGAGCCCGACGGCGTCGTCGACGATGCCACACGTCACCTCCGATAAATGTTTACATAACTCGATGACAGATTTATCGATTTTCTTACCGTTTTTTCCAGCAGAAAGCTAACGAGCTAGCCATCACGGGGGTGTCTTTCGGGTCTTTCTAGCCTTTACAGAAGGTTTTCTATCCAGCCTGGAACTTGTGCTTCCTTTCAGAGGTTTTCAGCAATAAATCCAAACGCTTTATGTCAAACTTTGATAATCTTGAAGCCCATAATTCATAAATATTCGGTCATTTTTGCCGCTAGCTCGATGCTAGCGGACATCCTGGATATCACGTGATGTTTTCACATGATGGTTTTTGACCAATTACAGGCTGATCCGTTGTAAACATTGGTGTGCGTCATTACGCATGAACCAAGCGCTGATATAGTGTAGAGAGATAGAGAGACTCACGGAGACGCGCGATTCACAGAGAAACACAGCGAAATGGACGTAAATAAAGCGCTGGTCTATTTTGGTGCATTGCAGGATGAAGGATTTTCAGGAGAACAGAGCTTTTTGACAGATGAGGAACTAGATTACCAGGATAGACCCAGCTGAAGTGCCATTTATTTATTTACTGTAAAAAAGTATTATAGTAGTATAAATGTATTATAAAAGAATAAAAAGAACATAATAAATAAAAGAATAAATAAAATAGAAATGCAAAACCTGTGATGTGGCCCTCTGTGTGATTGCTGATAGGAACTGTTTTGAGGCTTGGCACCAGTGAATTTCATGAGGCCCCAAACGCCTGGACTTCTTTTGGAAAAATGTCAATATTTTTTGTTCTGTACAAGTTATAATGTTTATTCCTGTGCTCCAGGACTCCAAAGACATGAACAAACTATTTTCCAGAGGAAAATTGCTTAGCTTTTATTTATTTGTGTGTGATTTCAATAAATAATTGAGTGATTCCATTTCCGATTTATTTTTTCATTTGTCTTTATGGTCCCATAACTTATTTTACATTCAGGTGACATCAATGTAACACAAATATGCTGAAAGTTCAATTTGTCCTGAAAAAAAAGAGGTGTGTCAATTGTCTGTGCACCAAAGGGTTGATATTTTACAAGCTTTTTTAGTAAATGACACCAGACGGAAAATTTATTGTAAAAATACCCTTAGGTCTCAGAGGGTTAAATCATGTTTGAAAATAGCCAATTTTCAAATATCTGCACAATCCTATTTTCAATACCCATTTTTATGTGTCAGTATCAGTTCCTCTGAACAAATCATGTGCTTTTAGCATTTTGTTGTGTCGTTCCTCTTTGCAGATATACTTTTTTTTCAATAAAATATCTGAAATCAATCACTCAACTTTTTGAGAAAAGGAAGTGGGAGGACGGTGCCTTTAAAATGAGTTCTCCATCTTCTGGATCTAGCGCCATGTCTATGAAGAGTGATCAATCAGTGACGAATGATCCTGCTGATTTAATTGATGGAACAGTGACCTCTGACCTGAGGTAAGACTCTGTTTTTGCATTGAGCAGGCATTTTTATTCAAAGTGACTTTCCAGAAGCCTGCTGCCAGTGAGTGAGTGACACCTAATGTTAGATTACAGAGAAATAAATCATAAGTTTCCCAAACTTTCACTGTCACTGTCTTCACACAAAAAAAAAAATTCCCTTGGAATTTCCGAGAAGTTATTTTCGAAATTTTGTTATATTTTGGTATTCTTTTTATTTTCTCAAGAAAGAGAAAACATAGTACATTGAAGAGATTTCACCCAAAATAAAAATTCAGTTCATTATTTACTTACCAATGTGCTGTTTTAATGCCTTATTCCCTTTGAATATATCAAAGAGGAATAAATGTAAATTTAATGTGCATGCACAGTATAGCTAGTACTCTGAAATGCAGATTTGTTTGTCTTTTTTCAGTATCACCAGGAAATGGAAATCAGAGTCTCCAGAACCCAGCGGTGTGTCTGTAAAGAGTAACAGATCCATTGACCCACCCTTTAATTTCAGTGAAGGAACAGAGACCTCTGACCTTACGTTAGTATTTGTAGTTGCTAATTTACTGTATTGTAGTCCAATAACAGAGTATGACCTGTACTGGGGTGCAGATCAAAAAGGTGCACCAAAATCAATTCTGGTAACTGATATATTTCTAAAGATCTCCAACAGTCATTGTAATTTTGCTGTTTTTTTTTTCTTTTTAATCTCAGCATGGAAGAGAAACATGAGCTGATTAGATCTGTGTCGTTCTCTACATCCCACCAAACCCACATCAGACGGGACAATTCTGAATCAACCTTGAAGACACACACATTGGAGACTGGAGACGTGCAGAGAGTCAAAGACCAGCACAAAATCAGCATGAAGATCAACTATAAGATATTATTTGAAGGAACCAAACTCCAAGAGAATGAAACCCTCCTGAACAGGATCTACACACAGCTCTACATCATAGAGGGAGAGAGAGAAGGAGTGAATGAAGAACATGAGGTTTTACAGATGGAGAAAACAGCCAGAACACAAGACACTCCAATCTTCTGCAATGACATCTTTAAAGCCTCTCCTGAACCAGGACGCCAGGAGAAAGACCAAATCAAGACTGTTCTTACTAAAGGCATCGCTGGAATCGGGAAAACCGTCTCTGTGCAGAAGTTCATTCTGGACTGGGCCGAGGGAAAAGACAATCAGGATGTAGATTTCATGTTTGTGCTTTCATTTAGAGAGCTGAACTTGATCCGAGATCATCAGTACAGTCTTCATAGACTTCTGCTGGTCCTTCATCCTGAACTTCAAGATCTGGACCCAAAGATGTATGAGGAGTGTAGAGTTGTGTTCGTCTTTGATGGTCTGGATGAAAGCAGAATCACACTGATGTTTTCAGACGCTCAGGAAGTTTCTGATGTGACTGAGACTTCATCAGTGGGTGTGTTGATGTCAAACCTCATTAAAGGAGATCTGCTTCCCTCGGCTCTCATCTGGATCACCTCCAGACCAACAGCAGCCAATCATATCCCCTCCAAATACATCAACCGTCTGACAGAGATTCAGGGATTCAATGATCCTCAGAAGGAGGAATATTTCAGGAAGAGAATCAGTGACAAGCATCAAGCCAGCAGAATCATCTCTCACATCAGAAGAGCAAGAAGCCTCCACATCATGTGCCACATACCCGTCTTCTGCTGGATCTCCTCCACTGTGCTTCAGGGGCTCCTGGAAGAAGATCTGAGTGCAGAAATCCCTCAAACTCTGACTGAAATGTACATCCACTTCCTGCTGATTCAGATCAACATGAGGAATCAGAAGTATGAAGAGAGAGATCCAGAGAAACTCCTGCAGTCCAACAGAGAAGTGATTGTGAAACTTGCTGAAGTGGCTTTCCATCAGCTGATGAAGGGCAATGTGATGTTCTATGAGGAGGACCTGATTGAGAGCGGCATAGACGTCACTGACGCCTCAATGTATTCTGGGATTTGCACTGAGGAGGAATCTGTGATTCATCAGAGGAAAATCTATAGCTTCATTCATCTGAGCGTTCAGGAGTTTCTTGCTGCTTTCCATGTGTTTTACTGCTATGGAAGCACTGTGGATACCCTTAAGGTTTTTGATTCAATGCATAATCTGCTTAGAGGAGCAGTAGATAAAGCCCTTGAGAGTGAGAATGGACAACTGGATCTGTTCCTGCGGTTCCTGCTGGGCGTCTCACTGGAGTCCAATCAGAGACTCTTACAGGATCTACTGACACAAACAGAGAACAGCTCAGAGAGCATCAGGAGAACCACACAGTACATTAAAGAGAAGATCAAAGATGGACATGGACTCTCCACTGAAAGATCCATCAATCTGTTCCTCTGTCTGCTGGAAGTGAAAGATCAGACTCTGTCCAGAGAGATTCAGGAGTTTGTGAAATCAGACAAACACTCAGAGAAGAAACTCTCTCCTGCTCACTGCTCAACAATCGCCTACATGCTTCAGATGTCAGAGGAGGTGCTGGATGAGCTGGACCTCAACAAATACAACACATCAGATGAGGGGAGAAGAAGACTGATACCAGCTGTCATCAACTGCACTAAAGCTCTGTGAGTTATAATTATATCTATTTACCGTATCAAGACTCGTATGGTATTTTAATGTTTTATTTCAGTGCTGGTGAGACCATATGGTAAAAACATTTCAAGTAATTAATTATGTCCCACAGGCTTGTTGGCTGTTATCTCACTCAGCATTGTGAAACTGTGTTTCTGGCTCTACAATCATCAAACTGTGTTCTGAGAGAGCTGGATCTGAGTAACAATGACTTGGGGAACTCAGGAGTGAAGCTGCTCTCTGATGGACTGAAGAGTTCAACCTGTCAGTTGGAGATACTGAGGTATTACGGGAAGAATTACTGAGTGATCTAAAGTCTGTTTTCTATTAGAAGTCATATATTTAGATTTCCTCTTTTGTCTGTAGATGATCAGTCTGTTGATGTGTGTCTGTAGATGATCTGACTGTGTGTGTCTGTAGGTTGTCTGGCTGTATGGTGACAGAGGAAGGCTGTGGTTATGTGTGTTCAGCTCTGAGTTCAAACCCCTCACACCTGAGAGAGCTGGATCTGAGCTACAATCACCCTGGAGAATCAGGAGTCAAGCTGCTCTCTGACAAACTGAAGGATCCAAACTATAAACTGGAGATAGTGATGTAAGTGGGGCAGTGAGAGAGTTTTTTGATTTTACACTAGATTGCAAATATGTTTAAGCATGCTGATGTATATTTTAACATCACTTAAACCTGCGTGTACTGGGGGAAGACACTAGAGGGCGATGATGAGCCGCAGGGAGTTTCAATACACTATGAAACAAAAACGAATTTCTTATGTTTGTTGAGTTTGCAGAGTTACAGAAATAAAATACCATATGTTCCACCAGAAAATGCTTCAGTGTGTGCAACATTATCTATTAACAAGATTATCTACTAATACCTTAAAGGTGCCCTAGAATGGGGTTATTTTATTATTTTATAATGTTTCCTGGGTTGCCCTTATAATGTCAGTATTTTTTAGATCAAAAAAAGTCAGAATTTAGAAATAAAAGGCATTTTTCCTAGCCTGATTTTAGCTTCTGATTTGAACGCTCTGTTTGAAGGGGCGTGTCTGTGTGGGATTCAGTGTAACCGCCCACTGCTGTGATTGGCTGGCATGCTTGCATATGAAATAGCTACGTATTACATGTGAAACTCTCTCGAATACTTTTACTACAGCTATTATTCATTTTTACTATTACAGCTATCGAGATTAACGAATCATGAGATGTTTTTAAAGTATTTCTATTCCCATCACATAACAGTCTGTTGATTGCGAGACTGAAGATCTTATCATTGCATCGCAGTTTCTGCACTCTCAAATGCTTTCACCAATGCAAACACGATGATGTAAATACAGTTAGAGCTTTGTTGTGCAGTGTAACATGTATCATTGATTTCATAACAAGTTGTCCAGATAAGCTCGCGCTGTGTGGAAAGATTGTTCTTTGATCAGTTTCTGTATATAATTTATTCACAATTTAAATGAGGCTTTTTTCATCTTACTAAAAGAAACAATGTGAAGTTGTTATTTTAGTCACTGGCTTGACTTACTGATACATAAACAGTATTGAACGATTTTGAGACAAATATTATCTGTCTGAACTTGAAAAATTACACATCAGAAATTGTTGCTTGGTAGCTCGATCGATTTATTTTCAGACGTTCATCGAGGCCAGCTCTGTATTGGCCCAAGTTGAGGAAACAGTCCTCGGTGAAATTTTTGGACCATACACAACTTTGGGAAGTTGTGTCAGCGCATTTCCAGAGAAAATAAAATTAAGCCATTGTTTCTTCAGAGGCTCTGATGAAGGAACTAAAGAATACTTTTGTGTTCATGTGTACATCCAAACACTGAGCAACTGCTATGCTTCGGCTGTGCGGATCCGCCTGTCATTGAACATGGGCTGGCATATGCAAATGTTTGGAGGCGTACGTATTAATGATCCCGACTGTTGTGTTTTATTTAACTATGCCAAAATAAATTCAATTTGACATTCTAGGGCACATTTAACATTAAATCTGGTAAGTTTGCATTGGTGACATCATGTAAATGATATGCTGCCCGTGAGACTTCCACTTGGACTGTAGTGCGGCCCAGTGGGAAAAAAGGCTGAGAACCACCGCTTAAGAGTGTCGGGTTGTGTGTCATGGCTCATCATTTGTAAAGAAATTGCTTTAGTTATTTATTTGTTGCACTATTTTTAACTGGCTTTGTTGACTTGATACAGCAGAGTCCACAAAGCTCAACATTTTCTGTGATATCAAAGTGTGAAACTGTTGATTTAATATTAAGTTAACTTAAACAACAACAACAAAAATACAATACAACAACCCCCTTTTTTTCAATCCTACTGGTATTTGAGAGAGAGACTGGATGGTTAAAAGGTATCGTAATTTTCAGTAACACGTTTGAACCAGTATATACAGTGCATTATGAGCCATTCACCATGTTGGAAATAGTAAACATGTTGAAGAAGTAAATCTGAGAAGTAAATCTTTTAAAAGCTGAGGTGAAGAATGATTTCATTATTATTTTTGATCCATACTGGTGGTTAAGACAGACTACATTTTGTGTGCATATATCTTAAAAATGTGAAATGTGTATTTTCTTTTTAGGGGAACAATAGCTTAAATATATCCTTAATGCTAACCTTTACTCTAAAAAAAAACATGTGTTAATGACTTAATTTCAAATGTTCATAATTTTTCCTCAATCTATGTTGTTGCCGCTATCTATTTTACACAATAAGCATTTCTAAAACCATTTCAATTGAACATTAGTTTTCAGTCTATTAAACATTATTTTTTGTGTGTATGTTTTTTGTTTCTGTTCAGTTTAGATCATGAAGGACATTTCAGGATCACACCAGGACTGAGAAAATGCAAGTCATTACACACACACACAGAGAGAGAGAGAGACAGACAAACAAACAAACAAACACACACACACACACACACCTGTGAATTTATTTAGTGTCATAGATGTTCTGATCTCTCTTGTTGTCTTCAGATGCCTGTGATCTCACACCGGATCTAAACACAGCACACAGTCAACTCACTGTGATTAAGGGGAACAGAGTTGTGGAGCACAACAAAGAGTGGAAACCGTATGCTGATCATCCAGAGAGATTTGAGCACCATGAGCAGGTTCTGTGTAAAGAGAGTCTGACTGGACGCTGTTACTGGGAGGTTGAATTGAGCGGTTCAGTTCATGTAGCAGTGGCTTATAAAGGAATCAGCCGGAAAGAAGGGAGTGAGTCTAGGTTTGGACTCAATGACAAGTCCTGGAGTCTCTTCTGTAGTAATAAGGTTTACTCTTTTTGGCACAATAGTAAATGCATTGATATATCTGGTCCTTCAGCCCGCTCTAATAGAGTAGGAGTGTATATGGACGTGTCTGCCGGCACTCTGTCCTTCTACAGCATCTCTGACACACACACACTCACACTCTTACACACAACCTCTGCCACATTCACTGAACCCCTCTATGCTGGATTTGTAATTTATCCAGATTCTTCTATGTCTCTGTGTTAGGAACCATACTTTAAACAAAAAAAAAGATATGGAAAAAAGAAAATTGTAACTTTATTATTTGGAATTGTAACTTTCTTTCTCACATGTGTGAGATTTATAGGTGCAATTCCAAAAAATAAAGTTGCAGTTATAGGGCCCTATTACACACCAGTGCAATGATGAGGCTGCTGGTCTGAAAAAGAGGTGTGTGTTCAGACGCATTGTTGCGTTTTTTATGGAACTGAAATAGACTAAGCCATTGACCAACTGAAACCTGGTCTGAAGTCAATGGCACAATATCTTTTTTTGTTATTTAAATAATGCGTTAGTAATAACTATAGGCGGGACCACAACGCACACGTGTACACTCTGCTTAGAACACAAATAAAAGGATTACAATGTAAAATATTAACATTGTGAACATAAAGATATGCACACACAGCTTTAACTTTCTTTCTAGAGAAGCGTTCAGTCTTACCACTTGCAAATTTCACCATGTAAATAGCGAATCCGCCATGACGCGAGCGCAACTGGCATTTAAAGGGAATGGGAGATGAGACCCTGATTGGTTTATTGCACGTTACACCCAGAACACACCCATTACTCAATAAGAGAATAGGGACAACCCTTTAGACTATGGGCTGCACGCGCCAACCATTTTTCCCGTCGCTAAACTAGCAAAAGTGATTTCGTACACCATAAGTGCACTTGAGCCCTGCGCTTTAGACCATGCGCTTATATCATTAAAATGTCAGATTGTAATATACATTTACTTTGTGAGATACAAAGTCACAGTTACTGTATGAGAAAAAGTTGTAATTATGAGATACAAAGTCAGGAATTTCAAGATTTAAGAATATATTACATTCTTTATTACATTCATATTACATGCTCTGTGTGATACTTGATTCTGCTCTCTTGTTATCGCTCCCACCTCACGTGCTGGAGACGCAGATTTAGACCCGCTCAACAATTGGTCAAGCAGCAAGTTACGTCACAGGAAACACACCCCTGAGCGGTGCGAGACCAGAGATATACGGTTCTTTTCTTGAAAATTGTAGATGTTTTTTACTTTTAATTGTATAAAACTTTCTTTGCTCAGCTTTGATGGTGTAAAATCCTGAAGATCAACTGCCACAGTGTAAACAACAGATTTGTCACATTGTCCATTACTGGGCTAACGAATGAATCAATGGACTATTAAAAATATTTTGTGAAGATTGGCTTCAGAATGGCTATTTCTGATAAATGTTTTGTTTTTTTTACACTCTAAACACTTTTAAACCACTGTTAATTAATATGTGCTAATTTTTTATCCTATTTATAAAGTGGGAAATAACCTTTTCATATTTTTTTTTCTGACATCCTAATCTTTGCCACCTCTTCTCTGAAGTTTTCAGGTATCAGGTGTGGTCGGATTCTTGTTGTGTGTGAGTCAGTATTCATCAGGGTCAAAGGTCATGGGCTTTAGAAACACTCTGGGCTCTTTATTTGGTGATTTAATTTAGTGTAACTTTATAAAAGCTACTGTAGATGTCGTCACTGTTTCAGAGGATCCACAGGCTCAGTTTCATCCTACTGGATTGTCACAAACTGTTACTGGAACGTCAGTGTGTTTTCTCCCTGATCAATATATTATGTAGATAAAATAACCTCTGAAATAAATGTCTGTAACAATGAAATGTAAAGCCATTTTGGCTCTTTGTTTTAACACTTGTCTTTATGAAATTATGTTGCTACAACTGTTATTCTTATTGATTATATTTTCCTTGATCTAGTTGTTTTGCTACCTTGACATTTAATGTTGTAATTTTAAATTTGTGTTCTATTTTACATGTTTTATCAAAACATTGTTACCTAAAAATGCAATTAATTTGCTCAAATCTATTTCAAATCGTATTCTACTGAGGATAAATGATGAATATAAATCATTCTGACTTAAGACTCATTATGTTGCAGCGAAGAAAGTAATTTAAGCACCAGATTAGGTGAAAATGACTGATCTAAAAATGAATGTAACAGTAATATGGTCTATCACAATTATGGCTTTCTTTAAGTATTTGCACATGAGTGAAACAAAGTCACTGTCTGTCACGTTAAATTACATTTGTTTTGTTTTTTAGCCACCACAGAAAGTGCATTAACGTAGATATAATATCTCTATAATTGTGACAATATCTGTCAATTAATCATGCTTCAGTCTCACAGACTTCAACATTGGAACAAACTTGTTTAATGAATTGCTGTAGTTAGAAAGGTTCATATATCACAAAATATGAAACTACAGCCAAAAATAACTGAAACAATCACATTTATTTGATGAGTCACTTTGAAAAAGCACAACTTTTTTTTCATATCACTTTAATGCTTTCCCCAAAATCACAGATATGAACTCCAACACCTTTTAAAAGGTTAAACGCTTAACAGAAAGTAGAAAGATACATTCCAGATTAACTATTCCCTGTAACTGTGTACACCCAAAATTACTCACTCATAAGGAAAGGAAATCTCTGCCCACAATAAATCATATAATATGGACTGATTAATCAATCATCAAACACATTTGTTATAGCATAACTCTTAAACATCACCTGTTAACCACTAGTGCCTATATATCCAACAACACCACACTGTGTGAAATAAAAACAACCAGCAAATAAAGCTACTCAGACAATATTATAAATCAGCCATTATACCCAAATATCCTACTGTAAATGTAAAGAAACGCATCAAGTATTTGTACTTGTAATTTATTTATTTATTTTTGTCATCTGCATCTCTGTAATAAGGTCTATTCACAAAAGCTGACATCGATGCATGTGCCATGACTTCGGCAGTTCAGAGAAGGGTTGTTAACCAAATTAATTGCATGATATGCCAAGTAATAAACAGTTTATTCACACTCATGTCATTCCAACCCTGTATAACTTTAGATTTGATCCTGATCCACCTTTTTTCACTAAATAAGAAAACAAAAACTAAAAAAAATTAATTTTGGCCACAAAGTAAACCATTGATTGTGTTCTATTAAAATTATATTAAATCAATGCTTGAAATTGACAACCGTGCTTTAAAGATTAAAACCGGTCAGACTTTACTCTCTCTCACGTTTACGTTTAAGAGACTGCACAGGTTTGGCGGTGCCTATTTCAACAAGATTGGGATACTCCCCCTCACTCAGTAGGTAATGGCGATCGGTGTAGTCACGACCCTCATAGAGCTTACAGGCCCCTTTGTTCACTTTACAGGAGCGAACGCCATTCATACCAAACTGGTCCTCCACAGAAGGACAGTCAACTGTGGTGACATGCATTGGCTCCTCAAAACTCTTCTCTTCATAGAGCTGGATCTGAAATGATGTCACTCGTTTTAGAGACTGCACAGGGTTGGTGGCGCCCATTGCAGCCAGAGTGGGATACTCCCCCTCTCTCAGTAGGTAATAGGGCTCGGTGTAGCCACGACCCTCATAGAGCTTCCAGACGCCTTTGTTTACTTTACAGGAGCGAACGCCATTCATACCAAACCGGTCCTTCACAGAAAGACAGTCAACTGTGGTGACATGCATTGGCTCCTCAAAACCCTCCTTTTCATAGAGCTGGATCTCAAATGATGTCACTCGTTTTAGAGACTGCGCAGGTTTGGCGCCGCCTATTTCAACAAGATCGCGATACTCCCCCTCTCTCAGTAGGTAATGGGGATCGGTGTAGCCACGACCCTCATAGAGCTTCCAGACGCCTTTGTTCACTTTACAGGAGCGAACGGCATTCATACCAAACCGGTCCTCCACAGAAAGACAGTCAACTGTGGTGACATGCATTGGCTCTTCAAATCCCTCCTGTTCATAGAGCTGGATCTGAAATGATGTCACTCGTTTTAGAGACTGCGCAGGTTTGGGGGGTTGGCCCATTTGAGCCAGAGTGGGATACTCCCCCACCTTCAGAAGGTAATGGGGCTCGGTGTAGTCACGACCCTTATAGAGCTTCCAGACGCCTTTGATAACCTTACAAGAGCGAACCTCTTTTATACCACACAGGTCCAAAGATGGACAGTCCCCTGTGATAAAGCAGTTGTTCCCTTTAAAGTCTTCTTTATTGTAGACCTGAATCACACACTTCAAGGAGAGAGAAAAGAGAGAGGTTGAGATTACCTTGTTTGATTCGACGAGGAAAAAAGGTTTATCAAACTCTACACACACACAAAGAAATCATAAAAAGTTGTTGAAATAGCTTATTAACAACAGGCATCACCACTAAAGGCTAAGGATCAATTGTAAAGTGAACCTAATTCATTTAATGGTGTGAACAAGTGACATTTATCACTATGAAGAGTAGATACTGCTTCAGTGTTAGTTATAATAATGATAATAATAGTTTATTAAAACACACAGAAACTCAAACGTCTACAACCCACCAAAATAAAAGGTCAAGTGTAAGTCTAAAAAATTAGGAAAGAAATTGCATAGTATAAATGAACTATAAAAATCAATAATAATGAAATCTATTAAAACGTTAGTTTTAATAAAAGTTTTCATACAAGTTTTAATTCAAACAGTAAACTTCCCCCAAACAATAACTCAATTTTGTTTTTCAAAAACACCATTTCTAAAATTATTTTTGTATTTGTAAAGTAATATATAAATGTAACAAATTAATTTTATTATTATTTGTGCCTATAATGTTTTTTTGTTTTTTTTTAAATGGTGTGAAAATTGTCAGCTGATAAACCCTGTGCTTCATATATTCATATAACAACTAAGGCTAGATGTAGCTCTTAACTGGCAACGTTAGATTAGAAACAGTAGAAAATCAGTCACCCCAGCTATAAATATCACTGGCTGTTAGTTTTGTGTTGCTTATAATAAGTTGACCTGTTGATAACGCTAAGTCTTTCATAATGCTCTCAATTACATGTACTGTGAAAATTCTGCATGAATGATGAATATATGAACACACACCTCACGCCACCACTTGAAGCACTCCTTAGCGTCCTTCTCCTCCTCATCAGAGTTCTTTGTGTAGTTAACCCTACCAACATATTCAGTGAACTTCTCTGACATCAGACTGGATACCTGCGATACATGAGGAATAATATTTATCAGTGATTATACGTAGATCTAGGGAACTTGCTTTGACTTGCCTAGATGCAGGTTAGTCTTTTTGTAAGTGACTCAGTACATATTTTATTCTTAAATTATTTTAATCTCATATATATATATATATATATATATATATATATATATATAGAATGGTGATAAAATGTAAAAAAAAAAAAAAGTTTGATCTTTAAAGTAAGTGGTGCTAAGCTGTTTTACGACCATCTGAATACCACTTTAACCCATATAAGTGACTGTAAATGCAAGATGGTAATTATGTGCTTAAGCAATTTCTATGTAAGAAAGGGTACATTTAAAACTTATTTTTTTTGTTTATTTAAAACATTTTCTTGCACCCATCTCTCCAGGTTAACAGATGGTTTGGCAAATATTTTGTAATTCTAAAACAATCTATTGATATTAATGAAGATTATATGTAATTCTGCTGACATATGCTAGTTAGTACGAATACCTCATATTTCTCAATCTTGTAGCCTTTAGTACGATTCTGCTTCTTGTAGAAATAGACACTGTTGATGGGGTTTTTACGATTCTTATTATATTCCAGTGGAATTACCTGTGTGAGATTACAAGGTTAGTCACTAAAAACTGATGAAGAAAAATCTAAAGGGTGGAATTTCTGGAGATTCTGAACACAACATACATCAGTGCTGAAATCCTTCTTATCCAAGAACACATTCGGGTGACTTTCGTTCCATTCATCCACTGCTTCATTCCAGTTACGCTAGAGAATTGAGCATTAAAGTCAAACAAATTATCTACATGAGAGTGTATATTATGTATATCATTGTGGTGGAAAGTAACTAATTACAAATACTTTCGTTACAGTACTTCAGTAGATTTTTTCATTTTTTCTACTTTCTTGAATATAATTAAATTGTGGTACTTTTACTCTTACTTGAGTAAAATAAAAATAAAGTATTCAACTTCTCTACATTTATATTTCATAAAAAGTACAGAGTACTTTGACAAAGGTGCCGACCTATTGTTTACAGTCTATGGCAGGTGCCGACATTTGACAGACACATTTCAAAACCACTGCGGTGGAGCTGCGCTTCAGCCAATAACAGACAGGTCTGACTCGGGTGCAAAACCAATCAAAACCTCCAGTTCGAGTGGGGGGCGGGGCGTTCAAACCGTGCGTTTACATTCAATCACTGGCAGCTGGCGCTCGTGTTTGAATCAGTAGCGCTAACGTTTAAATTTTTCAGTGAATGTAAGTGAGTATTCTGCTCATATTTAATTATGGCAACTACTGAAATGGGTCACACCATTAATAATACCAGAGCACTGAGCAGTTGAAGTAAATAAAAAAGCTCGGCTCATAACATGGACGCGGTTTGCAATGGACAGAGCAAGAATGTAAGTGTCTAAAATACATGCACACAGTTCAATTGGTAAAGCTCTCCCTGTTTAACAATACATTTAAACTAAATATACGAAGCAAACTTTGTACAAAGCTGAACAAACAGTGAAATAAGATCGCATGATTAATCTGTCAATCAGATGCATGTAAAAGTGTAGTTCGTTCCTATAGCAACAGTGGGCTCCCAGCACATTTTCGGTTGGCTACAATGAAAAAAAGATCATTTAATTTAACATGTTGATACCCCACTTATTTTTATTTATTTATTTTTTTACTGGGATTTTTTATTCTTACTGTTTTATTGTTTTTCATACCTTTTTTATTGGACCTCTCAATTAACCTTCTTTGCTTTCAATTATGAATGATTCAAATCAAAACATTCAAATGACCTTACCTACACTTACTTTTCAAAATTAGTAATAAAAAATTGCTCTTGACAACAGAGGAAGCTAGTAGTCTATATGTGGAGCACTTTTGTCATTGATGGATGCACTTTTTTGGGGCTTCAAATTTTCTTCAGTCATTCACATTATAAAGTTTGGAAGAGCCAGACCATTTTTTAATATAACTATGATTGTATTCGACTAAAAGCAGAAAGTCATATCTTCTAAGATGACTTGAGGGAGAGTAAATCGTGGGCTAATTTTAATTTTTCGGGTGAACTCCCTTTAAAGTCATACATCATTCTTTTGAAAATACCTGACAGTTCGATAAACTCAGATATATTATAGCTATTATGTGTTTGTCTTCATGTTTCATCAGTCAAAACATCAATATTTGCAAGTTATTATATCCATATAAGGCATTTCCTGAAATGTGTAAGTTTAATACTTCTATGCATGAGCACTGGGCCTTCAGTATGAATGAAACAGATGACATGAGAGTTGTTTAGCGCTCCATTTCGCTATCATCTCCCCATTTTGGGTAAAAATAGAAAAATACTAAAGTACTTTGTAATGCAGTTACTTGAGTAGTTTTTATGCAAACTACTTATTTACTCTTACTTGAGTCATATTATATGTCAGTACTTCTACTTGTACTCAAGCAAATTTTTACTTAAGTAGCAATACTTTTACTTAAGTACAATTTGTCAGTACTCTTTCCACCACAAATATTATCAAATGAATTTATGAAATGGCAGATCAAATGCAAGGTATGATTTGTTTCATCGACCAACATACCGGAACAGCATGTTATTAGCAAATTGGAGCAAATTGGCCATTTAAAGGACAAGTTTGGTAATTTACAGCTGAAGCCCTGTTTTAAGATCTTGCTGATGATATAGAATGGTTAGGATTGTTTTTTAGACAGATGCTGCTGTCACGAGAATTTTTGGTGTCTATGTTAGCACCCCCACACCCCACAATGGTAGCATGGTGCACTGGAACAATCATTCATAAAACGGGTAAACTTCAGTTTACAAAGACGTGAAACTCACCGAGTGGTCTGGGGTGTTCACTGATATGCTCACACAAAAATCGCTGCAAAAGATGCTTTCCAACAGGTTTTATCGTAGTTTTTGTACAACTCCATTGACTTGTATTGTATGTTCTGTGATGTGTGGTATTACGTACTGCTGCCGGAAACGGAAATTGGGTTGTTTGTATTCTTTCTGTAGTCTTATGCAGTCGTGGTCATAGATATCCACAATAAAGGCTAGATGTCTTACGGTAGAGTTTCTATCGTCATCACCGGCGGCCATCTTGTCACAGGCAAGGTGATGTTAGATGAGTGATCAGCACAAACACAAATACTCTTATCTCATTTAATAACATTAAAGATTTGTTTTAAAGGAGTGTCTTTCATCTTACTTACTAAACTTAAAAAAGGTTAACACAAAAAAAGGTTTTTATATAAAGATAAACCTCATATTTCAGCATTTAAATCATCTCTATAAAAAGAATGAGTCAATAAAGATACATTCCTGAAATTTATAGTGCACAGTAGCTTATCTTTTATTATTAATAGTAAAATTCGTACAGATTTTCCCATGGCTGTCGTTGCTATAGAACCATGCACTCATTACACTAGCTCTCCACAACGACAAAGGAGTTTTAGTAGCTAATGTATTTCCACCACAGAAAAACGCTTGCTGTAGCTCTGCTAAAGAGCTACAGCAAGCGAACTGCCCGGTTCGCCCATGCCTAAAACCGCTACTGTCGTAGGTTACACCATATAAGTGGTTTGCTTGCAATTGGCAAAGGTGCATTATCACCACCAACTGGGCTGGAGTGTCTATTATTCAAGCTCTCAACAGAAGAATGTCCGGCTGTGAGGCGTTCGGAAAAATAGGTCTACAGTTTTATAACGAATGGTAAAACACCTTTTGGAAAGCATCTTTTGCAGCGATTTTTGTGTGAGCATATCAGTGAACACCCCAGACCACTCGGTGAGTTTCACGTCTTTGTAAACTAAAGTTTTATGCGTTTTATAAAGGATTGTTCCTGTGCACCTATGCTAGCATTGTAGAGGTGTGGGGGTGCTAACACAGAAACCGAAAATTCTCAGGACAGCAGCATGTGTCTAAAAAACAATCTTAACCATTCTATTTCATCAGAAACAATTTTAAAACAGCGCTTTAATTGTGAAATACTGAACTTTAAGTCAGTTTAATGGAGTGATAATGGAATGAATCAAATTCGCAAATATGACAATGAGCATTTTAAGACTAAAATGTAGAATGGGAAGTTAACATATATTTATAATATAATGATATGTTTCACTATAACTCTGTGAACACTAGAATTTTACTCACAGCAAAGATGGTCTCTTCCTCTTTTGTTATTCTGGTCTCTCCCACACACTTTGGCAGGCGTCTCCTCACAATATCCTCAAGCTCTCTTCTGGCGCCTTTCAGCTTGTCATCAGTGGAGTACAAGATCTCCTCAAAGATGTGATCTGATGGAATGAGAACAATTTTGACTGAACGTTCTGCATATTTAAAATTAAAAACTTTTCTGGTAAAGTTTAAACTTTTCTGGTCAAATGAAAACATGTTTAAATCATAACAATAAACCATCTATGAGTAAGAGTGAGATGGCTTGAACTTCAACTTGAACTTTAAAACTTCTCTTTTTCCGCTTTTGATCTTTAGAATCCTACCAGTGTTTTCAACTTACCAGTCAGTTTAATGAACCTCATCTTTTCATCTTGTGAAGAGGATTCTGAAATCTTAAGTGGGATCTTAAGTGTGTCTTTAGCTTCCAAGATGGCATTTGCGATTCTAATGAACAAATACAATAAAAAGAGTTTGTAACAGTACATAACTATGATAAACTATAAAAAAAAAAACAAAGATTATAACTGAGTAAAAAAAATAATAACTTGTCTTCAATGATGTTGACGATCTTGTGCTGGTAGGCCTGGAGATACAGGGTGTATAGGGTGTGAAACATGTCATAAACATTATCTGCCACCTATGAGAGACAAAGAATAACACAAACAGTCAAATATTAATATTGATATACATACAGTTTTCAATTGTCATTCAGAAATATTCTCAAATGTGGTTAAAGTGGAAACTTTTAAACGTTACAAAATTCCTTTTGTAAAAAATTCCAACTAAACCCACTCATCTCTCTTAAAGGTGACTTCAAGCTTTATTATTTTCAATAAAACATCAATGTCTAAAGCTCTGGTAATTCTCAATAATAACTCTTATGACAAATTGGTTTGTAATAGTATTTTGTAGTACAGTACATATTTAATATTTAATTTAATAAGTTAAATGCCATGAAACCTAAAATATTACTACCCTTTTTTTTACAGCAAAGCACTTGCAACGAGCTGCTGTTTTTAGCGTAAACTTTAGTTTAATGCCGTAAAACATAAATGTGTCTACCTTATTTTCTATGGCAACGTTAAACCTAACCTTAAGTGCTGGCAACCACAGCTGCCAGTTTTTTTAAAGTAAATTTTATTTCTATTATGTAAAACATAAAAATTGATATTGTATATTAAATTGTAAAGTACGGTAAATACAACGATATGTTTTTGTTGTAGTTTACAGTGTACTTCTAAAGTAATTGCGTGAAATGTGTGAATTATATTGCGCAAACCCAAAGTAATACTACCCACTGGATGAAGAAGGGTTGGCTCTCCACAGAACATAAAATATTCATTTTATTTAATTTTTTATGTTCACATTTATGAGGAAAAAACAATGTTACGGAGTGTGATTGGCTACATCGCTCAACGCTGAAAACATGTTATAAATAGAAACCCTGGCCAGTAAATCATTTCTATTTTGTGTTAGTTGTTCTTGTTGCTTTTCTGCAACAGATGAATAAAATGTATTTGTTTTTAGATGTTTTATTCATAGATATTTATAGTTTGCGGGAGTTCCGCAAATCGTTTTATTCTCCCGCAATCCGCACTCACAGATTGAGCGCATCACCGCCCGCGCTCGCACTCAGCCATCAAAGGATAGTGACGGGAAATATCAGTGGCCCGGGTCGGGTCAAGTTCGGGCTCGGGCAGAGAATCTAAGCAGCTCAACTAAAGCAGAGGCGGCATCTATCTATGTGAACCAAACAATAGTGTAATGATTCAGTTTGACTCCCAAGACAAGATGATGCTCACCCGACTGGCTAATAGGAACGTGGCCCCGCCCCTGACACAATTTTCACAGTGAAAGCAAAATCCTGACTCGAGAGCAAGAAATTGCATTGAGAGCAAAGAAAAGCGTTTTGAGAGAAACACTTTTTTTTAGAAAAAATGTTTTCACACTGATAGCAAAAATATGTTTATTTGAGTTTTTTTTCTTTCAAAGTATTTTGCGAGTTTTTTTTCCATCAGAAATAAATTGTAAAAATTTCTATTTTTATGTTCTATGATAAATTACTTTCTCTCAAAACCTTTTTAGTCTCAACTATTATTATTTTTTGCTATTGGTATGAAAACTTTTTCTATCAAATGTTTTTCGTATGATTTTTTTTTTTTTCTCTTAAACATTTTTATTTTTCTCAGATCATTTATTTTCTCGCATTTAATAAAGACACAATTCGAGCTCCATACACTCTAAAAAATGCTGGGTTGTTTTAACCCAATTTTGGGTCAAATATGGACAAACCCGAAATGTTGGGTTAAAAATGTAATGTAAAAATTTAACCCAACGGCTGGGTTAGTCCATATTTGACCCAAAGTTGGGTTAAAACAACCCAGCATTTTTTAGAGTGTACTTCTGCCGCCTGACCGGAAGTTGCACCCACTTTATTTTACAGTAAAAAAAACATGCTTTTTTCATAAACCCAATAACAAACTTCAACGTGTGTTTTTTTAAGCCAAAATGTTTGGGAATGTAGCTGTTGCAAATTAAATATTCATTCCTGTTTTAAAGGCAAAGGTTGTTGCTTGTTTTAACATACCTCTTAAAACTGCTTACATATCTTTTCTTTAGAATATTTCTCATCTAATGGTTGACATATGTTTAGCTTAAAATGAGATGAAAAAGTGAGTACTCTAGGGATCTTATAAGATCAACAGCCCAGCTTTGGTGGAACATTGACAAAGGAAATAATACTCACAGTGTTATCCAACAGGTGGAAAGTGATCATCCATAAATTGAGCAGTGGTAAGTTTATCATTTTTTTAAAATCTATTTATTTATTTATTTATTTGATATGGACATAACAACAGCATTGGACAAACCAGATGCATTGTTTTTTAGTGTTATAGCAAAACTGCTAATTTACAACACTTGTCCATGGAAGGCTACACATTTCACAACACACAACACAGTACAATAAACAAAACACAGTAAAAACAGTACACAGGACAATATTTAAAACGGCAAACAATACACATCATTACCATGTATTTCAAACAGTATTACCATGTGTGCAACTTTGACTAGACCTCAGCCATTGTTTCAGACCTTTGGCAAAGCATAACATGTCTGTTTGCATTTTCATGTACCTTGTCTCTGAAGCAGATGTGATTCTTCCCCTTCACATCACACACTCGAGCAGATTTCAGAATGCGCTCATGGTCAAAGCTGTTTGGGATGCCAAGGTAATGACAGTCTCTGAAACCATAAGAGAGGATATACTGTAACTGCACACTCTATTGCTTATCGATATCACTGATCTCTGACTTTAGCTGTACAGAAACAAAATTATTTTCCATTTATTTATAATCAATATATTTGATGGTCATATATAAATGTACTGTTGGGATTAAAGTGTTTGTTGTGTGAGTTTGAATGTGCTTCATTACAGGAGAAGATCAAGATACATTGAGAATACACAGCAAAATCCCCATTGTTAAATTAACACTAAGGCCCTGTTTACACAAGAACGCTCGCGGGTGAAAACGTAAAAATATTTTATCGGATGTGCCTTTCGTTTACACGGCGACAGCATTTTTGGGGCTTAAAAATGCAAAAAGTGAAACCACCCTCCAGGTTGGAAATCTTTAAAACGCTCCACCGCCACGTTCCTGTCTTAAGGGTAAAAACGCAAAAGTCTGCTTGACAGTGAAGGTTGTACGCAGGGCTGCGGACTTGGTGTTGTTGTGTGGAAGTGCTCCACATCGCCACCTACCTTAAAATGTAATGGAAAATTTTAATTCAAATTTTTGATTTAGATACGTCTAGAAATTTGGTTTCATGTACTTCACATACTTTTGGTCTTATTTAAAAAAAAAAACATAAATAAATAAACATGTAATTTGTTCACACATCAAACATGTAATTTGTTCAGATTTTTTAAATCACTTGAGTGAGAGTGTGATCTCTCTTCTAAACAATTCTCAATTTACTCAGCATTGTGTGGGTCTATATGAATATATCTGTATTAAACATTTATTGTGATATCAATAATGACATTTTAACTACCGGTATTAATGCTAATGGATATTCAAGTCCTTCACAATGTGATAATTATGTATAAATAATCAACATAAAAAAGTGTTTACCTTGCTAAATAGTCCCATTTGCGCACATCAATTTCGTTCCTTTTATTTGCCACAATGTCGTACAGGAAATCCTTCTCCTCAGGCCTCCCTGTCTGTGCCTCCAGGAAAAATACAAACAACTTCAGTAATATAACTTGGACCCTCACTGAAATGACATTGAACAAGATTTATTTTACCTTTTGATCTGCAATATCAACCCCCATTAACTTTTTAATAAAGTTGAGATCATTCAGATCACTTATCAGTTTTTTTTCCTTTACTATGTCCTGAAACAAAGAATGTGACGCCACCTTGTGCTATACAAAAAATGAAACACACACAAACAGAAATATGTATGAATAGCTACAGAAACAGTACAACACTATAACTCTTAGAAATGACATTTATCTACTCTAATTAGAATGGATTTATCTGTCTGGAAAATTTACTGAAATGCACATCCCAAATAATAATATTAATATAATAACTATTATTATTGCTCCTACTTAGATTTCCAAATACCTTCCAATACTCCGACTCTGCTACAAGGAAAGTGTTTAGTCTGCTCGGACCCTGATGTGGTGGTAAGCACTTTCCATATCAAAGGGTGGATTTTAGTATACACACACACACACACACACTCTCTCTCTAAGATTAAATCTCAAAGATCTCAAACAAACGCACCTTTTATAAATGTGGTCCAAGAACTACAACTGAATTAAGCCACAGTCTTGGATGAAATCAACTGAAGAAGACATTAAGGGCCCCATTCTAACTATCAAAGCCACATAGCAACATTGTTTTGGCCCAGGTGGGATGCAGATCTGGCCCACATGCAGCATGGAATGACAACAAACACCATCAAGTAACCGTTTTTCTTTGTTCATCTGGCTGTTATGACTCAAGTACAGCAGCCAAACAAAGATCAGAAGTTAATCCCGTAAGGGTCAAGACCCCAACTAAAGGAAACACTTATCACTATTATGGTGACTTCAAATGAAACACAGAGTTAAACCTCTGTTAATTCTCAATAAAAATTCGTAGAAGTCTGACAGAAATAAAGTCGGTCTGGTTAGTAATAAGTGAAGCTGGTAATGCTGTTTGTGGAGTTGTTTAATCCTTCTCCGCTGAGATCTTCAGATTTAATGTCTTCTTTATCTAAGACTGTGTCTAAAGTCAGTTGTAGTTGTTCTTCTCTTCTCTTTTTCCATTCTCTTCTTTCCTTCAGTGATTCTGTTTGTTAACAGGCTTATTAAGGTTGAGATGACTCCATGTTTAATACACACAGATTTTGTGGCTCAGATAAAGTCCAGTTGTGGTTTATTTCTTTTTTCTTGGCTGACATGTGGCATTGCTATGGTCTGCTTGTGGCCCAGATCTGGCAAACAGGAGTGGGCCACCCAAGGGCCGTCATTCATTGCTGCATGTGGGCCAGATCCGCATACCACAAGTGCCATATGTGGGCCGGATCTGGGCCGAAACAATGTTGCTATAAGGGAGAGAGGAACCATATATACCTCTCTGCAGTGAGAAGTACATATGGTCCTCTCACTGCTCAGAGGACTATATGGCTCAGAGGACCATATGTACTCTGAGCAGTGTTGATTTAACACTGGGGATGTGTTAACACAGCAAAATGCCCAGCGTTAAATCAACACTGCTCAGAGTACATATGGTCCCACTCTACAGACTGTTAAAGGGTTAGTTCACCCAAAAAAGAAAATGCTGTCATTAATGACTCTCATGTCGTTCCAAGCCTGTAAGACCTCCGTTCATCTCCGGAACACAGTTTAAGATATTTTAGGTTTAGTCTGAGAGCTTTCTGTCCCTTCATTGAAAATGTATATATGGTATACTGTCCTTGTCCAGATAGGATTTTTTTTTTAACCAAAGCACATAATTTGTCACAAAAGTGAAAGAAGGCAAAAAAGGCATTTGGGTTTTCATCATAATAAAATAGAATAATACACTAATCTTACACCTGAACACATTTGTCATTCATAAATAACTTTTACCTTTCTTGTCACAGATCAGACATATTGAATTTTAATTTTTAAATATATTACGGAACTTTTTTGACAAATTTGTTTCCAATTTTTTTTTTTAAAGACAAGGAATCAGCATATGAATCTCAACAATGGTTAAATATAACATGCTTCATGCTGCAATGCATGCTGGGAGGCGGGAGCCATGAGTTTTATACTATGGTGCCTCCAAGAATGCCCTGCGGCATAAAGCATGTCACCATTGTTGAGATTAATTCGTGGAATCTTGATGTCTGTGTGTCTTTATGTTAATTTACCAATAACTGATTTCAGTTTGATGTCTGATATGTAGAGAGAAATTAAAGCTGTTGAAAATAATATTTTAATAACAAATAATTTTCAATCACTGATATAAGTAATGATTTGTTGAATTTTATGATGTTAAAAACTATAGGTCTATCACCTGACCATCTTTGTTTCTGGCTTTATTTGCCACAAATTATGTGTTTTGATAAATGCTGTTATAAACACCATAAACTCACATAAAAAGTCAATAGTCAAACATCTCAATCTCAGATGATTCTCAGTAAGAACTTCTGACTCATCTGTGTTCAAAGGGCTTACAGATAGGTCAATTGTATGTTATATATATAAGATAGTTTTGGTGCTTACCTCCCATGTTTCATCTGACAAAAAAAGAAAAGAAAAAAAACTGGAGTTATTGTATGTATATATATATATATATATATATATATATGTGAAATTCATATGCTGATTTTTTTGCTGATCAGTCAAACTGGTTAATAATCAATGTAATAATGTGTAACTGTTGGAGTTCTTGTGTTTCTCTTTCCTTCAGTGAGTCTGCTTGTTAACAGCAAGTGTTCATCACTAATGCTCAATCATCACTTAATTATCTCATTAACTTCTACACTGCTTCTGTGTTACTTCAACACTCTGGACTGTCGATACATCTGCACACTGAGCAGTGTTAATTTAACACTGGGGATTTTGCTGTGTAATCATTTTATTTTTTTTCAAATAGATTATGGCCAACTGAACACTCGATTGCCTACAAACATTGGAATCAGTAAAGTGAGAACCAATAGCGGTTTTAGGCACGGGCAAACCGGGCAGTCGCCCAGGGCGGCATTTCTTCATGTCACATGGGGGGCGGCACGAGCAGTTAAAAAAAATCCTCTGTGCTGCGAAGGTTTTCTATTTTTTATCATTTCGATTCAATTATTGGCAATGGCACCCCTGGTTGCTGAAAAGGAGCCGTTCACAGAAGCGATGTCAAGAGGGTATCCTGATTAGTTCACGTATCACGTCTTTTGCGGGCTCGAGGTCGTTATTTCAAATAGGCGCACGCACGGGAAGCGCGCTCATTATTCGCTCACGGGAAGCGCGCTCATAAACTTTTCAGCACGTGCACCCAAACACTTGGGTGTTTTTCTCTTCTCCGTAAATAAATCTTTTAGTAGAGCTACAGCAAGGTGGTCTCGCCCTGGGTGTAATTCAAAGTAGAACCGCCATAGGTGAGAACTTACCAGTCGGGACTTGTTGATTGATCTTGTTCATTGATCTTTTGAACACGTAAGAGAACGGACCATGTCCTCGATGAAAAAAAACAAAAACAATTAGACATTCATCAAATCTTATTTTATGTAAAAAGTATTTAACACATAGTATTTATCATATATGATGTTGATAAGTCTAACAAACTGTCAACATTTCAAATTAAGGCCATGTTTACACAAAGCCGGGTATTTAGAGAAACAAATATTTCCCCTGCCTCTGTTTTTACTGATAACATTGTGCACACACCCGCATAATACGCCGTCGAGCAGCATCATATCTATGCCAAACCTGTGGGTGGCAGTGTAGGGAGAAGGATAAAGCCATGCAAGCCAATCAGAATCCACAGAATCGACAAGAGAGAACCTAAAACCCTGTTTCTCCCAGTTGACACGACAACACATGACCGGCGTTTTCAGAAATCTCCACTTTGGCCAGAGTTTTTAGAAATAATTGTGTGATAAAAACATGATTTTTTTGTAAATGAGAAACTAAACCACAGAGAAATATCTGCATTTTCCCTTCGTGTAAACGGGGCCTGAATGGTCTCTCCATTTCTTTAAAGCAGGGATTGGCAAACTCGGTCCAGGAGGGCCAAAGACCTGTAGAGTTTAACTCCAACTCTAATTAAAGGAGAACTCCGGCGAACAATGAACCTTTGGTCTAATAAAACATCAGTACATAGTCAACCGTTCTCTGAGATTTGTTTTCATGATAATCGAATGTAAAGAGTTTTATCTCTAAAAACTGTTTAGCGTATAATGCTAGTAATGGGGGCATTGACTAAGTAAAAAGAAATTGCTAGTTTATACCACTAACAAGGCTCAAAATAGCCCCACACTAACACAGTAACATAATGAGGGTCCATACATGCAAAACGAAGCATTGAGAACTTTGTAAGTGTAAAGACCGTTTAATAAGAAGATACTTTATGAAGACAGTTCACTTCGCGTATACAGACAGGAGCCATCTTAAAAAATAGTCTCGATAAGTCAAACCACGAACGTCGTGCTGAGTGATCTGAACTGTATTAAGTTCAGTGAACTTCTGAACTGTATGAACGGCGTTCGGGGATCGACTTAGAGACTTTTTTTTAAGATGGCTCCTGTCGGTTGACTAGGTACCGATGTTTTATTAGACCAAAGGTTCATTGTTCGCCGGAGTTCTCCTTTAAGCGCAGAATTTTGGAAACGGGTTTCAAAGTGCAAGTTTTTGATAACGGTCTCTGTGTAAACAACAGAAAGACAAATCTGTGAAGACGATGATGTCATGCATATGCACGTTACATGTTCAGTCTATAGTGTTTCATTGCCATCTAGTGGCCTGGCAGCAGAATACAGTGTTTTTAATCATTTTCGTGGATCCGTGTGAATGCGGATTGTTTTGAAAATGGTGTCAGCCCAAAAAGAAACCTACATTTATTTTGCACTAAAAACTTTATTGATATTTAAAACATATTTAATTCATTAAAATAATATGTATTTTATTTTACCATCATTAAAAAGCACAATATAACACAATATTTATAATTAAATTATTAATTTTCACTTTATTCATTAAAATCCATAATATCAATGTCATATGCTGCAGTTATAATAGTCATTACAATTCAAGTCTTATCATAACTGGTTTAACCTGAAAGTCAAAATGTATATAATATCACTCAATATTACTATTAAATACAATGGTAATGCTGTAAATGAGTCTTAGTTGCCGCGGCCTTCTCTTATAAAATAACCTTTATATCATAGTAAAATCTACAAATCATTCTCAACATAAGTATTGTTTAGCGTAAAACTTGTTGAAGATTAGTGGACAGGCAGTCAATGATAAGTTATTTCCTCATAAAAGTGTTTTATTCAGTGTAGTGAAACCTCTTCTCCATTGGCATCCATTAGAAATAAAAAACTGCTTCTCCTCCCTTCTCTGCGTATCAGCACATCCACAGAGAATATTTAAATACATATATTTTCCACTAAAAGTAGATGTTTCTGGCACTCACCTAAATTATAGCACAGAGCAGCAATTTGGACACACAATATGTCGTTATCCAGTATCTTCTGCTTCTCCAGAAGATTTTTCTGTTTTTCATCCTCCAGCTTCTGTTTTTTATTCTTATGTTTCTTTTTAAGATCCTTCTGGTTCTTTTCAAGATCCTCCTGTTGTTTCTCTTGCAGAACTTTGAGCAGACGTCCTGCTAAATATGCCGCACTGAACAAACAGTCAAAACATCATTTTAAACAAACCACAGGATACATCCAGCTTTTACATTGTTTGATCAATTTAGAATAAATTAGAACAGGGTGAGCAATGTTTTGTGAAAAAAAAATGGGAAAAATATTTTTCTCACAGCAACACCCAAATTAAGTTTAATATTTTATTTCAGTTATTTTACATGGTGCTTTTAAGCGCACAAGAACAATGTAAATACATTTTAAATATAGAAATAAATGACAAAATAGGAGAGATCAAGGGGGAAAAATATTTTAAGAATTAAAACATGGAAGGATATATATATATATATATATATATATATATACCTTTATAGTTCCAAAAATGATCATGTGTATATTCTCCTAATTTGCTTTAAAACTTTATTGCTTCAATTTACTGTACCCAATGGAGTGTTCGAAGCGAGTGTGAGTGGCTCCCGGATACACCAGATATGTTCCTCCCAGTTGTTTGATGTTTCGGAGTCTCTGAAACTGAGGAGTGTCGATGATCTTCACCAGCAGGGGGTGCAGCGCAATCTGACCATGAATCGGGTCCTGGAAAATCTACAGGATACGAAAGAGTAAATTATATGCTGTTCTCAGTTTAGAAGAGGAAAGGAAGTGCATTTGTGAGGTTTCGGACAATATCAGCATTTTTTCATGACTTTCATCAAGGACAGCAGAAACTATGAAAACATATTCTATTAAATAATTCATTAATTTAGAACATGGACTAATAGAGCCATTTCCAAAGCATCTCTAAACTGTGTTCTCATCAATCGGTTAACCTTATAGGCTATTTGTTATGCAATAAAAAAAATGTAATTAACAAAAAAGCCACTGTACACTGCCATTATATATATATATATATATATATATATATATATATATATATATATCATTATATATATATATATATCTATATATATATATATATATGCAGAGACACAGATTGTCACTATATTTGCACATGTTAAAACACTGTTTGTTGAGTTTTTAACTGTCTAAAGGATTTAGCATCATGACATGTTTTTGTTGGTGGCTTCTGTTTTTTTAGCAAGGTGTTCGTTTTTTTATAGCAGTCCAACATATTAATCCTAAACAATTAAAAAATAAATCAGCTTTAATATCTTGGTGCCATTTTAACTTTTACCTTGTGAACAGAAGTTTGATCTTTATCCTCTTCAATAGCAGCAGGAGCAGCGGCACCATGTGTCGATGAACTTGTTTTTTCGCCTGCAAGCGTCATCAATTTTTGTGAGTGAATGCCAATAGGTCTGTGTTATGTCTCAAAATAATTCATTAACAGGCATAAACTTGAGAAGAATCAATTTTTTCAAAGCAAAATTTATCTCTTAAATCTAATTTGCAATATGTGTTTAGGTCTTCCTCTCACTGTCACTGGAGTCATGCTGATCAGACAGATCTTTATCCTCCCACACTGCAAACATATAAAAAAACACAATAAATATAAATATATGTTTACAGCATTTTCATGCAACATGCCTGATTTAATCCTGGATTCCTGGATTCCAACACACTGAAAATAGTGCAAAAGGATTTTTGATGAGGACAAGTATAGTGCTAAAATATAAAATACAATGAAAATTCACCGATACAGTAACAGGTAATAAACAGAGAGTATATGTTCACTTAGTTTAAAAATTAACTGCAGCAACACGGTGGAACACAATACACAAAAAATAGAGCAACATCACCTTTTTGATTAATCAAATATTGTGAACAATCAAACAAAAAAAATCACTGACAGGTCAAGTGCATGTATGTACTTAACACAGAGTGAATGTAATTCAGTGGCGGGAGGGAGAGGGAAAAATAACTTTTTACTCATAAAGTAATGAATGACAATGAAAAGATGGCACTAATGTATACTCTTAAACAGAAACAGATGCGTATGTACCCTACATTAAGAAGACGGTGTGTCACTAATGAGATGGGTGTGCCTGTCTCCCACTATAGTTTGTCCAGTCTTGGCGTGATGGATAATAAGCAGACTCTAAGATCATTCTCCACATGGAGACGAGCTCTGTACTTCGTCTTCATTGCAGTCAAAGTTGAGAAAGATGACTCGCAGGGGCATCATTTTCATTTTAGAGGGGGCTAAGCCTAGCCTAGAAATCTAGATGCACCCTAGTGGCAGCAAAAATTATTTTGCATCCAGTGTGGAAAACCCAGATGACTTTTCAAACCCAGATTTTGTAGCCTACATTGAATTATCTCATTAACTCTGATGCTTCAGTGTTACTTTTAACACCCTGCTGGTAGTTTCCACTGTGCTGAAAGTCTTTTAAAAATCAAGAAGTATATTGCCTACAAAAATTACTCGATTGGGACTACAACAAGATACTTCCCGGGTTTTATATGTAACTAACCCATACATTTAAAACCAGGCCTTTATCACATTTTACCTGTTTAGGAACATGTATTAACTGTGAATTAATGCATCTGCTAAAATGTGTAAAATGTAAGTTAAAAAAAAGTATACAACTCAGATGCTACACTAGTACAGATATAAATACATGCTTAGAGTAGCACAATTTAAGTTACCTGAATCAATGAAGTCTTTATTTTTGCACCACTTATGAAAGAAGTTCACAGCTTTCTGCTGGATCTCCCGATTCTTTCGCTCAATCTCCTGATTCTTTCGCTCAATCTCCTGATTCTTTCGCTCATCGTCCTCAGTTTTCTGCTGGACCAGACTCTTCAGACCCTTTGGATTGTAATAGACCCTTACAAGCCATTCATGAAACTTCCTTGGCTTGAGACTGGACACCTGTAGGCACACACCAAAAACTACAGCAATCTGACAATCATGAGCTTAAATCTCTTAATAATTAATTTATTTTATTAGTGACTCAGTAAAACAGACAATATAATGCTCTAGAGATTCACAATCATGAATAATCATTCTGTATAAAAAATATTTCAGTAACATAATAATTAATATTTATATAATAAATAAATGTTGTACCTGGTACTTCTCCATCTTGAAGGCTTTGTTTTGCTTATTCTTGCTGTAAAAATAAACATTTTCAATGGGCTCATTCCCCACTTCACCAAATCCCATCTCAAGAACCTGAATAAGAAGAGATTTCCAATAGGATAGAAAGATAAATGTGAAAATGAAGAGGTACGAAATAGGCTTTTTTCATAATTAGATTTCTCCACTTAAACATACATGAATTTCAAAGTCCTTAGCTCTGGACGCCAGCTCGGATTTCTTCAATTCATCCTCCCAGCATTTCTCCAGCTGTTTCTGAAGGTTTTAATTGTAAATGGGCAATTAGACAATTACAATAAATGAAGTCAAATGAAATACACAAAAGTTATTCAGTACACACTAATACTCAAACGTTTGGGGTCAGTAAGATGTTTTTATTTCAAGAAACTAGCACTTTAATTCAGCAAGGACACATTAAATTGATCAAAAAAAGACATTTATAATGTAAGAAATACTTTCTAATTCAAATAAATGCTGTTCTTTTGAACTTTCTATTAATTCTATTCTTTCTATAAAAGTTAGGATAAACACTCTCAAAAAACATTTAAACATGTTTAGTGACAACATTAGTAGAACATTATCCACTAATATTATAAAGTTTTAGTGGGAAGTTTCCCAGCATACACAGGACTGAACCTCTGAAAAGAGTGTGTGTGGAAGTAATAGTTTGGTTTGGTCATTGTGGAGGTCAGTGTTCGCTTTAGTTGGGCTCTTCTTTGGCCTTTACTATTTGATGTTAGTTTTTCTCTGGTTGCTGTTAAGTGTTTGTTATAGCAAGAGACAATGTGATCAATGTTGTCTATTTACATATAATAAAAATATCAAAATATAGCGACGTGTTATCGTTCAGAAATTAGTCTCTGGTATCAAAATTACATGTTCATAACAATTCAGGATTTGTACAGTATTTTAATCAGAGTATTTTATCTAAACCCACTCACTCGTCGAGACAAACTTAAACCTCAAGAATCAGCGTGTGATCAGCGGGTTATCAACATACATGATACTTACATCATAATCATCAAGTAGCTGACATCATCTGATCATATTTTCTCTTACAGTTTTTGCCACAACCAGCAGTCAGGGAAACTCTAACATTTCAACATGAAGAGTCAAACAGCCCAACTAAAGTAATCACTGATCACCATAATGGTGACATCAACACAATTAATTTAAATAAATCATCAACATCTAAACTTCTGTTAATCTCAATAAGAACTTTTCCACACAAATGACAGAAGTAAATCTGGTTAGTAATGAAGCTGGTAATGCTGTTTGTGGAGTCCCTGATAGCATGTAACCATTGAAACAATGTTGAGTCAGTGTTGATGTGTCAACACTGATTACATTGAAATGACGTTAGAAAGTGATGTTGATTTAGCATCACTCTTGCACCCTCAGTTAGTATTGAAATAATGTTCAGATTTCAACCACATACCACTACTTCCTTTATATTTTTTATGAAATAGAGCAAGAAAGCAGTGTGCTTACTCAAAAAAAATGTGATGTTTAAACATAAGATTTATGTATTTGAATTGCATATCAAATTTCCATTCATTTGGATTACATAGTTTTAACATAAACCAATTAATAATCTGAATGTGATTAATTTTTTTATATTATGTTATTCCCTTAACTAAGACGAGTTGATACCTTTCTCGTCTCAGTGACGAGTGATGATATTACTACGCCGAGTCAAAGTGCTCCCAAGCACTTGCTGTGATATTCCACCATACATTATAGTTATCCACTTTACACGCTTAGAAAAGTGCAACGTTTTTGTAACAAAGTTCAGGGAAGAAGGAGGCAGGAACCGGATAATAATAATAAAATAAAACTTTATTTAAATTAAATAAACAAACAAATTACCTGCCAGCAGCCCCTCGCGGACGACTGCTGGCTACCCAAAATAAAACATAAATACCGGCCAGCAGCCCCTCACGGACGACTGCTGGCTTACCAAATAAAATATAAAATATATAACAAAATACAAAAATACATGGTGCTAAAATACAAATACAAACAAAAATATATATAAAATACAAACAAAAGCAGGCCTGTTCCTCTCTCGATCATCCACTCCGTCGCTCCCCCTTTATGGCTCCGCTCCTTCGTGAGAGATGCGAGACCGGTGTGCCTCGCAGGTGCTGCTCATTAGCAATCGCACCACCGGCCTCGCGACTTTCTCTCACGTCCCTCGGCCGTCCTGCTCACCACAGTTTTATTTTGTGTCACCGTCCTAGGTCGAGTTACTCTACTTGAGTAACTGTATTTAAATAGGGAAAACGTGGAGGTGTTTGGTCGCTTCTCTGGTTGGCCCATATTGAATGAACTGGAATAGTTAAGTGCCATCAAAGTGTCTCGCGTGCCAGAGCGATTGAGTGCAGGCACTGAGACGACAGAGGTATCTTAGTTAAGGGAATAACATAGTTTTATGAAAAAAACAGTGGAGTATCCCTTTAAAGTCAAAACAATTCAGAAGTGTCATTGTCACTCATAATGTGGTTATATGGAGAGAACGTGTTGAAAATTCAGCTTTGTTATTTGTGTGAATATATTGAGAAATGTAATTTATTCCAGTGATCAGTGAAATAATTTTTACAATATTACCTTTTTACTGCTTTTCTGATTTAATACACAGCCTTGGACACACATAAAACATTGCTGACCCCTAACTTTTGTACTATATAAGGCTTTTCTGTATTTAATAGTATGTCTGTGCTATGACTATAAACACTAACTAAATTAATCTGATAGTACTGACTCATATGTGAGCATCACATAAAAAGATGCACATTTATACAAACAACAAAAAACTACAATATACACCCATTCACAGATTAAATGTTGTTTAAATACAGGTACATGTATGAAGATAACCGTAATTTTTTTTTTTTTGTATATTTATAGGGGCTTATTAAACCATATTCATTACAATAAATGTGTACAATTAAAAGACTGAGCCATATAAAACTTACCTTATAGTCTTTGATCTTGGAAGCTTTAGGCTGGGGTTCAGATCTGTCCCCAAGTATTTGCTAAAGGATTTTAACAAATTAATCATATAAGCAAAAATTACATTAAATGAAGAAGTAAAACAACAATAATACTAATAATAATCTTGCTCAGCCAGTATGGCCTTCTGCTCTGCTTTGGTCCCTCAATCACACTTAGCACACATCTTTAGCACACATCTGCACGCATACACACACACACACACACACAGGGGATTTCCATGTTTTTCCATGGATTTTCCATAGACATAATGTTTTTTATACTGTACAAACTGTATATTACATCCCCTTACTCTAACACTTTCAGCATTTTTACATTGTTCACAAAATTTCCCCACAAGAATTTCTGGTATTGCCATCCCACATAGCAAATTTTTTCTGGCCCAGCTCCGGCCCACACAATCACTTTTCCCTCGGCCCAAATACCGCAAAGAATGACGGTACTGAAGTGGCCCAGAACTGGATTATAGACAAGGGTCACACATGGGCCATAACTGGCCCGAATCTCAGCCAGTTAATCACCCTTAACTGGCCCTGAACTGGGCCAAAATAGGTTTTATTATTGGTACCAATTCTCAGCCATACGTTAACCATATCGACACCACCCTTTAACCAGAAACCCCAAAATTGAGCCATAACCCAGCCTAATCTTACACAAACCATGTGAACCCAATCCTCGGCCCAAGTACCGCAAAGAATGACGGCGCTGAGGTGGCCCAGAACTGGATTAAAGACAAGGGTCACACATGGGCCATAACTGGCCCGGATCTCAGCCAGTTAATCACCCTTAACTGGCCCTGAATTGGGCCAAAACAGGTTTTATTATTGGTTCTAATTCTCAGCCATACGTTAACCATATCGACACCACCCTTTAACCAGAAACCCCAAAACTGAGCCATAACCCAGCCTAATCTTACACAAACCATGTGAACCCAATCCTCGGCCCAAGTACCGCAAAGAATGACGGCGCTGAAGTGGCCCAGAACTGGATTAAAGACAAGGGTCACACATGGGCCATAACTGGCCCGAATCTCAGCCAGTTAATCACCCTTAACTAGCCCTGAACTGGGCCAAAACTGGTTTTATTATTGGTACCAATTCTAAGCTAACCGTTTCAATACCACCTTTTCAAACCCCCAAACTGAACCATATCCCAGCCTAACCTTACCCAAACCATGTGAACAAATAAGTCACAGAAAAATTCTATATTTTATTCAATTTAAATTTTATTTAACAATAATACCACAAATAAATATTACACCTAGAATTGTGTAACAGTGTGAAGGCTATTTTATTTTGTACATTCCAAGTGTAACATCTTATTACAACCTGTAAAAGCCCTTCTTCTCACATTGCTCCTCTCATTGTAACTCCAATTACCAGCCATACCAACAGTCTGTCAAGTTTTCTGGCCCAACCAGTCCTGTAAAAAAAAAAAAAAAAATTAACATTGAAAATGCATCAACTATTCCAGATTTACCAATATAGGATACTAATGTAGCTCTAAAACTCATTTGTATTAATCATCTTGTTAGATCATGGAAAGTGAGTGCCTTAGGCCAGAGTTTCAACTCCTTATAGTCTTTAGAAATAAAATAACATCCACTCAAACAAACAGACAGGAATGGGGGAGCAACTTACAGTACATATCATCAATAATTAAACAATATGAAAGGAGGGGAAAAAGACAACTTTATAGAGTCGTTCAAATGAAGAAAAACATTGCCATGCGTCAATGGTTAGCAAATTGAAAAGTTGCCAATTGTTTATTGCATTTAAATTAACCTCTAAACATTACCCAGGTTGAGAACTATTGTTTTAGACAAAAAATAAAAATTATGTGATCAATTTCATTCATTCAATGTAGATATTTTAATATACAGTATTATTAGTTTCTCTCAATCGCCTACAAATATAGCATATGACTAGCAATACATGACAAGCAAAAATAAATAAGCAGTCTGTGATCACAAATAAAAAAAACATGTACTTTTCATGTGAAACAAGCCATGATTAGATTTAGATATCATACAATTATACAACCACTGAATCACTTTCAGCTTTAAGTCAATTGCGGTTGCTGGATTTGCTGTGATCTTCCTATAATTTTAAAAGCATTAACATTACATTGTTTCGCACACATGAAGCACCACGCCTCGCCTAGGACGTTCCGCACCGGTCTATCGCACATGATCGCACCCCGTTCGCGTCTGTATAGGCATTCTCATGTTCAGGGGCAACTGAATCAGCTACCAGGCAAAAGTTCACTTCAATAAAGAAAAAAAGTGGCATCCGAGTTTGAAATCAGGTATTAAAAAAGCGCCAAAAAGAGAGTGAACTTCACTTACCCGTACAGCGGTTGTCTGAGATGTCGTCTTCTTCTTCAATCTTCAGCGGGAGAAATTTCAAAAGACGCATCACGTGAACCAACCAGAAAAGCTGCTGTTACCATGGAGATCGCGCCGAAATAAAACAATAGTTGACTGCTGTTTTAAATAAACTGTTATTTCGAGAAAAAAAATCCAGATATTACATTTTTAACATGATTTTGTGGTGCTTAAAATAAAAAGTATGGAAAACTTAGACTTGGATGTGGATTTTTTTTTTTTTATTACAAATTTATAAAAAAAAAAAAAAAATTCAAATAAATAATAGGTTTAATACTTAAAAAAATCATAGGTCTTATACTTATCATGTTAGTAAATGTATATTTTTAATGATACAGCATTTTGTAAACATTGCTGAAAACTAAATGCTATATTTATTCATTATTAATCATTTTTTAAACAATTGGACATATATTTTTTCACTGACTCATTTAAGTCAATTTATATTATAATTATTTATTATTAAAATCTTAACACCTTTTTCAGAGGGGTCGGGGTGGGGTATAATCTTGCCTTGAAAATATAGTAGCAGGCTTATTGTCCAGTACACAGAATATGGCCCACAATCGCTACACTGATCTGGGCCACATACCTCCCATCCACAATCGGCCCAAAAGTTGTCTGCCGTCATGCAGTGCCATCATTGCCACACTTGGCCCACAGTTGGCTGACAAGATGTGGGCCACACACCTCCCATCCACAATCGGCCCAGAAGTTGTCTGCCGTCATGCACGCAGTGCCATCATTGCCACACTTGGCCCACAGTTGGCTGACATGATGCATGCCATTGCCGGCAACACGCCAGCAGTGCCATGATGAGGCCACATTTGGGCCAAGTCTGTTTGCTATGTGGGATCTATTTCATCCCCATAATATAGGGTTTACCAGGACACACACACACACACAACGCACCAGAGGTGCCAACTTTTGAGTTTAGCTTGGCGTTCAGCATTTCTAAAAGCTTTTGAAAGGAAAAAAGGCAGTCCTTAAAGTCTTTGACTATGGGGTGGTTGTTTTCTGTCATATTTGATGCATCAATGTGAAGGTCAAAGAAAAGATAATTGTGTAAAAGTTAACTTGTATGTATTTAAATCTTTTAGTAAAGATGTTATATCTGACAGTTTAAGAGCCAGGTAGCCTACCTTTAATTCATCTTCCTTCAGTCGGGCCTCTCCCACAAACTTTGGCAGCCGTCTGTTGAGAACGTCTCTCAGAATGCTTCGGGCTTCAGACAGGAGGTGTGGATGGAAAAGGTCAACATAATATTACTATATCTGTCTGAATACTTGATTCTGTCTGGCTGAAATTTGTGCATTAAACCTGCTGAATCCAGTCTTATGCACAAATATATATTTTATATTTATAGCCTACATATCAAGCAAACTTAAGAAAAGGCTGACACATGATGTAAATAACCATTTTGAATGGTTAGGAAAACTCAGATTAAAAGGAGATGATATGTCCTCATCATAAGAAATAAATCATAAATTACTTTAAAAAAAAAGTCCACTAAATCCGTAAAATTAAAAGAAAGTTAAAAAAAAATTGCCACACAGAAGTAAGAAACACAATTGCAGACATACTACAGCAGCACTTACCTGAATCAATGTACTCCTCTTCCTCACACCACTTATGAAAGCACTCCTCAGCTTCCAGCTGGACCTTCAGATAATCCTGATCGGGTATATTGTAGTTCACACTAACAAGCCATTTATGAATCTCTGACTTGGATACCTGGAGCAACAAGTGAAACCAAAAATCACACAAAAGGTTGAAAAGACTTTCCTAAACTATATAGAAATAGTTTAAATAGTGAAAAGAAAGAGGTAGTTTTACTGATCAAACCTACACAAATGACAAAGTCAGAAGCCGTCAGTTTGTACTCTTTGAGATTTTCCTTCCAGCTTTCACTAAGGATTTCCTAAAGGTTTTGGAAAAGTAAATCAGTCAAACATCCCGCTAAAAGAAAAATTGTACCAACAAAGTATATCTACAGCTTTTTAATATAATTTTTAGTGTTACAATCAAACTGTGAATCTGATGAGAAACTTACATGAAAATATACACAGTGATATTAAACAAAAGACACGGCATCTATTTCAAACGGTACAATATCATGGTTTTGGTTGATTTTCCGAATTACCTAAACTGACATGAAACCAACAAATGTAACAACATTGAGGTACAAGATAAATCGGGAGGCAACATCAAATCTTGCCAAGCATTTTTCAACCGAATTAGAGGTGCATCTAGTATTGACACCTACACAGCAAAAACTCCAGTATTAAATTAACTCCACAGTATATGAGGAGTATATGTAAGACCACATTCAAGAGCATGTGTCAAACTCCAGTCCTGGATTGCTGGTGGTGTGCTGCAGAGTTTAGCTCCAGCCAGCTCCACAACAACTGCCTGGAATTTTCAAGTAATAATTCCAAAAGATCTTGATTAGCTAGTTCCCCAGATAACAAGCCACCAGCGAAACAACGTTACACCAATGTTAAGTTAAAGGTGCTATATGGAACTTTTCAAAAACCCTTCAAAAACTTGCGTACACGAGCTGAGACCTGACGTTTGATTGTAGCCACCGTTCACACCCTACATTTTGAGTGGAAATGGCCTTACGCCCAGTTTTCTATCGGACGGTCGTTTCATAAATGGGGTTCAATGAGCTCATATATTATTCACGCTGTTAAGTATCACGATATATGAATTGTGGGAAGTCACTGTGATCATCGCATGATCTCATGTTTTGACCGGAGAGTAGTCTGAGTATGGAGCAATTCAGCAATCTTTTGAGGCTGGTGATTTGTAAACTATGGTATCGATTTAGTATTGATTCTGAGGCAATAGAATCCGGGCGGTATCATACCAAAGATACAATTGTGGTATTGAGCAAACCCCTATAATGGATGATAGATCCAATTAAATGCTTTTTCTGTACAAGTGGGTTTGGAAAAGGCTTATAAAACCAATCTTGAGAAATTCAAAATGATTAGATCATATCTATCTAACTTGAGTGTTTGTGAGAAACAAAGAATTTTTACCTTATACTTTTCAATCTTGTCGTCATCAGACATTCCCTCCAAGCTGGTCTCCAGTATTCTCTACAGGATTTAGAAAGGAAAATCATCAGTCACTTAAGAAAATGAAATGGTAAAGTAAAATAGATTTTTGTTTTTATTATTATTATTATGTATTCTATCTTCAATAACATATGCAGTGACTACTTCTGTCTAAAACCTAATAAAACACTGATGTGATGATGCTAAAACTTACATGTACAAACGCATAAAAGGACACATAACCATATACAATAGAAAACATAACAATTATGAGCAGCCCTGCATTAGAACTATATGACCAAAAGCTAACTCGCCATTGTTGCTCTGGCAGCCCTGAGTAGAAAGATCAGACAAGTAATAATTCTATAAAGAGGTTATTTCCCAGTTCTCTTTCCTTGTCTCCTTAGATCCCTGTGTCTTCTTCACTGTTTTATCAATAAAATCAGGAAATGCTTAAAAAATCCTGCTAAAAACCTTTTGGGCTTTAGAAGTATGACACTACAAACACTTTAATTCACTTTGTATTCGAGAAGATCTCTGCCAATCAAATTATTGTGAAGATGAATGTTAATACATTCAGATTAAAAAAATAGGTGTTAATTTTGTAATAGAAAGCAGGCTACCTGTAATTTATTTTCATTCAATTTGGCCTCTCCAACACACTTTTTCAGAAGTGTGTTTGGCTTGTTCAAGATCTGATCAAAGATGTGATCTAAAAGAGAAGTGGAAAAGACATAGATCAGTAGAATATTCGCATAGCACAACCATTTACGTATGCAGGTCATGTGAGTCAAGCTTACTGTGAATCCATTTTTCAACCAAAACCACTTATAACTTTTAGAGAATAAATATTTCCCTCAATTTCTAGCGATGTCTTATCTGACCTGTGAGTTTTGTATACTCCAGCATGTCATCTATGGCATGTGAGATCTCCAGCATGTCATCAGCAAGTACAAACGCATCCCTTATCCTAATGTACCGAAAGAAACAAACACACACCTGTGAACAAGGGTAAAATCTGGGGAGATATCACAATGCAAGCAGAAAAATTAAACAATTAAATTAGCCTTTTTCACACACACACACACACACACAAAAGAAATTACTTGACATCGATGATGTAGCCGATCTTGTGTTGAAGGGCCTGACGGTGAAGAGTGTATCGTGTGTGAAACATGCCATAAATGTTCTCTGCCACCTGAGAGAGAAACAAAGATTAACAGGCTAGAACACAGACAAGTGTATATTATTACATAGTGAAAGGTATAGTAAAAATTCCAACAACAGAACAAATTTATTTGCATTCAAGTCAATATTTTTATACAAGAGACAAGGTTAATGATGATTGATTAAAATTAGTGTTTTGACATACAATACATCCCAAGACGTCATATAACTGACGTCTTGTGACCATACGTCAACATCTGCCTTTTTAGGGTACCCTTAAACGTCAGTTAGATGACGTTATCGTATCCTAACTCTACCCCAGACTTAAACCTACCCCTAAACCTAACCCATCACCTAAAGCCCGGAACAAACCAAGCAGACGCCAACGAACTAGTGCTGATGAAAGCCAACTGTGTTGTCGCCTCTCGTCCCCTCTCGTCGAGGTAAAAAGCTGCACTTGAACACGCTGAGAAAACTACCGGCGACTGTCAGCTAGAATGTGTGTTCTGCGCCTGCGTGTAATGAGCCAACTGTCTATTTCTGCAGATATTAGTCTATATTCGTCATTCAAAAAGGAAAACCGACGCTGCCGACTGCAGATACACACAAAGTAAACAAAGCAGCGCGTGCTTACCTTTTTGAATATCAATCCTGCTAAACACTTTCTTTATTCCACTCCACTCATGTTATTGAAATATTCGCCAAGGAACACTCAGGTAAGAAGACGTAACATAAGAACAGCCTTCTATCTTTACCGTTTTGACTTCTTTGCTTGCTGTTTTGCGTTTATTCTCGTGCAATGACCCTTTTACTAAGCTGAACAGCCAATCAGAGTTCTCTCTTTCCCCAACGGCCCGACGCCGATTCAACATGTCGAATCGCGCGAAACAAAGCCGTCGAGGACTATTTTCAGCCAACGGCACGGAACTAATAATAATAATAATAATAATAATTCATTACATTTATATAGCGCTTTTCTTGGCACTCAAAGCGCTTTACATAGAGGGGGGAATCTCCTCAACCACCACCAGTGTGCAGCTCCACCTGGATGATGCGACGGCTGCCATAGTGTGCCACACCAGCTTACGGGTGGAGAGGAGACAGTGATGAAGCCAATTGGTATGGGGAACTGTGGGTATCACACCGAGGAGACTTAGTTGGCCGACGCATAAAATCTGCCAGACGGCCGACCGTCAGCTTGGTGTGTTCCGGGCTTAACTGACGTTAAAGGTAAAGCGTCAGTTGTATGACGGCCCGGGATCGTCATGTAACCGACGTTTAAGGGTACCCTAAAACGGCGAATGTTGAAGTATGGTCAAAAGACGTCCCGAGACGTCAGTTATATGACATCTTGGGATGAGACTGTGTTACCTCAATAGTGTATTTAGCCCTGTAAATGTGGTTAAAAATTAATAAATATTATAAAAATCAGGTATTTGTGGAAATTGCAGTAACTTGCAAGAGACAACTTCTGACTTTGAGCACACAAATGCGTGTGTCGTTTATTTCAGTATAAAAAAACAACCAGAAAACAAGTGGCGCTGACAAGCGTCTTATGTCATCATCCATACAGAACATTTAAAGGGACCATGATCCCTGAACTGTTGTGGAAAAATGCTAAGAACAAAGTGAATTTATCACCGACAATGTATAGAACTACATTTAACACAAAGGTGAATTATGTACGTCACAGTCACTACACGCGTCCCCCCAGAATTCACCGTATCTGAAGAACCAAACTGTCAATGGGGAGGTGGGCGTATCAACCGACCACAACGGCGATGTACAGAGTTTGAGGAGACCTCACTGCAGCCGGTATCCCGTCATGACCCGGGTGTGGGGCATGGAGAGTTGGAAGTTTAGGAGCAAGGGGTGGAGGCATAGGAGGAGGCCATCTGCTGTGTGGGGGCTGGGCCAGGTCGATGGGCTTGGCCACACCCAAATGAGTTGGTTTGAGGCGGTCAATAGAGAGTCGCCCCAGTTTGCCGCCTCAATCTACCACAAAATGTTAGTCCCCCGTCTCCAGAACCCGGAATGGGTGGACGTCGTGGTCCCCTGTGGGCTTCATGGCGAATAGAAACATAGTCAGCCATCTGAAGTCCAGCAAGGATATGTCCCCACGGAGGGAGGCCATGAAGGGAAGTAGGGACAGGTTTGAAAAGCCTTGCATTATACTGTAGAGTATAGACCACTGGAAAGTAGCAGACCAGGGAACCGTGGCACTTGGGACAAACTCCCCTGGTACCCGCAGTGGCTGTCCATAAAGCTCTGAAGGTCCTCCTTTGGCCCAGTACTGATGACCAGCATCACCCATGGGAGCATGTTGACCCAGTTGCTGTCTTTGAGGCTGGCACGCAGGGCAGCCTTCATTGACCTAGGAACATTTTCACAGAGTCCATTAGCCTGCGGGTAATATGCGGTCGTGCAGAGGAGTTTCACTCCGAGGCTCTGTGCGACAGCGTCCCACTGCTCAGGTGCGAACTGAGTCTGTCCGAAGGAGTGCCAAAATGGGCAACCCAGCCCAGGTGCCAATAAATGCCCATGTCATCTCTACAGACACCACTGATGTCAAATGCACAGCTTCGGGCCAGCAGGTGGTCCTGTCAACCATGGTGAAGAGATATGTGAAACCGTGAAAGGAGGGCAGAGGACCGACCAGGTCCACATTTTCATGGTCAAATGTCTCTCTGGAACCGGGAACAAACCTAACTGGGGCTTGAAGGAGAACTCCGGCGAACAATGAACCTTTGGTCTAATAAAACATCGGTACCTAGTCAATGTTTCTCTGAGTTTTGTTTTCATGATAATCGAATGTAAAGAGTTTTATCTCTAAAAACTGTTTAGCGTATAATGCTAGTAATGGGGGCATTGAGTAAGTAAAAAGAAATCGCTAATTTATAGCACTAACAAGGCTCAAAATAGCCCCACACTAACACGGTAACATAATGAGGGTCCATACATGCAAAACGAAGCATTGAGAACTTTGTAAGTGTAAAGACCGTTTAATAAGAAGATACTTTATGAAGACAGTTCACTTAATATATGAATATATTCACTTAGTAATATATTACAGTCTTGCTCTCTTGGTGAAGAACCAAAACAAAACAAAAAAAATCATACAAACATCAGTAATGAAATGTGATTTATCAGGTACCTTGTCTCTGAAGCAGATGTGCTTCCTCTTGTTCACTTCACACACTCGAGCAGATTTCAGCAGACGCTCATGGTCAAAGGCTGTTGGAATGCCAAGATAATGACAATCCCTGTACATTGGAGAGAAAAAAAACAAATGCAAATAGTTGGTGGAGCACTAAAGTATTTACAGTTGGCCATATTTAAGGTTGTTCTTTATAGTTCTTATCTTCAAGTGTTCTGTCTTAGCCTGGCAGCTTTAGTCAGTAAGGTCAAGCCGCTGGGTAATATTTAATTTAGTAAAATCCAATATGGCAAACATTCTATATACAACAAACTCACAAGGAATCTCCAATGAGTCAGTATTTTTACCATAAAGACTGCCAAAGCAGCAAGGGCATATGATTATAATACTATTTATACAGCTTACCGAGCCAGATAGTCCCATTTGTCCACATCAATGCCATTCAGTTTGTTTGCAACAATCTCATACAGAAAAGACTTGTCTTCAGTTCTGCCCTTCATTGACCACTGCAATATGTAAAATATTTTCAACCTGAACACTGTATCCTGATGAACACTGACTGAAATGGCACCTTTAACCCATTTTTACCTCTTCCTCATTTTGCCCTTTCAGAATTAATTCCTCAATAAATTTGATGTCTTCAACCAGATTCAGTCCATATTGTTCCATCTCTTTGTCCAGTCCATTCTTCTTTCTCATGCAGTTAAACATGCCGACAGAGGCGTTCTCGTGCTTCAGAAGATGAACATAAATGCATATCAAGATGCAATTAAAGTGAACATATAAACTAAATAACTATGCTTAGAAGTCTTTTTTCTAATGTCCTTTTTCTTACAATATTACCCAAATGAACCATCAAGGGACAATAATAGCCTTATAATGATTTAAAAACAAATTTGCAAAAAATATTTTAATGTTTCGTATAGTCAATCATAATATAGACACAGCCACTTTTACTCATTAAGAGATTTATTCATGAGGAAATAATTTGATTTTACAGTAGACATGATACTGGAGCTCACATACTCACATACAGTATGTGATGTATCAGTATACATCAGTATATACATCAGCATATATATATTGCTGTAGAGGAGGGTTATGATGCTTACCTCCCAAGTGGACTCTGAAAAATAAGAAGAGATTTTAGGTAAGGCAGGTTTAATAAAGTACCTATGTACACCAACTCATTTAGTGAAGATGGTTTGACTGTCTCAGTCTCTCCCCAGTTAACAGAATTTTGTTATAAGAACGATCTCTAAATATTCAGTGTTGGTTCTGGGAACATGGAAAATATCCAGTTTTCTGGATATGTTTCTGGATATAATGTTCAGGATATTTCTCAATATCCAGAACATTATACTTTTTAAAACACAGAGGAACGTCTTTTAAAAGGTATAATGTTCCTCAAATGTTTTTTAAATGTAATTTTCGATTAAAAATTCAACATGATAGTAATGTTGATTTCTAGCATTCCAAAAACATAAAAATGTCCAGTTTCCGGAATGTTATGAGAGCATTCTTGCTTTAACACATCAAATTACAGGAACATTTTATAAAATACACGTTGATTTGATAATGTTCCTCCTTTGTTATTATGGAATATTGTATAATCTTTTATCTCAACAACTTTCTCAAAACATCCTCAATGTTACAGTTATATCTTAGTTTACATTTAACCTTATAGAAGCATTATTTGAAATGAGAAAACATCTTTAAAACATTATCTAAACATTTCTATAAAACATTAACCAAATAGGGAATGTTAGCCATTATGTTCTGAGAACGTTCCCTGCTAGCTGGGGAAATGACTGAAGTGAAAAAACTCAGAAACTCACTAGACTTTACAACAGGAATGAACATGCCATCAAACAAATGAGAGAATGGACCATGACCTGAAACGACAAAAAGGCAAATACTTTTCAATTTTACCTTTTATGATTTTTTTCTTTTTTTTTCATATGTTGACTATGAGACTATATGAGAAATTATACTTAGTTTTGGAGTGTATTTGGGGTGTTTAAAAAACTTTAATGTTGGAAACTTCTCTCAAACTAATAAGATAACTCTTTTCTGAGTAAATATTCACATGTTAGTAATACTCACCCATATCATGACACAGAGCGGCGATCTGAACACACAGGAAATCTTGTTTGGTAATGTTGAGTTCAGGCTGATTCTCATCAAGACGTCTGAGAAGACATCCAGCTAAATACGCCACACTAACACACACACACACACACACACACACACTAAAGTCATTCTGTTTAAAACAATGCAAAGGTTAAGACTCAAAAAAAAAAAAGAAAAAAAATTACCCAATGGAGTGTTCGAAGCGAGTGTGAGTGGCTCCCGGATACACCAGATATTTAGTTCCCAGTTGTTTGATGTGTCGGAGTCTCTGAAACTGAGGAGTGTCAACGATCTTCACCAGCAGGGGGTGCAGCTCAATCTGACCATGAATCGGGTCGTTGAAAATCTTCAGGATAGGAAATCTTATTATTTATTTGTTTGTTTGTTTGTTTATTTATTTATTTATTTATTTATTTATTTATTTATTTATTCATTCATTTATTCATTCATTTATGTATTTTTTAAAACTGACCTAAAGAAAATGTGCATAAAATATTTTAATAAATCGTTAGCCTACTGATTGGAATTACTGTTTAAAATATTTATCTTGAAACAGAATGGCTTTAAAGGAGAACTCCGGCGAACAATGAACCTTTGGTCTAATAAAACATCGGTACCTAGTCAATTGTTCTCTGAGATTTGTTTTCATGATAATCGAATGTAAAGAGTTTTATCTCTAAAAACTGTTTAGCGTATAATGCTAGTAATGGGGGCATTGACTAAGTAAAAAGAAATCGCTAGTTTATACCACTAACAAGGCTCAAAATAGCCCCACACTAACGCAGTAACATAATGAGGGTCCATACATGCAAAACGAAGCATTGAGAACTTTGTAAGTGTACAGACCGTTTAATAAGAAGATACTTAATGAAGACAGTTCACTTCGCGTGTTCATACAGTTCAGATCACTCAGCACGACGTTCGGGGATCGACTTATCGAGACTATTTCTTAAGATGGTCTTCATAAAGTATCTTCTTATAAATGGTCTGTACACTTACAAAGTTCTCAATCCTTCGTTTTGCATGTATGGACCCTCATTATGTTACTGTGTTAGTGTGGGGCTATTTTGAGCCTTGTTAGTGGTATAAACTAGCGATTTCTTTTTACTTACTCAATGCCCCCATTACTAGCATTATACGCTAAACAGTTTTTAGAGATAAAACTCTTTACATTCGATTATCATGAAAACGAATCTCAGAGAACGATTGACTAGGTACCGATGTTTTATTAGACCAAAGGTTCATTGTTCGCCGGAGTTCTCCTTTAAATTTTAAATAACTACAATACATAGCTATTTATTATTTAAAATAATTTAGGAGAAATATTAATTGTTGCACAATTGATCATTATTTGCATTGGTCATATTGTACGCTAGTGTTAAAAATAGCTATCAAATATGTGCATGTGTGATTGATTCAGCCCATGACATCAATATCACTCTACCAGGAAGCCCTGCAGTTAGTTAAACAACACATATTCATATTCATATGACTGTAATGACAGTTAGGCTCCAGTATATCAGGAAACGTTCTCCTCTCATAGACATGCATCACTTGCCTTCATGATGTCCTTTGAAAAGTCAAGGGAGTATTTCTGTGAGATCTTTTGCAAATCCTCAATGATTTGTGTCTTTCTTTTCTCTGCGGAAAGACATTTTGTCTTTTAGAAATACTTTCATAGAAATATTTAGTGTCGGCTAAAAAAGCAGTAGCCTTAACAATAAGCAAATATTAGTGAGGGTTCATAAGTGATAGTTTTCAAAAATCTTAGAATGGCAGAAAAAGGTTTGCACATGTTCATTTACATAAACTGAGAACGAATTTTAAGCACATCCATTTTCTTAAGTTAAGTCTAAATCCTGGAATAATTTATTCAAATGTATGAAAAATATAACTGTGGCTATTTTCCCTCCATCATAAATAAATTTGTCTCTAAGTGTCAGACTAAACACAATAAACAGGGAATTAAACCAAATTATTCCACAGACTTTGACTCAGGTTTCAGATACAGCACACAACATTTGAGATGATGCGATGCCATTGGTCCACCAATCAAATGCATCACTGTGGGATTGTTTAGGATTGTGGGTAATGAAGTACTTATCCAATACATCGCGAATAAAAGGCATTTATCTTAAAACAAGGTTAGTGCCCCATGAACTTTTGGCATTTAAATGAGCATATACAATCGCTTAGTACAGCCATAGCTGGTTACCAATGGTTACGTTTTTATGGCTTATATCCCAAATCAATGGAGAAATTATATTGAATTTTTACTTCCGGCACCGGCTGTGTGCGGGACTGTGATGCTCTGTAGGCTTTATGCATGATCGCTTCCGCGTTTTGTCTCAATCCACCCAGTTACTGCGTCAGAAGCTGGTTTTGCATTACGTGGAGATAATGGCAAATTACACTCGCTGTTTACAAAAACTTCCTGCGGTTAACGTTAATGATGTTAACAACACTGTGAGGCAGTTAGCTGTCACACATAAGAGTAAAAAAGAGAAGGGCTTTAAATGAAATATTTCGAGCTACATCAACAACTTGGAGGGTGAGTCTCTCATATCGTGTGAAATCCGACTAGCGAATCAGTTTTTAGAATCGTTGTATCCGTTTCGGAGAAAATTAATTTTATTAAAGTTTTGCCACTATACACTTTGCCTGCGGAACGCACTATACGGAAGTAAAGAAGCTGGCTGAGATCCTACCGGACATCCGTTAGCAGGGTTCGTGCATAGAGCCCATTGCGCAGTAAAAAAAAATAAAAATTGATGCACAGAGGAGAACTATTCACACAAACACGCTACCATTTGGTTGTGCTTCTGATTTGTAAAAGTTATTTAGTAGGGGAAGATATTTTGAAGAATGTACACATGTTTGAAGAACCACTGACCTAGGAGAAAAATTTAGTGTTTGCTTCCAAAACTGTTTGGTTACAAACATTCTTTAAAGTATCTTTCTTTGCGTTTATCGGAATAAAGACATTTATAGAGGTTTGGAACAACTTGAGGGTGAGATGACAGAATATTCATTACTGAGCGAACTATAATGGGACAAAAACATTTACTAGTCTTAAAATTGGGTTGTGAATCGAAACCTCGCAATCCATATTTATAATTGAATAGGTAACTCTTTATTACATTCTTATGTTTTGTTAAAATGTAATTTGTAAAAAAATAAATAAACAAGTGTAAATTTCATCAAGTGAAAACATTACCTTTATTTTTCTTGTAAGTCATCTTTACGTCACAAAGAGTGTCACAAAGAACATCTGCTACATCTTCAGACATGTTCACTTCTTTGTCGTCGTCTTCTTCGTCGTTGCAAAAGAGGAGGATGATAATGAGCATCTAAAGAACTGTGTAGAGATTTTATAGATTCACAGACTCAACCCACTTCACTACAGCATGCCATCAGGAAGCTTAGACAAATGTATGGGTGTGTCATAAAGAATTGATCATGTGCTTTAGATATTTGAGTAAAGGTAATTAAGCTTGTGGCTCACCTTTCTATGCATGCTTTTCCTCATAAACTTATGCTACAGAGACCATAATGTGAATTCATAATGTTGTGATCAGAATATTTCTCATTTTAAAGGTTAAATCTCAATTCCTAAAAAAAAATCCACAATGTACAGCAAAAAAACAAAAAGGGCAAGAGAGAAACGTTAACAAGCTCAGAGTTTTTACGCAAAAAGTGGATTTTTTTTTTATATAGGATCAACCACAATTATCCTATTTGCTGGTGTTGATTCTCTAGTGTGTAAGGGTCAGGTATTTGCACAAAATTATTGTAAATACTTTCACTTTGAGTACTTTATGAACACCTAAATGATGTGCTGCACTGAGCTTTTCCACTGACAGAAATAAAGTCAGTCTGGTTAGTAATAAGAGAAGCTGGTAATGCTGTTTGTGTATTTGTTTAATAACGTTCGACATCATGACATCCGATGTTTACAAGTTAACCCAATTTTCATTTTCAACCAAAATATGTCGTGTGAGTGATGTTGGAGTCCATGTCCAATAACATTTCTAGCTGGTGTGATTCACATTGTGGCCATAATATGAGCTCACAGTGAGTGCGCTGTGCGGTTTCACTTTTAGCTCACTGTGCAAAAGAGACTCAAAATACTCTGATCTTACAATTGTTATACATCATTCAATCCTGTTAAGTGTCTGTTTTTTGTGTACACTCACCATAAATACAAAGTTTTGTGCTTTTTGCTTAAGAAAGAAAAATAAAACAGGATGTGAGTTCTGCCTTCTCTCTGTCAGTGAAGTTCATTCTGAAAATGAACTGTATGAACTGAGCGATCGTTTCACTTGATAAGACCCTTATTCATTGTCTGGTGTCGTTTAAAGCCCTTTGAACAGTTTGCACTTTTGGACCTTGAACCGTCTGGTTCCCACTGAAGTCCATTAAATGGAGAAAATCCTGTAATGTTTTCATCAAAACCCTTAATTTCTTTTCGACTGAAGAAAGAAAGACACGGACATCTTGGATGGCATGGGGGTGAGTAAATTATCAGCAAAAGTTTTTTTTTTTTTTTTTTTTTTTAAAGTGAACTACTCCTTTAGTCAAAAACATTGTGGACACATATTTTGTATGTTTTTTGTGGCCTTATTTCAGAAACTTTCATTTTTAGTTTTTTTCAATAATCATGCATAAACAGTATTCTCTCAAAATTACAAATGTATACATACATGTTGCTCTCATATTATGGTAGCCCTGTTTGTGCTTAATATAGTGTAATTTCACCTGTGCCCTTAATATGTTTATAAGCAACTGAAAAAAGCACAAATGTCAGGGCATGTCAGAACATCTCAAAGACCCCAAAAAACACCTTAGACCCCAGAGGGTTAATGAATGCCATTTCATAACAAAAATCTTTATAGTCAAACATTAATGAAGCATCAGAATTGATCAGTTTGAATATATCCTAATATTGCTAAATCAGAAATTGATTTATTAAACTGCAAAAGACACATATATAATACACAATTAAATGTAATTAAATCCCATTTAAGCCCTAATCTGGAACTTTTTTAACTATTTTTTTTTTATTTATTTTTTTTTCAGTGATTTTATTAGTATCGTATTTATTATTAGTAGTATTTATGAGTATAATGTAACTTCTGGTTTATACAGATCAGGTTTTTAAAATATAAATAAATATTTTGAATCAACTAATAATTTCATACTAATTAACCCTCGACTGCATAATTTTCGATTTTATAAATTTTGATAATAAAACCTTACCTTCACTTTGCTCATACAACTTTTTTACATAAAGAATTGTATCTCTGTATTTTGAGTTGTCAGCTCCAGATATCTTCTCTTTTTCTCAACGATCTGCTGTCATCTTGCTCATGTGTCAAGGAGGACGGTAATGAAGATTTTCCACTAGACTATGTTATCGTGTATCATCTCAATCCTCATGCTGATTCTGCAGTTATAGTTACAGATACAACAGGGACATCACTGTACGTTTTGTCCACAGAGGTCAAAAACAGAATCGTGTGTTGTCTCTTGCCATATGTAAAAGGTGTTTGTGTTCTTAGATCAGTTTTAAAAGGAAATGTTTTGCTTTCTAGTGACAAGAGGATTTTTTAATTTTATCAGTGAAACATTCGCCATAGGAACATTGTGACTGCCCAGATCCGGCCCAGACCTGACACCCGTGGAAAGATGATCTGCCATATGCCACAATGAATGACGGCCCTTGGGTGGCTCACTCCTGTTTGCCAGATCTGGGCCACAAGCAGGCCATAGCAATGCCACATGTCAGCCAAGAGCAAAGAAATAAACCACAACTGGACTTTATCTGAGACACAAAATCTGTGTATATTAATTGTCATCTCAGCCTTAATAAGGAAAGAAGAGAACAGAAAAAGAGATGAGCAGAAACACAAGAACTACAACCAACTTCTGTTCTCTTCTTTCCTTCAGTGAGGCCGGCAAGTTTCAATCCCTCAAGAAACCTATGGACTAGTATGGAGGAGTGATCTAGCTCTCAGATTTCAAAAATATCTTAATTTGTGTTCCGAAGATGAACGAAGGTCTTATGGGGTTGGAACAACATGAAGGTGAGTAAATACTGACAGAATTTTCATTTTTGGGTGAACTAACCCTTTAAGGCTGAGATAACTCCGTATTTAAAGCAGCCGTATGTAAGATTGTGGCCAAACTGGTACTGCAATCACTTGTCAATGTTGCAACTAGGGGTGGGCGATATGGAAAAAAATATCATATCACGATTTTTTTAGGAAAATCACGATCACGATTTTTTATCACGATTCTTTTTCAAGTTGGTTTTAATATTTTGCAAGTGGCTGTTCATTACAGCCAAACTAATGTCCCTATGTTAAAAACAAAGCCTTAGGTAACAAAAGCAAAAAGAAAGGCATACATTAAAAAAAGAAGACAAGATAAACATTACACAAATTAATATTCATATTAAATAAATAGTGCTTTATTTTTTCAGATGCAGTAGGTGTATTTAGCAGTAGCATTTAAGTAATTAAATGAACAAATATGAAATTAAAACACTACAGAGACTTCACCGAATAAATTGATTCTTATTAAAGCTATATTAAAGTTCTCAGTCAGTGAGTGATTTTCTCCTTGTGTTTTTTTGTTTTATTAACACTAAAGGGATAGTTCCCTCAAAAAGGAAAATTGTCTTAATTTACTCTCTCAAGATGTTTTAAACCCGAATAAGTTTCTTTCTTCTTTTGAAAATAAAAGTTTCTTTGAATAATGTGGGTAACCGAACAGTTGCTGGTCCCCTTATAGTTTTTTTTTATAGGTTCTCTCCTGGAAGTTAATGGGGACCAGCAACTGTTTGGTTACCCACATTAAAAAAAAAAAAAATTGTCTTTTGTGTTCAGCACAAGAAATAAATTAATAGTGGTTTGGAACAACATTAGAGTGAGTAATTTTTTTTTTTTTTTTTTTGTGAACTATCCCTTTAAGGACAAGCGGCAGTAATATTTATTCCTGTCGCTTTTAGACCAGCACGCGACGCGTTTAATATAGACGCATATTACACCAGATATTCTCTCAAATGTTTGCTTTCACTTTAGACATAGCCTGTATGTAAACATTGTGTGTATTTAACAGTATTAGTATAATAAGACTCGAGAGAGATAACTTAGTCCAGAATTCAGGCGCTGTTTGACAGGCTTCTAGTGCCTGTGAGCGTCGGGGGTAATGCGGTCAGGAAAGCGCATGTTAGAACAGCGCATCATCACATGAATTAAATGTTTAACCGACAAGGTTTATGCAAATAATGAACTTTTGTGAATTGCAGTGTCCCGTACCTATTCCTTAACGTGTGATGTGTAGGCTACGTTGCGTTGTACAGTTGAGAGACGGAGGCGCCAGAACTGAACTGATAGAATACGCTGTAACACGATACTACGATATTTCTTCAAAAGCAGATCGTGGAGACATTTTAATCGTCCACTATTAAAAATCGTCATATCGCACTCCCCTAGTTGCAACACTACTGACTTCATGATTGGTAGATCGGTGGAGGGTGGAGCATCAGACCAAAACACAACATGACAACATCAATATCAGTTGAGGGCTGCAACTTCACTTTTTAAATGACAATATCCTGGCCGGACGACTGTTGTCAGTGATATAAGTATTTAAAAAAACATGATTTCTTAATATCTAGTGACATTTTCAGGGCCATTTTAGGATTAATTGAAATAAATTTCTTATATACAGCTCCTTTAATACACACCGATTTTGTGGCTCAGATAAAGTCCAGTTGTGGTTTATTTCTTTGCTCTTGGTTGACATGTGGCATTGCTATGGCCTGCTTGTGGCCTAGATCTGGCAAACAGGAGTGGGCCACCCAAGGGCCATCATTTATTGCTGTATGTGAGCCAGATCATCTTTGATTTTTTTTTTTTTTTTTTTTTTTTTTTAGTTTTTTTTTTTGGGGGGGGGGTCAAAATGTTTTTGTGTTAGTCACAGAGAATATATGTCAATAATTCAGCCGTCTATTGGGAGTCCAATAATGTCTGTGCACCAGATCTGAAAGCACTTCTCAGCCTCTTCCACCTTCTTCTTGTCCTTCATCTTATCTTCATCTGTCTGATCATCAGTTCTTCTGTAATAAACTCTGACAAGCTCTTCATTAAACTTCTCTGGCAGGAAACTGGACAGCTGTCAATACAAGACAAAAATCACACATTATGAGTTTTATAAAGATACTCAATCATAGAGTATAGATGTAAACTTCACTGAGTCCAACAAAGTTCAATTCCAGTCTGATTGGTTTACCTAAAGAACATTATAAAGGAATATATGGCACCCATTTAGAAATATTCTTCAATGATCAGGAATAAAACAGTTTGAGTGTCATGAATACCTGATAATCTTTAATGGGTGAAGCTTCGGTGGGATTCCTCTTGCTGTAGAAATAGACGGATTCAATGGGGTTTTTGTCCTTCATGCCGTGATCCAGATCAACCACCTGAGTAAGAGATGCAATTGTTTGTTTTTGAAGGTATGAAGGCTGAGAGGTTAAGAGGAGGAGTGAAAATCTCTAAACAGTTGAGTGTTTCATTTCAGAGCAAAACATGCATCTTAATCCAACACTATCTCACGACCAATTCGTACAAATTTGACGCATGATTAAAAAGTGTCTAATTCGTACTAATTCGTACGACCTCACTCGTACTAATTCGTACGATTTGTGTAAACCCACGTGATGGTTAGGTTTAGGGGCGGGGTCAGGGGTAGGTCATTCGTACGAATTCATACGAATTGGCCAATTCGTAAAATATGTACGATTTAGCAAAATCGTATTAATTCGTACGAGTGAGCTCGTATGAATTGTTACGAATTAGCCACTTTTTAATCATTCGTCAAATTCGTACGACTTGGTCGTGAGATCGGGTTTCAATCTAGTTAACACTGAATAACTACATAACTTACATAAACGGGTAATTCTTCAGCGTTCAGAGACACAGTCGGGTGCTTCTGCACTGCGGCTTTCCATGATTCTGTCAGCTGTTCCTGAAATTTTAGATTTAAGAGGGTTAATCAAGTACGGTACAGTAAATACTATCTTGATAAAGTCGCGTGGTCATTAAATATATCCAATATCAGTCACTAAACCAATGTTTTTCTTTTCTGACCTTTGACATCTTTTTCTCAGTCAGACGAGCTTCTCCCACAAACTTTGGCAGTTTTCTCCTGGAGATCTTGTCCAGGATGTTTCTGGATTTCCTCAGGTTTTCAGCAGTGGAGGACGAGATCTGCTCAAAGATCTCATCTGAAAGAAGACTCATTATTTTAGATAAAATAGTGTAAAAAAGGATGAAATCATTGTGTGGCTGATTTATCTGAAGTGCAACCTTGTTATCTGAAATTATTTGTTTCAGTCCTTTTGAGTATAAATTCCCAAAACCAGACGTGCCACTCGTATTTTAGCAGCAGACTCACAGACTCAGAGAAAAGTGGGTAATATTTTTAAAATTTCAGCTGACCTGTGAGTTTGCTGTATTCCTCTGCTGTCTTTATGGCTTCAGAAATCTTCAGCATATCTCCAGGTTTCCCCTCATGAAGATCACGATCAGCTGATACGAGCGCTTCTGCAAACCTAACACATAGAAAACATATGAGTTAGTGTAGGAAGAGAGAATTATAATTCGAAGTGCCTAATCAGATTGAACACAGATCACCATAATGGTGAGTCCAAACTAAAACATTTGAGGATAAACAACATCGATTTATAAGTCAGCTTATGTGGTGTTTTCTATTGACAATTCAACATTCAAGATGACTTTGAGAAATTAGTGAATGTAACACAGTAAATTTCCACTGTAAACTCATGTTTACCTTTGAAATGAGGTCTGGTTATATAATGAAATGCAACGAGAGATCAGGGCTTTTTCTGTACCTCAGATGAGCCTGTGAATGCGGAGTCGCCGAGACTCAGCGTTCATGTATTTCATAATGTCGGGTAAAGGATTTTCCTCTTTGTTCTAGAACATTTGATGGTTTGCATTGATTATCTTTAAATTGACCATGAAATTGTAATAATACACTTACTTGACACAATAAATTGTTATATTTGATTATTCTAACAGGCTTTGACTTTGTTTTCATTAGAGTTAAAAGGAATAGTCAAACATTCACACAGATTTAATGATGCACAGATATCACAAATGAGTTAATACAATGCATTGCATTTAACTAAAATCCCTTCGCCAAGAGAAAAGACAGAACACGCGTGAAACCTTCACCTCTAATCGAATACCGCCATTGGATCAAATTAGACGGCCTTACATTCTGTTTCAATCCTTCAAGTTGCTGTAATATTTGAGTGCAGTGCACTCAATTTTATGTAGTACATGTTACTGGTAGTTTTACAGTGCAAAAGATGTTAAATTGCATACAACAGGAGATATTCAGTGCAAAATAGAGACTCACATCTCTTCAATGATGTTGCAGATCTTGTGCTGGTAGGCCTGGCGATGGAGAGTGTATCGAGTGCGAAACATGTCATAAACATTATCAGCCTCCTGTTAGACACACAAACAGTCACAGATCCAGTTCCCATGATGCAATGACATATTCAACAGCTTTTCATCATTTGGTCACTTTTTTAGATTTGTCCAAAGAAACAAACAGCCACATTTTTAAGCAGATAGCTGAACAAAAAAAAAGATGAAAGATGAAAATTGTATAAATAATGAAATGTAAATTTTGGGTAGTATCATATACCTTGTCTCTGAAGCAGATGTGATTCCTCTTGTTTATTTTTATTTTACACACTCGAGCGAACTTCAGCAGACGCTGATGGTCAAAACTGTTACGAATGCCGAGGTGATGACAATCTCTGAGAAAAAAGTATATAAAAAAAGATACTACAATAAAAATTATATAAATGTCAGTTTGGCACTGTTTGCAATAGTTCTTTATTTTAATCTGACATACTACAACCAACAAGAGGTCACAACGTTTTATATTTGTGACTTTTTGTGTTCTTTTGTTGCCATCAGCAAATCAAAATGCCTAATAATAATAATATTATATTTACCGTGCGAAATAGTCCCATTTGTCCACATCAATGCCATTCTGTTTGTTTGCCACAATCTCATACAGGAAGGATTTGTCTTCATCTCTGCCCTTGTATGTCCACTGAAAAGAAAAGCAAAGGCTGTATGTAAATGAGGCTTTATTCATAATGAGGCTTTATTCGTGCTATCACATCAATAACAGATAAAGTATCAGTATGAACCTCAGCCGCTGAATCTTTAGCCCCTTCGATTAACTCTTTAATGAAGGTGACGTCTTTATCACCCAGTCCGTGCTCTTTCAACACATTCTCATTCTCAGTCTTCAAACTCTTCACAATGTCATCAAACATCTGCACTGACATCTGTTCATGCTGCAGTAAAGACACAAAGACAGATGAAATCAGAAATACACACATTACCGAAGCCAACGGCACTGAGTGTGTGTGAGCAATGTGTTCATTCTCACCTTCCACTTCTCGGGGATGTCATCATACAAGCCTAAGATGTCAGATGGTTTTTAAGTCACTTAACTCTTTCAGATTAATTTACCAGACATGCACACATACAAGTTTTTCCCAAATAACAATAACATAAATAAGAATTGTGCATGTTCACAGATCTCTCTGATTAGATCTCATTTCACACTTTCGCTTTGCTCACCTCTTATTTGTTTAATCTTTTTAGCTTTAGGAATAACCAGACCATCAAATACATGGGAAAGTGGACCATGACCTAATAAATAAATAAACAAATAAATAAAGATTAAAATTAAAATGATTTCATGGTCAACATTTGTGTTTCTCTTACATGTGATTTTTTAACCTGGAAATGTATTTTTAAAATAACTTTTTTCCACACAAATTAATACAAAAAGTAATGAATAGTACTTTTAAAAATTGCATAAAATGAACACAATCATGATATGAAGATTTCAGTATAAAAGTTCCAAATGTTTTATGTATCTATTAGCATTAATGCTACTCACCCAAGTCGTGACACAGTCCAGCGATCTGAACACACAGGAAATCCTGTTTGGTGATTTTGAGCTCTGGCTGATTGTCATGAAGACTCTTGACCAGACAACCTGATAAATACGCCACACTAACACACACACACATACACATGACCAAAAACACTAGCACATTTTTCAAAGATGTTAATTGCTTTACTTGCATATCCTGTGACTGTTACCAACATCAGAGAACCATGAACATGGGAATGTATTGTCAAATTATTTAAATATTATAATTAATCTATACAATTTTAAATTAAATATAATTATTTAAAGATAATATAAAATATTATATAAAATGTAATGTATTTAAGGAAAATCCTGAGCTCGGCCATCTTCGCTACTCGACTGCGCAGTCATGAGTCTATTAAAGGGTTGATGAACCTGGAAATATTTTTACATATACGGAATAAAAACACCAAAGTTGAGATAAAAGTGATAATTTATCCCTTGAGTTTTCATTGAAGGGTGAATTATTCTTTTAAATGGCCTAAAATTTCAAATGTAAATATTATAATCTTACCCAAGTGAGTGTTCGAAGCGATTGTGAGAAGCTCCCGGATACACCAGATATGTTCCTCCGAGTTGTTTGATATGTCGCAGTCTCTGAAACTGAGGTGTATCTGTGATCTTCACCAGCAGGGGGTGCAGCGCAATGTGACCATGAATGGGGTCGTTGAAAATCTACAGCACGCAAAACACAACAGTTAATCACATTAACATTCGATGCATTTCGCGACTCAACATCGAAAACATGTCATCGACCAAAGTGATTTTATGACCCACAAAACTCCTTTCGTGGAAGACCATTTCATGAGCGAAATGAGCGAGTAACTGAATTATTTACTCAACCAATTCGTTTGAAGCAATCATTAAAGCAACACTATGTAACATTTTTACCTTAAAATAATGTTTCCAAAATCTTATCAAGTTCATTCATGCTTATGTCCATGGAGTGGAATAATAATTTACACATGAACATTATGAAAGGCGATGTGGAAAATATTTGGGGCTTTCGCACCAGAGTAACCTTTTCATAGTACATATAACTATTGGCGGAAGATGCCGGTTCGCACCGCAGGAACTAGGAATGATTTTAGTTCTGGGTCAGTGTCAGAGAGTCAGTGAACAGCATGGCAGAATATAACACGGTAAATTCCCGGTGTTAAACTAACGATTTTATTTTTACAGTGAAGTTCACTTTTATATTTACAGTGAAGTAAGTTAATTGCCAACACAATATATATCATTATACGTAATATACCAATATGTAACGATAAAGTTTACATTGGCTTCCTAAATGAATTAAAACCATAAAAAATCCCACCTAAAGCACATTGCTTGTTCTTCATTTTCTAGAAGTAGAGTTTAAGAACCTTGCTGTATTGTTATGTAATTCATTTTGAGAAAGTACACCGCCATCTTACTGCGGCGAAGGTGACTTGAACACACCGTCATCACGACTTCTCGGGGAACCACCCTGGTGGCTAGTGCCTATAAAGTTCCTAGATCTACCCGGTGTGAAAGCCTTTTATTACATTCCACATTTAATACATGTCGGCAGCACTGTTAAAAACATGAATGTTCCTTCAGAGAAGTGAAATGACATAGTTCGCTTACCTTCATTTGTTCATTTGAGAAGTCTAAGGAGTATTTCTTCAAGATCTCTTGCAATTCATCATTAATAATCTCCCATATCTGTTGTTTCTCGGGCTCTGGAAAAACATGACATTTTAATGATTTCAGAATCACTGAAGGAGAAAACTCAAATTTTAGTCACCATTATGGAGATCAGTATTTGGTTTAGTTGGGCAGTTGACCTTTACATGTTCAACTTTAGATTTTGTTTGGTTGCTGTACATGAGTTATGACTGTCACAATCATACGACCCTAATCACTGAACTTAAGTAGTCCTAATCTCTGATTAGAATGTATATTGGTCATTATAGATTCAAAGTGATTCAACCATACAAATTCCAGGTCGTTCAATATAATCTAAATGATTTCTTAAAAGTTGTTCTGATAGAAAAAAAGTCTCTTTTTCAGGCACACATAATGATATATAGATTCAGTGTATGAATCTCAACAATGGTGACAAAAAGAATCTTCCTAAGACAATTCAGATCATAATTTATTCATACCGCAATATGGAGCTATGAATGAGTTTTGATTGGTGGCACCCAGAATGCACTGCAACATGCTTTATTATTGTCACCATTGTTGAGAATCACAGGCTGATTATTGATGTCTGTGTGTCCAAACAAAATTCCATTTTCAATGACTTTTGATCAGAAAAACTTTTAAGAAATATTTTGGATTATATTGAAAAAAATAGGAATTTTATGCTGTTAAATCACTTGGATAATATAATGACCAATATACTTTTATGTCAGAGATAAGGACTGAATGAGTTCAGTGATTCAGGTCATTTGATTGTGAAATAATGATTCAGTTAAATCATAACCAAGACCACAAGATCACATTTTTTATTTGTTCATCTGGCTGTCATAACTTATGTACAGCAGCCAAATTAAATCTCAAGAAAAACTTGTAAAAGTCAACTGCCCAACTAAAGCAAACACTGATCTCCATAATGGTGACTTTGAGTTTTCTTCTTCAGTGATTCTGCTTGTTATCATAAGGTGTCTTTGCTCAATCATCACTCAATCAATAACTTAAATAGCACATTAATTTTAACACTCTTCACTGTTTAATTAACACTCAAATTCTAACACTTTAACACTCTTGAGTTTTTGCTGTGTAGTAACATTCAGGAAACTGAACATTTTTATGTTCTTGTAATGTTAGAAATCAGCATTACTATCGTGCTGAATTTTTAATCGAAAATTACGTTTAAATAACGTTTGAGGAACATTATACATTTTAAAACACGTTCCTCTAACGTCAAGAAAACGGGACATTTTTCACGTTCCCAGAACCAACACTGAACATTTCGAGAACGTTCTTATAACAAAATCCTGTTAGCTGGGGAAGTTCGGGTTATGCCCTTCTGACGTAGTTCCTGTAGGGAGAACAGCTTCCTTTCTATCCTTGTTAAACCTATTGCAATCACTGGCAAGTCAAGTCAATTTGTGCTCCAAAGATACAAATAACATTATTTGTATGTGCTAACTAAACGCCTTAGACTTAATGAGGCTAACAGGCAATAATGTTGTACTGAACTTTTTTTATAGTTTGTATGTAACATGAATATATTCCTCTAAACACAGCAGGAGATAGATAAAAAGACAGATCACACACACACACACACACACACACACACACATATACACATTATTATATGAAATTGAGTTGTGTTTATGAACCGCAAAATGAAATCAGTCTTCCCTTACCTTCACTTTCTTTATAGGATTTCTTTAGATCCTGAAGACTTCTCCTGTGATCAGAGAGAGTTTTTTGGGGTTTTTCAGATTGAAGCATCTTTTTTAGTTTTGTCTTCTTTTTGTGCTTTGTTAAAAAATGAGATAAAGAGGCAATAAAGATCTGTACAACTGCAGATTTTACCGATCCAGCAACTCAACTCGCTGGATTACATGAAGAGGAAAAGTCTTTGTCATTAAACTCTGAGGGTGTGTCTAATGAGTGGATCAGAGTGACTGCTGCTGGAAAAACACATTCAGTGCATATTCCATCACACAATATTTGCTGTATAGTTCATGTATATATAAATATATATTCTCTTACACATATTTCTCTTACAACTGCCTTTGGTAGGGTTTGTTTTACCAAATGTATGTAAATGTAATGCAAATATTACATAATAAAATGTGAATGTTAAAGGGATAGGGCATGCCAAAATTTACATTCAAGTCATTCTGAATGACCTCCTTTCTTCTGTTGAAAAAAATATTCAAAAGAAAAGACATGACAGTGATACAATACTTATATATAGTGATCATGACTTTTCCAACACTCCTCACAATAAGCATTTATAGCTGTGCTATTCAAGCTGTGCTTTCAACGTTTGTTAGGTTCTTGCTTGCATTGTTATTTCATGTTTAATCTTTCCTTTTAAACTATTGTTCCTAGTGGCAGGTGTGTATTGTAAGTTGATGTGACAAGTGATCAGCTTTAATGAAGTATATCTGTAGTGAAACAGGTTCTGTGTGAAGAACAAGTGAAGCAGCTTTAGATGAACAGATGATCTTTGTTTGTTTCCACTGTCAACTTTCACTTTTACACGTCACTGTTGCAATGGACTTTGCAATCTAAAGAACGAAATTAAAGCTTCTGTGTCTTTAAATAAAGACTAGAGCTACAAATATATCTAAAATGTAATATGGTTTTACCGTATAAAAAGTAGAAAAGGAATAAAAAGGCTGTTGCCGTTTCTCTTCTCTCCATCACAAGTTCGATCCAATCACAACATCCTCCCTGAAACAACATGATAAACTTTACAGTCGCATTAGTAATGCTTTATCTTAAAGAGTTTTTGCTGTTTTTATTTAATCTGAACTATAAAATCCAATGATTCTAACCAACCTTTTAGTTAACTTTACTTTAATGACTTCATTGTAAAATGTACAATTCACACAAAGTTCAGAAAACCCAAGTTCAGATTCATTGATTGATTGGTTTGCGTGACATTTTGTCAAGCATCCTGAAAAACAAAAGACTAAAGACTAACACACCCATCTGAAATACTCACATGAGCAGGTTTAAACTGTAAGCTGTGTAATAATTCTGTGTTTGACTTTCATGAAGTATCTATAGTGGAAACAAAGATCATCTGTTCATAATGAATCCTGTTCTTCACACAGAACCTGTTTCACTGTCAACTTTCACTCTTTTACACGTCACTGTTGCAATGGACTTTGAGCTACACTACAGTGCTATAAACACTACAAATATAACTAAAACAACAACAAGGCTTTACCGTATAAAAAGTGAAAAAAGAATAAAAAGGCTGTTGCTGGTTCTTTTCTCTCCATCACAAGTTCGAAACAATCACAACATCCTCCCTGAAACAAGATCATAAACTTTACTTTATCTTTAAGAGTTTTTGCCGTTTTATTTTTAAATTACAACTTAATTGTAAAATAGTAATACGTATTCATATATGCCATTTTTACACAGAAAACCCAAGTTCAGAATAATTGATTATTTGGTTTGAGTGCCAGTTTGTTAAGCATATTTTAGTGTATTGTTTTATTTATTTTTTACTTTTCTAGAGCCAAAATAAGATACTCTGTTTGTAATTATAATAATTTTTTTGTCATGTTGGCTCCATTGATTCCTGTTATTTCCAACATTGAATCTCATAAAACAGTATTAAATGAAGAGCTCAGAACAACAAATGTTGCATTTTATTTCTATGAATAATTTACATTTGCATTAAAATATGCAGTCGTATTGATGACCCAGACGGGCTTAAATGGCACATATGTAAATGTATAAGCTACGGTTGTTTCATTTGTCACGTCATTGAAGCGGCTTCATTTCAGTAAACTAACTAACCACTACATTACAAAGTCATTAAGAAATTACAACAATCAATGCTTCATTTGGAAATGCTGTAAATTTGATAGAGTTACTGTTCTGAGATAAGAAATCCTTTATGACATATGCAGCCGACATAATTGACCTCAGGACGAAGAAGCCTTTAAAATGAGACACAGATATATTGTGTGTGAATAAAGTGATTAAGATTAAACAGGTTCCAGGTTTCCTTTAAGTGTTCACAAGAACAATGAAAACATTCTGCAAATGAATCCAGTCAGTCTAGTTCTCCTGTTTAATGCAGGAACACATCATTCAATCACTTCAGCCTTTGTATTTACTATTGTGACATTTATGAGAGTAATATCTAGTGTGTCTAGATACTAAAAATGTTCTGAGCATAGCCTTTTTTTATTTCTTCATATTTGCTGGTCAAACTCTCAATCTGTAAAATCGTAGCGATGATCAAAAATACAAAACATCACCCATTAATGAATTAGACATGAGATCAGTGAATCAGATAATGATAGAGACCCCTATCATCTGATCCTGTTTTCTTTCAGCTTTAATGACATAGTAAATGAAATTTAAGAACACAATTACCACAGTCAAAGAAAAACTATTGTTCAAAAGTCAAGGGTCGAGAGCCCAACTAAAGCAAACACTGATCACCATCATGGTAACATCACATGAAAATAAAACGACATCTAAACCTCTGCCACCTTTTAATAAGAACTTCTGTAGAAGTCTGACAGAAATAAAGTCAGTCTGGTTAGTAATAAGTGAAGCTGGTAATGCTGTTTGTACATACATACATACATCTTCTTCCGCTCATCCGGGGCCGGGTCGCGGGGGCAGCAGTCTAAGCAGAGATGCCCAGACTTCCCTCTCCCTAGACACTTCTTCCAGCTCTTCTGGGGGGATACCGAGGCGTTCCCAGGCCAGCCGGGAGACATAGTCTCTCCAGCGTGTCCTAGGTCTTCCCCGGGGCCTCCGCCCAGTGGGACGTGCCCGGAACACCTCCCCAGGAAGGCGTCCAGGAGGCATCCGGAACAGATGCCCGAGCCACCTCAGCTGACCCCTCTCGATGTGGAGGAGCAGCGGCTCTACTCTGAGCTCCTCCCGAGTGACCGAGCTTCTCACCCTATCTAAGGGATCGCCCAGCCACCCTGCGGAGAAAGCTCATTTCAGCCGCCTGTATCCGGGATCTTGTCCTTTCGGTCATGACCCAAAGCTCATGACCATAGGTGAGAGTAGGAACGTAGATTGACTGGTAAATCGAGAGCTTTGCCTTACGGCTCAGCTCCTTCTTCACCACAACAGATCGGTACTTCAACCGCATTACTGCTGAAGCTGCACCGATCCGTCTGTCAATCTCCCGTTCCATCCTTCCCTCACTCGTGAACAAAACCCCAAGATACTTAAACTCCTCCACTTGAGGAAGGATCTCTCCACCAACCTGAAGTGGGCAAGCCACCCTTTTCCGGCTGAGGACCATGGCCTCGGATTTGGAGGTGCTTATTTTCATCCCAGCCGCTTCACACTCGGCTGCAAACCGTCCCAGTGCATGCTGAAGGTCCTGGTATGAAGGGGCCAACACGACAACATCATCCGCGAAGAGCAGAGACGAAATCGTGTGGTCCCCAAACCTGACACCCTCCGGCCCCTGGCTGCGCCTAGAAATTCCGTCCATAAAAATTATGAACAGAACCGGCGACAAAGGGCAGCCCTGCCGGAGTCCAACATGCACCGGGAAGAAGTCTGACTTACTACCGGCAATGCGAACCAAGCTCCTGCTTCGGTCATACAGGGATCGGACAGCCCTTAGCAAAGGACCCCGGACCCCATATTCCCGGAGCACCCTCCACAGGCCGCCTCGGGGGACACAGTCGAATGCCTTCTCCAAATCCACAAAACACATGTGGACTGGTTGGGCAAACTCCCATGAACCCTCCAGCACCCTGTAGAGAGTATAGAGCTGGTCTAGTGTTCCACGGCCAGGACGAAAACCGCACTGTTCCTCCTGAATCCGAGGTTCCACTATCGGCCGTATTCTCCTCTCCAGTACCCTGGCATAGACTTTCCCAGGGAGGCTGAGAAGTGTGATCCCTGAAATGCTGTTTGTGGAGTTGTTTAATCCTTCTCTGCTGAGATCTTCAGATTTAATGTCTTCTTTTCTTCAGTGATTCTGCTGGTTAACAGCAGGTGTTCATCAGTGTCTGAATTAACTTGAAAAATTACCTAAATTAATAATTGAATTATTAAATTAGCCAAGTGGCCTAAATTAGTGAACTAATGTAGGGAATAGTGAACGAGGATATAGGGTCTCTGAGTGTGAACTTTGAGCGCTGTTTACTCGCAGAATATACCTGTAGGCTAGTTTCTCGAAAAGACAAATATCAGGTTTTACATTCTGCATATCAATCCGTGACAAATTCATAGCATTGAATCCTCTAATAATACTTAAAAATGCCATTTCATTATCAATAAAGCGCTCAATCTCTAAAGAAAGACCTTTTCCTTCTAAATATGTTGAAATTGAGTGAATAGCCCACAGATAAACTTATGATCTTCGATGTTGTTTTGAGCGTTTTAGACAATTATGTAAAGCAACAATGAATAAACATTTTTTGTTTGACTTGACTGAGGCGTTATTAGCCTCATTATTAATTTTCATTTTTTATTGATGAAAATGTTTATCTTAGCTATTCGAAAAGTATAAAAATTGATATGTCACAAAATGGAATTGGCATTACGTCTTAATTACATGACAGATAAAAACAGAGTCATTTTTAAACTCAACTCCGTAAGAGGATATCCTAATAATTATCCAACTTCTGCATATATATCATTTTACAGTGCTTCATGTAAACGTATTGACTGCATTCATATAATAGATGATAATTGCACTAATTTGGGCAGTGCATGGAGAGAGTCGATCACTGAAGATAACAGAAACCATAGAGACCAGGAACAGAAAACACAAAAACCCAAACCAAACACACGAATACTGACAACAACTGTGGCCTTGCTTTTCTAGTTTAACTGTTCTAGTTTTCTAGTTTAACAGCCACAGCAACATTGTTTCGGCCCAGATCCAGCCCACATCTGGCACTTGTGGGATGCGGATCTGGCTCACATGCAGCAATGAATGATACACTGATTTTGTGTCTCAGATAAAGTCCAGTTGTGGTTTATTTCTTTGCTCTTGGCTGACATGTGGCATTGCTATGGCCTGCTTGTGGCCCAGATCTGGCAAACAGGAGTGAGCCAACCAAGGGCCAAGAGTTTATGGAGCCTAAATGAGTCCAACATCACACTCATTTATTTACATTTGTTTTATATTTATATTTGCTTATTCGTTTAACAGGTTTTTTTTTTCTTACAAATGAGGACAAATGCAAACAGCAGTCATTCACTGGCAGGAGAATACGAAAGCACTGCAATATTATCTTTTAACTTTTGCACAATACTTAATTTTTTTATTTTCTTTCTTTGGTATTTTACTTAACTCAGATTTTACTTTCATAAATTACACAATAGTAAATACAAAGCCTACAAATTATTCTTTTTACAAATTATACTTAATTATATACAAATACAAATTATTCTTTTTTTTTCTTTCTTTTTAACTTGTTGTTCGTACACATCAGGTTAGTTGATGTGGCAGGTGATGTCCTGAAAAACAAATGACTAAAGACTAACACACCCATCTGAAATACTCACATGAGCAGGTTTAAACTGTAAGCTGTGTAATAATTCTGTGTTAGACTTTCATGAAGTATCTGTAGTGAAACAGGTTCTGTGTGAAGAACAGGATTCATTATGAACAGATGATCTTTGTTTCCACTGTCAACTTTCACTCTTTTACACGTCACTGTTGCAATGGACTTTGCAAACTAAAGAATGAAATTAAAGCTTCTGTGTCTTCAAATAAACACTACAAATATAACTAAAACAACAACAAGGCTTTACCAGATAAACAGTGAGAAAATAATAAAAAGGCTGTTGCCGTTTCTCTTCTCTCCATCACAAGTTCGATCCAATCACAACATCCTCCCTGAAACAACACTCAAAAACATGTTGTGTTGGCTTTACTTAACTTTTTTTTTGTAAACAGGTTCCACCGGTTCCACATAACTTGGTTTCGTTAAACAAACATAATTTGTTCATTTAATGAGTTTAGAAGTTTACTGTAAAGCAAAAAATATATAATTTTGTATATTGCTATAAAATCACAATATATGATAGCATATCTGATATCATACTAATTGTGCTGCTAAAAGGTTTTAAAGCACTGTTTTAAATTCAAATTAAAAGAGTGTGTTAAACTTTTGAATTATACTTAATTATATCACATGAAAATAGATGACGGGAAAACACGTTTTTACAACATGCATGATTCGCAATAAAAACAATGTTTATGCTGAATCCAAATCAAATATTTGATAAAACTAACATTAGCTAATATTCTTATACATGTATGAAATAAATAAACCTAAATTCACATATTTATGCTGAGCTCATCAATATTCATATAAACACAAACTCAAAGCACTGGCTGTGTGTAAAGGTATGAAGGGATTTCTGGTGTAGCTTCATCCTTCATTCATCGAGACTCAGAACACTGTTGTCTTTAACCAACAACTGCACACTGAACTGAAACTGATGTGACAGAATGAAGCACAGAGTAATCGAGTCCTCTGCTGCTCTCTGGAGGAAATCACACAATAATTCATCTGATTATCTGTGAAATACTGCCAAAATATCATACATACACAACAACTGCAGACGTGAAAATTGCTTATTAATTATGACAAATCCCAAAAAATATCCATTAACTTAGGTTTTTCAATACTAAGTTTTTAAGTTAAAATGAACATGAATTTATAAATAAAAGAGTGCTTTTTAGGTGTTACTGACCAGGAGTTATTATAGTTCACTCAAACTAAAAACATGAACAAACATTTTTCTGTACTTAAAATAATCATTATCTGAAGTAAAATATTCAAAATCTCATTTTATTTTACTGGGGGAAAAAGATTCTGAACCCTTGTAAATGTTACATGTTTTATTTGGTCAATTTCAATGTGTTATTTAATCTTACTTATTTTTTATTATTAACTTTCAAATTCACTGCCCTTGTTTAGAACAAGTTAATTTTATTCAATGTTTAATTTAAAATTGTGGCAACAGATTACAAGAAATATTACAATATTATTAATTAAATTGATCACATTACACACAGCAAAAGCTCCAGTGTTAAATTAACTTTAACTTTCAGTTCATTTGGCTCCAGACTCAAGAGTGTTAAAGTGTTAAAATATGAGTGTTAAATTAACACTCTTGAGTGTGGGGTCATATAAACACCCAGGAGAGTTAATTTAACACAGGAGTAAGTAATAATTAATCAAAATAATTCCTTAAAATTTAACCATTTAAAATGAGTCAAATTTATTTTTTAAACAAAAATGTCTGAAGAACAGACAGATGTCAAAGACAGACGGACATTGCCAACATTGAAGACACCTGATGTTATCAAGCAAAATCACTGAAGGAGTCCTTGTTTTTTCTTCGGGGTTTGTGTTTCTCTCTCTTACTTTCACTTTCACAGGCCGTCGCTGATTGGCTGTAATACCTGTCAATCACTCGTAACGAGACAAGTGGGTTTGCCTGTGAGTTGGGATCATCATCAGCACGATGCGTGACACCTGGAGAAGCCCTACACGCATCATGCTAACAGCGGGAAGAAGAGAGAGAGACTTTTTGTTTTTGCCTTGAGATGTGTTGTTTTCTCTCCGGTTGATTTAGTTCTGTTAAGTGTTTGCTTTATTTGTCAGGTTACGCTTACCTTTTGAACTGAGTGATCCCTGAGACTTCTCATTCGTGATTGCTTTTCAAAGCTGGGTTAGTTGAAAAGGAGGAAGGGAATAGGTAAGAATGTCACGTGAGTGAGTGACCATACATTTTGTACACTTAGTTGTCTTTTGTGTCTATGTGCCACCCCGTGTATTTTTGTGTTCATTAATCAGTGTAGTTTAGATACGGCGTCTAGGACGTTGAAGACTTTTTCTTTGATCTTTTGTTGTAGTCTAGGTTTAGATTGAAATGGTTTAGTTAGTTTTGTTTTGCTTATGTTACTTTCGTTTGTTTGGCACAAATCCTGTTTTCCCGTTTTCCTTTTGCCCGTTTCACATGTAATATAAATTACTTTCTCTTTATTAAATTATTTTTCATTCTATTTTTGACTGTGTCTCTCATGTTTCTCAACTTACAAAGTGGTCCATAGAGACGTTTGACTGAACTGGTCTTGTGTCCCCCTTCTAATATTCCCTGGACAGGTGAGAGCCAAAGAAGGGTCGTAACAAGGGAAAAAAAACTGTAATTTTAAGTCACCATTATGACGATCATTGTTTGCTTTATTTGACTCTTGACCATTAAATCATTAACTTTAGACTTGTTTTGCTGCTGTGTCTGAGTTATAACGGGCAGATGAACAAATAGAAAATGTGATATGATGGTGTTGGTTGTTATTTATCATAATCAATAATTCACATTCATTTGACCTGAATCATTGAATTCATATAGAGCTAAATTTCTGATATAGATTATTTTATTGATTAACAGCACTGGCATTGTACATAATTATAAGTACAACCAACTAAAATAAAAGTACACTCAACTTAAAAAAATATATATATGGATTTAGATAAATTTATTTCATGCAACCCCTTGACATAATAAAATCAAGTAAAGTCAATATAACATTTTTTTTTCAGTGCCCAAAGGCTGAATTTATAATTTTCATTTAGTTTAACTTGATGTTCTAAAATATCTCAAACTAAATCACAAAAACTTTAATGTAAAAAAAAACTAAACTAAACTACAATTAAAAATAAAACTGGAATTATAAAAATAAAACAAAATTCAAAATATTAATGAAAACTGTAATATCTCTATTCTCTATAATAAAGTAATAATCTTACAGTTTTAAATATTTTGAATTACTTTTCAACTTTTATAAGTTAAAATTGTCATACAATCTGAATTAATACTCTTTTCTTTATAAAAATAGAGAAATTATATAATAAATGCATGAAATTATAAGAGCACAAACCAAAAAAAAAAAACTGTTTAAAAAATGACAAAGACAAAATGTTGTTTCTGTGTCCAAAAGTGTTAAACACACACATTTCCATTCATGGTAAAAATAGACCATCTGTGCAGCAGAAAAATCAAAAAGATTGAACTAAATTAAATTTATTTAATAATAGAGAGTGAATCACTGTTAAACTATATAGACGTATTTTTGATGTGTGGTGAAACACTGAAAGTTTCAATAAGAAGTTAAAAAGCACATTAGTTTTCATAATTCACACTCATTTCCCCTGAAATTGCATGAGATGAAATTTACCCACATTTATCAGATAACCGGCTCTTATTAAAACTGGCCCTGTTTTTTTAAAAGCAGTGATTGACTCTGATAAATCAATGACTGAAGAAAAAAAATGCAATTCCCATCATATAATTTACACTCCTTGAATTTTTAAATATTTCCATTATACTTTCATAACCTGAATGTTTCTTCAATAGCAGAGACATGAATGATCTTTCACTTCCTTGCTAATAAAGTATCTCAGTAATTCATTCATTAACGACAAATGGACAACAAACGGACTCTGCAGCCATAAACTTTGGATATTATAAATCATACACACATTAATGGAGTCCAAAATTGTCGTCACACCACTTCTGAAAGCACTTCTCAGCCTCTTCCACCTTCTTCTTGTCCTTCATCTTATATTCATCTGTCTGATCATCAGTTCTTCTGTAATAAACTCTGACAAGCTCTTCATTAAACTTCTCTGGCAGGAAACTGGACAGCTGTCAATACAAGACAAAAATCACACATACTGAGTTTTATAAAGATACTCAATCATAGAGTATAAATGTAAACTTCACTGCGTCCAACAAGACAAAGTTCAAGCTCCAGTCCGATTGGTTTACCAAAAGAACATTATAAAGGAATATATGGCACCCATTTAGAAATATTCTTCAATGATCAGGAATAAAACAGTTTGAGTGTCATGAATACCTGATAATCTTTAATGGTTGAAGCTTTGGTGGGATTCCTCTTGCTGTAGAAATAGACGGATTCAATGGGGTTTTTGTCCTTCATGCCGTGATCCAGATCAACCACCTGAGCTTGTGAGAACACGAGGTGATTCACTAAACAATTCTGCTTTATTTCAGTGTAAAAACCTACACAAATTATATGGTTTAAGAATGTAAATCTGCACTGAAATAACATATAACTTACATAAACTGGTAATTCTTCAGCGTTCAGAGAAACAGTCGGGTCAGTGGGGTTGTACTTCTGCACTGCGGCTTTCCATGATTTCGTCAGAATTTCCTGATTTGACAGGGTTTGTCAGTTTTAATCAAACAGTAAATCGATGTGTTTTTCCGTTTCTGTCCAACCTTTGACATGTTTTCCTCAGTCAGACGAGCTTCTCCCACAAACTTTGGCAGTTTTCTCCTGGAGATCTTGTCCAGGATGTTTCTGGATTCCTGCAGGTTTTCAGCAGTGGAGGACGAGATCTGCTCAAAGATCTCATCTGACACAACAACAGAAGTTTTTTATGTCATGAGACACATAAGAGAGAATTTATCCAGGTTTTCCGGGATATTTTTATCTCTTTTAGCTTTGAGTTTCCATGTTTTTCACCTGTACTGTGAGCTGACCTGTGAGTTTGCTGTATTCCTCTGCTGTCTTTATGGCTTCAGAAATCTTCAGCATATCTTTAGGTTTCCCTTCATGAAGATCACGATCAGCTGATACGAGCGCTTCTGCAAACCTAAAACATTTGAGTTAGTGTTTCCAACATGTATAAGAATCACAGTCTAATGCTGAATTTGTGTTAGAAGAATAAGTCATGCATCAGGTTAAATATTATTAAATCTCATATTCACTGCAATCAGAGAGACTCACATCTCTTCAATGATATTGCAGATCTTGTGCTGGTAGGCCTGGCGATGGAGAGTGTATCGAGTGCGAAACATGTCATAAACATTATCAGCCTCCTGTTAGACACACAAACACCAGTCACAGATCCATTTCCCATGATGCAGTGTTCACATTCAAGAGCTAATGTCACTTTTTATCTGAAGTTTTAAGCAGAGAACACAGCAAAATCCCTAGTGTTAAATTATCACTTAAAAAATGTGAATTATATAAACTCTGAGCAGAGTGTGAATCTCAACAATGGCGACAATTATAAAGCATGTTGCGTTGCATTCTGGGTGCCACCAATCAAAACTCATTCATGGCTCCCATCATGCATTACTGCATGAATAAATAATGAGCTTATGTTCAGAGGTGATCTGATTGTCACCATTGCTGAGATTCATACGCTAATTATTGATGTCTGTGCGTGCCTACATACAGAATTTATGCTCTTGATGAGTTCAGCGATTCAGGTCAATTAATGATTATGTTAAGAAACAATCAGATCACTTTTCCTATTTATTCCTCTGGCTGTTATGTCCCAAATTCAGCCAAACAAAATCTAAAGTTCACAACTTTAGGGTTATGAGCCCAACTAAAGCAAACACTGATCTCCATAATGGTGACTTAAAAATTCCGGTTTTCTCCTTCAGAGATTCTGCTTGTTATCATCAGGTGTCTTCAATAATGCTCAATCATCACTCAATTATTCACTTAATTATCTCATTAACTTTAATACTGCCTCAGTGTTCATTTAACACTCTGCTCAGAGTTTATATAAGTCACACTCTCAGTGTTAATAAAACACTGAGGATTTTGCTGTGAATATAAATGTAAAATGAACCTTGTCTCTGAAACAGATGTGATTTCTCCCGTTCACTTCACACACTCTAGAGAACTTCAGCAGACGTTGATGGTCAAAGCTGTTTCGAATGCCGAGGTGATAACAGTCTCTGAGAAATAAATATTCAATATAGAAATAAAAAATATACAAAGTATTTAAATTAGAGGATAATTTGGTTCAAAGTTACACAGCAAAAACTCCAGTTTGAAATGAACTTTCCTTGGAGTTTATATTGCTCAGACTCAAGAGTGTTGAAGTTAATGAGACTGTGACAGAGTGACCTGTCCCTGTTGGTTAGCGCAGGACTTAGACATCTGTTCAAAACGGCTAATAATATTTACCGTGCGAAATAGTCCCATTTGTCCACATCAATGCCATTCTGTTTGTTTGCCACAATCTCATACAGGAAGGATTTGTCTTCAGCTCTTCCCTTGTATGTCCACTGAAGTGAAAAGCAAAGGCTGTATGTAAATGAGGCTTTATCACATCAATAACAGATAAAGTATCAGTATGAACCTCAGCCGCTGAATCTTTAGCCCCTTCGATTAACTCTTTAATGAAGGTGACGTCTTTATCATCCAGTCCGTGCTCTTTCAACACATTCTCATTCTCAGTCTTCAAACTCTTCACAATGTCATCAAACATCTGCACTGACATCTGTTCATGCTGCAGTAAAGACACATGAAATCAGAAATACACACATTACAGAAGCCAACGGCACTGAGTGTGTGTGAGCAATGTGTTCATTCTCACCTTCCATGTCTCAGGGATGTCATCATACAAGCCTAAGAAAAAAATGCAGGTGTCATGTGGATTGTAAGTCATGTTATGCACATTAACAAATTCTTTCAATTCATTTCATGGCTTGAGTTCTGCATGTCCAAATGTAAAAATAACATGAGTAAGTAATTTGCATGTCCACAGACACTTACCTCTTATTTTTTTCTCTTCTTTTGCTTTAGGAATAACCAGACCATCAAATACGTGGGAAAGTGGACCATGACCTAAAATAAATGAAGAGAAACTGGATAATTCTAGGTATGGTTATCACCCAAAGGGTTTGGGTGAGTTTAGACTCCATGACGAATACAAAAACACAAAACACTGAATATTGGATTATTTTCACTTTTTCTTTTACTCACCCAAGTCGTGACACAGTCCAGCGATCTGAACACACAGGAAATCCTGTTTGGTGATTTTGAGCTCTGGCTGATTTTCATGAAGAATCTTGACCAGACAACCTGATAAATACGCCACACTAACACACACACACAGAGACAAAAACACCACAGTTTGTACCAAAAATACTGAATAACAAAAAATATTTGTATTTGTTTCCTTGCATGCCATGTAAAAACATCAACAACATCAGAGAACTGTGAAGGTGTAAATGTTGTCAAATTATTGAAATATTAACTTTAAATCTCTCAAATTATTACCTTAAACATAGTTACTTAAACGGTCTAAAAATGTGATCTCAATATAATAATATTTCACCCAAGTGAGTGTTCGAAGCGATTGTGAGAAGCTCCCGGATACACCAGATATGTTCCTCCGAGTTGTTTGATATGTCGCAGTCTCTGAAACTGAGGTGTATCTGTGATCTTCACCAGCAGGGGGTGCAGCGCAATGTGACCATGAATGGGGTCGTTGAAAATCTACAGCACGCAAAACACAACAGTTAATCACATTAACATTCGATGCATTTCGCGACTTAACATGTACAAAAAACATGTTGTTGACAAGTGATTTTGTGACCTACAAAAATCATTTCAATGGTGAATTCACATTTGTCCACATCATGACTGGTGACACGTGAGTAATTGACTCATTTACTCAACCTATTTGTTTCAAGCAGTGATTCATTTTGGAACATAGTGCTGCTTGTTTTGTTGCAAAACAAAGAAAAGTAAAGCGCACATTTATGCAAATTCTCCATGACAGGTGCTCTCTGTTATCCATTAAAATTAAGAAACTTTTACACACAGACACCAAGTAAAGTGTCACATTTCAATTTGATTATTAGACAAATGCAATTCACCAATTTAATACATATCAGCAGAACGGCTTGTACGTTCTTTCAGGGAGGTCGTGAAATGTGAATAGACATTATAAGCAGAAATGTTAAATGAGTAGTTAGTTTACCTTCATTTGTTCTTTTGATAAGTCTAATGAGTATTTCTTCAGGATGTCTTGCAATTCATCATTAATAATCTCCCATGCCTGTTGTTTCACAGGCTCTGGAAAAGCATGACATTTTATATCCTCAGTGTAAAATTGTAAATTCGTATATTTCCATTATGGAGATCAGTGTTTGCTTTAGTTGGGCTCTTGACCCTTAAATCATTAACTTTAGAGTTTGTTTGGCTGCAGTAACTGAGTTAACAGCCAGATGAACAAATAGAAAAGGTGATCTGATGGTGTCGGTTGTGTTTTAACCTGATCAATAGTTGGCCTGACTCATTGAACTCATTGAGAGCATAATTTTAAAGTTAAGTTTTGTAGCTTATAGATTATAGCAGTACTCATTTCTATTAAATCAAAATGATCAAATCAATTACAAAAAACCCCCAAAAATATTTCAAATAGGCACATACAGACATCAATAATTAGCATATGAATCTAAACAATGGTGACAAAAAGATGACCACTGAACATAAGCTCATTATTTATTTATACAGCAGATTTGATTGGTGGCATCCAGAATACACTGCAAAATACTTCATGATTGTCACCATTGTTGAGATTCATAGGCTGATTCTTGATGTCTTTTCAAATTATTTGGATAACACTGTAAAAGATATGGATATTATGATTTTTTTTTTCAAGGACAATGCAGGTCAAATGATTGTGAAATGATAATAATGTTAAAACACAGTGAAATAACCTTTTCTCTTTGTTCATCTGACTGTTGTAACTCAGGTACAGCAGCCAAACAAAGATCAGAAGTTAATCACGTAAGGGTCAAGAGCCCAACTAAAGGAAACACTCATCACTCATCACATGAACCAACCAGGCTTCATTATTCTGAGAAAAACTATGTTTTCCCCATAAGCATCAGAAAACACTTATGCAGTGTGAGTGCACCGTATCGAAAGGGAAATATATTGTAAACGCAAGAAAACATTTTAGCCATGCATTTATAGTGGATGTGTATGGGCAAGGCTTTCCAGAAAAGTGCAGCTTATATTTGTAGTTCATTTTAGAGCTAACATAAATGTTTCCATACAAACAATGAGCAGTAAAGTTTTCTCATTTAATATTTTAGCTATGGGACTACTTTTAGGAAGTAGTTCAAGTTCTAGTTATGCCTTTCTGACATAATTCCTGTATGAGTCTTTCTTGTAAACAACTTCCTTTCTATCCTCGTCATATCTATTGCATTCACTGTATTTCTTGTCATCTCAAGTCAAGTCAAGTTGTGGTCCAAAAAAACAAAAAACTTTATTTGTATGATTTAACAAAACTCCTTATACTTGAATGATAATCTTGTGCTGAACTTCTTTTCGCCTGGTTTGTAAATCATATGTAACAGATGGATATTACTCTAAACACAAATATATGAGCAGGAGATAATGTATCACATGAAACTCAGTAATTTATATATACACATTATCATTTGACAGTGAGTTGTGTACATGTCTTTCCTTACCTTCAACTTCTTCAAATGACTTTTTTAGATCTTGAAGATTTTTCCTGAGATCAGAGAAAGATTGTTTGTTTTTTCCAGATTGTGGCATTGTCCTCTTTTCGTGGGTTGTTAAAAGCTCAGATGAGGAGGGAATACAGAACTGTGTACAGATTTTATAGATCCAGCAGCTCAACCCACTGGAATACATGAGGAAAGTTGTCATTAGGGATGGCTGAAGCGAGATCCCGAAGTGCAGATGATTCAAAACACAATCCGACGAGTGATTCAAAACACCCATGTCACATGACTACGGCTAAATGAAGCTTCTGAGTGTTTCGACAGGCAGAGTTCTCAGTCGATTTAGCGTTTGATTGACAGGGTCGGGAACAGAACACACAATCGCACATCTGTATAAAAGTGAGGTCAACTTATCTTGATCTCATGGGTTTTTGTGAGATGTCACCGTAGGTGTCACAGTTGAGACGGATTTCGAATTGTTTCGAAGCCTCGACACAAAATGGCACATTTGGTTCAACTGTTTCATCGCCTTACGAAGTTGTCATTAAAGTATTAGATTGTGTCTCAGACAAACATTGAACTGTAATGAGGGGGAATAAGCCGGATGCTGGAAAACATTCAGGAAGTGCCAATCACACACTGTACAGTTCTTGTATAAGTAATTGTCTGGTAGGGGAGCCTATTTAAGCCCTGTTAACACCGCTAGCGACACACAGCGACAAAGCGACATGATCCCATTGATTTCCAATGAGGGCTGGCGACTTCCGGCGACACAAGCGACAATGATCGTTAGTGGCAGAATGTAAGCGTGAGACTAAAAGTTCAGAAAATTGAAGTTTATGCAAATGAGAAGAGAATTTCGTTAGCGACAACCAATAGGAGTGAAGACTGTGGAGCTCATGTCGCCGTCTCGAGTGCAAGCAAGACAGGACAGAGTTCCATAGCGATTTTGGGGGGAAAAACGGTCAGCACTCTTACTGAGTTTGATTAAGCAAATCCAGGTGATTAGAACAAAATACTGAGGAGTACTTTTACTTTCTGAGTTTGATTAAGCAAATCCAGGTGATTAGAACAAAATACTGAGGAGTACTTTTACTTTCTGAACCTGGACTTTACACCTCTCCATAGCAATGCCACATGTCAACCAGGAGTAAAGAAATAAACCAGGTGTAAAGTCCAGGTTCAGAAAGTAAAAGTCCTGCTCAGTATTTTGTTCCAATCACAATGTCATTTAGGTCTTGTTTCCATCGTAGCTTCTAAGGTGCATTTTTTTGTAAATAAACCTCTTTTAAAAGAATAAAGCTTTCTTTTAAAATACAAATTTGAATCTGATGTCTCTTACTGTAATGCTGCTTGTTAATTGTTTTTGCCACAACAAAATACACAGGGGAAAACTAGCTTAACAATAACAAGACAAACCTGGGGAATGTGTGATTTCAGCCCTAATCTGGAACTCTGTTAAAAAAAAAAAAAATATATATATATATATATATATATATATATATATATATATATATATATATATATATATATATTTATATATTTATAAATTATAAATTATATATATATATAATTTATTTTTTTAGTTTGTATTTTAACAGTGATTTTATCATAAATCATACTAAAATGCAGCTTTGGTTCATACAGATCAGGTTTTAAAAACATAAATAAAAATGATGAAATATCTAATAATTTTATACATAATCATTTACCCTTGAGTGCATCTAATATTTTTTTTTTCTAAATTTCAATAATAAAACCTTACCTTCGATTTTCTACCTTGAGATATCTTCTCTTTTTTTCAATGATCTGCTGTCGTCTTGCTCATGTGTCGAGGAGGATGGTAAGACCAGGAGAGATGTGAAGATTTTCCATCATGTTTCATCAATCCTCATGCTGATTCTGCCTGCAGTCATAGTGACAGACACAACACTACACTAGGTTATAGTTACAGATACAACAGGGACATCACTGTACGTTTCGTCCTCAGAGGTCTGAAACATAATTGTGTGTTGTGTCTTGCCATATGTAAAAGGTGTTTGTGTTTTTAGATCAGTTTTAAAAGGCAATGTTTTGCTTTTTAGTGACAAGAGCATTTTTTATTTTAAATGTTGTTTGATTTTGTCATTGAAATTGTCATTCACTATAATAAGCAGAGGTTATAACCTGAGTTTTTTCTTTCGTTCTTTTAAAAACATATTTAAAAAGATATTCTGCCAGGGCCGTAAGTGAGGGGCGGAGCTTAGGTTCGAAACCTAATAACGCCACCTAACATCATTTGGAGGGTATTTTACACATGAAACAGCTTTTATTGAACATGAACTATACGTATGTTATGATGCTACATTACAGTACAATAAGCATTTTAAAACATTGATTTTGTGTAATATAATTGTATAGGGTTTCAGTTATCCATTTCACTGTATTATGAGTTACTTCCTGATCAAGAAAAAATAATACTTGAAACTTATGGGCATTTTAATGTATAACAGTTTAATAATTTTAGCTAAGCAGTTTATACATAGGTGTAGATTTACGAATGTAAGACCTTTGTTTTTTGTTTTTTTTTATGAAGGAGGTAACTTTGTATAATAAATCTTTGAAAGATATAACACAAGACAAGCATTGGAGGTTTTCAAAATTATACACAATTCGATAACTCATTAGACCTCTGTCTATTTATTTATTTATTTATTTATTGTGTTTACAAAAATCTTTAATTGTTTTAAAATTGAAGATATGTATTTGTAAGATGATTGTTTAATAAAAAAATAAAATAAAAAAAATGCATGGGTATTTTTTATAAAATATACTTTATTCCACAGAACATGTGCAGCATGCATTTTTTTTTCGTGTAAAATAATAATGTCAATGTCTAAAAAAGAGAGAGAAATTACGACATTGTTTTAAACGAAACAATAAAAATGTACAAAATGACCAATTCAACCCTAGGCCTGTTTTATCACAACAATCTTGTATGGATCAGAAACCAACTTGGCCTACCACTGTACAGAAAAATAAGCTTTTAAATGTTGATAGCTTTATTAAGTTATGTTCTTAAACTGACTTTTAAATGTGCAAATAATCTAGCTCCAGCCGTTCTCTGTCCATTTGTGACAGAAATAAACACAAGGAGAGTGACCACTAGGAGAGCAGTGATAGGGAGACACATTTGGAGTGATTTACCAGCTGAAATAAAAACAAACCGAACTGAAAACATTTTATACAAATATGAAACACTGGCTGAAACAGAACCAAACATGTGGCCATTGAGTCAGTTTTGTTGTTATGTCTGTGTTAGATGCTTGTGCATGGCTGCCAGGTCTGGGTAACTCACACTATATATATATATATACTATATATATATATATATTTGGATTATCTTTTTAGAGAGGCCTGACCGGGGACTGGGGTTGTAAATTAGCGCCAAATTCCAACAGAGGGCAGCAAAACATCATGATAATGTTCCATCTATAGATATATACAGTAGATGTAGCCTGGTTAAAACTAGACTATTCTCAGTTGCAACTGAGTTATGGTCTGGCAAAGCGTCATAGACAAATCATTTGACAGACACCAGCGGTCGTCGCGGAGAGACCTAAAACCAATCAGAGCGGTGAAGGAGATTACGAATGCAGAGCGGCGGAGAAACATCTCCGAGTTCTTCGCTCGGTTTTTAATAAAAAGGAAACGTTCAAATCGCTTAAAAAACAGACGCGATAGCTGATTTGAGTGATGTTCAACAGCGGCGTCCATCTTTGTAAAGTAGTAGGCTAAAAAATCCCAGCGCTGTCGTCATCGTGTAAAGCCCGCCCCAACGCTTGGTGACGGGATTTTTGCGGACTGGAAATGGGTTCGAATGAGCTCTTTGCCAGACTAACGTTCAGAGCAAATCTAAATTCGCCGGAAGTTGTCTGGGATTCGCCTCATTAGCGGTTGTTTCTATGGGCCTCTATGCGTGAGCTGTCTGTCATTTTGGAAAGGTCAAAGTCGATCCGTGAACTTTCGAATGCGAGATGATTGAACGACTGTGCAACCGTAGAAACATATATGAATATTATATTAGCAGTAGACTTCAGCAGATGACTAACACAATACAAGACGGAGGCATCAGCTAACCCAACAGGAGTTCAAACCCCTGTAAAATTGAGTTAATACATATATGTTGGTCCATTTCTTTGAGAGTTAAATCTCGGGTGTTTTTGTGATGTTGTAGCATCATTAATTCTTACTGTGAGTGCCCAGATAGCAAACTGACATTGAATCAACGTGGAAACATGACATCGAAACAACGTTGATCTGGCATTGTTTTGCTCATCGAATTAACGTTGAACCAACGTCGGACGCGGCGTTCTTCAAAGCTAAATGAAAATTGGTAATTGGTTTGCAATTGGTTTGCTGTCCAAATGTTGAAACAACGTTGATTTCAAGTTGATTTTCCGTTAGTTTTGAAAGAATGACGTTGGTTCAACGTTAATTCGATGAGCAAAACAATGCCAGATCAACGTTGTTTCGATGTCATGTTTCCACGTTGATTCAATGTCAGTTTGCCGTCTGGGTGTCGACTCATTGACCGTTCTAAGATAACATGTTTTGAACGGTCCAATGTGTCATCTACGTATGGTTTTAACCACCTTATTTTAACATAAGAGCAGGATAGACATCTTTTCTCAAATAGGCTTCCGGTCTCATGTGCTTCCACAAAAACTGTCTGTTATGCTGTCTGATATTGCCAACGTAATGTGATATCACAGCATTTTATCATATGAACACATTGGTTTCTAGTGTGACTAGTTTTCCCGTTTACTGCACTTTGTTTTTCTTTCAGTCATTTGCTTAACGGCTATAAAATAGCATATCGCCTCACAAAATTAAGGTGGATGTGCGTAAAATGGAGATAAGTTTATATTTAAAAACATAGACATGAATGAGACGTAAACAATTATAAACATGAGAAATGCTTCTGCAATGGCAACCCTTAGACTCTCAATGTGTGTCACTGTCAAGAGAAAATGCTTGAAAAAAGGTATGGGTGATTTTATTTCCTCTAAAAGCAGAAGTGAGATATTGTGGGGTCCACAAATAGATCATAATAAACAATGCCAGTTTCAGCTTAACCTTGGCCCAGACTAAAATGCCTATTTTAACTGAAACGTGCACTGGCATAACTTAAAATATGTCACTGTGTTTGTTTTGTCTCGAGATGCACATCAGCAATGTTTTTTTTTTTCTTTTTTTTTTTTCTAAGGCACATTTATAAAAGCTACTTAAATGAAGGCCTTGTGGCCTAATCTAAGATCTGTCTGTGAAGTGCTCTTATATCAGGAGTAGCCTAATCTCTTAGAGAGATCTTCCACAACACATGCTCATTAGATTCTCACAGTGTGTATATGCTGCTCTCTAACTGGAAATGTTGGCATGTTTAAAGATGGCTGAGGTCGACTAAAACTGTTTCACACGTCAGTCTCTCTGTGGTTTTCGTGATGATGCAGGATTGAGTCTTTACACTCTTTCATAGTTGGGGACATTTAATATTAAACAATATAATTGATGTGTGTTGTATTATATCACTGTGAAGCTGCTTTGATATGATCTGTATTGTAAAAAGCGCTATATAAATAAATGTGACTTGACTTCTGTCACTCTTAATGTGTTTATATTAATATACGGATGTGTCATCTGTCATCTCTGCTTGTCTTTCACACATATATATATATTTCACACTCATCTCAGCACTTTCCGCCCTGTTAACAGAGCATGGGTGGGACCGTTATAGAGAATTAGGAAGAAGAAGTGTGAGAAAGACTGACTCTGTACTTCTGATGATAGACACTTACATCGCATTCAAGGAACACGTTTGATCAGTTCTTGCTTTCACTGGATTGTGATCGGATCTGGTTTTTCTGTGGATATCTGAGACTGAAGTCAATCTGGAATGAAGACTGCCGTCCTCATCTTCATCACTCTCTGCCTGATCTCAGGTCAGTTTTTCACTGCTCAGTCTGGGTCAAATAATGTTAAATAATCCAGATTGATGATATATAATAACCCAGAGCAAATGATCTTGTGTTTGGCAGGTCAAGTGCTTTGTTTCTGTGTGTTTGGATGCCCTGGAGGGAGTGTAATGTTCAAGTGCATGTACAAGAACGAGAGTAAGACTGATGATCCACATAAAGAGAAGTATTTCTGCAAAGACAGGAGCTGTAAGATGGCCATCATCAGTACTGATATTCAGAGTCGATGGGTTTATAAAGGGAGATTCGCTCTGTATGATGATGAAAACAGCAGATTCTTCACAGTGTTTATCAGGAACCTCACAATAGAGGATGAATGGGAATATATATGTGGAAACAATCAGACATGGAGTCGTAATGTTAAGTTAGTGGTGAGCAGAAATGGTATGTGTGATATTTTATAACTTACTACAGCAATTATTTATTATACTACTATTAAAGGTGCACTACAGAAGATTTTGAGTAAAAATGAACAAAAATGAATTTCTGGAAAAATAAATAAATAAATATTAAATTTAAAATTTAAATAAACGGTCAGCATATGATAATAATCCATAGTTTGAGCTGTAAAGTCAGATTATGAAGGGAAAATGTCAGTGTTATGTCAATTATCTTTGCATGTTCATGTCACTTCTGTAAAAAGAAAAGAAAATACCATATTTAACTTCTTTAGATGTTATTTTCAGGATATGTGACTTGTAAGATATTTTTCTGTCACTATGTCTTGGACAGATCTGCAATGTCATGTTCCTTATAGAGATGGCGATAGAGAGCCCAAAGCCTCCTAGTGCACCTTTAATAACACTAATAATATTTTAGGTTTCAATGCATCACAAGGTTTTGTTGAAATTATTTCCAGAGTCTCGTTGTGGGAAGTCTGTTATCCGGGAGAGGTATCTTGGACAAAAGAAGATCACTTTCCACTGTGAATATGATGAGAAGTTTAAAACACACACCAAAGTTTTCTACAGACTGAACAATGATACTGTCCATGTCCTGAACAGCTCACAATCATCACAATCATCTGAGGAGAAGTTCATTCTGTATGACAGTCATAAAGATTATTTTAATGTGACCATTAGAGATATTTCTGCAGCGGACGGAGGAGTTTATTTATGTGGAGTGGAGAGAGACGAATCAGCTCATCGACCTTCAGAAACATCAGTCACTCACATAACCTTCATTAAAGAGATCCAGCAGAATGTTAATAGTGAGTTTAGTTTATGTCTATTGAAAATATCCTTACAGCTCTAACCCCTCCTGACTTTTAATAAGAAATAAATCTGTTTTTGCAGGTAAAATAACGTCTGTCCAGGTTCAGGCCTACTCCAGTAAATCAGTCTTCATCAACTGTAGATTTCAACAAACATTAAGAAGAAACAAGAAGTTCATCCAGAAAGATTCACAGAAGAAGATCTTCGTTGATAAACACAATCAATGGAGTCGTCATGATAAAGTGCACATGTATGATGATCCCAGTGAAGGACGTCTGAAGGTGTTTATCAGCGATTTAACCGCGGCTGATGAAGCGACGTACAGATGTGGAGTGAATATCAATGATGATGAAGATCTGTTCTCTGAGATTAAACTCACAGTAAATCAAGGTAAAGAGCTTCTGGGAGGTGTTTCTTTATAAGAAAGATAGGTATTATTTATATCATGGGCGTCAGTTTGGTTGAGATGTGCTGGGGACAGAGACGTACTCGGAAGGGCATTTTCAATAGTGCTGGGTACAATGACGCATTCATTCTTTTTTTCTCTTTCGAGTAGGTCAAGACGATGTCCTGTAGCTTCCTGATGTACATAAATAAAAATGAGCACAATGTCCGAGTATAGTGAGTATATAGAGTATATACGCCCTTTATTGTGTATGTACAGTGGTGGTCCAGAGGTAGAATTTTTGCCTAGCGTGTCGGGACTCGGGAGGTTCGAGGTTATAATCTGCACTCGTATATAATTTTTTTTTCCCTCATCAAAACCAATAATGTTTATCAGTGGTTCAATTGATATAATGTTTATCAGTGGTTTTGTATGTTTTGATGAGGGGGAAAAAATATACGAGAGCGGATCAGAACCCATGAGAAACAGGGACACATTTGTGTGCATTTTCAATTGTGATTTCACCGGAACGAATCTCCGCAACAGATTGAAGCGCATTTCCTACCCATTCGTGCGAATTCGTACAAGTGATTAAAAAGTGGCTAATTCGTACGACCTCACTCGTACGAATTCATACGATTTTTCTAAACCCACGTGATGGTTAGGTTTAGGGGCGGGGTCAGGGGTAGGTCATTCATACGAATTCATACGAATTGGCCAATTCGTGAAATATGTACGATTTAGCAAAATCGTACTTGCTACCCTATCTCATGACCAATTTGTACAAATTCGAGTGATTAAAAAGTGGCTAATTCGCACGACCTCACTCGTACGAATTCATATGATTTGTCTAAACCCGCGTGATGGTTAGGTTTAAGGGCGGGGTCAGGGGTAGGTCATTCGTACGAATTCATACGAATTGGCCAATTCGTAAAATATGTACGATTTAGCAAAATCGTACTAATTTGTACGAGTGAGGTCAAATGAATTGTTACGAATTAGCCACCTCGTAAAATTCGTACGAATTCCCATGAGATCGGGTTGCCGTTTCGAGAGAAGAGAAGACAACGCATTTTAGTGCTAGATCGCCTGTTATTTATTTTTTTATTATTTTTTTTTCACCTTTATTTAACCAAGTTAATCGGTTGAGAACAAGTTCACATTTGCAGCCGCGACCTGGCCAAGACAAGGCTAAAAGTGCAAGGCAACATAAATTTACACATTGTGTACAACATTCAAGTGTATAATCACACGTACAAATTTTCAGGTTCAATTAAAATGCTGAACAGAGTACAAAAATTAAAAATAACTTTGAAGTACTAAATGAGAGCACAAGCAGTATAGCTGGAGGATATCTTTATCTGAGATTTAACAAACAAATGAAACGAATGCTGTTAACTGGAAATGTTTTATTTGTATTGGTACATCTGTGCCGCGAGATGTTTCAAAAGTGGTGGCGACAAAATCGACCGTGGCAAAAAGTGGTGGGGACATGTCCCACCTGTCCCCCCGTAAATGACGCCTATGACTTATATTATATATTTACATTGTTTTTGTGTACAGTTGATCATTTTCCTGCATCAAGCAAAGCATCTGCTATTATTGGTGAAAGTGTGAAACTCACCTGCAATTTCTCCAAGAACCACGACAAGACCAAGTTAAAACACATCTGCAAAGAGAACCAGCAGAAGATCTGTGAAAGCATCAGTTCATCAGAGAAGAAACGCTTTGAGTTTTCTGCCAGTAAAGCAGGAGTTTTCACAGTGAGCATCAGTAATGTGAGTGTGAGAGATGCTGGAGTTTACTGGTGTGGAGCCAAAACCAGACACACAAATTTGACTTCTGTCTCTCTCACCAATCAACATCAACTCACTTTAACTAGTACGTACAGCACCCATAAATCACATTACATAATGCATATATTACAGAACATTAACACTTTTCCTTTTCTTTGACTATTAGTGCCTCCAGTGGTCGGACGTGAAGGAGATTCATCTGAGATTAAATGTCCTTATGATAAAAACCATTCAAAAGAAATAAAGTATCTTTGTAAAGGAAAGTGTTTCACTCCAGATGTTCAGAATAGCACTCAATCCGATGAAACCCATCTTAATAACCCAAGGATGTCAGTGAAGGACGAGACTGAACTCAATCTCTTCACTGTGACCTTGAGTGACCTGAGAGCAGAGGATGCTGGGATATACTGGTGTGCAGTGAAGGACGCGTTTAATCTTCCCATTGAGCTCATGATCGTCCTGAAAGATGGTGAGAGTGTGTTCTGGGGAACATCTCAATGTTTTCTGTCATGATCCTCATATGTTTGTTGTCTCCAGCTCTCGTCTCTCGTGAAGCGTCTGTCGGAGGATCGGTGTCCATCAACTGTAAGAAACTCAAGAGTCGAACACAGAGCTTTTTCTGCAGAGGAGATCAGCCCGATGTGTGTGTCCGAGACGGAGTTCGTGTTTCATCCAATAGGAGAACACAAGGCCGATTCTCTCTGACTGACGAAACCTCAGCTGGAGTCTTTACTGTGAACATCAGCAGTCTGACAGAAGAGGATTCTGGGAAATACTGGTGCGCAGAGGAGATGTCTGGGTCATTCGTATTCACTGAAGTTCATCTGAATGTGATCAGAGGTAAAAGACTCATTCTAAGATCACCTTTTCTATTTGTTCATCTGGCTGTTATAAGTCACATACAGCAGCCAAACTAAATCTAAAGTTAATGATTTAGGGGTCAAGAGCCCAACTAAAGCAAACACTGATCTCCACAATGGTGACTTAAAGGAACTAAACGCAAGTCTCTGAGTTTTTGCAGAACTACGCCCCCTCTGGCGACAAGCGAAACTGCAACCAGAGTTGTGCGCGATCATGGACGAACACACACACACATACGCACGTTTGCACGAGCTGTTCATAACCTAAGGAGCATCAGCCGCACACTGTGCGGCACACATCTTTTGTTACAGTCATAATGAGGTAATACAGTAATAAATCTGCAAGTCATTTAAAATATATGAAAGGAAAGGCATTCGAGTAAATTACACACAATGTGTGTGAGAGGGGGAAACGGGTAGTAGAAAACTTTATTATTACCTTATTGAATTATTATGGAAACACGTTCAGTTATCACTTTGTATAGGACCCGTTTGAGCCCTAGAGCAGACCGGAGATATCTCCGTTTGTTGAAAGCCTTCCCGATGTTTTATTTTCTTTGTCTCACGTGGAGTTTGCGTTGAGGTTTGTAATGAACTACAAGCCGGTCTCTTTCCGCGCTATATACAAATTTAATGAAGTGCACGTCACCGAAAGCAACAGATATGAGCTGCATTTTATTAATCATCGGCTAATTTCAAAATCAGCAAAGACAGCAATAAGAGAGATCGGCAACAGCCCTGGTAAGATCATTTCATTTCTTTACTTTTAATGAAGATGGTAGTGTTAAGTGTCTGCGACTTACTTTCACTTTGATTTGCGATAGATTGCGGCGCACTGGCTTGATGAAGGGGCTCAGCTGCTCATCTGAGGTGATGCACGTCGTCATATATGACTAAAATAACATGACATATAGCTTGGTTTCAACAACCAGATGCATTTACACTTGTTCAGTTTCGTCTGGAATGCGGCCCAGACCACGTCCTCAAGTGGTTTGAGCGATCAGATTCAAATCCGTCTCGAATGCATTTCGGAGGGCATTTACACCCTGGTGTTTTCACGATCGAATAGCTATCCGATCACAGAAAACACATGAAGTGACCAGGTGTGAACAGCCCCTTTGAATCCATCGTCTACTTTTGTGGAAAGCTGACTAGAGTTGTGTCGCTCGAGTTGTCTTCTCTGATACGGAGAACGGCGGCGAATAGCTACACGAACCTGCCAGACATAGCCAGGCATGACGTCACGCCCAATCTCAGATTCAAGCCCGTATCCCTCTTATATATTTCACTGTACAGGATTATAGAGGCGATCTCAGTGATCAGAGAAGGGTTCATTCAGCTCATCAGGCGATTGTTTAAGCATGTATGGGTTAGAAAACGGCTATTTTTAACATGAAATGTTGCGCAATGCACCTTTAAAATTCCGGTTTTCTCCTTCAGTGATTCTGCTTCAATAATGCTCAATCATCACTCAATTATTAGTTATTATTAATTAATTATTAGTACTATAATAGTACTATAATAAATAATTGCTGTAGTAAGTTATTATAGTACTGAATTGAGCTGAACAATGACTCTATTGTCTTTTTAGAGCTGCTTTACGGCCCTGAAGTTCATCTACATGTGACTAATTGTAAAAGAGCCTGCCTTGCCATAATCACTGCAACATCCTTTTTTTTCTTCGCTCAAAGGTACAAATAATTCTGAAATACCTTTGCAGTGACAGTGGCCCTGTCTCAAATGGCACACTCCGGACTTGTGGACTTCCTCAGAGTCCACACTTCGGTGATGTCATGTAGTGCAGACCTATAGGGCCCTTAGCGCGAGTCCGCTAGAGGTATTTTTGGGACAGACATATTTCTCATGCCTGTGAAAGCCTTAAATAAACAGGTCGGCTCATCAGTCTCTTTATTAGAAAAATATCACAAATATCATAAAAAACTTATAATATTATAAACTTATAAACTTATAAACTTATAAAACTTATATAATATTATAAACTTATAATATTATAAACAAGATTTTTAATTTTTTTCCAAATCGTGTGTCCATGTTAACTACACAGCCTGGTTTTTCAGTTCTATTGTATATGCCACCTGGGCATTAGAATAGATGGTTATGAAAATGATAAATGCAGTTATACATAATAATATATAATTAAACACAAAATTAAAATGAGTTTAAAAAAAATTTATAGGTTTCAATATTCATACTACATTTATGACTCAGTAAAGCCATGACATTCGGTTCTACTGATGTAATGAATCGTAATGCGATCGTATTATTTAACACGCTATTGTAATGTTGGAGATATCAACCACTGGTCGATAATGTTTGTATAAACTGCAACCCACCAAGCAAAATGATGTCCAAAAGACGTCTTTTCAACGTCTCTGTCACAAAAGTCTGACTTTGAAAAGACGTCCACTGAGGGGCCTGAATGAAAGTTTTTATGACGTCTTTTTGTGACGTGTTCTGGACGTCCGATATAGACGTTAATGGATCCTTCGGACAAGATTTAAAACTAGTTCAAATGTGGCCATTTTCAACATTATTTATGGTCTCATTTAGACAATTTATACTGTTTCTGGACCAAATAAAGACTCTCAGGATGCATTAAATTAAAACTCATGTTTATAATTTACATTGTTTAGATGGTGATAGTGGTTTCATTTTATATCACCATTGTGGTGATCAGTGTTTGCTTTAGTTGGGCTCTTGGTCACAATTCTTCTTACTTTAGCTTTTCTTTGTCTGTTGTAACTGTTAGTATAATACCATTGTTGTTGCAGAGAAAGCCAAGAAATTAAAAAAATCAGCTGTCTTCAATTGCTTATTGATGATGACAAAATCATTTCAAAATCAATAAAGTCATCATTTTTTTATTTTTTGTCACTATTTTTGCGAATCATATGCAAAATCGTGATGTCTGTGTGTGACTATATAGTATATTTTCTCAAAACATTGTGTAACTTTGCTTTTGTCCAACTTCCATGCTACTGGCCCAAATTATGCACTTCCACAAGACTGGTGGTTAATAACTCCTGATACAAACACATAAGTCTAAACACTACGATGCCCACTTTATGTTGATTTCATCATCATCAACAACAACAAGGAGCTGATGAGAGCCAATTTTCTTGGCTTTCTCTGCAACAACAACGGTGTTATCAAATACGCAGTTACAGCAGCCAAAGAAAAGCTAAAGTCCAAATTATTGGGACCAAGAGCGGGCTTTGCAGAAAACAGCTTCAAGGGTACAAAGGGGGCGCTGCTGAGCACACTTCAGAGCGTCAAAATGCTAAATGGGACGGCCTACGGACTCGTAGACTCGGCCAGCACGCACAATTTCAGTCCACGAGACCGAAAGTCCGCATGAAGTGCGCCATTTAGAACAGGGACAGTGAGTCCCAAAAGAGAATGCATCCACATGATGTTGTTTTTTTATTGATGATAACAAAATAATCACCATCTACATTCAGTATGTCGTCTTTATGTGGTTTGTTAATTTATATTTCAAATTATAAAAGCCCTGTGAGGTCCAATGGTGTCATAATCAGATATTAACTGCATTATAAGACACATACATTTGAACTACTGTGTCATTCAGACACAAAGACATCAAGAATTAGCGTTGGAAAAACTTTGTGCACTTTGACCTCACATTGTGACCAAATGAGCGTACTGTGAGGATACACTTTTAGATCGTGACCACATCACGAGTATCCTGAGAGCTTGTGGTGAGATCACATTGTTGGGTTTCAAATAGGGTGTGTGATATGACGATTTTTGAACAATTAAAATGTCTCCACAATCCACTTTTTTTGATATATCGTTGTATCGTGATTCGTGCTACACGTTCTATCAGTTGCAGTTATATGGCTTTCACCAACTTCCCAACATGCAATGCAAGTATACACAACTAATCGGGGTGTGTGCATGCCAAACGTCGGCATGTTAGCAAGATCACATTCATTGCTCGTGAGATTTAGCAACACAGTGACGATGGATGACTCTATGTGACTCTATGATTGTGTATTTTCAGAATCAACGACACCCCGGGATGAAGATCTGGTAAAATCTGGTAAGATCCAACAGATCCATTGCTCAGTTTGAGTTGAAAGTGATTGTATAATATTGGTTGTTTTTGGTTATTTGTGGACAGTTATTTGCAAATGTTGCAATGATAAGATTCACACGTCGGATGCCAACACGACAAATCTTTCTTAACCACCTTAAAAAAAAACACTATAGTACCTGACAGTCAAACTGTGAGGGAACCCCGTTTGAGTCATCAGGTACAACTATAGTAAACAAACAAGCCTATGAAGTTAGAAGACATAAAAACTGTGGAAAATGAGGGCTTCAGATGGACGTTACGAGATAACCTGCCGCAAATATGTCTCCGCCACGGCCAATCTGTATATATAAATGTGACTTGAAATGAAAAGAGTCACAAGGTCACTTTTATGGCTTTTTTGTCCATTTTGGAGCTTGACTACTTGCTTTCAATGTACAGAAAATATTATTTCCAACAATAACATTTGTTCCACAGATGATCTGAGTAATTAAATACGGAATTTGTTCCTCTGATTAATTTAGCCATCAGTACTCTATGATTATGTATTTTCAGAATCAACGACACACCAGGGTGAAGATCTGGTAAATTCTGGTAAGATCCAACAGATCCGTTGCTCAGTTTGAGTTGAAAGTGATCTTATAATATATAAGCGATGGATGTACAGCATGTGTAAGAATACTCGTACCTGATGTCATAGTCTCACCGTGTTTCTCCATTAAAATCCCTTTGTGTGTTTTCAGATTCCACTATGATACTTGCGGTTTCTGTGGGTTTGGCCCTGCTGGCTGTGTGTTTAGTGCTCATGTTGCTCAAAATAAAGTACAGCTGTAAACATGGTGAGACACACACACACACACTCAACTGCACATGCAGTGAAATGATCTGTCATTTTCTCGGTCTCGAATGTGGCTCTTGTTCACACAGGGATCATTTCATCATCAGACAAAAGAGAGACCGGAGATCATGAAATGGTGAGTTTCAGAACTGATCTGTAATAAGAGGGCATGTTTTCTGTGCCATTAAAGAGAGACTTCATGTTTGGGGGATTTTGCTTCTCTTACAGGTTCAAGACTCAGATCCTTCATCAACTCCTCTATATTCGACAGTCCAGTTACCCACAATTCCCTCTGATTCACAGAATCCACTTTACTCGACAGTCCAGTTACCCATAATCCCCTCTGATTTACAGAATCCCCTTTACTCGACAGTCCAGTTACCCACAATGCCCTCTGATGGGCTCCTTTACGCATCCGTCAGTTTCCAGAACCATGAAGAGTCTCTCAGTGACGCTAAAGTCGTCTTCAGGAAGAACGAGATTCACTCCGATTACGCATCTGTCAAACACAGCAACACACCAAACGACTATTACTATTAGAGTTGTTTTTCACTCAAATGAGGAGCTGTTCCTTTGGAGGGAAACTTTACGATCATTTGTGTGTTTTGCATAAGTTTGATGGAGAAACAATTAAAGAGTCTTACATGCTGCATAGATATATCGACATAATATAATATGATAATAGGCTATATATATATATATATATATATTATAGAGATATTATGAATTACCTTTTATATTCATTAATTCAATTTTTTTTTAAGTTTTAGTAATTTTGGTGTACATTCTTGACTGTATTTTTTATTTATTTATTTATTTTTGTTTCAATATGTCGATATAGTTTTTATTGATTTTTAGTTTTAGTTATTTACATATTAAACTAAATCCTGCCTTTTGCAACAAGCTAAAATAATATAAAATGTTTTTCTTTTTTAATAATTAATTTCTGGTAATGTTTATTTTAGTACAGAAAATGTTTTTGTTCATGGTTTTAGCTTTAGTGAATTATTATAACCCAAATGCATTTTATTCATACATTCATGTCCTTTTTAACGTGAAAACAATGTTTTATTTGAGTGTTTTCTCTTAATTAAAAATCACTTGTCATGTTTGCAGTTGTTATGTGATGTTTTGGCAGTATTTCACAGATGATCAGATGAATTATTGTGTGATTTCCTCCAGAGAGCAGCAGAGGTCTCGATTACTCTTAATTTCTCTGACTCATTCTTTCACATCAGTTTCAGTTTGCATTTGTATTGAAGGTTTTCAGTTTCTTCACTGTAAAAATCCCCCCCAAAAAACACTTTTTAGTTAACTTTACCTCATTTTTTCAATACTTTTAACAATTTTTCTAAACTCACACCAACACACCTAAACATACAATTGGAAAAACAGTTCATTTCATGCTCAAAATCACACATTATAAATTAAACTCCAACAACAATTTTCTAAATACAATAAAACACTGTCACAATACCATACGAACACATGTTCTCTTCCAACAGGGACATCATAGCACAATGTCTCAGCCTCTACATTTTTGTTTTGTTTGGGTTTAGTAAATGCATGCATTTTGTTTCTTTTGATGCAGAAATTTTATGTTTAAAAAATGAATGACCCTTCTCAGAGCATCTTTATGTAATGTACGGTTAATGTTAAAAAAGAAGACAGAGACATAATTGCTGCGGTAAAGGCTTTATTTGCATCAGGAGGACAGATAACAAAAATAGAAAACGGAGATATTTCCCAGTGGTTTGGACTTTCATTTAAACGAAAACTCTGTTTTTATCACAGAAAACAAATATTTCTAAAAACTCCGGCCAAAGTGGAGTTTCCTGATAATGCCGGTTACGTGTTGTCGTGTTTACTGGGAGAAACAGGGTTTTAGGTTCTCAAACGACACCATGAATGCGCCAGAAAATGCTTAAAGGGTTATCCAAAAATGAAAATTCTGTCAGCATTTACTCATGTTGTTTTAACCCCATTACACTTTCGTTCGTCTTCGGGACACAAATTAAGATATTTTTGATTAAATCTGAGAGCTGGATGACCATAGGCTTCTTGAGGAATTGAAACTTGGCGGCCTCGAAAAGTTATTAAAGACATTGTTAAAATAGTCCAAGTGACTTTAGTGGCTCAATCTTAACTTTATCAAACGTCGAGAACACTTTTTGTGCGGAAAAAAAATAAGAAAAATAACGACTTTATTTCAACTATTCACTTCCCAGTTTGGCAGAGCTATGATGGCGCTCGACGGCGTATTTCTGCGGGTTGATGTAAATTACAACTTTTTTTTAAAACGATGTTGTGTACACAATGTTATTATTGAAAATGGGGGGGGGGGGTTCTTTCACTAAATAATGTGTTTTTTCAAGTTGAGGCAGGCGTTGGCTGTTTGCATGGATCATACTAGAATGTTCCTGAATTCGGAATAGTGCGCCCTTAGGGTTAGGGGTTAGGGTTAGGGTTAGAGTGGCTCAACAGGTAGATATATAGGTAGATATATAGAAAAACTCATCGACCAGCATGTGAATGACGGGATTGACTTCAGCGTGAGAAATCAGGGGTGTGGCGTGTGAGACCAATCAAATGCAGGTGTCTCTCGGCCAATGCGTGAGCTCTGCTGTCAGTAATTACTCACCCTCATGTCGTTCCAAACCCATACGTCCTTCGATCATCTTCAGAACACAAATGATGATATTTTAGATGAAATCTGAGTGATTTCTGGTCCTCCATTGACAGCAACGTTACTGCAACTTTCAAGGGCCAGAGTTCCTTAATGTTATGAAGCGATGAGAATACTTACACTGTTCAAAAAGTATTCTCGTCGCTTGATTAACTTAAGATTGAGCTGCTGTAGTCACTTTGACTATTTTAACAATGTCTTTAATAACTTTCTGGGCCGGCAGATGAAATTACATAGAAGTCTATGAAGGAGTGAGAAAGCTCTCAGTTTTCATAAATACCTTCATTTGTGTTTCGAAGATGAACGAAAGTCTATCGGGCTTGTAACAACATGAGAGTAATTACTGACAGAATTATCATTTTTGGGTGAACTAACCCTTTAAGGTTAAAGCATTATTGGCATCAGTGGTGTAAAGTAAGTAACCGCAGAGTTTCTTCATATTATAATATTAATTTGGCATGATGTGGTAAATGGTCGTGGTGTAATCAGGGTGAATCTCCTCGTTGCTAACTGAGAATGAAGCTTCACTGAGAGATGTGTACAGCAGCTCATCAGAGAGGATTGTGGGTCTCTGGACTGGAGTCGATCCACATGAGGAAACAAATCCTATTTGAACAAGAGGGAAAATGTGAGGTTAAACCGTGTGTGTATCTGAACGGCAGAGAGTGAGAAACTCAGATTTACAACGTGTACATTAGTGTAATGTGTGTGTCTCACCATGTATACAAGCCGTGTCAGCCAGCAGGATCAAACCCTCGGAGACAGAAAACAGTAAAGTCTGAAAACACACAAAGGGATTTCAAGGTAAGACTATGACATGATGTATGCGAATTCTTGCAATATATTCTAGTATTCTCAAACTGATCAATGACTCTGTTTGAGAACAAACGTGAATCAGGTCACTAAATGATGATAATGTTATCAGAATATTGTGCTTCCTGTGGTTTCCAATAGGACTGCATGGATAAACTTTATTTTTAATGACGATCCACTCCAGCTGATGAGGGTAAAACATTGTCGTCTGTTCGCTTCATTTCACTGAGGATTGTCTTGTAAACAAGACTGGATTTGCAAACCGATTAAGAGTAAAAGACGGTGCTGTGCCGTCTATATTGGATCTGACAGGAATTGTGCAACACACGGACTCTGGGCCGAACATGTATGGGCGAATTATTCCGTTTGCCATTTTACAACATTGGACGTTTTCAAAACAATTTCTCCCAAGTGCACCGACGGGTGAGTCGAAACTCATTATAATATGCAAAACTGTTCTCCACTCACAGCAGTGGGCGTTTACTTCCAAGTCTTCAGTGCGAGACGCCCATAAAAACCCAGAGCCTTTTCTGAGGCTCACAATGATGTGTTGGCTTTACTTAACTTTTTTTTTTCTAAACAGGTTCCGCCGGTTCCACATAACTTGGTTTCGTTAAACAAACATAATTTGTTCATGTAACTTCAACATCCTGGAAGTCATTTTAAGCGACCCAATCAAACTCTGAGCTGAGTGTTAAATGAACACTGAAGCAGTGTTAAAGCTAATGAGATAATTAAGTGATTAATTTAGATCATTATTGATCATTAGATCATTAATTTTTATCATTATTGAGCATTATTGAAGACACCTGATGATAACAAGCAGAATCACTGAAGGGGCAAACAGAATTTTAAGTCACCATTATGGAGATCAGTGTTTGCTTAGATAGGCTCTTGACCCTTACGTTTTCACGTCCGACCACTGGAGGCACTAATAGCCAAAGAAAAGGAAAAGTATTTATGTTCTGTAATATATGCATATGTAATGTGATTTATGGGTGCTGTACGTACTAGTTGGTGTGAGTTGATGTTGATTGGTGAGAGAGACAGAAGTCAGATGTGTGTGTCTGGTTTCGGCTCCACACCAGTAAACTCCAGCATCTCTCACACTCACATTACTGATGCTCACTGTGAAAACTCCTGCTTTACTGGCAGAAAACTCAAAGCGTTTCTTCTCTGATGAACTGATGCTTTCACAGATCTTCTGCTGGTTCTCTTTGCAGATGTGTTTGACGGTCATGTCGTGGTTCTCGGGGAAATTGCAGGTGAGTTTCACACTTTCACCAATAATAGCAGATGCTTTGCTTGATGCAGGAAAATGATCAACTGTACACAAAAACAAGGTCAATATCAATCTTTCTTATAATCAGTCTCTACAAAGAAACACCTTCCAGAAGCTCTTTACCTTGATTTACTGTGAGTTTAATCTCAGAGAACAGATCTTCATCATCATTGATTTTCACTCCACATCTGTACGTCGCTTTATCAGCCGCGGTTAAATCGCTGATAAACACCTTCAGACGTCCTTCACTGGGATCATCATACATCTGCACTTTATCATGACGACTCCATTGATTGTGTTCATCAACGAAGATCTTCATCTGTGAATCTTTCTGGATGAACTTCTTGTTTCCTCTGAATGTTTGTGGAAATGTACAGTCGATGAAGACTGATTTACTGGAGTAGGCCTGAACCTGGACAGACGTTATTTTACCTGCAAAAACAGATTTATTTCTTATTAAAAGTCAGGAGGGGTTAGAGCTGTAAGGATATTTTCAATAGACATAAACTAAACTCACTATTAACATTCTGATGGACCTCTTTAATGAAGGTTATGTGAGTGATTGATGTTTCTGAAGGTCGATGAGCTGATTCGTCTCTCTCCACTCCACATAAATAAACTCCTCCGTCCGCTGCAGAAATATTTCTAATGGTCACATTAAAATAATCTTTATGACTGTCAGACAGAATGAACTTCCCCTCAGATGATTGTGATGATTGTGATGATTGTGAGGTGTTCAGGACATGGACGGGATCCTTGTTCAGTCTGTAGAAAACTTTGGTGTGTGTTTTAAACTTCTCATCATATTCACAGTGGAAAGTGACCTTCTTTTGTCCAAGATACCTCTCTCGGATAACAGACGTCCCACAACGAGGCTCTGAAAATGATTTCAACAAAACCTTGTGATGCACTGAAACCTAAAATATTATTAGTGTTATTAAGGGTGCACTAGGAGGCTTTGTGCTCTCTATCGCCATCTCTACAAGGAACATGACATTGCAGATCTGTCCAAGACATACTGACAGAAAAACATACATCTTACAAGTCACATATCCTGAAAATAACATCTAAAGAAGTTAAATATGGTATTTTCTTTTCTTTTTACAGAAGTGACATGAACATGCAAAGATGAATGACATAACACTGACATTTTAATAATAATAATAATAATAATAATAATAATAATGTGTATAAATCTACTGAAAATAAATATATGAATCATTGTAAGGTATGTTTCGAACATTTATTTAAATACTTTCCCAAAAATTCATTTTTGTTCATTTTTACTCAAAATCTTCTGTAGTGCACCTTTAATAATAATATAATAAATAATTTCTGTAGTAAGTTATAAAATATCACACATACCATTTCTGCTCACCACTAACTTAACATTATGACTCCATGTCTGTTTGTTTCCACATGTATATTCCCATTCATCCTCTATTGTGAGGTTCCTGATAAACACTGTGAAGAATCTGCTGTTTTCATCATCATACAGAGCGAATCTCCCGTTATAAACCCATCGACTCTGAACATCAGTACTGATGATGGCCATCTTACAGCTCCTGTCTCTGCAGAAATACTTCTCTTTATGTGGATCATCAGTCTTACTCTCGTTCTTGTACATGCACTTGAACATTACACTCCCTCCAGGGCATCCAAACACACTGAAACAAAGCACTTGACCTGCCAAACACACGATCATTTGCTCTGGGTTATTATATATTATCAATCTGTGTATTTGACCGAGACTGAGCAGTGAAGAACTGACCTGAGATCAGGCAGAGAGTGATGAAGATGAGGACGGCAGCCTTCATTCCAGATTGACTTCAGTCTCAGATATCCACAGAAAAAACAGAATTGATCACAATCCAGTGAAAGCAAGAACTGATCAAACGTGTTCCTTGAATGCGATGTAAGTGTCTATCATCAGAAGTACAGAGTCAGTCTTTCTCACACTTCTTCTTCCTTATTCTCTATAACGGTCCCACCCATGCTCTGTTAACAGGGCGGAAAGTGCTGAGATGAGTGTGAAATATATATATATGTGTGAAAGACAAGCAGAGATGACAGATGACACACCCGTATATTAATATAAACACATTAAGAGTGACAGAAGTCAAGTCACATTTATTTATATAGCACTTTTTACAATACAGATCATATCAAAGCAGCTTCACAGTGATATAATACAACACATCAATAATATTGTTGAATATTAAATGTCCCCAACTATGAAAGAGTGTAAAGACTCAATCCTGCGTCATCATGAAAACCACAGAGAGACTGACGTGTGAAACAGTTTTAGTCGACCTCAGTCATCTTAAAACATGCCATACTCAGAGCACTTCTAGGCCTGGTTTCACAGACAGATCTTAGATTAGGCCACAATTACGCCTTCATTTAAGTAGCTTTTATAAACGTTCCTGAGGAAAACAAAACATTTCTGGTGTGCATCTTGAGACAAAACAAACACAGTGACATATTTTAAGTTATGCCAGTGCAAGTTTCAGTTAAAATAGGCATTTTAGTCTGGGGTTAAGCTGAAACATGGGGGAGAGTGTCATTGCATTGTTTATTATGATCTATTTATGGATCCCAGTGTCTCACTTCTGCTTTTAGAGGAAATAAAATCACCCATACCTTTTTGCAAGCAATTTCTCTTGACAAACATTGAGAGTTTAAAGGGATAGTCCTCTTTTTTTTTTTTTTTTTTTTGAAATAGGCTCATTTTACCACTCCCCCAGAGTTATATAGTAGTCATGCTACTAGTTATAACTTACTGTAGATTTACGTACATTGATGAATATTTACTGGGCTGGCAACCGTTTGTTCAAAGTTAAATGAACATTTAACATTAACAAGTCTTTGTCTTTACAGAATAAAACTTCAAAAATAATGCAAAGCATTCTGGGAACCAGAAATCTTCATCAACCGTTTTCTGTTTTTTTTTTTTTTCCTTCAGATTTTGGTTCCCAGAATGCTTTGCATGAGGCTTAGTTTTATTCTGTAAAGATAAAGACTTGTTAACGTGTAATGTTCATTTAACTTTGAACAAACTGTTGCCAGTAAATAACAATAATTTAAATCTACAGTAAGTTACTGGCAAGCAGCTGCCAGTAATACTGTAATTTCTACAGATTTTTTTTATAGTGCACGACAGAAGAGTGTATACTCAATCCTGCATCATCATGAAAACCACAGAGAGACTGACGTGTGTGAAACAGTTTTAGTCGACCTCAGCCATCTTTAAACACACAGGGCTTACATTAGGCCACGGTTAGGCCTTGGTTAAATTAGGACATTTGAGTTGCTTAAAAATAAACATTGGTGCATCTTGATACAAAATAATACATGCCAGTGCAAGTTATATTTAAAACAGACATTTAGTCTGGGACTAAACAGACTTAAGGCAGATGACAGATCCAAATATACATAAGCGTATTTGTAAAAACTTGTTTATTTACTCATTTATTTAATAATTTATTTGATAATTTACAGGAAATGCTCGAAATGCGAACTCTCATTTACATTTAGTCATTTAGCAGACGCTTTTATCCAAAGCGACTTACACCTGAGGACTAAATCAAACAAGTCATTTGTGAAGAGGCAATAACAACACAAGAAGTGCTCATTTATTTAGCGAACAATAGTTGAAATTGTCATGTCGTAATATTTCAGTTTTTTCTAAAAGCAAGCAAAGATTGTGTTGGTCCATTAATTTATTCACATCACAAACCCTGTACCTGTAGCATGAGCTCCAGCAACATTATAACAATCGTTTAGAAGATTTTAAAAACATGAGCTCTAAAAGGTCAGTTTATCTATAATGTGAAGGAATACAAATGTATTAAATGTATAATTTAGCTTCCAATACAATAGTATAAACTGAGAAATGGTCTGTACATTGAATTTAGCATTTAAGATTAGGATGGTGATTATATGCGGCCTATCCTGTTTTTCTTTATTGGTCAGATTACTGAAACTCTTAATAGTTCATTCCTGCCCAACCTGTTTTCTCTATTGTATTTTAAATGAATCAGATCACTGAAATTTTCACCTTTTAGTCTAGATGTTTAACTGTAAGGTTGATTGGATTAGCTATAGGGGAGACGTTCTTTAATGGCTCTAAATTGGGATTTCCTCAGAATGGGATCATTCTCAGACTGGGTGTGTTCCTACTTCATTTGCATGCTTTGTTTCAGAATGTATCCCCCCTCGATGTAACTCAAATTCAAGTGTATACTGATTTTAGTTAGACTCGAGACGATGTTGGAATGACAGCAGACACCACCAATAAAGAACTTCTGCTTAGAAAACATCCATTGTCTCCTGGTCTCCTCAGCTTCTAACTTTTCTACAAGGTAAAAGTTCCCACACAGACATCAACAATCTTAGGAGCTTAAACTGTGGACAAGACTAAGTCTGGGACTGTTTTAAACCATGACAGATAAAGCAGATTTATCTGGTTTAAGGGGCGATTTTAGTCTAGGACTAGGCCTAATCAATGTCTTCTCATTAGTAAATCTGGATAAAGGACTCATTGAGCTCCTGAAACTGCACATTGAGCTCTTTCGGCCAGTAGGAGGCAATGTCACATTGAGCTGGTGAAAGTTGTGTTGGACAGAATATAACAATGACTGTATCTTGAACTTGAGAGATTGATTGAACTCAACCTATTAAAAGCCTCAAAATGGTATGAGTTCCTGGATAACACCGATAAACATGTTTTAAGTGTTGAAACAAAGTGTTGTTGGATGGTTTTTATTTGCATTTTAAGTATTAATTAGCCTATTCAAGAACGAGCCAGGGTTTTTCCTTTCACACAATGTTATTAATATTTCCCAGAGCATTTGTGCCATCGTGTCAGGTAGCCTACGATATTTACAGCGAAGAAATTATCCCCGGGACGGAGAAACTGTTTTGTTTTTATGACAGTTTATGTGCAGTGTCTGATATACTTATTATTTGGCATATTGTTCTCATGTAAACACTGAACTCAGCTAGCCTAGCTTAGCAGTAATGATAACTCTAAAAACATCATGGCAGAACCACATATCAGGGCAAGAAAGGGTCGTTAGTTCATGTTACAGAGAAGAACTGATTCAGACAGAGAAATAATAACACACGAGACGTACATGTCAATTAATGGAAATAATAATTAACCTACCTGACCTGTGGCTAAGCCACTAATAATAATTAGTTTTTAAATAACTTGAAATCAAGAACAAAAAAATAGCTTACTTAGCTACATCGTGGTCATAAATTGAACAATTTAACTTTTACCATAGAGAAAACAAACATGATTCACGTTCTAGCGTGTTTTTGATTGATAAAACGACGCAGAAAGTTTTCTGTGGTGGACGACCTGTAGGAGTCGCTGTGACCCTCTTCAGTCCGCCGGTAAAACCACTGAAGAAGAGGAGAGGTTTGTTTTTAACTGTGTTTGTGACTGTGTTTTTTCTGTCTGTAATGTATTAATGTGCTTTAAATGAACTACTTCTTCGCTTTTTATCGTTAAAAAAACGAATTAACCATGGTTTTTACCACAGTAACCATAGTAAAGGATATTTGTAATAATAGTTAGTATATATGTAGTTATAAACACGTTTCCCGTCGCTTACCACAGCCTATGTTTTAACTGCAATAGTTAACATGTTTAATTTTCAATGTTGGACACTTAAATGACGCTTAGAAACGAGTACAAGTATCACATTATCATGTTTAATTTCAGAAATCTGTGTTTAAATCCAGCAGTTTTAGATAATGTATTATTATGACATTCTACAATGAATTTAAACATAACGGCTAAACATGCTTATTTATATCTGAAATTAATATATTATTATCAGAAAATGCAATCATTTTCTTATTCTGTTAGTCATTTTGAGTTTAAATCAGTGTTAGATCATTATAAATGTGTCTTGCAATAACAATGTTGTGTTTGTCTTCAGATGTTGACCATGAGAGTGCAGATGGATGTGAACTGCTGTAAATCAGTAGGAACGGATCTGTCCATGCTGGATATTGAGGATTTCATCACTGAAATCTGTCAGCTGAAGAAAGAGGTGGCGTCACTGGAGGCAAAGCTGAGAGAAAGAGGAGACAAACCCGACAGAGAGGTTTGAGCAGCTCATCATTTCATCCTTCAGCTCAATCAAATCAAAGTTGTGTTAGCTTCTCACTTCTAATGCACATCTATAATTAATCCAGCAGCAAAATATGCAAACAAATCACCAATATAACCACAGAACCATTTTAGAATAGATTAGATAGACCATAAGGAAAGCCAAACTGCTTTTTTTTTTAAGAAACGTACATAGTTTTGACAACATTTATTATGCAAAACTGTAATTATAATGTTGCAGATAAATAAAATTCAAGTACACAAGTAAGTTTGTGTCGACAAACACAGCATTTATCCTCTGTTTTAATTTCAAATCACTGTTTTTATTAGTTTCTTTTATAAAAATATATGAGTTTCAGCATTGTGATTCTATTTGTACACAGACATTTAAGTCTACACTCTTTCTTTCATGTAATATAAACTTAACACACTTTAAAACGTATTATTACTTGTATAGATTTATATATTAAGTTGCTAAAGCAAGTGGCAAAACTTATACATTTATGTTAACATCGCAAACATTTTAAATTAAAACCTACACTATTGACAAAAACAGCTTTTCTTTTGCATTTAAATCTTTTTTACAAGAAATAGTGCGGTCACAAAGAACTCGTTTTTCCACCTCCATGAATTGCATCCATTGTGTCGCGTTGTTCAGGTAACGTTACTGGGTAGTTTTCCTTGCTTTAATTACCCGAACTTAAAGTTAAAAAGAGAATGACTGTGAAAATAAATAGTATATAAAATGTATTGCAATTTAAATAAATGCATTTAAGGAGAAATTACTACATTTTCATGTCAATCCGTGTTCATTTTGACCGTGAACCATGCGCTGAAACGATATGCAATATAAAGTATACAAAATTGGCTTACGATAGAGATTTTAATTCTATTTTCATTCCATCGCAATTATGCATGTTGACTCAATCTACCTGCAGATTGGAGAAGAGTGGATGAAGATGTGCTATGTTAAACTGGAGGACTGCAGGAACCTGATAGAGAGACGAGGAGGAAAAAACACAGCAGAGGAACAACAACAACAGAGCTTTAAGGAAGAGGAGGATGAAGATCAGAATGAGGATGATGAAAATAATTGCAGTGATGACGATGATGATTTTATTCCTTCAGGTATGCTTCTTCTACACAGCAAAATCTCTTTTAAAAAAATTAACACTGTGTTTATCACACTCTCAGTGAGTGGCTGAATGAAGATGACACGGGTTCAAAGCCCGATCAAACATGGACTACTGTAGTTAAATTTTATTTTTACGCTATTAATGCAGAGAGATTTGTCTAGTTCTAAAACTCTGTTACACCATTTAGTTTTTTTGCTTATATTTATAAAATAAAATTACCATGCATTTCCATTTTACACTAAGGAACAAATAGTATCCAACCGAACGACTTTACATCTATATAATAATACCAATTGGAATTAGTTCTGTAAATAAATAAAAAAAATATATATATATTAGGGCTGTCAGTTAAACGCCTTATTAACGGCGTCAATTGTTTTATCGCGTGATTAACAGTCTTTTTGTCCTAGCAAACTTTGTAGCTTTTTTCACATGCCAGGACGCGGCGCTATGAAACGCATTTATTTCAATGGCTTGTGTCGCGCGAGGACGTTTTGTTGCTTCGTCGACCAAAGCGCAAGCAGATCTAGCTAAACCGGAAACAAAACAACAGGCACGCCGCACACACTCGTTTGGGCTTGCGAGTCAGCCAAATAGTTGGTTAACGTTACGTTTTGAGTGGATGACGAGCGCGAGACGCCGAAATGGATGCCAATAAGATTCTGAATGGAAATTTTACTTTGTTTTTTACTTTTTTGAAATTTTACTTTTAGTTGCCAAATTCCATCGACAAGACCAAAGTGATCTGTGTGTTTGTCAATAGCAGGACCTCGTCAGTATATCTTTCACTTTTTTATTAGAGCCAGACCGATATATCGGTAGACCGATATTATCGGCCGATATTAGGCATTTTCAAAACTATCGGTATTGGCAGTTATGATGGCCGATAAATTAATATTTCAAAAATAAAATAAAAACGGACGAAACACGCTTGAACCATGTCATGAGTGTTGGAGTTGTATAGTTTGTCCACCAGAGGGCGCTCTACACTCGTTGAGTTGGTCACGATACATGCATTGCTTGAATAACAATTAAAAGAACATCCCCATCAGTTCTCTTAACTCAAATAAGCATGACAAAATTTGTGACTATCATGTCCAGTTTTGCTGCTGTTAAATAAGCCGAGAGTGAAGCCGAATTAGCTAGTAATAGTTACGTTACGTTGTTCCAGTGTAGTTGACTGACTGTCGTTTTAACTTTTGACAATGTGACTGAAGTATTTCTTTAATAGCACGTGACAGTTATAGCAGTGAGATGTACCATCTCTCCTTGGCCTGTTATATTGAAAATATATGTTTTACAATTTGCATTATAACATAATCCATTGCTAAATTATGGCTCATCATAGACTAGCTAACCACAAAGCTAGCTAATACCACTATCATCAGTCTGTTCTTGTGACAATAAAAGAAACGAGTTTCTTTTTAAAATGCATTATCATATTATTTTAGTTAAAACTCATAAATAACTACAAATAACTAATGTTAAGGAAATCTGTTAATGTTTTGTTGCGCGTTTCTGAAAAAAATAAATAAGTAAAAAAATATCGGCCGATATATCGGATTTTAAAACCAACAAATATTTGTATCGGTATCGGCCTTCAAAATCCTTTATCGGTCGGGCTCTAGTGTGAAATTAAACACAGTATATGCCAACGTTGTTTAAAAAAAAAAGCCAATCCACTTTTCCATGTTGATAAGAGCATTAAATTGAGAAAAAAATAATGGGACAAAAAGAAATCAATAGACATTTAGAACAGATTAAAATGTGCGATTAATCGTGAGTTAACTATGACATTAATGCGATTAATCGCGATTAAATATTTTAATCGTTTGACAGCACTAATATATATATATACACCCTCTTTATAGAAGTGACGGGATACCAAAGACAGACTGTGTTGGAGGATTTAACGCTTGAGCTGGAAAGACGTGACGCAGAGATTCGGGCACTGAAACAGCAGCTGCTTGTCTGCAAGGCAAAGCATGTTGAGGAGATGGAGGCCCTTCGGACTGAGCTGCGTGTCTGCAGAGAGGCACATGCCGACGCAAAGGCATCGCTTACTGATATGCAAGCTACCCACAAAGGGCTCGTCAAGATCCACTCTACGGTAGTAAAGCAGCTAGGAGAGGCGCAGACCGCTCTAAGGAAACGGTTACACCGTGAACACTCCCCAACCTCAGACTGTCTGACTCCGACCAGGGGAAGTAAGCCTTTTAGCAACTGTTGTCCCGAACTCCCGTTCACTTCTCCCACTCCGGAGCTTCTCGAGTCGCTGATGATTCAGAGTCAGGGACGGCCAGATCGGTTTGGTTGCTTGCTGTTCCGTGCCGTGGTACCGCAGCACATCTACGAGGAGTGGGCATCCACAACAAACTGGGATGGTTCGAGAGGCAAACGTGGACTGCCTGTGAACATAAGACACTTTATAATGACTTCAGTCGCTCAGAGATTTCCACAAATGGCTAGCAGTGACGGCAAGCGGATCAAGGACAGGGTGAACGAATTTCTACGCTCCCCGAGGAATATTGTTACCCACCGATGTCTACAAAATTAGATATTGTAGTCATCTTTATTTTTAAAATTTAAAAAATTATTATTTTTTTCTATTCGGTTTAAAATTTCTAAAATTTGCTTTCGTTAAATTTAACAAATTGTTATAGCTACTATTTTAGTTTGCTATTTTATCTGTTTTAAAAGTTTGTTATATTCTTTTTTTTTACATCTGGCTCTTTACAGTCTCGTTCTTGTCAAATTATTTGTTGAAAAATAAAGTTTTTTACAAGACCTTGTGCTATTCAGTCTCATTCTTGTTAAAATAATGATTTTTTTTATTTATTTTGTGCTCTTTTTTCTTTTTTATAAACAGATAAACTTACCATCTTAGTAAATTTTAAAGGGTTAGTTCAGTTTAGATAGTAAATTTTAAAGGGTTACTTCACCCAAAAATAAAAATTAAAGGTCACCTATTATGCCCCGTTTTACAAGAATGTATTTGTGAAGTTTCAGGACAAAATACCCCACAGTTCATTTATTATAACCATTTTTAAATGTAATTTTTGGGGCCTGTTTAAAAATGAGCTGTTTTGGGTGTATACGACCTTAAATGCAAATGAGCTGCATATTCCCGCCCTGCCTTTGGATGAGAGCGTCAATTAATTCTTCCATATGGCAAAACGACATATGGTAAGCAGAATGGATGAGAGTGAGAGACCTGCTGTCATTCAGCCGTACATGTTTGAATCGGAATATATAAATAGTCTCTGATCAGACCCAGATGACGAAGAGACCATGGCAGAATAAACACAAATGAGAATGGACCAGGACATCTCGGTATGGTTATTTGATACATTTATGTTTATAGAGTTGCAATTGCGTCCTCTTTGCAACCATGGATGTGCAACAGACAAACACAAACACTTTAGCGGAATTTTTTGAAACTACAAACACATACTGTGATGAAGTTTGCTACGTACAAGCGAAATTACATTTATGAAGTTAATGCTTTCAAAGTTAATGAGTTTCTAATATGTTTATAGTTCATCAAATTAAATTTCAATTTCTTTAAAAAAAAAAGTATTTTATGTTCTGTGGAGGCTACAGTTAGACTACTCATCATTTGTATTCTGAATATGTAACAACGGCACACTGGTTTAATTTTAATCTCAATTTGGTCTTGTAGGATCTAAAACGCTGGTTTATATTAAGTATAGGACTATTTAAAACCATGCCAGATAAAGCAGATCTCTGTAAATCTGAAGACAAGGAATAATCTCTCTCCAGGAAACTGCCCCATAATGTCTTCTCATCAGTAAATCAGTGAAGACTCATTGAGCTCATCCTGAAACTACACAAACTCTTTCTACCAGTAGGAGGCAGTGTCACATTCAGCTTGTGGATTGAGAGAGTAAAGATTTAAACAAACTCTGCATAACAATGATTGTATCTTAAACTTGAGACTGAGAGGTTGAATTTTGCCTAATAGAAGCCTCAAAATAGTATCAATGAATTCCTAGATTTCATAACACTGTGAGTTTCTAGGGCAATTGCTCACTTTTGTCCATTGTTCAATGGTTTTTATTGGGATACGTTTTATTTAATCAAGAAAGAGCCATGGTTTTCCTTTAAAAAAAAAAATACTTTTATTTATTGATTTATTTTTTTTATGACTTACTTTCCTCTTTAATGTGCAGGCTGATAGTTATTTTTATTTGGCATTAATAGTTACTCTAAAGACAGAACCACATCAGGGCAATAAATGATTTATCACAGTTCATGTTTAGAGAGTTGAACTGATTCAGACATAGAAATACACGATACGGAAACATAAGAGGAAATGATGTGGTGCAGTGAACATGACAAATCAACTACACAAATAACAGCGAAGTCATTAATTGAACAATTTTACTTTCACCATAGAAAGAAACATAAGAATGGTGTTCTAGCTGACGGGTTTGGCGGTATTTTCACGTTCATAGCAGTGTTTTCAAGCGTGTTTTTGATTGATTAAACGACGGAGTTTTCTGTGGACGATATCTACAGACCAGCAGGAGTTCCCGAAACCTGTAGGAGTCGCTGTGACGCTCTTCAGTCCGCCGGTAAAACCACTGAAGAAGAGGACGCGCTGTGGCTGAGACAGGTTTGTTTTTGTTTTTAACTGTTTTTTTTTTTCTGTCTGTAGTGTTTTTAATGTGCTTTAAATGAACTACTTCTTCGCTTTTTATCATTAAAAAAACGAATTAACCATGGTTTTACCACGGTAACCATAGTAAAGGATATTTGTAGTGTAGTTATAAACACTACAGTTTCCCGTTGCTTCCTACAGCAGCTAACGTAGACTGTGATATTTGTAATAGTTAACATGTTTAATTTTAAATTCTGGACGCTTAGAAACGAGTACAAGTATCACATTAACATGTTTAATTACTGAAATCTGCGTTTAAATCTGATCAGTTTTAGAAAATTAGGCTATATTATAATGATATTCTTACAATAATGAATTTCAACATAAACTTACCTAAACATATGTTTATTTATATCTGAAATCAATATCTATCGGTATATTAATATTATTAGAAAATGCAATCTTCTTATTCTTATTCTGTTAGTCATTTTGAGTTTAAATCAGTGTTAGATCATTATAAATGTGTCTTGTAACAACAATGTTGTGTTTGTCTTCAGATGTTGACCATGAGAGTGCAGATGGATGTGAACTGCTGTAAATCAGTAGGAACGGATCTGTCCATGCTGGATATTGAGGATTTCATCACTGAAATCTGTCAGCTGAAGAAAGAGGTGGCGTCCCTGGAGGCAAAGCTGAGAGAAAGAGTAGACAAACCCGACAGAGAGGTTTGAGCAGCTCATCATTTCAACCAAAGTTTTTTTGGCTTCTCACATCTTATTCACATCTCAATTTAAGACAACCGCAAAATATACAATCAAATCACCAATATAACCGCTAGAGATAACTGCTGAGTAACGAGGCTAATATGAACAGGTTGTTGTTTATTTGTGTTGATCTATGATGTGTTTGTCAGGATCTGGAGAAGGTTTCAGTGTGTGTGACTGATGGGACAGAAGCTCAGGATTCAGTCTGGAGATCCAGAGACGCACAGGACTCAGAGCTCAACCTCACTTTACTGTGTTATACTGACGCTCAGGATCATGGATCCGCTGATCAAACCTCTGACTGTAACGCTGGAGAACTGCAGATGAAGATGTGCTCCGTCAAACTGGAGGACTGCAGGAACCTGATAGAGAGACAAGGAGAAGAAACTACAGCAGAGGAACAACAACAGAGTTTTAAGGAGGAGGATGAAGATGAAGTTGTTCAGAATGAAGATGATGATGAAGGAAATGATGTTGAGGATGAGAATAATCGAAATGATGATGACTTTATTCCTTCAGGTATGTTTCTTCCACACTGTTAAATTAACACTGCTCAGAATTTATTTGGTCCACACTCAGAGAGTTATAAGTAACACTGAAGCAGTGTTAAAGTAAATGAGATAATTAAGTGATGATTGAGTGAGCAGAATCGAAAACACCTGATGTTAACAAGCAGAATCACTTCGGGAGAAAAACCACAAATTTAAGTTGCCATTACATGTACTTGTACTCCATGTAACTTTAGTTCACCGATATACATAGTTTCATGTATTCAATACATTATATTAATTTGATTGACTGTCTCGTGCACATTTCAAAGTCCCTTTAATGTTGCGATCAATAGTATTGTTATAGAACAGGAAAGTTAATCCTCGTGGCCAGAGTAATAGCGTCTCCTGAAAGACTCAGAGGGATCATTTTTCATGGGGTGATAAAGATAGCTGGACAAAACAGATTAGTCGGTACTAAATTAATCCCATGGGGAATTGTCCTTAGAATCAATCTATTTTAGACAATTGACATATTAATATTTTAGTTATAATTCGTTGTGATTGATTATTGATAGCACAATTGTTCTGTATTTGCTTACCTGTGTGGAGGACTGACTATAATCCGTTGTATTTAGTTGTCCAAACAGGCCGTTGGTAACTTTTCCCTTTACGGGTTATAATTTGTAGGTGATTCCCGATCATGTTTCATGATTTGTTATTAAAATTATATTCCCTGTATGTGAGCTAATAGGAGTATCCCTACAGCAGTGTTTATTGAAGACTGTGGATTTTGCTGTGCTTTTGTTATGGCAAATCATAGTAAGAATTTGGGTTAAAATTTAGTTGTTCTCCTAAATCAGCAGATGCAGACATTAGTTACTGTGAACCGATGTGTTGAAAACGCTGTGTTAGTTGAACAATTTCACATTTATCTTGATTAAATTTTAAGCTCTAGAAGTTATAGAAAAATATAGACATATATTATAGAATTTCTTGATGGTAGACATTTTTTTTTCAGATGTGAATGGTGGTTCATCTGCTGATGAGGAAACAACCTCGACATCAAAAGATCAGCTGAAGGTCAGGAGTTTCTCCTGCGAAACCTGTGGGAAAACATTGAGCTCACAGGGACATTTAGCGAGACATGAGAGAACACACACAGAACAGAAAGACTTGACCTGCAAGAGATGCAACATCAGCTTTCCTACCTTAGAAGAGAAGAGACGTCATTCAAAAGAGCACCGAGTGAAGAAGGAGTTTCACTGCGAACAGTGCGGGAAGGACTTTTTCACCACTGCATCTAGTATAAGAGCTCATATGAAGACACACGGTGACAAGACTTTCCACTGCAGCGAGTGCGACAAGTATTTCAGCACCAAAGGGAATCTTGATGGTCATAAGCAAATCCACACGGGTGAAAGGCCGTACAAGTGCCCTCACTGCGATAGAGGATTCATGAATGGATCCCATCTGAAGAAGCATGTGCGCGTTCACACCAACGAGAGGCCGTATCAGTGCAGCGAATGTGGGAAAACCTTCTCAAACTCAAGTTCTCTAAAGTCACACCAGAAAATACACTCTGAGGAGAAACCATATCAGTGTTCACACTGCGATAAACGATTCCGTCACAAATCTCATTTGATTTGCCATGAGAGGACTCACACCGGAGAGAAACCGTACCTGTGCTCCTACTGCGGGAAGAGCTTCTTTAGACCGGCTCAATTTGGACTTCATCTGAGAGTTCACACTGGAGAAAAACCGTATCACTGTAGCGTTTGTGGGAAGAGTTTCGGTAAACATGGTACCTTCAAAAATCACCAGCGGATTCATACAGGAGAAAGACCGTTCAAGTGTTCTCAGTGTGACAAGACGTTCGCTCGATCGGACGTCCTGAAGACTCATGAGCGAGTTCATACAGGAGAGAAGCCTTACCGCTGCTCCATCTGCGACGAGAGATTCGCTTATTTAGGTAGTTTTCAGACTCACCAGAAGAAACATGCTAAAGAACAAACAGAATCATCATAGTCTCTTTTCATCAGTAAGTCTGGATTAAAGACTCATTGAGCTCATCCTGAAACTGCACATTGAGCTCTTTCTGCCAGTAGGAGGCAGTGTCACATTGAGCTTGTGGATTGAGAGAGTAAAGATAGATTGAACTAAAGTCTTGCTGCGTCCCAATTCGCTTACTTATACTACGCTCTAAAAGTATGTGTACTCTTATTGTGAAGAAAAAGTACATACTTTTGAGGGTGTAGCTAAAGAGTAGGCAAGCTTTGGGACAACCTATCGCGTCAGATTTAACGGACAGCACTGTCGCGTGCTGCGTGCATCCTGTCACCGTAAACTGTAATCACCGTAAAATGATTTCCTACCATTTCAGAGAGCACGCGTGATGGGTTGTGGGCAATATCAGCCGTTAAAGTGTGCATCGATTACACTTCGGATTCTGACCGGAAATAGTTGACCATCCAGGTATCTTTGAAACACTCATTTCAACACACTACGATTTGAGATGTACTAATTCTATTTTCAAATACTATTTAGGACCGATAGTATGCGAATTGGGACGCAGCGCCAGTATATGAAGTTGTGTTGGACAGACGTAGACCAATGATTGTAACTTGAACTATTACTATCCCAGCTAATGTGTTTGACATACGCGCTGTCACAGCAGCCACACACACACACACACAAAAAACAAATTAATTTTGATTCTCAATAACAATTTCTGTAGACGTCTACAAAAGTTTTATTGAGAATTTTATTAATAATTTTATTGAGGTTTAACTCTTGTTTCATTTGAAGTCACCATAACAGTGATTAGTGTCTCTTAATTCTTATTAAATGTATATCTTTTTGTAAGATCGTGTTTTATGTCTTTTTATGCTGTTGTGACTGTGTTTTTGTCAAACACATTTGCAATAGCAAAGGAAGTGAAATGACATCAGATGATGATGGTAACCTGTCAATGGTTACAATGCAGATTAAGCCATGATGATTAGTATTTAATCACACTAACATAATGATGAAGCCTAATTCTTTTAGCTGTTATTGAACACTTACTGAAAATCATGATTCTGAAATCACGTCCTCAGTGACCAAAGTAATCAGCATTCACCAAGCAGTGCAATGCGATAAAATTTGCAAGTGTAATATGTTATCTCTCTCCGTTTGTCTGAGGGAGTGTGTGTATTTATTCTTGTCTGCATTCTGCTGAAGGGAGTGCAGTAAAAACAGCAAAAACAATATACTGTGAAGTATTATTTTAATCTAAAATTAGTTTTCTATATAATTTTTTTTTTTTTACAGTGAGTCTAATTTGCATTTTAATAGGCCGTTACCCCAGTCTTCAGTGTTAAATGATCCTTCAGAAATCATTCTTCTAATAGCTATGCTAATTTGCTGTTCAATAAATATTTATTAACGTTGAAAATGCTTAATGGTGTATGCTAACTGACTGACATACGTTTTTCACAGTTCTCAGATCATCAGAACGAGAGAACAGCGTTTATTTCAAACCGAAAGATTCTGGAACATGTAACTTCATTTACAGCGCGCCTCTGATACCTGCGCGCGCTTTCTCCTCTCTTCCTCAGAAACCCGCGAACTCGCGTAATTCAAAAATAACGGTCATTTTCCATTTACCGTCTGACTGACTAACATTTGTATATCCATCGTCTTTATTTAATAATCGAGTTACGGTAGTGAATTTAGTATCTGCAACGCCATTGAAGTACAATGCTGGTATTTTGAATGAGAAATGGTTTGGTGAAGCCTTTACTCCATCGCTCGTACTGTAGGAGGCGCTGCCGTTATTTAGTCTACCGGTAAAACCACTGAAGAAAGAAAGGCAACTGGAGCTTTCAGACGGTAAGTGTTTAATCTGTTTTACATTGTTAATGTTTTAGCACTTTGTACTTGTTCTTGCTATTTTTCTAGTAATTTGATGATCTTAAAGTTTTTCCTCGCACCCTAATAAAAAATAATAATAACATAACCATAGTCTTACTGTAGTAACCACAGCAAATGTCCTGTTGTTTTACTACAGTAACCATGTTGTAACCATGATATTTTAAGTAAACAGTACTAATACAATGCTTAATTTTCAGTGCTAGATGCTTTAAAAGGGTTCACTGTTTTGGAAGGAGTAGAAATCTGACAATATCATGTTTAATATTTTAATATATGCATGTAATGATCATATATTGTTACATTTGGTGATAATTTCTGCTCTGTGCTTGCTCAATATTAAAACAAACAAAGCTCCTAAACGTATTTATATCTGGAATCAAATTGTCTAAATAGGCTATAAGACGTTTAATAATAATGTTATTTTCTTAAATTCGGCTTATGATATGTTTGTCTTCAGATGTTGACCATGAGAGCACAGATGGATGTGAACTGCTGTAAATCAGTAGGAACGGATCTGTCCATGCTGGATATTGAGGATTTCATCACTGAAATCTGTCAGCTGAAGAAAGAGGTGGCGTCACTGGAGGCAAAGCTGAGAGAAAGAGGAGACAAACCCGACAGAGAGGTTTGAGCAGCTCATCATTTCATCCTTCAGCTCAATCAAATCAAAGTTGTGTTAGCTTCTCACTTAACAGTGGCCCAATCTTAAGTTTATCAAGCGACAAGAATACTTTTTGTGCGAAAAAACAAACAAATGGTTCACGTAGTATTTGCGTAGAGTTTCTGTGTTGTACGTCACACGTAGGCTCACTATTGGCCGACGCTGGTCATGTGTGATGCGTGTGGTGTTCAACCAGAAGCACTACGCAATTATACTTATACCTTTAACAGAAAAATATGCAAACAAATCACCAATATAACCGCTAGAGATAACTGCTGAGTAATGAGGCTAATATCAACAGGTTGTTGTTTATTTGTGTTGATCTATGATGTGTTTGTCAGGATCTGGAGAAGGTTTCAGTGTGTGTGACTGATGGGACAGAAGCTCAGGATTCAGTCTGGAGATCCAGAGACACACAGGACTCAGAGCTCAACCTAACTTTACTGTGTTATACTGACGCTCAGGATCATGGATCCGCTGATCAAACCTCTGACTGTAACGCTGGAGAACTGCAGATGAAGATGTGCTTCGTCAAACTGGAGGACTGCAGGAACCTGATAGAGAGACGAGGAGAAGAAACCACAGCAGAGGAACAACAACAACAGAGCCATGAGGAGGAGGATGAAGATGATGTTCAGAATGAGGAGGATGAAGGAAATGATGTTGAGGATAAAGAAAATGAGGATGAGAATAATCAAAGTGATGATGATGATTTTATTCCTTCAGGTATGTATCTTCCATTTATTATATTTAGTGATGGTAAGAATTTGGGTAAAAATGTAGTTATGTTTCTAAATCAGCATTTGCAGACTAGTGATGCTCCGATTGATCGGCCGTTATGGGCTAAAAATAGCTTGATTTAGCTTGACACGTCTGAGTGAAGACCACAAGAGAACACAGTATCTGCGCCATGATCGCAGTGGCAAGGAGAACTGTGATCACTTGATTGAAAAAGTTTAAATAAAACACATTGAACAAAACAAATGCTCTGCTAATTAACTGGAGATGTTTTATTTATTTGTATTGGTACATTTATGCCGCGAGATGTTTCAAAAGTGGTGGTGGTATTTTATTTTTTGGATCTGATGTAGTTGGTTTATCAACTTCATCAGACTTTCATAATAATAACAGAAAAAAACTTGCCATAGTTTTTTTGTGGCAGTAGCCAGTTTTGGTGTAACAAGTTTTACATTTTGGTGTCAATTATTTAATGTAGTCAGCATATTAAGACGCTACAATTTCTAAGTGAGCCTGAGTCCCATTAAGCTATTCTAATGTGTGTTGGTCTGCCTGACCCCTCTTTGTTTGGAATAATTTTGTGTTACTCTACCTTATTTGGGAAAGATGGCCTACAGTAGCCTCACGTTATCTAATTTTCTTAGTACAATTAAATAAACAGTTGGTGGTCCTTAAAGATCTTGACTGTAGCCTATTTCTACTGATTTTCGCCCCAATACAGTCAACTCATAGTTAGTTTAATTTGTACAAATGGTGCAAACTCTGCTAGATTCTAGATAAAATATTCCCATTCCCCTGCCATTCTGTGATCAGCAGTGATTGGCAATCAGCAGATCATGATTTTGGTAATGGGTGATCAGCCCCATAAATGCTGATCAGAGCATCTCTAGTGAACCCATTAGTTACTCTCGTGAGCTGCCTCACAATTTGTTTATTCTTAATAATTGAGACATTTTGGTACCACTTTACATTAAGGTTTTATTAGTTAATGTGTTAGTTAACTAATGGTACCTTTTTTATATTGTTACCAACATTTTAATGCAGTTTTTTTTTTCTTTTCAGATGTGAATGGCGGTTCATCTGCTGATGAAGAAACAACCTCGACATCAAAAGATCAGCTGAAGGTCAGGAGTTTCTCCTGCGAAACCTGTGGGAAAACATTGAGCTCACAGGGACATTTAGCGAGACATGAGAGAAAACACACAGAACAGAAAGATTTGACATGCAAGAGATGCAACATCAGCTTTCCTACCTTAGAAGAGAAGAGACTTCATTCAAAAGAGCACCGAGTGAAGAAGGAGTTTCACTGCGAACAGTGCGGGAAGGACTTTTTCACCACTGCATCTAGTATAAGAGCTCATATGAAGACACACAGCGACAAGACTTTCCACTGCAGCGAGTGCGACAAGTATTTCACCACCAAAGGGAATCTTGAAATTCATAAGCGACTCCACACGGGTGAAAGGCCGTACAAGTGTCCTCACTGCGATAGAGGATTCACGAATGGATCCCATCTGAAGAAGCATGTGCGCGTTCACACCAACGAGAGGCCGTATCAGTGCAGCGAATGTGGGAAAACCTTCTCAAACTCAAGTTCTCTAAAGTCACACCAGAAAATACACTCTGAGGAGAAACCATATCAGTGTTCACACTGCGATAAACGATTCCGTCACAAATCTCATTTGATTTGCCATGAGAGGACTCACACCGGAGAGAAACCGTACCTGTGCTCCTACTGCGGGAAGAGCTTCTTTAGCCCGGCTCAATTTGGACTTCATCTGAGAGTTCACACTGGAGAAAAACCGTATCACTGTAGCGTTTGTGGGAAGAGTTTCGGTAAACATGGTACCTTCAAAAATCACCAGCGGATTCATACAGGAGAAAGACCGTTCAAGTGTTCTCAGTGTGACAAGACGTTTGCTCGATCGGACGTCCTGAAGACTCATGAGCGAGTTCATACAGGAGAGAAGCCTTACCGCTGCTCCATCTGCGACGAGAGATTCGCTTATTTAGGTAGTTTTCAGACTCACCAGAAGAAACACGCTAAAGAACAAACTGAATCATCATAGTGTCTTTTCATCAGTAAGTCTGGATTAAAGACTCATTGAGCTCATCCTGAAACTGCACATTGAGCTCTTTCTGCCAGTAGGAGGCAGTGTCACATTGAGCTTGTGGATTGAGAGAGTAAAGATAGATTGAACTAAAGTCTTGCTGCGTCCCAATTCGCTTACTTATACTACGCCCTAAAAGTATGTGTACTCTTATTGTGAAGAAAAAGTACATACTTTTGAGGGTGTAGTTAAAGAGTAGGCAAGCTTTGGGACAACCTATCGCGTCAGATTTAACGGACAGCACTGTCGCGTGCTGCGTGCATCCTGTCACCGTAAACTGTAATCACCGTAAAATGATTTCCTACCATTTCGGAGAGCACGTGTGATGGGTTGTGGGCAATATCAGCCGTTAAAGTGTGCATTGATTACACTTCGGATTCTGACCGGAAATAGTTGACCTTCCAGGTATCTTTGAAACACTAATTTCTATTCAACACACTACGATTTGAGATGTACTAATTCTATTTTCAAATACTATTTAGGACCGATAGTATGCGAATTGGGACGCAGCGCCAGTATATGAAGTTGTGTTGGACAGACGTAGACCAATGATTGTAACTTGAACTATTACTATCCCAGCTAATGTGTTTGACATACGCGCTGTCACAGCAGCCACACACACACACACAAAAAACAAATTAATTTTGATTCTCAATAACAATTTCTGTAGACGTCTACAAAAGTTTTATTGAGAATTTTATTAATAATTTTATTGAGGTTTAACTCTTGTTTCATTTGAAGTCACCATAACAGTGATTAGTGTCTCTTAATTCTTATTAAATGTATATCTTTTTGTAAGATCGTGTTTTATGTCTTTTTATGCTGTTGTGACTGTGTTTTTGTCAAACACATTTGCAATAGCAAAGGAAGTGAAATGACATCAGATGACGATGGTAACCTGTCAATGGTTACAATGCAGATTAAGCCATGATGATTAGTATTTAATCACACTAACATAATGATGAAGCCTAATTCTTTTAGCTGTTATTGAACACTTACTGAAAATCATGATTCTGAAATCACGTCCTCAGTGACCAAAGTAATCAGCATTCACCAAGCAGTGCAATGCGATAAAATTTGCAAGTGTAATATGTTATCTCTCTCCGTTTGTCTGAGGGAGTGTGTGTATTTATTCTTGTCTGCATTCTGCTGAAGGGAGTGCAGTAAAAACAGCAAAAACAATATACTGTGAAGTATTATTTTAATCTAAAATCAGTTTTCTATATATATTTTTTACAGTGAGTCTAATTTGCAATTGCAATTTGCAATTTTTAATTTGCCGTTACCCCAGTCTTCAATGTTGATCCTTCAGAAATCATTCTTCTAGGTTATGCCAATTTGCTGCTCAATAAATATTTATTAACGTTGAAAATGCTTAATGGTGTATGCTAACTGACTGACATACGTTTTTCACAGTTCTCAGATCATCGGAACGAGAGAACAGCGTTTATTTCAAACCGAAAGATTCTGGAACATGTAACTTCATTTACAGCGTGCCTCTGATACCTGCGCGCGCTTTCTCCTCTCTTCCTCAGAAACCCGCGAACTCGCGTAATTCAAAAATAACGGTCATTTCCATTTACCGTCTGACTGACTAACATTTGTATATCCATCGTCTTTATTTAATAATCGAGTTACGGTAGTGAATTTAGTATCTGCAACGCCATTGAAGTACAATGCTGGTATTTTGAATGAGAAATGGTTTGGTGAAGCCTTTACTCCATCGCTCGTACTGTAGGAGGCGCTGCCGTTATTTAGTCTACCGGTAAAACCACTGAAGAAAGAAAGGCAACTGGAGCTTTCAGACGGTAAGTGTTTAATCTGTTTTACATTGTTAATGTTTTAGCACTTTGTCCTTGTTCTTGCTATTTTTCTAGTAATTTGATGATCTTAAAGTTTTTCCTCGCCCTCGTCTAATAAAAAATAATAATAACATAACCATGGTCTTACTGTAGTAACCACAGCAAATGTCCTGTTGTTTTACTACAGTAACCATGATATTTTAAGTAAACAGTACTAATACAATGCTTAATTTTCAGTGCTAGATGCTTTAAAAGGGTTCTGGAAGGAGTAGAAATCTGACAATATCATGTTTAATATTTTAATATATGCATGTAATGATCATATATTGTTACATTTGGTGATAATTTCTGCTCTGTGCTTGCTCAATATTAAAACAAACAAAGCTCCTAAACGCATTTATATCTGGAATCAAATTGTCTAAATAGGCTATAAGACGTTTAATAATAATGTTATTTTCTTAAATTTGGCTTATGATATGTTTGTCTTCAGATGTTGACCATGAGAGCGCAGATGGATGTGAACTGCTGTAAATCAGTAGGAACGGATCTGTCCATGCTGGATATTGAGGATTTCATCACTGAAATCTGTCAGCTGAAGAAAGAGGTGGCGTCACTGGAGGCAAAGCTGAGAGAAAGAGGAGACAAACCCAACAGAGAGGTTTGAGCAGCTCATCATTTCATCCTTCAGCTCAATCAAATCAAAGTTGTGTTAGCTTCTCACTTAACAGTGGCCCAATCTTAAGTTTATCAAGCGACAAGAATACTTTTTGTGCGAAAAAACAAACAAATGGTTCACGTAGTATTTGCGTAGAGTTTCTGTGTTGTACGTCACACGTAGGCTCACTATTGGCCGACGCTGGTCATGTGTGATGCGTGTGGTGTTCAACCAGAAGCACTACGCAATTATACTTATACCTTTAACAGAAAAATATGCAAACAAATCACCAATATAACCACTAGGGATAACTGCTGAGTAATGAGGCTGATATCAACAGGTTGTTGTTTATTTGTGTTGATCTGTGATGTGTTTGTCAGGATCTGGAGAAGGTTTCAGTGTGTGTGACTGATGGGACAGAAGCTCAGGATTCAGTCTGGAGATCCAGAGACACACAGGACTCAGAGCTCAGCCTCACTTTACTGTGTTATACTGACGCTCAGGATCATGGATCCGCTGATCAAACCTCTGACTGTAACGCTGGAGAACTGCAGATGAAGATGTGCTTCGTCAAACTGGAGGACTGCAGGAACCTGATAGAGAGACGAGGAGAAGAAACCACAGCAGAGGAACAACAACAACAGAGCCATGAGGAGGAGGAAGATGATGATGTTCAGAATGAGGAGGAGGATGAAGATGATGGTGATGTTCAGAATGAGGAGGAGGATGAAGAAGATGATGATGTTCAGAATGAGGAGGAGGATGAAGATGATGATGATGTTCAGAATGAGGAGGATGAAGGAAATGATGTTGAGGATGTAGAAAATGAGGATGAGAATAATCAAAGTGATGATGATGATTTTATACCTTCAGGTATGTATCTTCCATTTATTATATTTTGTTATGGTAAGAATTTGGGTAAAAATGTAGTTAAGTTTCTAAATCAGCAGTTGCAGACTAGTGATGCTCCGATTGATCGGCCGATATTGGCTAAAAATAGCTTGATTGGCGAATCCCACAAGGGCAGATCAAAAAAGCTGATCGTGTGACGTAAATTACTCGCTTGACTTTTTTTCCACCTGCATTCGCGGCGCGCGGAAACACAATAGCAGAGCGGAGCTTGCCACCGACATAGCAACATGGTTTTGGCCCAGGTCCGGTTCACATCTGGCACTTGTGGCATGCGGATCTGGGCCACAAGTAATGTTGATAGGGTACACAACAGCATTTTTGCCTTTACACTAAGATGGTGAGTTAGAAATGTTCATCCTCAATGCGTCTCAACTGATACATAAACTAATGTAAATGTGTACAATACGTTACCTTACAAAACAGTAAAGGTATTCACAGGCATTGTTCATGGTTAGTTCATGTTAACTAATTGTGCTGTTAACGTGAATAGATGAATTAGTATACAGTATATTAACTAATGCTAAACAGAGGCATTGTTCGTGATTAGTTCATGTTAACTAATGGAACCTTTTTTTTATATTGTTTCCAACATTTTAATACCGTTTTTTTTTTTTCCAGATGTGAATGGCGGTTCATCTGCTGATGAAGAAACAACCTCGACATCAAAAGATCAGAGTTTCTCCTGCGAAACCTGTGGGAAAACACTGAGCTCACAGGGACATTTAGCGAGACATGAGAGAACACACACAGAACAGAAAGACTTGACATGCAAGAGATGCAACATCAGCTTTCCTACCTTAGAAGAGAAGAGACTTCATTCAAAAGAGCACCGAGTGAAGAAGGAGTTTCACTGCGAACAGTGCGGGAAGGATTTTTTCACCACTCCTTATAATATGAAATCTCATATGAAGACACACAGCGACAAGACTTTCCACTGCAGCGAGTGCGACAAGTATTTCACCACCAAAGGGAATCTTGATGCTCATAAGCGAATCCACACGGGTGTAAGGCCGTACAAGTGCCCTCACTGCAAGAAGAGTTACAACCATGGATCCCATCTGAAGAAGCATGTGCGCGTTCACACCAACGAGAGGCCGTATCAGTGCAGCGAATGTGGGAAAACCTTCACAAACTTAACCTGTCTAAAGTCACACCAGAAAATACACTCTGAGGAGAAACCATATCAGTGTTCACACTGCGATAAACGATTCCGTCACAAATCTCATTTGATTTGCCATGAGAGGACTCACACCGGAGAGAAACCGTACCTGTGCTCCTACTGCGGGAAGAGCTTCTTTAGCCCGGTTAATTTTAATCTTCATCTGAGAGTTCACACTGGAGAAAAACCGTATCACTGTAGCGTTTGTGGGAAGAGTTTCAGACAACAGTGTGCCTTCAAAAATCACCAGCGGATTCATACAGGAGAAAGACCGTTCAAGTGTTCTCAGTGTGACAAGACGTTTGCTCGATCGGACGTCCTGAAGACTCATGAGCGAGTTCATACAGGAGAGAAGCCTTACCGCTGCTCCATCTGCGACGAGAGATTCGCTTATTTAGGTAGTTTTCAGACTCACCAGAAGAAACACGCTAAAGAACAAACTGAATCATCATAGTCTCTTTTCATCAGTAAGTCTGGATTAAAGACTCATTGAGCTCATCCTGAAACTGCACATTGAGCTCTTTCTGCCAGTAGGAGGCAGTGTCACATTGAGCTTTCATGTGGATTGGGAGAGTAAAGATGAATCGAACTAAACACTGTAAATTAAAGTTGTGTCGTACACAACAGAACAATGATTGTAACTTGTAACTCTTTTTTTAGATTAATGTTAATTCTCAATAACTTCTGTAGACGTCTGACAGAAATAAAGTCAATCTGGGGGTGCGTTTCCCAAAACCATAGTTGCTAACCTGTTAGTTCACATCTCACCCAACATGACATCATGACTTTTGCGTAAACATATACGCCACTTTCGAGTCAGGTGGCGTGTTATCTCTACGCATTTTGAGCTATCCGCGTGTATGCGTATATGTCTACGCCATTAACGTCCGCGTGTCTGTACACGCAGTCAAATCTCCAGTCATAAATGCCATTAACCCCAGTGACGGTTAGGTTTAGGGACGGGGTTGAGGTAAGTCATATATTTATATACCGTTAAGTCAACGGCGTTCATAAACACGCTGAAAGGCGATTATGCGTCTTGATAGCACGCCAAAAATGGAAATACGAATTGGCGTGTCATACACACGCTACTTCATGAGATCAGTCTGTCTCACCAGCACACTTGGCTCAGCGTTCGTGGTTCGACTGCTCGAGTCTGTTAGTGGTATTAACTAGCGATGTTTATTTTCATTACTCTATGCCCCATATACTAGCGTTATAAGCTAAAGAGTTTTTAGAGATAAAACTCTTTACATTCGATAATCACAAAAACAAACCTCCGAGAACGGTTGATGTGTAATTAGACCAAAGGTTCATTTTGCCCCGGAGTTGTCCTTTAAGAGCTCATTCAAGTACTGCGGAGATAAACCATTTGATGCTTTGTAAGTAATCAGCAATATTTTAAAATGTGTACAATGTTTAATAGGCAGCCAATGCAGGGTTGAGCAAATCAGTATTTCTGCGTCATGTGAGTTAGACTGTACCAGCCAATCAAAATACAGACTGAAAGTAGAAAAATACAGAACACAAAACAAAAACATTGAATATTAAATCAAATATAAAACAGTGATTTTAAATTGGAAAATTTGAAGCAAATTTGAGGCGCTACTACTGAGCTATCGATCCAACGATAATCTACTGTGTCTGTGTGTTCGAGTTTACTATCGTTTTATCACTCTCAGGTGTATAAAGTGTAAGTTGATTTGAACATTGACCCAAACAACCTCGGACATGTCCTCAAAAACTTCATATAGCCTAGCATGAAATAGGTCAATGACGATGTTGTGAAGTATGTGTGTTTTCATATGACCACTGGATGGCGATATATTAAAAGCAGTACGAGTCAACACACTCAGCTGAACATCAGATAGAAAACCCAGCTGGAGCCAAAGAGAATATTTAAATTCATAATCACTGGACAGAATAAGCAACATCTGCTCTGTTGGAGATTTGGACTGACGCATGAGAAATGACCTGAAGTATTTGCCTCAATAGCTTCCGCTGGGTCACAGTAAAACCATTAATGTCTGTCACTTCCTGTCCCAAAGGTCATGTCAAACATTATCTTTATCTCTTTCTTTTTTTCATTACCCCCCAAGATATGACAAAGAGAAATTATGAAATAGCCTAATTAAACTGTTGAAAATATTTCCTATAAGAAATGGAAACGGGATAAAAGATTAAACTTGTGAAGATTAAGATTCAAGTGTTTAAAGAAAGAATATTAAACATGGTGTAAACATGGCTTTATTGTGTATTTGCATTTATGGCAATAAAACTCAAAATAAAGTAATATCTATACAAAAACTTGCTTTGGTTAGATTCTAGGAGGAAGCGTTTAAGCAATTCATTTTAAAGATTTCACTGAGGGAGTCAACTTAAAAACTTATAAAATTTAAGTTGCTCTAGTGAAATGTAATATAACAGATTTTCTAATTTAGTCTAATTTAGCCACATTACATCAATCAACTTGCAAGTAGATTTGGACTAATCAGTGCAGAACAACCTTCTGCTTTAGTAACTCTCTCCACTCTGTTCGTCTGTGAGGAGCTCCGCCCACTGACTCACAAGCCCCGCCCCTCAGATATGACATTGGCAGCGCTTTCTGCTGATTTGTGCATTTATTTGTTTACTGCACATGGAAATACTGAAGGCCTTGCATTGATTATCTGATATTCCCTCTCTCACAAGGACACACAGACAGAGAGACACATTAAGTCTGTCAAACGGCTGGAAAGGAAACATCTGCTCGTCTCAGGCTCCGCCCACTCAGAGAAATAAAGGTCTAACTTTTATTTTCTCAGAGCCTTTTAGCTTTTATGTGCCAACGCTTTACGTAACATAAATATTTACTGTATTAGTCCGGACATACACACACACACTCATTCACTGACACAAACGCACTCACTTATTGTCTGACATTCACACACACTCTCTCTCTCACACACATATACGCGCACAGTGATCAAAAATACAGTCAAAACAGTGAAATATGAAAATCAGCTGTTTTCTATGTGAATATACTTTATTCCAGCATCATTACTCTCTTCAGTGTCACATGATCACCCTAAATCACTCTAATGATCTGATGATCCACAAACATTTATGATTATTATTTATCAGTGTTGAAAAAGCTAAATTATCACAAAAGCAAACATTTGTCTTACGTTGCAAACACCATAATATTATATTTCCGGATTTAGTCGCACACAGTTATTCAAAACCTAAAGCTCTTCATTCATGATCTCTACAAGATTGAAATTCACTGTTAACACAAACGCAAGATTGAAACCAAACTATTTATATTTTTACTGTAAGCATTTGTGCTTGTGAATACAGTAATACGCCATCTGAAAAATCTATGACTTGACCTTTGACTTGTTTATAAAGGCCCCATCCTGAAGCCAAGATTGGTTGGTGTTCAGTAAAGCAATGAGGAGTGTGTGTGAGGCTTGATCAAGATACCTCCTGTTAGATTTGTGTGTGTTTGGCCTACATAGAGAATTGTGCGTTTGCAAAAAGTGTTGCAAAAAATGAGGCTGAGAATTAGTGTGATGTTTTAGCAGCTTTGGTGTGTGAGTGTCAGGTTTCATAAATTGTGTTGACGAGTGAGGATTTTGTGTGTAAGCAGTTGAAATCAAGCACAGTTACAGCTCATGAATATTTAATGAGGCAAAACGGTTTAGAATTGTTTTGTTTGAGCGTTGCTAAGCAACTCTTTGTCGCATTCTAGCTGATGTTTCACACTGTGAAGCACTGATGATGCGACCTGCCACCATGTCACATGATCATCTCGTTGCCATGGTTACCGTTTCCCCTCAAGCAGAGGAAGTGAGGCGCTCTCACAGATCAAACACTCATTCATACGCTTTAGAAAGACGCTTCACAGGATCACTGAATGTCCGAAAGAGCTTTAGGAGCTACAACAGATAAACTCTTATGCAAACAGACTGGAAGAAACTGAAGGAATGTTGCTCACACACACACACACACACAAAACCACAGCGGTTTCAATAGTGTGGAAAAAACTGCAGTGTTTCCAGACCACAAATCATATGGTGTTCTACTGTATTTTAGTCCGTGAGCTCATGAGAAGAGGAAGATCATCAATCATGAGATTATTGTTAATTCTCAGGAGTTTTACATGAACACACTGAGATCAGGAACAGAAGTGAAACACATCTATTTCTACAAAACTCAAATAGAGTTTGCCTTCAAAGAAGAGTTGAGTTCGCTGAATTAATCAACTTTATTATCGTTGTTTTGTGTCGAAGTGAGGAATGAGTTTGGATGTTTTTAGACTTTGACTAGCTAAATAAAGAAGAATTATTTTAGAAATATGACGTGATGAATTATGCAAGTGTCTGGTTGTATTTCCACATCAGCTGTGATTACAGCACATCATGCGAGGCCGTTTCCTCTTTTAATCCTCACAACAAAACTGGAAGTTTACTTTAGTTATTCTAGATGTAAACCGAGGGAAACAAAACTCAACGGACCCGTGTGTGTGTGTGTGTGTTGTGACAGCATGAGAGCTTGTGTTATTTCCCAGTAAACCCTCTTCCCTAGTGTCTTCAGTGTGCAGGTTTTCAACTCGAGTCTCTTCAGCTCTAAACTAAACAACTTAATCTCCTTGATGGGCGAAGAGTCGTGGCGATAAAGAGGACATTTTTCATTTCTGCTTTTTCCTTTTTAACATTTTAAGACGATATGCATTCGCCGGTTATTGTTGTATACTACTACTAAATAAGTACTTTAACCCTTCACTCTAAAAAATGCTGGGTTGTTTTAACCCAACTTTGGGTCAAATATGGACTAACCCAGCCGTTGGGTTAAATTTTTACATTACATTTTTAACCCAACATTTCGGGTTTGTCCATATTTGACCCAAAATTGGGTTAAAACAACCCAGCATTTTTTAGAGTGTTCAAACATTTTTTTTTATATTTTTAACTTTTACTTTACAATCTCACAAAGTGTTGCGCTACTGAGATTTTACTAGTATGGCTATAGTTGTATTTTACTCACTGATGAAATACGGCTAATATGCTGGTAAACATATTGTCTATTGAAGTTCATCAATCAAATGTAAAAGATTAATAAAGCTGTTGATGTGAAGCAATAACTGGTGTTATTATATATTGAACAGTAAAATGAATAGAATAAAAATAACAGTAATCCTGTACTTTATTTTACAGTAAGCTGAAAACTACTGTAATTAATTTTTCTGCTGCTTGCTGACTATCTGTTGCCAGTAAGTTTATTGATTTTACGTTAAAAAAGTACAGTTTAGAAAAATTTACTGTTTTTTTTTTTAAATGTACTTTTGTACTATTATGTGCGTCTTGAGTTTTTAAGAGCTAACACACGTTCTGTTTGATCATCTCCTTATGCCTTTCACAGAATTTGGAGCCGGTGTGAACAGTATAGTTATTTACCGGGAAAATCATTCTGTTAATTTTACGGTAATTCACCAGGATTGCTGTTTGAAGGGCCCAGTGTTAGACTTTGACTCAATACTGAAGAATTGTGCAATCTGTCATTGTTTGTGGTGTTGGACTGTGTTATGTGCAAAGCCTGTTTCATCTCTAAAGCACTTCAGAAAGTACAACAAATGTGGATGTTTGTCGACTAGCTGTTGCACTTGTAGCCTCATCAGCACAAAACTCAGCTGACCCATAAATCTCTGTGTGTGTGTGTGTGTGTGTGTGTGTGTGTGTGTGTGTGTGTGTGTGTGTGTGTGTGTGTGTGTGTGTGTGTGTGTGTGTGTGTGTGTGTGTGTGTGTGTGTGTGTGTGTGTGTGTGTGTGTGTGTGATTATATACCGTATTTTAGTGAAGAGAACATTCTGGACTTTTTGACGTCGTCTTTCTTCCTGGCCTTTCCCCCTATAGGTTACTTGCAAGGGTCACTGATATCTGATGTCATCTTACTATCCAAGTTGTGGATTTTGTTCTATGTGTGTGTTGAAGAGAAACAGTAACTTAATGGGCCCTATCATACACCCGGTGCAATGCGTGTGAAAGTGTGTTTTGCTAGTTCCAGCCTGACGCACTTATCATTTTCACGTCCTGCCCCAAGTTGTTTAAATGGCAAATGCAACCATTGACTTTTGACCACATTTACATTTATTCATTTAGCTGACTTACGCGACTTACAATTGCTATATATGTCAGAGGTCAAGTGTCTTGCTCAGGGACACATTGGTGTCTCACAGTGGATTCAAACCCACATCTCTCACACCAAAGGCATGTGTCTTATCCACTGCGACATCACCACCCCAGAGTTCAGTTGGTCATAGGTTCAGTCTATTTCAGTTCCTCAAAATAGTAACACGCCAACAATGCGCCTGAACACACACCTCGTTTTCAGACCAACAAGTGCATAGGCGCAAATGCATATTTATTTTATTTATTTATTTATTTATTTAGTACAGGGACAGTGCATATTCATAAACATTTCTGTCAATATGCCAGAATTAGCCTAAAGGCTATTTTTCATCTGCAGTCCCTAGATAGTTGGTAGGAGTCACCCTAAAAAAAGAAAAAAGATTACATAGTATAAAGCACTAAAAAAAAAGATTTTTTTTTAAAAATACATTTAGTAATAATAATAATAATAACTCTAAACACCTCAAACAACAATCGGACAAACATATTGCCATTTAAACAATGTGGCTCAGGACGTGAAAATGATAATCGCGTCAGGCTGAAACTTACAAAACACATATGGCGCCTCGCTAAGACAGAGTATGGTGATTAACTGATGCACAGTGAAGTGAGATTGTCTCGTGGGAAGTGCTTGAACGGTTTCTGAGCCTCATCCCTGAGATTTACACTTTCCAGGACAGCAAAAGGAAAATGGGAACCGGAGCTGGATCGCACAGCTGGCCTTTCTGACTGAAAACCTCCAAACACGCTCAACTTCAAGGAAGAAAGGAGCCTCCAAGCAACGTGCTGAGTGCAAACAGAGCATTTCAGAACAAAATAATTGCCCTGCTGGGTTGTTTTAACCCAATTTTGGGTCAAATATGGACAAACCCAGCCGTTTGGTTAAATTGCCATTGGGTTTAACAGGCGCAAAATGAACCTTTGGTCCAACCGTTCTATGAGATTTGTTTTCATGATAATCGAATGTAAAGAGTTTTATCTCTAAAAACTGTTTAGCGTATCCGCTAGTATATGGGGGCATTGACAAAGTAAAGAGAAATCGCTAGTTTATACCACTAACAAGGCTCAAAATAGCCCCACACTAACACATTAACATAATGAGGGTCCATACATGCAAAACGAACTTTGTAAGTGTACAGACCGTTTAATAATTAGAAAGTCCACTTAGGCAGGAGCCATCTTAGAAAGTTGAACCACGGTTGACTTGTCCAGATCAAGAAGATCAACTTTATTGAAAGCCCCTTCCACGTGGATGTGTCAAAAAGACAGTATAGAAGTTGAACTCAGAGCACGTTTTGGTCACTTCGGGAGTTTGGAAGAAGATTTTCCTGCTTTGAGGACACTTGTGCTAAAAGTGTTGCCTTTCAATATTCTCAACATATAAATGAATGTGTAAAGAGGAAACAGAGAAACGTCCTCACCGCACGCCTCACGCCTCACAAGAATCGCAACAACAAGCTACAAATACAACATGAAGAAAGCCAAGGAAATGCATGCATGCTTCCACTCATCCCTGCTTTAAGATAATCCTGTTTTTTGTCATTAAGGGAAATCATATATAGTCTCAGTTACAAACTTGACTGGTAAATGATAAATTTGTCCTATCAGTGTGAAGACTGCTCGAGCGGAAGCAAGTCAAATATTGGGCAAGCGCAGGATGTGCATTTAAACTTCTGCACTCATCTGAGCCCTAATCTCAAACACGAAGGACAAGAAGGAGCTAACCCTTGATATATCACAAACCAAAGCAGGAATCGCAGTGTTTCCTAACATGGAGCTGAAGTGCACACTAATTGTTTTTGGTGAGTTGATGCTTCACTGTTTTAGTGTGTGTGATAAATGCTCAAAGTTGCATCATGCATCAGGGCCGCACCGGTCAGTAATCCTGGCTGTAGATAACAATATAACATACTATATGTAAGGAACAAATGAAAACAATCCAATGAATTATTAGAAAATAATATGCACCAAGGGGGTAATATATCTGCATCAAGAACAGAGCCATTATTGCGTAGAAAAAGAAAAATGTCTGCTTTTCAGTTGTTGTTGTTTTTTTTTCAACTATTTTACTGATAAAATCTTCAGATCAGCACTGAAAACACGTTTCTGTGCGAGTGCGTGTGTGTTTGAGCTGGAGAGAGAGAGAGAGAGAGAGAGAGCATGTGACCTAATTTTGTGGAAAAACATGGAAATAATTGGTTGTTTTTATCCCATTGTTTACTTTTTGTTTGCTTGGTCAGTGCCGTTCTTTTTGCATGTTGTCAGCTTCGGTTGTAAAGAGCTTTGAAATAACTAAAATCATATTGCGTAGTGATATGGAGCTGTAATGCAGTCAAAGCCAGCTGGAACTACTTTAGCTGTGCATTTCCTTTAAAACACATCAGAACCTTCCTAAACCAATCCGATTCAAGCATCCAACAGCCCCGTACACTGTAAAAAATGATTTTTTGGTTAAGTAAATACTAGTGAAAAAACCCAATGTAATTTACTTGAAAAAGTTAGTTAAGGCAAGAATTTAAAAAACTAAGTAAATTCCATATCAGTACTTATTTCAAGCGAGTATAAATGAAAGTGTAATATCAACTCAATAAAATTAAGTAAAAATTACTCAACTTTTCTGATACTGGGGTTCCCATCATGCACTGGACCTTGAATAATTAATGAGGTTCATTTTTCACTGGTTTCCAGCTGTATTTACACTGATCATTGATTTTTGTTTTCAGTATTAGTAAATTGCCATTTTGTGACATTTTGAGTAAATTTTTTGCTTAAAACGACATTCAAACACAAAAACGATCCATCAAATGTTACCGCCATTGTGTATTGTCTACCAAGTATTGAGGTGTTTGCATTCACATAAGGCTTAAAGTCTGACATGATGTATATATAAATTACTTAGATGATCTAAGTAAAGAACATACTATAAATGACTAATAAAATTTAAGATAATTGTTTTAGTGAAGTGTAATACAAAGGCAAAGGAAATCGGTATTAATCAACCTTTTACAAGCCGAGTTAAAATTTATTATTTTTTGTAAAGTTTACTTAATTCCACATTCCAAGTAAATTTAACTTAAAGATTTCTAATTAAAGCTACTGATAAATATGTTTAGGTTTTTACTTGGCAAATCTTTGTAAATTTACTAGCATTTTCTGAGTGAGATCGTTTAGCAAGGTTTTTTCAAGTAAATCCTACCCCAAATTTTTTTACAGTGTTGTGTAATGATGCAGCAAACCAGTCAGAAGAGTATGGGATTAATGTAGTATCAAAATTTAGTATCAACTTGATTAATGTTGCAGAAATATTTTACTATACATAACCAAATGCCTTTCAACTTGCGTGTGAAAAGTTCAAAATTTAATGAATGTGTTGAAATTTGTACAAATAGAGACATTTTTGTGAATACAAATGTTTTCTTTTGTATTAGTGTATTAATCAAGTTCATTGATATTTGTGCTTGCACGTGTTAATCATTTTGATACTATATTCATCCCATAGAAGAGTTCGTTCTGCGCGTACATTCAGTTTCAACAAATACAACAAATGTTCACATTTTACACAAACAAGTGTAGCTTCAGGTATAATTAATGTGCTGATTTGTAGCTCAAGAAACACTTCTGATTATTATCAGTGATTATTATCAGTTGTGCAGCTTCGTATTTTTCTGGGAACCATCACACATTTTATTTTTCAAGATTTTTTGATGAATAGAAAAAGTTATTTTTGAAATAGAAATATTTTGTACCTTTATACATTTTTAAGGCAAGGCAAGGCAATGCAAAAACAGGTAATTCTAGATCTTGTTTATCTTCTTAAGGTTTTTTCCTGTTGTATAGTGAGTCTCGTGGATGTGACAATGGATTCAACCCAATAAAAAGTAGCTGTGAAGGTAATGAGCACTTTGTGTGTGTTTTAATGTGTCATAATGTGCATGATACACAGTTAATGCTCTGCATGTCACTCAAAAGAGGGAATTTGTTCAGTTTTGAAACTTCGTAATGATGTTTCTTTCTTGATTCCTGCCTCTGTTACAGATGAAAATGAGTGTGAGACGCCAAATCGGTGTGGTGAAAATGCTCAGTGTGTAAATACAAATGGAAGTTACTATTGCATCTGTGATGAAGGATTTCGATCAAATCCCCCCAATTTCACAGCAACAACAGGACAGTGTGTCGGTACGAGAGGGGTTTATGGGATAAAAGAGTCCACTATGATTAAAATACTATAATTAATACCAACTGCTTCCCCCAACAGATATCAATGAGTGTACTGAGAATACAACCACATGCTCAACAGATCAGGTGTGTCTGAACACCATTGGCTCTTATAACTGCACATGTCCTAAAGGATATCGTGGACAAAGACTAGACTAGATTGATAATCAAACAAAAATCATCAATAAATAACATTTTTTTCATTAAAGGTCAATTTTCCTTTTAATAAATTATTTTGGCTTTTTATATTTAGTGTCAGCTAATTGTGACTATAGTGTTTAAACCCATAAATAATAGGCATAGAATAGAATTGTATTAAATATATTCATTATTACACTGTAAAATCCAACATTTGTTCTAACTAACACCTTGTAGTCAATTGTAAATATCTAGTAATCTGTACTATTCTCATACAATGGCTTGTTTACAGAAAAGCCGAGATAAGATTAACTGATTGGTTTGAGTTCAATTACGTCAAGTAAAAAAAGTCTTTGAGGCGGGAAATTCTTAATAGACTTTTCTCAGTTCTGCAGTTATCCTTCATTCACTCATTTCCCAAAGTCATCTTAAATGTTCAATCGTGAACAACTTTTATTCTAAACAGCTGAGAGATCATCACATAAGCTAATTTCATAAACGGATGTTGATTTTGCTAAAATGTTTTTTTTGTTTTACTAGTTTTTACTTGTTTGGAAAGTTAACTCACCATTATGCTGATCAGTGTCCCATTTGGTGGGATACTTAAGTTGGATCATCATTTATATTATTGTAAGTCTTGATGCAGCGAGAAGTGTGTAAATGAAACTATTAATATGTTTTTTAGGGGTTTCAAGCATCACAAAGCTGTTTCAAGCTCTCTCTCTCTCTCTCTCAGACATCGATAAGTGTACAGATCCAGATGTTTGCGGCACAAACGCAGATTGCATAAATCATCCAGGCAGCTTCATCTGCGAATGTCACCCGGGTTACAGTAACTACGGCAACAACCAGTCAAAATGCACCGGTGAGCGTGCATTATGAGTTGTATGTGCATTGTTTTTTAGTTAAAATATTAATTATATTTTGTTCTTGTGCACAGATATTTCACAGACGCATTTCTGTGTGTGAGTCTCGTTTGCTGAACGATGACGTCTGGCATCTCCGTGTGGTTTAACTGTGATCCAGTATCAGCGAAACTTTCTCTTTTCACCTTCACTGATCAGCTGTGAATCTGATTTATATGATATTTGAAGACCTGTTTCTGCTTTTCTCCTCTAAGTCAACAAGAGAACATGAGAAGTTTGTTTTTTTTATAGTTGTTCATGTAAATAAGTTTAAATGCACTTGACAAATGACAAATATTTCCAACACAGTTTCAATGTTTGATGAGGAGCAATTATGAAATGAGTAAATAAAAAGAAGATGAAACAAACACATGCCTGTTTGTAAATGCTTAATCAACTGAGGCAGTGTTGAAGATGAAGACTGGCAGTATTGTGTGTGTGTGTGTGTGTGTGTGTGTAATTGTTGGTTAGTGGAACTAATTAGATTACATTTTTTGATAAAGCTTGCTGTCTCTACACACTCAAAAGCATCAGGATCTTCTGGCTTACCATTTCCTGAGTGTGTTTACCCTCTCTCTCTCTCTGTTACACACACACACACACACACACACACTGTCAAGTAAGTGATTTAATAAATATTTAAAATAAGTTGAAATTCTGTGTCTCTTTTCCTGACCTTTCCCATGACCCCGCAAACTGTGTCTCTCTGTGTGTGGAAATACAACTCAATTCCCATTTGTCCAAGACAACTGAAGGAAGGAGACAGAGAATGTGTGTGTTTGTGTGTGTGTTTGTGTATGAGTGTTTGGGCCGACACTCCCGATCATGCTTCCACATGTGCCTGATGTGGGTCATCTAAATGTTGCTATGAGGGAACCTACTAACCTAATTTAAATTAGCGGGAGACATTTGTAGGTAATTTTGAACCCTGATTATGTCTACGGAAGGTCCCCATTTTAGCTAAATAAACACGTGGGTGTGTGTGTGGGTGTGTGTGGGGAGATACAATCCCTGTTGTGCAATTCAGGACGTGACATCATCTGGGTGAGTGTCAACAGCCACCATTGTGTGTGAAATGAGTGTCTAAAACCCCCGTTTTCTCCGCGTCATTCTGCCAGTGAAATTACGGACTTATTTGCTTATAATGCAAATTTACCGTGTTTTAAACACTTTTAGATATTTGGAAAACGTTTTAAAAGACTTTTTAAGAAATTAAATTAATATTATTTTGCAGCGTGAAAAGGAAGCGAAATGCAGCGCAGAAAGAGTGCGCGCGCTTTCAGTATGACTCCTGGCACAGATAGAGCAAGAACAGCTGCTCTCTCTCTCTCTCTCTCTCTCTCTCACACACACACACTCACACTCACCCACTCATTCAGATATGAATAGCTGCTGACTTCTCACACAGTAGCAGAGTGGAGGAGTAGAGGTATAACTGACGAGGCCAGTGGAAAAAAAAGGAAGAGAAAATAGTGGAAAGTTGAATTCCTAACGCGTGGATTAAGACAAACAGAGCTTTCGTGAAAGACGAGACCAACCCGAGGAGGAATCATCTGGGAACCCGACTGGAAACTTTTGAAAAGAAGAGAGCTTTGTTCTCAGATAGAGATTTCAAACCGCTTTAAGTGAAAGTCAGACTGACGGGAATCTCCGACGCTTTACTGGAATACAGATTTCCTTTGGGATAAACAGACTCGAGTCTGACGGCATGTTTCCTAACATGGAGCTGAAGTGGGCACTACTTCTTTTGGGTGAGTAGATGTTTATGTGGACTGGTCATTTAAGAGCAGGCAGACAAGTGAGTGTTAAGGACTCTATTCTTTCTTTAAACTGGAGAGTTTCATCTCTGTTCTCAATTAAACCACACAGACGTCGCACACATTCACACTGACTCGTAATGAAGAGTCTCTTTCTTAGACACAACACAGACACTGAGATTTGACTGATAAGAAACTACATCAAAACTGTCTGTGTAGTTGTTAGTCAGTGGATCTGTGGGATTTCATCGAAGTAATTCATTTAGATATGTAGAAAATGTTCTCATTTTTAAGTAAAATGCTGAAGTGAGACTTCTGGATGTTGGTGGTGTTATTATTGTTTAATTTTGGGTACAATTGAGTATGATTCATGGACTTATTTAAATAATTTCATTACTTTTACATTCAAATTACATTCTATTATCACTTAATTTTAGGACATAACATATAATGTCAAGAATGTTTACCTTTCCGTTGTGTTATTTTGACTCTTTGTCCTTAATTACATTTGAGAGAAATACATTATTAAAATGTAAAATTGGATTTATATTATTCTAATTTTAGTATATTCAAATTGTACAATACCTTCAGTATTTCAGGTGTACAATATACACAGATGGGGCAAGGTTAACAATAAATGTATAGCATCTTACACCATCTTCATCTGTTTTTTATTTGCTATTAAACTGTATTTTGTTGTATTTTTAATTGAAATGAATATGAATGCAAGTAGATTTGGAAAGAGACACTTTCTGAAAGTGAGAGATTTCTAATAAAACTTGGATTTCCAATTGGACAACTTTATCTCTAAGTAATTCCCATTGATCAGCGATGGTCTACGTCAGAATGTGGTACAGCAACAGTTAAATCTTCTTCAACTTTTGGTCCCATGACGGACGAGCAGTTTCACAAACGCTTGCGTTTTTTCCCCACAATCGCACAGAGGTGCTCTCTGACGCAGTGTGCAATCTGTAGACGCCATCACTTTCATTCGCTGCACCTCAGAAACCATGTGTGTTGGTCAGAGTTCGCATATACACTCTTAAAAATAAAGGTTCCTTATTGGCATTGAAGGTTCCATGAAGAACATTTAACATCCATTGAACCTTTCCACTCCATGGTCTTTTAATGGCATTGACGAGAAACAGGAAAACCACTTAAAAATCATTTTGGGGGTTTGGTGCAAGAGTTGAGACTAGAATTGTCCCTAGAAATGACTTAAATAATCACGAGGCTTGTCGAATATTACTGTGAAAGCAGTGTACGCTTAACCACAGATGGTTAAGATAAGTCTTCTAGTCTTCTACCACACATGCCACATGTTTTTCCTGCCTTACTGCAAATGAAACTCAATTACATTTACATTAGATTACATTACTAAAGACCCCTCGGCTCGAGTTGAGTTCAGCAGGGAACAGTCCAGGTGAAGGTCTGGGAAAGTAACTTTGTGCCTCTCTGAGATGATAGTTCAGAGTCAGTGGTTGTTCTGTAGAAAAACATCAGGGCCTTTAAGCTGAATTTGATGCGAGAGCAACTTGCAACCAGTGCAATTATGTGAGGAGAGGTGTGACGTGTGTTTCTTCGGTTTGATAAAGATCACACTCTTGTTGCAGCATCTGGATCAGCTGCACAGGTTTGACAGTGATGCTGTAAGGCCTGCCATTGCAATAGTCCAGTCTGGAAAGAACAAGTGTTTTGACAAGGAGTTGTGTAGCTCTGATGCTTCTGAATGACTGATCCTAATAATGACGTGTAGATGGAGAAGAGAAGCGGTTCCCAGCACTGAGCCCTGAGGCACTCCAGTAGCTAGATGATATTAGTGATGGGAAAAGCCATGTTTCTGAATGACTGATCCTAATAATGACGTATAGATGGAGAATAGAAGCGGTCCCATCACTGAGTCCTGAGGCACTCCAGTAGCTAGATGATAGCAGTGATGGGAAAAGCAATGTTTCTGAATGACAGATCCTAATAATGACATGTAGATGGAGAAGAGAAGCGGTCCCAGCACTGAGCCCTGAGGCACTCCAGTAGTTAGATGATATTAGTGATGGGAAAAGCCATGTTTCTGAATGACAGATCCTAATAATAACATGTAGATGGAGAAGAGAAGCGGTCCCAGCACTGAGCCCTGAGGCACTCCAGTAGTTAGATGATATTAGTGATGGGAAAAGCCATGCTTCTGAATGACTGATCCTAATAATGACATGTAGATGGAGAAGAGAAGCAGTCCCAGCACTGAGCCCTGAGGCACTCCAGTAGCTAGATGATATTAGTGATGGGAAAAGCCATGTTTCTGAATGACTGATCCTAATAATGACATGTAGATGGAGAAGAGAAGCGGTCCCAGCACTGAGCCCTGAGGCACTCCAGTAGCTAGATGATATTAGTGATGGGAAAAGCCATGTTTCTGAATGACTGATCCTAATAATGACATGTAGATGGAGAAGAGAAGCGGTCCCAGCACTGAGCCCTGAGGCACTCCAGTAGCTAGAATGATGGGTCTTAGACACTACACCCCTCCACGACATCCTGAAGGACTTACCTGATTACCTGAGTCAGTTACTCGAATTCGACCTTAGTTTTTCACTACGTGTTTTGGTCATACAGACACAACGGTAACATGTCTGACAGCTGAAGGAGCGTCTGATGACTTAAACATATCATTACTTTTATTAACAACACATCACCACTGAAAAAAGCAACCACACAACTCAAGGGTAAAGCACCATATGGAAATGACATATTTCACCACCAACAGTCAAACTGAAACCCAGACGTAAAGGTGAAACCACTTAATACATTATGAATTCATTAACTGTTTTTTGTTGTTGTTTTGTTTAGTAGGTTTAGTCATTTGATTTGAGACTGACATACGATTAAATAAAATAAAAAAGAAAATGGCTTGAGTGTGAGTGCTGGGTGGAAAGTTATGCGTTGCATCTGTCGCTCTGCATTCTGCTAAAAAAAATGAAAATGGTGTGAAGTGCATGCTATCTCGTCCTGCAGATGTGCAGATTGTTCTGAGAGTTTTGAGTAAAGAGCTTGACACATCAGCCACAGCTCTCACAGCACACCGTACAGGGCATCTTTGGCGCATCTGTGGTTTCCTGAACACGTACTTGTACACATTTGGATAGAATTTTTGTATGTGTGAAAGTGTTCTATTGTACAGAATGTTCTGTTTGTATGCAAGCAGTGTTAAGTTTGTCAACAATGTTAAATGTATTAAAGGCTTTGTAGCATATAAAAATATATAATATATTTTAAAAAATACTCTCTCGACATTATAAAAACTGGTAAAATAAAATAAAAAACTTCTCTCAAAAATGAAAATTAATTCTTATAACTTTAATGAAATTCCAATTGTCCTATTAAAACAACAGCAATAAAGGACAATCATAAGACAAACAATAGTCAAGTCATTGCTGAACTGGCTTTCATGTTTGTTAGTGTTTAGATCATCAGTGCTTCTTCCGCAGTGTCGAGAGTGCAGCAGTGCGTGCGCGTGGTTGCTAGGTTGCAATATTAAGTAAAACAGTGGGCAAAAAATGTATCCTGTTCAGGTTTCTAAGAAAATTTGCTTGCGCACTAAAAGCGGTACTTGAGGTCACTCACTGGAACCATTTACTCATGTACCTAATCTTCAAATTCAAGCTCATTTTAAAATAATATTCTGTCTCCTCATTTTATTCAGCATAAACAGATTTTGGAAATTTTTTTAAGTACATTTTAGTCTTATCTTTTTTTCCATCAAGGAAATTAAATGTTGATATAAGACAAAGTTATCATTTAACGACGTTGGCGTCATCTTATCATCATCTTGTCTTAGTCATGGAAAAAAGGTTGTTGACGAACATTTTTCATCATTGATTTCATGAACAAAATGAACACTATATGTAGGGACACACTGTAAGGGAAACTCATGTGCAGGCGTTATGTAAGATCCAAGAACTGTTTCCAAGTTCCCATATTCAGATTCCAATTAAAGTCTAAACTATATTGAATAGCCCTCAAATTGAGCACAAAATAAGGCAGAAAAAATATTTTTGACAATCACAGTATTTGGTTTTTATTTGGCTGACAATTTGGCTTTTAATGGTGAGATTTTTTTATCACGCTCTCAAAAATCATAAAAAAAATATGGCCAATATATTGGTTATTGGCTTTCAAATACAAAGGGTTATTGGTATCAGCCAAATTATGAATATCAGTGAAACCCCACTTGAATCTCACTGCAAAATAAACCGAGATTTACAGAGTTTGCAGTCTGAACTGAACTAATGATGACTTGAACAATGGTAAGCTGCATGCAAAAACACACAAACTAAAACAGCACGGCTAGTGTAGCGTTAGCGTAGACTCTGATTCACAAATAAATGACTTCTATGAGTGGGTCCTTTTAAAGAATCAAAAATTACAGCACAACCAGTGCAGATCGATTCAAACAACACTTTATGAACCATTCAAAATACATAATACATAATATAACACAAGCGAGTTGCTTAAAGCAATTCATTCTGCCCGATGTGACTGGAACTTCATTTAAAAGTTTAATTTGACTTGACAGGGGAGTTTTTCAGATGCATTTATGGATATATTCATGAACGCCCAAAGGTAATACTACAGATCTTGTTTATCTTCTTTAGGTTTTTTCCTGTCGTCTAGTGAGTCTGATGGTGAATGTGGCATTGGATTCAAAAAAATAAAAAGTAGCTGCGAAGGTAATGAGCACCTTGTGTGTGTTTTAATGTGTCATAATGTGCATAATACACAGTTAATGCTCTGCATGTCACTCAAAAGAGGGAATTTGTTCAGTTTTTAAACTTCATAATGACGTTTCTTTCTTGATTCCTTGATTCTGTTACAGATGAAAATGAGTGTGAGACGCCAAATCGGTGTGGTGAAAATGCTCAGTGTGTAAATACAAATGGAAGTTACTATTGCACCTGTGATGAAGGATTTCGATCAAATCCCCCCAATTTCACAGCAGCAACAGCAGGACAGTGTGTCGGTACGAGAGGGGTTTATGGGATAAAAGAGTCCACTATGATTAAAATACTATAATTAATACCAACTGCTTCCCCCAACAGATATCAATGAGTGTACTGAGAATACACACACATGCTCAACAGATCGGGTGTGTGTGAACACCATTGGCTCTTATATCTGCACATGTCCTAAAGGATATCGTGGACAAAGACTAGACTCATCATGTGAAGGTGAGCGGCCTCACTCGTATTGATTTCAATTGACTGTTAATCAAACCAAACAACTTCAGTTTCAGAAATGACCTTTTTAATAAGGGGCAATATGTGCCTTCCAGAACAAATGTTTGGCTTTCATTATTTATATACATTTATAGTGGCAGTTTGTTAAAATGGTTTACAGAGAGCGTTCTCAGAACATTCTTTTAAAGTAAACATTCATCTATCCATCGTTCATGGAACTATTTTAACTGAAACGGTTAAATGTATTTTTTTTAAATGTTGCAACTTGTTTCGGAATGTTCAGAGAATATTTAAAAGTAACGTTTTCAAAATGATCAAATGGAATGTTTGCCTCAAACATTTATAAAACTGGATGTTTTGATCTTTCAGAGAACGTTCAGAAATGTTGAAATTAAACTTAATGGAAAATATTCTCTTAGAACATATTTTGTTTTCTGGGATGGTGTTTAAACCCATAACTATACATAATTATTAGATGACGGATACAAACAGAGGAATTTTTGTAACTTTAGTTCAAGCCCTGGTTAAATTCGGACCCCATCCGAGATCCATGTGATGCATTTATAGTTTTTAAGGAAATAATTGAACGAAACACTGAAACGAGGAGGTTCACAGAATCAGTTAAAGCCACCAGTACAGTACATTAATATGGAAGCTTGTTTCCGCCACTGAATATAAAAATAAAATAAATAATTGTGACTTTTTATCTCACAATTCTGACTTTTTTCTCACAATTGCGAGTTTATATCTCGCAATTTTGAGAAATAAAGTCATAATTGCGAGATATAAACTCGCAATTGTGAGAAAAAAGTCAGAATTGCGTGATATAAAGTCATAATTACGAGATATAAAGTCATAATTACGAGATATAAAGTCAGAATTGCGAGTTATAAAGTCAGAATTATGAGATATAAAGTCAGAATTGCGTGATATAAAGTCATAATTACGAGATATAAAGTCAGAATTGCGAGTTATAAAGTCAGAATTATGAGATATAAAGTCAGAATTGCGTGATATAAAGTCATAATTATGAGATATAAAGTCAGAATTGCGAGTTATAAAGTCATAATTACGAGATATAAAGTCAGAATTGCGTGATATAAAGTCATAATTACGAGATATAAAGTCAGAATTGCGAGTTATAAAGTCAGAATTATGAGATATAAAGTCATAATTACGAGATATAAAGTCAGAATTGCGTGTTATAAAGTCAGAATTGCAAGATATAAGGTCAGAATTGCGTGATATAAAGTTGCAATTCTGAGAAAAAAAGACAGAAGTGCGACTTTTAATCTCACAATTCTGACTTTTTTACTCACAATTGCAAGTTTACATCTCGCAATTCTGACTTTATAACACAATTCTAACTTTTCCCCCCTCAGAATAGTTTAAATCTTACAATTCTGACTTTATAACACGCAATTGCAACTTTGTATCTCACAATTCCGACTTTATATCTCATAATTCCGACTTTATATCTCACAATTCTGACTTTATATCTTGCAGTTCTGACTATATATCACGCAATTCTGACTTTATATCACGCAATTCTGACTTTATAACTCGCAATTCTGACTTTCCATCTCGCAATTCTGAATTGCGAAAAGTAAACTCGCAATTGTGAGAAAAAAGTCAGAATTGCGAGATAAAAAGTCGCAATTACCTTTTATATTTTTCATTCTATGGCGGAAACAAGCTTCCGTATATTAATGATGGTCTCTGTGTGGAACATCAGCACACTGTACGCTGTCAAACTGTAGTATGCGACATTACCACATGATTTTACTGTCTTTGCATGCATGTACGGTTCATTTATCATCTAGGAAAACATTACATTTGCATAAGATGGAAATTGCATCGTAGAAAGATAAGCAGCAGTCAAGTTGCATTGTGACACACCGAGTCTTTTGCCATTCATGTCACGGCTTTATAAACGAATTGGGTTTATCTGGGTTTCCCATACAAAAAGAAAATAAATATACCACACAAATAGGATAATCATTCAGCAGTTGAAAAGGATTAATACCTTTGTTTGAGGGGTTTCAAGCTGATAAAACATGTCATTAACCTCTGTCATCTCTCTTCTTTATGTGTGAACGTTCCACTTTTGCTCGTCTAACCTACACCCTCGTCTCTGTGTGTGTGTGTGTGTGTGTGTTCGCTGCAGATGTGGATGAGTGTGTGTCCTCAGTGTGTGGAGTTCACAGGCGTTGCAATAACACACTTGGCAATGTCACCTGCATCTGTTCTCCAGGGTTTGATACACACGAGAACAACACCTGTACAGGTGAGCGTCAGTGTGCTGATGCTGCTAATGACACTGACAGTGACCATCACATTAACAACTGGAACAACGATTGCAATATTATTACATAAAAGAGTTTATCAAAGGAATCTGCATTCATGTGACAGTTTTCTCTCTCTTTCACACACACACACACACACAGACATCGATGAGTGTAAAGATCCAGATGTTTGCGGCACAAACGCAAATTGCAGAAATCTTCCAGGCAGCTTCATCTGCGAATGTCACTCGGGTTACAGTAACTACGGCAACAACCAGTCAAAATGCACCGGTGAGTGTTCAAGTAGCATGTGCACTTTTCCAAAATATATATATATATGTGCAAGTTTAAGTGATTAATTGTGTTGTTTATGTGCGCAGAGATGAAATGTGACGAGTTTAATGTTGAGACTGAAATGGAGGAAAAGGTAAAGTTTCTGTCCGTTTGTGATTATTTTCAGTAGTGTTTTCTCAGACGGAGAATAAACTGTGTGTTGTTCTAGTTGAAGGATTTACTGATGCTGTTGAAGAACAGCTGTGAGTCTCTCAGAGATACAGATGGAGGCCGTCAGACCGGAGAACAGTTGCTGGAGGTGACCGTGAAACTGCAGCTTCCTCTTGTTTCTTCTGCATTTCTGGTGTTGAAATCGTGGTAACTTGACGATTGAGCTGAATAGTCTCATTGTGTTTGACTCCAGAACCTGTTCACCTCCACTGATGATCTGCTGTCGGACGGAAACATCGCTGACGGCGAGGCGTTGAGTCAGTTTCTGTTCGCCGTGGAGAACAGCATGCGTCTGATTGGACCTCAGCTTAAAGAGCCTGTGACCAGGATGGAGACGCACAACACCAGTGAGACACAAACGTTAATCCGCTAAATGTGCTGCGTTTAGTCAAGATTGTTTAATTAAGTGTGATCATGTGATTCACAGTCGCTGAGGTTGCAGTCAGGCGGGGTCAGACTCCGCCCAGTGGGCGTGTCACTCTGAGCTTAGACTCCGCCCTCCTCAACTCCAGCTGGGAAACAGTTGTAGGGAAATCATATCCAGGTACAAATAGACACATGCACATATATGTACTTATGAAAGCATCAGTGCATTCAAGACCAGATGTGAATCTCTTTTAGGTTTTGCGTTTGTGGCGCTGGTCAGTTATAAAGATATGAGCTCATCCAGCGATCAGTTTCACACGATGAGCAGAGAGAAATCAGACGATGAAGAGAGAAACATCACTTATCAACTCATCTCCAAGGTGGTGACGGCCGTCGTCAGTAATCCAGACACCGAACAGCTGTCGGAGCCGGTGACGCTCATCTTTACACACGAGCAGGTGAAGATGCCGACCTCACACACACCGAGATCTCATTGGACACACACACAAACTAAATGGTTTAGTTTAGGGTGTTCTGTGTGATTACAAGGCCATTGCTATGTTGTTACAGTGTTATTAGTGTTACTGGATCTTAGTGCTACATTTAATATTTAATATCGATCACGACTTGAAAATTGACATTAGTGGAATTGCACTTGCATGTTTCATATCACACTTATCTGACTGTTTTCAGTGTGTAGCAGTAAATGAAGAGAGGTCTTATCAATCACAAGTTCAGTATGGCGTACCACAAGGCTCAGTACTAGGACCGCTGCTGTTCACTCTGTACACGCTACCCTTGGGAGATAGCATTAGAAAGCACAATGTTTTAGTTTTCATTGCGATGTGGTTGCTAGGGTGTCCCTATTTGGCAAGCCAATAAAGCGCAATTCTCTGTTACTAATATGTTCTGATCTGGTGCTGAGATATGTATTTTTTTTTATTATTATTATTACTGTGGGAGTGATCTAAATGGTTGCTTGGGAAAACATTTGTCAGCATGATATGATTTCTGAATGAATGAAAAGAGTTGACAACCACACTAAATGTTTAGATGTCACCCTTGTAAATGAACACAGAAACGCACAAGAGAGTTTTCGGTAACACTTTACAATACAGGTGCGCTAATGTGCATTAATTCATCCTTAACTGATGCACAGATAATCATGAGTTAATGTATAACTAATGAAGAACTAAACCATTAATTAATGATTACTGCGTCAGCAACTAATAAAGAGTCAATATGATTAATAGATTAAGTAATACATGAATTGCTATTAATTCAATGTGTCATTGTGTATTAAATCCTTAATAACATATTTTCTTAACTAATAGTGTAAATTAATGTTTTAATTACCACAATTAGTCAAAGCTATGCACTTCAACTTCCAGTTGTCTGCTTTAATTAATCATTAGCTAATGATTTGCAAAGGTATCGTTATGTTATGACTTTACTTGATGGGGCACATCATTATTAACTAGTCATTTAGTAATTGTAGTAATTTGCACATGAATTTGCACTAATAATGAAGTAATTAATCATGAATTAATGCATATTAGTGTACCTGTCATATTATCTGGAAGTTGAAATACAAGGCTTTGGCTCATTCTGGTAATTAACATATTAATTAATACTATTAGTTACAAAAATGAGTTATTATGGAATTAATCCACAATTACATATTTAATTAAAAACAATTCATGTATGAACTAATACATTAACCTTACAGACTATTAATTAGTTCCTAATGTGGTAATCATTAATGAATAGCTTAAATAATCATTAGTTACACATTAATTCAGTATTATCTGTGCATTAGTTAAGCATTAATGCTTATTAGTGCACACGTATTGTAAAGTGTTACCGAGTTTTCTTTAATACAGAACTGCACTAAATTTCCTAAAACCAATGTTTCTAAATCTGGTAAGTAGTTTTTAAAAATGTAATAGGTTTAAATGAAGTAGCAATTGATAAGCATGCTCTTTGTGGTGACCAAAGAAATCGTTCTGTTTAAAAAAAGATAAAGCTGATAAAGTTCATGTGTTCTTTACCTTTTCTGAACTGTCAATCATCCTCTTCTTCTCACTTCTTCAGGAGAGGGCGGAGTCTGAGGGCGTGGCTTATTCCTGTGTGTACTGGAATGAGGCTGAGGGGGCGTGGTCTGGGCGTGGCTGTAAGGAGGCGTGGTCTAACAGCACTCATACAGCGTGTTCCTGCACTCATCTCAGTAGTTTCGCTGTACTGATGGCCCTTTATCCCATACAGGTACATCTGTGACCTAGAAAAAACTGAGATTTCACATATTTAATTCAGATATTAGATGAAATGATGATGATTTTTTCCCTCTTCCTCTCCCTCAGGACTCGTTTGAGCTGGTGTTGATCACTCGTGTGGGTTTAGTTCTGTCTCTGCTCTGTTTATTTCTCTGTATCCTGACGTTTCGGTTCTGCCGCACGATCCAAGGAACCCGAAACAGCATTCATCTTCATCTGAGCGTGTGCCTCTTCATCGCAGACCTCGTCTTCCTCTGCGGGATCTCCAGCACTCACGATCGGGTGTGTGTCTTATATCTTATGTATATATGGGAGCTTTGAAGTCTAAATTGTGCTCACTCAACTTAACTCTTTTTGCACAGATTTAGATTACTTAGAACATTACATATTTTTAAATCGACAAATTTAGTTGCTTGAACTTACGAAACTTAGTTGGAATAATTTATGAAAGTAAAGTGAAGGGCACTTTGAAACCAAATCTTCCGTCAGTTCGCCTCACTCTCATCACATGATAAATGAAACCCGACTCCTGCTTCTGATCTGTGCTGCGACTCGTTCGACTCCCTCTGCCTTGAAGTTAGATAATCACAAGCAACTACAAAAACAAATTGTGTTTTTCGTTTTCTCTCAGGTTGGGTGTGGGATTGTGGCCGGGCTGCTTCATTTCTTCTTCTTGTCTGCGTTCTGCTGGATGCTGCTGGAGGGGGTTCAGCTCTACCGGATGGTTGTGCTGGTGTTTCACACCACATTAAAACATGTCTACATGTATGCGGTGGGATACGGAGTCCCTCTCGTCATCGTCATTATCTCTGCCATCTCTTATCCGCGGGGATACGGCACCGATCAACAGTGAGCGCTGGTTGTGTGTTCATAGCATTCATATGAGCGATTGCTTTCCAGCTGTTTTAATGGTTATATTGTGTGTTTGTGCTCCAGCTGTTGGCTCGCTCTTGAATTTATGTGGAGCTTCTTCGCGCCCGTCTGCATCATCGTCATCCTCAACAGCTTTTTTTTCATCATCACTGTGTGGAAACTGGCCGAAAAGTTCTCCAGCCTCAACCCGGACCTCTCCAAACTCCGCAACATCAGGTGTGTGTTTTTTTTGTAAGATGACGAGTGGTGGAAATAGGTACTGCAGTCCAAATTTAAAATATCGAAGATTGTCGCAGACTGATCTCATGAAGTAGCGTGTGTATGACTCGGCAATTCGTATTTCCATTTTTGGCGCTCTATCAACACACATAATCGCTTTTCGGCGTGTTTATGAATGCCGTTGACTTAACGTTATTACTTTATATATAAATATATGACTTACCTCAACCCCGTCCCTAAACCTAACCGTCACTGGGGTTAATGGCATTTATGACTGTTCCCTTACCATCCTAGGAAAGAAAAACATAGCTCCCCAGATGTAGATCTACATTTTGCTTTGTTTTGCGCGGACATTTGACGGCGTGTACAGACACGCGAACGTTAATGGCGCAGACATACACGCGTACACCTCAAAATGCGTCAAGATAACACGCCACTTGACTCGAAATTGGCGTGTATGTTTACGCAAAAGTCATGATGTCATGTTGCACCTCCGCAGACTAGATGCTCACATGGGTTGCTAGTTTGAGCACAAGCAACAGGAACGAGCGCAATAGACAATGAAAATTAGCAACGTGCAGTTTCACACAGACCAAAACAATAATAAACATTCCAGCCTGGAAACACACATTTCAGAGTAAATAAATGGCTGTAGAAGTGTTTTTCAGTGAAATTTCCTCAATATATGCAAACATATTATGGCATTGTTATGCTTTAATGGAGTGAAACAGTTACATACAGCACCTTTAAAGGGATTGTCTACACAAAATGTCGTCATGTCCTTCCAAACCCGTAAGACTTTGGTTCTTCTTTTTGTTCTGAGCACAAAATGAAGATATTTTAATGAAATCTGAGAGATTTTTTTCCCATTCATTGGTAGTCTGTTCACCCAAAACTCAAAACGTTCATAAAGAGTCTAGAGTTTGAAAGTCTTATGGGTTTGGAACGACATTAGGGTAACTAAATTTATTCTGTCAAGTTGTAATTGATTCCTGGTGACTTTCAGGGGTTTCACGGTGACCGCAGTGGCTCAGTTGTGTGTTCTTGGAGGGATGTGGGTTTTCGGCTGCTTCCTCTTCCAGGAAGAAGGAACTCAGGTCATGTTGTACCTCTTCACCATCCTCAACAGCCTCCAGGGGGCGCTCATCTTCATCATGCACTGCCTGCTGTCCAGACAGGTACACACACACAAACGGAAACACAGTATGGTCTGGATTCAACCTAAATTTGAAAGATCCAATGAACTCAACATCAAACAGACTTCAGGAGAATGAACCTCATTGGTTCTTGCAGTGTGTTTTAAACGTGTTTTGTGTCGCCCCCTTCAGGTCAGAGAAGAGTATTGCAAGCTGATTAGCAGGATCTGCTCAGATGAGGAGAAGAAATATTCAGATTTCAGCACCAATCAATCCAGCAACAGTCAGGTAAATTTGCATGATCGTTGAACATCAATCATGTCTCATATAATCACAGTGTTTTAACCGTGGAAAGATGCCATCACTAGGCTAAATGTGTCGTCTTACCTTTACAGCGACCTCTACGGAGCAATCCGAGCACCGCAGAGTCCAAGATATAGAGCGCCAGTCACGTCCTGGAGGATCTCTAGTGATGTTTGACCTCCAAAGACACAAGGGAGCGCAACTTCTCACAGGGCACATGGGACAGATTTCCGCTGAGAAGATCTTAAACTGCTTTCTTTCTGTCTGTCATGCAAGAATATTTCAGGTGTGTGCTCGTCACACTAGAGGCGGATTTGAAACATTTCAGCCAAAACGGCTAGAGTAGTAAAATGTGTAGGTCCGTTTTCTTCCTCTAATGGTCTTTGGAGACACCTTAGCTGTTCTTTGTCATGCCTTTAGTGGAAAACGTCCTACTTTACATGTAAAAGGCAGCTTTCATTTGCTTACAGTTGAGAACATGATGTTTGAAGAACTATTCTTAAGAATACGCCTTAATCTATTATTAATCACAGATGCAGGTTTATGTGATCTGCACTTACACGCCACTTTACGTCCTCAAGCTGTTGGGAAATTTGACCTCTATTTATGTGGGAAACAGGAGAGGTACTTTAGATTAATTAAGCTATTTTAACAGTTGCATTGCACAGAGCAGGTCTTAATTAATGTCAAAGACTTATCCTCTTAAAAATCCAAGTAATACTAGTCCTGAAACTATACTATCAGAGATTTAAGCAGAAGCATGCATGCGCCTTGAATTTGTTCAGGCCATTGTTTCACATTTGAAAAAGAAACAGAAGAGACACAACAGACTCTAGCATTGATGAGCGTTTCTGTGAGGGGTTTAGGAGATTCACCCAAATCCATAGTTTAAAGACTTTAAATGGGTTATAACAATTGCAGAGACAGGAAGAATATGACGCTTGCATTGACCGCCAAGTGTGGTTTTGAAAGGCTATGTGTTTGCGTCAAACGTATAACGTATACTTAGGGCTTAAGTGTCCTCATTTTAAGAACAAAGTGATTTTGTAAGAAGATCAAGCTAATGCCAAACTTTTTAAAACTCTTGCTTCTGCAACACAAACATTTTTTGTTTTGTTTTATAAAGCTATCTATTGAATGTGAAATTATGATATTTGATTAACACAAATGTTTTATTTTACATTTTCCGCAATGGATATTTTTTATCTTTAGATGAAAAAACGGTTATTTTTTTAAGTTGATTTGTTATGTGGTCTACAACTATACTTGATTTCTGATTGTAACGTAACTTGTACGTGTCATGTGTTATTGAATTTCAGTTCAGATTTATACAATATGAGGGAAATAAGAGGGAATATCATTTTCTGATGTGGTACTGCCATGTTTTTTTTTTAAGTAAATATTTAAAAATCGCTTGTTTTGTGTTCACATGAGGTCAATATGCCAATTATCCCTTAAACGTACACTATTATTCTATAATCACACACTGATCTGCACATTACAGTAAAATTACTTGCCACAATAAAACCCTCACACATTTTTACACCTCGACCCAGTAGATATCTTACCTTACATGGTGAAACAACAAATGCTCTGTAAGAACAGTGATGAAATGGATAATTAATTACAATGTGAAAGGAAAGCCATGACTCTTGTTTAAATAAAACCCACTCGACCATGAAAAAATGGTGCAACTGATTGGTTCTTGAGGAAACTCAAGAGTGCTGCACAACACATGAGAATTAACCTCATTAGTTCTTAAGAAACCAGAACTCACACATACCCCTTTTCAACCAAAGCATTTTGAGAGTCGGTGCCTGCGCGCGAACCAGTTCTTTGTGTTTCGACAGCTAAAGAACCGGTTCTCGGCCAGGTAAAGTTACAAAGCGACACCAAATCTTTGCTGGACTAGAACCACTCTTCCCACAATCACTCAATATCCAGCATGGACAGATCTGTTCCTACTCATTTACAGCAGATCACATCCATCTGCACTGTCATGGTCAACATCTGAAGCAATACAATATCATTATTACAAGACACATTTATAATGAACTGATCAGTCTCAAAATTATTTCATATGAACAACAGAACTACAAAATAATAATCTGTTAGTAAATACTCAGAAACTATTTCCAGATATAAATGTATAATTGTTTGTTTATTATTTATTATTGAGAAACTTAGTAAAATATTGTAACTATAATATTTTAAAAAAAATATGTTAAATAGGCCTACATACTAATTTAGACTTGCCGCTGAACGCTAGAGTGTCCAGCATTATAACGTGTTACTACAGTAGGCTGTTTTTCCAGGAAATATCATGGTTGAAAGTTCTTTGCTGTAGTAAACAAATTGGTACGTTACTGTATTGTTTAATAATACGTATTGCTGTTAAATCATGGTTAATTCGGGTTTTAAAACTAAACGGCGAGGAAGCGCTTAATTTAAGCTCATTAAAACATTAAATACTGTAAATCACACAAACAGCTACAAATAACGTTACCTCAGTCTCAGCGCGCCAGCCTTCGTCCTTCTTCAGTGGATTTCCTAAAGATCGTCACAGCGACTACTACAGGTTCCCGAAACACCCGCTAGATATCTGCAAACTCTCTCTTTTTCCTCAATCAAAAATACCTCCGATATACTTGACTTCTGTCGTGTATTTTATTTCTGTGTATGTAAACATGAACTGAGGTAATAACGGTCGTTTTGGTCTTGGCCCTGACGTGGCACTGCCAAGTTTTTCAGTAAGTGGCTGAATTAAGTTTACAGTTTACATGAGACAATATGCTAATATCCCATAACGCCATTTACATTCATTGGAACATCGTTCAATACGTGAATTTAGGGTGTATTTACATTAATTTGTCACTCACCCAGGTGTTTGCGAATCGCTCCAGCGCAGTAGGAGGCGCTATGAAGCTCTTCATTCCGCAAGTAAAACAAACCCGAACGAAAGAAAGAAGATCTTACTGTTTGAACACTGAGCCGGTGGGTGTTAAATATGCTTTACTACACTTATATTTGCGTTTTTCTTTATTTATGATTCATCTGTTTATAGAATGATTGATTTCGTTTAGTGTTTTGATGTTCGGAAATGAAGATTGTTTTCTCTCTCCTCGAATTTCGTTTTTTTTCTGTCGAACGCTAAATGTTTTGATTAATTCTAGCGACAGAATAATGCGTTACTGAAGGTTATCATGTATTATGCAATATTTGAAAACATTCCTGCTCAGTTCTTCTCTCGTTTATAATCATAAACATTTTTTTTTTTTTTTATCAGTGTCAGTTCATTATAAATGTTTCTTGTAATACATATGATGTGTTTGTCTTCAGATGTTGACCATGACAGCGCAGATGGATGTGATCTGCTGTAAATCAGTAGGAACAGATCTGTCCATGCTGGATATTGAGGATTTCATCACTGAAATCTGTCAGCTGAAGAAAGAGGTGGCGTCACTGGAGGAAAAGCTGAGAGAAAGAGGAGACAAACCCAACAGAGAGGTTTGAGCAGCTCACTCTGCATTTCATAGTTCACTTCAATCTCTGTCTGTTTGTCCAATGAAAATTTGTCTTTAAGTTGATTTATAATAACACAATGACAGATTTAAGCATATATTTTGTGTTTTGCACTCTCAGGATTCAGTCTGGAGCGTCAGAGATCAGAGATCCAGAGACACACAGGACTCAGAGATCAGCCTCAGTTTACTGTGTTACACTGAGACTCAAGATCATGGATCCGCTGATCAAACCTCTGTCTTTAACGCTGATCAAACCTTTGACTGTAACGCTGATCAAACCTCTGAGTGTAACGCTGAAGAACAGCTGACGCCGCTGAAGATGTGCTCCGTCAAACCGATGGACTGCAGAAATTCAAAGGAGACGAGAGAGGAAACCACTGCAGAGAAAGTACGGAGCGATGATGATGATGATGATGATGATAACGGCAATGAAAATGAGGATCACTGTGAGGACAATGACAATGATAATGATGATCACTGTAATGGTGACATTATTCCCTCACATATGGGTATGTTTCTTCCTTTAAATTTTTATTTTAAAGGGATAGTTCTCCCTAAAAACTAAAATTATCCCATGATTTGCATCCATCCATCGTAAAAGTCACCCACATGATTAAAAAAGGCCTTATGAAGCAAAGCAATGCATTTTTGTAAGAAAAATATCCATATTTAAAACCTTATAAACTAAAATAACTAGCTTCCGATAGGTCGATATACGGTGAAAGAGTAACCTTTGACTTGACGCATGACGTACTGATGGACGCAAAGTCTCTCCACACAATGGACTTCAACGGTAACCAAATTATTGAAGTCCAAATCAATGCAGTTTTGAAGATCTTCACACGGCTCGGCACGATCCCAGCCGAGGAATAGGGTCTTATCTACCGAAACCAATGGTCATTTTCTAAAAATGTATATACTTTTTAACCACAATTGTTTGTCTTGTGTTGGTCTGGGATATATATATCGTCATGTTGGAAAGGTCATTCTGGACGTAGGCGTAAGTAAGTCTGCCGCGTCGAAGACCAACACAAAATGAGCAATTGTGGTTACTTAATAACTTAGTAACTTAATATTTTTGTTTTAGAAAATGGCCGATGGTTTTGTATGTTCATTATATTACTTGTTGACCCAAATTACATGAATTGATATGTGTTGGGGACATGCAAGCCAATAGATATATATTATTTTGTTCTTTTCAGATGTGAATGGCGGCTCATCTGCTGATGAAGAAGCGGCCTCGACATCAAAAGATCAGCCGGAGGTCAAGAGTTTCTCCTGCGAAACCTGTGGGAAAACATTCAGAAAACAGGGAAATTTAACGAGACATGAGAGAACACACACCAAACAGAAACACTTCACCTGCAAGAGATGCAACATCAGCTTTCCTACCTTAGAAGAGAAGAGACTTCATTCAAAAGAGCACCGAGTGAAGAAGGAGTTTCACTGCGAACAGTGCGGGAAGATTTCTTTCACTTCTGGCAATCTGAAAATTCACATGAAGACGCACACTGGCGAAAAGCCCTTCCACTGCAGCGAGTGCGACAAGCATTTCAGCACCAAACAATCTCTTTTAGTTCACAAGCGGATACACACGGGGGAGAAGCCGTACAAGTGCCCTCTCTGCGAGAAAAGGTTCAGAGATGGGTCCCATTTCAAGACGCACATGCGTTCGCACGCCAGCGAGAGGCCGTATCAGTGCAGCGAATGCGGGAAGACCTTTAAACAGCCCATCTGTCTCATATCTCACCAAAAAATACACTCTGAAAAACTGCATCGCTGCTCACACTGTGACAAGCGCTTCCGTCAGATATCTCAGCTGAGGCGGCACGAGAGAATGCACTCGGGAGAGAAACCCTACCTGTGCTTCCACTGCGGGAAGAGCTTTTCTGACCCGGCTCATTTCAGGGTTCACCAGAGGGTCCACACGGGAGAGAGACCGTACCGGTGTGACGTCTGTGGGAAGAGTTTCCGTCAAAACACCAACTTACTGAAGCACCAGCGGATTCACACAGGAGAAAGACCGTTCAAGTGCTCGCATTGTGACAAGACGTTCGCTCGATCGGACGTCCTGAAGATCCACGAGCGAGTTCATACAGGAGAGAAGCCTTACTGCTGCTCCCTCTGCGACGAGAGATTCGCTTATTTAGGGGTTTTCCAGACCCATCAGAACAAACACGCTAAAGAACAAACTGCTCCTGAATCATCATAGTGTCTTTTCAGTGTTAAAGGAGTAGTTCACTTTTTTTTAAAAAAACCTTTGCTGATAATTTACTCACCCACATGACATCCGAGATCTCCATATTTTTCTTTCTTCAGTCGAAAAGAAATTAAGGTTTTTGATGAAAACGTTCCAGGATTTTCTCCATATAATGGACTTTAATGGGAACCAAACGGTTCAAGGTCCAAAAGACACTTTCAGAGGGCTTTAAACGATTGCAGACGATGAATAAGGGTCTTATCAAGCGAAACGATCGCTCATTTAATAAATAAAGTTGTATAAGCACAAATGCTCGCCTTGCTCTGTTCTGTGATGCGCGTTCGTGACTCTCCTGTTGGAACTCGTTCATCAAAATGAACAAATCTTTTATTGAGTCAACTCGTTCATTTCGTTCGTTGAATAAACCAAATGACACGAAAAAGATTCGTTCATTTTGATGAACGAGTTCGAACAGGAGAGTCACGAACGCGCATCACAGAACAGAGCAAGGCAAGCATTTGAGCTTATAAAACGTAAACTTTGTTATTTATATTTGAAATGACCGATCGTTTCGCTTGATAAGACCCTTATTCATCGTCTGGAATCGTTTAAAGCCCTTTGTACAGTTTGCAGTTTGCACTGAAACTGTCTTTTGGACCTTGAACCGTTTGGTTCCCATTAAAGTCCATTATATGGAGAAAATCCTGGAATGTTTTCATTAAAAACCTTAATTTCTTTTCGACTGAGGAGAGACAGACATGGACATCTTGGATGATATTGGGGTGAGTAAATTATCAGCAAATATAACACTTTACAATAAGGTTTATTAGATACCGTGAACTAAGAGTGAACAATACTTCTACAGCATTTATTAATCTTAGTTAATATTGATTTTGACATTTACATTATTAAAATCAAAGGTTGTGTTTGTTAACATTAGTTAATGCACTAACATGAACAAACAATGAACAGCTGTATTTTTATTCACTAACATTAACAAAGATTAATAACTACTGTAACAAATGTTTTGCTCATTGTTTGCTCATGTTAGTTAATATACTTAAAGTGTTACTGTTTTTTTTTTTTTTTTTTTTTTTTTTTTTAATCCCAAAACGTTTTACAATATTATTGCAGATGTTTGCCCTAACGGAAGCAGAGCGACGGCCATTGAGTTTAGGCCTGTCACAATTCCTCGATTGAATTAGAGTTCTCTATATTACAAAGTCCTCGATTGGGATTTACCGTAAGTTGTGTGTTCCATGTCCGCATTATTAGACCGTTTTCTAGGGCTGCACGATAAAACCATTTCAAATCCATAATGTATATGCCCCGCAGGTTTAATATATATGTACTTTATCTACATGCGTCTCCGGTCACAGTAAATGCTGTTCCACTTGAACCGTTCTCATTTACACGAGTGGAGCGTCTCAAACTCAATCTCTGCATGCTGTGAGTTTGTGTTGCTAATAACGTTTATCTGGGGAACACAATGTGTGCCATTTCAGCACATTTAAAAAGTCATTTATAAACCTACTCCAACGCAGGAAAATAGGTCATTATGTTTCTAAATATTCAAACTGTTAATCGGGATTTTAAAATAAAAGTTTAAACCATGTTTTTATGTCCTCATGTTCTTGTTCAAGAAATTACCTATGGCTGTTGCGTTTATATCATAAAGAAGTGTCCAAATATAAAAAAAATAAGCTTAGATGTAATTTTGTCTGCAAAAGTGCCCTTCTGCAGGCATTAGTTATAATACACAATGTACAGATGATTGTTTTTATTATGTATTTTAACAGTGTTTTCATTGAAACCACATGATTACTTGCTTTTGATACTTTATTTGAATGAAATATTATTGCCTTATTGTCATTACATTTGTTTAAGCCATTTTAAAAGTTTAGGTCTATTTTTTTAATCAGATCACTGGTTTAATCGCCAAAATAATCGACTGATTACTCGTATCAAAATAATCATTAGTGCCAGCCTTAATATGGTTGACTTATAGTTGAACACATTTGTTTAATGTTGTGCAATGATAATTTCATTTACATTTAATTGGGAGGACCAGCCATTACATTTAATCATTTAGCAGATGCTTTTGTCCCAAGTGACTTATGTGGAGAGCAGCATAATGTACAAAATAAAAGGGATGTACAATATATGCTGTTTATAATTTTACTGTAGTTAAAGCTGAATCATAAAGGGAAGGAGGGACACCTTGTGGTTGGAGTATCTCAAGATGTGAAGTAATAGTCTGGAGTCTGATTTTCTTTGGGAATTGTATATATATCACGAACCTTAACAACAAAAGCAGTTATTACTGTGCTAACTAACATGGAGCTGAAATGGGTACTTCTTTTGGGTGAGTGAACTCTTACTTCACGTGTGTGAGGGATATATTTGTGATGTAGGTATAGTCGGACAAATGCTTCGTGTCAGAGATGGTATGAAAAAAACTAATTAACTACGTTAAGCTCGACGATTTCCGTTGTTAGACAGAAACCAAAGGGCCATAGGAAATTATTATTGTCGTGCACCAACACGGACCCCGTGGATAACGATGAATGAGGAAATAGTGCGTGTAATTTTTAAGAAGTTAACCACCTACACAAATCATGTTCGCGATCACGAAAGTTACTCGGATGTTTGTCTGATTTTCCATTGGTTTTTTAAAGCTTTTCCTTCGTGTTTTCTACTCACTTACTTTCCGTTCTGTTCAAGAATTGTCTTTAATAGATCAGGGCGTGTTGTCCCTCACAAGGACGATTAGCTCTGTCGAAGATTACTTCAGAAAATAATTTAGACTCGTCACATGTGAGCAATTGCGTTTAAACAGGAATATTTCTTTATGACTTTTGGTTATTTTCAGGCAAGCAAGTTACAAAAATGCCAGCTTATACAAATACGTTGGTATATAGCCGCAGGTAGCTATTATTTTTTGTCTGCCCTACAGGTAGCTATAAAAGAGAGAACATTTCGTCATGTCACTCATAAAAAAAAAACTCATCTAAACTACAGAATACAGGTGAACGTTTACAAACGCAATATATTGACTTAATTTAGCAATCTTACCATTTACAGCTTCTCTGCGTCTTGAATAGAGATGAGCAAAATAGATTAAGATTTTCATTCAACCTCATAAAAAAATATTATAGTGACGAATATCAGTGTGGCGGTTGGAGTGGCCGTTATATTCTGAACGCGCGTATTTCTGTGGAAAAAAGTCTTGAGCGCGTGTCTCTAAAGCCAAGAGGATTAAAGCACTCACACAGATAGCCTAATAATACGATTTATGTATGTTATCCACTACATACTTTGTCAGATGTGTAATCAATGCGGTTTGGCTGCATAGCATACACATTTCATGATGTTCAGCATTGTGTGTAGACAGCAACATACAAAGTTATACGGAGTTATGGTGTATTTTCTTTCTCTTCCCAGGTCTCCTCCTGCCGTCGTGTAGTGGATGTGCCATTGGATATAAATTTGTTAAAAACAAATGTGTTGGTAATTGACTTGTGATTGAATTGAATTAGTACAAACGTATGAGTGTTGTAACGTCTTCATGTAACGTTATGCATAATGGATGTGATCAACTAACTTCTAAAATACCATATTTTCTTCTCTTTTGCAGATGTGGATGAGTGTGCGATGATTGTGTGTGGCGATAACTTCAAGTGTGTAAATACAGATGGAAGTTACCATTGCACCTGTAATAACGGGTTCGGAAGGACCACCGAAGCAGGACCATGTTATGGTGTGAGAGAGGATTGTGGAGTCCTCCTTATTTACATGTCTACATTTACAATTATTAATTTAGCACTTTAATCCAAAAAAACATGGTAAAAAGCAGCTAATGACAAGAGACACAATATTTTCAGTTCATCATCCTGACTTAATGTAGAAGCTTAAACTGAAATAATTTAAACCAAAATTATAATGCCGTCTTTCCTGTCAGATACAGACGAGTATTGTCGAAAATAAATTTCCCTGTTGACACTTTGCTGGCATTTTCATGACCCTAAATGAAAAAGTCACATATTTTCAAGAAAGGCATCATAGGGTTGATAGTGTTTCCGACAGCTCGACAATCAAAATGGGTCAAATTGACCCGCCAACTTAAAATATGATCATTTTGATGGGACAACACATCTTCCCATAACCTAGACTGTTTTAAAATAACACAAACAGTACAAAAAAACTATGTTCTCACTCATCTTTTCTCTCTCTCTCAGACATCAATGAGTGTACAGTTCCAGATGTTTGCGGCACAAACGCAGTCTGCGTAAATCATCCAGGCAGCTTCATCTGCGAATGTCACCCGGGTTACAGTAACTACGGCAACAACCAGTCAAAATGCATCGGTGAGTGTTATAGCAGCAGGGCAAACTATTATTCGCTTCATTTTAGATGCACCGATGCAGTTTTTAGGTTGTTCTTATAGACGTTGGTGAGTGTTAGCTACTGATCTCTGCTGATGTTGTGCACAGAAATGGACTGTGATCAGTTTAAACCTCGGCCTGATGCAGAACACACTCCGGACAAGGTAGAATGTGCACTTCTGCTTATTTTGATTATTATTATGTTTATTAGATGCCAGGCTATCATGGTTTGTAAATGTTAAGATAAAATGTTCTTAAAATAACATTTATATGATGCTCTTTTAACTTTGTTAATATGTGTGGTTCTCATGATGTTGACAGAACAGTCTTAGAGCATCTTTATAATGGTTTTACTTGATGAATGTTCTCATAGTTTTGACAGAAAATGTTTACAGAACAAAATCCCTAATGATTTTATTTATATTTAATGAAATGCTAACGTCCACATTCTTTGAATATTACCAACAAAAAAAAGCATTCAGAGTATTTTATATTGAGTACAGGCTAGGAGAATGTTGTATTAACATTTCTCGGTTCCCATAAACACAAAGACAAATAGTCTCTGTTATCTGTTTGTATTCCTTTAGTTGAAGCATTTGATGTCACTGTTGAAGAACAGCTGTGAGTCTCTGAATGATCCACAGGGAGAACATTTGACCGGGAAGGAGTTACTGGAGGTTCAACACACACTGCATGATATATTCTCATAGTAGTTTGTGTACATGCTTTGATGAATATCACTGATTCATTTCACAGAACTTTTGCAATTCCACTGATGATCTGCTGTCGGACGGAAACATCGCTGACGGCGGGATGATGAGTCAGTTTCTGTTCGCGGTGGAGAACAGCATGCGTCTGATTGGACCTCAGCTTAAAGAGCCTGTGACCAGGATGGAGACGCACAACACCTGTGAGACACAAACGTTAATCCGCTAAATGTGCTGGATTTAGTTAAGATTGTTTAATTAAGCAGTTGTGATCATGTGATTCACAGTCGCTGAGGTTGCAGTCAGGCGGGGTCAGACTCCGCCCAGTGGGCGTGTCACTCTGAGCTTAGACTCCGCCCTCTTCAACACCAGCTGGGAAACAGTAGTCGGGAAATCATATCCAGGTACAAATACACTTAATTACACGCGGAAACATTTACTTACTTACATGAGGAAACATTCCCAAACTGTTCCACAAAGTTGGGAGCATGAATTTGTCCAAAATGTCTTGGTATTGAATAGCGTATTGGTCCAAAAAGAGTTTCTTTTACTGGAACTAAGAGGCCAATCCCTAAAAAACAACCCCGCACCATAATCCCCCCTCCACCAAACTACACTTGGCACAATGCAGTCAGGCAAGCACCGTTCTCCTTGCAACCGCCAAACACGGACTCGGATTTTATACAACTGTGGCCATGGAAGTGATCGGAACCCCTGAATTCAATTATTTGGAGGGCTGTCCCAATACTTTTGGCAATATAGTGTATATTGTACATATAAAAGCATGAGCGCATTCATGATAAGATGTGAATGTTGTTTTCCTTTAGGTTTTGCGTTTGTGGCGCTGGTCAGTTTTAAAGATATGAACTCATCCAGTGATCTGTTGAACAAGATGAGCAAATCATCACAGGAGCAGGAGAGCAGAGAGAGAAAAATCACTTATCAGCTCAACTCCAAGGTGGTGACGGCCGTCGTCAGTAATCCAGAAACCAAAGAGCTGTCTGAGCCGGTGACGATCATCTTTACACACGAGCAGGTGAAGATGCCGACCAACACAACAACTCTGTGACTTGACCGTTAAACAGTTACAAATGAAAAAACTACCACATAAATATGTATAGCTGATTTGTTACTGTTCCAAAATGGTCAACCAGTTTGCTTCAACTAATGACCTGCTTAGTTAGACCAGCAGAAAACCATCTACCGTGTGCCCAAACTTAAGCTGGATTTCTCATCAGGGTTTAAAGAGATTATAATGCCATTCTAAAGTGCCAGAACGCATTTACTAGAGCCCGACCGATAAAGGATTTTGAAGGCCGATATCAATACAAATGTTTGTTGGTTTTAAAATCCGATATATCGGCCGATATATATATTTTTTTTTTTTTTTGAAACACGCAACAAAAACATTCCCTAACATTAGTTATTTGTAGTTATTTATGAGTTTTAACTAAAATAATATGATAATGCATTTTATAAAGAAACTTGTTTCTTTTATTGTCACAACAAAACAGACTGATGACTGAGTGCCCTCTGGTGGACAAACTACACAACTCCAACACTCATGACATGGTTCAAGCGTGTTTCGGCCGTTTTTATTTTAGTTTTTAAATATTCATTTATCGGCCATTATAACTGCCGATACCGATAGTTTGTAAAATGCCTAATATCGGCTGATATTAGCCGATATATCGGTCTGGCTCTAGCATTTACACAAGATTTACAACTGCAGAATGCGTGTGCGATCAGAAATTGAAAAATACAAATGATGACTGAAGGCCTTCTAAAAATGTGACTGTAGAAATGATAAAATAGACTAGCCTAATGGTAGGGAAATCTGCGTGTATTGGGTGACGCAAAAGTGTGTAAATTTCGATGTAGTATGCACTCCAGGCGGCTAGGTGGCGATGTGGAGCGCTGCCACACAACAACACCAAGTCCGCGCGTCTACGTATGACCTTCACTGTGCCTTCTCTTATCAGTAATACTATGTGAGAATATTTCGTACAATGGTTTAATTTTTTTGCGTTTTTAAGCCCCGTCACCGTCGCCGTGTAAACGAAAGGCACATGCGATAAAATATTTGTACGTTTTCACCCGGAATCGTTCTCGTGTCTCGTAAACAGGGCCTTAGTTCATGCACGCACACACTTTGCGTTTTCCATTAGTTAACTTTTCGTGTTCCTTGTTTCCAAAACGGTTCTTCTCACTTCTTCAGGAGAGGGCGGAGCCTGAGGGTGTGGCTTATTCCTGTGTGTACTGGAATGAGGCTGAGGGGGCGTGGTCTGGGCGTGGCTGTAAGGAGGCGTGGTCTAACAGCACTCATACAGCGTGTTCCTGCACTCATCTCAGTAGTTTCGCTGTACTGATGGCCCTTTATCCCATACAGGTACATCTGTGACCTAGAAAAAACTTAGATTTCACACATTTAATTCAGATTTTAGATGAAATGATGATGATTTTTTCCCTCTTCCTCTCCCTCAGGACTCGTTTGAGCTGGTGTTGATCACTCGTGTGGGTTTAGTTCTGTCTCTGCTCTGTTTATTTCTCTGTATCCTGACGTTTCGGTTCTGCCGCACGATCCAAGGAACCCGAAACAGCATTCATCTTCATCTGAGCGTGTGCCTCTTCATCGCAGACCTCGTCTTCCTCTGCGGGATCTCCAGCACTCACGATCGGGTGTGTGTCTTATGTCTTATATCTTATGTATTTATGGGAGCTTTGAAGTCTAAAAGGTAAATTTTTCACTGATTTAGTTAGAATATTATGTGTTTTATTATTGACACACTGTGTTTAAACTGTAGATTCATAAAAATAACATCATCCAGATAGACGTTTGTCATTAAAGCATAACCATGAACACCTGATCACATTTTATCTGGGCTTGTTTTTCTTAAACAAATGTGTCTTATAAACACAGTTAAACTTGTCAGAGAAAATATAACGTTTAACGGCCAAGAGCCTAACTAAAGCGCACACTGATCATCATAATGGTGACTTCACACAAACCATCTAAACCTCTGTTAATTCTCAATAAGAGCCGTAGCTGAATAATAGCTCAATAATAATAGCTCAATTATAGACGTCTGACAGAAATAAAGTCAGTCTGCTTAGTATAGTTTAATGTTTCAATAGTTCATTGTGTTTTTCGTTTTCTCTCAGGTTGGGTGTGGGATTGTGGCCGGGCTGCTTCATTTCTTCTTCTTGTCTGCGTTCTGCTGGATGCTGCTGGAGGGGGTTCAGCTCTACCGGATGGTTGTGCTGGTGTTTCACACCACATTAAAACATGTCTACATGTATGCGGTGGGATACGGAGTCCCTCTCGTCATCGTCATTATTTCTGCTAGCACCTTCCCAAAGGGATACGGCACCGATCGACAGTGAGCGTCTAAACCTCTAGTGTGTGTGTGTGCCAGCTCTCTGAATCAGTCTTATCTCAGTTATTATTGTAGTTTTATTATTGTAAAATAAATAATTAATAAATTTAGTTTTTGTTAACGATAATAATAACCCTACTTAGATATAAAAATCACTCTTGCCATCAACATTTTTTGTAAAATGAAGTATTAAATAAAAAAAAAAAAATGCCTAAAATATAGATAAAAACCCTATGAATCAAAATTCGATGTCGAACCCATCTACAACTTTACTTTTGGCTGATATACACACTTAAAATTGCATATGATTTCCTTTCAGCAGAACAGGCCGAACGTTTTGATGATTCGCCTTGTTTGCAAAGAAATCATGCAAATCAAGTTTCATGACGAAATTTACAGTATATGAATGAAAAGTTATTAAAAATGTCTTGGAAGTCTTTGATATGTGACGCCCCAGAATGGTTAAACAGCTCCAACGAAGCAAAATATAAATGTATGTATTTTGTTATGTAGATTTCTCAACTCCTCTCGAAGGGGACTAACATTTATGCTTATGGAAGATGCTTTTATCCAAAGGAATGCAAATTATAGCGTACATTTTTCAAAGCTGCGATTTTGGTCAAGTCAAATTCACCTTCACCATAAAGTTCATACCCATATTTTTAATGTAATACAACGACACAGTAATACTCAGTATAAAAGGGTCATTCTGAACCAGAACTACTGGTTAACTCTATGCAAAATGCAAGAGATTCATGTCTTTCTGTCACCGAACAGGTGTATTAATTGAATGTAGATAATAAAATGCACTAAACTCGCATCAACACTACCGCCTGATCTCCAACAGGGAAACTCCTGTGTCAATAATTCATTGTTAGGCTTCAGAAACTTCAGGGTCAAACATCAACTCAGAAGCTGTAAATCCAGATGAATCATTCACAGTCTCTGAAGGCCAATGATTTTCCAGTCTCGACATGCTGTAATTAGATATATTACAGTACTTTCTGTGGAAGAGCGAAGGCGGCCAGCAGGCCGTGATGACATCATGCTATTATCTTTAACTCAAACTGAAGACGTTAAAAATGTAAATACTGGGGTGAAAAAAAGTTTACTTAGGAAAAAAATGCGTGTGTTTATAACCATGTGACTGGTTTATCATTCCAGCTGTTGGCTCTCTCTAGATGGTTATTTTATCTTGAGTTTTTTCGCACCCGTCTGCATCATCGTCCTCCTCAACTGTTTCTTCTTCATCATCACTGTGTGGAAACTGGCCAACAAATTCTCCAGTCTCAATCCAGACCTCTCCAAACTCAAACAGATCAGGTGTGTGTCAATTTTACTCAAATTCGTATACTATTACAGTTTTTATTATTATTATTTTTATTGCAGGAGTTTTACGATGACCGCAGTGGCTCAGCTGTGTGTTCTCGGAGGGACGTGGGTTTTCGGCTTCTTCCTCTTCCAGGAGAACGGGACTGAAGTCATGTTGTACCTCTTCACCATCCTCAACAGCCTCCAGGGGGCGCTCATCTTCATCATGCACTGCCTGCTGTCCAAACCGGTACTGACAGCAGAACACACATGATGAATGGCCTTCAACACACTGAAGGTTTGGTAACAGGGGATTGTTTTAGACACATCTCGCAGGACTTCAACAGTTTAACGTGACAGTTCACACAAACTCGAAACTCGGACGTATGTACAGATGTACTTATTGTTCTGAATTAGTGGTTGAATGATATACCGGTTTTGGAAACATGTTTTTGAAAGAAGTCTCTTATGCTCATCAAACCTGCATTTATTTGATCAAAAATACAGAAAAAATTGTAAAATTGTTAAATATTATTACAATTTAAAGTAATGGTTTTCTATTTTAATATACTTTAAATTAAAATTTATTTTTGTGTTGTAAAGCTGAATTTTGATCAGCCATTACTCCAGTCTTCAGTGTCACATGATCTTTCAGAAATCATTCAAATACTTTATCTCATAATGATTAATTTTTCAATACAATTTTTTTTTTAATTTAGTGAATATGTAACAAATCGAAATTTCATTGCAGCAATTACGCATAGATTTAATTGTGTAATATTATATCGACCTCTAGGGTTTGATCTGAAACAAACGGTAATTTATCGCTAAGTCAGTTAATTTGCATCAATTATTTTGTCTGTTTTGTCGCCCCCTTCAGGTCAGGGCGGAGTATCACAAACTGTTTGTCCGATTGTGTCCACATAATGAGAAAGGAGAATACAGTACCAGCCAGTCCAACAGCAGTCAGGTACGTCAAGCCGGTTTTTACTCGCATGCGAGGGTCTGCGTACGGTAAGGTGAACAGCATGTGTGTATTTTGCACACTAATCAGTTGTTCCACAAGGTGGCAGCACTGTCTCGGGGCGTTGTTTCCCAGTAGAAAACGAAACTAAAGAGACGAAACAACAACCACAGGCGCCCACATCGAGAGCCGTAACTTTAGAATACAAAAGAATACAAAGACTTTTTATTGGTCGTAACGTCTGGAGAGACACTGAACAAAGATGAAACTTTCTGGAGCAATTGTTGACCTGTGTTCACGCACCCTATCGAACGGAGTATACTATGAAAGGCTATTCAACTGTATGCATACAATAGTGTCCGTGTAAAAGTATATTTTGGGCTTAAGTGAGTGTGTTTGAGTGTTTGTGACATTCTTTCATTGACTTTCATAGAAACCTCTTCGGGTCGACAACAGCACTGGAGAGTCAGAGATATAAACTTCTGGTGGGTTTTTACAAACTCTCGAACACTATTGACTTTCAACGACAAACGAAGACCTTCAGCTCAACCTTTCCAGTCAGAAGATCTTTACGTGCTTTGCATCCGTCCGTTCGGTGAGAACGTTGTAAATAAATAAATATTGTAGCTAATAACAGACATTCCTGTTAATAATACTGACCAATCACAGGTGTTTAAGTTACTGGTAGTGATAATCTGCAATCTTTCGAAGCGCTGAATGAGTTTGTGTAGCTTATTTACAAATTTTGTTTACAAACTTTGTAAACGAAGTTTACAAATTTTACTAAAAATAAAAGCAAAATGTGAAAGCTATATTGGTAAGTGGAAACGGTTGATGAGCCGATACGTGTTCCTCTGCCGCCATCTACCGGTTATTTAATGTCTTTTAAAAAAATTTGTTAGTTTTCCTACATCGTGAAACATTTAGTTTTACAATTGAGGACAATATGTAGGATATTTTTTTGGTCATCACATTAAAAATAACATTTAAATTGGATAATATTCATACTTTTGAATAAATATGTCATCAGGGTGCTTCTGTCTTTGTTGTTTTTTGTGAAACTGGATGTTATATCATGCAAATTGCAGCTTGTTTAAAATAATCAATGTTGTATTGCTTTGAGGGAGATCTTGACATGATTATGCCACTAAACGAATGTTAAAATAATCCATAAGTGAAAGGGAAACTAGCTTTACGATACATAAATGATCTGATCTGAGAGACTGGGGTTATTAAATAATACGTGATCTTAACAGATAGTGTCTGTTTGTGTACTAATATTTCTTGAGTTTATTTTAAAATGCATTAAAAACATATTTTGTTTAAATCATTCTGTGTTGTTATTATGCTGATGATCAAACCGTAAATATAGGTCTGATTTCTGCCCTGTTTTTTCTCAGTTCTTCCTCTTTCACAGGAATGTAACTTATAACAGAGAGTTACGCTGAGTGAAATGTGTTTATATTGGTAAAAACGTCATGGTCGTGTGAAAAGGACAAATCTTAGGAGTATTGAGAAGAGCAAAATGCGACCACACTTTAGCAGCAACCACTTCAGTTACTGTAAATGTGTGTTTCAGAATAATGAGGGTTTTCTGGATCTGAAATAGCTTTCGAGACTCAAAATTTCTGCCAATTTTCTGAAGCGATTTATTTATTTATGTAAGCTTTACAATGTGTGTTGAAGAAAGACGTACTGTAGTTCTGTTTGAAGTTTCAGCGCATTATTATTATTGTCATTGCATTTGTTTTTGAACACTTTTGAGTCAAGAGTCAACCCAACAACTTTGCTTGTTAATTGCACTAATTTTGCTTATTCTGATCACTTATCCTGGGTTTTTTCTAAATGATGCATGTGTGTTTCAGAAATATTTGACATATTTTAATAGTTTCTACCTGTTGTGTTGAAAACATTTCTGTCATATGTTCTCATTTTGTTTTACTTGGCATGTTTTGATCAGTTTTCTTATTTTATGTTCCCATGGCACTGAAGTAGATGGAAATATGTGAATGTTTTGGGTGGGTTTTGAAGAGCTGCAGGGCTGGAAATATAAGAACAGAAGCAAAGGGAGAACAGCATCTCTCTTGTCTTGACACAAGCAGGAATACAGCAGAACGTATAGTGGAAAATCATTGAACAAATAACAGGCGAGAAATAACCTTTGCAGGATTTCATACATGGAGCTGAAATGGACACTTCTTTTGGGTGAGTAGCCTATATTGTTTTGCTCGGTTCACATGTGCAGTGAGTGAATATATATTTCTGGCGCAATTCAAGTGGATAGTGGTCAGACGGCTGCTGGGAACATGCAGATCTGAACCGTGCCTGTTTGTTTGTGTTGAGCAAGACTTCTTCAAAGTTGTCGATTTCTGTTTCTAGAAATGTGAAACCAGATAGCCTCGTCTCTCCCACCGCACCCCCACCCCTCGTGTAAGAAAGGCTTATAGTAAGGAAATGATTGTGAAATAGTGCAGCACAAAGGAGTTTTTCTCTTTAACCGCCCACAAGGATCCAGCGCATGCTCTGTGCTTTTCATGTTAGCTCCCTCTGCTGCGGCTTTTATGATGAAGGACAATGGGACATTGAAGCAAGATAACCACAGATGTATTTTTGGACGTTTTTCCAACATTTGTCTCATCAATCAGATATACTGATGTTAAAGGAGTAATTCACTTAAAAAAAAAAACACACAACTTTTGCTGATAATTTACTCGCCCCCATGTCATCCGAGATGTCCATGTCTTTCTTTCTTCAGTCGAAAAGAAATTAAGGTTTTTGATGAAAACATTCCAGGATTTTTCTCCATATAATGAACTTCAATGGGATCCAGACGGTTCAAGTTCCATGACAAAATTAACGAATCTTTTCATTTTCAAAAGATTTGTTCATTTACGAGTTCCAACAGGAGAGTCATGAACGCGCATCACAGAACTGAGCAAGGCGAGCATTTGTGCTTATAAAACTTAAACTTTTTTATTTATTTTTTAAATGAGCGATCGTTTCGCTTGATAAGACCCTCATCGTCTGGAATCGTTTAAAGCCCTTTGAACAGTTTGCACTGAAACTGTCACTTTGAACCGTTTGGTTCCGATTGAAGTCCATTATATGGAGAAAAATCCTGGAATGTTTTCATCAAAAACCTTAATTTCTTTTCGACTGAAGAAAGAAAGACATGGACATCTCGGATGACATGGGGGTGAGTAAATTATCAGCAAAAGTTTTTTTTTAAAAAAGTCAACTACTCCTTTTAGCATTAGCTGATGTAAAAAGTATAGCTAAAAAACTATCACAAAGTTATTGTGAGTTTTTACTATAGCTGTATTTTTTTTCCCTTTCTCTTTCAGGTCTCTGTCTGCCATCATGTGTTGTTGGTAATTATGACCTTTTCAAGTTTTAATGATCTGAACATTTAAAAGAGAAAGTATGTATAACTGTTGTTGTAGTCATACAACTCTTCAAATCGTCGAAATCGTCCAGGACATTTAAGGGCGTCCGGCCCTTTTGTGCAAAAACTTTATTTAATTTTTTTACAAAACATAAAAGACACAATATTTGCAGTAGGCCTACATCATTGCCAACTGCTCTCTTTCCCTCCTGTCAAATATAGAGTGTGCCCCTGAAAATGAATTTGACAGCTCTGGCGATTTCATGTTTTTGGGCCCATATGACTATGAAGAAGAAGGTACCTTTTCTAATTTTAGCAGAAACTCCAAATTGACTTGCACATTGTAGCTAAAAGGTTTTGGTCATAAAATGTTTGTCATTTTGGCTACATGTCTTTGCTTAAATTATAATTAATTTGTTCTAAAACAATTATTAATGCTAATTGCTCTTTCTTTTCTGTTGGATATAGACGGTTCATCTTCAGGCTCTGGTGATGTGGAGACAACAACAGAAATGTTTTTTCCGGGCTTATCTGATCTGGACTTTCAGACCACGACTGGCTCTAAATCAAAATCTGAGGGTGCCTCTTTATGCTATATTATGCTATATGTCCTATTGTGGTGTGTGGTAATGGCAGGTTGAAGGATGATGAAGGTTACAGATAACTTATCACAGCACACTGGGCCAGCTAACCAATCACAGCACACTGGGCCAGCTAACCAATCACCCAAATACAATATCAAGACTTCATAAAAGGGCATAAAAATGCCACTTTAAAATGATTTAAATTGTAATAGTATTAATGTTCTCTCTCTCTCTCTCTCTCTCTCTCTCTCTCTCTCTCTCTCTCTCTCTCTCTCTCTCAGACATCGATGAGTGTAAAGATCCAGATGTTTGCGGCACAAACGCAGTCTGCATAAATCATCCAGGCAGCTTCATCTGCGAATGTCACCCGGGTTACAGTAACTACGGCAACAACCAGTCAAAATGCATCGGTGAGAATTTTAGCAGGTTCTGTTCATTAACAGCTAATGAGACTCTTGTAGAAGTTAATCAGCGCACTGTAGTCTTTTTATTTATTTTGATCTTTGCTGATGTTGTGCACAGAAATGGACTGTGATCAGTTTAAACCTCGGCCTGATGCAGAACACACACCGGAGAAGGTAGACTGTGTACTTCTGCTTATTATGATTGTTATAATTATATTATTATATTATATGCCCAGCTAAAAGGGCACCTTCCCACATTTTTCTCAATTTTGAAAAAGTTATGTAAATGTTAAGATAAAATGTTCTTAAAATTACATTTGATGTTCATATATTATTAATATGTGTTCTCATTTCTTTGTGGAGAGAAAACTTCTTAACTAGAGTTGACACTATTCTGGAATTTTGGAAACTTCGATACGATATTTGAAAAATGGCGATATTCGATACCACAGGGAAAAAAACTGCCATATCGATTTTTTTTTAAATTATTATCTCATAATTGTTTGAACATTTTATTACATTTGATTTCTGTATGTCTTCCTTTAGTTGAAGCATTTGATGTCACTGTTGAAGAACAGCTGTGAGTCTCTGAATGACACACAGGGAGAACATTTGACCGGGAAGGAGTTACTGGAGGTTAAACACACACTGCATCATATATTCTCATAGTAGTTTGTGTACATGCACTTGCACAATGGCTGAATTAAATTAATTTCACAGAACTTTTGCAATTCCACTGATGATCTGCTGTCGGACGGAAACATCGCTGACGGCGAGACGATGAGTCAGTTTCTGGACACGGTGGAGAAAGGCATGCGTCTGATTGGACCTCAGCTTAAAGAGCCTGTGAGCAGGATGGAGACGCACAACACCAGTGAGACACAAACATTTACAGTTTACACATTATCTCAATGTGTTGCTGAGTGGAAATCATACTCGGTTACTAGTAACGTGACCTCGGTTCACCTGAGAGTATGGTCACTTCGTATTGTGTAGCTACTCCTTTTCCTCAAAATATTGAAGCAATAATTTAAAACGCAGATAATGGCACATCCAATGGCCGAGTGCCCCAATCAACTGACTTGGCGCCAGGTACGTCAGAGAGCTCCTAAATGGGCGTGGCCTAAACCCAGTGTTGTAGTCGAGACCAGCTCACTCGAGTCCGAGACCAAAGAGAGTCGAGTCCAAGTCGAGACCGAGACCAAAGAGAGTCGAGTCCCAGTCGAGACCGAGACCATAGAGGGTCGGGTCCGAGTCGAGACCGAGTCGAGACCGAGACCATAGAGGGTCGGGTCCGAGTCGAGACCGAGACCAAAGAGAGTCGAGTCCGAGTCGAGACCGAGACCAAAGAGGGTCGAGTCCAAGTCGAGACCGAGACCGAGTCGAGACCGAGACCAAAGAGGGTCGGGTCCGAGTCGAGACCGAGACCAAAGAGAGTCGAGTCCGAGTCGAGACCGAGACCAAAGAGAGTCGAGTCCGAGTCGAGACCGAGACCAAAGAGGGTCGAGTCCAAGTCGAGACCGAGACCAAAGAGAGTCGAGTCCCAGTCGAGACCGAGACCATAGAGGGTCGGGTCCGAGTCGAGACCGAGACCAAAGAGAGTCGAGTCCGAGTCGAGACCGAGACCAAAGAGAGTCGAGTCCGAGTCGAGACCGAGACCAAAGAAAGTCGAGTCCGAGTCGAGACCGAGACCAAAGAAAGTCGAGTCCGAGTCGAGACCGAGACCAAAGAAAGTCGAGTCCGAGGCAAGACCGAGACCAAAGAGAGTCGAGTCCAAGTCGAGGCTGAGACCAAAGACAGTCAAGTCCGAGTCCAGACCGAGACCAAAGAGAGTCGAGTCCGAGTCAAAACTGAGACCAAAGACAGTCAAGTCCGAGTCGAGACCGAGACCAAAGAGAGTCGAGTCCAAGTCGAGACCAAAGAGAGTGGAGTCCGAGTCGAGACCGAGACCAAAGAGAGTCGAGTCCGAGTCGAGACTGAGACCAAAGACAGTCAAGTCCGAGTCGAGACCGAGACCAAAGAGAGTCGAGTCCGAGTCGAGACCAAAGAGAGTGGAGTCCGAGTCGAGACTGAGACCGAAGACAGTCAAGTCCGAGTCGAGACCAAAGAGAGTTGAGACCGAGGCATTAGAGTCGGGCGCTCTAACAAGGAGGCTAAAGACTGCAGTCTCTAGTGTCTGTCGCTAGAGCGCCTATTGAGATCAGGGGAGTGAGGTTTACTTGCACAGCAACTACTAGCTGGCCTCCGTTACAAAGGAGGGGCACCAATCGGCATTAAGTCAGTTGATTGGGTCGCGCGTCTGAGGCGTATTGCTTCAATATTTTGAGGAAAAGGAGTTTCCCCACTGTGTATTAGCTACACTAGGCGAAGTGACCATTCTCAAAAGGGAAAAAGTTTAAAATGTGCATAAAAAACTGATATTGAGTACTGGAGGTACTGAAAGCAGTTGTTCTGTGTGATCATGTGATTCACAGTCGCTGAGGTTGCAGTCAGGCGGGGTCAGGCTCCGCCCAGTGGGCGTGTCATTCTGAGCACAGACTCCGCCCTCTTCAACACCAGCTGGGAAACAGTTGTAGGGAAATCATATCCAGGTACAAATACACACATGCACATATATGTACTTATGAAAGCATCAGTGCATTCAAGACCAGATGTAACTGTCGTCTTTTAGGTTTTGCGTTTGTGGCGCTGGTCAGTTTTAATGATATGAACTCATCCAGCGATCAGTTTCACACGATGAGCAGAGAGAGATCAGATGATAGCGACAGAAACATCACTTATCGGCTCAACTCGAAGGTGGTGACAGTGGTCGTCAGTAATCCAGAAACCAAACAGCTGTCTGAGCCGGTGACGATCATCTTTACACACGAGCAGGTGAAGATGTTAATCAGTTGAGTAGTTAAAAATGAAAAACCAAATAAATGTGAATTACCCGTTTGAAAATCCTGGGTTATCTTTATTCGCCATTTTTTATGATCACATGTTCGGATCTTGTGGCACGCTCATAAACTTTTCAGGCAGATGTTCACATATTCCTCATTTCCTAAACGGTTCTTCTCACTTCTTCAGGAGAGGGCGGAGTCTGAGGGCGTGGCTTATTCCTGTGTGTTCTGGAATGAGACAGAGGGGGCGTGGTCTGGGTTGGGCTGTGAGAGGGTGTGGTCTAATGACACTCATACAAAGTGTTCCTATTCTCATCTCAGTAGTTTCGCTCTGCTCATGGCCCTCTACCCTGTCCAGGTACATCTGTGACATATTTCAGATTTTAGACTTATTTATGACGATATTAACCCGTCAGTTTGCTCTTCCTCTCCCTCAGGACTCGTTTGAGCTGGTGTTGATCACTCGTGTGGGTTTAGTTCTGTCTCTGCTCTGTTTATTTCTCTGTATCCTGACGTTTCGGTTCTGCCGCTCCATCCAAGGAACCCGAAACAGCATTCATCTTCATCTGAGCGTGTGCCTCTTCATCGCAGACCTCGTCTTCCTCTGTGGGATCTCCAGCACTCACAATCAGGTGTGTTCAAATGAGAAAACAAGTGTCAGTTGTGAAGGAATTGTTTGGATGTTGTCAGAAAATCGGATTTGGGCATCAAGACCTGCAGTGTAAATGCAGCCTTTGACGGTATGTGTCCCCGTCACAACACTGGGCGTTAAGACCCACACAGACCACAGGGAGAGCGCCCCCTCCTGGCCTCACTAACACCTCTTCCAGCAGCAACCTGGGTTCCCCAGGAGTCTCCCATCCAGGTAATGACCAGGCTCAGCCCTGCTTAGCTTCAGTGGGGAACCAGTCTTGGGCTACAGGGTGATTCGGCTGCTGGATATAAAATGTTATTGTAATCAAACAAGAGTTGATCTGACATGTCTGTTTCTCTCTTAGATAACATGTGCGATTGTGGCCGGGCTGCTTCATTTCTTCTTCTTGTCTGCGTTCTGCTGGATGCTGCTGGAGGGGGTTCAGCTCTACCGGATGGTTGTGCTGGTGTTTCATACCACAGTTAAACATCTCTACATGTATGCGGTGGGATACGGAGTCCCTCTCGTCATCGTCATTATCTCTGCTAGCACCTTCCCAAAGGGATACGGCACCGATCGACAGTGAGTTTCTGTATCCACTGCTGTTCAACTGTATTATTACACTCACCTAAAGGATAATTAGGAGCACCACACTAATACTGTGTTCGACCCCCTTTCGCCTTCAGAACTGCCTTAATTCTACGTGGCATTGATTCAACAAGGTGCTGAAAGTATTCTTTAGAGATGTCAGCCCATATTGATAGGATAGCATCTTGCAGTTGATGGAGATTTGTGGGATGAACATCCAGGGCACGAAACTCCCGTTCCACCACATCCCAAAGATGCTTTATTGGGTTGAGATCTGGTGACTGTGGGGGCCATTTTAGTACAGTCAACTCATTGACATGTTCAAGAAACCAGTTTGAAATGATTCGAGCTTTGTGACATGGAGCATTATCCTGCTGGAAGTAGCATCAGAGGATGGGGACATGATGGCCATAAAGGGATGGACATGGTCAGAAACGTTGCTCAGGTAGGCCGATGCCCAATTGGCACTAGGGGGCCTAAAGTGTGCCAAGAAAACATCCCCACACCATTACACCACCACCACCAGCCTGCACAGTGGGAACAAGGCATGATGATCCATGTTCTCATTCTGATTACGCCAAATTCTGACTCTACCATCTGAATGTCGAGACTCATCAGACCAGGCAACATTTTTCCAGTCTTCAACTGTCCAGTTTTGGTGAGCTCTTGCAAATTGTGGCCTCTTTTTCCTATTTGTAGTGGAGATGAGTGGTACCCGGTGGGGTCTTCTGCTGTTGTAGCTCATCCGCCTTAAGGTTGTGTGTGTTGTGTCTTCTTCACAAATGCTTTGCTGCATACCTCGGTTGTAACGAGTGGTTATTTCAGTCAAAGTTGCTCTTCTATTGGCCCATTCTCCTCTGACCTCTCGCATCAACAAGGCATTTCCGCCCACAGGACTGACCCATACTGGATGTGTTTCCCTTTTCACTCCATTCTTTGTAAACCCTAGAAATGGTCGTGTGTGAAAATCCCAGTAACTGAGCAGATTGTGAAATACTCAGACACCAACAACCATGCCACGCTCAAAATTGCTTAAATCCCCTTTCTTTCCTATTCTGACATTCAGTTTGGAGTTCAGGAGATTGGCTTGACCAGGACCACACCCCTAAATGCATTGAAGAAACTGCCATGTGATTGGCTGATTAGATAATTGCATTAATGAGAAATTGAACAGGTGTTCCTAATAATCCTTAGGTGAGTGTATGCGTGTGTGTATGTTAGGGATGGGCATGATTAATCAACGATCGATAATTGATCATCAAGTATTTCCTCGATCACGTTAATTTGTTATCGATTAAACTAATGCTGGTTGTGTTGTGTAGTGTGAGTGGAAGGCTGGTACCTGTGCATTGGTATCAGCAACCACCTGATCTCCAATAGTTCATTTTCTCCTTCGACTACTTCATGGTCAAACATCAACACATCAGATCATTCACGAGTATGAAAGGGGGAAAAGGGATTAATTAGTCTTTTGTGTGTGTGTGTGTAACCATGTGACTGGTTTATCATTCCAGCTGTTGGCTCTCTCTAGATGGTTATTTTATCTTGAGTTTTTTCGCACCCGTCTGCATCATCGTCCTCCTCAACTGTTTCTTCTTCATCATCACTGTGTGGAAACTGGCCAACAAATTCTCCAGTCTCAATCCAGACCTCTCCAAACTCAAACAGATCAGGTGTGTGTCAATTTTACTCAAATTCGTATACTATTGTAGTTTTTATTATTATTATTTTTATTGCAGGAGTTTTACGATGACCGCAGTGGCTCAGCTGTGTGTTCTCGGAGGGACGTGGGTCTTCGGCTTCTTCCTCTTCCAGGAGAACGGGACTGAAGTCATGTTGTACCTCTTCACCATCCTCAACAGCCTCCAGGGGGCGCTCATCTTCATCATGCACTGCCTGCTGTCCAAACCGGTACTGACAGCAGAACACACATGATGAATGGCCTTCAACACACTGAAGGTTTGGTAACAGGGGATTGTTTTGTATCGCGCATGATTTCAGTGATTCAAGTGACAGTTCACTCCCCCAAGAAGTCAAGTGTCCTGAAGTAGTGGTTGACTGATATATCTCAAAGGACTGATATTTGTCAGTTTTAAATGATTGGCATTGACCAGTGTTTTTCTGTTTGACTGACAAGTTTCAGAAGCAGCTTTTATTTTGACATCGATGGTACTTTTATTTTGACAGCGCTAAGAACACCAGCGTCTGAGTGCAGTTTCAAGCGTAGAAATCCTCGATTTAAAACTAATCATATTCATGTCATGTTCTCTGTGTACTGTATGTAAAATTAGCGTTACCTGCTCTTTATTTATGGATGTATATTTATATATGATTCCCAATGTGTAAATTACATCACATTACTGGGGGAACTGCTAGTTAAGTGTTAATTTCATCAAGTTGATCAATATTCTGAATGCAAGAAAGAAACTGTGATTTACTATTTAGTCAAACATAATTTGCTTTAGCTGTTTTGTCGCCCCCTTCAGGTCAGGACGGAGTATTACAACCTGTTTGGCCGTCCACATAAGAAGAAAGCAGAATACCGTGTCGGCCAGTCCAACAGCAGTCAGGTACAGTACGCTAGTGTGTGTGTTTGAGTGTTTTAATGCTGTGTTTGTGTCTTCAGCTTCTTCATTATTTCACAGAAACCTCTGCGGAGCGACGGCAGCACAGCCGAGTCACAGATGTAAAGTGCTGCTGGGTTTTTACAAACTCCTGAACACAAGATACATAGACACTTTCTACGACAAACAAAGACTTATCAAATAGCTTCAGTTTAAGTTTTCCAGTCAGAAAATGTTTTATTGCTTTGAGGGAGATCTTGACATGATTATGCCACTAAAAGAGTTTTAAACAGCCTTAAAATAATCCTTAAAGGGGTGATGAACTTGAGCTTTTAATATCTAAGAGGTCATATAAGAATATCATGTAAGTTTCAGAACTGAAAACGTCCTTGTTAGTCCAATAAAAGCTTTTATTGACACCAGGCTCAGCAAACGACTCGTTTTTCAAAGTGGGGAACTATGACGACAGAGGATAAAACCCCACCCCCGCAGAAGAAGATCGATGCCTACTTCAACACGGCCCGGTTAAGCCCCGCCCACCGATTCGCACATTACACGCATAGTCAAATAACATAGATGCCTACCTCGTGATTCCAAACCGGATCGAGAGTTAAACTCATTATAATATGCAAAACTGTTATCCACTCACAGCAGTGGGCGTTTACTTCCAAGTCTTCAGTGCGACACGCCCATAAAATTAAGCGTTTTTGTGTTGGGCTCAAAAATAGGGTCGAAAATAGCCTATTACTTATTCATTTTGATGTTTTTGAATGTAAAAACCAAGCAAACGTCATAAGTTGACCTCAAACGACAGTACAAAACAAATTAAAAAGCCAGTTCATGACCCCTTTAAGAAGTCTGGAAAATGAAAGTGAAACAGTATTTGGGTGTTAAACAGATCTGATCTGAGAGACTGGGGAGTAGTATATATAAGGCAGCTATTTATGGATTTATGGTTTTGACAGATGTTTATGACAGGATATGTGCATGGCAGGGGTTAATGAGCAGCAGATGGTACCGGTGTGTGTGTGTGTGTGTGTGTGTGTGTGTGTGTGTGTGTGTGTTTGACGGTGATCTGCTTTGGGAACTGTTAGGAATGTTTTTCAGGGAAAGTTTTTATTCTACCAGGATAATGTTGGCAGAGCAATGAAATTATGAACATGAAGAGAAATAGAAAATAAAGGCATAGAAAATAAAACATATATTACATTTATTAAACAATTAAAAGTAAGTTTTTTAAACTTAATGAGGAGATATTTATGCGTTTATCTGCGTTAATCTTAAATCTTTCTGAACAGATGAAATGTCACAAATGAGGTTTTTCACAAATAAAAAGCAATAAGATTGAACATATTTTATTTTCTATGCCTTATTTGTTATCCACGCTATACTTTAAACTCTTTCTCATTCTCCCTCAGGCAATACACTGCTCCATCTGAAAATCATATCCATGTCAGACCTCCTCATGTTCATAATTTCATTGCTCTGCCAACATTATCCTGATATAATAAAAACTTTCCTATACTGTTAAAGAGGTCCGGATGAGTCGTTAAGCCGAGATCCTGACTCACAAACAAACCCAGGATGTCCTCTGTAAAAGAGTAGGAGTGTAACCCCGGCCAAATCTGCCCGTCCATTCTAATCATCCCTCCAGACAGATGGTTAAAAGAATAAATCGACATATTTATTTTGCATAACAATATAAAGATTACAATACATTTAAGACATACTATCACACGGTGTCCTAACTACACGCGACGCCGCGACACGCGATATCTTTTCCATGTTAATCATTGTTTTTGTCCTAACCAGACGCGACGGCGACACGCGAAGTTTCTAATTTAGAAACGGTTCCTATTTCTGCGACGTCGATCGCGGCTGACAGAATGAATTTATGAGTACACATTATTTATTTTTAGTTAAAAATAGGTCGCTGTGCCACAAGCGATAACGGATAATTTACCTCAGATTTTGAAAGCAGATAATATAGCGTTCAAAATGAATTCTATGCAAACGTACAACTGTACTTCATAACAAAATTAGTCAATGAGTATGTTTTGTTAATGTTTTGATTATTAATAACGTTATTTCTTGATTTGTTTATGTCCTTACCCATTTCCAATGCGAGTGCGGGCCAACAGTGCGCTTTCTGCATGGCTGTGATTTTTGAGTGTGGCGTCTCACAGTCGCGTCGCGTCTATAGTGTGGACGGACAGACAGACTTGCTGTCGCTGGAATTTTATCGCGTTGCGTGTAGTTAGGACACGATGTTATGTTCAAATATACAATCGAAACACAGCAAATCAAACCAACATCAGACAAGACACAAAAAAATAAAAAAATAAAAGAAATGACAAATACAAATACAAACACAATGAATTATATAGCCTAATGAATTATAATTATTATTATAAACATCTGTCAAAACTATAAATCACTTTTTGACACCAGCTACCTTACCGGTATATATAGCCTAGCCTACTACTCTGGGGTTATTAAATAAAGCATGATATTGTCTGTTTGTGTACTAATATTTCACAAGTTTATTTTAAAATGTTAAAAATGTATTTTGTTCCCAATAATCCGTAAACATCTGTACTGAGACACAGTAGGTCTGATTTCTACCGTTTTTTCCTAACTTATGCCTCCATTTCACAGGAGTGTAACTGACCAGAGAGTTACACTGAATGTGTTTATATGGTAAAAAGGCTCATTTGTAAGTTTTGTCAACTCATTTGTCTGCAAAATTTGTGCACATGAGAAGAAATAACCACACTTTACTGTAGCAACAACCAGGTCAGTTACTGTCAGGTAAATGTGTGTGTTCAGATTAATGAGGAGGTTTTTCTGGATCTTAAAGTACTTTAAAAGGCAATCACTTTCGAAACTTCTGCCAATTTTCAGAATCGATTTATTTTCTTTCATCTTTCTTATCTTTTCCATTTTTTGGGAACACAAACGTGTCACTGTCAACCATTGCTTATTCTGATCACTTATCCTGGGCTTTGTGTTGTTTTTCCTGTTGATTTTATAAATGATGCATGTGTGTTTCCGAGGGTTAACGTTTGTTAATTTCTTGGCTGCCATTTGCAAATATTTGATACAGTTTAATAGTTTCTGTTTCGTTATAAACATTTGTTGTTTAGTGTATCAGCTTTCCTCTTGTATTGTTGTCATGGCAGGGACATTTATTCATCCGTATTGAAGTTTTAATAAAGTAGGTCCTCATAAACCTTGTTTGCCATGACTATAGAATTGTGTAATTATTTTGGCAGTGAATGTTCTGGGTGTGTTTTGAAGAGCTGGAGATCTGGAAATCACAGACCGAGAGCAGCATCTCTGATACGAGCAGGAAAACAGCTGAACGTAGTGGAAAATAATGTCCAGCTGGAACAAATAACAGGCTAGAAATAACCCTTAAAGACTTTAAGACTGTCAGGACAATTTCATATCTCATAAAAATATTTCAAGACTGAAAAAGCTGCTATCTGTCTCCTAATGGAGCTAAAATGGACACTTCTTTTTGGTGAGTATTGCCTATTTTTTTGCTCTGTTCACATGAAAAAAAATTTCTGACGCACTGAAGTTGTATTAGTAGTCAGACAGATGTAACAGAACTGTGCCCATCTGTGTTATACAAGACATTTTTTGTTAGAAATTTGAAACCAGACTTTGAGGATATTTTATCACAGCGCAGTATCGCAGTGTTCCCGTTCCTCTCTATAGACCAACACACCCAGAAATCACCCCCTGTGTTAGAGAGACTGACAATGACTGTGAAATATTGCACAGAGTAGTTTTTTTAACCACCCACTCGCGATAAAACAAAATATAGTTTCGTCAAAGTGGCACTCAAAATTACAATTTCACATTCGCAATAAATCCGTGCAGGTTTTATGTTTCTAAACTAGCCAACTTGGTATTAAAACTGAAGTTTAATAAAAAATAAAAAAACATTAAAAATGCAGTAAATATTTGAATGAGGCTCTAGATCTTTACAGTCTATGGTCTTCACACGTTCCTTTCAACTAGACGAGCAAAATCAATTAAAATGCATTTAACTTCTAATACATTTTTTTTAAGAAATCAAAACGAATATGAATCGCTGTGACTGTTCACTTTTAAACTGTGAGAACACGCAAAACTGCGAATTCCTGTGGAGAAATGTGGAGCGTGGAACAAAAAAAGCGCTGGGACATTGAAGCAAGTTAAGCACAGATGCAATAATGTTACCAAATTCAAGGTTATTTTGGTTAATAGTTATAGCCGGACTATATTGGGTCTATAACCAAGACGGTGAAATGACGGCTACTTCTTGCCGGGAAGCATCAAACGTTAGCTGAAGTAAAAATTATAGCTAAAAAAACGTGATCGTGCATTTTTACTATCGCTGTATTTTTTTTTCTCTTCCCAGGTCTCTTTCTGCCGTCATCTATGTTTATAAGGACAACAGATACGTTTGAGTCGACCACAGATACGCTTAATTTGTCTGAGATACCTGGGTCTGAGAGCACAACTGAAATACTTGCTACGATATTACCTGAGAGCAAAACTGAAGTGTTTGTTAGCATCTCATCACCTGATATGGACTTTCAGAACACTAGCTCTGATTCAAAATGTAAAGGTGCCTCTTATCCTATTATATTATGCTAATATTGTATAATATAATATAATAGCCTATAGACAATGCTATGTCTATTCTGCTTTTCCACATTTTCCACTTTAGTTAGGCCGTGTGTCCACCAAAGTGTTTTTCCACGCGCCTGGCGTATGTTTTCAATTGTTTTCAATGGGAGCGCAGCGTTTTTTAAAGTCCCCGTGAACCGGAAGTTGCAAACGATTTTTCTCCAGTGCTGTGACGTATTTCCAAGTGAAACGGAATATTGAACAGAGGGCAGGGTTTTACTCTAGCGCTCCTCCTCTCCATCTCTCGCTCATAGCAAACTAACGGTTTGAGGGGAGTGGTTAAGCGTTTCCCCACCCAAACTGTGAAACCTACGTCATCAGAAAAAGAAACCGTTCCAGACCGGAAGTAACTTTTCAGATTTTGATTAAAGATTACTAAGGTAAAATTTTTTTTTTAATATATATTCACTTGCACGGATTAATTGTTCACCACAAGACTAGTAATATGCGCTAACAAAGTAAATAGGTTCAATTTTGATTTCACGGGGACTTTAAACACCATGAGCGTACCGAGGCACTGAGCGTATTTTTTTCATGCTGAAGCGCCGAGCACCCGGCGTTTTTACTGGTCGCTGGGAGCTGAAAAATATTCAACTTTGGATAAAACGCAGCGCTCATCACTGTCACTTTTTACCCAGCCTTCCAATCACAGTGGAGGAGGGGCGGGACTAATACCACACCGACCAACTGTCAACATTCAAACTGCTGCGGATATTCTGTATCATAGCAACGAAATGTTCTCAACGGAAAAAAACGCTGCGCTGCCACAACGCTCTCAAGCGCCCAAAGCACGGCGTCTTCAGCAGAGCGTCTAGCGTTTTCAGCTGGCTAAAAACGCTTTGGTGGACACACGGCCTTAGTGTGTAATGTTGCTGTTTGTAGTTTCCAAGAACTACAACGAACAACGTTTGTACCTGTCCTCTACGTTTTTTTTTTTTTTCGGGCTTTGTATACCCCCAAAAAGGTGCTAGGCCTGGTTGAGCTGCATAATGCTGCATTCACACCAGACTGGAATAGCGCGCCTGGCGCGAGTGATTTCAATGTCAATGCGTTATGCGTGTAAAAAAATCCTGAGGTGCGAATGAGGCTTAGAGCAAATGAGGCTTGACGTGGTAGACGCAAATATGAATGAGGCGTAAAGCACGGCGTGGTAGACGCAAATATGCCTCATTCACGCATCAAGTTTGTGCGAATGGCGTGAATTGAGCGTCTGACGCAATACGCGCGTATGATTTTATTTAGTGGTTTTTGTGCATTCACGTGTTTGACACGAATTCGCGTCTGCCGCCCGAGTTGAAAAATCTGAACTTATGCGTCAGTTTGCACCGCATTAATCAATCAGTCACGCGGTGAAGTGATGGGATAAACGGCCCGCTTTTCAGTTTATAATGTTTATATGTTTAGCCTCAATGGATTATTTTATATGTTTGGTGTGGTTCTAATGCACAACAAAGCAAATATTTTATCACATAAAAACTTGATTTCAGTATATGAGAAATATTCATTTTGTATTGAATGCTATTTTTTCCGTATCTAATCTAGATTATATGAAACATTATTATTCAAATGTAAAGACAACCGACTTAGGCTACTATTACATATAGTTCGTGTCTGGACAATGTTGTGTGAGGAACAAAAAATCACAGGACAGGTTAATCACTTTTGGAGGCCAACCAATCACAGCACACTGGGTCAGCTAACCAATCACAGCACACTGGGTCAGCCAACCAATCACAGCACACTGGGTCAGCCAACCAATCACAGCACACTGGGCCAGCTAACCAATCACAGCACACTGGGTCAGCCAACCAATCACAGCACACTGGGCCAGCTAACCAATCACAACACACTGAGCCACACTAGTCAAATGACATTGATAGATTTTAATCAAGACAATCTATTTTTTCATTGGCCCGAAGCCAATCACAACATTTTTAGAGCTTCAAGAAATAAGAAAAAGTTGCGGTCACAATTGTGAGCGGTGGGATTACACGTAATGTTCTCTCACCCAATCATTTCTCTCTCTCTCTCTCTCTCTCTCTCTCTCTCTCTCTCTCTCTCTCTCTCTCTCTCAGACATCGATGAGTGTAAAGATCCAGATGTTTGCGGCACAAACGCAGTCTGCATAAATCTTCCAGGCAGCTTCATCTGCGAATGTCACCCGGGTTACAGTAACTACGGCAACAACCAGTCAAAATGCACCGGTGAGAATTACAGCAGGTTCTGTTCATTAACAGCTAATGAGACTCTTGTAGAAGTTAATCAGCGCACTGTAGTCTTTTTACTTATTTTGATCTTTGCTGATGTTGTGCACAGAAATGGACTGTGATCAGTTTAAACCTCGACCTGATGCAGAACACACACCGGAGAAGGTAGAGTGTGTACTTCTGCTTATTATGATTGTTATAATTATATTATTATATTATTATGTTAAGATAAAACATTCTTAAATATTTAATACGTGTTCTCATTTCTTTTTGGAGAGTAAACGTTCTTAAAACTAGAGTTGCCACTAAACTGGAATGTGTAACTTCGATACGGTACTTGAAAGTATCGATATTCAATACTATTTTTTATACCACAGAGAAAACTGCCATATAGTGTTTTTTTTTTTTTTTTAATCATAATTGTTTGAAAATTGTATTACACACAACACAGGGAGGTTTTATTTTAAACTTTTTAAAACTAGAAAAATAGAATTTTATTTCTTTGTCTTCCTTTAGTTGAAGCATTTGATGTCACTGTTGAAGAACAGCTGTGAGTCTCTGAATGACACACAGGGAGAACATTTGACCGGGAAGGAGTTACTGGAGGTTAAACACACACTGAATGATATATTCTCATAGTAGTTTGTGTACATGCACTTGCACAATGGCTGAATGAAATTAATTTCACAGAACTTGTGCAATTCAACTAATGAACTCCTGTCGGATGAAAAAATCGCTGACGGCGAGACAATGAGTCAGTTTCTGGACACGGTGGAGAAAGGCTTGCGTCTGATTGGACCTCAGCTTAAAGAGCCTGTGAGCAGGATGGAGACGCACAACACCTGTGAGACACAAACATTTACAGTTTACACATTATCTCACTGTGTTACTGAGTGGAAATACTGCGTTTTAAATGTGCAAAACATGTAACTGATATTGAGTGCTGGAGGTACTGAAAGCAGTTGTTCTGTGTGATCATGTGATTCACAGTCGCTGAGGTTGCAGTCAGGCGGGGTCAGGCTCCGCCCAGTGGGCGTGTCATTCTGAGCACAGACTCCGCCCTCCTCAACTCCAGCTGGGAAACAGTTGTTGGGAAATCATATCCAGGTACAAATACACACATGCACATATATGTACTTATGAAAGCATCAGTGCATTCAAGACCAGATGTGACTGTCGTCTTTTAGGTTTTGCGTTTGTGGCGCTGGTCAGTTATAAAGATATGAACTCATCCAGCGATCAGTTTCACACGATGAGCAGAGAGAGATCAGATGATAGAGACAGAAAAATCACTTATCAACTCAACTCGAAGGTGGTGACGGTGGTCGTCAGTAATCCCGAAACCAAACAGCTGTCTGAGCCGGTGACGCTCATCTTTACACACGAGCAGGTGAAGATGTTAATCAGTTGAGTAGTTAAAAAAAAAAAAGAAAAACCACATAAATATGCATTCCCTGTTTGAAAATCTGGTTTAAGCTGGATTCTTGCTGGTTCACCCTATTATGTTCCAAAAACCAGCTTGACCACATTAAGCTGGTGTGACCAGCAAGTAGCTGGTTTGTTTCTGGCCCAAGATGCTCCACCAGTCTTATTTTAGTATCATTGATTTATTACTATAAGGGGTCTGATGAAACACTCCGTTTGATGATACACAATATTGGGTTCATGCTAAAAAGACAAGATTATATTTTAATATTATTTTTTAGAAATCTTCAATGATGAAATATATGACTGAAAAAATTTCGGTTAAAGTTATTTTATTCGACTGAAAGACAAAATGCTAAATAATGCAGTATAGCATTTTGAAACAAATTTAAGGCTGTCTCTAATGATTTTTTGGTAATCGAGTACTCGGTCAATTTTTTTGACGAATAATTGAGTACTCGGTCGATTATTTTGACGAATAATCGAGTACCCGGTCAATTATTCTGACGAATAATCGGGTACTTTCTCAATTAATTTTGACGAATAATCGAGTACTCAGTCAATTACTTTGGCGAATAATCGAGTACTCCGTCAATTATTTTGACGAACAATCGAGTACTCAGTCAATTATTTTGACGAATATTTGAGTACCCAGTCAATTATTTTGACGGATAATCGAGTACTTGGTCAATTATTTTGACGAACAATCGAGTACTCAGTCAATTTTTTTGACGAATATTTGAGTACCCAGTCAATTATTTTGACGGATAATCGAGTACTCGGTCAATTATTTTGACGAATAATCGAGTACTCGTCAATTATTTTGACGAATAATCGAGTACTTGGTCAATTATTTTGGCGAATAATCGAGGAAAATAAAATGCATCATGTCATGCTCTGTCTTGTCTATCAGCGCTTTGTCCGTGACCTCTTTGCTCTGCGATGTTGCTTTTTATCTTGACAAGAAATATCGTCATGTTTTATTATCGCAAGATCAGATCTCGTGTCACTTCCAACCTCTTAGAAGTTTTCAAGCTGGTGTTCACTTATTTTTTATTTTCTAAACGGTTCTTCTCACTTCTTCAGGAGAGGGCGGAGTCTGAGGGCGTGGCTCATTCCTGTGTGTTCTGGAATGAGGCGGAGGGGGCGTGGTCTGGGCGGGGCTGTGAGAGGGTGTGGTCTAATGACACTCATACAAAGTGTTCCTATTCTCATCTCAGTAGTTTCGCTCTGCTCATGGCCCTCTACCCTGTCCAGGTACATCTGTGACATATTTCAGATTTGAGACTTATTTATGACGATATTAACCCGTCGGTTTGCTCTTCCTCTCCCTCAGGACTCGTTTGAGCTGGTGTTGATCACTCGTGTGGGTTTAGTTCTGTCTCTGCTCTGTTTATTTCTCTGTATCCTGACGTTTCGGTTCTGCCGCTCCATCCAAGGAACCCGAAACAGCATTCATCTTCATCTGAGCGTGTGCCTCTTCATCGCAGACCTCGTCTTCCTCTGCGGGATCTCCAGCACTCACGATCAGGTGTGTTCGAATGAGAAAACAAGTGTCAGTTGTGAAGGAATTATTTGGAACTAATAAATGTCAACACTTTCCTTTCCTTTTAAAATGCTCCTAATCGAAAGTCCCGTTGCTCCATATTACTGATATATCACTGATGCCATTGCCCTCTCTTATGAGGTGTGCAGTATGGCTTCGCTTTTAGGGGTTAGGGTTCACTCTACTGGGAGAGTGGCTCTTGCCAAGGGTTTGTGCTGCAGCAGGATGGTCATCATCACATGTTTTTAAAATGTTATATCTTGGACACTGATTCGACACCAGTGGCGCATTACAGAAAGATCCTAACTTTAAAATCCTTTCTGATCTGTTTGGTAACCATGCAATTTCAGTCAGGACCTCATTTAGGATAGAGGCTATTTCTTAAGTGCATGATCTTATCTTAACTACAGATAGGAAAAGGGTGATACAGAAGCATCCTAACTCCCCCAAAAATCCTAAAAGCTGTCTTAACTTTGGGACAACCCCAATGGTGTCCTTACTTCAAAATCATTTGAAAGCCAACTATAAACATCACACAAAAATGTGATGGGGAAAAAAGGAGACAGTGCTGAAGCTAATCAGCATTTGGGGATGATTAGGAGGCCATGATGGACAGAGGGAAATGGGCAAATTTGGCCAGGACACCAGGTTTACACCCCTACTCTTTTCCAAAGTACATCCTGGGATTTTTTTTGGCCACAGAGAGTCAGGATCACGGTTAAACGTCTCATCCGAAGGACGGTGCTCTTTGACAGTAGAGTGTCCCCGTCACTTTACTGGGGCATCAGGACCCACACAGACCACAGGTTGAGCGCCCCCTACTGGCCTCACTAACACCTCTTCCAGCAGCAAGGTTCAGGCTCAGCCCTGCTTAGCTTCAGTGGGCAACAACTCTTGGGATACTACAGGGTGAAACGGCTGCTGGATATAAAATGTTATTGTAATCAATTAGAACTGATCAGATAGGTCTGTTTCTCTCTCAGGTTGGGTGTGCGATTGTGGCCGGGCTGCTTCATTTCTTCTTCTTGTCTGCGTTCTGCTGGATGCTGCTGGAGGGGGTTCAGCTCTACCGGATGGTTGTGCTGGTGTTTCACACCACAGTTAAACATCTCTACATGTATGCGGTGGGATACGGAGTCCCTCTCGTCATCGTCATTATCTCTGCCATCTCTTTTCCGCTGGGATACGGCACCGATCGACAGTGAGTTTCTGCATCCAATGCTGTTCAACTGTATAAATATGTGTGTATATATACATATAAAAGCGCTACATGAATAATGGTAAAAAAAAAAAAAACAACTAATAAATATAGCTGCGAGCAGCAATAACGGGTTGGCTCTCTCTCATTCCAGCTGTTGGCTCTCTCTAGATGGTTATTTTATCTTGAGTTTTTTCGCACCCGTCTGCATCATCGTCCTCCTCAACTGTTTCTTCTTCATCATCACTGTGTGGAAACTGGCCAACAAATTCTCCAGTCTCAATCCAGACCTCTCCAAACTCAAACAGATCAGGTGTGTGTCAATTTTACTCAAATTCGTATACTATTACAGTTTTTATGATTATTATTTTTATTGCAGGAGTTTTACGATGACCGCAGTGGCTCAGCTGTGTGTTCTCGGAGGGACGTGGGTCTTCGGCTTCTTCCTCTTCCAGGAGAACGGGACTGAAGTCATGTTGTACCTCTTCACCATCCTCAACAGCCTCCAGGGGGCGCTCATCTTCATCATGCACTGCCTGCTGTCCAAACCGGTACTGACAGCAGAACACACATGATGAATGGCCTTCAACACACTGAAGGTTTGGTAAAAGGGGATTGTTTTGTATCGCGCATGATTTCAGTGATTCAAGTGACAGTTCACTCCCCCAAGAAGTCAAGTGTCCTGAAGTAGTGGTTGACTGATATATCTCAAAGGACTGATATTTGTCAGTTTTAAATGATTGGCATTGACCAGTGTTTTTCTGTTTGACTGACAAGTTTCAGAAGCAGCTTTTATTTTGACATCGATGGTACTTTTATTTTGACAGCGCTAAGAACACCAGCGTCTGAGTGCAGTTTCAAGCGTATAAATCCTCGATTTAAAACTAATCATATTCATGTCACATTCTCTGTGTACTGTATGTAAAATTAGCGTTACCTGCTCTTTATTTATGAATTTATATATGATTCCCAATGTGTAAATTACATCACATTACTGCGGAAACTGCAAGGTAAGTGTTAATTTCATCAGAAAATTAATTTAAGTTGATCAATATTCTGAATGCAAGAAAGAAACTGTGATTTACTATTTGGTCAAACACAATTTGCTTTAGCTGTTTTGTCGCCCCCTTCAGGTCAGGACGGAGTATTACAACCTGTTTGGCCGTCCACATAAGAAGAAAGCAAAATACCGCGTCAGCCAGTCCAACAGCAGTCAGGTACAGTAGCCTACGCTAGTGTGTGTGTTTGAGTGTTTTAATGCTGTGTTTGTGTCTTCAGCTTCTTCATTCTTTCACAGAAATCTCTGCGGAGCGACGGCAGCACAGCCGAGTCACAGATGTAAAGTGCTGGTGGGTTTTTACAAACGCTTCAAGGCACTTGAACACTTTCGGCAACAAATTAAGACTTCCACAAAGGGTTGTTGTCATCCGATGAATAATGCAGATGTGGGTTCATCATATAGCCTAGTGCATTTGCCAACGAGACAAAAAAAAAAATGTATCCAATGCAAATGCAATTACTTTATTATCTTTAATCTTTGTCTGTTATATTTCACAGTGTTATTTCATATTTCACTCCTAATAGTCTATTTATAAATGCATTATAATTAATGCTATATCTATGGATTATATCTAGTCTATACTAGAATAGATATAATGCATAGATATAGCGGTAAATACTAATATTTCCCAAAAAATATATATTAAAATGCTTTTTCCAACTCATTTTGTCCTGTTATTATGCTGATAATTTTACTGAGAAACAGTAGTCCTGATTTTTAGTCTTTCTAACTTGTTTTTTCTCTTGTTTCTGCCTCCATTGAATAACGACCAACTGTTATTCTGAGAAAGATGTCTGTTATATTATATTATATTACATTATATGTAAGGTAAGATTTAAATCTGAGGTCGTGTGAAAGGCAAATAATCTCATTTATCTCGTCAACTTTAAAAAAAAAACAATTCCTTTCCCCTTAACACTCCTTTATCTGGCTTCTGCTACGAAATGCCTGAACTCAACTTGTATTTTGAGCAGTTCTTGCGTTGTTTTTGCCTCTTCGTGATGACTCGCTTGCCTTAGTCCTCATTTGTAAGCCGCTTTAGACAAAGGCGTCTGCTAAATGACTAAATGTAAAGTTATAACACTGTGCGCGCTGTGTTATGTCTCCCCCTTCAGGACAGAGGGAGTATTGCGAACAGCGAAATCTGTGCACGTGGGAAGAAACTGCCACAACCAGTCCAGTAACAGTCAGGAAAATGAACAATTGGTAAAACAAAAAGGTAGTAAATAGAAGTGGTGAAAACTGTGAACAACCCTTTTAAAGTGTCTCATATCTGTTAAACATTTTAACTATTATGAAATCAAACATATTGCAAAATATTATACTATTTCTACATTGAGTCATTTATTAAAATGACTTTGCGTACATGATCCTGATCTTACTGACGTTTTATAACTTAATGAGAACGTGATCAATACGTTGTTAGCACATATTTTGTTGTGAGCTGAGACAGTCCCGCATTTGTCGCAGGGTTGAGTTCTGACAGGACCCCAAAACAGCCAGTCTAGACACGCAGAACCCGTAGACCCGTGATTGACGGCGGAGTCCACCAATGAGAGCGGAGCTTCTGGGGTTGGAGGCGGGGCTTACAGGCTTAGGAACGCGCACAGTGAGCCAAGTGAGAGTTCGCCAACGTAAATTAAGGGTTATGTGTCATATTCTGTGGAAAGTCTATCCGTTACAGACATTTCTCAATAAGTTCTCGTCAACTGGTGTAACTTTCAGGCTTTCTGAGGAATTTCTGTGGTCAGAGGATTGAACAGCGGACAAAACCAAACGGGGCGCAGGCAAGTGCGTTTCATGAGCAGTGAGGTTATTATACGCTACGCAATGCTTAAAATGTAACTTATTTAGCTGATTCTTCAGTTAGCATAAGGTTTTACAATAATGGATGATGAAAAATGTTTTTATTCCATTCATTTTACCTTTACAGAATAGATTAAAAGATTTTCTATTGAAGATTTTAAATGAGTTTTTTTTGTCAGAATAATTTAAACATTTTCAATTTAGTATTTATAAAATTGATCATTTTTGTCGTAAAGATAAATGCTGCTGTCAAGTATTTTAGAGAATAATTGATTTTATTCATAAACTTTTCTTATTGAAATGAGATGTGGAGCAGAAACAGATTTTCAATGTCCGTTATGTAATTTATTTTAAGATTTTTTTTTTTGATACATTAGCTGACATTACCGAAACCTTCAGTATATGAGAATTGTAATTCAATATAATAATAGCTGTAATAGCAAGACTAGGTTCAAGGCTCATCCAATTATTAAAAAAAAGAAAAAATGCTATCACACGTCATTACCCAGATTTACTAATAATTAGCATAACAAGGTTAAAATTTAGATGGAGGTCAAAGGGATAATGTATAGCACGTAGATTTCAGGTCTTCTAACTGGTAACTCTTGTTTTCACCTTTCACTGGTTCATTTTAGGCCATGATGTGTCAGAATAACACTTTAGAAGGACAATCCTCCATGTAGTTCCTCAATGAACGTGTGTAATGGTTTTGTCCGGTCCTCCAGGATGGGTGCTGGAGACGGGTTCCGGGCCCCGGTGGCGCTGATCGCTGCCGGGTTAGTGAGTGTCCTGGGGCTCTCGTGGCTCTGGAGTTTGGTGGCACTTTTAGGAGTTTATTTGTGTTCTGGAGGATGGTGGTTTCTCTATGTGGCCGCGTGCACCATCAAAAGAGACATTATGTAAGTACAACCTTTCTCTCACTTTGCTTAGTCGTGTTGTTTGGACCAGTGGGTGATCTGACGATTAAAAATAAATAAATAAAAGTTATTAAAAGCCTATTGAAGTGCGAAAGAGTCTGATTCCCATGAGAAAAGTCTTTTCCGAGTATTTACATATATAGTCAGTTATGTCTTAAGGGGAATAAACAGAAGGGAAATATATTGGATGTGTGTCAGTATATTAGATCCATTAAAGCGTAAACAGCAAAACTGACTTGACTGAATAACTTTAGTAGTTTTAATAAGAATCAGTGTTTTAAAGTTGACCTCAGGGTTTAATGACTATTTTGACAGCTGATTGTTTTTAAATTGTGCAAAAGTCTTGACATTCTCGATACTGCATCTCAAAATTGGAAAGATCGCGATCGGATCCTGGATTGTGGAAGATCGTAATATGAAATTTTGAGATGACACGGAGGAAATTGAATAGGTGGTCACATCTAGCGTCCATCTTTAGTCATGAAACCTGTTCAATAGAACTTACAAACACATACGTAAAGGTACTGCACTGTAAAAAAAATATTGTTGGTTTAACTTAAAAAAGTAAGTAACCTGGGGTGCCTTAAAATTTTAAGTTGATTGAACTGGAAAAAGTGAGTTAATACAATGAAGGAGAATGATTTAATCAGAAACTCAAAATTATATGTTATCTGAACTAAATAAATTATTTAAGTTGATTTGACAAAAGAAAAAAATGTTGTGATTACTACACTGTAAAAAAATATTGTTGGTTTAACTTAAAAAAGTAAGTAACCTGGGTTGCCTTAAGATTTTAAGTTGATTGAACTGGAAAAAGTGAGTTAATACAATGAAGGAGATCAGAAACTCAAAATAATAAGTTATCTCAACTAAATTAGTTATTATAAAGTTGATTTGACAAAAGAAAATATGTTGCGATAACAAATATTTTTTGCAGTGTGTATGTACGTTTTCCACTCTACTAAAGCATACAAATACCATAATAAGTTTACATATATTGAGGAAACATGCTAAGTTCAAGTACTGGTTAATCTGAAAACACTTCTAAAGCCAGTTATTTTACTTTGAAATGTGTGTTTCACTCGCGAGTCGAGTCTGTGGAGGCGGGAGAAACGAAGATCTCCGATATTTTGAATTTGGACTGCAGTACCTATTTTCACCACTAGTCATGTTACAGACTGCCCCTTTAACTGTGTCTTTGTGTCTTCCAGTGGTCTGTACGTCCTGCTGCGTGTGAAATTGATCATGGATCATTATACCCGTACACGCAGCACCATCCCCTCCATATTCGCCCAGCAGGTGGCGCTCCACCCGGACAAACCGGCTCTCATCGAGGAGTCCACGGGCGAGGTGTGGAGCTTCTCGGAGCTGGACCGGCGCTCTAACGGTGTGGCGCAGTGGGCCGTCGCGCAGGGCTGGGCGTCGGGCGACGTGGTGGCCATCTTCATGGAGAGCCGCCCGCCCATGGTGGCGCTGTGGCTCGGACTGGCTAAAGTGGGCGTGGAGCCGGCGTTCATCAATTTCAACCTGCGCCGTGATTCGCTGATGCACTGCGTGAACGCGTCGGGGGCGCGCGGGATGGTGTTCGGGGCCGAGCTTCTGGACGGTGAGATGCGCTTTACTTTGTTCGTCTGTTCGCAAACTAAACTGACGGGATTTTTTTTTCAATTACTAGACACATTTAGTGAGAAGTGTGTCTTAATATTTAGGGGTGTAACTATATATAATCATAATATATCACAATACAAAAGAACAACTATGTGTATCGTGGATAGTTCTCCTGAAATGAAAATTACTGTGCGAGAAAAACTTCTTTTTAGTGTTTTAGTGTCAGTACTACATTAAACTACTATATGTAATGTGTAATAGGGAATATTTATTTTATTTCAGTAAAACGTTAATTTATTTGTAATTATGAGTTTTAGTGACACACATTTTTATCCAATCAGATGTTCAATTAATTATTTCATTCATTCACAAGCAATGATGGTTTTATACATGCAAGGGTAAAAAAAGGATATTTCACGTTCAAATAAAACAAATAAATAATATAGTAATAAATAACATAAATAATGATAATACATAAATAAAATAAACAATAAACAATCAAGTAATACATAATAACTTAAATCATAATATGAATAATTATAATAAATAAATAAAATAAAACATTATTATAAAATAATATAGTAATAAATAATAAATAGAATATAAACAATGATAATAAATAAATAAAACAAACAATAAATAATCAAGTAATAAATAATAACATAAAACATAATATAAATAATGATAATACATAAAATAAACAATAAATAATCAAGTAATACATAATAACTTAAATATAATATTTATACTTAAATATAAATATAATATTATTTATAAATAATAATATAAATAATTATAATAAATAAATAAAATAAACAATAAATATTCAAGTAATAAATAATATCATAAATAATGATAATAAAAAGTCTATATATATATATAAAATAATATAATAATAAATAATAACTTAAACCATAATATAAATAATAATAATAAATAAATATAATAATAAATAAGTAATTCATAATAACATAAATCATAATATACATAATGATAATAAATAAATAATACAAAAGTAATTAAATAAAATACAAATAATTCAAATAAATAATTCAAATATATAACAATATAAAATAATATAGTAACTAATGTATATAATGATAAGTAAATCAAGTAAATAATAAGTGGCGTCAGCTTCACTAAAAGTGTCACGGTTGGGTTAGATAGGAAGATGAAGACAAACAGAAGCTCAATATACACCGGATGATGGTAACTAGGTGAGACAGAACAACTAATGATGGTAACCAGGGAGACAGACTAGTGGCGGGAACAAACAAAGGGACATGTGACAAGTGACGACTAACTGCAAAGTCCATGAACACAGTGGTGCCCGTAAGCCTTTGTGAATGGCTCGTGTGTGTGTGTGTGTGTGTGTGTGTGCAGTGTTGCTGGAGGTGAAGGGGTCGCTGCGCTCGCTCTCTCTCTTCTGCACCGGTGCGGCCCCTGGACCGGAGGCGCTGGACTCGCTGTCGGCGCTGGACCTGGACTCGCTGCTGGCTGCGTCCCCACACACACCGCCCGCCATCACACACATCAAGGGCTTCAACGGTCGGTGCACTCTCTCTCTGTGTGTATGGATGAGTTACGGTGTGTGTGTGAGTGAGGTCAATGCCTCCACATGTCTTACATATTTCAGATTTTGCAGTCGTTCAGTTCTCTCGAGTGTTTGAAGGCACGTCCGCTCACAGTTCACCGCAAAACCACAAGACGACAATTTTTTACCTTACGATATTATTTTCACTCAAATAAAGCACATTTTCCCTCCCGCAAGTTTTATTGTAATTCCTATAATTATTTTAAATATATGTATTTATACAGCACCATAAATTAAACGTTACAAGCAACAATAAATCCTTAACCTAGCAATAATGAATTATGGTTGTTTGCAAATATTTTATATTTATGTTTTTAATGTTTATTCTCTTTAGATTATTATTATATCATAATTAAATCATCACAGATATTGCCCTGTTAAACACATATGCTTTTATAACTCATTTTATGGAACTATATAATCATGAGCATAATCTTGATACTCTAGTTATCTTATTTATTTATTATTTAAATCTGCATATATGAATCATAAATATTGTCATGATGAATAAATACTTAAAATGTTTGTATACAATATAAAATATATAACATCTGCATTTAAGCATACTATAGTGCTACTATATATAAAGTAAAATACACTTGTTTAATTGTGGGGGAAATGTGTTTATTATGCTCAGAATGATAAAAACAGGTTCATTTTCTTTATCCACAATCTCATTTCTCGCGAGTTTTAGTTGAAAATGAGCCGGACGTGTTTTTGGCAGGTCGCGTGAGATTCACCCGTTTGTAAAGAGAGATTATGTGTGTTTTCAGTCGGGTTGAAGTGGGGAAAAGGTTACATACCAGCCAACAACACACAGGGGCAGAGAGAGAGAGAGAGAGAGAGGGAGAGAGATAGAGAGACTGAGACTGAAAGAAAGTCTGAGGCACAAAAGCAGAGTGTGTGTGAGAAACACAATGAAAGAGAGCAGAAAACACATCCGGTCCCTGAGGAGAGCGCAGAGAAACCAGGATCAGGAGAAACACACACACACACACAGTACATGTGTAAGTGTGTCAGAGGGTGAACTGTCATTGGTTAATCACCTCTGACCCTGTCAGCTGGCCTGATTACGCATGTGTGTGTGTGGTAATATAATCTCACAAACATGATACACACTGCATTCCTGACCTTATCATATATATATATATATATATTATATAGACTCATTACATGCAGAGTGAGATATTTCAATATAACCTTTATTTGTTATAATTGTGTGATTATGACTTACAGCTTATAAAAAAAACCAAATTCAAAATTAGAATATTGTGAAAAGGTTTTCATGTCTGTAATCCATAATCATCACAATTTTAACAAATAAAGGTTATATTGAAATATCTCACTCTGCATGTAATGAGTCCATAAAATATAATATAATATTTTTCCTAGGGCTGTGCAAAAATTAATTGCGATTAATCGCATCCAAAATAAAAGTCTGTGTTTACATAAAATATTTGTGTGTGCTGTATATAATTATTTTGTATATATAAATACACACACATGCATGTATATATTTAAGAAAATGTGTTATTCATATATAAAATATTTATATTTATATAATATAGATTATGAATTTATTTATATATACAGAATTTAAGCGCAAATAATTCTTAAATATATACATGCATGCATAGGTATTTATATGTACAAAATAATTATACACAGCACACACAAATATATTATGTAAACACAGACTTTTATTTTGGATGCGATTAATCGCAATTAATTTTTGCACAGCCCTAATTTTTACCTTTTAAGTTGAATTACTGAAATAAATGAACTTTTGCATGATATTCTAATGTTTGTTGTATGTATCCGTTTCAGAGTTAAGATAATATTAAATTGTATTTTTTCTTTTGGCAGCAGTGCTATGGCTAACATTAGCATGTAGCGGTTGTGATCATCCCTGTGTAAGTGTGTGTGTGTGACTGTGCTGTTTCTGGTCTCAGACAGGTTATTTTACATCTACACCTCAGGCACCACCGGACTGCCCAAAGCGGCCATCGTCGTTCACAGCAGGTGTGTAAAATACTGAACACACACTGTGTGTGTTAACAGCAAACATCACCTACGACTCGCTGTGTGTGTGTGTGTGTGTGTGTGTGCCAACAGCAAACAACTTCTACGACTGTATCACTGTGTGTGTATGTGTGTCAATAGCAAACATCATCTTTACGACTGTATCTGTGTGTGTGTGTGTGTGTGTGTCCACAGATACTATCGCATCGCTGCGTTTGGATATCACTCGTTCGGTCTGCGGCCGGATGATGTGGTTTACTGCTGCTTGCCGCTCTATCACTCCGCAGGTTTGCACAAAACACACACACACACACCGTGTTCAACTCTCTGTGCCTTTACTCGCTCTGGTGTGTGTTTCCCATATGATGACGTTGTAGACATCGTTGAAGAAATTCACTAGCTAGTCATGACTGTTTCCTATGGAAGTTTGTTTCCGCCACTGAATATAAAAATAAAATAAATTATTCTGACCTTTTATATCACAATTCTGACTTTATTTCTCACAATTGCAAGATATAAAGTCAGAATTGCAAGATATAAAGTCGCTATTCTGAGAAAAAAAAAAGACAGAAGTGCGACTTTTTGACTTTTTGAACAATTCTGACTTTTTTTCTCACAATTGCGAGTTTACATCTCGCAATTCTGACTTTATAACACATAATTGCGAGTTTATATGTCAAAATTCTGACATCTTTTTTCTCAGGATTGTGAGATATAAACTCGCAATTGCGACTTATCAGGCCAATTCTAAGGGGGGAAAAGACTAACTTTTTTCCTCCTCGGAATAGTTTAAATCTCACAATTGGGACTTTATATCTCGCAATTCTGACTTTTTATCTCGCAACTCTGTCTTTTTAACTCGCAATTCTGACTTTATAACATGCAATTCTGACTTTATATCTCGCAATTCTGACTTTATATCACACAATTCTGATTTTATATCTCGCAATTGCAACTTTATATCACGCAATTCTGACTTAAAATCTCGCAATTCTGACTTTCCATCTCGCAATTGTGAGAAAAAAAGTCAGAATTGTGAGATAAAAAGTCGCAATTACCTTTTATATTTTTTATTCTATGGCGGAAACAAGCTTCCATAGTTTCCCGAAAACCATTATTGTGGCGAAGTGGTCGTTCAGCCGCGCTGGTTTACGACGTCGCGCACGTGTGGAGTAAACACTAATGAAGCTGTTTGAGATCGAATCAACGCTGGATGTTTTGATATAAATTACGGACGTGGCATCTGAGGAATACTTTTCTCAGTTATTTCGCTTTATTTCCAGATTCAATCATAAGCTCGTTCTTACACACCCAAACTCTTCAAAAACGATTCATTAATTCTTATTACGCACAGTTTAAATGAATAAATATATAAAGGTAATATAAATACGCTTTAGAATCGATAGATAAAGCTTTAAAATGAGCTGAAATGTTCACTTCTCTCCATCAACCTTGGGTCAAATCCGTAATCCACCAAAAGCCTTGCCAATGGATAAACATCTGTTCTCGTGAGTTTGAGTAAATATTGTGTAAGATGAGTGCTTGTTTAAATTCAGCAGTTTATTATTTACATGGTCAGTTTAAGTAAATACTATAAGTATGTACCAACGTTTTATCATCAGATATCACCACTGACCTTTTAAAACATAACACATGACTACCAGCTCATATGCACACTCTTCATATTTTGTATATTACACCATTATTAAAAAAAAAAAAAACTTACATTTATAACATATCTAAAGATTTAATAAAGCAGGTTAATTTTTTTTTATTTGGATTTTTGTTTGTATCACTAATTAAATCAGAAAATAAATGACACACAGCTGAAACCAATCAACCAATGATGACGGTAACCATGGAAACGGAATAAAGGAACATTGGAGACTCAGACCCGGACAGTTTTATGGATAAAACGCAAACGTTTTATCAGGTGAATTATATATGAACAAACCCCTCAGTAAAAACCTTCACATTATTGATATTAGTGAAACTGTTAAGTTTGGTGTGTGTAAGTGCTGCTAAAGTGAAGAAAACTCATTTGGAGAAAAACGCCTGGAAGGAAATAGATAAAATGCAATAAAATAAACACTTAAAAGGGTACTTTTTCTTTCTACCAGTCTAAAACAACACTTTATGTAAATCTCAAAACAATGTTTTCTCCTGTAGAATCTTGCCTTAAATATCTTTAATCTCATGCGACCAGTTTTTAACATTTAATTCAGAAATATCTATACTGAAAAACAGTAGCTGCCCCGCTCCGGACGAGCCCCCATTTTCCATAGTAAAGATATTCAGTATGAATCCTGTTTCTACATTCAGTAGGAACTCCCACATTATTGATCCTTTTTAAATGATGAAATAGGCCATTGAATGTATAGTTTGTGTCACATCGACCAATCAACGCCCTTGTCTCCGTGTTGTCCAGGGAACATCATGGGCGTAGGGCAGTGTCTGCTGCACGGCCTGACCGTCGTGATCCGCAGGAAGTTTTCCGCTAGCCGCTTCTGGGACGACTGTGTCAAGTACAACTGCACGGTGATGACCTTTGACCTCAGTCGCAGTCGCGTTTCGTTGGCCATCGAGAGATCCAGCTTATCTTGTAATTGTGCAAGGACAGGAAATGATCAGACTTTTATGTGTAATTCCAATCAAATTTTACAGTATTTTGGTGCAAATTCATCTGTCACTTCACTGCAAAAAATGCTTTCTTATATATCTAACAATTCTTTAAGAAAATCAAGAAGCTTTTACTAGATGACTAAAATGCCATAAGAAATTCTGTCTAATTTCCTGACAAAAAAGATCAAATTAAGTTTTTACTTAAAACTAGAAAAATTATCTGCCAATGGTGTTAGAAAAATAATCTTGTTTTCCATTTGAATTAAGATTTTTACCCCATTGGCAGATATATACTGTACTGTATATATATTTATAATTTTGTAATTCCAATCAAATTTTTCAGTATTTTGGTGCAAATTCTTGTCACTTCATGGACTTGGAAGTGACACTTTTCTTACTTCGTGTTTTTGTTTTGTTTCCAGTCCAAATATATAAATATATATATATATATATATAAAAATCAAGAAAATCAAGAAGCATTTACTAGATGCGTAAAACGTCATAAGAAATCCATTTTCACTTAAAACAAGCAAAATTGTTCAAATAAAATGTACGTTTTTTTTCCTCTTACCCCATTGGCAGATAATTTTGCTAGTTTAAAGCAAAAACTCACTTAAGTTTTTGATTTATTTTTTAATCAGAAAAAAAGATAGAATTTATATTATTTTACTTATCTAGTAAATGTTTCTTGATTTAAGATATATATATATATTTAATATATTTGGACTGGACACAAGATAAAAATACTGAGTAAGAAAAGTATTTTTTTTGCAGTGTTCAAAATAAAAGTTAAATGCTGTACCATGAAGAAAACCAGTTTGTGACGACCAAGATGTGATAAGATAACATTACGTACTACTAATACATTTAGTTTGTTTTTACTGTCTTTTTAGCTTACTTTTGTAAAATAAACACTTATGTCTAGTGTAAAATATGACAAAAAACAGTTTCCATCAAGTTACAAACCATCAAAACCAGCACTGTTACCAGGTGCGCACAAATACACTTCTTGTGTTGAAGACTGTGATTCCAAGTCAAATTTTACAGCCTTTTGGTGCAAATTCATCTGTCACTGTTTAAAGGTGCTGAATATACGTTTTTCACTCTACTAAAGCATAAACATACCATGATATGTTTGCATATATTGAGGAAACATGCTGGTTTCTCTGAAAAACACTTCTACAGCCAGTTATTTACTCTGAAATGTGTGTTTCCAGGCTGGTGTTTTTGTTTTGGTCTGTGTGAAACTGCACATTGCCAATTTTCATTGTCCATTGCGTTCATTCCTGTTGTGTGTGCTTAAACTGGCGACCCGTGTGAGTCTGTGGAGGCGGGAGAAACGACGCTCTCCGATAGTTTGAATGTGGACTGCAGTACCTATTTCCACCACTAGTTGTCATTCTTACAGACTGCCCCTTTAAATAACAGTTCAATTCTGTTTGTGTGTGTTTGCAGGTGGTCCAGTACATCGGTGAAATTTGCCGGTACCTGTTAGCGCAGCCGGTTCGCGCGTCCGAGTCTCTTCACAAGGTGCGTGTTGCCACGGGCAACGGTTTGCGGCCCAACGTCTGGGAAGCGTTCACTAAACGCTTCAACATCAAATGCATCGGCGAGTTTTACGGAGCCACCGAGTGCAACTGCAGCCTGGCCAACATGGACAACAAGGTGTGTGTGTGTGTAAATCTGAACTCATTATATTTAATGGGCCCTATTTTAATGATCTAAATGCATAGTAAAAGCGGAGTGTTGGACACGCCCTTGACTTTAGAGCAGGGTTCAGTTTGTCAATGGCTCAGTCTATTTCTGTTCCTCAAAATATCAACACATCGACAATGCGCCTGAACACACTGTCAAGTGTACTTCAAACATCATGGCTTCCCACACTTGACAAGAGAAGGAATCAACCAGACTCAGGATTTCACTCGTTCTTCAATTTATTTGACCAGTAACAAGGAAGGTGAAAAACCTTTAAACATACAAAAAATAACAAATTAAATAAAGTTCAATATTTCCCAACAAATACAATAAAGCACATCAAAATACAACAAGCAAAGGATAAGCTGGATTAACACATCAATTAACCATTTCTTCAAGTTTATCACCCCAGGTAAACAGTGTAAATCAGCCATTATATTTCCAGAAAGCCAGCTCTGCTGGGGCCCATTTCTTTTTAAATGAACCTTTACCCCAGATCATCCATACAGAAGTTATATATGACATTCCATAATCACAAACCTACAAGGAAAACATTTTAAATGATATTACAGTAGTTTAGCACAAGGTTTGCTCTGTACAGGAATGGTTAAACAGCTTTGTACAAAATATTTAGCCTCAAACTATTAATAGTGCAACTAACAAATGCACTTAACAGACCACACAGCGTACCCATCCAGACAACTACATAGCCAGAGATCTCATTTGCAGTCCTCAGAAACCAGTAAAGAGATGTGAGCTTACCGGTAGCCCCTTTGATCTTTTCCTTTTCCCATGAGTTTTATCCGTGATTCTTTAGCGAATTATTATTTCTTCCACTACTCTTAGCTGCATTGCAAATCTTGAACAAAACACATCTCTGCTTTCATTGTCTGAAGCTTTCTCGCGTCTCTGCTAATTAGTCTAATTTCGCGCACCTGCTGAGGCGCGCAGCAGAGCTGCACACTCGCTGTCACGTGCATGAAACAAGGCCACTGCACTCACACGCAGACACACCTCCCAGCAGATCGCCGCAACACCTCCCACTCGATCTTTGCGCAGAGCAAGCGGAAAGATCGCACCACTCAGGCGAACTGGTCCCCAACGAATTGATCCTCTGCTGGAACGAGGACAATGAGGCGCCGTACGTCCCGATGCAATATAGTACCCTGGAAATCCTTTTCTTTAGACCCGGACTCTTTGGCAAGTCCGAGACTTGGAATCTTCGCCTGAACGCACCCGCTCGGAGAGACTTTCACGTGGACATCCCGGACTATGCCTTTGGAATCTGCGTTCACACTGATGACTCTTGCTAGCTTGAACTGCCCCCTTAGTGCATTTTGATCACAAAGCCAAACTATGTCTCCCTTGGCAACGTTCCTTTCGGCAGTATGCCACTTGCTGCGGATGAACAGGTTTGGACCTGCAAGCTGGCTCCAGGACTTCCAAAAGCAGCTAACTTGGGTTTGCATCTCTTGCAGCCTTTTGAAGGGGTAAGTAGCGTAATCGAATTCTTTGAAATCTCCACTCTGTGAAGCTCGACCAAGCAACAGGGTGTTCGGAGTGATGTATTGGATGCGGTCTTCACGGCTCTGGACTCTGGCATCGATAGGCCTTTCGTTGGCGAGATTGGCAGCTAGTTTGAGCACCGTCAGGAATTCGCCAAAAGTAAGGCCTCCTCCTTTGGACAAACTTTGGAGAGCTCTTTTGGTGATCTTGACCGCAGCTTCAGCAGCGCCGTTTCGATGAGGTGAGTTGGCTGGAAGGATTCTCCATGACCAATAAGTTCCATTCTTAGCAGCATATTCCTCAAGCGACTCTTTGCTTTGTTGTCTTAGGTAAGCATACATCTCTTCCAGGACACGCTTTGCTCCAATAAAATTTGTACCTGGATCGGACCAGATCTTCTGAGGATGACCTCGGATAGAAGTAAACCTTTGGTAAGCAAGTAGAAAGCTCTCTGTTGTTAGCGCGCTTGCCAGTTCGACATGGATGGCTCGGCTCGACATGCAGCAAAAGAGCACACCCCATACTTTCAAACTCACTCTCTTTCTGACATCATCCTTTACTTCATATGGTCCGAACATGTCAACAGACGTGAATTGAAACGGTGCAGCCGGGCTCGACCTCTCTTCAGGTAAATCTCCCATTATTTGCTGACATGCCCTTGCTTTTGCCTTCCTGCAAAGGATACACCTGTCAACAACTTTTCGGGCTATAATTCTTCCTCTGATGACCCATGCTTTCTTTTGCATCCGCAGCAAAGTTCCTGCCACCCCATCATGTCCTTCACTATGTGCTTCTCGGGCTAGGAGGGTAGAGATCCAGGACTGGAAAGGTAGCAGAGGAACTGCTCTCTGGTCCTCTTTGAAGGTCTGAATCCTACCACCACACATCAAGAGACCACTTCTCCGATCCTTGTAAACAACCAGTCTGTCCGTTGTTGTGTTCGGGAAGTATGCACCCTCTTGCGCTACCAGGCATAAGTTCCGGAACACTTCTTCTCTTTCACTAACCGTGATGACACCAGATGACTGAACTGCCTCCCACTTTTCTTTATCTCTCATCTTAGCAGCACACAGAAACTTCTTAGCTGCTCTCCAAGTCCATGCTATCACCCCGGTCAACCGTCTTAGGCTACTGAAGCGCCTTTCATCCACTAGCTTTTGGACCACTGTTATTACTGGTGTTCTTCTGGACTTGGATTCTGTCCCCTGGACTTTGATTGGATCTTGCGCTTCCTGCTGGCTTCGGGTGAGTACCGCAACAAATGTTTTCTTCTGCATTTTTGCGATGTTATCTCTTGCTTGTACAGAAATGTCCTTGGCTGATTTTTTCGGCCACTCACTCTCGGGAAGCTGAAGGAACTGTGGACCCGACTGCCACTCGGATTCCTCAGTTAAATTATCAGGACTGGCCCCTCTAGTGATGATATCTGCAATGTTTGCCGACCCCGGAATCCACAACCAATCTCGGGTGTCAGTACTCCTCTGGATCTCGCCAACTCGGTTCGCGAAGAAGGTCTGGTAGCCATAACTTTCTCGCTGTATTGCACCCAAGATGGTCTGACTGTCGACGAGATGATACCACCTTTTGACATCGATTCGGCAGTGTTTCTGAAAGTAGTTTTTCAGCCGGGCTGCAAAGACTGCTCCACACAATTCCGCCTTCACCGGGTCACCCTTGTGATCCAGAGGAGTCAGCTTGGCCTTGGATTCCACCAGTCTCACAACGATCCCATGGCTACAACTCCAACGAAGGTACAGCACAGCGCCATACGCATGCTCACTACCGTCAGAGAAAGTAATGCCACATGGTCGTCCACCTGGATCTGGCGGCGTAAGGGCCCTGGTGAATCTCAGTAGCCTCAGGTCGGCATACTCTTCGAGGAGCTTCACTGCATCTTCTCTGAGTTCTTTAGACAAGGCGGCATCCCAGGTGTCTTCTATACAGTGCATCACTTTCGCTTCCTGAAAAGCTCTACGAATCAGAATGGCTCCCTTCTGCTTTGCTGGAGCCACAAGGCCGAGGGGATCATAAAGACCAGAGACTTGGCTTAACAGCTCTCTTCTGGTAAGTGGGTCTGGTGTTTGGCTTCTTACTTCTTCCCTCGGTAAGTCCTGGCCAAGGCGCACTTTTCTCCTTTTCTTAGAGAAGTTCACTGAAACCATGACGTGTAACTTGTCATCTTCAATGGTATAACCGAGGCCGAGGGCTTTGTTATCCTCTGGAGTTAGCTGGTTTGGCAGGATTACGGTCGTTGACTCCACATTTCCACCTCTCTCCCCTTTCCTCCCACTTCGATCAGAGTAGACCCAGGGCTTCATGATAAATCCTCCTCCTTTCAGGATCTGCTCGATATTGGATGTGAGGAGTTTCAAGTGGTCGAGGTCGTTGTGAGAGGTTAAGATGTCATCGACATATACATCTTCCTCCAGTACACGTTTTTCTTCTTTAAAATGGCTGAACAGAGGCAAGTTGGCAGTCTCCCGCATGGCGACTTGGGCTATACAACCAGCAGGTTTGTCTCCGATGTTGACTCTTGTTATGGCAAAATCCTCTATCTCTGCATCTTCAGTGTCGCGCCACAGAAACCTGTGCAGGTGGACCTCTCCTTTATCCAGCCAGACAGAGTTGTACATCTTGCGGATGTCACCAAGGGCAGCAAAGACACCAGTGCGGAACCTCAGTAAGACAGCTCTGATCGGATTCAGAACGTCAGGACCTTTTATCAAAATGTCATTTAAACTTAGGCCTCTATATCTCTGACTGCTATTCCACACTAGCCTTACTGGGGTGGAGACTGAATGTGGATTTAATGCGATCAGGTGACTTATGTACCACACTGGTCCAGTCCAGCTCTGTAGATCTTCTTTGGACAGCTTCACTGCAGCTTCACGATTAACCATTTCATGGACTTGTGAAGCATAGGCCATTCTCCACTCTAATTCCTTTGCCAGCTGCTTCTCTGTTCTGCGGAATGTGGCTTCAACCGCTCTCCTGTTATTGGGGAGACATGCTGGATCCTCTGTCCACGGATACTTGGCATGCCAGTGTGGTTCAGGGCTATGATGATCTTTGTTTACATACGTCAAGCCATCTCTCACCATCTCCATCTCTCTTTCTTCAGCCAGCGTCATTTCTTTTCCCCCGGGTTGACAATTCCCACAACGACATCCCCCACATCTCGGCTCACAGGCAGCTCCGATGCTTTCCCATTCCCACCACTTCAGAAAGTCTCTGCTTCTAGTGGCTGTATTGGACTGGGCACTGAGATGGTCAGAAGACTGGCAAGGGACTAGATTTTTACAGGTGAGTTCAGTGTATCTAACAGCTGCTGTTCTCATGGATCTTGCGAAGTGCGTCTTTGACGTATGGGTCACTAATGTGACTTCCTCAAAGAGGTCCGGGTGCGTGCCTCCGACGGCTTTGCCGAGCGGGCCGTCCCAGAGCACCAGGTCACCAACAGACCGGACTTTCTGGGGTACCAGCTGCCCTTCTTTGTGGCTGATCAGTAGTTGTATTTCCTTTGGTCTTGCAAGGTCTTTGAGGGAAACATCAGGGAATATCTTCTGTAATCTGATGGCTGGAACATGCCTGTGAACTTCTGCAATTTTATCAAGTCCATAGCAGATCAATTGATGTGACTTGAGGGTCCCTCTCGGAGTGTGAACACGTATCCTGAGGAGGTAACGCTTGGTTGCCACAGACACTTTCATCCCCCCAACACCATAAACCACCAATGTCACATCTTCACTTCTCAGGTTCAGCTTGCTTGCGGCTCTGTGCGTTATGTAGTTCGTATCGGATGCCAAATCAATGAGAGTACCTATACTTTGCCCATTGTTGGCAATAACGTCAAGTAGCATTAGGATCACCGGGTACTCCTTTAAACAGTTGTCCTCCAGAAGGCCTCCTTCAGCTACAGTGGAGTTGTATGCCCTAGATGCTGTATTACAGAAGGCATCTTGACATTGCTGCGCCAACTCCGGTGTCAGCTTGGAAAGGAATTTTTCTTGACTTTCAGTGTATCTTTTTCCCTCAATTTCCACTGAACTGGTCTTGGGTGGTTTTTTAAGCTGGGATCTAGCAACTGGGCAGAGAAGAAAGTGATGTTGTCGATCTTTGCACTCTGGATTCCCACACAGATAAGTAGTTGTCCTACAGTAATCCCCGTTGTGGACTTCAAGGCATCTCTTGCAGGCACCGATTTGTTGCACGGCGTCCCTCTTTTCTGACGGCTTTAGGTTAACTCTAAACTTTCTACAGAAATATAGTTTCTTTCTGTGCTTTGGGTCACCGCAAATGATGCAGCCTTCTACCTCACTGCTGGACTTGGACGTCTTTGTTCTGGCGTACTTAAGAGACTTGGTTTTCTCTCTCACGGGTTCAACAACGTCTTTCAGCTGATCTAATTCTTCATATATGGATTTTTGGGATTTCAGGTACCTGACAAGCTTGTCGAAACGGTTCTGACGGTTAACAGCATTTCTCTCATCAGCAGCATAGGTGAGCCAGTCTTTCTTCAGAGTTTCTGGGAGCTTGCCCTCGATGGATTTAATCACTATCGGGTTTTTTATGGCGTCTACATTATCCAGTTCACTCAAATCATAAAGGGCTTTTTCTACTGTTTGAATGAGCTCTATGACTTTCCTTGGCTGGCCACTCCTGACTGGTGGAGTTGCTTGTAATTCCTCAATGATCTCGAGAGCGATGGTGGCTTGGTTCCCAAACCGGCTCTCCAGGATTTGGAAGATCTCGTCTGATGAGTTGTATGTTGACAGGCATAAATCTCTGGCCATCCTCTCATCAAGACTATCGAGCAGTTGAAATTTTTTTTACCTCTCTGGAACCGGTAGGTTCACCCTGCTTTTGCAGAGCTTCCCATTCTTGCCTCCATCTGTAGTAGCCTCGCTGGTTACCGCCAAACTTTGGTAAAGCTGTTGCTTTCAGCTTTATCCCTGCCACTGGAGCTAAACGGCGCCCTGGGGGTTCCTCAGTATCTGATTTTATGCTTGCTGCTTTAATGAAGGCGGCCTTCCGCGACACCAGCTGGGGAAAGTTCACCTCCAGCGCTCTTAGGCGGCCATCGGCATCTCCTCGTTCGGCTGGCGGAGCCCAGCGATTCCAGTTCTTATGCGCTTCCTTTGCCTTAAGCACCAACTTCTCTAAGTGGGTCAGCATGAACTCATAAGCCTCCAGAGTTATATCTAGTGGGGTAGAGGAGACATTCTTACACTCCCCCTCTGCAACTAGTAGAGCTAAGGACAGTTCTCTTTCTCCATATACAGCCCAGACTGTCTCTCGAATTAGGAGTTTAACTTCTTCCGTCTTTTGCTTACAGTATTCCTCCGTCCTTTCTATGTCGGCTCTCAGTAAGTCGCCCAGCTCCTCTGCAGTAACTGCTTTGGACTTTTCCATGTAGGCAGCCTCTACCTCATCATTTGCCTCCATAACTCTGGAGCTCTCTAGTGTAAGCTTTTTGAAGTTCTCCTTTAACTCCTCCATAGACATCTCTGTATGGGTTCGTGAAATGCTATTAGCAAGACGGGAGAAAAGTCTCTTAGCTGTGGTCCTCTCCACCTTCAATTCATCCAGTGACTTTGCCATTTGTTCTCTTCAATTGACAGACAGCAGCTTTATCATTCAGGCCCCCGGGTGGAGTCAACCTCTCCCTCTTGGTTGTGGCCGTAAGTGGAATTGTCGCTGGTCACTGGTCACGGCGGTTTTTCACTGTCAAGTGTACTTCAAACATCATGGCTTCCCACACTTGACAAGAGAAGGAATCAACCAGACTCAGGATTTCACTCGTTCTTCAATTTATTTGACCAGTAACAAGGAAGGTGAAAAACCTTTAAACATACAAAAAATAACAAATTAAATAAAGTTCAATATTTCCCAACAAATACAATAAAGCACATCAAAATACAACAAGCAAAGGATAAGCTGGATTAACACATCAATTAACCATTTCTTCAAGTTTATCACCCCAGGTAAACAGTGTAAATCAGCCATTATATTTCCAGAAAGCCAGCTCTGCTGGGGCCCATTTCTTTTTAAATGAACCTTTACCCCAGATCATCCATACAGAAGTTATATATGACATTCCATAATCACAAACCTACAAGGAAAACATTTTAAATGATATTACAGTAGTTTAGCACAAGGTTTGCTCTGTACAGGAATGGTTAAACAGCTTTGTACAAAATATTTAGCCTCAAACTATTAATAGTGCAACTAACAAATGCACTTAACAGACCACACAGCGTACCCATCCAGACAACTACATAGCCAGAGATCTCATTTGCAGTCCTCAGAAACCAGTAAAGAGATGTGAGCTTACCGGTAGCCCCTTTGATCTTTTCCTTTTCCCATGAGTTTTATCCGTGATTCTTTAGCGAATTATTATTTCTTCCACTACTCTTAGCTGCATTGCAAATCTTGAACAAAACACATCTCTGCTTTCATTGTCTGAAGCTTTCTCGCGTCTCTGCTAATTAGTCTAATTTCGCGCACCTGCTGAGGCGCGCAGCAGAGCTGCACACTCGCTGTCACGTGCATGAAACAAGGCCACTGCACTCACACGCAGACACACCTCCCAGCAGATCGCCGCAACACACACACTCGTTCAGACCAGCTGCCCATGGTCGCGCAAATGCATTTGCTATTTAAACAATGTGACGCAGGACGTGAAAATGATAAGTGCGTCGGGCTGAAACTAGCGAAACACACTCGCGTCGCGTCTGGCGCTGCATTGCACCGCGTGTATGATAGGGCCCTATAGGTAATATGTGTGTATGTGTGTTATTGATGTGTGATGTGCTCCTCTGGCCAGGTGGGGGCGTGTGGCTTCAACAGCGTGATCCTGCCCAGCATTTATCCCATCAGGCTCCTGAGGGCCGACGAAGACACCATGGAGTTAATCAGGGACGGTCGAGGACTGTGTGTCCCGTGCAAACCTGGTGAGTGGAACACACACACAAACACAATCTGAACCTGAAAACGCACAGTAGATGTGATTCATTTATTTTAATTAATAATAAACTGCATAAAATATGAAATATTTTTGTTTACTGTAATGATGGTAAACTTTGGGCTCAGTAAGATGTTTCTGAAAGTCTCTTCTGCTCACCAAGGCTGCATTTATCTGATCAAAAATAAAGTAAAAACAGTGAAATATTATTACAATTCATAATTGCTGTTTTCTATGTGAATCTACAGTAAAGTGTAATTTATTCCAGTGATCAAAGCTGTATTTTCAGCATCATTACTCCAGTCTTCAGTGTCACATGATCCTTCACAAATCACTCTAATATGATGTTAAAAACAGCTATTATTTTATATTCATATTTTCATAATTCAGGATATTTGATGAATAGAAAGTTCAAAAGAACAGCATTTACTTGAAATAGAAATCTTTTGGAACATTATACATTTCTTTACTTTATTTTTGATCAATTTAATTCATCCTTGTTTATTAAAAATATTATTATCCTTAAAAAATATATATCGTACTGACCCCAAACTTTTGAACGGTGTTGTATATTTTGCAATAATGATCTGGTGATCAGACATTGTCCCTTACTTATTGAAACAAAGTATGTGGAAGTGGATTGAATGATATATCGTTTCTTTTAATATGTTAACACATCATGTTGTAAATATTATCTACATATTTGCCTCGTTTTCTGAACACACAGTCCCATGACAGAGTAAACAAGTGAATTTCCAAAGTGTTCGAAAGGTCTTCCTTTGTATAACTTGTAAATGGGTCAAAAGGCAACTTCTGTCTGGCTAGTAACAGTAAAGTACACTTGCTGTGTCCTTGTTTGTGTTTTACATTTCACATCAGAGACAAGTGACAGCCAATGAGAAACCAGCATTTATTATGACTTGGCGTGTGAAATGAGAGTTCCCCGTGTCATTTTGTGGTGTAAATCTGTGTTACTTTAAAGAACACCAACTAAAAAAGGGATATAAAAAAGTTTTTATAAAAACTTTTTTATAAAAAAAAATGTATCTTCTTTCTCTTACCTTTCTTCTTTTTCGTATTTTGTTCTTTGTTCTGCTTTAATAATAATAATAAAAATAACACACACACATATATATATATATATATATACAGTATATATATATACAGTATATATATATATATATACAGTATATATGTGTGTGTAGAAATACCCTGGTGTAAATATGCACCAGTAAAACATTTAACCCTACAATACAAGTTTTTTGTGTATTTTCTGAACATTTTAGGAGAACTAGGGATCATCGTGGGCAGAATCAATCCTCATGATCCATTACGTCGCTTTGATGGCTACGCGAATCAAGAGGCCACCAGTAAAAAGATCGCGCACAACGTCTTCAAAACGGGAGATTCTGCGTATGTGTCAGGTAAAGTGGAAGCTCTCCGGATGCGGACGATGCTCCTGGATTCCTCTCACTCTGTTCTCCTGTCTCAGGCGATCTGATGGTGATGGATGAGTTCGGTTACGTGTATTTCCGGGACCGAGGCGGAGACACGTATCGCTGGCGTGGCGAGAACGTCTCGACCACGGAGGTGGAAGGAATCCTGAGCGCTCTGTTGAATCAGACGGACGTGGCCGTCTATGGCGTCTCAGTGCCAGGTTAGATGTTTCAAATAATTAGCAGATGCTAGGGGTATAGCGATACCCTCATGTAACGATTCGATAATTAGCAGAAGACGCTTAGGAGTGTAACAATACCCTCATGTCAAGATCCGATAATTAGCAGAAGACGCTAGGAGTGTAGCGAGACCCTCATGTCATGAGTCGATAATTAGCAGAAGACGCTAGGAGTGTAGCGATATCCTCATGTAACGATTCGATAATTAGCAGAAGACGCTAGGAGTGTAGCGATACCATCATGTCAAGATCCGATAATTAGCAGAAGACGCTAGGAGTGTAGCGATACCCTCATGTCAAGATCCGATAATTAGCAGAAGACGCTAGGAGTGTAGCGATAACCTCATGTAACGATTCCATAATTAGCAGAAGATGCAAGGTTGCTAGATGCTATTGAGATGCTAAATTCTGAGAACTTGAATTTTTTCCTCTCACAGAAATTTTATTTTTGGGTGAACAATCCACATTGTTACATTTTTACATTTTACGCGATATATTGTGACGCGATATATTGTTACATTTTACGCGATATATTGTGACACGATATATTGTTACGCCCCTAGAAGGCGTTTTATATAAATAAAAGAGCTGCAGATGTATTATATAATGCTGTATATGCAATAAAATGTGTCTTTTCTCCATCAGGCATGGAGGGAAGGGCAGGAATGGCCGCCATCGCGCATGTGACGGGCGACTTCGACTGTGAGGCGCTGCTGAAAGATATGCAGAACACGCTTCCCTCGTACGCTCGGCCCATCTTCTTACGGCTCTTACCGGAGGTCGACAGAACAGGTGACGATCCAGACACAATTACCCACAATCTTGCAAGTGCTGGATACGGTAATCCTGTTAATGAACGATTGTTTTCCATGTCCATTTCCTGGAAAAGGGGCTTGACTCACTTGTCAAACAGTGGTGGATTTATCTGGACCTCGGAGATTAACTTCTACACAATGTCGTCTGCCTTTGTAAATGCGCGAGCCCTTTAAATTAGAATGGATTCTGATTGGCTGCGTTAATCGTTAATCGTTTCTGAAAGTGATCCCAACGATATCCCAGCTCTGCTGTGAACTCTGCTATTCTCCAATGTGGAGAACGATTTAAAGAACTATATCGTTATCTTTATAGTTATCGTGCTTGGTGTGAACGGGCACTAAAATCTTTCATGTCTTTCATCCCCAGACACATTTAAAATAAAAAAAACTCGCTTACAGAAGGAGGGATTCGACCCACGACACACCAGCGACCAGCTCTACTTCCTCAACAGCCGCTCGAGGCGTTACGAGAGTCTGACGGATGAACTCTACAGCGACATCATGCAGGGAAACGCGTCTCTATAAGAGCCACACAGAGAATGTCAAAGTGAGGCATCGATACGCAGTTTACGGTACAAAATCAGCGAGATGACTGCACTACAATCACGCTCATACTTGACACACTGTTCGGTTACTACTTGAAACGACTAGTTCTGCCTTTCACGTCACTTTAAACTTTAAGTCATTTTTATAATTGCAGACTTCTTACATTTTATAACGTTTTCTGATTAGAAATAATGGACTGAGCTCACTTTGTGAGATTATCCAAGCTGAACTAAACATGATTTTTTTCCTCAATGGATTGCATAAAACGTCTCTCTGATGTCACTGGAATAGGTTTCACGAGATAAACATTTCTGTAAACGACAGAGATAGTCATAGTCAGTTGCTCTCGTCTGTGTCTGCTTTTAATGGTTTTGGAGAGGTTTACCCTTTCATCTGCAATTGACTGACAGCACTGTTCATGTGGTCAACACTGTAACCAAGTCTTCTTAGACTAGTAATGGTGATAGTATCACAAACGAACAGTACGTAAAACATCTCAAATCACATGTTAAACTCGGCCTCAGTGAAGTGTATTGAGTCAAATGTTTTGATGTGAAATGTCCTTACAATGCAATATAGTGTCGGCCAATATAGTGGGTCGGATCTGGGCCGACGCTATGTTGCTGTCTGGCAAATCAGATTGTTTTATTCTTTTTCAGATGTTTTGACTATTTTACATTTACTTGAACTCGATTTTCTAAACAATTTCAATAAATTTAACGTAACAAGTACATGAGTGTGTTTCTTTTCCAGCTTTAGATAATCAGACAAAAACAAAGTGATTCAAATTCTTCTCATTATCTCTCATGTTCTGTCAGCAGCATATCTTGTAAAGGCTTTCCAAAGACGGTTAAATTAAGTTGATTTGTAAATGAGACATTTTAAGATTCACAAAGATGTTTCCTTTCCAGCCGTTTGACAGACTTAATGCGTCTCTCTGTCTGTGTGCCCTCGTGAGAGATGGAATATCAGATAATCAATGCAAGGCCTTCAATATTTCCATGTGCAGTAAACAAATTAATGCACAAATCAGCAGAAAGCGCTGCCAATATCATATCTGAGGGGCGGGGCTTGTGAGTCAGTGGGCGGAGCTCCTCACAGAAGAACAGAGTGGAGATGCATGATGACTGCTCCATCTGTGGCGAGAGATTCACTTCTAAACGCTTTTATCCTTGCAGTGTTATGGGAATATTATTTTATGGTTGTAAGAAAACTAAAACTAGTATGTGTCAAGAACAGGGGTCCAAAAGATGGTGCCCACAGCTCAATCATCCATCCATCCATTTTCCAAACCACTGGTCCAATGTAGCTTCATTTATTATTTATATATTTATTTTTCTATAGAGAAGAGACATTATTTCTATCTTTCATGCATTGTTTTTTGAAACATGTCATAATAAAACACATGAGGAGCCTATCTGAATTTGTGTCTTGTAATATAACATTTTTCTATCCATACAGAGGAGTCATAGCCTACTTTAAATGTATTAAAATTAATAATATCTGAGCGCGCTTTTTGCTGTCTTCCACAGAAAGCCGCGAACTCGCGTAATTCAAATATTAACGGTCATTTTGATTTGCCGGCTGACTGACTAGTAGGGCCTATTAGTTTATCGATGTCAATGTTTAGTAATAGTGTCTTGGGAACGCCAGTGAAATACAATGGTATTTTTAAAAAGAAGGGTTGGTAAAGCGTCTACTCGTTTACTCCGTACTGTAGGAGGCGCTGTAACTTTATTTAGTCTACCGGTAAAACCGCTGAAGAAAAGACATATAGCCTCGTATGGTAGCCTCAGACGGTGAGTGTTATTTTTACATTATGCGTTTTATTGGTTTACTTGTTCCTTTTCTGTCTCTAGTTTTTAATGAATTTAATATAGCTTTGGCCTTTTACTGTTAAATCGCTTGCAGTTTCGTAAAGAATGAGACAAGAAACCTGACAACAATAGCATATAATGTCTGAATATGCATATAATATATTGCAACATTTGATTATCTTCATACACATTTACATCTGAAATTTAATCTTTCTGAATATTCTTCAAAAATAACATGCGATTTTCTTTAGTTCTGCTCATGATGTGTTTGTCTTCAGATGTTGACCATGAGAGCACAGATGGATGTGAACTGCTGTAAATCAGTAGGAACGGATCTGTCCATGCTGGATATTGAGGATTTCATCACTGAAATCTGTCAGCTGAAGAAAGAGGTGGCGTCACTGGAGGCAAAGCTGAGAGAAAGAGGAGACAAACCCGACAGAGAGGTTTGAGCAGCTCATCATTTCATCCTTCAGCTCAATCAAATCAAAGTTGTGTTAGCTTCTCGCTTCTTATGCACATCACTAATTAAGACAACCGCAAAATATGCTAACAAATCACCAATATAACCACTAGAGATAACTACTGAGTAATGAGGCTAATATCAAAAGGTTGTTGTTTATTTGTGTTTATCTATGATGTGTTTGTCAGGATCTGGAGAAGGTTTCAGTGTGTGTGACTGATGGGACAGAAGCTCAGGATCATGGATCTGCTGATCAAACCTCTGACTGTAATGCTGGAGAACTGCAGATGAAGATGTACTCTGTCAAACTGGAGGACTACAGGTACCTGATGGAGAGACGAGGAGAAGAAACCACAGCAGATCAACAACAACAACAGAGCTTTAAGAAGGAGGAGGAGGAGGAGATTGACTATTATAAGGATAAAGGGAATGAGAAACAGAAAGATGGGACAGATGCTCAGGATTCGCTCTGGAGTATCAGAGATCAGAGATCCAGTGACACACAGGACTCAGAGCTCAGCCTCACATTCCTGTGTTATACTGACGCTCAGGATCATGGATCCGCTGATCAAACCTCTGACTGTAATGCTGGAGAACTGCAGATGAAGATGTGCTCCGTCAAACTGGAGGACTGCAGGAACCTGATAGAGAGACGAGGAGAAGAAACCACAGCAGAGGAACAACAACAACAGAGCTTTAAGGAGGAGGAGGAGGAGGAAGATCAGAATGATAATGTTGATGACTTTGTTCCTTCAGGTATGTTTCTTCCTTTTGTGACATGTTGAATTAACAGAATTGCTTTTATCATTAATAAATTTATCTATGTTCGTGGCAAGACAAAAGATGTCAGTGAATGTCCTGCTGATACGCGCGCGCGCGCGCGCACACACACACATGCGCGACGTACACAGGGTTTCTGCAGATTTTTGCTAAAATTAAGGCTTTAAAAGGCATTAAAAAGCGTTAATTTTGACTCCTACAGTCATTAATTTTTTTATAGTTTTGAAGAGAATTTTACATCAATTTGTTTGAATATAGCCTACATAATGAATCATTTGTATTTGCTGTCGCAAAATATCTACGTTCATTTATGTGATAAATAAGTTTGGTAATTGCTTCCGGCGGGGGGAAAAGTGCCGTGATGCAGAGGTTTGTTGTACAGCGGTGGATAGGTCTGAACCTTGAAACCTCTGAACCTGTCAACACTGACATATTTGTGTGCATTATGTTTTGTGATTTCACCGTATCAAAAAGGGAGTCTCAACGGATTGAAGCGTGCATCTGAATGTGCACTAGCCACAACCGAACACCGAACACTGCCTGGGTCCACGCATTGAGCGTGACAGTCACTCATTCGGTCAATCGGTCTTTTGTCATGCTCTCCCGCCACACTCAAAAACTATTTATAATTTATTGAATTTGCCGCAGCGCCTCAAATGTCCTCTCACTAGGAACCAGCAGGAATCAAGCGTGTCTCCCATGTAGTTCTGCAGTCGAGCCGCCACTTATTTATTTTTTTATTTATTTAGAAAAAAGGGACAGTGTACATTAATTACCATTCTTAAAGTCCCTGTAAAGTCAAAATTAAGTGTGTGTTCTGAGATTGTCACACCACAGAAAAATGTGTTATTAGCCACCTAGCCAAATTTGAATGATAAAAATAGTCGGCAAGTACATAAAATAAGCTATCAAAATCTTGAAAAAATGAGCAGTTATGTCTGTAAGTCATATAATGGAGGTTTATGGTTCACTTCAAACGTTGGCTTTAGTCGTGCGTCCTATTCGCTTTGGACTAGCGTCGAACTAGACGTCTATGAACTAGACAGATATTTGTTTCCATTGGTATTGAAAATGTGGGTACTGAGAATGGCATATTGTGAGTTGCATGTACAAAACAGCCTTTGCAGTTTGATAACCATACTAAGACATATCACAACTTTGAATGATCATTCAGCCCTAAAAGTTATGTAAACAGTTCAAAATTTAATGCCCATTATGTTCCTTTCAGATGAAAACACTGGTTTATCTTCTGATGGAGAAACTGCCTCTACATCCAAAGAGCGATGGACAGTGAAGAGTTTCTCCTGGGAAACCTGTGGGAAAACATTGAGCTCACAGGGACGTTTAGCGAGACATGAGAGAACACACACAGAACAGAATGACCTTACCTGTAAGATATGTGGCATCATATTTTCTACCTCAGAAGAGAAGAGACTTCATTCAAAACAGCACAAGAAGAAAGAGTTTCATTGTGAACAGTGTGGAGAGAATTTTAATTCCACTTCTACTCTCTACCGTCACAAACAGAAGTTGCACAGTAGTGAAAAACCTTTCGAATGCAGTGAGTGTAACAAATATTTCCGCACCAAAGGACATCTTTCAACTCATAAGAAATACCACAAGGAGGGAAAGCTGTACCAGTGCCTTCAATGTGAGAAGAGCTTCAAACAAGAATACAATCTAAAGATGCATCTACTCACACACACCAATGAGAGGCCGTACCAGTGCAGTGAATGTGGGAAAAGCTTTAAGGACTCAAAATATCTGAAGGAACACCAAAGAATACACTCTGAAGTCAAACCATTAAAGTGTTCTCACTGTGAGAAACGTTTCTATCATTCAGCGCACCGGAAAACCCATGAGAGGATTCACACCGGAGAGAAACCGTACCTGTGCTCCTTCTGCGGGAAGAGCTTTGCTAGTCCGTTTTATTTCAAAGTTCATCAGAGATTTCACACTGGAGAAAAACCTTATCACTGTAGTGATTGTGGGAAGGGATTTACTAATTCAAGTTGCTTACAAATGCACCAGAGAATTCATACAGGAGAGAAACCTTTTAAATGCTCACATTGTGACAAGACTTTTGCTCGATCAAGTGACCTAAAGAGCCATAATCGAGTTCATACTGGAGAAAAACCTTACCACTGCTCCATCTGTGACAAGAGATTCGCTTTTAGCTGGGGTTTTAAGACTCACCAGAAGAAACACACTGTTCCAGAGTCATCATAGATTCATCATGTTGTCACAGGTGGTTGCTGGCAGACAGATGAGGATTAGTGCTTCTAGGTTGTACGTCACATGCATCACACACATGGCCAAAAGTAGGGATGGGCATCGTTAAGAAATTATCGATGCCATTGTCGAGTCTGCTTATCGATTCCCATATCGATTCCTGTACCATTTGCTGAACACTTACAGGGTGGCTTTGAGAGTTGTTGGTTCTGAATGTCTAATTTAAAGTGGATTTGGAGAATGAAAACCAAGTGTGCAATATCACTTACTGAAAAACATGATGGCATGAAATGAGTCTTATTTCCCTGTCACTTTGTTACATGAAATAATACTCTACAGGTACAGTAATGTGTTTTGGGGATTGACAAGTGCAATTCCTTATAAGTGTGATTCGTGAAATCATTGAAATGTCTTGTTCACAAACTTTCAGCAGAGCCTCAAATACTGTCAGTATGAATATGCAATTGAAGTCAAGTCTGCATTTACCAGTACTTACCAGTAACCAAGTAATATATCAGCATACAATAAAGCCCTTTAATGCAATTAATAATGCAAGTTTATTGTGTAATTTCTATCCGTTTGTCTCAGGGTGTGTGTGCGTTTGTGGCCTGCCTGCTTCATTTATGTTTTTCCATGTGTTTTGCTGGAGGGGGTGCTGTAAAACCAACAAATACAGTAATATTTTCCAATTTAAAATCACTGTTTTATATTTGAATCAATGTTTTTGTTTCCCTGTGTTCTGTATTTTTCTATTTTCAGTCTGTATTTTGAATGGCTGTTACAGTCTTCATACATGTCACTGATATGCTGATTTGCCGCTCAAAGATATCTTTCTTATTATTATCGCTGTTGAAAATGCTGTACTGTTTAATGAATTGTGGAAACTGACACTGTTTTTTCAGGATTACAGATCAACAGAGAGTGAAGAACACAATTTATTTCAATCAGAAATCAGGAACCTGTATGTTTCTTTACAGTGCGCCTCTAGATATCAGCGCGCGCTTTCTCCTGTCTTCTACAAAGGCGCGAACTCGCGTCATTCAAATATTAACGGTCATTTTGATTACCTGAGTCTGACTGAACAACAATCGTTTGTCGATGTCATTATTCATTATATATTAGTCCCTGCAACGTCAGTGAAATACAATGGTATTTTTTTGTAAATAAGAGATATGTTTGAAGCCTCTATTCTTCTACTCCGCTCGTACTGTAGGAGGCGCTGTAACGTTATGTAGTAGTCCACCCGTTAAAGCACGAAGAAAGACAGACAACTGGAGCTCTCCTACGGTGAGTGTTTAATCTGTTACATTTATGCATTTTAGCGGCTTACTTGTTTCTTTTCTGTCTCTAGTTTTTAATTAATTTGATATAGCTTTTTCTCACCCGCTCTTCATGACAAAAAGATCCATGGTTTTACTACAGCAACCATAACAAAGGTCCTCTTGTACTTCAGTAAACCACGTTTTAACCATGATATTTGCAGTCAACAATAGTTTAGATAATCCTTAATTTGTATGTCTAGATGTTTATAGCCCTTACAGTTTAGTGAGAAACGAGCAGACCTGATAATATCATGTTTAATATCTGAATAAATGAATATTGTAACATTTAATAATAACAATGAGCTGTGGTGGCTCAAAATTCATTTACATTTGAAATGAAATGTCTCTAAATATTCTCCAAAAATATGTTATTTTCTTTAGTTCTGCTCATGTTGTGTTCGTCTTCAGATGTTGACCATGAGAGTGCAGATGGATGTGAACTGCTGTAAATCAGTAGGAACGGATCTGTCCATGCTGGATATTGAGGATTTCATCACTGAAATCTGTCAGCTGAAGAAAGAGGTGGCGTCACTGGAGGCAAAGCTGAGAGAAAGAGGAGACAAACCTGACAGAGAGGTTTGAGCAGCTCATCATTTCATCCTTCAGCTCAATCAAATCACAGTTTTGTTTGGTACTCACTTCTTATGCACAGCTCAAATTAAGACAACAGCAAAATATGCAAACAAATCACCAAAATGACCACTAGAGATAACTGCTGAGTAATGAGGCTAATATTAACAGGTTGTTCTTTATTTGTTTATCTATTTTGTTAGGATACTGATGCTCAGGATCATGGATCCGCTGATCAAACCTCTGACTGCAACGCTGGAGAGCAGCAGATGAAGATGTGCTCCGTCAAACTGGAGAACTGCAGGAACCTGATAGAGAGACGAGAAGAAGAAACCACAGCAGAGGAACAACAACAGAGCCATGAGGAGGAGGAAGATGACATTGATTATGATAAGGATGAAGGGACTGAAGCTCAGGATTCGCTGTGGAGTGTCGGTGATCAAAGATCCAGAGACTCAGAATGCAGCCTCACTTTACTGTGTTATACTGACGCTCAGGATCATGGATCCGCTGATCAAACCTCTGACTGTAACGCTGGAGAACTACAGATGAAGATGTGCTTCGTCAAACTGGAGGACTGCAGGAACCTGATAGAGAGACGAGGAGAAGAAACCACAGCAGAGGAACAACAACAACAGAGCTTTAAGGAGGAGGAGGAGGATGAAGAGGATGAGGTTCAGAATAATGATGATGTTGATGATGATGAAGATTTTGATCCTTCAGGTATGTTTCTACCTTTTTTGACTAGAAAAGTTTAGTGATCCTTTTGTGATTTTCAAGCACTATTGAATAAATTCAAGGCTTATGTCTTTTACCATAAGCAAATCTGTTTTGTCCTTCCACTAATGAATGTGCGTGTTCCATTCAAACCAGCTATAGATAAAAAAAAAAAAAAAAACGATAAATCAGACTCATCTAAATCAGACTCTGCTGTTTGATTCGTGTACATTTTCTAGTTGTTGGAAATACTGGTTAACATTGTTTTTTTGATGTGTTTTGACATATACAAACAAAATTACTGCTACATTCGTGATGTTCGCGGGTCAGTTTGACCCAGATATTTTAAAACTGTACCGACCCAAGATAATAATAACATTTTTTGGTTTATATTTTGTATTTTTACAACAGTATTCATATGTAGAACATTTCCAATAGAAAAATGCTACATTGATGAGGTCAGTGTTGGGAGAGTTCACTCTCTACATGAACTAGTTCAAAGTTTGCACAGAAATGTACGATTTTTCCCATCCTCGCAGACCTTGTCATAAAACTCGTTTAAATGATCATACTTGCTGCTTCGTCAACTACATGCTGTTTTAATGACACATGCGGCAGCCGCGGTGTGACACTCATGGCTTGTGTTGCCAGATTGGATGGTTTTTTCACTACATATTAAGGCCAGTTCACAGTAACGTTCATCAGGCAGTAATACAGTACGATCAGTTCGCGTTCACCTAAAATATGAAGAATGCGTTCTGGCACATGCTTTGGATGATGCTTTGCATGAGCTTTTCATTTGTGGTAAGACCTCTGCTTCTTTGGTGAATAGATGATGACTGGATATGACTTTCATCTCACATCTAAGTGTGAATTGATAAATCTTTTGCAACAAAAATTAATCATCACTGAACTTAATAAAACAAACTTTGTTGCATTATTATGAAACTGTTTTTAAACTTTGTATTGTAAAAAGAGCTTTATAAATAAAGGTGACTTGACTTATGCCCATTATTTTCCTTTCAGATGACAACGCTGGTTCATGTTCTGATGGAGAAACTGCCTCTACATCCAAAGAGCGACTGACAGTGACCGACAGTGGAAAAACATTCAGCAAAAAGAAACGTTTAGCGAGACGTAAGAGAATACGCACAGAACAGAAAGAGTTCACCTGCAAGATATGTGACATCAGCTTTTCTACCTCAAACGAGAGGAGACGTCATTCAAAACAGCACAAGAATTTTCATTGTGATCAGTGTGGGAAGAAATGTAATTCCTCTTCTAGTTTCTACCGTCATAAGGCGTCTCACAATGAAGACCAAAGTCAGGAAAAGCTGCACCAGTGCCCTCAATGTGAGAAGAGCTTCACCCAGGGATGGATTCTGAAAAACCATCTACTCGTGCACAGCGATGAGAGGCCGTACAAGTGCGATGAATGTGAGAAGAGTTTCAAACAGAAGGGCCATCTGAAGAGCCATCTACTCACACACACCAATGAGAGGCCATTCAAGTGTCCTCACTGCGAGAATAGCTTCCACCAGGCATCCCATCTGAGGAGCCATCTACTTATACACACCAATGAGAAGCCATTTCAGTGCCCTCAATGTGAGAAGAGCTTCAGAGATGGATCTCATCTAAGGAGACATCTATTAAGGCACACCAATGAAGAGGCAGACCAGAAGAGCACACGCATCAATGAGAGCCTGTACAAGTGCCCTCACTGTAAGAAGAGCATGAAATACGAAATCAGTCTGAAGAAACATCTACTCATGCACAGCAACGACAGGCCATACAAGTGCGGTAAATGTGAGAAAACCTTTACAATGCCAAAATCTCTGAAGGAACACCAAAAAATACACGCTGAAGTCAAACCGTACCAGTGTTCTCACTGTGAGAAACGTTTCCATCATTCGACGCACCGGAAAACCCATGAGAGGATTCACACCGGAGAGAAACCGTACCTGTGCTCCTTCTGCGGGAAGAGCTTTGCTAGTCCGTTTTCTTTCAAAGTTCATCATAGAATTCACACTGGAGAAAGACCTTATCACTGTAGTTATTGTGGGAAGGGATTTTACAAGCCAAGCGACTTAAAAATGCACAAGCGTGTTCATACAGGAGAAAAACCTTTTAAATGCTCACATTGTGACAAGACTTTTGCTCGATCAAATGCCGTGAAGGTCCATGAACGAATGCATACAGGAGAGAAACCTTACCGCTGCTCCATCTGTGGCGAGAGATTCTCTTTTAAATGGGGGTTTAAGACTCACCAGAAGAAACACGCTGCTCCAGAGTCATCATAGCTTCATCTTGTAATCCTTTTTAGCTTGTGTAAAAAAACACCTTGCAGTGTCGTAGGAACGTAATTTCATGGTTGTACAAAAACTAAAACTACAATTGAACAGAGGTGCCCAAATTGTCCTCTAGAGTGAGGGGGCTTTCACACTGGCAGTTTGGTTTGGAACGGGGCACGGTTCGCATGAAAAATCGCTAATGTGAATGTTGACGTGGGTGCGCACTGGGGTACCGAACCCGAGACTACCTGGAGGAGTTTGGTTGCTTCCGAACCGTGGAGCGGTTCACGTGAATGTGAAAGCAACACGGATTCGGGCGCACACTTGTTCAGGACGTAAAGTATCCTGTGCATGCGTTTTAGCTTATTGTGATGTATTCAGTTATATAAAACGCTTGCAAGGGATGATAGTGTTGATGATTTACCTTGGATACGAGCGAGAGTGAGCCTGCAGTGTATTCGAGCATTGCGCGTGGAATCAGATCAAAAGAGTCCGTTTGCAAGCAGCATAAGTCCACCTTATGTGCAACATGACATCATGACTTTTGCGTAAACATACACGCCACTTTCGAGTCAAGTGGCGTGTTATCTCTACGCATTTTGAGCTATCCGCGTGTATCCGTGTGTTTGCGTGTATGTCTACGCCATTAACGTCCGCGTCATTCCGCGTGTCTGTACACAATGTCAAATCTCCAGTCATAAATGCCATTAACCCCAGTGACGGCTAAGTTTAGGGACGGGGTTGAGGTAAGTCATATATTTATATAATGTCAAGTCAACGGCGTTCATAAACACGCTGAAAAGCAATTATGCGTCTTGATAGCACGCCAAAAATGGAAATACGAATTGGCGTGTCATACACGCGCTACTTCATGAGATCAGTCTGTTATGTGACACACGCACAGTAAACCTGGGGTGCGTTTCCCGAAAGCATCGTTAGCCAACTATGGTCGCAATTTCCATTGAACTCTATTGGAAAACGACGGAACTTGCGACCATAGTTGGCTAACGATGCTTTCGGGAAACGCGCCCCTGTATTGTTCACTCAACTGCGCATAATAGCAGCAAATTAATAAAAAAAACCCACAATATTTATTCACGTTCTGTTTTCTATCATGCGCCGCGCACGTTTGCGATGACGTAAGATGCACGAAAACGCACCAGGGTTCGCTAGAATCAAGTTGAGTGTGAAACCAGACCAACGCTGCGGAGGGCGCCGGGAACAAACGCTCTCGGGCTCGGACCACGGCAAACGAGCCCAGTGTAAAAGCCCCCTTAGCTTCAACCGTAATTAAACACACCTGAACCAGCTAATCAAGAGCCGTGTCTGAAATCACCCCTATACCCTAAAATTGGGAAATACTTGAACAGACAGAGATTTGTAGTGGCGTCTGTTATCGAGGACCCACAATGCACTGCAATGGCTAGTGTAGAAATAATGTACACTCAGCTGCTATAGAATACCCATAATGCACTGTGATGGTTGCGGTGAATAAATTCCTGCATCTATCCAGAAGATGGCGCCCGCAGCTCAATCATCCATCCATTTTCCAAACCCCAGGTCCAATGTGGGTACAGCGTAATATCATACAGCTATAAGTTAATTTTTGATTACTGAATTGTTTAAATAAGATTTATAGATGTAAACTATTCATCCCACTACTGGAGCTGCCAGTTTGCAAATGGGTTTCAAATGATTTTCCAGTGCAGTCAGTTTTTTCATTCACTCATTTAAAGAGTAACTAAACACTAAACCAACTTTTTTTTAGTTGGTGATCTGTAAGAATGGATCTTTATTAATACCAGTCATTGATTCGAGTAACTTTTTTGACATTTGTTTATAAAGTGTTTTATTTCTACAATATATGGTGTAAAAACGTCTTAGTGCTGCCCTCTTCAGGTTGAACGGTGGCTACTGCAGTTGGATCTTCCTATTGGATGTTCCGCACTTCGTGACGTACGCAGGTTTCAGCTCACCACGCGAGCTACGCCCTTGGCAGTATAAAAACCAGCTTGTTTCGTCAAAACCACTGTAGGGAGTCAGGAATTGGAATTGTGAGTATTGAAAACGACCAGGATGGAGTGTTTTAGCATCTCTTTCGTCCCCTCTATCTCCGCTGGGGTCAGCCCACTTTTTCAGCATTTTCAAATATTGCCAGTGGGTGGAGTCAGGCTCTGACCAGGGGTTTAGTTACCCTTTTTAAGTGATTTATACTAATGTAGGGAATAGTGAAGTGAGGGTATAGGGGGTGATTTTTAACACTGCAAAGGTCTTCAGACTCACTGAAAAAGGCAAGTGTGATGAAGCAGAACTGTGCAGGACGTTAGCCCTCCAGGAGCAGGATTGGACTCCCTGTTCTCGAACATTATTAACTGTAGAAATGAATCCTCTGGATAAACATCTGTAATTCTGTGCTCTGTAATGTGCAGATCAGTGTCTGATGTTGGATTAAAGTGCGTTTATGGGGCGTTTAATCACAATAACAGAATGCAGTTATATACATAATGCCTCTAATGCAGTCTGTATACATGTGCGACGGGGATCAAGCCTTTATTTACTAGTCAATAATCATAGTGACAGTGACCAAGTAATATCTTAGCACACATTAAAGCATTGTAATGTAATAAAATTTGAAAGTTAGTGTTGTCTCTCTTGGTTTGTCTCAGGGAGTGTGTGTGTTTGTGGTTGGCCTGCGTCTTGCCTTGGTTCTACTGAATGGTCTGCAAATGTATTTCTTTTTTATTGAGTCAAAGCTGTATTTTGATTGGCTTTTACTGTCTTCAGTGTGACATGACTCAGAAATAATGTTGATTTGCTTTATTGCTTATCAATTCATTCTTATTCTTAGTTGAAAAAGCTTGTGTTGCTTAATGAAGTTTATAAAAAATTTTTTTTTTCAGGTTTCACAGATTAACAAAGGAGACATTTTAACGAGGAAGCGTTTATTTCCAACAGACAGCGCGAACTTGGAAGGGAGGGAGTTTATTGAAACGCAGGGTCAGTTTGGTGAAGCATCTACTCTTATAGTCCATCGCCTGACTATAGGAGGCGCTGTGACGTAATTTTGCCGCCAGTGAAACCACTGAAGAAACAAGACTGGAGCTCTCAGACGGTGAGTGTTTTATTTATTTATTTAATCAGCGACAGTACACATTGTTAGTACATAAAAATATGTAAGATGCGCTAGATTTAGCCAACATGGCTATTTTTCATCCTTTGTCCCTTTTGCAGTTAAAGACATAGACTCACAAATACTACCATACCAGAATAGCAATAAATGTTCACAATTTTGATTCAACATTAACTATATTTTCAGCTTTTGAGAAACCACAATGACATGTTATTTGTTTACTTCTTTCAACTCCATTGAATGTCTATTCCACGTGTTCCTCTAAAAACCAAAGATAGCTGCTAAATGTAGTTCTTAGTGGCACCTTACCTTACAATCACCAGCTTGTGTACAGTCCTGTTATCTGACCAATATAATCCTTAAAAACACGGGGAGCAAGGCCATTTTGAATCTACTAATTTAGTCTTTTTTTACATTTATTGTTTTAGCTGTTAATGTGTTTGCTTTTGTTTTACAATTTTTTTAATAAAGCTTTTCCTCGCCCTCTCAATGTATGAACATGGTTTTGTTACACTTAAAGTAGCTATGGTTTTGGCCGTTTGACTACCATTTGTATGACCACAGTTTTACCATAAATACCATGTCTTTTTGTTTGTTTTGTAGTTACCATGGTAAAAAAATAATTATAAATGCTTTAAAAGTTTCGGGAGAAATTAGTAGAAATCTGGCAATATCATGATTAATATCTGAATGTAAGACATTAAATAATAATCCTACCCTGTGCTGGCTAAATATTAGAATTAAGACCCATAAACACATAATAAATAATTCTGAATATTCTCAGAAATGAAATGTTAACTTCTTTAAGTCAGTTCTATGTAGTTCTGTTCTTGTTCATTCGTATGTAAACAAACAGTGGCAGTCCATTATAAATGCTTCTTTTAATAATGATGTTGTGTTTGTCTTCAGGTGTTGCCCATGTGAGCGCAGATGGATGTGATCTGCTGTAAATGAGAACGCATCATTTCACCCTTCAGCTCAAACCAAAGTTTAGTTAGCGTATCATTTCTTATGCACGTCTCAGATTAAAATGTCATGACCACCCCCCGCACACTTTCTCCAGTCCGTATCTTTGATCTGCGTTGCGTGCGTTCTGCACGGAAACTGCTTTTAAACACACTCCTTATGTTTTTACATGATTTGAACTCCCTACTGTAATGCGATTTCATGCGTAATTAGAGGTGTAACGATATTCAAACCGAACTGAAAAACTGTGATCACAATACTACGAATCTGATGATAAACAGGAGACTCTTCTCAAAATATCTTTCTCTCAATGAGAGAGGACATTTTAATCTAACACAGGAAAGTAAAGACTTTAAAGGTTGTTATCAGCGATTTCAGGCCCAGAAAAGGCCAAAACATAAATGATCACATTCATCTTATCTTTCTTAACGATCCGGTAGCTAGTAGCTGCCCGCCCCATAAGCAGGCCGTCAAAAAGAAAAATGCCTCTCTGTAGGCAGCCTAGGATCTGAGATCCGCACACGAAAACAATTGGGTTCACCAACCATTCAAAACCAAAATAAATAGTGTTGCAACCAATCATGTACATGTCTTTACTGTGTTATAGCTCAGGATCATGGATCTGCTGATCAAACCTCTGTCTGTAATGCTGGAGAACTGCAGGTGAAGATGTGCTCCGTCAAACTGGAGGACTGCAGGTACCTGATAGAGAGACGAGGAGAAGAAACCACAGCAGAAGAACAACAACAACAGAGCCATGAGGAAGAGGAGGATGAAGATAAGATTGTGGATGTTGATGATAATGACTTAGTTCTGACAGGTTTGTTCTTCATTAATGGCTCGTTTCCACTGAGCGGTAAGGCCAATTTATACTTCTGCGTAGGGTGTTCGCAGTAGGTACGGTGTAGCATACGCACAGAAGCGTCCCATACCGCGTACCCTTCGCTGTAGCCTGATGCGCACCTCCTCAAAAATGTAACTACACGTCGCGACGTCGCGTACCGCAAGATCTGTGATTGGTCAGCTTGGTAGCATCGCATTTCCTCCTACGCATGTCCACACGTACCATCTCCTCCGACATCATTTTTCGTTTCTGCCTTTTAGTTTTTGTAATTTGACTAAAATGAACTGTTTTTCCACCTCAATAAGCTCCAACTCCAACATGATCCGCTCTCTTTCAGTCGCCATTCCTTGTAGTAACCTAGCCGCGAGGAATCTAAACACAGTGGAACATTCAAACTCTCTGCCGCCAACTAGCGTTTCGGAGTAGTATTGCAGAGCAACCAAGACCTGAACGCAGAAGTATAAATGCTCACGATGGCGTCGCCTATGTGCGTACCCTTGACGCAGAAGTATAAATTGGCCTGTACAGTACGGTTCGGGTCGGCAAACCATGATCCAACCAACGTTTCCAACGCCAACAGTACTCTTACTTGATAGGCGTGGTGTTTGCCGTAAAGAAGTGATCGACGTAATTTCACATGAAGAAGAAAGCGAAATAGTAAACAACAATGGATGGCATACAGCAGATCCTGTTCTTGCTTCTCGGCATGTTTGTCACAAAAAGACAAGCGCCGACATTAGGCGTTTCCAATGATTTGGGCTTTAAACAACTACATTCTCGCATGAAAAACTCTTAAAACTACAATTCGTGACACAATAAAAGTAGTATTATATTTCAACTCTATGTTTAAAAAATGGCGCTTCTAATGTTGTCATTCTCCTTGTAGCACACGCAAGTGACGATTCCCTGTAAACCAATCAACGTTCTGCAGTGAGTCTAGCTCCACCTTTTAGTACCGGCATTTAGTTTGGCATTTTGTGTACTATTCACAACTTTTGACAGTGGAAACGCAAATAATTGCGTACCGTACCGCTCAGTGGAAAGAGCCATTACATAATTTGCCCACCGACGCCGAAGCTCATTTCCATTTAAAGGGACACACACAAAACAATGTGTTTTTGCTCACCCTCAAAAAGGGACAATTTTAACATGCTAAAAAATTACCTGTGTGGTATTTTGAGCTGAAATTTCACATACACACTCTGCAAAGTCTGTGATTTAAAGCGGTGATATTATAGCTATGATGTCCCCAGTTTATATTTTATGCCCATTATGTTCCTTTCAGATGATGACGCTGGTTCATCTTCTGATGGAGAAACTGCCTCTATGTCCAAAGTGCGACAGACAAGAAAGAGATTCTCCTGTGGAAAACCATTCAGCAAACAGGATCATTTAGCGAGACGTAGGAGAAAACACACAGAACAGAAAGACTTCACCTGCAAGAGATGTGACATCAGCTTTTCTACCTCAGAAGAGAAGAGACGTCATTCAAAACAGCACAAGAAGAAAGAGTTTCATTGTGATCAGTGTGGGAAGAAATTTAATTCCTCTTCTTGTTTCTACCGTCATAAGACGACTCATACGGACAGGGAAGAACCAGTGTACCAATGCCCTCACTGTGAGAAGAGCTTCACCCAGGGATGGATTCTGAAGAACCATCTACTCGTGCACAGCGATGAGAGGCCGTACAAGTGCTGTGAATGTGAGAAGAGCTTCAAAAAAAAATCCATTCTGAAGAGCCATCTACTCACACACACCAATGAAAGGCCGTACAAGTGTCCTCACTGCGAGAAGAGCTTCAACCAGGGATCCCATCTGAGGAGCCATCTACGCATACACACCAATGAGAAGCCGTACAAGTGCCCTCACTGTGAGAAGAGCTTCAGAGATGGATCTAATCTGAGAAAACATCTATTCATTCACACCAAAAAGAGGACGTACCAGACGAACCATCTATTCACACACACCAATGAGATTACATATCAGTGTCCTCACTGTGAGAAGAGCTTCAATGAGCGATCTAATTTGAGTGAACATCTACTCACACACACCAATGAGAGGCCGTACAAGTGCAGTGAATGTGAGAAAACCTTTACAAAGCCAAAATCTTTGAAGGAACACCAAAAAATACACTCTGAAGTCAAACCGTTTCAGTGTTCACACTGTGAGAAACGTTTCCATCATTCGACGCACCGGAAAACCCATGAGAGGATTCACACCGGAGAGAAACCGTACCTGTGCTCCTTCTGCGGGAAGAGCTTTGCGACTCCATTTTCTTTCAGAATTCATCAGAGAGTTCACACTGGAGAAAGACCTTATCACTGTGGTGATTGTGGGAGAAGTTTTTACAAGCCAAGTGACTTAAAAATACACAAGAGGACTCATACAGGAGAAAGACCTTTTAAATGCTCACATTGTGACAAGACTTTTGCTCGATCAAGTGACCTGAAGGTCCATGAACGAATGCATACAGGAGAGAAACCTTACCGCTGCTCCATCTGTGGTGAGAGATTCTCTTTTAAATGGGGTTTTCAGACTCACCGGAAGAAACACGCTGTTTTACAATCATCATAGCTTCATCGTGTCACTGTGTGACCCGTGCTGGCAAAATGAGTTGCAATGAGCAAAATATAACAAAATTGTTATTGTTATTTTCACATTCTTAATAAAAAAACCCTTCAAAATGATAATAATTTGTTGGAGTGGGATCTGTTTGAGTCAGCAAAGTCAATTTTGAGGAAATTCGAGGTAAAAAACTAAGCAACCATACCTTAAAATCCCTAATAACACCAAATTTGCCATACAAACTTAAAACCAAATATCTTTAGGAAAAATATATATTCAACCTTTTTTCCTGATGATACCTTAATTAACACTAATGAGACAGACAGCCTATATTACTCTACTGCACAGATAATGTTACACATCAGATGTGTTTTCCCAGACAGTAAACCAAATCTTAATTTAAGACATAACAGATAATGTTTGCGTGAATACTCGCCAAGACAGATGTTTTCAAATACTGTATAATATTCTATTTGAAACTATTAAAATGTTGTTTTTCGTCTTCAATGTCACATGGCCCTTCAGAAATCTTTCTAGTATGCTGATCTGCTGCTCAGGAAATCTTTCTTATTAGGCTTTTTATAGCAGTTTAAAATGCTTGTGCTGCTTAATAAAGTGTAGAAAATGACAGTGTTTTATTTAGGATTCAACAACAGAAGTGAAGAACAGCATTTATTTCAAACAGAGAGCGTCTGGAACATGTACCCTCCTTTAATTCAGCCTCTGACACCTTCCTCTGATATCTGGCTGAGCGCGCTTTCTCCTTTCTTTCACAGAAAGCCGCGAACTCGCGTAATTCAAATATTAACGGTAATTTTGATACTGGCTGACTGACCGCGTAAAGCCGCGAACTCAGTCATTTAAAAAAAAAAAGAGCGGTAATTTCGATTAACGGCTGATTTACTAACATTCGTTCATCAATTTTCTTAATAATCACATAAAATTATGATAGTTTATTAGTCTCTTGGAAACGCCACTGACTGGGAATTTGGGAAAATAGGTTTGGTGTACACTGTAGATCCTCTTACTTTTATCGCTCGTACTGTAGAAGGCGCTGTGGCGTTATTTAGTCCAGCGGTATAACCACTGAAGAAACTAAAGAAAGACGACTGACTGGAGCGATCAGACGGTAAGTGTTTAGTCTATTTTACATTGTTATGCGTTTTACCTCATGTGCTTCTTCTTGTTTTTGTCCTAGTTTTAATGAGTTTAGCTGAAGCTTTCTTTGTCCATTTGCCTGAAAAAATTACATTGGTTTTACAAGAGTAACCATAAATGTCCTGTTGTTTCATTACAGTAACCATTTTTTAACCATGGTATTGGTAATAAATATCACAATGCTTAATTTTTAGTGCTGCATGTTTTTAAAAATGTCATGTTTTCTGATGAAATTTGTAGGAATCTGATAATATCCAGTATGAGTTATACATGTAATGAAAATATTCCTGGTTTGTGCTGAAATAATACTGAAACTATGTAAACGGTCATACAATTTTACCTCTAAAAATAAACATTTATGAATATTCTCCAAAATATTTTGAGTTTAAATCAGTGTCCGTTCATTACAAATGCATCCTGTAATAATGATGATGTCTTCAGATGTTGACCATGAGAGTGCAGATGGATGTGAACTGCTGTAAATCGGTGGGAACGGATCTGTCCATGCTGGATATTGAGGATTTCATCACTGAAATCTGTCAGCTGAAGAAAGAGGTGGCGTCACTGGAGGCAAAGCTGAGAGAAAGAGGAGACAAACCCAACAGAGAGGTTTGAGCAGCTCATCATTTCATCCTTCAGCTCAATCAAACCAAAGTTGTGTTAGCTTCTCACTTCTTATGCACATCTCTAATTAATCCAGCAGCAAAACATGCTAACTAATCAATATAACCTGAGTAATGAGGTTAAAATCAACAGGTTGTTCTTTGTTTATCTATTTTTGTCAGGTTTCAGTGTGTGTGACTGATGGGACAGAAGCTCAGGATTCAGTCTGGAGATCCAGAGACACACAGGACTCAGAGCTCAGCCTCACTTTACTGTGTTATACTGACGCTCAGGATCATGGATCCGCTGATCAAACCTCTGACTGTAACGCTGGAGAACTGCAGATGAAGATGTGCTCCGTCAAACTGGAGGACTGCAGGTACCTGATAGAGAGACGAGGAGAAGAAACCACAGCAGAGGAACAACAACAGAGCTTTAAGGAGGAGGAGGAGGAGGATGAAGATGAAGATCAGGATAATAATGTTGATGAAGATCAGAATGATGATGAGAATTATGAAGATGAAGATCAGAATGATGTTGTTGATGACTTTGTTCCTTCAGGTATGTTTCATTTTATAATGAATGAACAGAATTACTATTATTTAATTCACATTGTGAGCTCCACGTGTGTAAAATATCACAGTGGCTACGTTAACATGCACAAATTTTGTTTTAATCGGACTGAATTTACTCCGATTGATGAATCTGAATGTAGCGTTTGTACAGTGTGTTATATGACCGACATACCTCACGGGGCCACAGCCGCGCCTTCTCCTCTTTTTTAAAACGCGATATGTGAACGGCCCCTTACTCAGCACAATAGGAACTGTTAGTGTTCGCTGATTGACCGAACATCACCCTTGCGTTCTAAGGACATTACATGTAGTCACGCAATGCTAACGTTGTTAAAGTCGTCATGAAATCAAATTTTACCATTCGTGGTTTTTTATGTAATGTTGTAGTGTTTATTATAAATGATTTATCTGTGCACTTCATTATTTTTAAAAAATTCATGTACCGTTATAATCTTTAATCAAATACGTTGGCCTTCCCTCCCCCCTCAAAACTACTTCTTCTCTTTCGATCAAAAACTATTACTAACTATTACTGGAGCCCTACTGATCAAAATTCAGATATAAAATTTACAGAAAAACTTCGACATTTCATGGTCATTATGTTCTTTTCAGAGGACAATGCTGGTTCATCTTCTGATGAAGAAACTGCCTCTACATCCAAACAGCGACAGACAAGAAAGAGATTCTCCTGTGGAAAAACATTCAGCAAACAGGAAAATTTAGCCGGAAATGACATAAAACACACAGAACAGAAAGACTTCACCTGCACAAGATGCGACATCAGCTTTCCTACCTCAAAAGAGAGGAGACTTCATTCAAAAGAGCACACCGTGAAGGAGGAGTTTCGCTGCGAACAGTGCGGGAAGGATTTTTTCACCACTGCTCAGAATATGAGAGCTCATATTAAGACGCACAGCGAAAAGACTTTCCACTGCAGCGAGTGCGACAAGTGTTTCCGCACCACACAACAACTTTCAATGCATAAGCGAAGCCACACTGGCGAAAAGCCGTACAAATGCCCTCACTGTGAGAAGAACTTCAGCTTGAGATCTGGTCTGAGGAGCCATGTACGCACACACACCAATGAGAGGCCGTACAAATGCAGTGAATGTGAGAAGAGCTTCAACCAGAGATCCCATCTGAATAAACATCTACTCATACACACCAATGAGAGGCCGTACAAGTGCGCTCAATGTGAAAAGAGCTTCAACCAGGAATGGGGTCTGAAGTGCCATCAACTCATACACAGCAATAAAAGGCTGTACAAGTGTCCTCACTGCGAGAAGAGCTTCAACCAGGGATCGTCTCTGAAGAACCATCTACTCACACACTCCAGTGAGAGGCCGTACAAGTGTCCTCACTGCGAGAAGAGCTACAAAGAGGGATGTAAACTGAAGAAACATCTACTCATACACGCCAAAGAGAGTCTGATCGAGTACCCTCAATGTGAGAAGAGCTTCAACCAGGAATCTAAACCGAATAAACTTCCACTAGCACACACCAAGGAGAGGCCGTTTCAGTGCAGTGAATGTGAGAAAACCTTTACAAACTCAACTTATCTAAAGGCACACAAAAAAATACACAATGAATTCAAACCGTACCAGTGTTCTCACTGTGAGAAACGTTTCCATCATTCGACTCACCGGAAAACCCATGAGAGGATTCACACCGGAGAGAAACCGTACCTGTGCTCCTTCTGCGGGAAGAGCTTTGCTAGTCCATATTCATTCAAAGTTCATCTGAGAGTTCACACTGGAGAAAGACCGTATCACTGTAGTTATTGTGGGAAGGGATTTTATAAGCTAAGTGACTTAAAAATACACAAGAGGATTCATACAGGAGAAAAACCTTTTAAATGCACACAATGTGACAGGAATTTCACTCGATCAAGTGACCTAAAGATCCATGATCGATGGCATACAGGAGAGAAACCTTACCACTGCTCCATCTGTGGCGAGAGATTTGCTTTTAAATGGGGTTTTCAGACTCACCAGAAGAAACACGCTGCTCCAGAATCATCATAGCTTCGTGTCTTATTTTTAGTGTTATGGGAACGTTATTTTATGTTTGTAAAAAGTAAAACCTAAAACCACAATATCTGTGGAACATTATTTACTGTGTAGAAATGAATCCTCTGGATCCTTTCTTTTTGACAACTTTAAATTCTCTGTAATGTCCTGATCAGTGTTTGTTATTGGATTCAAGTGTGTGTTTATCACTTTAATCTCTTGAATGATACTTATTGCTAAGTGAGTGCGTAAGTAGATCAACTTTGTAAGGTGCATAAGTACTGGCTTAAATACCTCGTTGCTTAGTTTAGATTTTAGTCATTTGCAGACTATAGGCTTTGCTGTGCTAAATTTAAGGGCGTGGACCAACTCCTCGAGTGAAGACCAAGAGCTCGGGCGATTAAAAATGTAATTTAAAATTTAAAATAATGTAATTTAAAATTACTGTTTTCTATTGAATTTATATTCAAATGTTTGTTTTTCAGTGAGTCAAAGCAGCTTTTGACTGGTCGTTACCCCAGTCTTCAGTGTTGCATGATCTTTCAGAAATCATTCTAATACGCTGATTTACTGCTCAAGAAAGCTTGTTGAAGTAACAGTTGAAAATGCTTGTGGAAACTGACGAAGTACTGTTTTCCAGGATTCATAGACCAACAGAATGAGCAAAGAACAGCATTTATTTAAAATAAAAAGTTTCTGGAACATTTTTTTAAAATAAAATAAATTGAATGCATCCTTGCTGAAAATTTTTTTTTTTTTTTTTTTTTTTACATCAATCTGAGCCCAAATATAATCAATTATGAATTGTACACCAAATAAAAACTTTATCTGTAGTTTATTATGAAAACCTTTATTTGCCTCTAGTCTTCTATCTACTCCATCCCTCGTACTGTAGGAGGCGCTGTGCCGTTATTTAGTCTACCGGTAAAACCACTGAAGAAAGACAACAACTGGAGCATTCAGACGGTGAGAGTAATCTGTTTTACATATTTATGCGTTTTAGCTGTTTGCTTGTTATTTGTCTGGCTCTAGTTTTTAATGAACTTAAGTGAAGCTTCTTCTCGCCCACTTGGCTTATGAAAAATACCGATAGTTTTGCTACAGAAAGCCATTTAAAATGTCCTCATGTTTTACTAACCATGTTTTAAAAATGATATTTGTAATAAACCGATACTATACCACCATAATGGTTTATTTTCAATGCTAGATGCTTGAAATTAATAGAAATCTGACAATATCATGTTTAATATCTTAATATATGATTATGAGTTATGCATAATGTCAAATAATATTTGATTAAATTCCTGCTCTGTGCTTGCTTTATACTGAAACTATACACAAATGCTCCTAAAGACTTTTACATCTGAAATAAATATTTCTGAATATTCTAAGTTCATTATAAATGCAGATAAGTAATGATGATGTGTTTGTCTTCAGACATTGACCATGAGAGCGCAGATGGATGTGAACTGCTGTAAATCAGTAGGAACGGATCTGTCCATGCTGGATATTGAGGATTTCATCACTGAAATCTGTCAGCTGAAGAAAGAGGTGGCGTCACTGGAGGCAAAGCTGAGAGAAAGAGGAGACAAACCCGACAGAGAGGTTTGAGCAGCTCATCATTTCATCCTTCAGCTCAATCAAATCAAAGTTGTGTTAGCTTCTCACTTCTTATGCACATCTCTAATTAATCCAGCAGCAAAATATGCTTAATTAGTCAATATAACCTGAGTAATCAGGCTAAAATCAACAGGTTGTTCTTTGTTTATCTATTTTTGTCAGGTTTCAGTGTGTGTGACTGATGGGACAGAAGCTCAGGATTCAGTCTGGAGATCCAGAGACACACAGGACTCAGAGCTCAGCCTCACTTTACTGTGTTATACTGACGCTCAGGATCATGGATCCGCTGATCAAACCTCTGACTGTAACGCTGGAGAACTGCAGATGAAGATGTGCTTCGTCAAACTGGAGGACTGCAGGAGCCTGATAGAGAGACGAGGAGAAGAAACCACAGTAGAGGAACAACAACAACAGAGTCATAAGGAGGAGGATGAAGATGAGAATAATGATGATGATGATGACTTTGTTCCTCCAGGTATGCTTCTTATATGACCAGGTGCTGAAGTAACAGAATTAGTATTAAATTGAACTTTGAACTAATCATCTCTGTCCAATCTGCTTTCAGATCCTACACAATTTTATTTTAACTGACCATTCAGCTTTAGAAGTTATAGAAAAGGATACATATTTAATGCTCTTTTTATGTTATAATAATTATAATGACATATAATTTTATGTTCCTTTCAGATGACAACGCTGGTTCATCTTCTGATGGAGAAACTGCCTCTACATCCAAACAGCGACTGACTGTGAAGAGATTCTCCTGTGGAAAAACAGTCAGAAAACTAGGGCTTTTAACGAGACGTAAGATAAAACACACAGAGCAGAAAGACTTCACCTGTAAGATATGTGACATCAGCTTTCCTACCTCAAAAGAGAAGAGACTTCATTCAAAAGAGCACACCGTGAAGAAGGAGTTTCGCTGCAAACAGTGCGGGAAGGATTTTTTCACCACTCCTTATAATATGAGAGCTCATATAAAGACACACAGCGAGAAAACTTTGCACTGCAGCGAGTGCGACAAGTATTTCCGCACCAACCAACATCTTTTAATGCATAAGAGAATCCACACTGGTGAAAAGCCGTACCAGTGCCCTCAATGTGAGAAGAGCTTCAACCAGAGGCCCCATCTGAAGAGCCATCTACGCATTCACAGCAATGAGAGGCCGTTTCAGTGTCCCCTTTGTGAGAAGAGCTTCAACCAGAGGCCCCATCTGAACAACCATCTACTCATACACACCAACAAGAGCCCATACAATTGTCCCCTCTGCGAGAAGAGCTTCAAATGTGGAACCAGTCTGAAGAAACATCTACTCACACACACCAGTGAAAGGCCGTATCAGTGCAGTGAATGTGAGAAAACCTTTACAAACTCAAATTCTCTGAAGGAACACCAAAAAATACATTCTGATATCAGACCATATCAGTGTTCACACTGTGAGAAACGTTTCTATCATTCAGCGCACCGGAAAACCCATGAGAGGACTCACACCGGGGAGAAACCATACCTGTGCTCCTTCTGCGGGAAAAGCTTTGCTAGTCCATTTTATTTCAAAGTTCATCAGAGAGTTCACACTGGAGAAAAACCTTATCACTGTGGTGATTGTGGGAAGGGATTTACTAATTCAGGTGGCTTACAAATGCACCAGAGAACTCATACAGGAGAAAAACCTTTTAAATGCTCACAATGTGACAGGAATTTCACTCGATCAAGTGACCTAAAGATCCATGAGCGATGGCATACAGGAGAGAAACCTTACCACTGCTCCATCTGTGGCGAGAGATTCTCTTTTAAATGGGGTTTTAAGACTCACCAGAAGAAACACGCTGCTCCAGAATCATCATAGCTTCATCTAATCATTAATAATTAAAAAAAAACACCTAGTCAAGTCACCTTCATTTATATAATGCTTTTAACAATATGGACTGTTTCAAAGCAGCTTTTCAGTGATAATTCTAGAGCTGCTGTGAAGCCAAAACAATCTCTGTTACTCCAATTTCCTATTAAGTAATTGTTCAGCTAAAGTTAGTTTTGATTCACTTCCGTCACAACGATCATTAGTTATTAAATTAGGGGCCCTTTTCACAACACCGACACCGGCCCACTCATTTGCACAACAGTGTTTGGTGCTCAAGAACACAAACCTTGAAATAGGTCCCAAAGTCCAAGCATTTTTTCTTTCGTTTTTTTTAATATCTGCCTGAGCTTCAAAAACACAAACCTGTGAAAACGCTGATGGCGTGTACATAAGTATTACGTGTTTAGTCTATAGGTATGCATGTTTAAAATACACTGAGCAAAATTATAAACGCAACACCTTTGTTTTTGCACTCGTTTTTCAAGAGCAGAACTCAAAGATCTTAGACTTTTTCTATGTACACAAAACCTGTTTCTCTCAAGTTTTGTTCACAAATCTTTCTAAATCTGTGTTAGTGAGCACTTCTCCATTGCCGAGATAAGCTATCCACCTCGAAATATTAAGATTCTGATTAGACAGTCACAGAATGATTCTTAGGCTGGTCACAATAAAAGGCTACTCTAAAGCGTGAGGAAGGAGATACACCGATAACCCATTTACAGCTGGCATGATTGGGTGAGGGAATAGAGAAATCTAGAATGAAGACCTCCTCACCAATCGCCTTATTCTGCTATGCCTTTTTCTCTCTGACTGATACATGTATAAAATAATAAATAGAAATCTCTTGGCAAAAGTAACTGGTGTAGCTTCCGTGATTCAACCATAACTGGGGAAAGCATTATTTTCAAATCTACACTTAGGTTCCTAACCATTGACGAAGGATTGACTGAGCAGCCATCAAGTGTTAGACAGATTTCTAGGTCATCACGTGAGGAAGTTTTTTGTCCAATAATTAGAATCTCTGTTTTATTTAGACTTTAGTAGAAAATTACGAGTCATCCAGTTTTTTATATCATCTATGCGTTCCGTCAATTTTGTGAACTGGCAAGTTTCGTCAGGGCATGAAGAAATATAGAGCTGAGTATCATCAGCGTAACAGTGAAAAGTAATACCTAATGATATCTCCCAAGGGTAGCATGTACAGGGTGAACAGTAACGCTCCTAGTACTGAGCCTTGTGGTACCCAATACTGAACTTGTGATCGATTAGACAACTCTTCATTTACTGCTACACACTGATGACGGTCAGATAAGTATGATTTAAACCATGCTAATGCAATTCTACTAATGCCAACACTATTTTTGAGTCTATTTCTGTCAGTGGTGTCAAATGTGGTCATTTTTGTAAAGTAGTGGACAGAAAAATGGGAAAATGCAAATTCCAGCCGAGGTGGTTGTTTTTAGACATAGTTGTTGCCCCTTAGTGGTAAAAATGATGAAGGATTTTGCGGCTTTTGTAAGTTGGGGATGGAAATCAGTGCCGTGAAATCTCATATGCAGTGTGACGGCCACAAATCGGCGATAAGAGTCAGGCAGCAAACAACTATGTTTAATTACTTTGGCGTGACCTACAAATCTTCAAGTAGTAACCTTACGGCGACAACTGATGCTGTAGTCACCAAGTTTGTGGAGCAGCTAACGTTACATAATTGAGCGACATTCGATCAGCATTTGGCTCGAATGCGACTTTGAAGGCGGAGGTGCTCTGGTGTCTGAACACTGCTGTCCATCACCGTCCAATTAAGGTGTTTCTGTTGTTCCAGGCAATGTTTCTTGATTCTGAAATCGTCAAATCTTTCTCTTGTGGCAAGGACAAAACCAGCTACATTTTAAAATTTGGACTTGCCCCATACTTCGAAACTGATTACTGCAGTTAACGATGCAGGACTATTTGTGTTGATGTTTGATGAGAGTTTAAACCATTCAACAAAAAATAAACAACTATGTCCATGTTTGATTTTGTGAGGCTGGTTGTGTCCAGTCCCGCTATCTGGCATCACAGTTCATGGGACATTCAAAGAGTGAGGATCTACTGCACTATGTCAAAGTAAGTATAGTTGTTCTTTTGTTCATGCGTTTGTGATTCTGAAAAGGAAAAAGATTAGGCTTCTTCTTCCATCTTGTGGACAACCGTAGTATTGCAGCCTTCATTTTGTCAGTTGTCAGTTTATAATTTGATGTTAGGCCATAGAGCATCAGCAATTCATTATTAAGCATGTTTCCTCAGAATAACTTGTTGAACTTTTAGAATAACCTATTTCTTGTTGGTGGTGGGGGTTTTGTTTTTAATTAAAGCAAATTTGCAATAATCAAACATGTCTGTAACATCTTTTCAGCATTTTTTGTTGGTCTCATGATTTATTTATTTCTGTTTTCAGAAATGTGTGCACCAACTAGATGTGAAACATCTCATTTCCATTAGTATGGATGGCCCCAACGTGATCTTTTAAGTTCCACAATAATCTCCAGCAAGAACATGTAAACTATGGAGGTCGACAGCTAATTTCGTTTGTGAGCTGTACACAATTAATTCAAGACTGGCTTCTCCCCATGAAAACTATTGAGTATTGAGTAACATCTGAGAGCAATGGACTTTGTTTTTCACAGTGTCCCTGCAAGAAGGGAAGATTATACAAAACTTACCGGCTCATCTCTTTCCACTCCCATTCTGTGGACACAGATGGGTAGAAAACCTGCCTGTTGCAGAGAGAGCCACCAAGGTATGGCCAAAGCTGAAAGAATATGTAGAAGCAGTCCGTAGAAAAGAACTACCAAACCCTGGAACCTCTTCTTTTGATATAATAAAAATAAAGATCCCCTGATCTTAGACAAACTTCAGTTTTTCATGGCGTTATCCAGAACGTTTTGTGCATTCTTGAAGAAATACCAGACTGATGAGCCGGTCTTGCCATTTCAGTGCAGAGACTTGACAGTGTTAATGCTAATAGTCTAATCTCTGCTTCATTTTAAAGGCTATTTTTTGTTTTATGATAACCTTTCAAGTGGGTATACCACATTTAATAATTGTATACCTGTGTAGGATGGAATTACAAAGCTGGTTAAGAGGATGCTAAATAATTAGACTTTTTTTTTCTTCCTTTTTGTAGAGTCTGGTGAGACGTTTCATCAAAATCACTCCCTTTAAACTGACCAAACTTGACACTGATGACCAGAAGATCTGGATCAGTGCAAACCACACATTGGATTGGGTGCTGACTCTGTCCTTAAGGTAATGCATTGTTACTGTTTTTTATTTATACATAAACTTTAAACCATACTGCATTTTTAACACATACTCCATCTATATATATTGTACGTTGAAAACATATAAAATTCTAGTAAAATACCTCTAAAAACATTCAATCCAATCAAATATAGTGTCTATAATTAGATTAATATCTCAGTGATTATAATTAGTCATGTTTTTACATTATTTTTATTATCTGTTATACAATCTGTAGTGAACGTGTCATGGAAATCTACCAGATGATGTTTATTTCTTCAGTTAGCAGACATGTTCATGTTCACAAAGTAAAAACAGTGTAAACACAGTCCTCTGATAGTGACCTTCATTATGTATTTATTTATTTATTTGACTTGAGAGCTGAAGTTAAAGTATCTTTTTTACCGTGCAGCATAGCAGAATACATACAGACATAACTGAACACTATAGCAAAACGTTACATGTTTGTTTTGTCTCTGAGCTTCATCGTCTTGTAGGTCTGAAGTCTCTAATGTCCTCATTATTAATGGCCAGATTTTAACAATCATCAGGACGGTCTCTAACTAAGCTGTTGGGAGGTAAAAGCAAAGGAGAGAGAGATGAAATAAGCATTTAATGACGTTAACATTATATTTTATCTACTCAATGGAGTCCTAGTGATTTCCTGAGCATTTTACTTTTGAAGAACATCATCTCAAGAGCTTCACGCACCTCTCACAGTGACTTTGCTCAGCGCTTCGCTGGACCCCACGTGATTGGTCGCCACACATTTATACGTCCCGCTGTCTGATGCTTTGAGCCGAGTGATCTTCAGCAGACCGTCTTTGGTTGACTCCGCCCTCGGCGACATGGAGGCTCCGCCCACACGCGTCCAGAGGAAGCGGATTGGATGAGTGCCATGAGCGAGACACTGCAGACGCAAGGCATCCCCGGGACGGGCGACGATCTCATCCGTCAGTACGGTGGCATACGGAGGCGCTGAGGAGACACGACAGTTAAGATTTTTTGTTATTGTTTTATTTATCTTTAATTTACTAGATTTAATCAAGAAATAATGAATCGCAATTTAAGCACATTCCTCTCATTCTTTCAACTTAAATTCAAAATAATTCACAATTTCAATTCGAATTTTGAGCATTTGTAGGTTTGTACTTGTCCTCGCATTCCATAAATTCCTAAGGGGGTCAATGACCCGTGAGGGAAGGATTTGTTACGTTTTTGAATTTCAACCTCAAAACTAATCAAATCCTTAGTAATTTTTTTGTGTGTGTGTATATTCATGGTTCAAGTGCGATAAAAGTCATGGGGACCCCTCTGATGAACCCTCAATTTTTAAAAAATTTCCAAAAATAAAACCGGGTCAAAATGACCCGAGGGAAGGATTAATGAAATATTAAGCGAGTGATGTTTCCCCCCCACTCCCTTATTGTTTGCACACAGGCTCTTTCACCATGATCCCTCAGTCCAAAGATCAGTCTGATTTAAAACTCAGTTTTCCCCTTCTTCATTTGTGTGAAACTAAACGGCTTTTTGCTCAAATGTGGCTCCTTTTCAGGTTCCCATGTGGTTAAGTTCGCTTTGGCTGCTTAGAATCTTCTTAAAGTTCAGTGACCGCATGTTGCGGGTTTATTGCTCAGATGTCTTACAATATCAGCCGAAAGTCTACGTTTACCGTCTACACTGACCTGTGACCAGCTCACAGAGCTCAAGCATGATTTCTGACGCCAAGGTCAGCAGTGTAAAGAGGGTGTTTGTGTCACTCACAGTCCACCTCCAGCTGCACGTAGGCCTCGCTGAAGCCCGCCGCGTTCGTGGCGTTACAGATGTACTGACCTGAGAGACAGAGAATCAATCTATCATAAGTAATCAATACATCATCAGTCCTTCTTCTAAAACTTGTTTTTGTCTTACTCTGATTCACTATGGTAAGCCTATTGTAAGTGTTTATGTTTTAGACCTGTCGGTATAGTTTTGGCCGGTAAATGCGTGCATTGTTCACTCGCCCGTGTGTGTTTCCCCTAGGGGTGTAACGGTACATGTATTCGTATTGAACAGTTTCGGTTCGAGGCTTCCGGTTCGGTACGCATACAAACTGAACGATTCCTAGGACTATTTTTCCTGCCGACAAAATTCGCGCTGGCGCGGCCACCACAACATTGCGCAACATCAAATGGCAAGCGGTATGAAAGCGGAACAAAACTGCGGTACTCATTATGTGCTTCACGGATCGTTTATCAGTTCGGACCAGCAACGTTTATTGAACAGATAAACTGTCATATGTAGCTTTCTAAAAGAGATCACTGTAAAGTATTATCTATTGTGAAGATCGTTTCATTATAGTTGTTGTAGCTGGAGTTTATTTTTAAGGAAGTACCATGTCTATTAATGGGTAAAACTACAGGAACGTCTTCAGCTAGACAACTTGAGATCCTCTGATGTAAACTGGTAATATCTCTAGTAGGTGAATGTTGAACAATGTTCTTCCTTTTAAAAGTTATTTTCTTGTTTATTTCTTCGAAGCTGCTTTGCTTTAAATAAATGTGAATTGATTTTACACTGAAAACATTTGAGTAGAAACAATTTCACAGAAATTAATATTAAACAATTCACAATTATTACGATTAAGTACAATGATTTACAGCAATATTAGTTCAATATTCATCCCATATGTAAAGCACGTCTTCACTCACTCATGCTGTACCTGAGTCCTGCCGTCCCACGTTACTGAGGGTCAGACTGCTGCCGCTCACGCTGTGCTGCCATGGCAACGGCGCCCGCAGCTTCGACCAGGAAATGACCGGAGTCGGTGTACCTGAGGAAAACACAGAGGAATTATAATGTAAACAGACAGGAGTGCTGTAAGCTTTGCCTTCAACCCAACCAAAAAAACATATCATCCAACTAGACAGCAAAGGAAGTGTTTCTGATTGGCTAAAAGCAATGTAGTTCAATCAATCATGTTAATTTTCCCTGAGAGTGGCGTTACCGGTGGCGTTGCAGTGCATGGTGACGCTCTGACCCTCCACGGCTGTGAGATCTGTGTTTGAAACCGAGGCCTGAGGAGCTGAGGCTCCGCCCTCCAGTTCTAGCTCCACCCTCCCCTCAGCATGCCCCTCCCCACTCTGAGCGCGGCACACAAATCTCCCAGCATCCTCTGCTGCCATCACGGTCACCTTCAGGAGGCAAGTGAGAGAGAGAGAGGCGAGAATGAATCCTAAAATGACCAAATGTGAAATATCACATACAATCTGCAAGCAATCATATCATTACCAATTGGCACAAGCTGATTGGAAATCTAGATATTTATAACTCTTAAAGTTATAAATTAACTTTACTTAACTCTATAAAGCCATAACTTTTCCAAGAGTTGCTGTAATTGAATTATATTTTTACACCTGTAGTAAGGCAGTGGTGTCTGTTGTCATGGAAACCATCTCAGTCTCACTTCCTTCTTCCTGTTTGAACCAGCTGACAGAGGGGCGTGGCTTCCCCGAGACGCTACACTCGAGGGTCACGCTTTGGCCCGCGCGAACCGTCAGCGGCCCGGACGGCGTCACGCGCACCTCCGGCGGCTCTGAACCAAACACAGTGCACCTCATTATCGATTTAAGATGAGTGCAACTTTCCTTCCGTGGCCACTTTAACATGTGAGGAACGCATTGGACTCACGTCTGATGCTCAGGGTGGCAGTGTTGGTGGATTTCCCCTGAGCGTTGGTGGCTATGCAGCGATACCCGCCCTGGTTATGGATACCGGCGTTCACAATGGTCAGGACAGCACCATCAGGTCCAAGCTTCACGTTATCTGTGACAGAATACAGCAGAACAGGTAAACCCATTAAAGCCATAATCTGATGTGTCTCCTGTCTAATGGCATTATAAATGCTCTTCTTCCTTAAACATCCATGGAATGTGTTCATTCCACAAAGGTTCTTTGGATTTTTTAAATCTTCTTCACACTAAGATAAAAAGATTATTTTACAAACTGATCGCTGAAAGGTTCTTTGGGGAACCCTTCTATGGAAACCTTTTGGAAGCTTTATTTTTAGTTTATTGCTCAGATTTTGTTATTTCATCACTCTGGAGACTTAATGGAGCTTCTTATTCATTTAAGTACCAACTTCATCTCAGATGTTTCTCCTACAATAGCACAACTCGTTTGCTCTCATTCATCATTTGCTTTTGGAAGAATTTGATAAGAAAAGAGAGTTTTGATCACAGACTTTGGTTTCTTTATGAATCCTGAGCACACATTGATCTAGAAGAGACATCCCAGACAGCAACATGGTGTCGGCCCAGATCCGGCCCACATCTGGGCCGTGTGGAATCCACGTGTCCAACCAAAACTGTGTTGGTGTGTGTGATACTCAACATTTCATTTGCATTTAATACGAGTTAATTCAGAGCATTAATAAGTTTTAAGGGTTATATCTCTTAATTATTTTTTAAAAATCTGAGAAACAAATGGTGTGTGTTTTAATAATCTTACTCCGCAAAGTTTTTTTTATGCGGTTTTGTTTTAAAGATTTTTTTTACGAACTGTTTCCGGCTCAAATTTGACTTGAATGCAAGAGGAGTGTTTTAAGGCTGTTTCCCGTTTGGCTGGGTGATTGAGTGTGTGTGTTTTCTGAGCTGGTTATAGATGAGCGTAACACACCTCCCAGCGGCTGGTTGTTGGTCCTCTTCCACTCCAGCTGGACGGACTGGGATCCGCTCGTCACACGGCACTGGAAGCTCACGGTGTCGCCGGGTTTCACCGCGGCCGTTCGCGGTCGGACCGACACCATGGGACTCTGACCACACACTGATGTGAGCACACAACATAATGCTTGAGTCAAACACACATTCACACATTTCAGCTTACGACTCAATGCTTCTCACTGTACGTTAGATCAGGGGTTTCAATGTTTCAGAGGCCACGGGCCCCATATGAGCATCCTCGCGACGGACCCCATATTTATGAGGATTTCAGATATATTTTCTGTTCCACAGTAGCAAACAGGAAAATTACAGAATTAAAGATGCACTCTTCAAATATGACACAAAATATACCAATTGAAAGTGTTATTTGAAGAAAGTGTTTTTTTTTTCTACTATGTAATGTATTGGTAAATATATTTGTTGCTGTTTACTTATTACTTAAAAAAAATATTTTGGTTATTTTAATCATATTTTATTTTTATACTTATTGATCTCACTAACTAACTAATTAATTAATTTATAGGAATATATTTATTTGATTAATTTTACATATTTTTTTTTTTGCACAGTTTTTACATATTTTATACTTTCCCACAGAATTGTTTCATTATTTGTTCATTTATTTTTAGTCTTTTACACTGTTTTCCTCCACTGAGTTAGACGACATGATTAAGAAAATCTTTTTTTTTTTTTTTTAATTTCAGATATGACTGATTTCCTTGTGGAGTGTTTGTCAGATGAACCCTGAACTTCAGTCCTGCTCTGCTAAACAAACGCAAGTAAATCAAACTCCACACATGCTGTTTTTGGGACCACAGAATCCCTTGATGAGTAAACTAAACCACAGATTTGATCACATTTATTTAAAAGTGACTGTATATTATTCTATATACAGAATATTAGAAAACAAAGCTGTGAACATCTTAATTTAATGTGACGTGTGTCCCACAAAGTCAAAAAAAGAGCGGTGTCAAAAAAAGAAATAAAAAGTTAAAATATTTGCAAATAAACACATTATTACAAGGAAACCAATACAAAGATTGAAACTAGCATATGAAAATATATTTTCATTAACAAAAAAACACAAAAAATGAAAATAAAATGTGCAGTTTTGCTGTCAATATTGGATGGTGTGATTTAATCAGTCTCAACAGACTATCACTGTATTTTGTAAAAAAAAAAATAAAAAAAAATAACAACAGACAGTGAAACAAAACAAATAAACAGACAAACACCAGAAAAGTCAGTTAAACGAAGCGGCCGTCTGAGAAACAACGGATCAGTGTTCACTGTTTTCTGATTAATGTAATTAAATGTGGCGCTGCATTATAAGTGATCGTTTAACTTCACTAACAGAAAACAACTCAAACTGAGACAAGATGCAAACAGAAACAATTACAACTAACTTACCGGAAGAGTGAAAATACAGCTTTTCAAGTTTTCTAAACTGAAATCTTTGGGATACACACCTTTAAAAAAAAAACTGAAATAAAAGAAGGAGAGAAAGTGCTTCACCTGTGTGCAGGACGGCCGAGAGAATCAGCGCTGCGGTTTGAACGTTCATGATGGACTGGAGATCTCTCTCTGTCTGACCACTGTTTTACACTCCTCTCTCTCTCTCTCTCTCTCTCTCTCTCTCTCTCTCTCTCTCTCTCTTTCTCTCTTTCTCTCTCTCTCTGTCACACAATCTACAGACACACACACACACACACACACACACACAGAGACAGAGCTTATCTGTTTCATTGAACTCAGTGTAGCATCAATAACTGCTGTCTTGTGTTTCCGTGGGTCATGTTTTGCTTTGTGGGAACCAACCAGCGAACACAAAAACGTTTTAAGAACGTTAAAGAAAACGTTACGAATTTACTCTGAATGTTCAAGTCATGTCCAGTTTTTGCTGGCTATGCAAATGTTAAAGAAACATTCTATTTTATCTCTATTTTAAACGTTATGTTACTTTTAAATGTTCTCTGAACGTTCCGAAACAAGCTAACATTTAAAAAAATGTTACAAGTAAATGTTTCAGGTAAAATAGTTCCATGAACAATGAATAAATAACGATTTTGAAAACCAGATTAAATTTAATGAACATTCTATTAATTTTATGTTTGTTCAGAGAACCTTGAGAGAACGTTCCTGTGAGCTGTAATTATGTGCGCGACCTGCAAATCCTGCGTTCACCACGATGAATACTGGTGGAGTCAGATTCATAACGGGACTAAATAACACATCTAAACATGTCAAGCATACAGGATAATTATATCAATTTAACAACCACAGGAGTTTATGCAGAAGTGCAAAATGTCTTCTTGTAGGCGTAACGTTTAGTTTAGATTACAGTCATTATAATTCTCTTTATACAAAAACAATAGCCGTCTTCAATGGCTGATTAAACATGTAGTGTGTATGTTTTAGAGACTGATTGAAACTAAACAAAAATCACAATAAGATGCAGATCTGCGGAGAAGAGCCTGAGAACATGTGATGCACTGAAATCCAGCAATACTTGTCAGTAGGAGATCTTTAAGATTATTTTAAACAAACACGTTTTAGCACACAACATTACAATGAAGTGATCAGAAACAATTACAATAATATAGTCTATTAATTACAATTTATTTTTAAATATGTACGGCCGAGCCACCAGCTAATATTTCATGGTGAGGCGAATGTAGGCATGATAAAGGCTGTGTGTTTGTGTGTAGGGTTATTTATCGTTTGGATTTTATTATACCGGTGCCAAATGAACACTTATAAAACCTAAAAGTAAACTGTTACTGTTATTTAGCGTTATTTAGTGTCTGTTAAATTATTGTAAATGGGTATAATTGGTGTTTTTACGGTAAATTTGTTGAGTTTTGTATTTCCTTATATTTATATAGTTATGTATACTTTAAACTTTTAATATATTGTTCATTTTAAAGAGTTTTTAAATTCTTTAATGCCATCCACCATCGTTTTGTGGCTCTTTTTTTGCCATAAAACACTGAATAGTTGTGATATATGACAATAAGTGCTTATCACGTCAGCCAACGCACAAAAGCTAAATTTGAATTTAGCATTTGGTCACGTAATCCACTGAACTTTCTAATCACACCGATATGATCGTACAAGTCAAAGGGTTAAGTGTCACCGAAACGGTACACACCGCTCATATAGGTGCCATATTGGCACTGGGTTTCGGTACCCAACCCTACAGTATATGACCCTACATGGGTTGGTCCATGGGTTTAATTAGCCCCAGTATGGGTTACTTTACATAGGACCAACATAAAACCCATTTTGCAATCCCACATAAACAGAATCTACAAAACTACAAATATTGAAACCCAATAAACAGCAGCCAGAACATGCTAGCACACTGTACTACTCACCTAAACCTCAATATAAACTAACAATGAACACCTACTGTGTGTGCTCATATTTTAGTGTTTATAAATGGTTTGGGGGAATAGCAGCCCAAATTTATCATGCCACTAAAATGTATTGAAATAGAAGTTAAAAAGATGAGTGTTGAACTGTGTGTCTGATCTGGTGTTTAAAGAGTTTCGTCATCTGCAAACACAAGTCCAGAGTCTGACTATGAGCTTGTGTGTGTGATCACATGGGCAGGACTTTAAATCAAGGATAAGAGCACGTATCAACAGGAATAAACGAAGAAGAAAACCATTCAGAAGATCTGAGAGAAAATCTAAAATTTCTCCTCAACTACATTGAGATAAGAGCTATACTCATGTTTGTCTATTTTACCCCCCGAGAGTGTCAAAGAATCAGTTTTTATCTGGTAAATCCAACGCTATCTCACGACCTATTCATACGCAAGAATAAAAGGTGGCGAATTCATACGACCACACTCGTACAAATTCGTATGATTTGCCTAAACCCCGGTGATGCGTAGGTTAAGGGGTGGAGTCAGTGGCTATTCGTACGTAAACTATGTAAGATTTAGCAAAAATCATATGAATTCGTACGAATTAACCAGCTCATGAACTCTCGCAACTGACACTGTTCTCATGCTCTCATTCAACACGTCTGTTTTCTCTCTCAGTGATATAAAACATCTCAGAGCAAACAGGACACTGACACCGACAGACAAGACAGAGCAGGACATGAAACAAGGTTTTAATTACGAAATTAAAACAACGAATTATGTTTTCTTAACAAAGTTCAGGATCAACACGCTCAAATTATCTATCTAATAATCACATCATTCCAACCAGCTGTTAACAACCAGTAATCAACATGTCTCAACAGTTTCAGCATCCCTTCACCCTTGAATCTTGCCTAATGTTTCAAATGTGGAAAGACGTCAATTAAACAGCTTGTAAACAACATGTAGCATTACATTTACCTCATAAAAACAGAAAAAAATGAACACTAGTATTTTGTAAAAGCACAACATTACATATTTATAATAATAATTGCCTTATGCAATTGCATACTAATCACTAATAATCAGTAGTTAATTTTAAGCTTAGTTTTTATTTTAATAATGATGTAGGCTACCAGCTGACAGGGTTCCCTGTTTACAGTATTGGTTCAGAGATTTTTAAGAGAAAAATGAACATACACTGTTTACTTTAGCAATCTTTGTTTCATGGAAATGCCAATGGTGACTGTTCAAAAATGGGAAAAAGCACACTCAAGTTGTGTGCAACTCATCCATAAGTAATGTAATCGAACAGTAACACATGCAATATTTCATTTCTAACAAATGCTTTGGTTGCTATTTCTCAAACTGTTTCTGATTGGCTCCAAACCACATTGTTGTTTCTGTGCAGGGTTTTACCATGCATTTTTCTTCTTAGAAAAATCACAGACTACTTCATGAAACTCCTCCCTGAATTCTGAATAGAACAGGTATAACAGGTAGAACAGCTAAAGCTGAAATCAAAACCACACGGCAGCTTTCCATCGGCAAGGAAAGAGAATGAAACTTAAACATTGACTAGCAGGATAGTTTTCATGGTAAGTATATGTTTAAACTACATGACATGTTAGCACTTTAGTTTTAAACTAAAAGTACGTTACACCTTAACCATCTGTGTAGGATTAACCTGTCCGCACCTTATTTGAGGTGGAGTGGGTGCGGCAAGACTTTGTCATACAGAGACCGTGACTTTAATTAACCAGAGCAATCTAATTGATGTAAGCGTCAAGTTTGATTACTTTCACAAAGTATTGTCACAGATTTAAAATGACAGTTTTTGTATGTAAAGTTTTTTTTATGTTGCACTGTAAACCAGTTTTTCTGGTCGTTGTTGTTTTTAGGGTGAACTCACATGATCGGATCTGAGAGTTTAGTTTTACACACGTTAGATTGTTGGTTTTTGTTACTGTAATTGTTCAAAAATTAAAAGTAAAAAATAAAAATTAAACTTTAAAGTTGATGCTACATCTATAGTATGTATGAGGGCTTTAATAAATTAATTTATCACAAATTAACACAAAAACATGTGTTATTAATTGGTCACAACCCTAGTCTTAACTTATTAATGAACATTAGGGGTGTAACAATACCCTCATGTCACGATTCGATACATATCACGATACTGAACTCACGATACTCCAAAAATATGTTGATTGTCACTATCCACCATACATATTGTTGTATTTTTGTATTGCGATATATTGTGACACGATATATTGTTACTCCCCTAATAATTTAAAGCAGCTGTTATTGGCCAAAATATAATTTAGTTTTAGTGACCTTAGATGAATGATGCCCCAATTATTTCATGTTTGTTTTGTTCTTAATGGAAAATTTGAATTCCATAAATTGTGTTGCCTATTTTTTTTATAAGGAATGAAAAGCAGCAAAATATTATGTTTAAAACTAATGTCTATGAGGGGCTGGACGATAAGGACGCTGCCTCTAAAATGAGTCTAAATGAGGAGAGTGAGGCGAGGGACACTGCAGCCTCTCCAGAACCCAGCGGTGTGTCTATAAAGCGTCGTACATCTATAGTTATGCCTCCTAATATCAGTGATGAAGCAGTGACCTCTGACCCCAGGTAAGACAAACATTGATATTGAATAGACCTCATTTAACAATACATAAATTGAGATTAACCGAGTGATTCGATCTCATTAGGCTAAAGAATCACAAACCAGCCTCTCCAGAACCCAGATGTGTGTCTATGAAGAGTAGTACATCTATAGTTATGCCTCCTAATTTCAGTGATGAAGCAGTGATCTCTGACCCCAGGTAAGACAAACACTGATATTGAATAGACCTCATGAAATACATAAATTGAGATTAACCAAGTCATTTGATCTCATTAGGCTAAAGAATCACAAACCAGCCTCTCCAGAACCCAGCGGTGTGTCTATGAAGAGTAACACATCTATAGTTATGCCTCCTAATATCAGTGATGAAGCAGTGACCTCTGACCCAAGGTAAGACAACCTCTGACATTGAATAGACTTTGACATGAAATGCATAAATGGAGATTGAGTACTTTGGTGATGGTGAAGCTTTACAAAGCAGAACACAGCTGTGTGACCCCTGTTATCGAAATGTTATTCTTAAGTTATTTGTTGTGAGTTTGCAATAAACCACGTTGACCAAACCAAGTTTTATTTTTGCAAGAAAGGAATTCTGTAAGAAATTACAGCAAAGGACAATCTCACCTAGTGTGGGGAGTTTATTTATTTATTGTGATTCAAAACTGATATTTTCTTTCACTCAGCAGTGAGTGGGACGATCTGGTCCAGGCTCAGTCCAGATGTGGAGTTTGTGAGCAGGTTCTCAAAGATCCAGTCTCTATCACCTGTGGACACACTTTCTGCAGACAGTGCATCAGTTTCCAGGGGGATCAGTCAAGACGATCAGAAGATTTTGACTGTCCTCAGTGCAGAAAGAGATGCAGAGTTCGTCCTGTTCTACAGACACACAGAGTCACGAGAGGAACTCGTTCTGTTGGTTCGACTCAATGTTACAGACAAACAGTCCTGCAGGAGGAGACTGGAGACCTGCAGAAACCAGTAGAGTATGAACTACAGAGAGTCAAAGACCAGCACAAAACCAGCATGAAGGTCAAATATGAGAGATTATTTGAGGGAACCAAATTGCATGGGAATGAAACCCTCCTAAACAAGGTTTTCACACAGCTCTACATCATAGAGGGAGAGAGAGAAGGAGTGAATGAAGAACATGAGGTTTTACAGATGGAGAAAACAGCCAGAACACGAGACACTCCGATCCACTGCAATGACATCTTTAAAGCCTCTCCTGAACCAGGACGCCAGGAGAAAGACCAAATCAAGACTGTTCTTACTAAAGGCATCGCTGGAATCGGGAAAACTGTCTCTGTGCAGAAGTTCATTCTGGACTGGGCCGAGGGAAAAGACCATCAGGATGTAGATTTCATGTTTCTGCTTCCATTTCGAGAGCTGAACTTGATCCGAGATCATCAGTACAGTCTTCACAGACTTCTGCTGGACTTTCATCCTGAACTTCAAGATCTGGACTCAAAGATGTATGAGGAGTGTAGAGTTGTGTTCATCTTTGATGGTCTGGATGAAAGCAGAATCACACTGATGTTTTCAGATGCTCAGGAAGTTTCTGATGTGACTGAGACTTCATCAGTGGGTGTGTTGATGTCAAACCTCATTAAAGGAGATCTGCTTCCCTCGGCTCTCATCTGGATCACCTCCAGACCAGCAGCAGCCAATCAGATCCCCTCCAAATACATCCACCGTCTGACAGAGATTCAGGGATTCAATGAGCCTCAGAAGGAGGAATATTTCAGGAAGAGAATCAGTGACGAGCATCAAGCCAGCAGAATCATCTCTCACATCAGAAGAGCAAGAAGCCTCCACATCATGTGCCACATACCCGTCTTTTGCTGGATCTCCTCCACTGTGCTTCAGAAGCTCCTGGAAGAAGATCTGAGTGCAGAAATCCCTCAAACTCTGACTGAAATGTACATCCACTTCCTGCTGATTCAGATCAACATGAGGAATCAGAAATATGAAGAGAGAGATCCAGAGAAACTCCTGCAGTCCAACAGAGAAGTGATTGTGAAACTTGCTGAAGTGGCTTTCCATCAGCTGATGAAGGGCAATGTGATGTTCTATGAGGAGGACCTGATTGAGAGCGGCATAGACGTCACTGACGCCTCAGTGTATTCTGGGATTTGCACTCAGATCTTTAAGGAGGAATCTGTGATTCATCAGAGGAAAGTCTACAGCTTCATTCATCTGAGCGTTCAGGAGTTTCTCGCTGCTTTCTATTTGTTTTACCATTATGTAATGAAAAATGTTGACACATTGCAGTTTATTGATGTAGTGCATAATCTGCTTAAAGGAGCAGTAGATAAAGCCATCAAGAGTGAGAATGGACACCTGGATCTGTTCCTGCGGTTCCTGCTGGGCGTCTCACTGGAGTCCAATCAGAGACTCTTACAGGATCTACTGACACACACAGAGAACAGCTCAGAGAGCATCAGGAGAACCACACAGTACATTAAAGAGAAGATCAAAGATGGACATGGACTCTCCACTGAAAGATCCATCAATCTGTTCCTCTGTCTGCTGGAAGTGAAAGATCAGACTCTGTCCAGAGAGATTCAGGAGTTTGTGAAATCAGACAAACACTCAGAGAAGAAACTCTCTCCTGCTCACTGCTCAACAATCGCCTACATGCTTCAGATGTCAGAGGAGGTGCTGGATGAGCTGGACCTCAACAAATACAACACATCACATGAGGGCAGAAGAAGACTAATACCAGCTGTGATCAACTGCACTAAAGCTCTGTGAGTGTATAATCTTGTTACAGTGAACTTTAACCAAATTGAATTATATATATTTTTTGTGCTTACTTATACATCTTGACTTTTGCTAATTCTCTTGTTCTGCTCACTTTAAGTCTTGCTGGCTGTAATCTCACTGGTCAGTTGTGTGAAATTGTGTCATCAACTCTTCAGTCCTCAAACTCTGTCCTGAGAGAGCTAGACCTGAGTAACAATGACCTGCAGGATTCAGGAGTGAAGCTGCTCTCTGATGGACTGAAGAGCCCAAGCTGTCAGCTGGAGATACTGAGGTGCTTAAGAATAAGAGATAATGTCAGTCATTTGGTCATAATGTTGAATTGTGTCTGTAGATGGTCTGACTGTGTGTGTGTGTGTGTGTGTGTGTGTGTGTGTGTGTGTGTGTGTGTGTGTGTGTGTGTAGGTTGTCTGGCTGTATGGTGACAGAGGAAGGCTGTGGTTATGTGTGTTCAGCTCTGAGTTCAAACCCCTCACACCTGAGAGAGCTGGATCTGAGCTACAATCACCCTGGAGAATCAGGAGTCAAGCTGCTCTCCGACAAACTGAAGGATCCAAACTATAAACTGCAGATACTCAAGTATGTGGGGGTTCACTTAAGATCACCAATAGTATTAATCTCACTTGGGTCAGTTTAGTCAGAGCTTCTCAAACCTGGTCTTGTCTTAAAGTGAAAGCAGACACTAATTATGTCTGTTAGTGAGGTAATCAAAGAACAAAGGGAAAATTACTGTAAATTTATGACTGCTCTTAACTAAATAACTTTTTTTTAGCTTTAATAAGTATTAATCTATATTCTGCTGTGCAGACTGATAGCTTTATTCAATTTCTGTATATTTCACAGGGCATAGGTAAAAATAACCCCTGAAATGATGACTTCTGGTGAATATTGTATGCTGTCATACATTATAGCATATCATAATAAAACTTAATAGGCCTATATATTTATAGATTAGCAAAGTAGGCCTAATCAATGCAAGACTGAACCACATAGATATATCGAGACTATCATGATCATTTTGCCAACAATGAACCATGGATTTGTTTAGTTTATAATACGTTTTATTTTTAACTTGAACAAATACAATAACATTCAAAACTCATTGGCTCAGACTGCATTTGAAGAAAAATAAACAGTTTTCTGTAGCCTTGTGCGAACTTATTCAGACTTCTAGAATGTTCTTTCCAGTGCAAAAAAATCATATTTTTTATTTAATAGTTTTTCTAATCATCTGTATATTTTAAATATTTTTTAATGGCATCTTTTTATGAATGAAGGCCTGCATCACTGATACTAATACTGCTACTGAAATTTAAAATTAATCGTATCATGAAATAAGACTTACATCTTATCATGTAGATCATTCTGTCTCTGTGATGGCTATTAGACTTTCTTACAAGACTTCTGAATTTGGCTCTTGTTTTAGGACAAAATGCTCACTGATATTTCAGCTGCTTCTTGCACACATTTAATGAGCAAACACTTGTATTAATTTGCTTTATATTTGTCTCTTTCTAGTTTGGATCATGGAGAACATTTTAGAATCACACCAGGACTAAGAAAATGTAGGTCTTACACACACACACACACACACACACACACAGAGACACACACACACAGCTCTGAAACCATGCTTAATTTACTTCTCTCTCTTGTTGTATTCAGATGCCTATACTCTCACACTGGATCCAAACACAGTCAATAATCAACTCCTACTGTCTGAGGAGAACAGGAAGGTCACGCATATGAAAGAGCAGCAGTCGTATCCCGATCATCCAGAGAGGTTTGATACGTATCCTCAGGTTCTGTGTCGAGAGAGTCTGACTGGACGCTGTTACTGGGAGGTTGAATGGAGCGGGAGAGTTACTGGTTTAGCTGTGACGTATAAAGGAATCAGCAGAAAAGGAGTTAGTGACTGTGTGTTCGGATGGAACGACAAGTCCTGGAGTCTCTTCTGCTCTGATGACAGTTACATCGTCTGTCACAATAATGACAGAACTGACTTAATTACTCCTTCACCCCCCTCTAATAGAGTAGGAGTGTATCTGGACAAGTTGGCCGGCACTCTGTCCTTCTACAGCGTCTCTGACACACACACACTCACACACTTACACACATTCATCACCACATTCACTGAACCCCTCTATGCTGGATTCAGGGTTTATGATGCCTCAGTGTCTTTGAGAAATATCTGAACCATCCCAAACATTATCTCTTTCAAACAGACACAAACTTTCTTACATAAAACAACTAGGATACTGAAATAGTGAAAAATAATTTCATTTTACCGTTTCGTCATAAGGAATTTGGGTAACACCCAAAGTGCAATGCAGACATTCCTACTAACCACTTTGGTGGGTTGAATTTTATATATAATATATATATATTTTTTCAGTCTTTTAAAAAGGCATAATAATAATAAACTAAGTGCAAAATTTTAAACTAAGTGCAATGTAATGAAGTCGAAAATTGATTGTCCATGCATATCTATACTGAAATATATCTGAAACGCTTTCAATAATAATTTTCCGGAGAACAGAGACCCGATATATATATATATATATATATATATATATATATATATATAATCAGCTGCGCTCGCTCTCTCATACTGTATCTCCGACAGTGAGTTACACACAAACCAGCCTCCACTCACCCAGTCGTTTCATTTGCTCCGGATGAATATTTTCTGTGTTACAGGGCTTGAATTTCAGTTTGGGATTATGCAAACTGTCCATAATTTTACTGATTCCCGCATAATTTTACTGATTCTTTTTCACATCTTTCTGCACTTAAACAGTCAAATACACACAAAATAGTGTCAAAATGCCCCTCTTGGCGAACATTAATGTAAACACAGTCAGTTATGTTTTACATGTAAATGTGTAAAGAAAGAAAGAAAATACATGTATAACAGTATAATGGTTCAGTGCGACAGGTCTTAAAGTGACAACAGCCTAATATACAGTACCTGCTGCCAAATTATGTGATAATGTTAAAAATATCTATAAAGCAGAAAAAGTCAAAATTATGGCCAGTGGAAATGCTGAGTGGCTAGTAACTCAGAAAACCAGTAGCCACAGTGGCTGGACAGCAAAAAAGTGCTGGCTGTAACTTTATCTGTTGTTTTTAATGGCTGTCGTCACTCAAGCAGAACAGCTTAACACACAAGCTATCCATTAATTTGAAAATGTGAACAGCTGTAGTTGTCTTTTTTTGTGAAAATGTAAAACTGTCTTTTTAATATGAATTAAACAAGTTTAAATTTTTAAGGGCTCACATTTCTCACAGACACACGAATAGAAACTCACGAATACACACGCTCCTTGTTCACAGGTTTAAAATAAAGATGTCTTGCATTTTAAGATTCCTTTATTTTGTCATTTTCATGGTGTACATAAAAACGAAATTGTGAAAAACGAAAAATTTTTACATTTACTTTACTTTTTTTATATTTAACCATCATTACACATCATATATCCTATTGAATGAACTGATAATACAATCATTTACCCAAGTCTATTATGTCATCATATATCAAACTCTAATATGAATGCAATAAGTGAAGTGAACTTTAACAGATACACCTTGCTCAGAACTTTAAGTGGCATTCAGTTCAATGTATTTGATCACTTATTTTGTTCCAATGCATATTTACAGATAATGTGATTCTTCACAATACACTGTAATATGAATAAACAAAGGAATATAATATGAATGTTAACATTAGACGTACATTAGAGGTACAAAAAAGTGTTTTGCACAGAAAAGCATTAGTTTGAAGTGAATCAGACAGTACAGATTGTAATTTGAAACTCAAGTTCCTCTTCGACCTCTAATGATCATGTAGCGCCTCCTTCTGGACAGAGACGGTCAGATAAACACACAGATTTGTGTAAATAAGACCGGAAAGCCCTGTGAGTGTGTAATAATGTATTACATTGAAGAGTTTCTGAATATAATTGCAATTGTTGTGATAACTTATACATCTTAAATATATTTTGATTATTTAAAAAAAGCATATGAATGATGTTGATATTATTGAAATCCTAATTGTAGAATGCAGTTAAAAAATATAAATCTCATATCTTTCAGTCTTGCTTGCAGTGTTGTGAGTGTTTGTCATCAGTTCTTCATCCTCAAACTCTGTCCTGAGAGAGTGTTTACGCCAACCGAAGGAAAACTTAAGCCAAATATAAATACGTTTTTATCAGGAATGTATTTTTTTATTTTTTATTTTTACTTATTAGCTAGCTTGCTGCTTTTTCCACTAAGTGCGGCAATGTTTGTGAATTGAGGTTGGTATGTACAGTATATGCAGGTGTTCAGAGCGAATGGGTCTTGAATCACCTAACTTAAGGGCTTTATTTTGTAATAATAATTGTACATTATCCTTTTCATATTTGCGATGTACATGGTGCTTGCAGTTAAATCACATTAAATAAGTGCAATTTGTGTTTTTAACCAAACTGATTCTAAATAGCTTGTGTTTTGCTTTACACCACATTGCTGCTGTGAGAAGGGTTAAAACATGTGAAGATTAAAAATGTGAAGGTTACCCGCTTTTTTATTGGATGCTGTCCTGCTTTTTCCCAGAACTGCTTCATGAAAGTCCTTGAACTCTGAGTAAAGGAGGTGTAACAGGTAGAACAGCTAAAACTGAAAGCAGAAACACACAGCAGATTTACTAAACACTCAGCAGATTCGCATCAGCAAGGAGAGAGGCTGAAAGATCAGCTTAAACCAGTGGGATATTTTATGGTAAGTACAAGTCTATGATAATGGATTTTCTGTAAGCTGTGTCTTGTGTCTTTGTATGGATATTGTATGTGAATATTCCTAATTTATTAAATATATAAATTTACAGGACTAATATTTTTCTGAATAGAAAGAAGAGTGCTTCTAAAAATGAGTCTCAGTGAAAAACCAGAGGAGAAAGGCTCGCAGTCCCAGAGATCTCCTGAACCCAGCCGTGTGTCTGTGAAGAGTGACAGGTCCATGGTTAATCCTTTAGACCTCGGTGATAAAACAGAGGACAGATGCTCACAGTCCCAGAGATCTCCTGAACCCAGCCGTGTGTCTGTGAACAGTGATAAATCCATGGATCATCCTTTTGAACTCAGTGATAAACCAGTGACCACTGACCCTATGTGAGTATAAACACAGTAGATCAAGTTTGTTTTTTAACAACTAATATATCAGTTCATGTGTAGCATTAAATTGAATTACATTTTCTCATTTAAATTTTAATTCTGTATAATTTTCAAATCTATCGAAGACCCCCAATTACCGGTATATCTATTGAAACCAATATATGCCATTATGCATTGTGAGAATTAACAACAAATATTTGAGTCATTATCAGAGATGGAGACTTCTGAACATTAAATCCTCAACCATAAATGTCATGTAATTCTTTAAATGTGCAGGTTATTATATGCCTACAGTACATCATTAATCTACAGTAGGCTTATGTACGCACAGGTGGAAAGTAAAAATATTCATTGCTGATGAGTTAATATTTCACTGTAACTGAACTGTTATTGGGATGAATCATAGTGCTATGAAAACAAATATAGGGAATGCATCTGTATATTCTATACATTATGTGCAAAAAGGGTTATAAAATAAAACGTAAAATTCTAAACCAAAAACTGATTGCTTACTATTTTAAAGCAGAAGTTAAATCTCTGAATTAGAAATGAATTCACCTGAACATACTCCAAATTACAATCGTCAATTTACAATTACTCTTCTCATAAAAATACAATTTATTGTACTACTGTACATTAAGAATTTTGAATCTATATTTAATGTCCAACAATTGCTTCATCCAAATGAATTAGTCATAATTATTGCACTTTCTATCTGTTGCACTCCACTGTTTGATGGACTGTATCTGTGAAGTACACAATCATTTCTACTTTGCATAAACACTTTCCCTGACAGCAAGTAAATCTCTGTTAAAGCTTGTGATTCACTTGCTGTCTGGAAAAGTGTTTAAGCAAAATAGAAATGCTTTTGTAACTCTCTATAATTTACAGATAATGATGTCTGTAAACTGCTAAAAAAATATATATATATTTACAGTGAATGTGTTTGATCTTAATTCTTCAGGAATTACCTGTAAAATAACAGTTTTTTGGTTTATTTAAAAAAAATGTTTATTGTAATTGTATGGTTTTTTTTTGGTTTTTTTTGTTTTGTTTTGTTTTTTTGGCTGCCAGTCGGTGTTTATGATTTTCTTCTTTCTGGCGAATACAATCAGAGTTATATTTAAAAAAAAAATTCTGGTGCTTCCAAGCTTTAAAATGGCAGTGAATGTTGATATTTTTAAGCCTAAAAAGTGCATCCATCCCTGATAAAAGTAATCTACACTGCTCCAGGGGGGTAATAAAGGCTTTCTAAACGAAGCGTTGTGTTTGTGTAAGAAAAATACCCATATTTAAATTTTTATTTAAAAAAAAAAGCTTTCGACAGAAGAAAACAAAAGAAGAAAAGACATTTAACAGTTTTGAATTATGTATAATGATGAACAAAAATCGATGGTGCTATTTGAGTCTCTTCTGCACTGATAAGAAAAAAAGCGAGGTGATCGCTTCAACAATCAGTTTCCTTTGTTTCATCATCTGGTATCTTTCATGATTATGCGTTAAGTTTGCTCTTGTGATCTCCTGTATGTTAAAGGTATAGCGCAGGATCTTTCCGAATTTTAGAGAAGACCCACCCTCTCCAATTTTTTTTAAAAAATGCACATGCACAAACACAACACTCTTGCTCGCAAGAGGGAACGCCTATTACGCCTTGCACAATTATGTTGCAAATTATAAACTAACTCAAAAACATTCATAAAAAAGACAACATGTCAAATGCCCTTCCGTGTTTTATTTACTTATTATACTGATCGATTGAGTGACCGAGGACTCAAGACATGATATTTACAACATATCACACGAAATACATTCTGAGGAAACTTTTTTGCAAATCGCAATTAGGTTACATGGCAACATATAAGCAGTGCTATTACGTTCCTTAACCTAATATGTCTCATTGTTAATACGTTGGTATTAATACGTTATTTTTATAAATAGTTGCATATGTAATGGAGAAGTAGCTTGTTGCATTTGTGTAATAATAAACACACAAGGTTTTAGAATATGAACACATGAACACACAAGATTTTAGAATATTTCAGTGTGATACCATTTACCATTTGGTCAAAAGGCTACTTTAGACAAATTGAGATGTTTACCGTGTCTATGCGGTGCATGACTTGTGCCAGGGCTAGCATTGCTAAGTAGCTTGCATTAACTTTTACTAGTGATTTTAAATGGATTTCTCCAAATAGCATGACAAACTTTACCTGTCTAGTAGAATCTTCGCGACTGCGGCATCAGTGAGAAGCCCAACCTGTGCTTTTAGCGCACGCCAGCGTGTGATATTCACCCAAAATCACTCTGGTCTTGTTTCTATATTCTGTGGCCTTTCTCTTCTTATCATACACTTCGTATACACTTTTTCTCTTTCGACCGTCAGCCATTTTCAAAGGAATGGCTGAAACCGTAACTCTGACATAATACACCTGAAAGTGAAAACTACATAGGGATGAGCACGTACGACGGCCTTACGTAAACATATCACCAGAATGATTGACACTTAGGTGGACCAATAGTATAGGCTACCCACCCGGAAAAAGAAAATCCTCCGCTATACCTTTTATTGATAAATAAAGAAGTGCTTGTTTGTTTGCTCGTACGATTACTACAGCCACTACTCATGATAGGTGCTTTCCAGTTATAAAATATAACTAGTTCTCTAATGCCCTTTTGTTTTGTTTTTTGTAATTATCAGCGAGAGGATTAGATCAGAGTCTGTAAGGAGTAACGACTTAAAACGCATTAGATTCAGCGATGGACCAGTGCAGAGAGTCAAAGACCGGCTCAAAACCAGCATGAAGAGCAAGTACGAGAGATTATATGAGGGAACCAAACTCCAAGAGAATGAAACCCTCCTGAACAGGATCTACACACAGCTCTACATCATAGAGGGAGAGAGAGAAGGAGTGAATGAAGAACATGAGGTTTTACAGATGGAGAAAACAGCCAGAACACAACACTCACAAGACACTCCGATCCACTGCAATGACATCTTTAAAGCCTCTCCTGAACCAGGACGCCAGGAGAAAGACCAAATCAAGACTGTTCTTACTAAAGGCATCGCTGGAATCGGGAAAACCGTCTCTGTGCAGAAGTTCATTCTGGACTGGGCCGAGGGGACAGCCAATCAGGATGTAGATTTCATGTTTGTGCTTTCATTTCGAGAGCTGAACTTGATCCGAGATCATCAGTACAGTCTTCACAGACTTCTGCTGGTCCTTCATCCTGAACTTCAAGATCTGGACTCAAAGATGTATGAGGAGTGTAGAGTTGTGTTCATCTTTGATGGTCTGGATGAAAGCAGAATCACACTGATGTTTTCAGATGCTCAGGAAGTTTCTGATGTGACTGAGACTTCATCAGTGAGTGTGTTGATGTCAAACCTCATTAAAAGAGATCTGCTTCCCTCGGCTCTCATCTGGATCACCTCCAGACCAGCAGCAGCCAATCAGATCCCCTCCAAATACATCCACCGTCTGACAGAGATTCAGGGATTCAATGAGCCTCAGAAGGAGGAATATTTCAGGAAGAGAATCAGTGACGATCATCAAGCCAGCAGAATCATCTCTCACATCAGAAGAGCAAGAAGCCTCCACATCATGTGCCACATACCCGTCTTCTGCTGGATCTCCTCCACTGTGCTTCAGAAGCTCCTGGAAGAAGATCTGAGTGCAGAAATCCCTCAAACTCTGACTGAAATGTACATCCACTTACTGCTGATTCAGATCAACATGAGGAATCATAAGTATGAAGAGAGAGATCCAGAGAAACTCCTGCAGTCCAACAGAGAAGTGATTGTGAATCTTGGTGAACTTGCTTTCAAACAGCTGATGAAGGGCAATGTGATGTTCTATGAGGAGGACCTGATTGAGAGTGGCATAGATGTCACTGACGCCTCAGTGTATTCTGGGATTTGCACTGAGATCTTTAAGGAGGAATCTGTGATTCATCAGAGGAAAGTCTACAGCTTCATTCATCTGAGCGTTCAGGAGTTTCTTGCTGCTTTCTATGTGTTTTATCATTATGCTATCAAACTTTTTGACAATTTGCAATTTTGTGATGTGATGCATAATCTGCACAGGGATGCAACTGATAAAGCTCTTGAGAGTAAGAATGGCCATCTGGATCTGTTCCTGCGGTTCCTGCTGGGCGTCTCACTGGAGTCCAATCAGAGACTCTTACAGGATCTACTGACACACACAGAGAACAGCTCAGAGAGCATCAGGAGAACCACACAGTACATTAAAGAGAAGATCAAAGATGGACATGGAATCTCCACTGAAAGATCCATCAATCTGTTCCTCTGTCTGCTGGAAGTGAAAGATCAGACTCTTTCCAGAGAAATTCAGGAGTTTGTGAAACCAGACAAACACTCAGAGAAAGAACTCTCTCCTGCTCACTGCTCAACAATCGCCTACATGCTTCAGATGTCAGAGGAGGTGCTGGATGAGCTGGACTTTAACAAATACAACACATCAGATGAGGGCAGAAGAAGACTGATACCAGCTGTGATAAACAGCCGGAAAGCAATGTGAGTTGTATTGTTGTATTACATTGAATAGTTTCTGAATATAATTACACTTGTACATCTTAAGTATATTTTGATTATTAAAAAGTATGTTTACATGAATTATGCTAATATTATTGAAATCCTAATTGCAGAATGCAATTAAAAAAATATAAATCTCATATCTTTCAGTCTTGCTGGCTGTAATCTCACCGCTCAGTGTTGTGAGTGTTTGTCATCAGTTCTTCAATCCTCAAACTCTGTCCTGAGAGAACTAGACCTGACTAACAATGACCTGCAGGATTCAGTGAAGCTGCTCTCTGATGGACTGAAGAGTCCAAACTGTCAGCTGGAGATACTGAGGTATTTAAGAACAAGAGATAATGTCAGTCATTTGGTCATAATGTTGATTTGTGTGTGTAGATGATCTGACTCTGTGTGTGTGTGTGTAGGTTGTCCGGCTGTATGGTGACAGAGGAAGGCTGTGGTTGTGTGTCTTCAGCTCTGAGTTCAAACCCCTCACACCTGAGAGAGCTGGATCTGAGCTACAATCACCCTGGAGAATCAGGAGTCAAGCTGCTCTCCAACAAACTGAAGGATCCAAACTATAAACTCGAGATACTCAAGTATGTGTGATATCTCCATTTAGTAATTAAATCCATATTTAGTAATTTAGTCATTTTGCGAACGTCTTTCAAATGCGATTGGTTCACTTTCACTGCAGAAGCTGGCGCGACGGTAATAGGGTTTCTGGTTGAGAACCTACTGTAAGCAGGCGCTCACCTTACTCTGGCATCAGCTTTTTTTTGTATCCATCCATCTCTCTAACTCCACCAACATAATTTAGGCATCTTGCTAACATTCTTATCATCCAAATATTAGTAGTTCCACTGGGAAGATATATCTAAGCTAGATATACTACGTCACACGGTCGCACGCCCCTCCCACGGTTGTTGATTGACAGCAGAGTTTCAACACAGACCCGCCCTGAGCGAGCTGTCATCATAGACCGTCATTGTTGATACACTGAAGCAGAATGGCGTCTAAGTGATTGTGTTGTTCTGTTCTTGTGTGCAATAATAAACACAGAAATCATTTTGATGTTCCTAAATTTGAACCGATGAAGACGCAGTTTTGTTTACGAAGGGAATATTCCCCACGATCAACGTCAATACTTTCTTGTTTGCGCGAATCATTTCTCACCAGACTGCTTTATAAACGAGGATCAGTATAAAGCTGGTTTTGCTAAGAAGCTGCTCCTGAAAAAATAATCAGTACCAACTGTTTATGTTCCCTCTGCACCTAAAGTTTTATTAATCTTTATATTAATCTTTGCAAATCGCGGGGAAAAAGTTTTTCATGACCATTATTGTAACATCAATCTGTCAATGAACTAACGTATACATCATCAGTAAACACAGCGTTCGTATCTCACTACTCTACCCTGCAAGATTGTTCAAAGTAACATTACGTTAACCAACCATTCAGAAATGTCCTCAAGCCTTAATTATCAAACTTCTTTGCGGCCGTCATCTTATTCTGGTAAACAGTTACTCCAGTTCAAACTAATACGGTTGCACAGATGTGTCCTCAGAGACTCGCACTGTCATTCTCCAAAACCTTCAACTGTTGTCAAGGCAACACGCCACGTGCGTTCACGCCCGCATAACAGAGGGGCGGGGTTTATTATTTAAAGGCATATGACACTCAAACAGCTTGCTGAAAACAAGAGCTGATTTTGACCGGGTAAAATGGTGTTTTCTTAAAATACTAATGAGAATTTTTAATAAAAGTATATTTCAAAGTTTTCGTTTAGACCCTAAACATTCATATTAACTTTTACAAAAATGGCATTATATGACCCCTTTAAAGATTATATGGGCAAATTAACTCATGAATTATCAAATAATTTGTTTTACGTTTATATGTATATATCAAATCATTTTGATCACTTTTGGATGCTAACTAGGGGTTTAAAAACACTAGAGTATATTTCTTATAAAGCTGTTGACTGGGGCCTGAACATCTCAAGATATCAAATCTAAAGACATTGAGACATGCGGCTCTGTGAAGCAGATTTAGATCAATATGTGTTGAGAAATGTGCCATACAAATAAACATGACATGACTCTTTATATTAATATTCTGTATGTGAATATCTCTTCATACTAATTAAAATGTGTTTTGTCTTTATGTTTATGTATCTTCTTAGTTTGGATCATGGAGGTTCTAACAGGATAAAATCAGGACTACGAAAATGTAGGTTCTTTCTCTGACACACTCTTGCACTTTTAATGAAAACAAATGAGACGATATAAACTGTTTTTTTATTTTCTCTTGTGTTCAGATGCCTGTGATCTCACACTGGATCCAAACACAGCAAACACTCATCTCATCCTGTCTGAGGGGAACAGAAAGATCACGTATGTGGAAGAGTGTCAGCCGTACCCTGATCATCCAGAGAGATTTGCTGATAATCCTCAGGTTCTGTGTCGAGAGAGTCTGACTGGACGCTGTTACTGGGAGGTTGAATGGGGGTCATGGGCTCGTATAGCAGTGGCTTATAAAGGAATCAGCTGGAAAGAAGGTACTCTCTGTAAGTTTGGATACAATGACAAATCATGGTGTATTTTCTGCACTAGTAATGGATTTGTTGTCTGGCACAATAATGTGGGCATTAACTTACCAACCCATGAACAAAATTGTACGAGAGTAGGAGTGTATCTGGACTGGCCGTCCGGCACACTATCTTTCTACAGCGTCTCTGATACACACACTCTCACACACTTGTACACTTTCAACGCCAGATTCACTGAACCCCTCTATGCTGGATTTAAGGTTCTCCAGTCTGAACTGTGTCTGTGTCAGATTTAGCAACAAACACAGGCTGACATGCCTAGATAGACCGAGTACAGTCTACAGGAGTAGAGGAACACTGAATATTACTCTTCTCACGCAAGTCTCTCACAGACGATTAATGAATATGCTCATTCACACTGGCATATGGACATTTCTCAAAAAAGTAATTTTATTAAGATAAAAGAATAACGATAAAAGCATCTAATCTCAAATTTATCCTGGCCAGCATTTGTGCAGGACAGTAAAAATATAATTGTAATAAATCTACTCTACTTAATTATCTGTCCACATATGATTGTACTGTACTGTATTTATTTATGGCTAATAACTTTTGATTGTAAAATGTATAATGGCCTGGGAGGATGTTCATTATAAATGGCCAATATGGCAACAGGCAACAGGTCACTAAACATTTCACTAAAAAATAAAGACATTGAGCAGCAGTTTTTACTCTTCATGCTTCAGCTGTCAGAGAGTGTTGTGTAAGCGTCACAGGAGGCCGACGGTGAAACCATAATAAGTCACGAATCACTGCAAGGGTCACTGAGATCCTCCTGTTTTCTCAGGATTGTGTGTGAGACAAAAACTGGTTCCTCCAAATGTACCGTTACGGCAATGTTTTATTGTAAATCTGCAGTGTTTTGTGTCCTGTATCAATCACACAGTTCAACTGACAAAACCCAGATCAATCTATGTATACTGCCAGTTTGCTCATTGATGAACTGTAAGTGTCTTACTTTAAAATCACTTATTTGGTTCCAGTCTTTAAAGAGAATATGAATGTTAACATTAGATATACACTAAAGTGTTTTAGCACTAAATCATGTGTTTGAACTGTATCAGACCAGACTTTCCATGCGGATTGTAATAATAATATCTAGTTCCTCTTGAACCTCTGATGATCATGTAGCTCCTCCTTCTGGACAGAGACTGATCAGACACACTTAGTTCTCATTGACAATGAAGGATCACTGAAAGGTGCCTATGGTGATTCTCTGCAGAAACATTTTTGACGTAAAAACAAACTTGTGGAAAATAAACTTTATTTAATAACTTTTTAAATGGTTAGTTACAAACGCTGTAATTTTTACGTTGTGTGAATGTGCACCTATATCTATAATACAAATCTATAATTACAAACAGGGGTGGGCAAGAACCAAGTGTTATAAGAATATTTTCATTTGGAGAAACATTTGCTTTTACTCCAAAACATTATAACAACAAACAAAGAAATTTTACGTTTCCCTGAAAAGTCTGTAGTTCCTTGTTACATGTAAGAAAGAATCAATATTTCATAAAAAGAAGTGTGTATTCTTTGATTGGTTGATCCTCTCAGTAGTCCACATGCACTTTGACCTCAAGTACATAAGTATTTATTTGAGTAATATTAATTCATGTTCTGTTTGTACTTGAAGTAGAAAATATGCGTGGTTTTTCCACCGTTGATTTCTCATATTATGATAAACCTGAATGTGACTAAAGTATAGCAGTATAGTATAGCTTCTGTAATTTTATTATATTTATAAATGACTTCACTTCATAGGGGCATCTGACTTAATTTACATAACACAATAAAAGCATCTTTACCAGCACAATCAAATAGAAAACAATCATGTTTATTAAAAGACAATGTAAAACATACACTGAATGGAGTATAGAAACTTTGAACGTGAAACACGAGGAAAACCACTTTGTGAGCAGATCTCTGAATAATCTCTCTCACAGAATAACACACCTACATTAGAGAGTGTTGAAGAAAGAGTGAGATTTTGTAGATCGACCTGTAGGGGGCAATCCAATGCAATTCAACTTGGTTTAGAAGAAGTAGCAAAGAAGAACCTGTGCATGTGTAATCCACCTGTGATGTTATCAGGTGTCTTCCTGCTGCGAAATCACCTGATCTGTCTCTTGAAAGTTATTACATTTTGGCAAACAGAATGGAAATATGAAAAATATGTTTTTGAAGAGGAAAGAACTTTTTGAAAGGTTGGGAAGCTGAATCCGTACAAGTTGGACCTTTGGAAAAGAAGATGGCTAACATGGTAGGAATAGTCACACCATTTTGATGGTCAAAAATATTACAGAGGCAGACAAGCATTGTTGAGCATTGTATAGGCAAACATACAGTCTACTGAGGAATTTATTAAGTTCAGTTAATGTTTTGGGGTGAATTAGTGGAAGTGCTTAAAGATTCCAACCCGAAACCCAGTGAAATTGCTCAGCCGTTTAAATTCAATTCAGAAGATGGAAAAATCAGAGTAATTATTCCCAGTGTTGTAGATCATAAAGATTTGGCCCGAAGTTATGTGTGGTGGCCCAAGTTAGATCAGTTTGTTGAAAGGTTGGTTAAAACACGTTGTATGTTCATAGGAATGTTTCGGCTGTAGCCTCATTTGGCAGTATTTCTATCCCTTACAGCTTCTCTTATAGACTTCTTTGCTTCCTTGACCTCAGCGGCTGCACTCTCCATCTCCTCGAGGCGTGTTTTGCCCCAGATTGTCTTCCTGGTGTATTACCTTGGCATGATGGCTTTTCTACAATGTTTATTGCATTAAAAAATAAAACATATGTAATGCAATATTACATTAAAATCTTTAAGACTAAATTTACCTTGTGCCTCATGTCTCACTTTACCCCACTGGCACATTTGAGAAAAAACAGATCTCTCTTAGTAATTCTCTTCACATGGTTTTATATGTTAATAGTTCATCAACATGATGAACTATGATATACGTTTTTTTTCTACCAGAATCAATTTGCTCTGGCACAACAGTTAAGTTAACAGCAGGAAAATTTACTTTTACAAAAATATTTTTGTGAAAAAGCATGCTCATCACAGCACCATGAGCTCCTCTCCTTCATGGCCGAGGGGAAATGGCATGGGCTTAAGAACATAATGGTCACATGACCACAAACGTGTTCCGTTGACTAGATACAGGGGGTGTCTCACATTACCCGATATCTCACATTACCCTGTCTCCCCCAAACATTACTCAATGTGTGTGATAGTGTGTTTGTGTTAGAGTGTGTGTGTGAGAGAGAGAGAGAGAGTGAATGAGTGTGTGTGTGTGCGAGAGAGTGTGTTTGTGAGTGTATATAAACGTTGCTGCCCAAAGCAGGTGAACCGGAAGAACAAGTTAAATGAAAACAACACTCACATGTAGTTTGACAAGGAAGTTGGCTGTAACAGCGGGAGAATTCTGTCACGTAAGTACATTTATATATATAACAACTAGATATGTGTCGTTTGGATTATAAATTCATGGTTATTGTTATTTATGGTTTTGCAGTTGTTTTTGAGAGTGTTTTCGTTTGACACTGTCTTGGCAAATGCGGAGGCCGTTGTTGTTCTTGTTACGACGCAGTGGAAAACAAACCGGGATACCGTATAAGAGACTGAACAAAATACAACAATAAAGAGTTATTGGGGACATGTTCCTACATGCAAATAATTGTACCTGCTGTTCCAAGCAGTTGCGGCGACAGATTCGTCAAATGCTATTTTATTTTCCACAGAACACAATGTACAGATCAGCAGTGACTCACCTGAGAATGTGATGTGCGACACTAGAGGGAGATGTTCACAATAAACATGACATCAATGATCACAAAACTCAGTCATAGTCATTCTCGTGTGTGTCAAATAAACAGATGTGGGATTAAATCTGAACATTTATTATTTTGTTTTGATTTATCTCATTCTAATAAATCAAAGTATAACCAACAGTTATCAGAAATGCAACTATAATAATGCTTTGGTGATTTTAGGGATCTTTATCTCTAGTCATATTCTCAATATTCATTCATATTTTACTGTCAACGTATAACAGTGAAGATCTGATGACATTAAAACAAAACGAGAAGCACACATAATCCTACGTCTGATGGAAGTTTTTTTATTAAATTAATTCATACTAAATAGTTTGTAAAAAAAATGCTTCATTTTACAAACATTTAACTCAATGTTGTGAGTTTGTGTGTGTGTGTGTGTGTGTGTGTGTGTGTGTGTGTGTGTGTGTGAGAGAGAGAGAGAGTTTGTGTGTGTGTGTGTGTGTGTGTTTGTGAGTGTGTGTAGTAAATAAAAGTGTGTTTCTGAAATATGTGTGTGAGTTCTAAAGCCTTGATTCTGACTAAAGCAGGTGAACCGGAAGAACAGGTTAAATGAAAGCAACACACACAGGTAGTTTGACAAGGAAGTTGGCTGTAGCAGAATTCTTTCACGTAAGTACATTTATATATATAAAAACTAGAAATGTGTCATTTGGATTATAAATTCATGGTTGTTGTTATTTATGGTTTTGCAGTTGTTTTTGAGTGTGTTTTTCGATTGACACTGTCTTGGCAAATGCGAAGGTTGTTGTTGTTACGAAGCTGTGGAAAACAAACCTGGATATATGCTGTATAAGAGACTGAACAAAATCTCACAGATAAATGGTTTATAAACTGGGGACATGTGCCTACACGCAAATAATTTTACCTGGCGTTCCAGCAGATGCGGCGACAGATTCGTCATATGCTATTTTCCACAGAACACAAATGAACAAAAATGTCTTCCATACTATTTGTAAATGTTAGTATCATTATTATCCGTCTCGCGAGCCACTACCTCTTCATTTTGAGACTTTTGTTTCAATGTAAACTGATTATGATGCTATAAATAAATTTGCTTTTTTTGTTTCGTTGTACAATACAAATTTCTTTGTATGAGTTCATAATCATCTCATTATCTATAGGACTTGCTAGTGTCATCTTTTACTTTTTGAGCTACAGGAAGTCATTAAATAAAGTCTAACGTTTACAGTATTGTATGCATCGTCCTATAAATATTGAGTAGTTAAAGGCCTATGACATGTACTTTAATGAGCCACCTTGAAAAAGATTATATGCCATTGTCACATGACATGAATAACTCCACTTATTGTAATTTTGGGTAAATGCCTTCTTTAGAAAAAAATTCAAACCAACATATATTTATACTTGGTTTATCTAAAATTTTATCAGAAATAAATGGAGATGGTTGTGAGGAGAAAATTAGGCACATTAACTTAACTTAATGCAATACATGTTAAGAGATGCGTAGTTAACCCTGACCCTATATTTATCATTCCTCAGATTTATTATTGTATAACAGCCAACAAAAAAGTCTGTTCTGAGAAATAAATCATAAGGCTTGCACGTGTACATGTCAACTTATTCTACTAACATGTAGGTGTAACGTTACTTATAGTCAACAGAATGACTAAAGGCAATCATCAAAACAATATGGAGCTGCCATTGAGTGATGTTGGGTGGTAAATGTGTTTGCAGGAGTACTTTTACTTGCTTTAATGGAGGACAAGTAAAGCAGTACTGCCTCAAAATGAGTGTCCACAAAGAAAGAGAGAAGAAGAGAACACCAGGAACAGATTCTCCAGCGCCCAGCTGTGTGTCGATGAAGAGTAACCAATCTATAACTCAGCCCCCTGGAGTCAGTGATGGAGCATCTGACTTACGGTGAGTCACTTCATACAAGCAACTGACTTTAAATAACTTAACCAAGGCGAGGCAAGTTTATTTATAGAACATCATACACTATGGCAATTCAAAGTGCTTTACATAGAAAGGAATTAAAATAATCACACTTTGGCAATTCATAGTGCTTTGGATAATAGACCCAAAATAAAAGCAAAGGAAATTAAAACAGTTATAAAAGGAATTAAAAGGGATAAATGATGCAGTTATAAAATTAATTAGTGTAAAATGAATTCAAGTATTAAAAAGAAGATGCACAGAATTAACTTCTCATCTACCAAAACACCGGTGTATCTTATTTTGCTTGTAGTTTTACTCTTACACTGTGTCTGTGGTGTTTATTCGGCACGAGTCGATACAGTCAGCACCCCACAGAACCTCGAGTTTAATTGAGACTTCATTCAAACTTATTACTCCACCACAGACCCAGATCATCAGCAATGTTTCATCTTTCAATTTTCCCAATTAAGTGTTTTTTGTTTCTCTCAATTCTCAATGCCATTTGAGTTCAGTTTAGAATCAAAAGGAAGAATACAGTGCAATCGGTCGGACGTAGAGTGAATAGAGTTATAAAACAAATTAAAGGAGATAAGCTGGCAAAACACCGGTGTATCATATTGTTATATGCTGCTTGTTATACTGTGAGATTATCCCATGTATGATTTTTTTTCTTTTCTGTATATGCTGTTTATAACTAGGAGTCTAAGAACAGCATCACCAGAACCCAGCAGTGTGTTTATAAAGAGTGAGAGATCCATTACTCGACCCCCTCATTTGAGTAATCGATCAGTGACTTCTGAACCTCGGCAGCACAATGCAGAAGCAGCCCTGCTGGAGGAGACTGCAAACTTACAGAAACCAGTGAATGATGAAGTACAGAGAGTCAAAGACCGGCTCAAAACCAGCATGATAGACAAGTATGAGAGATTATTTGAGGGAAACAAACTTCAAGAGAATGAAACCCTCCTGAACAGGATCTACACACAGCTCTACATCATAGAGGGAGAGAGAGAAGGAGTGAATGAAGAACATGAGGTTTTACAGATGGAGAAAACAGCCAGAACACAAGACACTTCGATCCACTGCAATGACATCTTTAAAGCCTCTCCTGAACCAGGACGCCAGGAGAAAGACCAAATCAAGACTGTTCTTACTAAAGGCATCGCTGGGATCGGGAAAACCGTCTCTGTGCAGAAGTTCATTCTGGACTGGGCCGAGGGAAAAGACCATGACAATATAGATTTCATGTTTCTGCTTCCATTTCGAGAGCTGAACTTGATCCGAGATCGTCAGTACAGTCTTCACACACTTCTGCTGGTCCTTCATCCTGAACTTCAAGATCTGGACTCAAAGATGTATGAGGAGTGTAGAGTTGTGTTCATCTTTGATGGTCTGGATGAAAGCAGAATCACACTGATGTTTTCAGACACTCAGGAAGTTTCTGATGTGACTGAGACTTCATCAGTGGGTGTGTTGATGTCAAACCTCATTAAAGGAGATCTGCTTCCCTCGGCTCTCATCTGGATCACCTCCAGACCAGCAGCAGCCAATCAGATCCCCTCCAAATACATCAACCGTCTGACAGAGATTCAGGGATTCAATGAGCCTCAGAAGGAGGAATATTTCAGGAAGAGAATCAGTGACGAGCATCAAGCCAGCAGAATCATCTCTCACATCAGAAGAGCAAGAAGCCTCCACATCATGTGCCACATACCCGTCTTCTGCTGGATCTCCTCCACTGTGCTTCAGAAGCTCCTGGAAGAAGATCTGAGTGCAGAAATCCCTCAAACTCTGACTGAAATGTACATCCACTTCCTGCTGATTCAGATCCACATGAGGAATCAGAAGTATGAAGAGAGAGATCCAGAGACACTCCTGCAGTCCAACAGAGAAGTGATTGTGAAACTTGCTGAAGTGGCTTTCCATCAGCTGATGAAGGGCAATGTGATGTTCTATGAGGAGGACCTGATTGAGAGCGGCATAGACGTCACTGACGCCTCAGTGTATTCTGGGATTTGCACTGAGCTCTTTAAGGAGGAATCTGTGATTCATAAGAGGAAAGTCTACAGCTTCATTCATCTGAGCGTCCAGGAGTTTCTCGCTGCTTTCTATGTTTTTTTCTGCTATGGAAGCACCTTGGATACCCTCAAGTTTTTTGATTCAATGCATAATCTGCTTAGAGGAGCAGTAGATAAAGCCCTTGAGAGTGAGAATGGCCATCTGGATCTGTTCCTGCGGTTCCTGCTGGGCGTCTCACTGGAGTCCAATCAGAGACTCTTACAGGATCTACTGACACACACAGAGAACAGCTCAGAGAGCATCAGGAGAACCACACAGTACATTAAAAAGAAGATCAAAGATGGACATGGACTCTCCACTGAAAGATCCATCAATCTGTTCCTCTGTCTGCTGGAAGTGAAAGATCAGACTCTGTCCAGAGAGATTCAGGAGTTTGTGAAATCAGACAAACACTCAGAGAAGAAACTCTCTCCTGCTCACTGCTCAACAATCGCCTACATGCTTCAGATGTCAGAGGAGGTGCTGGATGAGCTGGACTTCAACAAATACAACACATCAGATGAGGGGAAAAGGAGACTGATACCAGCTGTGATCAACTGCAGGAAAGCTCTGTGAGTGTTTTTACTCATAAACTTATGACCTTTTTACATTACTTGAAGGAAGTACATTTTCACTTTTATAGATTCTGCACTTACAAAATTGTTTTACTCTCTTTCAGTCTTGCAGGCTGTAACCTCACTGCTCTGAGCTGTGAAATTGTGTCCTCAACTCTAAAATCCCCAAACTCTGTCCTGAGAGAACTAGACCTGAGTAACAATGACCTGCAGGATTCAGGAGTGAAGCTGCTCTCTGATGGGCTGAAGAGTCCAAACTGTCAGCTGGAGATACTCAGGTGTGTAATAATAACACTTAGCCATGAGTAGGCCTAATCTCTGATAAGAGGCCATATACTATGGGTGGTATGTATGTTTTCAATTAGCAGATTACATTAAATAGCTTTTGATAAGAGAAGCAGCTCACCTCACCGTTGCCCTAGTGGCATGGCTTTGATTTGGCCTCAGGTAAACATAGCCATATGGATTTAGATCTACCATTGATGGTAAAACAAATGTTCCACTGTCTCCCTTACTAATATGAAAAAGACACTTTAGAGCTACCTAACAATTTAATTTATTTATTTAATGTTCAAGTAGGTGTGACCGTTTGCTGAATTATAAAAACATTCCATTAAAGTTTCCATCATTTTGACAGATAAAAAAAACAAGGTGTCTGGTCCACTATGTTTCTCTTAGTTACAAACATTCCCACTGTAAATGAGAACAGGGAGAAGTATTGAAGAAAATGTGAGTGATGATTTAAAGAGAGAAATTAGAGATTCCAGGTATAGTCCAGTGGTCCGATTGAATGAATAGCTACTGTTTTCCTCATTAAAACAAATGTGGAAATGTTAGAAATACAGCAGTTACACTTACAAGTTACTATAAACATTGAAGCATTGATTTTGCTTAAACATGAAAATTGTGTAATTTAATCATCCTCATGTTGTTTCAAGCATATGATATTTACTTTCTTCTGTGCTACACAACTGGAGAGAATTTGCACAATAACTAAGTTCCTGTCAAGGACAAAAGATGACAAAAACAAGAATAGATTTCAGATGCCATCTCTCTGCAGGTTGTCCGGCTGTATGGTGACAGAGGAAGGCTGTGGTTATGTGTCTTCAGCTCTGAGTTCAAACCCCTCACACCTGAGAGAGCTGGATCTGAGCTACAATCACCCTGGAGAATCAGGAGTCAAGCTGCTCGCCGACAAACTGAAGGATCCAAACTATAAACTGCAGATACTCAAGTATGTTAAGGAATTGATACACACATGTGAAGCTTCTTTAGAATGATAGGACAACACTAAGTGTTTAATGTACTAACGAGTCATTTTGTCTGTATGTTTTAGTCTGGATTATGGAAGGCCCCTCTGTATCAAACCAGGTCTACGCAAATGTAAGTTCTTCCTCTTACACACTCTTGCAGATGAAATGTCTCGGTTACGTACAGTATGTAACCCTCGTTCCCTGAGTAGGGGTTGCCCTAGAAAGCCTATTGACTTTGAGTATTACAAAACAAGCCAATAGCAAAGAAATGCCATTGGTCTGCGGAATTTGCATAGCGTATGTCCGCCTTACCTCGTGGGTATAAAAGGAGAACAATTGGCTCGTTTTGTAATACTCAAAGTCGATAGGCTTTCTAAGTGAAACCCCATTCATCTTCATCTGACGGAACTCAGAGTAACAACGAGTATCTGTCATCTTGTGTTCAGATGCCTGTGATCTCACACTGGATCCAAACACCGCAAACACTCATCTCATCCTCTCTGAGGGGAACAGAAGGATCACATATGTGAAAGAGTGTCAGCCGTACCCTGATCATCCAGAGAGATTCGCTGATAATCCTCAGGTTCTGTGTCGAGAGAGTCTGACTGGACGCTGTTACTGGGAGGTTGAATGGGGCCTTGGGGACAATGAACGGGGCTCATGGGCTCGTATAGCAGTGGCTTATAAAGGAATCAGCAGGACTGGAGGGACTGTCTGTAAGTTTGGATACAATGACAAATCATGGTGTCTTTTCTGCAATAGTAAAGGATTTACTGTCTGGCACAGTAATGTAAGCAATAATATATCAACCCATGAACCAACATCTAAGAGAGTTGGAGTGTATCTGGACATGTCGGCTGGCACTCTTTCCTTCTACAGCGTCTCTGATACACACACACTCACACACTTACACACGTTCAATGACACATTCACTGAACCCCTCTATGCTGGATTTAAGGTTTTTGAGTCTGAACTGTGTCTGTCAGATTTAACAACAGAGAGACAATTGACAACGCTTCTACCTCCATTATAATCTTGGTCAAATGGCTATAAGTGGGAAAGTTTGGTAAAATTTGTGAAAATCAATATATACAGTAGATAATGAAAATATACTATTTAACTGCAAATTTAGCAAATGTTACATTGAGAAAAACATGTTGTAAAACATTAATGTGTAAAAGCACCAAACAGTCAATGCGCTTAAAATACTTAACTCTGTTTATCAATGAGTCATCAAAAATACAGAATCTGACTTGCATTTCTCTGAATCGAGTCTCAGTCGAGGTGGTCAGATGGTGGTTCTGGTTCTGGATTCACTTGTTGACAGTGTTGGGGAAAGTTACTTTGAAAAGTACACGCAACACCTCTGCTTTTACAATTTTTCTCAACACTAGGGACGGGAGCTGTCAGTCAATAAATGGGAAAACAAAGTAACATTTTTGAAAAAGTAGATATAAAAAAGATATTTTGTTGTAAAAGTAATGCATTGCTGTACTAGTTACTTTTAAAAGTAATCTGATTACATAACTCAAGTTACTTGTACTGCTTGTTTATTCTCAGAAACACAAGAGTGCAGTTTTTACTGCCCTGGTTATAAAACGCAACCGAAACTGTGAAACTAAAGCTTATCAAACCTTTTAATTTGTTGTAATCCAGGTTCTTGTGGTTAGTCATCACTTCCTGACTATATTCATGAAATGTATACATTGTAGTTTTAGATGTGCAGTTTGTTTCATTTTATGTTCCTGTTCTTTTTATTTGATTTATTTTAGCATAGAATAACTTTATTTAGTAGTTCGGGGAGAAGATATTGATAAAGCGTAATTTCAGAGAAATCCTTTTGTTTCCCAAAGGTCTGAATCAGGAAATAGATTATAGTATGGTTTATTGATCCTTTGCCATCTATTCTCTTCTTCCTTTATTTCCCCCTTCTTCTCTCCTTCTTTTCTTCCCAAATCTTATAGTAGAGTAGTACACCTGATGGTGATTGCTAGAGTGTATAAAGCAGAATATAATGTTGCTTCTCTTGATATCTGATGATGGCCTTGACAATGGCTGGAACGTCACGTTTTTTAATAAATAGGCCTAAAGTAGGATTTTTTTAAGAGTTAGTGTTGCACATCTTTCCTATTTACCTTCATTTTAGATTTTTGGTTACACCTCCTCTTTTGTTGATAGTGCATCTCTTTTTAATATTTTCTTTGTATACCCTTTTCTTTGTAATGAAATGTGGCACTGTATACTCTTTTGGTCTATTCTCAGAATAAAAAGTTTTAAATCTCACTATATGGTGTTTATTTACAGTAAATTGCTCTGTAAGATAGGCTTAAAGGGCGGTGGAACCACATTATCATGAGAACTGCTTTGTGGAATGCGAATGTCAAAGAAAAAAAACCAGTTCCTTCTAGATGCAGTTTGTTTACTGTAAAGGTTCGGCCTGTTTTTTTTTTCCATAAATTTTCTTACAAGAAAGTTGAGTGTGTACCTAATGAAATAATCAGTCTGAAACAACGCAGTCATTGATTTGATAACTGATTAGAATGCAGGTTAATTAATTTGTTAATCGTATGAATAAATAACTGATGAAAATATGAATGTTAATGTTAGAGATGAGCGGTCATAACTGTTTTAACAAACAAAAGCATTTATATTTACTCGATTGGGATTAGGCGATATGATGATCATTTAGCGCCACCTTCTGGACAGAGGCCGATCAGACACATGGGTTATAATTAGAGATTACAATACTTGAATAATCATGAAGAAAATTACATTTTGAAATTGTATCTCACAAACTGTTGGAACATTTAACATTGTTTCTTTTAATGTAAAAATTTTTCTAATCAAAAATCATGTCTAATTAATTGCAATCGTGAAGCTTATATTATAAGCTTATAGTGTGTTTACACTTGTCTTTTTAGTGTGTGTGTGTGTGTGTGTGTGTGTGTGTGGACAACATCCGGATACAAGTCGCATGTTAATGCCGAGTGTAAACGCAGCCTCTTCTGGGTTTCTCTTGTCTTACTGATTGTTTGATGGATTTGCCCCACCTGTCTCTTGTTTCCTTCCTTTAGTGTATTCATGGCCCTCAGGTTGTGTCCTCAGTTCTCCGTTCTCGTGTGTGCGTAGTGCGTATTATTCTCTGGTATTATCTTGCATCTCGTGTGTTTGTTAGTTATTTTTGTTTATTGATATTTATAGAAGACTGCAGGATTTAGATCCAGCCTGAGTTCTCTCATTGCTGCAGTCACCGTGACAACAAACATTCTGTCTGATTTTATTATGTGTTTATTATTTCTATTGTTTCTAGTGTAAAACGTGTTAGTGCCTGTAGTGGTGATTGTCATTTCTCTTTTGGATAACTTGAGGTAAGTCTACTCGTGGCTCTGTGGTTGATCTATATTGATACACATATTCTATTTAAGTGGACGAGGCATATGCAAATGTTTGTCAACATGCAAAATAAAATCATCCAGTCGACCACTGAAGCACCGGAGGAATTTAAAGAGATTTGCATGAGAGCAATGCAACCCTCCCCATGCAAATGACAAATGAGGACACTGGGATTATGGTCATCCTTGCCTTGACCTGTAGACCGCCACTATCTGTTTATCTTCTTCTTCTTTTCACATTTCACTTGATTTTTGCTGTTTTTTTCCTTTCAAATTACTGGTACAGGTGAAACTCGAAAAATTAGAATATCGTGCAAAAGTTATAATAGGCTATTTTATATAGACCCATTACATGCAAAGTGAGATATTTCAAGCTTTTATTTGTTATAATTTTGATGATTATGTATTACACAGCTTGTGAACTTTTCACAATATTCTAATTTTGAATTTGGGGTTTTTATAAGCTATAAATCATAATCATCAGAATGATAATAAAATTAAGGCTTGAAATATCTCACTTTTATATAATATATTAGTGTATTACTGAAATGAACTTTTGCTGGATATTCTAATTTTGTGAGTTTCACCTATAGATTTGATTAATTTTATAGATTTTATTGTTTTTATCCTTGTCCGAAAACAGACTATCGATCTTTGACAATTAGATCCACAAAACGTTTTAATTATTACATGTTTCAAATATGATGAATGGAAACAGTTCATTTATTGTGTGTAATGTGACTTCCCCACAGTTTCAGCATGGAGACAGCCGTGCCGATGAAGAGCTGAAGATGAAACATGAGACATGAATCATGATGATGCGTCAAAAATCTCAAAGAGGCAAGTGTCAGAATATTTTTATTTTGCACAAAATTATCAAACTGGAAAAAGTATGAAAATATGTATTTCAATGGTAGGCCTATGGATATTTTGATTTCACAAAATGCTGCACAAGAAAGTAGACAGAATTTATCCATCAACAACACATTTTGAGATTCAATTCACATTATTTTGTAAAGCGTTTTACACAGCTACACATCGCTTCAAAGTCCACATTAGAGCTGTTGTATGGAAAATCACAGTTAGCTAAAAATGTATTAATATAAACAATTTAATAATTTAAGGCAGTAATGAGTTAATTGAAGTAATACTTGTTTGTTAACAAATAAAATGTAGCATGTAATGGGAGATTGTGATTGTCTAAAACGGACTTGCATTACAGAATTCATTCATGTCCAAGTCCACTGTGATGAGCTAAATATATGATAGAGAGAAAGAGAGAGAGAGAGAGAGAGAGAGAGAGAGAGAGAGAGAGAGAGAGAGAGAGAGAGAGAGAGAGAGAGAGAGAGAGAGAGAGAGAGGATGAAGCAGGGCGTTCGCGTTCTCTTGTCAAAGCGTTCGCGTTATGTTCGCCTGGTCACGCCTGCCGCATCCAGCACTAACGGGAATAGCATTTCTCGACCCGACACGCTTCCACATTAGAGTCAATCGTTAGGGTTCAGTCAGTGATTTGATCGAAACACCGAGGCCTGTGCTTTTCTCGCCGTGTGTTTCTATTGTACATGCAGCAGAAGAATCCATGACAGCCGCATCTTCCATTGATCTGTTGATATCTGGGATCTTCTGCTGTCCTTTACTACGAGCTCAACATCTGGACACGATCACAGCCTCTTCTCTTTTATATTTCACCGAGAATCCTGTTTTTATGAAGACATTTTCTTTTTAACACGGTGAATGTAGATGTGAACGCAGCCTTTTTATTCATAAGCCAAACAGTGTTTTTTTTTAGTCGTCGTGTTTTCGTGATTTAGATTCAGCCATCGTCCCGCGCAGGCCGTGGTTTTAGTCACGGATCTACACGATTGCTTTCTGCGCTAAATGTCGCGGATGTTGTTGATTATTGGTGTTATTTATCGCGGATTTAAACCGTTTTTTAAATCCGCGTGGATGGGGAGCGGCGCCAGGCGCGAATTTGCGTCCGCAGCAAACGACGCGTTTATTATTGCCTGATCTCAATTTCTCCTTTTTATTATAATGATCATTTTTGGTTTTCGATGAGAATCGACTGTCTACCACACAAGGATCACCTTCGCACCAAGGCGGGATTTTAGACGTATTTACAACATATTTGTTTTACCTCAGATAGATTCCTCATCGTTAATATGTTTTTTTTATGTTTAATTCTTAATGAAAATCACCTGTCCACCAGAAGAGGATCACCCTCAGCTCATCGTCTCATTGCAATACCCTTGACGATCAACAGTTCATCGCGTAAAAGCGACATGCCTCGAAATACGCGCGATTAAAGCGTTTCAGCGTCGAGTCGAAGAATTTCTGCTGTGCTCATAATGAGTAACACACCAAAACCTTTCTCATCTTCACTCATGGATGCTTTTGATGCTGTATGGTAATTTGTCTTATCGACAGCGTCAGGAGACTGTATTCATATTGGATTATAGCCTATCATTCCCCGTGTGTATTATTCTTCCTGCGTGTTTATGACTGAGGACACTCTCTAAGGTGGATTTGAAATATCATGTTTTTGGTCCATTATCGTCTGGAAGATGGCAGCTGATTAAATTTTAATCTTGATGCATTCTGGCGACACGGGAGGAGAAGAGGAGAAGCGAGTGAATCGGGGAGGAGAGGAGAGAGGAGAGGATGTAGGGTGGATACGGAACACCAGAAGGTACGAATGAATGAACGAACGAACGACTGTCAATGTGTGTGTGTGTGTGTGTGGGTGTTCAGTTAAATCCCAAACACACACATTTCCATACACACCACTGTCTAGCTTGATATTCCAAATCTCACGTCACTTCATTCATACACATTTATGTTAGAGGATATATTATAATTGTAGTGTTTTTTCCATTGTATTTTAGAATTTGAATGTGTGTGTGTGTGTGTGTGTGGTTCACATCTACAAGTCACTTCACTATCATAATTCTGGTGTCTTTCTAATGCATTAGTGTATGTGTGGGTGTGTGACACACACAAATATATAAACTGAATTAACTGACTACTAGAAACTTACCCCCCCCCCCATACAAATTTTATTAGCAAAAATACATTCATATTTAGCATCTGAGGACAAACCTATCCCTAAAATATAGTATACACACACACTGTACACACACACACACACACACACACGTAAAAACACATCACTGCATACACATCACAGTATGCACACACATAAGCACACATTCTCCAGACCTATATATCATAGCTACACACATGCATGCACGCACGCGTTGTGGTCATTTTTCATTGGATGTAAATTGAGTTACAGGCCAAAGGCGCGCTGAACGCTGCGGATCGTGAGTGGTGTGTAAATGTGCTGGCGCCAGTGTCTGCTGGTGCATTCTGACAGACCTCCATCTCTCCCCACCCAACATCTCCTCCATCTCACACACACACCCACACACACACACACACACACACACACACACACACACACCCTCTGCATCTTAGCAAAGCATTTGAGTGTGTGTGTGTGTGTGTGTGTGTGATTAAGGGCCAAAATATCATTGCTATAAGTGAGCTAAATCTCCCTTTGTTTGTCTTCAATTGGGAAAATGGTTAAAAAAAATAATCTAAATATTGTTTCATAAATATGCTGTTGTATTCTGGAAATATAAAATGTTTTCTTTTAGGGTTTCTGTTAGTCATATAAAGTCTATGGTATAGCCATAATGTCCATAATGTCTATGGTACTGTATGGCCATTTTAGATACAATCGAAGCAAAAATGATTCAGACACCAGATACAATTTTTGATTTTTTTTTTTTTTTTTGCTAGTGTGTGCTGGACACTATAGTTCATTTATGAAAGTGAGGAGAGCAAAATAAAGTAAAAAAAGAAATACAGTGATCACCTGTAAAATGTATACCTTTTTACACACACACTGAACAACATGAAGCATTGCTTGGTCACTGGTTGAGCTAAACTGGTATTATCTAATTGTGTAGTTATTCAAATATCCACTGATCTGAGAACTGAGTTCTGCTCATATTTATCACCATTTTCTAAACTATAGCAAATAAACTGATAATGTGGGAAATGTTGAAGGTGTCTGAATAATGTTGGTTTAACTGTATAAGTGTGTGTGTTCAGACTGAGGTACTAAATCTGATGAAACTTGGACACCAGGGTGTGAAAATATTATGCTAATGCTAAAAAAGTAGACGTTTAAGCTTGGTTTTAGTATTCATTTGTCCTCGGTTATGTAAGTAAACGTGTTTGTGCTTAATAGACCGATATATTGAAGAGAGTGTGTTTATAAAGACACATAATGATCTTGTGAAGATCTACGGATGGTTGAGCGAGCAAAGACTCGAAACACAAACACATGCAAAAACACTGGCTACTAGTCAAAGCAAGCGGATGAAGAGCAGAAAATGTTCTCATGTCACTTCTCTTGTTTGTTTATTGGTAAAAGAAAAATGTGAAACGCTGTGTAAAATGAGCTCATAACTCGTAAATAGATGAATACATTGACACTGACCCCTGCGCTGGTGGTCATTCGTTCATCCTCTAACGTTTGTGGTCTTATTTATAACACTAAATACATAGGTATTATTTATGTATCCTTCTCGTTTTGCTTTCTCAGCAGTTTTGGTGTTCTTGTTTGTAGAAATACTTCTTTTCCTAGTGTGTCACGCAGAAGTCATTTGTAAGCCTTCCTTGAAGCGTAAATGATTTCTAATCATCAGTCTTTGGGAAACCTGTCTGAAAACAGTATTGGAGATCCTGGACTACATAGCCAGTAATAAGGGTCAATTTTTTAAAATTTTAATTTAGGCACCATATGAACGCTGAATAAATAAGCTTTCTATTGATGTGTGGTTTGTTAGGATATGACAATATTTGCCTGTGAGTCTGAGACACAACTATATGATAATCTGGAATCTGAGGGTGCAAAAAAATTTAAACATGGAGAAAACTCATTTAAAGTTTGTGCAGTGTTAACGATTGAAATATGTTTTTTATATATATTTATTGTAGGAAATTTACAAAATATCTTTATGAAACATGTAGATCTTTACTTAATATCCTAATGATCTTTGGCATAAAGGAAAAATCCCTAATTTTGACCCATACAGTGAGTGTATTGTTGGCCATTGCCACAGATTCACCTGTGCAACTCGTGACTGGATTAGTGATCCAGAGTCACACATTTGCCATTTGGTGTTGCACTATTGTGTATGTGTGTGTTGACCTCTCAATCTGTCTTCTTGGACTAAGTCTGTCTGCCTAATGTCTTTAATGTAACTTAGTCACTCTAGATAGCAATTTATTCCTGCATTATGCAACCGAATTAAAAACAGTGAGGAGTTGAGTTGAGAGGAGACTCATTATGAATGTCACCAATAGTTTTTGACGAAAGCCTTGGAATAACACAGTTTGTTTTTCTACTTTCAGCAAAGGCCTTTAGATCAAAAGAATTTTTAATTATGAGAAATATATTCAATCAAGTATCAAGTCAAGTAACTTGTTTATATAGCGCTTTTTACAACACAGATTGTATCAAAGCATCTTCACAGTGATAACATGGAAATAATAAAACAAGTTTGTTTCTAGAAGAAAATTGCGTCATCGTCCACCTGAAGTAAGGCAGATAAATAATATAGTTGAATATTAAGTGCCCCCAATTAAGCAAGCCAAAAGCCAGTGAAGGAACCGAAACTCCATTAGGGCAGAATGGAGAAAAAACCTTGGCAGAACCCAGGCTCAGTTGCTCAGTTGTCCTCTGGCCAACGAGTGAACAGTGTGTGATTATGTTTCAGGTAACATTACAGAAGTCAGATTGGATCAGAACATAAACAATATTATCCAGTTGCCTCTGGTTGGGGGTCGGAGTCATCACACCGGTATGGGGCCGAGTTTGTAGAGGTGTCCCTGAGGCCTTCACAGGGCTGATGAGGCTGGCACTGCAGGGATGCGTTGTGGACGCGTCTAGGCTCAGGTCCACCGTCTGATCTGGATATGGCCCGGATCCGTCTGACTTCAGTAAACCTCTGAATAAATGGAAAGACTAACATTAGCGTAGATGCCGTTCTTCTTATGATGTACCCAGAGTACTCCCCCAGTTGTACCCAGAGTACTCCCCCCATTGTACCCAGAGTACTCCCCCGATTGTACCCAGAGTACTCCCCCAATTGTACCCAGAGTACTCCCCCGTTGTACCTAGAGTACTCCCCCGTTGTACCCAGAGTACTCCCCCGTTGTAGCCAGAGTACTCCCCCGTTGTAGCCAGAGTACTCCCCCGTTGTAGCCAGAGTACTCCCCCGTTGTAGCCAGAGTACTCCCCCGTTGTAGCCAGAGTACTCCCCCGTTGTACCCAGAGTACTCCCCCGTTGTACCCAGTGTACTCCCCCGTTGTACCCAGTGTACTTCCCCGTTGTACCCAGAGTACTCCCCCGTTGTACCCAGAGTACTCCCCCATTGTACCCAGTGTACTTCCCCGTTGTACCCAGAGTACTCCCCCGTTGTACCCAGAGTACTCCCCCGTTGTACCCAGTGTACTCCCCCGTTGTACCCACTGTACTTCCCCGTTGTACCCAGAGTACTCCCCCGTTGTACCCAGTGTACTTCCCCGTTGTACCCAGAGTACTCCCCCGTTGTACCCAGAGTACTCCCCCGTTGTACCCAGAGTACTCCCCCGTTGTACCCAGAGTACTCCCCCGTTGTACCCAGTGTACTCCCCCGTTGTACCCAGAGTACTCCCCCGTTGTACCCAATGTACTCCCCCGTTGTACCCAGAGTACTCCCCCGTTGTACCCAGAGTACTCCCCCGTTGTACCCAGTGTACTTCCCCGTTGTACCCAGAGTACTCCCCCGTTGTACAGAAAGTACTCCCCCGTTGTACCCAGAATACTCCCCCATTGTACCCAGAGTACCCCCCCCCCCATTGTACAGAGAGTACTCCCCCATTGTACCAAGAGTACCCCCCCCCCCATTGTACCCAGAGTACTCCCCCGTTTTTGTAAGAGTATAGAGGTGATGAGAAGGGGTGGTGGAGGGATGCTGTTAAACTGTCAATGAACGGAGGTAAGTTGACGTCATCAATCGCTCGGTTTTCACAAAGCAATCGATTCCTGAAACTTCTCACTGAATATCCTGATTCACTTTGAAATACGTCACATGGTAAATGGATGGTAAATGGACTGCATTTATATAGCGCTTTCATAGACCTAATGGCCACCAAAGCGCTTTACATATTGCCTCACATTCACCCATTCACACACTCATTCATACACCGACGGCGGTGTCAGCCATGCAAGGCGCCATCCAGCTCGTCGGGAGCAGCTGGGGTTAGGTGTCTTGCTCATGGACACCTCGACACTTGGTCAGGTGGAACCGAGGATTGAACCACCAACAATCCACATAAACCACTGAGCCACTGCCGCCCCACATTTCGGAAGTAAATTGGTTGCGAACGCAGTTTCCTGTTGACTTTTAGATAGACTGCAGTGTTATATCTGTTTCCCCAGTCGTGTGTGTGTGTGTGCAGCGCTGATGAGAGTGGTGTGTTTGTTTATGTCTCTAACAGAGGAGTTTTCTCAGCATGAGAGTGAATTATAGCAATTACTCTACCCTGATTATCACACACACACACACACACACAAACACACACACACGCTCTCTAATGCTTGGGAATCTCTTCAGATGAAGCGCTGTGGTGTGTTTGATTCTCAGCGCTCCAGCAGCAAACGCTTGACACACTCAGGTTTTGATCACAATGCTTCAGACACACACACACACACACACACACACACAGACAAGTCTTTCACAACATGCTTTCAGTGTGTGTGTGTGAGAGTGTGGCGTCTCTGTTATCCGTGATAGTGCAGCACAGCCGGACTTTAATTAGAGTTTGACTTTTAATTACACCTGAATGGAAATTCATCTTTAAAAGTTACATAACGTCTTATGCGTTTAAAGAATGTGTTAATACACAATCATTTTCAATTTTACTGATTTTGATTAAACCTTGATTTAATTAAACCTTCTTGAAATATATGATCTGCTGGTGGATAAACCCTGAACACAGAAGATATGATTGTAATGTTTATTTATGATTTTGAATTATTAATTCAAATTAATTTCTGACATCAAAAATGCATGCATACGATTTTAATTAGTGACCGATTCAAATTCCCCAGTATATGATTTATAATATCTGGTTAATGCATGATACATTTATTGCACATCTCATTTGCGATCATTAAACTGTAATTAATGTCACATTATCAGGGCTGCTGTTTAACGACCCATTTCAGTGACCTCTAATTTCAATAATAATGAATTGTTTGTAATAATTGATAATGTGTTTTTCTCTTGTGAGTGTGTGTGGTTTGTATGTAGCCAACTTCGTTTAGTCAGTATCATGTGTCTGATTTCCATAAGGCTGTGGATCTAAATGTGTGTCTTCATTCATTTGTTTAAAATCAGTCAATGTGAACCTCAGTGAGTGTGTGTGTGTAAGCAGTCTCACTCGAACCAGTGTGTAAGGTTTACACACACAGCTCTCACTGGCCTACGTACGTTACACTACTTTCTTATCCATATTTTAATGACAAAATTGTACACAAAAGTGTGTTATATATGTCCAAACTTCTACGAGTGTGACCGATCATAGTGTGTGTGTGTGTGTGTGTGTGTGTGTGTGTGAATGAGATGCTGCATGGGAGAACCAGATGCTGTACGAGATCGAATCCAGAATCCATTGTGTTTGTAAATCAGAAAAGTTAGCATTATTAGTGTAACTTCACTGATCTGCTCAGATTCAGACAGACATCGATCACAGGCCTCGTATTATACGCCACTTACTGGATGAAGAACTGCACATGTAATATTGATCTGAGTCTCAATGATTTTATTATGTGAGAAGAAAGAGTGTGTGGTGCGAGAGCATGAAACCAGAACGGTCAAGTGTACTATAAAGTACAACTACATACGACTAATCAATACAGCATTTAGAGTGTTTGTCACGTTAGCATGAACCCAAGAACACATGCTAAGTATACTTGTAGCCCGACTCAAGTGTGTTACTGATTGTGCCATTTAGGCAAGGCAAGGCAAGGCAAGTTTATTTATATAGCACATTTCATACACAATGGCAATTCAAAGTGCTTTACATAGAAGAAATTAAAATAATCAAAAGAAATCAGAATAATTAAAACAGTTTAGAATAAAAAAATAAGAAATAATGAAAAATAAAAATTATGATAAAAATAAAATACAGTAAATTAAAACTATTTAGAATAAAATGAAGTGCAGTAACAGTCGGACGAACAGTGGCACAGTGCTCATTCAGTAAATGCACAGCTAAACAGATGTGTTTTGAGTCTTGATTTGAGTGTGAATACTGTAGGAGCACACCTGATCTCTTCTGGAAGCTGGTTCCAGCTGCGGCTGGCATAATAGCTAAAAGCAGACTCTCCATGCTTAGAGTGAACCCTTGGTATTTCTAGCTGATGTGATCCTAATGATCTGAGTGATCTGTTGGGTTTATATTCAGTTAGCATATCTGCAATATATTGAGGTCCTAACCCATTAAATGATTTATATACCAGTAATAATACTTTAAAATCAATCCTAAATGTAACTGGCAGCCAGTGTAAAGACCTGAGGACTGGTGTGATGTGTTCATATTTTCTGGTCCTGCTCAGAATCCTGGCAGCAGCGTTCTGTATGAGCTGCAACTGTCTTATGGTCTTTTTGGGAAGGCCAGTGAGGAGGCCATTACAGTAATCCACCCTGCTGGTGATGAAAGCATGCACAAGTTTCTCTAAGTCTTTACTGGAAACAAAGCATCTAATTCTTGAAATATTTTTCAGATGATAGTATGCTGATTTAGTTATTGCTTTGACATGACTATTGAAACTAAGGTCTGACTCTAGTGACACACCAAGATTCCTGACTTGATTTTTAGTTGTTAGACCCCTAGCGTCAAGGTATGCATTCACCTTGAGAACTTCATCTTTGTTTCCAAACGCAATAACTTCAGTTTTGTCTTTGTTTAACTGCAGAAAGTTTTGACACATCCAACCGTTTACTTCATCAATGCATTGGCACAGGGAGTTAATGGGGCTGTAGTCGTTAGGCGATAGGGCTAAGTAGAGCTGTGTGTCGTCTGCGTAGCTGTGGTAAGCTATTTGGTTCTTTTTCATTATTTGGCTCATTGGGAGCATATACAGGTTGAATAGGAGTGGCGCAAGAATCGAGCCCTGAGGGACTCCGCAAGTCATGGATGTCCACTCAGACTTATGTTCTCCCATACACACAAAATAACCTCTCCCTTCTAAGTATGACCTGAACCATTTTAGGACTATCCCAGAAAGCCCCACCCAGTTTCCCAGCATGTCAAGAAGTATGTCATGATCAACAGTGTCAAATGCAGCACTGAGGTCGAGTAGTACCAACACGGATAATTTGCCTGTATCAGTATTTAAGCGAATATCGTTTATTATCTTTATGAGCGCTGTCTCCGTGCTGTGATGCGATCGGAAACCAGATTGAAAATTGTCAAAATATCCATTTGAGCTTAAGAATTTGTTCAGCTGATTGAAGACAACCTTTTCAATGGTCTTGCCTATGAAAGGAAGATTTGAGATCGGTCTATAATTGCTCAAGATGGTCTTATCCAGATTGCTCTTTTTCAGGAGGGGCTTGACAACTGCAGTTTTCAGGGAGTTCGGAAAATTCCCAGAGCGAAGTGAGGCATTTACCACTTCTAGGAGATCTGCTTCATTTAGGAACAACTCATTTTGTACTAAGTATATTTTAGTTGTAATTAAATTGTAAAGTATAGTATAAAGTTTACGGTAACACTTTACAATACGGGTGCACTAATAAACATAAATTCATGCATAACTAATGCACAGATAATACTGAATTAATGTGTAACTAATGATTATTTACGCTATTCATTAATGATTACCACATTAGCAACTAATTAAGAGTCTGTAAGGTTAATGTATTAGTTCATACATGAATTGTTATTAATTAAATATGTAATTGTGGATTAATTCCATTATAACTCATTTTTTAACTAATAGTGTTAATGAATATGTTAATCACCAGAATGAGCCAAAGCCTTGTATTTCAACTTCCAGATAATATGACAGCATGCATTAATACATGATTAATTACTTCATTGTTAGTGCAAATTCATGTGCAAATTACTACAATTACTAAATGACTAGTTAATAATGATGTGCCCCAACAAGTAAAGTCATAACATAATGATACCTTTGCAAATCATTAGCTAATGATGAATTAAAGCAGACAACTAGAAGTTGAAGTGCGTGGCTTTGACTAATTGTGGTAATTAACAGATTAATTTACACTATTAGTTAATAAAATATGTTATTAAGGAATTAATAAACAATGACACATTGAATTAATAGCAATTCATGTATTTCTTAATCTATTAATCATATAGACTCTTTATTAGTTGCTGATGCAGTAATCATTAATTAATGTTTTAGTTCTTCATGAGTTATATATTAACTCATGATTATCTGTGCATTAGTTAAGTATGAATTAATGCATGTTAGTGCACCCGTATTGTAAAGTGTTACCGCTTGATTAGTATGATATGAAAATGTGCTTTATTTGTGTTACACATACATTATAAATTCATAACAAGTGAACATGCATAACAAGTGAACATAACTTTGAAACAATATACCATGCCTATTGTATACTATAATGTATTTAGAAAGTTTTCTTTCTAAAGTGCAAATAAATGTAGTTTTAAAAAAATAAACTGTGTTTTGACTTCAAGTCTATTTTTCTGTATATATTTTTAGAAAATAAACTAAAGCTCAGTGATTTTAAAGTACGTTTAAAGTAAAAATAGGTAAGATTCTACTTAAGATAGTAAGTATATTTGCAATGTCCTATTGAGAAAGGGAATATATTTCAAACACAATAAAGTATATTTTTGTCACTAGGGCATGATGGCGTTGTTCTTGTAGGCCGAGATGAAGCCTGGGGCTTGAGTTTAGCTGTTGTCCAAGCATGAGCTGTTCCTGGGGGAAACGCTGCTGATGGATCGTCTGATAGCCGTCTCGCGGGAGTGTTTCTGTCGCACCATCAGTGGAGACGGAGCCCGCGGGGGTTCACAGCACTGGTTACCGACAAAAAGAAATGAGACATAGATCATAGCAGGGGAAAAAGACATCCAGCGAGAGAGAAACACAAATGAGAGAAACGGCACAGCCCTTATTGCAGCGTTGCCATGGCGACAGCGAGACGGCCACACAAATCGATAGATGTTTGTGTGTCTGAAGAGATCTTGCATTTCTGCTCCTTAAATCTGTTTTTCCAGTCGTAATGAACACAGTCCCACTGTACTGAAGCACTGAATCAGGTTTCAGGCCCGTCGTTCATTCTCAGCTCAGCTTTAGTTGTTACTTTAGACCAGGAATATCTCATTTCCTCAGTTTCTTCTCGTGCGTAAAATCGCTGTGAGGTTCAGTGTCATGTCTTGAGCGTCTAAAAATATGCAGGTTGTTTACGCTTTTTATACGTAACATTGCATTTTGGATGCTTTTTTCTGTGATTACTGGCTGGGTTTGCAAAAGTTTATTCAATAAACAGCATATCTTCACGTATTCTGAATCTGATACAAAGCTCTCCTCTTTCTGTACTGTAATGTGCCTGTGATTATAGAGATTAAACACACACACTACAGACACATCACAGACTTTATTACATATCCAAAGGAACAATTACAGCACAAAGCATATTGCAATTTTTTAATGGGTGGCGCTTATTTTTAACCAAAGTTGCGAATTTAACTGTAAAATTGTTTAATCAATGTGTGTCGAGCGTCAGACGAAACGCTGTTGTGTTCGGGAACACACTCGTGTGTGTGAGACGCTACTGTAGGGAATACACCCAATCATTCTGATCACACACTTCGACTCCGGCGTTTCAGAAACATCAAACCAACATTAGAGACGCTGCGACGCCATTGGTCCACTGGCTACTCCAGTTATCCAATCACAGCTGACGCAGAGCCAAAGTCACATGGGTTTGATGAAGGATTTATTCAATAAATGTGTTTCCATGTGGTTTGAGCTCATGTTTTTATGCACATTCTCAGAATTAATTAATGCACATCTTTCCATTTCCATTTAGTATTTGTTATTATGCAATATCCCAAAATGTGCGTAACAATAGATGGATGGACACACAGCTCAAACAGAAGGATCTTGGGATTTAAGAATGGATTCAAATTGAGGAATCATTATTATTTGAACCAGTTTTTCATGAATCTCTATGTTGCTTTGCATGAAATTAAGCATTATACACAACACTGGGTTGTTGCATCACGGTCTGACCCAGGATCTGACACGAAAACTACCCAAATACGGAAAAAATTAACCCAAAAGAAAGAAATGTAGAGTGTGCAGTTACATTATGCTCAGTGTTTGTTGATCAGTGTGTGAATGCAGTGAAAATGACGGCAGATCAGAAACAGGAAAGTCACTGTAGTTTTAGTATGAAGTGTTTGTGTGTTTGACTGTAACCTGAAACAGGGATCCAGCGATGAGGCAGGAGTTTCCCTCTCAACTCATTCATGTTCATCTTCTCTGTGTTTGTCTGGAATGAATCGACTTGATCCTCTGAACTCCACACACACACACACACACACACCGTCTCTCTGTTAACTGCCTCTCTCTCTCCAGGTTCATCTGACTCTACAAGGAGACTGTCCCGCCGCTTTCACCTTGTCCGTTCCTCTGTCGATATAATGGCGCTGTCACTGTGGTTACTGTGGATGTGTCCTGTGTTGCTTAGCAACATTGCTCCCTCTGAACAAGGTAAGCTCTTCACTCTTAAACACCTGTAGTTCTGTGGAGAGACCCGGTTCAGCCCATGAGGTGTGTGTGTGTAATGTGTGTGTGCAGTGTTGGGGAAAGTTACTGTTAAAGTTACTTTTTCTCTCCTGGGCTAGGCTTGGTTATTTCTTTTTTAATAACAACAAAAAAAGCTATATTTTTGGCAAATGTAAAGACCCTTTCACACTAATAAGCCTCAGACTGATGGAAATGCAAATTCACTCCTGTACACTAGAGGGCGCCGCTCAGACAAACCTCTCAGCTGCTGTTATTCTGGATTACAGAACTAGAGGAAGTTCAACACTCATATTTCTAGATCTAATCTAAAGTCATTTTTGCTTATTAGTATGATTGAATTAGATAATTGAAGGTCGGCAGCAAAGACAAAAGTCAGATTAAATAAATAAAGTATATTTGTGTAATTCAATACAGTTAATTATAAAAGTATTGCGTAAAATTCCGAGATTGCATTGTACTGTTTTTATTCATTTTGAGGAATACTGAATGTTTTCGTGCTAGTGAGTTGAGTAAATGCAGATCACATTTAGTCTAGAACTACTATAACCATCATTTTACACACACACACACACACACACACACACACACACACACACACACACACACACACACACACACACACACACACACACAAATCTCTAAATTTCTCTCAACATGAGGACAGGAGAGTCCAACATGCTGTCAGTCAATAAATTTAAAAACATAACT